>CAXAJV010000135.1:2819784-4229677 GCA_963969225.1 Xylocopa violacea | reverse complement strand
ACGCGCTATCTCAGAGTCTAACCTAACCCAACCTAAGATCTCGGCACTAATATTTGACAACATTCCTGGCGAGTTGGCCTCTACGTCTCTGTGGGAATTTTATATACATCAATAACGTAATATAACCTAACCTAACGCAACCTAACATCTCGGCACTAATATTTGACAACATTCCTGGCGAATTGGCCTCTACCTCTCCGTGGGACCTTCATATACGTCAATAACGTAATATAATCTAACCTAACCCAACCTATCATCTCGGCGGAAATATTTGACAACATTCCTGGTCAGTTGGCCTCTACGTCTCCGTGGAACCTTCATAAACATCAATAACGTAATATAGCCTAACCTAACCCAACCTATCATCTCGGCGGTAATATTTGACAACATTGCTGGCGAGTTGGCCTCTACGTCTCCGTGGGACTTTTATATACATCCATAGCGTAATTTAACCTAACCTAAACCTACGTAACATCTCGGCGGTAATATGTGACAACATTCCTGGCTTGATGGCCTCTACGTCTCCGTGGGACCTTCATATACATCAATAACGTAATATAACGTAACCTAACCCAACCTATCATCTCGGCGGTAATATTTGACAACATTCCTGGCGAGTTGGCCTCTACGTCTCTGTGGGAATTTTATATACATCAATAACGTAATATAACCTAACCTAGCCCAACCTAACATCTCGGCACTAATATTTGACAACATTCCTGGCGAATTGGCCTCTACCTCTCCGTGGGACCTTCATATACGTCAATAACGTAATATAATCTAACCTAACCCAACCTATCATCTCGGCGGAAATATTTGACAATATTCCTGGTCAGTTGGCCTCTACGTCTCCGTGGAACCTTCATAAACATCAATAACGTAATATAGCCTAACCTAACCCAACCTATCATCTCGGCGGTAATATTTGACAACATTGCTGGCGAGTTGGCCTCTACGTCTCCGTGGGACTTTTATATACATCCATAACGTAATTTAACCTAACCTAAACCTACGTAAGATCTCGGCGGTAATATGTGACAACATTCCTGGCTTGATGGCCTCTACGTCTCCGTGGGACCTTCATATACATCAATAACGTAATATAACGTAACCTAACCCAACCTATCATCTCGGCGGTAATATTTGACAACATTCCTGGCGAGTTGGCCTCTACGTCTCTGTGGGAATTTTATATACATCAATAACGTAATATAACCTAACCTAACCCAACCTAACATCTCGGCACTAATATTTGACAACATTCCTGGCGAATTGGCCTCTACTTCTCCGTGGGACCTTCATATACGTCAATAACGTAATATAATCTAACCTAACCCAACCTATCATCTCGGCGGAAATATTTGACAACATTCCTGGTCAGTTGGCCTCTACGTCTCCGTGGAACCTTCATAAACATCAATAACGTAATATAGCCTAACCTAACCCAACCTATCATCTCGGCGGTAATATTTGACAACATTGCTGGCGAGTTGGCCTCTACGTCTCCGTGGGACTTTTATATACATCAATAACGTAATTTAACATAACCTAAACCTACGTAACATCTCGGCGGTAATATGTGACAACATTCCTGGCGAGTTGGCCTCTACGTCTCCGTGGGACCTTCGTATACATCAATAACGTAATATAACGTAACCTAAACCAACGTAACATCTCGGCGGTAATATTTGACAACATTGCTGGCGAGTTGGCCTCTACGTCTCCGTGGGACTTTTATATACATCAATAACGTAATTTAACCTAACCTAAACCTACGTAACATCTCGGCGGTAATATGTGACAACATTCCTGGCTTGATGGCCTCTACGTCTCCGTGGGACCTTCATATACATCAATAACGTAATATCACCTAACCTAACCCAACCTATCATATCGGCGGTAATATTTGACAACTTTCCTGGCGAGTTGGCCTCTACGTCTCCGTGGGACCTTCATATACATCAATAACGTAATATAACCTAACCTAACCCAACCTATCATCTCGGCGGTAATATTTGACAACATTCCTGGCGAGTTGGCCTCTACGTCTCCGTGGGATCTTCATATACATCAATAACGTAATATAACCTAACGTAACACAACTTATCCTCTCGGCAGTAATATTTGACAACATTCCTGGCTTGTTAGCCTCTATGTTTCCGTGGGACCTTTATATACATCAATAACGTAATATAACCTAACCTAACCCAACCTATCATCTCGCCGGTAATATTTGACAAAATTCCTGGCTTGTTGGCCTCTATGTTTCCGTGGGACCTTTATATACATCAATAACGTAATTTAACCTAACCTAAACCAACGTAACATCTCGGTGGTAATATTTGACAACATTCCTGGCTTGTTGGCCTCTATGTTTCCGTGGGACCTTTATATACATCAATAACGTAATATAACCTAACCTAGCCCAACCTATCATCTCGGCGGTAATATTTGACAACATTCCTGGCGAGTTGGCCTCTACGCCTCCGTGCGACCTTCATATACATCAATAACGTAATATAACCTAACCTGAACCAACCTATCATCGCGGCGTTAATATTTGACAACATTCCTGGCGAGTTGAGCTCTACGTCTCCGCGGGACCTTCATATACATCCATAACGTAATATCACCTAACCTAACCCAACCTAAGATCTCGGCACTAATATTTGACAACATTCCTGGCGAGTTGGCCTCTATGTCTCTGTGGGAATTTTATATACATCAATAACGTAATATAACCTAACCTAACCCAACCTAACATCTCGGCACTAATATTTGACAACATTCCTGGCGAATTGGCCTCTACCTCACCGTGGGACCTTCATATACGTCAATAACGTAATATAACCTAACCTAACCCAACCTATCATCTCGGCGGTAATATTTGACAACATTCCTGGCGAGTTGGCCTCTACGTCTCCGTGGGATCTTCATATACATCAATAACGTAATATAACCTAACGTAACACAACTTATCCTCTCGGCAGTAATATTTGACAACATTCCTGGCTTGTTGGCCTCTATGTTTCCGTGGGACCTTTATATACATCAATAACGTAATATAACCTAACCTAACCCAACCTATCATCTCGGCGGTAATATTTGACAACATTCCTGGCGAGTTGGCCTCTACGTCTCCGTGGGACCTTCATATACATCAATAACGTAATATAACGTAACCTAACCCAACCTATCATCTCGGCGGTAATATTTGACAACATTCCTGGCGAGTTGGCCTCTACGTCTCCGTGGGACCTTCATATACATCAATAACGTAATATAACGTAACCTAACCCAACCTATCTTCTCGGCGGTAATATTTGACAACATTCCTGGCCAGTTGGCCTCTACGTCTCCGTGGGACCTTCATATACATCAATAACATAATATTACCTAACCTAACCCAACCTATCATCTCGGCGGTAATATTTGACAACATTCGTGGCGAGTAGGCCTCTACGTCTCCGTAGAACCTTCATATACATCAATAACGTAATATAACCTAACCTAACCCAACCTATCATCTCGGCGGTAATATTTGACAACATTCCTGGCGAGTTGGCCTCTACGTCTCCGTGGGACTTTTATATACATCAATAACGTAATTTAACATAACCTAAACCTACGTAACATCTCGGCGGTAATATGTGACAACATTCCTGGCTTGATGGCCTCTACGTCTCCGTGGGACCTTCATATACATCAATAACGTAATATAACGTAACCTAACCCAACCTATCATCTCGGCGGTAATATTTGACAACATTCCTGGCGAGTTGGCCTCTACGTCTCTGTGGGAATTTTATATACATCAATAACGTAATATAACCTAACCTAACCCAACCTAACATCTCGGCACTAATATTTGACAACATTCCTGGCGAGTTGGCCTCTACGTCTCCGTGGGATCTTCATATACATCAATAACGTAATATAACCTAACGTAACACAACTTATCCTCTCGGCAGTAATATTTGACAACATTCCTGGCTTGATGGCCTCTATGTTTCCGTGGGACCTTTATATACATCAATAACGTAATATAACCTAACCTAACCCAACCTATCATCTCGGCGGTAATATTTGACAACATTCCTGGCGAGTTGGCCTCTACGTCTCCGTGGGACCTTCATATACATCAATAACATAATATTACCTAACCTAACCCAACCTATCATCTCGGCGGTAATATTTGACAACATTGCTGGCGAGTTGGCCTCTACGTCTCCGTGGGACTTTTATATACATCAATAACGTAATTTAACCTAACCTAAACCTACGTAACATCTCGGCGGTAATATGTGACAACATTCCTGGCTTGATGGCCTCTACGTCTCCGTGGGACCTTCATATACATCAATAACGTAATATAACGTAACCTAAACCAACCTATCATATCGGCGGTAATATTTGACAATATTCCTGGCGAGTTGGCCTCTACGTCTCCGTGGGACCTTTATATACATCAATAACGTAATATAACCTAACCTAACGCAACCTGTCATCTCGGCGGTAATATTTGAAAACATTCCTGGCGAGTTGGCCTCTACGTCTCCGTGGGACTTTTATATACATCAATAACGTAATATAACGTAACCTAACCCAACAAATCATATCGGCGGTAATATTGGACAACATTCCTGGCGAGTTGGCCTCTACGTCTCCGTGGGACCTTCATATACATCAATAACGTAATATAACGTAACCTAAACCAACCTATCATATCGGCGGTAATATTTGAAAACATTCTTGTCGATGTTGGCCTCTACGTCTCTGTGGGACCTTCATATACATCAATAACGTAATATTACCTAACCTAACCCAACTTAACATCTCGGCACTAATATTTGAAAACATTCCTGGCGAGTTGGCCTCTACCTCTCGTGCGACCTTCATATACATCAATAACGTAATATAACGTAACCTAACCCAACCTATCATATCGGCGGTAATATTTGACAACTTTCCTGGCGAGTTGGCCTCTACGTCTCCGTAGGACCTTCATATACATCAATAACGTAATATAACCTAACCTAACCCAACCTACCATCTCGGCGGTAATATTTGACAACATTCCTGGCGAGTTGGCCTCTACGTCTCCGTGGGATCTTCATATACATCAATAACGTAATATAACCTAACGTAACACAACTTATCCTCTCGGTAGTAATATTTGACAACATTCCTGGCTTGATGGCCTCTATGTTTCCGTGGGACCTTTATATACATCAATAACGTAATATAACCTAACCTAACCCAACCTATCATCTCGGCGGTAATATTTGACAACATTCCTGGCGAGTTGGCCTCTACGTCTCCGTGGGACCTTCATATACATCAATAACATAATATTACCTAACCTAACCCAACCTATCATCTCGGCGGTAATATTTGACAATATTCGTGGCGAGTTGGCCTCTACGCCTCCGTGGCACTTTTATATACATCAATAACGTAATTTAACCTAACCTAAACCGACGTAACATCTCGGCGGTAATATTTGACAATATTCCTGGCGAGTTGGCCTCTACGTTCCCGTGGGACCTTCGTATACATCAATAACGTAATTTAACTTAACCTAAACCAACGTAACATCTCGGTGGTAATATTTGACAACATTCCTGGCTTGTTGGCCTCTACGTCTCCGTGCGACCTTCATATACATCCATAACGTAATTTAACCTAACCTAAACCAACATAACATCTCGGTGGTAATATTTGACAACATTCCTGGCTTGTTGGCCTCTATGTTTCCGTGGGACCTTTATACACATCAATAACGTAATATAACCTAACCTAGCCCAACCTATCATCTCGGCGGTAATATTTGACAACATTCCTGGCGAGTTGGCCTCTACGCCTCCGTGCGACCTTCATATACATCAATAACGCAATATAACCTAACCTGATCCAACCAATCATCGCGGCGTTAATATTTGACAACATTCCTGGCGAGTTGAGCTCTACGTCTCCGCGGGACCTTCATATACATCCATAACGTAATATCACCTAACCTAACCCAACCTAAGATCTCGGCACTAATATTTGACAACATTCCTGGCGAGTTGGCCTCTACGTCTCTGTGGGAATTTTATATACATCAATAACGTAATATAACCTAACCTAACGCAACCTAACATCTCGGCACTAATATTTGACAACATTCCTGGCGAATTGGCCTCTACCTCTCCGTGGGACCTTCATATACGTCAATAACGTAATATAATCTAACCTAACCCAACCTATCATCTCGGCGGAAATATTTGACAACATTCCTGGTCAGTTGGCCTCTACGTCTCCGTGGAACCTTCATAAACATCAATAACGTAATATAGCCTAACCTAACCCAACCTATCATCTCGGCGGTAATATTTGACAACATTGCTGGCGAGTTGGCCTCTACGTCTCCGTGGGACTTTTATATACATCCATAGCGTAATTTAACCTAACCTAAACCTACGTAACATCTCGGCGGTAATATGTGACAACATTCCTGGCTTGATGGCCTCTACGTCTCCGTGGGACCTTCATATACATCAATAACGTAATATAACGTAACCTAACCCAACCTATCATCTCGGCGGTAATATTTGACAACATTCCTGGCGAGTTGGCCTCTACGTCTCTGTGGGAATTTTATATACATCAATAACGTAATATAACCTAACCTAGCCCAACCTAACATCTCGGCACTAATATTTGACAACATTCCTGGCGAATTGGCCTCTACCTCTCCGTGGGACCTTCATATACGTCAATAACGTAATATAATCTAACCTAACCCAACCTATCATCTCGGCGGAAATATTTGACAATATTCCTGGTCAGTTGGCCTCTACGTCTCCGTGGAACCTTCATAAACATCAATAACGTAATATAGCCTAACCTAACCCAACCTATCATCTCGGCGGTAATATTTGACAACATTGCTGGCGAGTTGGCCTCTACGTCTCCGTGGGACTTTTATATACATCCATAACGTAATTTAACCTAACCTAAACCTACGTAAGATCTCGGCGGTAATATGTGACAACATTCCTGGCTTGATGGCCTCTACGTCTCCGTGGGACCTTCATATACATCAATAACGTAATATAACGTAACCTAACCCAACCTATCATCTCGGCGGTAATATTTGACAACATTCCTGGCGAGTTGGCCTCTACGTCTCTGTGGGAATTTTATATACATCAATAACGTAATATAACCTAACCTAACCCAACCTAACATCTCGGCACTAATATTTGACAACATTCCTGGCGAATTGGCCTCTACTTCTCCGTGGGACCTTCATATACGTCAATAACGTAATATAATCTAACCTAACCCAACCTATCATCTCGGCGGAAATATTTGACAACATTCCTGGTCAGTTGGCCTCTACGTCTCCGTGGAACCTTCATAAACATCAATAACGTAATATAGCCTAACCTAACCCAACCTATCATCTCGGCGGTAATATTTGACAACATTGCTGGCGAGTTGGCCTCTACGTCTCCGTGGGACTTTTATATACATCAATAACGTAATTTAACATAACCTAAACCTACGTAACATCTCGGCGGTAATATGTGACAACATTCCTGGCGAGTTGGCCTCTACGTCTCCGTGGGACCTTCGTATACATCAATAACGTAATATAACGTAACCTAAACCAACGTAACATCTCGGCGGTAATATTTGACAACATTGCTGGCGAGTTGGCCTCTACGTCTCCGTGGGACTTTTATATACATCAATAACGTAATTTAACCTAACCTAAACCTACGTAACATCTCGGCGGTAATATGTGACAACATTCCTGGCTTGATGGCCTCTACGTCTCCGTGGGACCTTCATATACATCAATAACGTAATATCACCTAACCTAACCCAACCTATCATATCGGCGGTAATATTTGACAACTTTCCTGGCGAGTTGGCCTCTACGTCTCCGTGGGACCTTCATATACATCAATAACGTAATATAACCTAACCTAACCCAACCTATCATCTCGGCGGTAATATTTGACAACATTCCTGGCGAGTTGGCCTCTACGTCTCCGTGGGATCTTCATATACATCAATAACGTAATATAACCTAACGTAACACAACTTATCCTCTCGGCAGTAATATTTGACAACATTCCTGGCTTGTTAGCCTCTATGTTTCCGTGGGACCTTTATATACATCAATAACGTAATATAACCTAACCTAACCCAACCTATCATCTCGCCGGTAATATTTGACAAAATTCCTGGCTTGTTGGCCTCTATGTTTCCGTGGGACCTTTATATACATCAATAACGTAATTTAACCTAACCTAAACCAACGTAACATCTCGGTGGTAATATTTGACAACATTCCTGGCTTGTTGGCCTCTATGTTTCCGTGGGACCTTTATATACATCAATAACGTAATATAACCTAACCTAGCCCAACCTATCATCTCGGCGGTAATATTTGACAACATTCCTGGCGAGTTGGCCTCTACGCCTCCGTGCGACCTTCATATACATCAATAACGTAATATAACCTAACCTGAACCAACCTATCATCGCGGCGTTAATATTTGACAACATTCCTGGCGAGTTGAGCTCTACGTCTCCGCGGGACCTTCATATACATCCATAACGTAATATCACCTAACCTAACCCAACCTAAGATCTCGGCACTAATATTTGACAACATTCCTGGCGAGTTGGCCTCTATGTCTCTGTGGGAATTTTATATACATCAATAACGTAATATAACCTAACCTAACCCAACCTAACATCTCGGCACTAATATTTGACAACATTCCTGGCGAATTGGCCTCTACCTCACCGTGGGACCTTCATATACGTCAATAACGTAATATAACCTAACCTAACCCAACCTATCATCTCGGCGGTAATATTTGACAACATTCCTGGCGAGTTGGCCTCTACGTCTCCGTGGGATCTTCATATACATCAATAACGTAATATAACCTAACGTAACACAACTTATCCTCTCGGCAGTAATATTTGACAACATTCCTGGCTTGTTGGCCTCTATGTTTCCGTGGGACCTTTATATACATCAATAACGTAATATAACCTAACCTAACCCAACCTATCATCTCGGCGGTAATATTTGACAACATTCCTGGCGAGTTGGCCTCTACGTCTCCGTGGGACCTTCATATACATCAATAACGTAATATAACGTAACCTAACCCAACCTATCATCTCGGCGGTAATATTTGACAACATTCCTGGCGAGTTGGCCTCTACGTCTCCGTGGGACCTTCATATACATCAATAACGTAATATAACGTAACCTAACCCAACCTATCTTCTCGGCGGTAATATTTGACAACATTCCTGGCCAGTTGGCCTCTACGTCTCCGTGGGACCTTCATATACATCAATAACATAATATTACCTAACCTAACCCAACCTATCATCTCGGCGGTAATATTTGACAACATTCGTGGCGAGTAGGCCTCTACGTCTCCGTAGAACCTTCATATACATCAATAACGTAATATAACCTAACCTAACCCAACCTATCATCTCGGCGGTAATATTTGACAACATTCCTGGCGAGTTGGCCTCTACGTCTCCGTGGGACTTTTATATACATCAATAACGTAATTTAACATAACCTAAACCTACGTAACATCTCGGCGGTAATATGTGACAACATTCCTGGCGAGTTGGCCTCTACGTCTCCGTGGGACCTTCATATACATTAATAACGTAATATAACGTAACCTAAACCAACGTAACATCTCGGTGGTAATATTTGACAACATTCCTGGCTTGTTGGCCTCTACGTCTCCGTGGGACCTTCATATACATCAATAACGTAATATAACCTAACCTAACGCAACCTGTCATCTCTTCGGTAATATTTGAAAACATTCCTGGCGAGTTGGCCTCTACGTCTCCGTGGGACTTTTATATACATCAATAACGTAATATAACGTAACCTAACCCAACAAATCATATCGGCTGTAATATTTGACAACATTCCTGGCGAGTTGGCCTCTACGTCTCCGTGGGACCTTCATATACATCAATAACGTAATATTACCTAACCTAACCCAACTTAACATCTCGGCACTAATATTTGAAAACATTCCTGGCGAGTTGGCCTCTACCTCTCCGTGCGACCTTCATATACATCAATAACGTAATATAACGTAACCTAACCCAACCTATCATATCGGCGGTAATATTTGACAACTTTCCTGGCGAGTTGGCCTCTACGTCTCCGTGGGACCTTCATATACATCAATAACGTAATATAACCTAACCTAACCCAACCTATCATCTCGGCGGTAATATTTGACAACATTCCTGGCGAGTTGGCCTCTACGCCTCCGTGCGACCTTCATATACATCAATAACGTAATATAACCTAACCTGAACCAACCTATCATCGCGGCGTTAATATTTGACAACATTCCTGGCGAGTTGAGCTCTACGTCTCCGTGGGACCTTCATATACATCAATAACGTAATATCACCTAACCTAACCCAACCTAAGATCTCGGCACTAATATTTGACAACATTCCTGGCGAGTTGGCCTCTACGTCTCTGTGGGAATTTTATATACATCCATAACGTAATATCACCTAACCTAACCCAACCTAAGATCTCGGCACTAATATTTGACAACATTCCTGGCGAGTTGGCCTCTACGTCTCTGTGGGAATTTTATATACATCAATAACGTAATATAACCTAACCTAACCCAACCTATCATCTCGGCGGTAATATTTGACAACATTCCTGGCGAGTTGGCCTCTACGTCTCCGTGGGACTTTTATATACATCAATAACGTAATTTAACATAACCTAAACCTACGTAACATCTCGGCGGTAATATGTGACAACATTCCTGGCGAGTTGGCCTCTACGTCTCCGTGGGACCTTCATATACATCAATAACGTAATATAACCTAACCTAACGCAACCTGTCATCTCGGCGGTAATATTTGAAAACATTCCTGGCGAGTTGGCCTCTACGTCTCCGTGGGAATATATACATCAATAACGTAATATAACGTAACCTAACCCAATAAATCATATCGGCGGTAATATTTGACAACATTCCTGGCGAGTTGGCCTCTACGTCTCCGTGGGACCTTCATATACATCAATAACGTAATATTACCTAACCTAACCCAACTTAACATCTCGGCACTAATATTTGAAAACATTCCTGGCGAGTTGGCCTCTACCTCTCCGTGCGACCTTCATATACATCAATAACGTAATATAACGTAACCTAACCCAACCTATCATATCGGCGGTAATATTTGACAACTTTCCTGGCGAGTTGGCCTCTACGTCTCCGTGGGACCTTCATATACATCAATAACGTAATATAACCTAACCTAACCCAACCTATCATCTCGGCGGTAATATTTGACAACATTCCTGGCGAGTTGGCCTCTACGTCTCCGTGGGATCTTCATATACATCAATAACGTAATATAACCTAACGTAACACAACTTATCCTCTCGGCAGTAATATTTGACAACATTCCTGGCTTGTTGGCCTCTATGTTTCCGTGGGACCTTTATATACATCAATAACGTAATATAACCTAACCTAACCCAACCTATCATCTCGGCGGTAATATTTGACAAAATTCCTGGCTTGTTGGCCTCTATGTTTCCGTGGGACCTTTATATACATCAATAACGTAATATCACCTAACCTAACCCAACCTAAGATCTCGGCACTAATATTTGACAACATTCCTGGCGAATTGGCCTCTACGTTCCCGTGGGACCTTCGTATACATAAATAACGTAATTTAACTTAACCTAAACCAACGTAACATCTCGGTGGTAATATTTGACAACATTCCTGGCTTGTTGGCCTCTACGTGTCCGTGGGACCTTCATATACATCCATAACGTAATTTAACCTAACCTAAACCAACGTAACATCTCGGTGGTAATATTTGACAACATTCCTGGCTTGTTGGCCTCTATGTTTCCGTGGGACCTTTATATACATCAATAACGTAATATAACCTAACCTAGCCCAACCTATCATCTCGGCGGTAATATTTGACAACATTCCTGGCGAGTTGGCCTCTACGCCTCCGTGCGACCTTCATATACATCAATAACGTAATATAACCTAACCTGAACCAACCTATCATCGCGGCGTTAATATTTGACAACATTCCTGGCGAGTTGAGCTCTACGTCTCCGCGGGACCTTCATATACATCCATAACGTAATATCACCTAACCTAACCCAACCTAAGATCTCGGCACTAATATTTGACAACATTCCTGGCGAGTTGGCCTCTATGTCTCTGTGGGAATTTTATATACATCAATAACGTAATATAACCTAACCTAACCCAACCTAACATCTCGGCACTAATATTTGACAACATTCCTGGCGAATTGGCCTCTACCTCTCCGTGGGACCTTCATATACGTCAATAACGTAATATAACGTAACCTAACCCAACCTATCATATCGGCGGTAATATTTGACAACTTTCCTGGCGAGTTGGCCTCTACGTCTCCGTGGGACCTTCATATACATCAATAACGTAATATAACCTAACCTAACCCAACTTATCATCTCGGCGGTAATATTTGACAACATTCCTGGCGAGTTGGCCTCTACGTCTCCGTGGGATCTTCATATACATCAATAACGTAATATAACCTAACGTAACACAACTTATCCTCTCGGCAGTAATATTTGACAACATTCCTAGCTTGTTGGCCTCTATGTTTCCGTGGGACCTTTATATACATCAATAACGTAATATAACCTAACCTAACCCAACCTATCATCTCGGCGGTAATATTTGACAAAATTCCTGGCTTGTTGGCCTCTATGTTTCCGTGGGACCTTTATATACATCAATAACGTAATATCACCTAACCTAACCCAACCTAAGATCTCGGCACTAATATTTGACAACATTCCTGGCGAGTTGGCCTCTACGTTCCCGTGGGACCTTCGTATACATAAATAACGTAATTTACCTTAACCTAAACCAACGTAACATCTCGGTGGTAATATTTGACAACATTCCTGGCTTGTTGGCCTCTACGTCTCCGTGGGACCTTCATATACATCCATAACGTAATTTAACCTAACCTAAACCAACGTAACATCTCGGTGGTAATATTTGACAACATTCCTGGCTTGTTGGCCTCTATGTTTCCGTGGGACCTTTATATACATCAATAACGTAATATAACCTAACCTAGCCCAACCTATCATCTCGGCGGTAATATTTGACAACATTCCTGGCGAGTTGGCCTCTACGCCTCCGTGCGACCTTCATATACATCAATAACGTAATATAACCTAACCTGAACCAACCTATCATCGCGGCGTTAATATTTGACAACATTCCTGGCGAGTTGAGCTCTACGTCTCCGCGGGACCTTCATATACATCCATAACGTAATATCACCTAACCTAACCCAACCTAAGATCTCGGCAGTAATATTTGACAACATTCCTGGCGAGTTGGCCTCTATGTCTCTGTGGGAATTTTATATACATCAATAACGTAATATAACCTAACCTAACCCAACCTAACATCTCGGCACTAATATTTGACAACATTCCTGGCGAATTGGCCTCTACCTCTCCGTGGGACCTTCATATACGTCAATAACGTAATATAACCTAACCTAACCCAACCTATCATCTCGGCGGTAATATTTGAAAACATTCCTGGCGAGTTGGCCTCTACGTCTCCGTGGGATCTTCATATACATCAATAACGTAATATAACCTAACGTAACACAACTTATCCTCTCGGCAGTAATATTTGACAACATTCCTGGCTTGTTGGCCTCTATGTTTCCGTGGGACCTTTATATACATCAATAACGTAATATAACCTAACCTAACCCAACCTATCATCTCGGCGGTAATATTTGACAACATTCCTGGCGAGTTGGCCTCTACGTCTCCGTGGGACCTTCATATACATCAATAACGTAATATAACGTAACCTAACCCAACCTATCATCTCGGCGGTAATATTTGACAACATTCCTGGCGAGTTGGCCTCTACGTCTCCGTGGGACCTTCATATACATCAATAACGTAATATAACGTAACCTAACCCAACCTATCATCTCGGCGGTAATATTTGACAACATTCCTGGCGAGTTGGCCTCTACGTCTCCGTGGGACCTTCATATACATCAATAACATAATATTACCTAACCTAACCCAACCTATCATCTCGGCGGTAATATTTGACAACATTCGTGGCGAGTTGGCCTCTACGTCTCCGTGGAACCTTCATATACATCAATAACGTAATATAACCTAACCTAACCCAACCTATCATCTCGGCGGTAATATTTGACAACATTCCTGGCGAGTTGGCCTCTACGTCTCCGTGGGACTTTTATATACATCAATAACGTAATTTAACATAACCTAAACCTACGTAACATCTCGGCGGTAATATGTGACAACATTCCTGGCGAGTTGGCCTCTACGTCTCCGTGGGACCTTCGTATACATTAATAACGTAATATAACGTAACCTAAACCAACGTAACATCTCGGTGGTAATATTTGACAACATTCCTGGCTTGTTGGCCTCTACGTCTCCGTGGGACCTTCATATACATCAATAACGTAATATAACCTAACCTAACGCAACCTGTCATCTCGGCGGTAATATTTGAAAACATTCCTGGCGAGTTGGCCTCTACGTCTCCGTGGGACTTTTATATACATCAATAACGTAATATAACGTAACCTAACCCAACAAATCATATCGGCGGTAATATTTGACAACATTCCTGGCGAGTTGGCCTCTACGTCTCCGTGGGACCTTCATATACATCAATAACGTAATATTACCTAACCTAACCCAACTTAACATCTCGGCACTAATATTTGAAAACATTCCTGGCGAGTTGGCCTCTACCTCTCCGTGCGACCTTCATATACATCAATAACGTAATATAACGTAACCTAACCCAACCTATCATATCGGCGGTAATATTTGACAACTTTCCTGGCGAGTTGGCCTCTACGTCTCCGTGGGACCTTCATATACATCAATAACGTAATATAACCTAACCTAACCCAACCTATCATCTCGGCGGTAATATTTGACAACATTCCTGGCGAGTTGGCCTCTACGCCTCCGTGCGACCTTCATATACATCAATAACGTAATATAACCTAACCTGAACCAACCTATCATCGCGGCGTTAATATTTGACAACATTCCTGGCGAGTTGAGCTCTACGTCTCCGTGGGACCTTCATATACATCAATAACGTAATATCACCTAACCTAACCCAACCTAAGATCTCGGCACTAATATTTGACAACATTCCTGGCGAGTTGGCCTCTACGTCTCTGTGGGAATTTTATATACATCCATAACGTAATATCACCTAACCTAACCCAACCTAAGATCTCGGCACTAATATTTGACAACATTCCTGGCGAGTTGGCCTCTACGTCTCTGTGGGAATTTTATATACATCAATAACGTAATATACCCTAACCTAACCCAACCTATCATCTCGGCGGTAATATTTGACAACATTCCTGGCGAGTTGGCCTCTACGTCTCCGTGGGACTTTTATATATATCAATAACGTAATTTAACATAACCTAAACCTACGTAACATCTCGGCGGTAATATGTGACAACATTCCTGGCGAGTTGGCCTCTACGTCTCCGTGGGACCTTCATATACATCAATAACGTAATATAACCTAACCTAACGCAACCTGTCATCTCGGCGGTAATATTTGAAAACATTCCTGGCGAGTTGGCCTCTACGTCTCCGTGGGACTTTTATATACATCAATAACGTAATATAACGTAACCTAACCCAACAAATCATATCGGCGGTAATATTTGACAACATTCCTGGCGAGTTGGCCTCTACGTCTCCGTGGGACCTTCATATACATCAATAACGTAATATAACCTAACCTAACGCAACCTGTCATCTCGGCGGTAATATTTGAAAACATTCCTGGCGAGTTGGCCTCTACGTCTCCGTGGGAATTTTATATACATCAATAACGTAATATAACGTAACCTAACCCAATAAATCATATCGGCGGTAATATTTGACAACATTCCTGGCGAGTTGGCCTCTACGTCTCCGTGGGACCTTCATATACATCAATAACGTAATATTACCTAACCTAACCCAACTTAACATCTCGGCACTAATATTTGAAAACATTCCTGGCGAGTTGGCCTCTACCTCTCCGTGCGACCTTCATATACATCAATAACGTAATATAACGTAACCTAACCCAACCTATCATATCGGCGGTAATATTTGACAACTTTCCTGGCGAGTTGGCCTCTACGTCTCCGTGGGACCTTCATATACATCAATAACGTAATATAACCTAACCTAACCCAACCTATCATCTCGGCGGTAATATTTGACAACATTCCTGGCGAGTTGGCCTCTACGTCTCCGTGGGATCTTCATATACATCAATAACGTAATATAACCTAACGTAACACAACTTATCCTCTCGGCAGTAATATTTGACAACATTCCTGGCTTGTTGGCCTCTATGTTTCCGTGGGACCTTTATATACATCAATAACGTAATATAACCTAACCTAACCCAACCTATCATCTCGGCGGTAATATTTGACAAAATTCCTGGCTTGTTGGCCTCTATGTTTCCGTGGGACCTTTATATACATCAATAACGTAATATCACCTAACCTAACCCAACCTAAGATCTCGGCACTAATATTTGACAACATTCCTGGCGAATTGGCCTCTACGTTCCCGTGGGACCTTCGTATACATAAATAACGTAATTTAACTTAACCTAAACCAACGTAACATCTCGGTGGTAATATTTGACAACATTCCTGGCTTGTTGGCCTCTACGTGTCCGTGGGACCTTCATATACATCCATAACGTAATTTAACCTAACCTAAACCAACGTAACATCTCGGTGGTAATATTTGACAACATTCCTGGCTTGTTGGCCTCTATGTTTCCGTGGGACCTTTATATACATCAATAACGTAATATAACCTAACCTAGCCCAACCTATCATCTCGGCGGTAATATTTGACAACATTCCTGGCGAGTTGGCCTCTACGCCTCCGTGCGACCTTCATATACATCAATAACGTAATATAACCTAACCTGAACCAACCTATCATCGCGGCGTTAATATTTGACAACATTCCTGGCGAGTTGAGCTCTACGTCTCCGCGGGACCTTCATATACATCCATAACGTAATATCACCTAACCTAACCCAACCTAAGATCTCGGCACTAATATTTGACAACATTCCTGGCGAGTTGGCCTCTATGTCTCTGTGGGAATTTTATATACATCAATAACGTAATATAACCTAACCTAACCCAACCTAACATCTCGGCACTAATATTTGACAACATTCCTGGCGAATTGGCCTCTACCTCTCCGTGGGACCTTCATATACGTCAATAACGTAATATAACGTAACCTAACCCAACCTATCATATCGGCGGTAATATTTGACAACTTTCCTGGCGAGTTGGCCTCTACGTCTCCGTGGGACCTTCATATACATCAATAACGTAATATAACCTAACCTAACCCAACTTATCATCTCGGCGGTAATATTTGACAACATTCCTGGC
Organism: Xylocopa violacea; assembly: GCA_963969225.1. NCBI lineage: Eukaryota > Metazoa > Arthropoda > Insecta > Hymenoptera > Apidae > Xylocopa > Xylocopa violacea. Next base: position 4,212,061 of record CAXAJV010000135.1, on the reverse strand, counting down.
GAGTTGGCCTCTACGTCTCCGTGGGATCTTCATATACATCAATAACGTAATATAACCTAACGTAACACAACTTATCCTCTCGGCAGTAATATTTGACAACATTCCTGGCTTGTTGGCCTCTATGTTTCCGTGGGACCTTTATATACATCAATAACGTAATATAACCTAACCTAACCCAACCTATCATCTCGGCGGTAATATTTGACAAAATTCCTGGCTTGTTGGCCTCTATGTTTCCGTGGGACCTTTATATACATCAATAACGTAATATCACCTAACCTAACCCAACATAAGATCTCGGCACTAATATTTGACAACATTCCTGGCGAGTTGGCCTCTACGTTCCCGTGGGACCTTCGTATACATAAATAACGTAATTTAACTTAACCTAAACCAACGTAACATCTCGGTGGTAATATTTGACAACATTCCTGGCTTGTTGGCCTCTACGTCTCCGTGGGACCTTCATATACATCCATAACGTAATTTAACCTAACCTAAACCAACGTAACATCTCGGTGGTAATATTTGACAACATTCCTGGCTTGTTGGCCTCTATGTTTCCGTGGGACCTTTATATACATCAATAACGTAATATAACCTAACCTAGCCCAACCTATCATCTCGGCGGTAATATTTGACAACATTCCTGGCGAGTTGGCCTCTACGCCTCCGTGCGACCTTCATATACATCAATAACGTAATATAACCTAACCTGAACCAACCTATCATCGCGGCGTTAATATTTGACAACATTCCTGGCGAGTTGAGCTCTACGTCTCCGCGGGACCTTCATATACATCCATAACGTAATATCACCTAACCTAACCCAACCTAAGATCTCGGCACTAATATTTGACAACATTCCTGGCGAGTTGGCCTCTATGTCTCTGTGGGAATTTTATATACATCAATAACGTAATATAACCTAACCTAACCCAACCTAACATCTCGGCACTAATATTTGACAACATTCCTGGCGAATTGGCCTCTACCTCTCCGTGGGACCTTCATATACGTCAATAACGTAATATAACCTAACCTAACCCAACCTATCATCTCGGCGGTAATATTTGACAACATTCCTGGCGAGTTGGCCTCTACGTCTCCGTGGGATCTTCATATACATCAATAACGTAATATAACCTAACGTAACACAACTTATCCTCTCGGCAGTAATATTTGACAACATTCCTGGCTTGTTGGCCTCTATGTTTCCGTGGGACCTTTATATACATCAATAACGTAATATAACCTAACCTAACCCAACCTATCATCTCGGCGGTAATATTTGACAACATTCCTGGCGAGTTGGCCTCTACGTCTCCGTGGGACCTTCATATACATCAATAACGTAATATAACGTAACCTAACCCAACCTATCATCTCGGCGGTAATATTTGACAACATTCCTGGCGAGTTGGCCTCTACGTCTCCGTGGGACCTTCATATACATCAATAACGTAATATAACGTAACCTAACCCAACCTATCATCTCGGCGGTAATATTTGACAACATTCCTGGCGAGTTGGCCTCTACGTCTCCGTGGGACCTTCATATACATCAATAACATAATATTACCTAACCTAACCCAACCTATCATCTCGGCGGTAATATTTGACAACATTCGTGGCGAGTTGGCCTCTACGTCTCCGTGGAACCTTCATATACATCAATAACGTAATATAACCTAACCTAACCCAACCTATCATCTCGGCGGTAATATTTGACAACATTCCTGGCGAGTTGGCCTCTACGTCTCCGTGGGACTTTTATATACATCAATAACGTAATTTAACATAACCTAAACCTACGTAACATCTCGGCGGTAATATGTGACAACATTCCTGGCGAGTTGGCCTCTACGTCTCCGTGGGACCTTCGTATACATTAATAACGTAATATAACGTAACCTAAACCAACGTAACATCTCGGTGGTAATATTTGACAACATTCCTGGCTTGTTGGCCTCTACGTCTCCGTGGGACCTTCATATACATCAATAACGTAATATAACCTAACCTAACGCAACCTGTCATCTCGGCGGTAATATTTGAAAACATTCCTGGCGAGTTGGCCTCTACGTCTCCGTGGGACTTTTATATACATCAATAACGTAATATAACGTAACCTAACCCAACAAATCATATCGGCGGTAATATTTGACAACATTCCTGGCGAGTTGGCCTCTACGTCTCCGTGGGACCTTCATATACACCAATAACGTAATATTACCTAACCTAACCCAACTTAACATCTCGGCACTAATATTTGAAAACATTCCTGGCGAGTTGGCCTCTACCTCTCCGTGCGACCTTCATATACATCAATAACGTAATATAACGTAACCTAACCCAACCTATCATATCGGCGGTAATATTTGACAACTTTCCTGGCGAGTTGGCCTCTACGTCTCCGTGGGACCTTCATATACATCAATAACGTAATATAACCTAACGTAACACAACTTATCCTCTCGGCAGTAATATTTGACAACATTCCTGGCTTGTTGGCCTCTATGTTTCCGTGGGACCTTTATATACATCAATAACGTAATATAACCTAACCTAACCCAACCTATCATCTCGGCGGTAATATTTGACAACATTCCTGGCGAGTTGGCCTCTACGTCTCCGTGGGACTTTTATATACATCAATAACGTAATTTAACATAACCTAAACCTACGTAACATCTCGGCGGTAATATGTGACAACATTCCTGGCGAGTTGGCCTCTACGTCTCCGTGGGACCTTCGTATACATTAATAACGTAATATAACGTAACCTAAACCAACGTAACATCTCGGTGGTAATATTTGACAACATTCCTGGCTTGTTGGCCTCTACGTCTCCGTGGGACCTTCATATACATCAATAACGTAATATAACCTAACCTAACGCAACCTGTCATCTCGGCGGTAATATTTGAAAACATTCCTGGCGAGTTGGCCTCTACGTCTCCGTGGGACTTTTATATACATCAATAACGTAATATAACGTAACCTAACCCAACAAATCATATCGGCGGTAATATTTGACAACATTCCTGGCGAGTTGGCCTCTACGTCTCCGTGGGACCTTCATATACACCAATAACGTAATATTACCTAACCTAACCCAACTTAACATCTCGGCACTAATATTTGAAAACATTCCTGGCGAGTTGGCCTCTACCTCTCCGTGCGACCTTCATATACATCAATAACGTAATATAACGTAACCTAACCCAACCTATCATATCGGCGGTAATATTTGACAACTTTCCTGGCGAGTTGGCCTCTACGTCTCCGTGGGACCTTCATATACATCAATAACGTAATATAACCTAACCTAACCCAACCTATCATCTCGGCGGTAATATTTGACAACATTCCTGGCGAGTTGGCCTCTACGCCTCCGTGCGACCTTCATATACATCAATAACGTAATATAACCTAACCTGAACCAACCTATCATCGCGGCGTTAATATTTGACAACATTCCTGGCGAGTTGAGCTCTACGTCTCCGTGGGACCTTCATATACATCAATAACGTAATATCACCTAACCTAACCCAACCTAAGATCTCGGCACTAATATTTGACAACATTCCTGGCGAGTTGGCCTCTACGTCTCTGTGGGAATTTTATATACATCCATAACGTAATATCACCTAACCTAACCCAACCTAAGATCTCGGCACTAATATTTGACAACATTCCTGGCGAGTTGGCCTCTACGTCTCTGTGGGAATTTTATATACATCAATAACGTAATATAACCTAACCTAACCCAACCTATCATCTCGGCGGTAATATTTGACAACATTCCTGGCGAGTTGGCCTCTACGTCTCCGTGGGACTTTTATATATATCAATAACGTAATTTAACATAACCTAAACCTACGTAACATCTCGGCGGTAATATGTGACAACATTCCTGGCGAGTTGGCCTCTACGTCTCCGTGGGACCTTCATATACATCAATAACGTAATATAACCTAACCTAACGCAACCTGTCATCTCGGCGGTAATATTTGAAAACATTCCTGGCGAGTTGGCCTCTACGTCTCCGTGGGACTTTTATATACATCAATAACGTAATATAACGTAACCTAACCCAACAAATCATATCGGCGGTAATATTTGACAACATTCCTGGCGAGTTGGCCTCTACGTCTCCGTGGGACCTTCATATACATCAATAACGTAATATTACCTAACCTAACCCAACTTAACATCTCGGCACTAATATTTGAAAACATTCCTGGCGAGTTGGCCTCTACCTCTCCGTGCGACCTTCATATACATCAATAACGTAATATAACGTAACCTAACCCAACCTATCATATCGGCGGTAATATTTGACAACTTTCCTGGCGAGTTGGCCTCTACGTCTCCGTGGGACCTTCATATACATCAATAACGTAATATAACCTAACCTAACCCAACCTATCATCTCGGCCGTAATATTTGACAACATTCCTGGCGAGTTGGCCTCTACGTCTCCGTGGGATCTTCATATACATCAATAACGTAATTTAACCTAACCTAAACCTACGTAACATCTCGGCGGTAATATGTGACAACATTCCTGGCTTGATGGCCTCTACGTCTCCGTGGGACCTTCATATACATCAATAACGTAATATAACGTAACCTAAACCAACGTAACATCTCGGTGGTAATATTTGACAACATTCCTGGCTTGTTGGCCTCTATGTTTCCGTGGGACCTTTATATACATCAATAACGTAATATAACGTAACCTAACCCAACAAATCATATCGGCGGTAATATTTGACAACATTCCTGGCGAGTTGGCCTCTACGTCTCCGTGGGACCTTCATATACATCAATAACGTAATATTACCTAACCTAACCCAACTTAACATCTCGGCACTAATATTTGAAAACATTCCTGGCGAGTTGGCCTCTACCTCTCCGTGCGACCTTCATATACATCAATAACGTAATATAACGTAACCTAACCCAACCTATCATATCGGCGGTAATATTTGACAACTTTCCTGGCGAGTTGGCCTCTACGTCTCCGTGGGACCTTCATATACATCAATAACGTAATATAACCTAACCTAACCCAACCTATCATCTCGGCGGTAATATTTGACAACATTCCTGGCGAGTTGGCCTCTACGCCTCCGTGCGACCTTCATATACATCAATAACGTAATATAACCTAACCTGAACCAACCTATCATCGCGGCGTTAATATTTGACAACATTCCTGGCGAGTTGAGCTCTACGTCTCCGTGGGACCTTCATATACATCAATAACGTAATATCACCTAACCTAACCCAACCTAAGATCTCGGCACTAATATTTGACAACATTCCTGGCGAGTTGGCCTCTACGTCTCTGTGGGAATTTTATATACATCCATAACGTAATATCACCTAACCTAACCCAACCTAAGATCTCGGCACTAATATTTGACAACATTCCTGGCGAGTTGGCCTCTACGTCTCTGTGGGAATTTTATATACATCAATAACGTAATATAACCTAACCTAACCCAACCTATCATCTCGGCGGTAATATTTGACAACATTCCTGGCGAGTTGGCCTCTACGTCTCCGTGGGACTTTTATATATATCAATAACGTAATTTAACATAACCTAAACCTACGTAACATCTCGGCGGTAATATGTGACAACATTCCTGGCGAGTTGGCCTCTACGTCTCCGTGGGACCTTCATATACATCAATAACGTAATATAACCTAACCTAACGCAACCTGTCATCTCGGCGGTAATATTTGAAAACATTCCTGGCGAGTTGGCCTCTACGTCTCCGTGGGACTTTTATATACATCAATAACGTAATATAACGTAACCTAACCCAACAAATCATATCGGCGGTAATATTTGACAACATTCCTGGCGAGTTGGCCTCTACGTCTCCGTGGGACCTTCATATACATCAATAACGTAATATTACCTAACCTAACCCAACTTAACATCTCGGCACTAATATTTGAAAACATTCCTGGCGAGTTGGCCTCTACCTCTCCGTGCGACCTTCATATACATCAATAACGTAATATAACGTAACCTAACCCAACCTATCATATCGGCGGTAATATTTGACAACTTTCCTGGCGAGTTGGCCTCTACGTCTCCGTGGGACCTTCATATACATCAATAACGTAATATAACCTAACCTAACCCAACCTATCATCTCGGCCGTAATATTTGACAACATTCCTGGCGAGTTGGCCTCTACGTCTCCGTGGGATCTTCATATACATCAATAACGTAATTTAACCTAACCTAAACCTACGTAACATCTCGGCGGTAATATGTGACAACATTCCTGGCTTGATGGCCTCTACGTCTCCGTGGGACCTTCATATACATCAATAACGTAATATAACGTAACCTAAACCAACGTAACATCTCGGTGGTAATATTTGACAACATTCCTGGCTTGTTGGCCTCTATGTTTCCGTGGGACCTTTATATACATCAATAACGTAATATAACGTAACCTAACCCAACAAATCATATCGGCGGTAATATTTGACAACATTCCTGGCGAGTTGGCCTCTACGTCTCCGTGGGACCTTCATATACATCAATAACGTAATATTACCTAACCTAACCCAACTTAACATCTCGGCACTAATATTTGAAAACATTCCTGGCGAGTTGGCCTCTACCTCTCCGTGCGACCTTCATATACATCAATAACGTAATATAACGTATCCTAACCCAACCTATCATATCGGCGGTAATATTTGACAACTTTCCTGGCGAGTTGGCCTCTACGTCTCCGTGGGACCTTCATATACATCAATAACGTAATATAACCTAACCTAACCCAACCTATCATCTCGGCGGTAATATTTGACAACATTCCTGGCGAATTGGCCTCTACCTCTCCGTGGGACCTTCATATACGTCAATAACGTAATATAATCTAACCTAACCCAACCTATCATCTCGGCGGAAATATTTGACAACATTCCTGGTCAGTTGGCCTCTACGTCTCCGTGGAACCTTCATATACATCAATAACGTAATATAACCTAACCTAGCCCAACCTATCATCTCGGCGGTAATATTTGACAACATTCCTGGCGAGTTGGCCTCTACGCCTCCGTGCGACCTTCATATACATCAATAACGTAATATAACCTAAGCTGAACCAACCTATCATCGCGGCGTTAATATTTGACAACATTCCTGGCGAGTTGAGCTCTACGTCTCCGTGGGACCTTCATATACATCAATAACGTAATATCACCTAACCTAACCCAACCTAAGATCTCGGCACTAATATTTGACAACATTCCTGGCGAGTTGGCCTCTACGTCTCTGTGGGAATTTTATATACATCAATAACGTAATATAACCTAACCTAACCCAACCTAACATCTCGGCACTAATATTTGACAACATTCCTGGCGAATTGGCCTCTACCTCTCCGTGGGACCTTCATATACGTCAATAACGTAATATAATCTAACCTAACCCAACCTATCATCTCGGCGGAAATATTTGACAACATTCCTGGTCAGTTGGCCTCTACGTCTCCGTGGAACCTTCATATACATCAATAACGTAATATAACCTAACCTAACCCAACCTATCATCTCGGCGGTAATATTTGACAACATTGCTGGCGAGTTGAGCTCTACGTCTCCGCGGGACCTTCATATACATCCATAACGTAATATCACCTAACCTAACCCAACCTAAGATCTCGGCACTAATATTTGACAACATTCCTGGCGAGTTGGCCTCTACGTCTCTGTGGGAATTTTATATACATCAATAACGTAATATAACCTAACCTAACCCAACCTATCATCTCGGCGGTAATATTTGACAACATTCCTGGCGAGTTGAGCTCTACGTCTCCGTGGGACCTTCATATACATCAATAACGTAATATCACCTAACCTAACCCAACCTAAGATCTCGGCACTAATATTTGACAACATTCCTGGCGAGTTGGCCTCTACGTCTCTGTGGGAATTTTATATACATCAATAACGTAATATAACCTAACCTAACCCAACCTAACATCTCGGCACTAATATTTGACAACATTCCTGGCGAATTGGCCTCTACCTCTCCGTGGGACTTTTATATACATCAATAACGTAATTTAACATAACCTAAACCTACGTAACATCTCGGCGGTAATATGTGACAACATTCCTGGCGAGTTGGCCTCTACGTCTCCGTGGGACCTTCGTATACATCAATAACGTAATATAACGTAACCTAAACCAACGTAACATCTCGGTGGTAATATTTGACAACATTCCTGGCTTGTTGGCCTCTACGTCTCCGTGGGACCTTCATATACATCAATAACGTAATATAACCTAACCTAACGCAACCTGTCATCTCGGCGGTAATATTTGAAAACATTCCTGGCGAGTTGGCCTCTACGTCTCCGTGGGACTTTTATATACATCAATAACGTAATATAACGTAACCTAACCCAACAAATCATATCGGCGGTAATATTTGACAACATTCCTGGCGAGTTGGCCTCTACGTCTCCGTGGGACCTTCATATACATCAATAACGTAATATTACCTAACCTAACCCAACTTAACATCTCGGCACTAATATTTGAAAACATTCCTGGCGAGTTGGCCTCTACCTCTCCGTGCGACCTTCATATACATCAATAACGTAATATAACGTAACCTAACCCAACCTATCATATCGGCGGTAATATTTGACAACTTTCCTGGCGAGTTGGCCTCTACGTCTCCGTGGGACCTTCATATACATCAATAACGTAATATAACCTAACCTAACCCAACCTATCATCTCGGCGGTAATATTTGACAACATTCCTGGCGAGTTGGCCTCTACGTCTCCGTGGGATCTTCATATACATCAATAACGTAATATAACCTAACGTAACACAACTTATCCTCTCGGCAGTAATATTTGACAACATTCCTGGCTTGTTGGCCTCTATGTTTCCGTGGGACCTTTATATACATCGATAACGTAATATAACCTAACCTAACCCAACCTATCATCTCGGCGATAATATTTGACAACATTCCTGGCGAGTTGGCCTCTACGTCTCCGTGGAACCTTCATAAACATCAATAACGTAATATAACCTAACCTAACCCAACCTATCATCTCGGCGGTAATATTTGACAACATTGCTGGCGAGTTGAGCTCTACGTCTCCGCGGGACCTTCATATACATCCATAACGTAATATCACCTAACCTAACCCAACCTAAGATCTCGGCACTAATATTTGACAACATTCCTGGCGAGTTGGCCTCTACGTCTCTGTGGGAATTTTATATACATCAATAACGTAATATAACCTAACCTAACCCAACCTATCATCTCGGCGGTAATATTTGACAACATTCCTGGCGAGTTGGCCTCTACGCCTCCGTGCGACCTTCATATACATCAATAACGTAATATAACCTAACCTGAACCAACCTATCATCGCGGCGGTAATATTTGACAACATTGCTGGCGAGTTGAGCTCTACGTCTCCGCGGGACCTTCATATACATCCATAACGTAATATCACCTAACCTAACCCAACCTAAGATCTCGGCACCAATATTTGACAACATTCCTGGCGAGTTGGCCTCTACGTCTCTGTTGGAATTTTATATACATCAATAACGTAATATAACCTAACCTAACCCAACCTATCATCTCGGCGGTAATATTTGACAACATTCCTGGCGAGTTGGCCTCTACGTCTCCGTGGGACTTTTATATACATCAATAACGTAATTTAACATAACCTAAACCTACGTAACACCTCGGCGGTAATATGTGACAACATTCCTGGCGAGTTGGCCTCTACGTCTCCGTGGGACCTTCGTATACATCAATAACGTAATATAACGTAACCTAAACCAACGTAACATCTCGGTGGTAATATTTGACAACATTCCTGGCTTGTTGGCCTCTACGTCTCCGTGGGACCTTCATATACATCAATAACGTAATATAACCTAACCTAACGCAACCTGTCATCTCGGCGGTAATATTTGAAAACATTCCTGGCGAGTTGGCCTCTACGTCTCCGTGGGACTTTTATATACATCAATAACGTAATATAACGTAACCTAACCCAACAAATCATATCGGCGGTAATATTTGACAACATTCCTGGCGAGTTGGCCTCTACGTCTCCGTGGGACCTTCATATACACCAATAACGTAATATTACCTAACCTAACCCAACTTAACATCTCGGCACTAATATTTGAAAACATTCCTGGCGAGTTGGCCTCTACCTCTCCGTGCGCCCTTCATATACATCAATAACGTAATATAACGTAACCTAACCCAACCTATCATATCGGCGGTAATATTTGACAACTTTCCTGGCGAGTTGGCCTCTACGTCTCCGTGGGACCTTCATATACATCAATAACGTAATATAACCTAACCTAACCCAACCTATCATCTCGGCGGTAATATTTGACAACATTCCTGGCGAGTTGGCCTCTACGTATCCGTGGGATCTTCATATACATCAATAACGTAATATAACCTAACGTAACACAACTTATCCTCTCGGCAGTAATATTTGACAACATTCCTGGCTTGTTGGCCTCTATGTTTCCGTGGGACCATTATATACATCAATAACGTAATATAACCTAACCTAACCCAACCTATCATCTCGGCGGTAATATTTGACAACATTCCTGGCGAGTTGGCCTCTACGTCTCCGTGGAACCTTCATAAACATCAATAACGTAATATAACCTAACCTAACCCAACCTATCATCTCGACGGTAATATTTGACAACATTGCTGGCGAGTTGGCCTCTACGTCTCCGTGGGACTTTTATATACATCAATAACGTAATTTAACCTAACCTAAACCTACGTAACATCTCGGCGGTAATATGTGACAACATTCCTGGCTTGATGGCCTCTACGTCTCCGTGGGACCTTCATATACATCAATAACGTAATATAACGTAACCTAAACCAACGTAACATCTCGGTGGTAATACTTGACAACATTCCTGGCTTGTTGGCCTCTATGTTTCCGTGGGACCTTTATATACATCAATAACGTAATATAACCTAACCTAGTCCAACCTATCATCTCGGCGGTAATATTTGACAACATTCCTGGCGAGTTGGCCTCTACGCCTCCGTGCGACCTTCATATATATCAATAACGTAATATAACCTAACCTGAACCAACCTATCATCGCGGCGTTAATATTTGACAACATTCCTGGCGAGTTGAGCTCTACGTCTCCGTGGGACCTTCATATACGTCAATAACGTAATATAATCTAACCTAACCCAACCTATCATCTCGGCGGAAATATTTGACAACATTCATGGTCAGTTGGCCTCTACGTCTCCGTGGAACCTTCATATACATCAATAACGTAATATAACCTAACCTAACCCAACCTATCATCTCGGCGGTAATATTTGACAACATTGCTGGCGAGTTGAGCTCTACGTCTCCGCGGGACCTTCATATACATCCATAACGTAATATCACCTAACCTAACCCAACCTAAGATCTCGGCACTAATATTTGACAACATTCCTGGCGAGTTGGCCTCTACGTCTCTGTGGGAATTTTATATACATCAATAACGTAATATAACCTAACCTAACCCAACCTATCATCTCGGCGGTAATATTTGACAACATTCCTGGCGAGTTGGCCTCTACGCCTCCGTGCGACCTTCATATACATCAATAACGTAATATAACCTAACCTGAACCAACCTATCATCGCGGCGGTAATATTTGACAACATTGCTGGCGAGTTGAGCTCTACGTCTCCGCGGGACCTTCATATACATCCGTAACGTAATATCACCTAACCTAACCCAACCTAAGATCTCGGCACTAATATTTGACAACCTTCCTGGCGAGTTGGCCTCTACGTCTCTGTGGGAATTTTATATACATCAATAACGTAATATAACCTAACCTAACCCAACCTATCATCTCGGCGGTAATATTTGACAACATTCCTGGCGAGTTGGCCTCTACCTCTCCGTGCGACCTTCATATACATCAATAACGTAATATAACCTAACCTAACGCAACCTGTCATCTCGGCGGTAATATTTGAAAACATTCCTGGCGAGTTGGCCTCTACGTCTCCGTGGGACTTTTATATACATCAATAACGTAATATAACGTAACCTAACCCAACAAATCATATCGGCGGTAATATTTGACAACATTCCTGGCGAGTTGGCCTCTACGTCTCCGTGGGACCTTCATATACATCAATAACGTAATATTACCTAACCTAACCCAACTTAACATCTCGGCACTAATATTTGAAAACATTCCTGGCGAGTTGGCCTCTACCTCTCCGTGCGACCTTCATATACATCAATAACGTAATATAACGTAACCTAACCCAACCTATCATATCGGCAGTAATATTTGACAACATTCCTGGCTTGTTGGCCTCTATGTTTCCGTGGGACCTTTATATACATCGATAACGTAATATAACCTAACCTAACCCAACCTATCATCTCGGCGATAATATTTGACAACATTCCTGGCGAGTTGGCCTCTACGTCTCCGTGGAACCTTCATAAACATCAATAACGTAATATAACCTAACCTAACCCAACCTATCATCTCGGCGGTAATATTTGACAACATTGCTGGCGAGTTGAGCTCTACGTCTCCGCGGGACCTTCATATACATCCATAACGTAATATCACCTAACCTAACCCAACCTAAGATCTCGGCACTAATATTTGACAACATTCCTGGCGAGTTGGCCTCTACGTCTCTGTGGGAATTTTATATACATCAATAACGTAATATAACCTAACCTAACCCAACCTATCATCTCGGCGGTAATATTTGACAACATTCCTGGCGAGTTGGCCTCTACGCCTCCGTGCGACCTTCATATACATCAATAACGTAATATAACCTAACCTGAACCAACCTATCATCGCGGCGGTAATATTTGACAACATTGCTGGCGAGTTGAGCTCTACGTCTCCGCGGGACCTTCATATACATCCATAACGTAATATCACCTAACCTAACCCAACCTAAGATCTCGGCACCAATATTTGACAACATTCCTGGCGAGTTGGCCTCTACGTATCCGTGGGATCTTCATATACATCAATAACGTAATATAACCTAACGTAACACAACTTATCCTCTCGGCAGTAATATTTGACAACATTCCTGGCTTGTTGGCCTCTATGTTTCCGTGGGACCATTATATACATCAATAACGTAATATAACCTAACCTAACCCAACCTATCATCTCGGCGGTAATATTTGACAACATTCCTGGCGAGTTGGCCTCTACGTCTCCGTGGAACCTTCATAAACATCAATAACGTAATATAACCTAACCTAACCCAACCTATCATCTCGACGGTAATATTTGACAACATTGCTGGCGAGTTGGCCTCTACGTCTCCGTGGGACTTTTATATACATCAATAACGTAATTTAACCTAACCTAAACCTACGTAACATCTCGGCGGTAATATGTGACAACATTCCTGGCTTGATGGCCTCTACGTCTCCGTGGGACCTTCATATACATCAATAACGTAATATAACGTAACCTAAACCAACGTAACATCTCGGTGGTAATACTTGACAACATTCCTGGCTTGTTGGCCTCTATGTTTCCGTGGGACCTTTATATACATCAATAACGTAATATAACCTAACCTAGTCCAACCTATCATCTCGGCGGTAATATTTGACAACATTCCTGGCGAGTTGGCCTCTACGCCTCCGTGCGACCTTCATATATATCAATAACGTAATATAACCTAACCTGAACCAACCTATCATCGCGGCGTTAATATTTGACAACATTCCTGGCGAGTTGAGCTCTACGTCTCCGTGGGACCTTCATATACGTCAATAACGTAATATAATCTAACCTAACCCAACCTATCATCTCGGCGGAAATATTTGACAACATTCATGGTCAGTTGGCCTCTACGTCTCCGTGGAACCTTCATATACATCAATAACGTAATATAACCTAACCTAACCCAACCTATCATCTCGGCGGTAATATTTGACAACATTGCTGGCGAGTTGAGCTCTACGTCTCCGCGGGACCTTCATATACATCCATAACGTAATATCACCTAACCTAACCCAACCTAAGATCTCGGCACTAATATTTGACAACATTCCTGGCGAGTTGGCCTCTACGTCTCTATGGGAATTTTATATACATCAATAACGTAATATAACCTAACCTAACCCAACCTATCATCTCGGCGGTAATATTTGACAACATTCCTGGCGAGTTGGCCTCTACGCCTCCGTGCGACCTTCATATACATCAATAACGTAATATAACCTAACCTGAACCAACCTATCATCGCGGCGGTAATATTTGACAACATTGCTGGCGAGTTGAGCTCTACGTCTCCGCGGGACCTTCATATACATCCATAACGTAATATCACCTAACCTAACCCAACCTAAGATCTCGGCACTAATATTTGACAACCTTCCTGGCGAGTTGGCCTCTACGTCTCTGTGGGAATTTTATATACATCAATAACGTAATATAACCTAACCTAACCCAACCTATCATCTCGGCGGTAATATTTGACAACATTCCTGGCGAGTTGGCCTCTACCTCTCCGTGCGACCTTCATATACATCAATAACGTAATATAACGTAACCTAACCCAACCTATCATATCGGCGGTAATATGTGACAACTTTCCTGGCGAGTTGGCCTCTACGTCTCCGTGGGACCTTCATATACATCAATAACGTAATATAACCTAACCTAACCCAACCTATCATCTCGGCGGTAATATTTGACAACATTCCTGGCGAGTTGGCCTCTACGTCTCCGTGGGATCTTCTTATACATCAATAACGTAATATAACCTAACGTAACACAACTTATCCTCTCGGCAGTAATATTTGACAACATTCCTGGCTTGTTGGCCTCTATGTTTCCGTGGGACCTTTATATACATCAATAACGTAATATAACCTAACCTAACCCAACCTATCATCTCGGCGGTAATATTTGACAACATTCCTGGCGAGTTGGCCTCTACGTCTCCGTGGAACCTTCATAAACATCAATAACGTAATATAACCTAACCTAACCCAACCTATCATCTCGACGGTAATATTTGACAACATTGCTGGCGAGTTGGCCTCTACGTCTCCGTGGGACTTTTATATACATCAATAACGTAATTTAACCTAACCTAAACCTACGTAACATCTCGGCGGTAATATGTGACAACATTCTTGGCTTGATGGCCTCTACGTCTCCGTGGGACCTTCATATACATCAGTAACGTAATATAACGTAACCTAAACCAACGTAACATCTCGGTGGTAATATTTGACAACATTCCTGGCTTGTTGGCCTCTATGTTTCCGTGGGACCTTTATATACATCAATAACGTAATATAACCTAACCTAGTCCAACCTATCATCTCGGCGGTAATATTTGACAACATTCCTGGCGAGTTGGCCTCTACGCCTCCGTGCGACCTTCATATACATCAATAACGTAATATAACCTAACCTGAACCAACCTATCATCGCGGCGTTAATATTTGACAACATTCCTGGCGAGTTGAGCTCTACGTCTCCGTGGGACCTTCATATACATCAATAACGTAATATCACCTAACCTAACCCAACCTAAGATCTCGGCACTAATATTTGACAACATTCCTGGCGAGTTGGCCTCTACGTCTCTGTGGGAATTTTATATACATCAATAACGTAATATAACCTAACCTAACCCAACCTAACATCTCGGCACTAATATTTGACAACATTCCTGGCGAATTGGCCTCTACCTCTCCGTGGGACCTTCATATACGTCAATAACGTAATATAATCTAACCTAACCCAACCTATCATCTCGGCGGAAATATTTGACAACATTCCTGGTCAGTTGGCCTCTACGTCTCCGTGGAACCTTCATATACATCAATAACGTAATATAACGTAACCTAACCCAACCTATCATCTCGGCGGTAATATTTGACAACATTCCTGGCGAGTTGGCCTCTACGTCTCCGTGGGACCTTCATATACATCAATAACGTAATATAACGTAACCTAACCCAACCTATCATCTCGGCGGTAATATTTGACAACATTCCTGGCGAGTTGGCCTCTACGTCTCCGTGGAACCTTCATATACATCAATAACGTAATATAACCTAACCTAACCCAACCTATCATCTTGGCGGTAATATTTGACAACATTCCTGGCGAGTTGGCCTCTACGTCTCCGTGGGACTTTTATATACATCAATAACGTAATTTAACATAACCTAAACCTACGTAACATCTCGGCGGTAATATGTGACAACGTTCCTGGCGTGTTGGCCTCTACGTCTCCGTGGGACCTTCGTATACATCAATAACGTAATATAACGTAACCTAAACCAACGTAACATCTCGGTGGTAATATTTGATAACATTCCTGGCTTGTTGGCCTCTACGTCTCCGTGGGACCTTCATATACATCAATAACGTAATATAACCTAACCTAACGCAACCTGTCATCTCGGCGGTAATATTTGAAAACATTCCTGGCGAGTTGGCCTCTACGTCTCCGTGGGACTTTTATATACATCAATAACGTAATATAACGTAACCTAACCCAACAAATCATATCGGCGGTAATATTTGACAACATTCCTGGCGAGTTGGCCTCTACGTCTCCGTGGGACCTTCATATACATCAATAACGTAATATTACCTAACCTAACCCAACTTAACATCTCGGCACTAATATTTGAAAACATTCCTGGCGAGTTGGCCTCTACCTCTCCGTGCGACCTTCATATACATCAATAACGTAATATAACGTAACCTAACCCAACCTATCATATCGGCGGTAATATTTGACAACTTTCCTGGCGAGTTGGCCTCTACGTCTCCGTGGGACCTTCATATACATCAATAACGTAATATAACGTAACCTAACCCAACCTATCATATCGGCGGTAATATTTGACAACTTTCCTGGCGAGTTGGCCTCTACGTCTCCGTGGGACCTTCATATACATCAATAACGTAATATAACCTAACCTAACCCAACCTATCATCTCGGCGGTAATATTTGGCAACATTCCTGGCGAGTTGGCCTCTACGTCTCCGTGGGATCTTCATATACATAAATAACGTAATATAACCTAACGTAACACAACTTATCCTCTCGGCAGTAATATTTGACAACATTCCTGGCTTGTTGGCCTCTATGTTTCCGTGGGACCTTTATATACATCAATAACGTAATATAACCTAACCTAACCCAACCTATCATCTCGGCGGTAATATTTGACAACATTCCTGGCGAGTTGGCCTCTACGTCTCCGTGGAACCTTCATAAACATCAATAACGTAATATAACCTAACCTAACCCAACCTATCATCTCGGCGGAAATATTTGACAACATTCCTGGTCAGTTGGCCTCTACGTCTCCGTGGAACCTTCATATACATCAATAACGTAATATAACGTAACCTAACCCAACCTATCATCTCGGCGGTAATATTTGACAACATTCCTGGCGAGTTGGCCTCTACGTCTCCGTGGGACCTTCATATACATCAATAACGTAATATAACGTAACCTAACCCAACCTATCATCTCGGCGGTAATATTTGACAACATTCCTGGCGAGTTGGCCTCTACGTCTCCGTGGGACCTTCATATACATCAATAACATAATATTACCTAACCTAACCCAACCTATCATCTCGGCGGTAATATTTGACGACATTCGTGGGGAGTTGGTCTCTACGTCTCCGTGGAACCTTCATATACATCAATAACGTAATATAACCTAACCTAACCCAACCTATCATCTCGGCGGTAATATTTGACAACATTCCTGGCGAGTTGAGCTCTACGTCACCGTGGGACCTTCATATACATCAATAACGTAATATCACCTAACCTAACCCAACCTAAGATCTCGGCACTAATATTTGACAACATTCCTGGCGAGTTGGCCTCTACGTCTCTGTGGGAATTTTATATACATCAATAACGTAATATAACCTAACCTAACCCAACCTAACATCTCGGCACTAATATTTGACAACATTCCTGGCGAATTGGCCTCTACCTCTCCGTGGGACCTTCATATACGTCAATAACGTAATATAATCTAACCTAACCCAACCTATCATCTCGGCGGAAATATTTGACAACATTCCTGGTCAGTTGGCCTCTACGTCTCCGTGGAACCTTCATATACATCAATAACGTAATATAGCCTAACCTAACCCAACCTATCATCTCGGCGGTAATATTTGACAACATTGCTGGCGAGTTGGACTCTACGTCTCCGTGGGACTTTTATATACATCAGTAACGTAATTTAACCTAACCTAAACCTACGTAACATCTCGGCGGTAATATGTGACAACATTCCTGGCTTGATGGCCTCTACGTCTCCGTGGGACCTTCATATACATCAATAACGTAATATAACGTAACCTAAACCAACGTAACATCTCGGTGGTAATATTTGACAACATTCCTGGCTTGTTGGCCTCTATGTTTCCGTGGGACCTTCATATACATCAATAACGTAATATAACCTAACCTAGTCCAACCTATCATCTCGGCGGTAATATTTGACAACATTCCTGGCGAGTTGGCCTCTACGCCTCCGTGCGACCTTCATATACATCAATAACGTAATATAACCTAACCTGAACCAACCTATCATCGCGGCGTTAATATTTGACAACATTCCTGGCGAGTTGAGCTCTACGTCTCCGTGGGACCTTCATATACATCAATAACGTAATATCACCTAACCTAACCCAACCTAAGATCTCGGCACTAATATTTGACAACATTCCTGGCGAGTTGGCCTCTACGTCTCTGTGGGAATTTTATATACATCAATAACGTAATATAACCTAACCTAACCCAACCTAACATCTCGGCACTAATATTTGACAACATTCCTGGCGAATTGGCCTCTACCTCTCCGTGGGACCTTCATATACGTCAATAACGTAATATAATCTAACCTAACCCAACCTATCATCTCGGCGGAAATATTTGACAACATTCCTGGTCAGTTGGCCTCTACGTCTCCGTGGAACCTTCATATACATCAATAACGTAATATAACGTAACCTAACCCAACCTATCATCTCGGCGGTAATATTTGACAACATTCCTGGCGAGTTGGCCTCTACGTCTCCGTGGGACCTTCATATACATCAATAACGTAATATAACGTAACCTAACCCAACCTATCATCTCGGCGGTAATATTTGACAACATTCCTGGCGAGTTGGCCTCTACGTCTCCGTGGGACCTTCATATACATCAATAACATAATATTACCTAACCTAACCCAACCTATCATCTCGGCGGTAATATTTGACGACATTCGTGGGGAGTTGGCCTCTACGTCTCCGTGGAACCTTCATATACATCAATAACGTAATATAACCTAACCTAACCCAACCTATCATCTCGGCGGTAATATTTGACAACATTCCTGGCGAGTTGGCCTCTACGTCTCCGTGGGACTTTTATATACATCAATAACGTAATTTAACATAACCTAAACCTACGTAACATCTCGGCGGTAATATGTGACAACGTTCCTGGCGTGTTGGCCTCTACGTCTCCGTGGGACCTTCGTATACATCAATAACGTAATATAACGTAACCTAAACCAACGTAACATCTCGGTGGTAATATTTGATAACATTCCTGGCGAGTTGGCCTCTACCTCTCCGTGGGACCTTTATATACATCAATAACGTAATATAACCTAACCTAACCCAACCTATCATCTCGGCGGTAATATTTGACAACATTCCTGGCGAGTTGGCCTCTACGTCTCCGTGGAACCTTCATAAACATCAATAACGTAATATAACCTAACCTAACCCAACCTATCATCTCGGCGGTAATATTTGACAACATTGCTGGCGAGTTGGCCTCTACGTCTCCGTGGGACTTTTATATACATCAATAACGTAATTTAACCTAACCTAAACCTACGTAACATCTCGGCGGTAATATGTGACAACATTCCTGGCTTGATGGCCTCTACGTCTCCGTGGGACCTTCATATACATCAATAACGTAATATAACCTAACCTAACCCAACCTAACATCTCGGCACTAATATTTGACAACATTCCTGGCGAATTGGCCTCTACCTCTCCGTGGGACCTTCATATACGTCAATAACGTAATATAATCTAACCTAACCCAACCTATCATCTCGGCGGAAATATTTGACAACATTCCTGGTCAGTTGGCCTCTGCGTCTCCGTGGAACCTTCATATACATCAATAACGTAATATAACGTAACCTAACCCAACCTATCATCTCGGCGGTAATATTTGACAACATTCCTGGCGAGTTGGCCTCTACGTCTCCGTGGGACCTTCATATACATCAATAACGTAATATAACGTAACCTAACCCAACCTATCATCTCGGCGGTAATATTTGACAACATTCCTGGCGAGTTGGCCTCTACGTCTCCGTGGGACCTTCATATACATCAATAACATAATATTACCTAACCTAACCCAACCTATCATCTCGGCGGTAATATTTGACGACATTCGTGGCGAGTTGGCCTCTACGTCTCCGTGGAACCTTCATATACATCAATAACGTAATATAACCTAACCTAACCCAACCTATCATCTCGGCGGTAATATTTGACAACATTCCTGGCGAGTTGGCCTCTACGTCTCCGTGGGACTTTTATATACATCAATAACGTAATTTAACATAACCTAAACCTACGTAACATCTCGGCGGTAATATGTGACAACGTTCCTGGCGTGTTGGCCTCTACGTCTCCGTGGGACCTTCGTATACATCAATAACGTAATATAACGTAACCTAAACCAACGTAACATCTCGGTGGTAATATTTGATAACATTCCTGGCTTGTTGGCCTCTACGTCTCCGTGGGACCTTCATATACATCAATAACGTAATATAACCTAACCTAACGCAACCTGTCATCTCGGCGGTAATATTTGAAAACATTCCTGGCGAGTTGGCCTCTACGTCTCCGTGGGACTTTTATATACATCAATAACGTAATATAACGTAACCTAACCCAACAAATCATATCGGCGGTAATATTTGACAACATTCCTGGCGAGTTGGCCTCTACGTCTCCGTGGGACCTTCATATACATCAATAACGTAATATTACCTAACCTAACCCAACTTAACATCTCGGCACTAATATTTGAAAACATTCCTGGCGAGTTGGCCTCTACCTCTCCGTGGGACCTTCATATACATCAATAACGTAATATAACGTAACCTAACCCAACCTATCATATCGGCGGTAATATTTGACAACTTTCCTGGCGAGTTGGCCTCTACGTCTCCGTGGGACCTTCATATACATCAATAACGTAATATAACCTAACCTAACCCAACCTATCATCTCGGCGGTAATATTTGGCAACATTCCTGGCGAGTTGGCCTCTACGTCTCCGTGGGATCTTCATATACATCAATAACGTAATATAACCTAACGTAACACAACTTATCCTCTCGGCAGTAATATTTGACAACATTCCTGGCTTGTTGGCCTCTATGTTTCCGTGGGACCTTTATATACATCAATAACGTAATATAACCTAACCTAACCCAACCTATCATCTCGGCGGTAATATTTGACAACATTCCTGGCGAGTTGGCCTCTACGTCTCCGTGGAACCTTCATAAACATCAATAACGTAATATAACCTAACCTAACCCAACCTATCATCTCGGCGGTAATATTTGACAACATTGCTGGCGAGTTGGCCTCTACGTCTCCGTGGGACTTTTATATACATCAATAACGTAATTTAACCTAACCTAAACCTACGTAACATCTCGGCGGTAATATGTGACAACATTCCTGGCTTGATGGCCTCTACGTCTCCGTGGGACCTTCATATACATCAATAACGTAATATAACGTAACCTAAACCAACGTAACATCTCGGTGGTAATATTTGACAACATTCCTGGCTTGTTGGCCTCTATGTTTCCGTGGGACCTTTATATACATCAATAACGTAATATAACCTAACCTAGTCCAACCTATCATCTCGGCGGTAATATTTGACAACATTCCTGGCGAGTTGGCCTCTACGCCTCCGTGCGACCTTCATATACATCAATAACGTAATATAACCTAACCTGAACCAACCTATCATCGCGGCGTTAATATTTGACAACATTCCTGGCGAGTTGAGCTCTACGTCTCCGTGGGACCTTCATATACATCAATAACGTAATATCACCTAACCTAACCCAACCTAAGATCTCGGCACTAATATTTGACAACATTCCTGGCGAGTTGGCCTCTACGTCTCTGTGGGAATTTTATATACATCAATAACGTAATATAACCTAACCTAACCCAACCTAACATCTCGGCACTAATATTTGACAACATTCCTGGCGAATTGGCCTCTACCTCTCCGTGGGACCTTCATATACGTCAATAACGTAATATAATCTAACCTAACCCAACCTATCATCTCGGCGGAAATATTTGACAACATTCCTGGTCAGTTGGCCTCTACGTCTCCGTGGAACCTTCATATACATCAATAACGTAATATAGCCTAACCTAACCCAACCTATCATCTCGGCGGTAATATTTGACAACATTGCTGGCGAGTTGGACTCTACGTCTCCGTGGGACTTTTATATACATCAGTAACGTAATTTAACCTAACCTAAACCTACGTAACATCTCGGCGGTAATATGTGACAACATTCCTGGCTTGATGGCCTCTACGTCTCCGTGGGACCTTCATATGCATCAATAACGTAATATAACGTAACCTAAACCAACGTAACATCTCGGTGGTAATATTTGACAACATTCCTGGCTTGTTGGCCTCTATGTTTCCGTGGGACCTTTATATACATCAATAACGTAATATAACCTAACCTAGTCCAACCTATCATCTCGGCGGTAATATTTGACAACATTCCTGGCGAGTTGGCCTCTACGCCTCCGTGCGACCTTCATATACATCAATAACGTAATATAACCTAACCTGAACCAACCTATCATCGCGGCGTTAATATTTGACAACATTCCAGGCGAGTTGAGCTCTACGTCTCCGTGGGACCTTCATATACATCAATAACGTAATATCACCTAACCTAACCCAACCTAAGATCTCGGCACTAATATTTGACAACATTCCTGGCGAGTTGGCCTCTACGTCTCTGTGGGAATTTTATATACATCAATAACGTAATATAACCTAACCTAACCCAACCTAACATCTCGGCACTAATATTTGACAACATTCCTGGCGAATTGGCCTCTACCTCTCCGTGGGACCTTCATATACGTCAATAACGTAATATAATCTATCCTAACCCAACCTATCATCTCGGCGGTAATATTTGGCAACATTCCTGGCGAGTTGGCCTCTACGTCTCCGTGGAACCTTCATAAACATCAATAACGTAATATAACCTAACCTAACCCAACCTATCATCTCGGCGGTAATATTTGACAACATTGCTGGCGAGTTGGCCTCTACGTCTCCGTGGGACTTTTATATACATCAATAACGTAATTTAACCTAACCTAAACCTACGTAACATCTCGGCGGTAATATGTGACAACATTCCTGGCTTGATGGCCTCTACGTCTCCGTGGGACCTTCATATACATCAATAACGTAATATAACGTAACCTAAACCAACGTAACATCTCGGTGGTAATATTTGACAACATTCCTGGCTTGTTGGCCTCTATGTTTCCGTGGGACCTTTATATACATCAATAACGTAATATAACCTAACCTAGTCCAACCTATCATCTCGGCGGTAATATTTGACAACATTCCTGGCGAGTTGGCCTCTACGCCTCCGTGCGACCTTCATATACATCAATAACGTAATATAACCTAACCTGAACCAACCTATCATCGCGGCGTTAATATTTGACAACATTCCTGGCGAGTTGAGCTCTACGTCTCCGTGGGACCTTCATATACATCAATAACGTAATATCACCTAACCTAACCCAACCTAAGATCTCGGCACTAATATTTGACAACATTCCTGGCGAGTTGGCCTCTACGTCTCTGTGGGAATTTTATATACATCAATAACGTAATATAACCTAACCTAACCCAACCTAACATCTCGGCACTAATATTTGACAACATTCCTGGCGAATTGGCCTCTACCTCTCCGTGGGACCTTCATATACGTCAATAACGTAATATAATCTAACCTAACCCAACCTATCATCTCGGCGGAAATATTTGACAACATTCCTGGTCAGTTGGCCTCTACGTCTCCGTGGAACCTTCATATACATCAATAACGTAATATAGCCTAACCTAACCCAACCTATCATCTCGGCGGTAATATTTGACAACATTGCTGGCGAGTTGGCCTCTACGTCTCCGTGGGACTTTTATATACATCAGTAACGTAATTTAACCTAACCTAAACCTACGTAACATCTCGGCGGTAATATGTGACAACATTCCTGGCTTGATGGCCTCTACGTCTCCGTGGGACCTTCATATACATCAATAACGTAATATAACGTAACCTAAACCAACGTAACATCTCGGTGGTAATATTTGACAACATTCCTGGCTTGTTGGCCTCTATGTTTCCGTGGGACCTTTATATACATCAATAACGTACTATAACCTAACCTAGTCCAACCTATCATCTCGGCGGTAATATTTGACAACATTCCTGGCGAGTTGGCCTCTACGCCTCCGTGCGACCTTCATATACATCAATAACGTAATATAACCTAACCTGAACCAACCTATCATCGCGGCGTTAATATTTGACAACATTCCTGGCGAGTTGAGCTCTACGTCTCCGTGGGACCTTCATATACATCAATAACGTAATATCACCTAACCTAACCCAACCTAAGATCTCGGCACTAATATTTGACAACATTCCTGGCGAATTGGCCTCTACCTCTCCGTGGGACCTTCATATACGTCAATAACGTAATATAACCTAACCTAACCCAACCTATCATCTCGGCGGAAATATTTGACAACATTCCTCGTCAGTTGGCCTCTACGTCTCCGTGGAACCTTCATATACATCAATAACGTAATATAACGTAACCTAACCCAACCTATCATCTCGGCGGTAATATTTGACAACATTCCTGGCGAGTTGGCCTCTACGTCTCCGTGGGACCTTCATATACATCAATAACGTAATATAACGTAACCTAACCCAACCTATCATCTCGGCGGTAATATTTGACAACATTCCTGGCGAGTTGGCCTCTACGTCTCCGTGGGACCTTCATATACATCAATAACATAATATTACCTAACCTAACCCAACCTATCATCTCGGCGGTAATATTTGACGACATTCGTGGCGAGTTGGCCTCTACGTCTCCGTGGAACCTTCCTATACATCAATAACGTAATATAACCTAACCTAACCCAACCTATCATCTCGGCGGTAATATTTGACAACATTCCTGGCGAGTTGGCCTCTACGTCTCCGTGGGACTTTTATATACATCAATAACGTAATTTAACATAACCTAAACCTACGTAACATCTCGGCGGTAATATGTGACAACGTTCCTGGCGTGTTGGCCTCTACGTCTCCGTGGGACCTTCGTATACATCAATAACGTAATATAACGTAACCTAAACCAACGTAACATCTCGGTGGTAATATTTGATAACATTCCTGGCTTGTTGGCCTCTACGTCTCCGTGGGACCTTCATATACATCAATAACGTAATATAACCTAACCTAACGCAACCTGTCATCTCGGCGGTAATATTTGACAACATTCCTGGCGAGTTGGCCTCTACGTCTCCGTGGGACCTTCATATACATCAATAACGTAATATAACGTAACCTAACCCAACCTATCATCTCGGCGGTAATATTTGACAACATTCCTGGCGAGTTGGCCTCTACGTCTCCGTGGGACCTTCATATACATCAATAACATAATATTACCTAACCTAACCCAACCTATCATCTCGGCGGTAATATTTGACGACATTCGTGGCGAGTTGGCCTCTACGTCTCCGTGGAACCTTCATATACATCAATAACGTAATATAACCTAACCTAAACCAACCTATCATCTCGGCGGTAATATTTGACAACATTCCTGGCGAGTTGGCCTCTACGTCTCCGTGGGACTTTTATATACATCAATAACGTAATTTAACCTAACCTAAACCTACGTAACATCTCGGCGGTAATATGTGACAACATTCCTGGCTTGATGGCCTCTACGTCTCCGTGGGACCTTCATATACATCAATAACGTAATATAACGTAACCTAAACCAACGTAACATCTCGGTGGTAATATTTGACAACATTCCTGGCTTGTTGGCCTCTATGTTTCCGTGGGACCTTTATATACATCAATAACGTAATATAACCTAACCTAGTCCAACCTATCATCTCGGCGGTAATATTTGACAACATTCCTGGCGAGTTGGCCTCTACGCCTCCGTGCGACCTTCATATACATCAATAACGTCATATAACCTAACCTGAACCAACCTATCATCGCGGCGTTAATATTTGACAACATTCCTGGCGAGTTGAGCTCTACGTCTCCGTGGGACCTTCATATACATCAATAACGTAATATCACCTAACCTAACCCAACCTAAGATCTCGGCACTAATATTTGACAACATTCCTGGCGAGTTGGCCTCTACGTCTCTGTGGGAATTTTATATACATCAATAACGTAATATAACCTAACCTAACCCAACCTAACATCTCGGCACTAATATTTGACAACATTCCTGGCGAATTGGCCTCTACCTCTCCGTGGGACCTTCATATACGTCAATAACGTAATATAATCTATCCTAACCCAACCTATCATCTCGGCGGTAATATTTGGCAACATTCCTGGCGAGTTGGCCTCTACGTCTCCGTGGAACCTTCATAAACATCAATAACGTAATATAACCTAACCTAACCCAACCTATCATCTCGGCGGTAATATTTGACAACATTGCTGGCGAGTTGGCCTCTACGTCTCCGTGGGACTTTTATATACATCAATAACGTAATTTAACCTAACCTAAACCTACGTAACATCTCGGCGGTAATATGTGACAACATTCCTGGCTTGATGGCCTCTACGTCTCCGTGGGACCTTCATATACATCAATAACGTAATATAACGTAACCTAAACCAACGTAACATCTCGGTGGTAATATTTGACAACATTCCTGGCTTGTTGGCCTCTATGTTTCCGTGGGACCTTTATATACATCAATAACGTAATATAACCTAACCTAGTCCAACCTATCATCTCGGCGGTAATATTTGACAACATTCCTGGCGAGTTGGCCTCTACGCCTCCGTGCGACCTTCATATACATCAATAACGTTATATAACCTAACCTGAACCAACCTATCATCGCGGCGTTAATATTTGACAACATTCCTGGCGAGTTGAGCTCTACGTCTCCGTGGGACCTTCATATACATCAATAACGTAATATCACCTAACCTAACCCAACCTAAGATCTCGGCACTAATATTTGACAACATTCCTGGCGAATTGGCCTCTACCTCTCCGTGGGACCTTCATATACGTCAATAACCTAATATAACCTAACCTAACCCAACCTATCATCTCGGCGGAAATATTTGACAACATTCCTGGTCAGTTGGCCTCTACGTCTCCGTGGAACCTTCATATACATCAATAACGTAATATAACGTAACCTAACCCAACCTATCATCTCGGCGGTAATATTTGACAACATTCCTGGCGAGTTGGCCTCTACGTCTCCGTGGGACCTTCATATACATCAATAACGTAATATAACGTAACCTAACCCAACCTATCATCTCGGCGGTAATATTTGACAACATTCCTGGCGAGTTGGCCTCTACGTCTCCGTGGGACCTTCATATACATCAATAACATAATATTACCTAACCTAACCCAACCTATCATCTCGGCGGTAATATTTGACGACATTCGTGGCGAGTTGGCCTCTACGTCTCCGTGGAACCTTCCTATACATCAATAACGTAATATAACCTAACCTAACCCAACCTATCATCTCGGCGGTAATATTTGACAACATTCCTGGCGAGTTGGCCTCTACGTCTCCGTGGGACTTTTATATACATCAATAACGTAATTTAACATAACCTAAACCTACGTAACATCTCGGCGGTAATATGTGACAACGTTCCTGGCGTGTTGGCCTCTACGTCTCCGTGGGACCTTCGTATACATCAATAACGTAATATAACGTAACCTAAACCAACGTAACATCTCGGTGGTAATATTTGATAACATTCCTGGCTTGTTGGCCTCTACGTCTCCGTGGGACCTTCATATACATCAATAACGTAATATAACCTAACCTAACGCAACCTGTCATCTCGGCGGTAATATTTGAAAACATTCCTGGCGAGTTGGCCTCTACGTCTCCGTGGGACTTTTATATACATCAATAACGTAATATAACGTAACCTAACCCAACAAATCATATCGGCGGTAATATTTGACAACATTCCTGGCGAGTTGGCCTCTACGTCTCCGTGGGACCTTCATATACATCAATAACGTAATATTACCTAACCTAACCCAACTTAACATCTCGGCACTAATATTTGAAAACATTCCTGGCGAGTTGGCCTCTACCTCTCCGTGCGACCTTCATATACATCAATAACGTAATATAACGTAACCTAACCCAACCTATCATATCGGCGGTAATATTTGACAACTTTCCTGGCGAGTTGGCCTCTACGTCTCCGTGGGACCTTCATATACATCAATAACGTAATATAACGTAACCTAACCCAACCTATCATATCGGCGGTAATATTTGACAACTTTCCTGGCGAGTTGGCCTCTACGTCTCCGTGGGACCTTCATATACATCAATAACGTAATATAACCTAACCTAACCCAACCTATCATCTCGGCGGTAATATTTGGCAACATTCCTGGCGAGTTGGCCTCTACGTCTCCGTGGGATCTTCATATACATCAATAACGTAATATAACCTAACGTAACACAACTTATCCTCTCGGCAGTAATATTTGACAACATTCCTGGCTTGTTGGCCACTATGTTTCCGTGGGACCTTTATATACATCAATAACGTAATATAACCTAACCTAACCCAACCTATCATCTCGGCGGTAATATTTGACAACATTCCTGGCGAGTTGGCCTCTACGTCTCCGTGGAACCTTCATAAACATCAATAACGTAATATAACCTAACCTAACCCAACCTATCATCTCGGCGGTAATATTTGACAACATTGCTGGCGAGTTGGCCTCTACGTCTCCGTGGGACTTTTATATACATCAATAACGTAATTTAACCTAACCTAAACCTACGTAACATCTCGGCGGTAATATGTGACAACATTCCTG
This sequence comes from Xylocopa violacea, assembly GCA_963969225.1. Lineage (NCBI taxonomy): Eukaryota > Metazoa > Arthropoda > Insecta > Hymenoptera > Apidae > Xylocopa > Xylocopa violacea. Next base: position 4,182,633 of record CAXAJV010000135.1, on the reverse strand, counting down.
GCTTGATGGCCTCTACGTCTCCGTGGGACCTTCATATACATCAATAACGTAATATAACGTAACCTAAACCAACGTCACATCTCGGTGGTAATATTTGACAACATTCCTGGCTTGTTGGCCTCTATGTTTCCGTGGGACCTTTATATACATCAATAACGTAATATAACCTAACCTAGTCCAACCTATCATCTCGGCGGTAATATTTGACAACATTCCTGGCGAGTTGGCCTCTACGCCTCCGTGCGACCTTCATATACATCAATAACGTAATATAACCTAACCTGAACCAACCTATCATCGCGGCGTTAATATTTGACAACATTCCTGGCGAGTTGAGCTCTACGTCTCCGTGGGACCTTCATATACATCAATAACGTAATATCACCTAACCTAACCCAACCTAAGATCTCGGCACTAATATTTGACAACATTCCTGGCGAGTTGGCCTCTACGTCTCTGTGGGAATTTTATATACATCAATAACGTAATATAACCTAACCTAACCCAACCTAACATCTCGGCACTAATATTTGACAACATTCCTGGCGAATTGGCCTCTACCTCTCCGTGGGACCTTCATATACGTCAATAACGTAATATAATCTAACCTAACCCAACCTATCATCTCGGCGGAAATATTTGACAACATTCCTGGTCAGTTGGCCTCTACGTCTCCGTGGAACCTTCATATACATCAATAACGTAATATAGCCTAACCTAACCCAACCTATCATCTCGGCGGTAATATTTGACAACATTGCTGGCGAGTTGGCCTCTACGTCTCCGTGGGACTTTTATATACATCAATAACGTAATTTAACCTAACCTAAACCTACGTAACATCTCGGCGGTAATATGTGACAACATTCCTGGCGAGTTGGCCTCTACGTCTCCGTGGAACCTTCATAAACATCAATAACGTAATATAACCTAACCTAACCCAACCTATCATCTCGGCGGTAATATTTGACAACATTGCTGGCGAGTTGGCCTCTACGTCTCCGTGGGACTTTTATATACATCAATAACGTAATTTAACCTAACCTAAACCTACGTAACATTTCGGCGGTAATATGTGACAACATTCCTGGCTTGATGGCCTCTACGTCTCCGTGGGACCTTCATATACATCAATAACGTAATATAACGTAACCTAAACCAACGTAACATCTCGGTGGTAATATTTGACAACATTCCTGGCTTGTTGGCCTCTATGTTTCCGTGGGACCTTTATATACATCAATAACGTAATATAACCTAACCTAGTCCAACCTATCATCTCGGCGGTAATATTTGACAACATTCCTGGCGAGTTGGCCTCTACGCCTCCGTGCGACCTTCATATACATCAATAACGTAATATAACCTAACCTGAACCAACCTATCATCGCGGCGTTAATATTTGACAACATTCCTGGCGAGTTGAGCTCTACGTCTCCGTGGGACCTTCATATACATCAATAACGTAATATCACCTAACCTAACCCAACCTAAGATCTCGGCACTAATATTTCACAACATTCCTGGCGAGTTAGCCTCTACGTCTCAGTGGGAATTTTATATACATCAATAACGCAATATAACCTAACCTAACCCAACCTAACATCTCGGCACTAATATTTGACAACATTCCTGGCGAATTGGCCTCTACCTCTCCGTGGGACCTTCATATACGTCAATAACGTAATATAATCTAACCTAACCCAACCTATCATCTCGGCGGAAATATTTGACAACATTCCTGGTCAGTTGGCCTCTACGTCTCCGTGGAACCTTCATATACATCAATAACGTAATATAACCTACCCTAACCCAACCTATCATCTCGGCGGTAATATTTGACAACATTGCTGGCGAGTTGGCCTCTACGTCTCCGTGGGACTTTTATATACATCAATAACGTAATTTAACATAACCTAAACCTACGTAACATCTCGGCGGTAATATGTGACAACATTCCTGGCTTGATGGCCTCTACGTCTCCGTGGGACCTTCATATACATCAATAACGTAATATAACGTAACCTAAACCAACCTATCATATCGGCGGTAATATTTGACAATATTCCTGGCTAGTTGGCCTCTATGTCTCCGTGGGACCTTCATATACATCAATAACGTAATATCACCTAACCTAACCCAACCTGTCATCTCGGCGGTAATATTTGAAAACATTCCTGGCGAGTTGGCCTCTACGTCTCCGTGGGACTTTTATATACATCAATAACGTAATATAACGTAACCTAACCCAACAAATCATAATGGCGGTAATATTTGACAACATTCCTGGCGAGTTGGCCTCTACGTCTCCGTGGGACCTTCATATACATCAATAACGTAATATAGCGTAACCTAAACCAACCTATCATATCGGCGGTAATATTTGAAAACATTCTTGTCGATGTTGGCCTCTACGTCTCTGTGGGACCTTCATATACATCAATAACGTAATATTACCTAACCTAACCCAACTTAACATCTCGGCACTAATATTTGAAAACATTCCTGGCGAGTTGGCCTCTACCTCTCCGTGCGACCTTCATATACATCAATAACGTAATATAACGTAACCTAACCCAACCTATCATATCGGCGGTAATATTTGACAACTTTCCTGGCGAGTTGGCCTCTACGTCTCCGTGGGACCTTCATATACATCAATAACGTAATATAACCTAACCTAACCCAACCTATCATCTCGGCGGTAATATTTGACAACATTCCTGGCGAGTTGGCCTCTACGTCTCCGTGGGATCTTCATATACATCAATAACGTAATATAACCTAACCTAACCCAACCTATCATCTCGGCGGTAATATTTGACAACATTGCTGGCGAGTTGGCCTCTACGCCTCCGTGCGACCTTCATATACATCCATAACGTAATATAACCTAACCTGAAGCAACCTATCATCTCGGCGGTAATATTTGACAACACTCCTGGCGAGTTGAGCTCTACGTCTGCGTGGGACCTTCATATACATCAATAACGTAATATCACCTAACCTAACCCAACCTAAGATCTCGGCACTAATATTTGACAACATTCCTGGCGAGTTGGCCTCTACGTCTCTGTGGGAATTTTATATACATCAATAACGTAATATAACGTAACCTAAGCCAACCTATCATCTCGGCGGTAATATTTGACAACATTCGTGGCGAGTTGGCCTCTACGTCTCCGTGGAACCTTCATATACATCAATAACGTAATATTACCTAACCTAACCCAACTTAACATCTCGGCACTAATATTTGAAAACATTCCTGACGAGTTGGCCTCTACCTCTCCGTGCGACCTTCATATACATCAATAACGTAATATAACGTAACCTAACCCAACCTATCATATCGGCGGTAATATTTGACAACTTTCCTGGCGAGTTGGCCTCTACGTCTCCGTTGGACCTTCATATACATCAATAACGTAATATAACCTAACCTAACCCAACCTATCATCTCGGCGGTAATATTTGACAACATTCCTGGCGAGTTGGCCTCTACGTCTCCGTGGGATCTTCATATACATCAATAACGTAATATAACCTAACCTAACCCAACCTATCATCTCGGCGGTAATATTTGACAACATTGCTGGCGAGTTGGCCTCTACGCCTCCGTGCGACCTTCATATACATCCATAACGTAATATAACCTAACCTGAAGCAACCTATCATCTCGGCGGTAATATTTGACAACACTCCTGGCGAGTTGAGCTCTACGTCTGCGTGGGACCTTCATATACATCAATAACGTAATATCACCTAACCTAACCCAACCTAAGATCTCGGCACTAATATTTGACAACATTCCTGGCGAGTTGGCCTCTACGTCTCTGTGGGAATTTTATATACATCAATAACGTAATATAACCTAACCTAACCCAACCTAACATCTCGGCACTAATATTTGACAACATTCCTGGCGAGTTGGCCTCTGCCTCTCCGTGGGACCTTCATATACGTCAATAACGTAATATAATCTAACCTAACCCAACCCATCATCTCGGCGGTAATATTTGACAACATTCCTGGTCAGTTGGCCTCTACGTCGCCGTGGAACCTTCATATACATCAATAACGTAATATAACCTAACCTAACCCAACCTATCATCTCGGCGGTAATATTTGACAACATTCCTGGCGAGTTGGCCTCTACGTCTCCGTGGGACTTTTATATACATCAATAACGTAATTTAACATAACCTAAACCTACGTAACATCTCGGCGGTAATATGTGACAACATTCCTGGCGAGTTGGCCTCTACGACTCCGCGGGACCTTCGTATACATCAATAACGTAATATAACGTAACCTAAACCAACCTATCATATCGGCGGTAATATTTGACAATATTCCTGGCGAGTTGGCCTCTACGTCTCCGTGGGACCTTTATATACATCAATACCGTAATATAACCTAACCTAACTCAACCTGTCATCTCGGCGGTAATATTTGAAAACATTCCTGGCGAGTTGGCCTCTACGCCTCCGTGCGACCTTCATATACATCAATAACATAATATTACTTAACCTAACCCAACCTATCATCTCGGCGGTAATATTTGACAACATTCGTGGCGAGTTGGCCTCTACGTCTCCGTGGGACTTTTATATACATCAATAACGTAATTTAACCTAACCTAAACCGACGTAACATCTCGGCGGTAATATTTGACAATATTCCTGGCGAGTTGGCCTCTACGTTCCCGTGGGACCTTCGTATACATCAATAACGTAATTTAACTTAACCTAAACCAACGTAACATCTCGGTGGTAATATTTGACAACATTCCTGGCGAGTTGGCCTCTGCCTCTCCGTGGGACCTTCATATACGTCAATAACGTAATATAATCTAACCTAACCCAACCCATCATCTCGGCGGTAATATTTGACAACATTCTTGGTCAGTTGGCCTCTACGTCTCCGTGGAACCTTCATATACATCAATAACGTAATATAACCTAACCTAACCCAACCTATCATCTCGGCGGTAATATTTGACAACATTCCTGGCGAGTTGGCCTCTACGTCTCCGTGGGACTTTTATATACATCAATAACGTAATTTAACATAACCTAAACCTACGTAACATCTCGGCGGTAATATGTGACAACATTCCTGGCGAGTTGGCCTCTACGTCTCCGTGGGACCTTCATATACATCAATAACGTAATATAACCTAACCTAACCCAACCTATCATCTCGGCGGTAATATTTGACAACATTCCTGGCGAGTTGGCCTCTACGTCTCCGTGGGATCTTCATATACATCAATAACGTAATATAACCTAACGTAACACAACTTATCCTCTCGGCAGTAACATTTGACAACATTCCTGGCTTGTTGGCCTCTATGTTTCCGTGGGACCTTTATATACATCAATAACGTAATATAACCTAACCTAACCCAACCTATCATCTCGGCGGTAATATTTGACAACATTCCTGGCTTGTTGGCCTCTATGTTTCCGTGGGATCTTTATATACATCAATAACGTAATATCACCTAACCTAACCCAACCTAAGATCTCGGCACTAATATTTGACAACATTCCTGGCGAGTTGGCCTCTACGTCTCTGTGGGAATTTTATATACATCAATAACGTAATATAACCTAACCTAACCCAACCTAACATCTCGGCACTAATATTTGACAACATTCCTGACGAATTGGCCTCTACCTCTCCGTGGGACCTTCATATACGTTAATAACGTAATATAATCTAACCTAACCCAACCTATCATCTCGGCGGAAATATTTGACAACATTCCTGGTCAGTTGGCCTCTACGTCTCCGTGGAACCTTCATATACATCAATAACGTAATATAACCTAACCTAACCCACCCTATCATCTCGGCGGTAATATTTGACAACATTGCTGGCGAGTTGGCCTCTACGTCTCCGTGGGACTTTTATATACATCAATAACGTAATTTAACCTAACCTAAACCTACGTAACATCTCGGCGGTAATATGTGACAACATTCCTGGCTTGATGGCCTCTACGTCTCCGTGGGACCTTCATATACATCAATAACGTAATATAACGTAACCTAAGCCAACCTATCATCTCGGCGGTAATATTTGACAACATTCCTGGCGAGTTGGCCTCTACGTCTCCGTGGGACCTTCATATACATCAATAACATAATATTGCCTAACCTAACCCAACCTATCATCTCGGCGGTAATATTTGACAACATTCCTGGCGAGTTGGCCTCTACGCCTGCGTGCGACCTTCATATACATCAATAACGTAATATAGCCTAACCTGAAGCAACCTATCATCTCGGCGGTAATATTTGACAACACTCCTGGCGAGTTGAGCTCTACGTCTCCGTGGGACCTTCATATACATCAATAACGTAATATCACCTAACCTAACCCAACCTAAGATCTCGGCACTAATATTTGACAACATTCCTGGCGAGTTGGCCTCTACGTCTCTGTGGGAATTTTATATACATCAATAACGTAATATAACCTAACCTAACCCAACCTAACATCTCGGCACTAATATTTGACAACATTCCTGGCGAGTTGGCCTCTGCCTCTCCGTGGGACCCTCATATACGTCAATAACGTAATATAATCTAACCTAACCCAACCCATCATCTCGGCGGTAATATTTGACAACATTCCTGGTCAGTTGGCCTCTACGTCTCCGTGGAACCTTCATATACATCAATAACGTAATATAACCTAACCTAACCCAACCTATCATCTCGGCGGTAATATTTGACAACATTCCTGGCGAGTTGGCCTCTACGTCTCCGTGGGACTTTTATATACATCAATAACATAATTTAACATAACCTAAACCTACGTAACATCTCGGCGGTAATATGTGACAACATTCCTGGCGAGTTGGCCTCTACGTCTCCGCGGGACCTTCGTATACATCAATAACGTAATATAACGTAACCTAAACCAACCTATCATATCGGCGGTAATATTTGACAATATTCCTGGCGAGTTGGCCTCTACGTCTCCGTGGGACCTTTATATACATCAATAACGTAATATAACCTAACCTAACCCAACCTGTCGTCTCGGCGGTAATATTTGAAAACATTCCTGGCGAGTTGGCCTCTATGTTTCCGTGGGACCTTTATATACATCAATAACGTAATATAACCTAACCTAGCCCAACCTATCATCTCGGCGGTAATATTTGACAACATTCCTGGCGAGTTGGCCTCTACGCCTCCGTGCGACCTTCATATACATCAATAACGTAATATAACCTAACCTGAACCAACCTATCATCGCGGCGTTAATATTTGACAACATTCCTGGCGAGTTGAGCTCTACGTCTCCGTGGGACCTTCATACACATCAATAACGTAATATCACCTAACCTAACCCAACCTAAGATCTCGGCACTAATATTTGACAACATTCCTGGCGAGTTGGCCTCTACGTCTCTGTGGGAATTTTATATACATCAATAACGTAATATAACCTAACCTAACCCAACCTAACATCTCGGCACTAATATTTGACAACATTCCTGGGGAATTGGCCTCTACCTCTCCGTGGGACCTTCATATACGTCAATAACGTAATATAATCTAACCTAACCCAACCTATCATCTCGGCGGAAATATTTGACAACATTCCTGGTCAGTTGGCCTCTACGTCTCCGTGGAACCTTCATATACATCAATAACGTAATATAACGTAACCTAAACCAACCTATCATATCGGCGGTAATATTTGACAATATTCCTGGCGAGTTGGCCTCTATGTCTCCGTGGGACCTTCATATACATCAATAACGTAATATCACCTAACCTAACCCAACCTGTCATCTCGGCGGTAATATTTGAAAACATTCCTGGCGAGTTGGCCTCTACGTCTCCGTGGGACTTTTATATACATCAATAACGTAATATAACGTAACCTAACCCAACCTATCATATCGGCGGTAATATTTGAAAACATTCTTGTCGATGTTGGCCTCTACGTCTCTGTGGGATCTTCATATACATCAATAACGTAATATTACCTAACCTAACCCAACTTAACATCTCGGCACTAATATTTGAAAACATTCCTGGCGAGTTGGCCTCTGCGTCTCTGTGGGAATTTTATATACATCAATAACGTAATTTATCCTAACCTAAACCTACGTAACATCTCGGCGGTAATATGTGACAACATTCCTGGCTTGATGGCCTCTACGTCTCCGTGGGACCTTCATATACATCAATAACGTAATATAACGTAACCTAAGCCAACCTATCATCTCGGCGGTAATATTTGACAACATTCCTGGCGAGTTGGCCTCTACGTCTCCGTGGGACCTTCATATACATCAATAACATAATATTACCTAACCTAACCCAACCTATCATCTCGGCGGTAATATTTGACAACATTCGTGGCTAGTTGGCCTCTACGTCTCCGTGGAACCTTCATATACATCAATAACGTAATATAACCTTACCTAACGCAACCTATCATCTCGGCGGTAATATTTGACAACATTCCTGGCGAGTTGGCCTCTACGCCTCCGTGCGACCTTCATATACATCAATAACATAATATTACCTAACCTAACCCAACCTATCATCTCGGCGGTAATATTTGACAACATTCGTGGCGAGTTGGCCTCTACGTCTCCGTGGGACTTTTATATACATCAATAACGTAATTTAACCTAACCTAAACCGACGTAACATCTCGGCGGTAATATTTGACAATATTCCTGGCGAGTTGGCCTCTACGTTCCCGTGGGACCTTCGTATACATCAATAACGTAATATAACCTAACCTAACCCAACCTATCATCTCGGCGGTAATATTTGACAACATTCCTGGCGAGTTGGCCTCTACGTCTCCGTGGGACTTTTATATACATCAATAACGTAATTTAACATAACCTAAACCTACGTAACATCTCGGCGGTAATATGTGACAACATTCCTGGCGAGTTGGCCTCTACGTCTCCGTGGGACCTTCATATACATCAATAACGTAATATAACCTAACCTAACCCAACCTATCATCTCGGCGGTAATATTTGACAACATTCCTGGCGAGTTGGCCTCTACGTCTCCGTGGGATCTTCATATACATCAATAACGTAATATAACCTAACGTAACACAACTTATCCTCTCGGCAGTAAGATTTGACAACATTCCTGGCTTGTTGGCCTCTATGTTTCCGTGGGACCTTTATATACATCAATAACGTAATATAACCTAACCTAACCCAACCTATCATCTCGGCGGTAATATTTGACAACATTCCTGGCTTGTTGGCCTCTATGTTTCCGTGGGACCTTTATATACATCAATAACGTAATATCACCTAACCTAACCCAACCTAAGATCTCGGCACTAATATTTGACAACATTCCTGGCGAGTTGGCCTCTACGTCTCTGTGGGAATTTTATATACATCAATAACGTAATATAACCTAACCTAACCCAACCTAACATCTCGGCACTAATATTTGACAACATTCCTGACGAATTGGCCTCTACCTCTCCGTGGGACCTTCATATACGTTAATAACGTAATATAATCTAACCTAACCCAACCTATCATCTCGGCCGAAATATTTGACAACATTCCTGGTCAGTTGGCCTCTACGTCTCCGTGGAACCTTCATATACATCAATAACGTAATATAACCTAACCTAACCCACCCTATCATCTCGGCGGTAATATTTGACAACATTGCTGGCGAGTTGGCCTCTACGTCTCCGTGGGACTTTTATATACATCAATAACGTAATTTAACCTAACCTAAACCTACGTAACATCTCGGCGGTAATATGTGACAACATTCCTGGCTTGATGGCCTCTACGTCTCCGTGGGACCTTCATATACATCAATAACGTAATATAACGTAACCTAAGCCAACCTATCATCTCGGCGGTAATATTTGACAACATTCCTGGCGAGTTGGCCTCTACGTCTCCGTGGGACCTTCATATACATCAATAACATAATATTGCCTAACCTAACCCAACCTATCATCTCGGCGGTAATATTTGACAACATTCCTGGCGAGTTGGCCTCTACGCCTGCGTGCGACCTTCATATACATCAATAACGTAATATAGCCTAACCTGAAGCAACCTATCATCTCGGCGGTAATATTTGACAACACTCCTGGCGAGTTGAGCTCTACGTCTCCGTGGGACCTTCATATACATCAATAACGTAATATCACCTAACCTAACCCAACCTAAGATCTCGGCACTAATATTTGACAACATTCCTGGCGAGTTGGCCTCTACGTCTCTGTGGGAATTTTATATACATCAATAACGTAATATAACCTAACCTAACCCAACCTAACATCTCGGCACTAATATTTGACAACATTCCTGGCGAGTTGGCCTCTGCCTCTCCGTGGGACCCTCATATACGTCAATAACGTAATATAATCTAACCTAACCCAACCCATCATCTCGGCGGTAATATTTGACAACATTCCTGGTCAGTTGGCCTCTACGTCTCCGTGGAACCTTCATATACATCAATAACGTAATATAATCTAACCTAACCCAACCTATCATCTCGGCGGTAATATTTGACAACATTCCTGGCGAGTTGGCCTCTACGTCTCCGTGGGACTTTTATATACATCAATAACATAATTTAACATAACCTAAACCTACGTAACATCTCGGCGGTAATATGTGACAACATTCCTGGCGAGTTGGCCTCTACGTCTCCGCGGGACCTTCGTATACATCAATAACGTAATATAACGTAACCTAAACCAACCTATCATATCGGCGGTAATATTTGACAATATTCCTGGCGAGTTGGCCTCTACGTCTCCGTGGGACCTTTATATACATCAATAACGTAATATAACCTAACCTAACCCAACCTGTCATCTCGGCGGTAATATTTGAAAACATTCCTGGCGAGTTGGCCTCTATGTTTCCGTGGGACCTTTATATACATCAATAACGTAATATAACCTAACCTAGCCCAACCTATCATCTCGGCGGTAATATTTGACAACATTCCTGGCGAGTTCGCCTCTACGCCTCCGTGCGACCTTCATATACATCAATAACGTAATATAACCTAACCTGAACCAACCTATCATATCGGCGGTAATATTTGACAATATTCCTGGCGAGTTGGCCTCTATGTCTCCGTGGGACCTTCATATACATCAATAACGTAATATCACCTAACCTAACCCAACCTGTCATCTCGGCGGTAATATTTGAAAACATTCCTGGCGAGTTGGCCTCTACGTCTCCGTGGGACTTTTATATACATCAATAACGTAATATAACGTAACCTAACCCAACAAATCATATCGGCGGTAATATTTGACAACATTCCTGGCGAGTTGGCCTCTACCTCTCCGTGGGACCTTCATATACATCAATAACGTAATATAACGTAACCTAAACCAACCTATCATATCGGCGGTAATATTTGAAAACATTCTTGTCGATGTTGGCCTCTACGTCTCCGTGGGACCTTCATATACATCAATAACATAATATTACCTAACCTAACCCAACCTATCATCTCGGCGGTAATATTTGACAACATTCGTGGCGAGTTGGCCTCTACGTCTCCGTGGGACTTTTATATACATCAATAACGTAATTTAACCTAACCTAAACCGACGTAACATCTCGGCGGTAATATTTGACAATATTCCTGGCGAGTTGGCCTCTACGATCCCGTTGGACCTTCGTATACATCAATAACGTAATTTAACTTAACCTAAACCAACGTAACATCTCGGTGGTAATATTTGACAACATTCCTGGCTTGTTGGCCTCTACGTCTCCGTGGGACCTTAATATACATCCATAACGTAATTTAACCTAACCTAAACCAACGTAACATCTCGGTGGTAATATTTGACAACATTCCTGGCTTGTTGGCCTCTATGTTTCCGTGGGACCTTTATATACATCAATAACGTAATATAACCTAACCTAGCCCAACCTATCATCTCGGCGGTAATATTTGACAACATTCCTGGCGAGTTGGCCTCTACGTCTCTGTGGGAATTTTATATACATCAATAACGTAATATAACCTAACCTAACCCAACCTAACATCTCGGCACTAATATTTGACAACATTCCTGGCGAGTTGGCCTCTGCCTCTCCGTGGGACCTTCATATACGTCAATAACGTAATTTAACTTAACCTAAACCAACGTAACATCTCGGTGGTAATATTTGACAACACTCCTGGCGAGTTGGCCTCTGCCTCTCCGTGGGACCTTCATATACGTCAATAACGTAATATAACCTAACCTAACCCAACCTAACATCTCGGCACTAATATTTGACAACATTCCTGGCGAATTGGCCTCTACCTCTCCGTGGGACCTTCATATACGTCAATAACGTAATATAATCTAACCTAACCCAACCTATCATCTCGGCGGAAATATTTGACAACATTCCTGGTCAGTTGGCCTCTACGTCTCCGTGGAACCTTCATATACATCAATAACGTAATATAACGTAACCTAAACCAACCTATCATATCGGCGGTAATATTTGACAATATTCCTGGCGAGTTGGCCTCTATGTCTCCGTGGGACCTTCATATACATCAATAACGTAATATCACCTAACCTAACCCAACCTGTAATCTCGGCGGTAATATTTGAAAACATTCCTGGCGAGTTGGCCTCTACGTCTCCGTGGGACTTTTATATACATCAATAACGTAATATAACGTAACCTAACCCAACAAATCATATCGGCGGTAATATTTGACAACATTCCTGGCGAGTTGGCCTCTACCTCTCCGTGGGACCTTCATATACATCAATAACGTAATATAACGTAACCTAAACCAACCTATCATATCGGCGGTAATATTTGAAAACATTCTTGTCGATGTTGGCCTCTACGTCTCTGTGGGACCTTCATATACATCAATAACGTAATATAACCTAACCTAACCCAAACTATCATCTCGGCGGTAATATTTGACAACATTCCTGGCGAATTGGCCTCTACGTCTCCGTGGGACCTTCATATACATCAATAACATAATATTACCTAACCTAACCCAACCTATCATCTCGGCTGTAATATTTGACAACATTCGTGGCGAGTTGGCCTCTACGTCTCCGTGGGACCTTAATATACATCCATAACGTAATTTAACCTAATCTAAACCAACGTAACATCTCGGTGGTAATATTTGACAACATTCCTGGCTTGTTGGCCTCTATGTTTCCGTGGGACCTTTATATACATCAATAACGTAATATAACCTAACCTAGCCCAACCTATCATCTCGGCGGTAATATTTGACAACATTCCTGGCGAGTTGGCCTCTACGCCTCCGTGCGACCTTCATATACATCAATAACGTAATATAACCTAACCTGAACCAACCTATCATCGCGGCGTTAATATTTGGCAACATTCCTGGCGAGTTGAGCTCTACGTCTCCGTGGGACCTTCATATACATCCATAACGTAATATCACCTAACCTAACCCAACCTAAGATCTCGGCAATAATATTTGACAACATTCCTGGCGAGTTGGCCTCTACGTCTCTGTGGGAATTTTATATACATCAATAACGTAATATAACCTAACCTAACCCAACCTAACATCTCCGCACTAATATTTGACAACATTCCTGGCGAGTTGGCCTCTGCCTGTCCGTGGGACCTTCATATACGTCAATAACGTAATATAATCTAACCTAACCCAACCCATCATCTCGGCGGTAATATTTGACAACATTCCTGGTCAGTTGGCCTCTACGTCGCCGTGGAACCTTCATATACATCAATAACGTAATATAACCTAACGTAACCCAACCTATCATCTCGGCGGTAATATTTGACAACATTCCTGGCGAGTTGGCCTCTACGTCTCCGTGGGACTTTTATATACATCAATAACGTAATTTAACATAACCTAAACCTACGTAACATCTCGGCGGTAATATGTGACAACATTCCTGGCGAGTTGGCCTCTACGACTCCGCGGGACCTTCGTATACATCAATAACGTAATATAACGTAACCTAAACCAACCTATCATATCGGCGGTAATATTAGACAATATTCCTGGCGAGTTGGCCTCTACGTCTCCGTGGGACCTTTATATACATCAATAACGTAATATAACCTAACCTAACTCAACCTGTCATCTCGGCGGTAATATTTGAAAACATTCCTGGCGAGTTGGCCTCTACGTCTCCGTGGGACTTTTATATACATCAATAACGTAATATAACGTAACCTAACCCAACCTATCATATCGGCGGTAATATTTGAAAACATTCTTGTCGATGTTGGCCTCTACGTCTCTGTGGGACCTTCATATACATCAATAACGTAATATTACCTAACCTAACCCAACTTAACATCTCGGCACTAATATTTGAAAACATTCCTGGCGAGTTGGCCTCTGCGTCTCTGTGGGAATTTTATATACATCAATAACGTAATTTATCCTAACCTAAACCTACGTAACATCTCGGCGGTAATATTTGACAATATTCCTGGCGAGTTGGCCTCTACGTTCCCGTGGGACCTTCGTATACATCAATAACGTAATTTAACTTAACCTAAACCAACGTAACATCTCGGCGGTAATATTTGACAACATTCCTGGTCAGTTGGCCTCTACGTCTCCGTGGAACCTTCATATACATCAATAACGTAATATAACCTAACCTAACCCAACCTATCATCTCGGCGGTAATATTTGACAACATTCCTGGCGAGTTGGCCTCTACGTCTCCGTGGGATCTTCATATACATCAATAACGTAATATAACCTAACGTAACACAACTTATCCTCTCGGCAGTAACATTTGACAACATTCCTGGCTTGTTGGGCTCTATGTTTCCGTGGGACCTTTATATACATCAATAACGTAATATAACCTAACCTAACCCAACCTATCATCTCGGCGGTAATATTTGACAACATTCCTGGCTTGTTGGCCTCTATGTTTCCGTGGGACCTTTATATACATCAATAACGTAATATCACCTAACCTAACCCAACCTAAGATCTCGGCACTAATATTTGACAACATTCCTGGCGAGTTGGCCTCTACGTCTCTGTGGGAATTTTATATACATCAATAACGTAATATAACCTAACCTAACCCAACCTAACATCTCGGCACTAATATTTGACAACATTCCTGACGAATTGGCCTCTACCTCTCCGTGGGACCTTCATATACGTTAATAACGTAATATAATCTAACCTAACCCAACCTATCATCTCGGCGGAAATATTTGACAACATTCCTGGTCAGTTGGCCTCTACGTCTCCGTGGAACCTTCATATACATCAATAACGTAATATAACCTAACCTAACCCACCCTATCATCTCGGCGGTAATATTTGACAACATTGCTGGCGAGTTGGCCTCTACGTCTCCGTGGGACTTTTATATACATCAATAACGTAATTTAACCTAACCTAAACCTACGTAACATCTCGGCGGTAATATGTGACAACATTCCTGGCTTGATGGCCTCTACGTCTCCGTGGGACCTTCATATACATCAATAACGTAATATAACGTAACCTAAGCCAACCTATCATCTCGGCGGTAATATTTGACAACATTCCTGGCGAGTTGGCCTCTACGTCTCCGTGGGACCTTCATATACATCAATAACATAATATTGCCTAACCTAACCCAACCTATCATCTCGGCGGTAATATTTGACAACATTCCTGGCGAGTTGGCCTCTACGCCTGCGTGCGACCTTCATATACATCAATAACGTAATATAGCCTAACCTGAAGCAACCTATCATCTCGGCGGTAATATTTGACAACACTCCTGGCGAGTTGAGCTCTACGTCTCCGTGGGACCTTCATATACATCAATAACGTAATATCACCTAACCTAACCCAACCTAAGATCTCGGCACTAATATTTGACAACATTCCTGGCGAGTTGGCCTCTACGTCTCTGTGGGAATTTTATATACATCAATAACGTAATATAACCTAACCTAACCCAACCTAACATCTCGGCACTAATATTTGACAACATTCTTGGCGAGTTGGCCTCTGCCTCTCCGTGGGACCCTCATATACGTCAATAACGTAATATAATCTAACCTAACCCAACCCATCATCTCGGCGGTAATATTTGACAACATTCCTGGTCAGTTGGCCTCTACGTCTCCGTGGAACCTTCATATACATCAATAACGTAATATAACCTAACCTAACACAACCTATCATCTCGGCGGTAATATTTGACAACATTCCTGGCGAGTTGGCCTCTACGTCTCCGTGGGACTTTTATATACATCAATAACGTAATTTAACATAACCTAAACCTACGTAACATCTCGGCGGTAATATGTGACAACATTCCTGGCGAGTTGGCCTCAACGTCTCCGTGGGACCTTCGTATACATCAATAACGTAATATAACGTAACCTAAACCAACCTATCATATCGGCGGTAATATTTGACAACATTCCTGGCGAGTTGGCCTCTACGTCTCCGTGGGATCTTCATATACATCAATAACGTAATATAACCTAACGTAACACAACTTATCCTCTCGGCAGTAATATTTGACAACATTCCTGTCTTGTTGGCCTCTATGCTTCCGTGGGACCTTTATATACATCAATAACGTAATATAACCTAACCTAGCCCAACCTATCATCTCGGCGGTAATATTTGACAACATTCCTGGCGAGTTGGCCTCTACGCCGCCGTGCGACCTTCGTATACATCAATAACGTAATATAACCTAACCTGAACCAACCTATCATCGCGGCGTTAATATTTGGCAACATTCCTGGCGAGTTGAGCTCTACGTCTCCGTGGGACCTTCATATACATCCATAACGTAATATCACCTAACCTAACCCAACCTAAGATCTCGGCAATAATATTTGACAACATTCCTGGCGAGTTGGCCTCTACGTCTCTGTGGGAATTTTATATACATCAATAACGTAATATAACCTAACCTAACCCAACCTAACATCTCCGCACTAATATTTGACAACATTCCTGGCGAGTTGGCCTCTGCCTGTCCGTGGGACCTTCATATACGTCAATAACGTAATATAATCTAACCTAACCCAACCCATCATCTCGGCGGTAATATTTGACAACATTCCTGGTCAGTTGGCCTCTACGTCTCCGTGGAACCTTCATATACATCAATAACGTAATATAACCTAACCTAACACAACCTATCATCTCGGCGGTAATATTTGACAACACTCCTGGCGAGTTGGCCTCTACGTCTCCGTGGGACTTTTATATACATCAATAACGTAATTTAACATAACCTAAACCTACGTAACATCTCGGCGGTAATATGTGACAACATTCCTGGCGAGTTGGCCTCAACGTCTCCGTGGGACCTTCGTATACATCAATAACGTAATATAACGTAACCTAAACCAACCTATCATATCGGCGGTAATATTTGACAACATTCCTGGCGAGTTGGCCTCTACGTCTCCGTGGGATCTTCATATACATCAATAACGTAATATAACCTAACGTAACACAACTTATCCTCTCGGCAGTAATATTTGACAACATTCCTGTCTTGTTGGCCTCTATGCTTCCGTGGGACTTTTATATACATCAATAACGTAATATAACCTAACCTAACCCAACCTATCATCTCGGCGGTAATATTTGACAACATTCCTGGCGAATTGGCCTCTACGTCTCCGTGGGACCTTCATATACATCAATAACATAATATAACCTAACCTAACCCAACCTATCATATCGGCGGTAATATTTGACAATATTCCTGGCGACTTTGGCCTCTACGTCTCCGTGGGACCTTTATATACATCAATAACGTAATATAACCTAACCTAACCCAACAAATCATATCGGCGGTAATATTTGACAACATTCCTGGCGAGTTGGCCTCTACGTCTCCGTGGGACCTTCATATACATCAATAACGTAATATAACGTAACCTAAACCAACCTATCATATCGGCGGTAATATTTGAAAACATTCTTGTCGATGTTGGCCTCTACGTCTCTGTGGGACCTTCATATACATCAATAACGTAATATTACCTAACCTAACCCAACTTAACATCTCGGCACTAATATTTGAAAACATTCCTGGCGAGTTGGACTCTACCTCTCCGTGCGACCTTCATATACATCAATAACGTAATATAACCTAACCTAACCCAACCTATCATCTCGGCGGTAATATTTGACAACATTCCTGGCGAATTGGCCTCTACGTCTCCGTGGGACTTTTATATACATCAATAACGTAATTTAACATAACCTAAACCTACGTAACATCTCGGCGGTATTATGTGACAACATTCCTGGCGAGTTGGCCTCTACGTCTCCGTGGGACCTTCGTATACATCAATAACGTAATATAACGTAACCTAAACCAACCTATCATATCGGCGGTAATATTTGACAACATTCCTGGCGAGTTGGCCTCTACGTCTCCGTGGGATCTTCATATACATCAATAACGTAATATAACCTAACGTAACACAACTTATCCTCTCGGCAGTAATATTTGACAACATTCCTGGCTTGTTGGCCTCTATGCTTCCGTGGGACTTTTATATACATCAATAACGTAATATAACCTAACCTAACCCAACCTATCATCTCGGCGGTAATATTTGAAAACATTCTTGTCGATGTTGGCCTCTACATCTCTGTGGGACCTTCATATACATCAATAACGTAATATTACCTAACCTAACCCAACTTCACATCTCGGCACTAATATTTGAAGACATTCCTGGCGAGTTGGCCTCTACGTCTCTGTGGGAATTTTATATACATCAATAACGTAATATAACCTAACATAACCCAACCTAACATCTCGGCACTAATATTTGACAACATTCCTGGCGAGTTGGCCTCTGCCTCTACGTGGGACCCTCATATACGTCAATAACGTAATATAATCTAACCTAACCCAACCTATCATCTCGGCGGTAATATTTGACAACATTCCTGGTCAGTTGGCCTCTACGTCTCCGTGGAACCTTCATAAACATCAATAACGTAATATAACCTAACCTAACCCAACCTATCATCTCGGCGGTAATATTTGACAACATTGCTGGCGAGTTGGCCTCTACGTCTCCGGGGGACTTTTATATACATCAATAACGTAATTTAACCTAACCTAAACCTACGTAACATCTCGGCGGTAATATGTGACAACATTCCTGGCTTGATGGCCTCTACGTCTCCGTGGGACCTTCATATACATCAATAACGTAATATAACGTAACCTAACCCAACAAATCATATCGGCGGTAATATTTGACAACATTCCTGGCGAGTTGGCCTCTACGTCTCCGTGGGACGTTCATATACATCAATAACGTAATATAACGTAACCTAAACCAACCTATCATATCGGCGGTAATATTTGAAAACATTCTTGTCGATGTTGGCCTCTACGTCTCTGTGGGAACTTCATATACATCAATAACGTAATATTACCTAACCTAAACCAACTTAACATCTCGGCACTAATATTTGAAAACATTCCTGGCGAGTTGGCCTCTACCTCTCCGTGCGACCTTCATATACATCAATAACGTAATATAACGTAACCTAACCCAACCTATCATATCGGCGGTAATATTTGACAACTTTCCTGGCGAGTTGGCCTCTACGTCTCCGTGGGACCTTCATATACATCAATAACGTAATATAACCTAACCTAACCCAACCTATCATCTCGGCGGTAATATTTGACAACATTCCTGGCGAGTTGGCCTCTACGCCTCCGTGCGACCTTCATATACATCAATAACGTAATATAACCTAACCTGAACCAACCTATCATCGCGGCGTTAATATTTGACAACATTCCTGGCGAGTTGAGCTCTACGTCTCCGCGGGACCTTCATATACATCCATAACGTAATATCACCTAACCTAACCCAACCTAAGATCTCGGTACTAATATTTGACAACATTCCTGGCGAGTTGGCCTCAACGTCTCTGTGGGAATTTTATATACATCAATAACGTAATATAACCTAACCTAACCCAACCTAACATCTCGGCACTAATATTTGACAACATTCCTGGCGAATTGGCCTCTACCTCTCCGTGGGACCTTCATATACGTCAATAACGTAATATAATCTAAGCTAACCCAACCTATCATCTCGGCGGAAATATTTGACAACATTCCTGGTCAGTTGGCCTCTACGTCTCCGTGGAACCTTCATAAACATCAATAACGTAATATAGCCTAACCTAACCCAACCTATCATCTCGGCGGTAATATTTGACAACATTGCTGGCGAGTTGGCCTCTACGTCTCCGTGGGACTTTTATATACATCAATAACGTAATTTAACCTAACCTAAACCTACGTAACATCTCGGCGGTAATATGTGACAACATTCCTGGCGAGTTGGCCTCTACGTCTCCGTGGGACCTTCGTATACATCAATAACGTAATATAACGTAACCTAAACCAACCTATCATATCGGCGGTAATATTTGACAATATTCCTGGCGAGTTGGCCTCTACGTCTCCGTGGGACCTTTATATACATCAATAACGTAATATAACCTAACCTAACCCAACCTGTCATCTCGGCGGTAATATTTGAAAACATTCCTGGCGAGATGGACTCTACGTCTCCGTGGGACGTTTATATACATCAATAACGTAATATAACGTAACCTAACCCAACCTATCATATCGGCGGTAATATTTGACAACATTCCTGTCGAGTTGGCCTCTACGTCTCCGTGGGACCTTCATATACATCAATAACGTAATATAACGTAACCTAAACCAACCTATCATGTCGGCGGTAATATTTGAAAACATTCTTGTCGATGTTGGCCTCTACGTCTCTGTGGGACCTTCATATACATCAATAACGTAATATTACCTAAGCTAACCCAACTTAACATCTCGGCACTAATATTTGAAAACATTCCTGGCGAGTTGGCCTCTACCTCTCCGTGCGACCTTCATATACATCAATAACGTAATATAACCTAACCTAACCCAACCTATCATCTCGGCGGTAATATTTGACAACATTCCTGGCGAATTGGCCTCTACGTCTCCGTGGGACCTTCATATACATCAATAACATAATATAACCTAACCTAACCCAACCTATCATATCGGCGGTAATATTTGACAATATTCCTGGCGACTTTGGCCTCTACGTCTCCGTGGGACCTTTATATACATCAATAACGTAATATAACCTAACCTAACCCAACAAATCATATCGGCGGTAATATTTGACAACATTCCTGGCGAGTTGGCCTCTACGTCTCCGTGGGACCTTCATATACATCAATAACGTAATATAACGTAACCTAAACCAACCTATCATATCGGCGGTAATATTTGAAAACATTCTTGTCGATGTTGGCCTCTACGTCTCTGTGGGACCTTCATATACATCAATAACGTAATATTACCTAACCTAACCCAACTTAACATCTCGGCACTAATATTTGAAAACATTCCTGGCGAGTTGGACTCTACCTCTCCGTGCGACCTTCATATACATCAATAACGTAATATAACCTAACCTAACCCAACCTATCATCTCGGCGGTAATATTTGACAACATTCCTGGCGAATTGGCCTCTACGTCTCCGTGGGACTTTTATATACATCAATAACGTAATTTAACATAACCTAAACCTACGTAACATCTCGGCGGTAATATGTGACAACATTCCTGGCGAGTTGGCCTCTACGTCTCCGTGGGACCTTCGTATACATCAATAACGTAATATAACGTAACCTAAACCAACCTATCATATCGGCGGTAATATTTGACAACATTCCTGGCGAGTTGGCCTCTACGTCTCCGTGGGACCTTCATATACATCAATAACATAATATTACCTAACCTAACCCAACCTATCATCTCGGCGGTAATATTTGACAACATTCGTGGCGAGTTGGCCTCTACGTCTCCGTGGGACTTTTATATACATCAATAACGTAATTTAACCTAACCTAAACCGACGTAACATCTCGGCGGTAATATTTGACAATATTCCTGGCGAGTTGGCCTCTACGTTCCCGTGGGACCTTCGTATACATCAATAACGTAATTTAACTTAACCTAAACCAACGTAACATCTCGGTGGTAATATTTGACAACATTCCTGGCTTGTTGGCCTCTACGTCTCCGTGGGACCTTAATATACATCCATAACGTAATTTAACCTAATCTAAACCAACGTAACATCTCGGTGGTAATATTTGACAACATTCCTGGCTTGTTGGCCTCTATGTTTCCGTGGGACCTTTATATACATCAATAACGTAATATAACCTAACCTAGCCCAACCTATCATCTCGTCGGTAATATTTGACAACATTCCTGGCGAGTTGGCCTCTACGCCGCCGTGCGGCCTTCATATACATCAATAACGTAATATAACCTAACCTGAACCAACCTATCATCGCGGCGTTAATATTTGGCAACATTCCTGGCGAGTTGAGCTCTACGTCTCCGTGGGACCTTCATATACATCCATAACGTAATATCACCTAACCTAACCCAACCTAAGATCTCGGCAATAATATTTGACAACATTCCTGGCGAGTTGGCCTCTACGTCTCTGTGGGAATTTTATATACATCAATAACGTAATATAACCTAACCTAACCCAACCTAACATCTCCGCACTAATATTTGACAACATTCCTGGCGAGTTGGCCTCTGCCTGTCCGTGGGACCTTCATATACGTCAATAACGTAATATAATCTAACCTAACCCAACCCATCATCTCGGCGGTAATATTTGACAACATTCCTGGTCAGTTGGCCTCTACGTCTCCGTGGAACCTTCATATACATCAATAACGTAATATAACCTAACCTAACACAACCTATCATCTCGGCGGTAATATTTGACAACATTCCTGGCGAGTTGGCCTCTACGTCTCCGTGGGACTTTTATATACATCAATAACGTAATTTAACATAACCTAAACCTACGTAACATCTCGGCGGTAATATGTGAAAACATTCCTGGCGAGTTGGCCTCAACGTCTCCGTGGGACCTTCGTATACATCAATAACGTAATATAACGTAACCTAAACCAACCTATCATATCGGCGGTAATATTTGACAACATTCCTGGCGAGTTGGCCTCTACGTCTCCGTGGGATCTTCATATACATCAATAACGTAATATAACCTAACGTAACACAACTTATCCTCTCGGCAGTAATATTTGACAACATTCCTGTCTTGTTGGCCTCTATGCTTCCGTGGGACTTTTATATACATCAATAACGTAATATAACGTAACCTAACCCAACCTATCATCTCGGCGGTAATATTTGACAACATTCCTGGCGAATTGGCCTCTACGTCTCCGTGGGACCTTCATATACATCAATAACATAATATAACCTAACCTAACCCAACCTATCATATCGGCGGTAATATTTGACAATATTCCTGGCGACTTTGGCCTCTACGTCTCCGTGGGACCTTTATATACATCAATAACGTAATATAACCTAACCTAACCCAACAAATCATATCGGCGGTAATATTTGACAACATTCCTGGCGAGTTGGCCTCTACGTCTCCGTGGGACCTTCATATACATCAATAACGTAATATAACGTAACCTAAACCAACCTATCATATCGGCGGTAATATTTGAAAACATTCTTGTCGATGTTGGCCTCTACGTCTCTGTGGGACCTTCATATACATCAATAACGTAATATTACCTAACCTAACCCAACTTAACATCTCGGCACTAATATTTGAAAACATTCCTGGCGAGTTGGACTCTACCTCTCCGTGCGACCTTCATATACATCAATAACGTAATATAACCTAACCTAACCCAACCTATCATCTCGGCGGTAATATTTGACAACATTCCTGGCGAATTGGCCTCTACGTCTCCGTGGGACTTTTATATACATCAATAACGTAATTTAACATAACCTAAACCTACGTAACATCTCGGCGGTAATATGTGACAACATTCCTGGCGAGTTGGCCTCTACGTCTCCGTGGGACCTTCGTATACATCAATAACGTAATATAACGTAACCTAAACCAACCTATCATATCGGCGGTAATATTTGACAACATTCCTGGCGAGTTGGCCTCTACGTCTCCGTGGGATCTTCATATACATCAATAACGTAATATAACCTAACGTAACACAACTTATCCTCTCGGCAGTAATATTTGACAACATTCCTGGCTTGTTGGCCTCTATGCTTCCGTGGGACTTTTATATACATCAATAACGTAATATAACCTAACCTAACCCAACCTATCATCTCGGCGGTAATATTTGAAAACATTCTTGTCGATGTTGGCCTCTACGTCTCTGTGGGACCTTCATATACATCAATAACGTAATATTACCTAACCTAACCCAACTTCACATCTCGGCACTAATATTTGAAGACATTCCTGGCGAGTTGGCCTCTACGTCTCTGTGGGAATTTTATATACATCAATAACGTAATATAACCTAACATAACCCAACCTAACATCTCGGCACTAATATTTGACAACATTCCTGGCGAGTTGGCCTCTGCCTCTACGTAGGACCCTCATATACGTCAATAACGTAATATAATCTAACCTAACCCAACCTATCATCTCGGCGGTAATATTTGACAACATTCCTGGTCAGTTGGCCTCTACGTCTCCGTGGAACCTTCATAAACATCAATAACGTAATATAACCTAACCTAACCCAACCTATCATCTCGGCGGTAATATTTGACAACATTGCTGGCGAGTTGGCCTCTACGTCTCCGGGGGACTTTTATATACATCAATAACGTAATTTAACCTAACCTAAACCTACGTAACATCTCGGCGGTAATATGTGACAACATTCCTGGCTTGATGGCCTCTACGTCTCCGTGGGACCTTCATATACATCAATAACGTAATATAACGTAACCTAACCCAACAAATCATATCGGCGGTAATATTTGACAACATTCCTGGCGAGTTGGCCTCTACGTCTCCGTGGGACGTTCATATACATCAATAACGTAATATAACGTAACCTAAACCAACCTATCATATCGGCGGTAATATTTGAAAACATTCTTGTCGATGTTGGCCTCTACGTCTCTGTGGGAACTTCATATACATCAATAACGTAATATTACCTAACCTAAACCAACTTAACATCTCGGCACTAATATTTGAAAACATTCCTGGCGAGTTGGCCTCTACCTCTCCGTGCGACCTTCATATACATCAATAACGTAATATAACGTAACCTAACCCAACCTATCATATCGGCGGTAATATTTGACATCTTTCCTGGCGAGTTGGCCTCTACGTCTCCGTGGGACCTTCATATACATCAATAACGTAATATAACCTAACCTAACCCAACCTATCATCTCGGCGGTAATATTTGACAACATTCCTGGCGAGTTGGCCTCTACGCCTCCGTGCGACCTTCATATACATCAATAACGTAATATAACCTAACCTGAACCAACCTATCATCGCGGCGTTAATATTTGACAACATTCCTGGCGAGTTGAGCTCTACGTCTCCGCGGGACCTTCATATACATCCATAACGTAATATCACCTAACCTAACCCAACCTAAGATCTCGGTACTAATATTTGACAACATTCCTGGCGAGTTGGCCTCAACGTCTCTGTGGGAATTTTATATACATCAATAACGTAATATAACCTAACCTAACCCAACCTAACATCTCGGCACTAATATTTGACAACATTCCTGGCGAATTGGCCTCTACCTCTCCGTGGGACCTTCATATACGTCAATAACGTAATATAATCTAACCTAACCCAACCTATCATCTCGGCGGAAATATTTGACAACATTCCTGGTCAGTTGGCCTCTACGTCTCCGTGGAACCTTCATAAACATCAATAACGTAATATAGCCTAACCTAACCCAACCTATCATCTCGGCGGTAATATTTGACAACATTGCTGGCGAGTTGGCCTCTACGTCTCCGTGGGACTTTTATATACATCAATAACGTAATTTAACCTAACCTAAACCTACGTAACATCTCGGCGGTAATATGTGACAACATTCCTGGCGAGTTGGCCTCTACGTCTCCGTGGGACCTTCGTATACATCAATAACGTAATATAACGTAACCTAAACCAACCTATCATATCGGCGGTAATATTTGACAATATTCCTGGCGAGTTGGCCTCTACGTCTCCGTGGGACCTTTATATACATCAATAACGTAATATAACCTAACCTAACCCAACCTGTCATCTCGGCGGTAATATTTGAAAACATTCCTGGCGAGATGGACTCTACGTCTCCGTGGGACGTTTATATACATCAATAACGTAATATAACGTAACCTAACCCAACCTATCATATCGGCGGTAATATTTGACAACATTCCTGTCGAGTTGGCCTCTACGTCTCCGTGGGACCTTCATATACATCAATAACGTAATATAACGTAACCTAAACCAACCTATCATATCGGCGGTAATATTTGAAAACATTCTTGTCGATGTTGGCCTCTACGTCTCTGTGGGACCTTCATATACATCAATAACGTAATATTACCTAACCTAACCCAACTTAACATCTCGGCATTAATATTTGAAAACATTCCTGGCGAGTTGGCCTCTACCTCTCCGTGCGACCTTCATATACATCAATAACGTAATATAACCTAACCTAACCCAACCTATCATCTCGGCGGTAATATTTGACAACATTCCTGGCGAATTGGCCTCTACGTCTCCGTGGGCCCTTCATATACATCAATAACATAATATAACCTAACCTAACCCAACCTATCATATCGGCGGTAATATTTGACAGTATTCCTGGCGAGTTTGGCCTCTACGTCTCCGTGGGACCTTTATATACATCAATAACGTAATATAACCTAACCTAACGCAACCTGTCATCTCGGCGGTAATATTTGAAAACATTCCTGGCGAGTTGGCCTCTACGTCTCCGTGGGACTTTTATATACATCAATAACGTAATATAACGTAACCTAACCCAACAAATCATATCGGCGGTAATATTTGACAACATTCCTGGCGAGTTGGCCTCTACGTCTCCGTGGGACCTTCATATACATCAATAACGTAATATAACGTAACCTAAACCAACCTATCATATCGGCGGTAATATTTGAAAACATTCTTGTCGATGTTGGCCTCTACGTCTCTGTGGGACCTTCATATACATCAATAACGTAATATTACCTAACCTAACCCAACTTAACATCTCGGCACTAATATTTGAAAACATTCCTGGCGAGTTGGACTCTACCTCTCCGTGCGACCTTCATATACATCAATAACGTAATATAACCTAACCTAACCCAACCTATCATCTCGGCGGTAATATTTGACAACATTCCTGGCGAATTGGCCTCTACGTCTCCGTGGGACCTTCATATACATCAATAACATAATATAACCTAACCTAACCCAACCTATCATATCGGCGGTAATATTTGACAATATTCCTGGCGAGTTGGCCTCTACGTCTCCGTGGGACCTTTATATACATCAATAACGTAATATAACCTAACCTAACGCAACCTGTCATCTCGGCGGTAATATTTGACAACATTCCTGGCGAATTGGCCTCTACGTCTCCGTGGGACCTTTATATACATCAATAACATAATATTCCCTAACCTAACCCAACCTATCACCTCGGCGGTAATATTTGACAACATTCGTGGCGAGTTGGCCTCTACGTCTCCGTTGCACTTTTATATACATCAATAACGTAATTTAACCTAACCTAAACCGACGTAACATCTCGGCGGTAATATTTGACAATATTCCTGGCGAGTTGGCCTCTACGTTCCCGTGGGACCTTCGTATACATCAATAACGTAATTGAACTTAACCTAAACCAACGTAACATCTCGGTGGTAATATTTGTCAACATTCCTGGCTTGTTGGCCTCTATGTTTCCGTGGGACCTTTATATACATCAATAACGTAATATAACCTAACCTAGCCCAACCTATCATATCGGCGGTAATATTTGTCAACTTTCCTGGCGAGTTGGCCTCTACGTCTCCGTGGGACCTTCATATACATCAATAACGTAATATAACCTAACCTAACCCAACCTATCATCTCGGCGGTAATATTTGACAACATTCCTGGCGAGTTGGCCTCTACGCCTCCGTGCGACCTTCATATACATCAATAACGTAATATAACCTAACCTGAACCAACCTATCATCGCGGCGTTAATATTTGACAACATTCCTGGCGAGTTGAGCTCTACGTCTCCGCGGGACCTTCATATACATCCATAACGTAATATCACCTAACCTAACCCAACCTAAGATCTCGGTACTAATATTTGACAACATTCCTGGCGAGTTGGCCTCAACGTCTCTGTGGGAATTTTGTATACATCAATAACGTAATATAACCTAACCTAACCCAACCTAACATCTCGGCACTAATATTTGACAACATTCCTGGCGAATTGGCCTCTACCTCTCCGTGGGACCTTCATATACGTCAATAACGTAATATAATCTAACCTAACCCAACCTATCATCTCGGCGGAAATATTTGACAACATTCCTGGTCAGTTGGCCTCTACGTCTCCGTGGAACCTTCATAAACATCAATAACGTAATATAGCCTAACCTAACCCAACCTATCATCTCGGCGGTAATATTTGACAACATTGCTGGCGAGTTGGCCTCTACGTCTCCGTGGGACTTTTATATACATCAATAACGTAATTTAACCTAACCTAAACCTACGTAACATCTCGGCGGTAATATGTGACAACATTCCTGGAGAGTTGGCCTCTACGTCTCCGTGGGACCTTCGTATACATCAATAACGTAATATAACGTAACATAAACCAACCTATCATATCGGCGGTAATATTTGACAATATTCCTGGCGAGTTGGCCTCTACGTCTCCGTGGGACCTTTACATACATCAATAACGTAATATAACCTAACCTAACCCAACCTGTCATCTCGGCGGTAATATTTGAAAACATTCCTGGCGAGATGGACTCTACGTCTCCGTGGGACGTTTATATACATCAATAACGTAATATAACGTAACCTAACCCAACCTATCATATCGGCGGTAATATTTGACAACATTCCTGTCGAGTTGGCCTCTACTTCTCCGTGGGACCTTCATATACATCAATAACGTAATATAACGTAACCTAAACCAACCTATCATATCGGCGGTAATATTTGAAAACATTCTTGTCGATGTTGGCCTCTACGTCTCTGTGGGACCTTCATATACATCAATAACGTAATATTACCTAACCTAACCCAACTTAACATCTCGGCACTAATATTTGAAAACATTCCTGGCGAGTTGGCCTCTACGTCTCTGTGGGAATTTTATATACATCAATAACGTAATATAACCTAACCTAACCCAACCTAACATCTCGGCACTAATATTTGACAACATTCCTGGCGAGTTGGCCTCTGCCTCTCCGTGGGACCTTCATATACGTAAATAACGTAATATAATCTAACCTAACCCAACCTATCATCTCGGCGGTAATATTTGACAACATTCCTGGCGAGTTGGCCTCTACGTCTCCGTGGGATCTTCATATACATCAATAACGTAATATAACCTAACGTAACACAACTTATCCTCTCGGCAGTAATATTTGACAACATTCCTGGCTTGTTGGCCTCTATGCTTCCGTGGGACTTTTATATACATCAATAACGTAATATAACCTAACCTAAACCAACCTATCATATCGGCGGTAATATTTGAAAACATTCTTGTCGATGTTGGCCTCTACGTCTCTGTGGGACCTTCATATACATCAATAACGTAATATTACCTAACCTAACCCAACTTAACATCTCGGCACTAATATTTGAAAACATTCCTGGCGAGTTGGACTCTACCTCTCCGTGCGACCTTCATATACATCAATAACGTAATATAACCTAACCTAACCCAACCTATCATCTCGGCGGTAATATTTGACAACATTCCTGGCGAATTGGCCTCTACGTCTCCGTGGGACCTTCATATACATCAATAACATAATATAACCTAACCTAACCCAACCTATCATATCGGCGGTAATATTTGACAATATTCCTGGCGGGTTGGCCTCTACGTCTCCGTGGGACCTTTATATACATCAATAACGTAATATAACCTAACCTAACGCAACCTGTCATCTCGGCGGTAATATTTGACAACATTCCTGGCGAATTGGCCTCTACGTCTCCGTGGGACCTTTATATACATCAATAACATAATATTCCCTAACCTAACCCAACCTATCACCTCGGCGGTAATATTTGACAACATTCGTGGCGAGTTGGCCTCTACGTCTCCGTGGGCCCTTCATATACATCAATAACATAATATAACCTAACCTAACCCAACCTATCATATCGGCGGTAATATTTGACAGTATTCCTGGCGAGTTTGGCCTCTACGTCTCCGTGGGACCTTTATATACATCAATAACGTAATATAACCTAACCTAACGCAACCTGTCATCTCGGCGGTAATATTTGAAAACATTCCTGGCGAGTTGGCCTCTACGTCTCCGTGGGACTTTTATATACATCAATAACGTAATATAACGTAACCTAACCCAACAAATCATATCGGCGGTAATATTTGACAACATTCCTGGCGAGTTGGCCTCTACGTCTCCGTGGGACCTTCATATACATCAATAACGTAATATAACGTAACCTAAACCAACCTATCATATCGGCGGTAATATTTGAAAACATTCTTGTCGATGTTGGCCTCTACGTCTCTGTGGGACCTTCATATACATCAATAACGTAATATTACCTAACCTAACCCAACTTAACATCTCGGCACTAATATTTGAAAACATTCCTGGCGAGTTGGACTCTACCTCTCCGTGCGACCTTCATATACATCAATAACGTAATATAACCTAACCTAACCCAACCTATCATCTCGGCGGTAATATTTGACAACATTCCTGGCGAATTGGCCTCTACGTCTCCGTGGGACCTTCATATACATCAATAACATAATATAACCTAACCTAACCCAACCTATCATATCGGCGGTAATATTTGACAATATTCCTGGCGAGTTGGCCTCTACGTCTCCGTGGGACCTTTATATACATCAATAACGTAATATAACCTAACCTAACGCAACCTGTCATCTCGGCGGTAATATTTGACAACATTCCTGGCGAATTGGCCTCTACGTCTCCGTGGGACCTTTATATACATCAATAACATAATATTCCCTAACCTAACCCAACCTATCACCTCGGCGGTAATATTTGACAACATTCGTGGCGAGTTGGCCTCTACGTCTCCGTGGCACTTTTATATACATCAATAACGTAATTTAACCTAACCTAAACCGACGTAACATCTCGGCGGTAATATTTGACAATATTCCTGGCGAGTTGGCCTCTACGTTCCCGTGGGACCTTCGAATACATCAATAACGTAATTGAACTTAACCTAAACCAACGTAACATCTCGGTGGTAATATTTGTCAACATTCCTGGCTTGTTGGCCTCTATGTTTCCGTGGGACCTTTATATACATCAATAACGTAATATAACCTAACCTAGCCCAACCTATCATATCGGCGGTAATATTTGACAACTTTCCTGGCGAGTTGGCCTCTACGTCTCCGTGGGACCTTCATATACATCAATAACGTAATATAACCTAACCTAACCCAACCTATCATCTCGGCGGTAATATTTGACAACATTCCTGGCGAGTTGGCCTCTACGCCTCCGTGCGACCTTCATATACATCAATAACGTAATATAACCTAACCTGAACCAACATATCATCGCGGCGTTAATATTTGACAACATTCCTGGCGAGTTGAGCTCTACGTCTCCGCGGGACCTTCATATACATCCATAACGTAATATCACCTAACCTAACCCAACCTAAGATCTCGGTACTAATATTTGACAACATTCCTGGCGAGTTGGCCTCAACGTCTCTGTGGGAATTTTATATACATCAATAACGTAATATAACCTAACCTAACCCAACCTAACATCTCGGCACTAATATTTGACAACATTCCTGGCGAATTGGCCTCTACCTCTCCGTGGGACCTTCATATACGTCAATAACGTAATATAATCTAACCTAACCCAACCTATCATCTCGGCGGAAATATTTGACAACATTCCTGGTCAGTTGGCCTCTACGTCTCCGTGGAACCTTCATAAACATCAATAACGTAATATAGCCTAACCTAACCCAACCTATCATCTCGGCGGTAATATTTGACAACATTGCTGGCGAGTTGGCCTCTACGTCTCCGTGGGACTTTTATATACATCAATAACGTAATTTAACCTAACCTAAACCTACGTAACATCTCGGCGGTAATATGTGACAACATTCCTGGAGAGTTGGCCTCTTCGTCTCCGTGGGACCTTCGTATACATCAATAACGTAATATAACGTAACATAAACCAACCTATCATATCGGCGGTAATATTTGACAATATTCCTGGCGAGTTGGCCTCTACGTCTCCGTGGGACCTTTATATACATCAATAACGTAATATAACCTAACCTAACCCAACCTGTCATCTCGGCGGTAATATTTGAAAACATTCCTGGCGAGATGGACTCTACGTCTCCGTGGGACGTTTATATACATCAATAACGTAATATAACGTAACCTAACCCAACCTATCATATCGGCGGTAATATTTGACAACATTCCTGTCGAGTTGGCCTCTACTTCTCCGTGGGACCTTCATATACATCAATAACGTAATATAACGTAACCTAAACCAACCTATCATATCGGCGGTAATATTTGAAAACATTCTTGTCGATGTTGGCCTCTACGTCTCTGTGGGACCTTCATATACATCAATAACGTAATATTACCTAACCTAACCCAACTTAACATCTCGGCACTAATATTTGAAAACATTCCTGGCGAGTTGGCCTCTACGTCTCCGTGGGACGTTTATATACATCAATAACGTAATATAACGTAACCTAACCCAACCTATCATATCGGCGGTAATATTTGACAACATTCCTGTCGAGTTGGCCTCTACGTCTCTGTGGGACCTTCATATACATCAATAACGTAATATTACCTAACCTAACCCAACTTCACATCTCGGCACTAATATTTGAAGACATTCCTGGCGAGTTGGCCTCTACGTCTCTGTGGGAATTTTATATACATCAATAACGTAATATAACCTAACATAACCCAACCTAACATCTCGGCACTAATATTTGACAACATTCCTGGCGAGTTGGCCTCTGCCTCTACGTAGGACCCTCATATACGTCAATAACGTAATATAATCTAACCTAACCCAACCTATCATCTCGGCGGTAATATTTGACAACATTCCTGGTCAGTTGGCCTCTACGTCTCCGTGGAACCTTCATAAACATCAATAACGTAATATAACCTAACCTAACCCAACCTATCATCTCGGCGGTAATATTTGACAACATTGCTGGCGAGTTGGCCTCTACGTCTCCGGGGGACTTTTATATACATCAATAACGTAATTTAACCTAACCTAAACCTACGTAACATCTCGGCGGTAATATGTGACAACATTCCTGGCTTGATGGCCTCTACGTCTCCGTGGGACCTTCATATACATCAATAACGTAATATAACGTAACCTAACCCAACAAATCATATCGGCGGTAATATTTGACAACATTCCTGGCGAGTTGGCCTCTACGTCTCCGTGGGACGTTCATATACATCAATAACGTAATATAACGTAACCTAAACCAACCTATCATATCGGCGGTAATATTTGAAAACATTCTTGTCGATGTTGGCCTCTACGTCTCTGTGGGAACTTCATATACATCAATAACGTAATATTACCTAACCTAAACCAACTTAACATCTCGGCACTAATATTTGAAAACATTCCTGGCGAGTTGGCCTCTACCTCTCCGTGCGACCTTCATATACATCAATAACGTAATATAACGTAACCTAACCCAACCTATCATATCGGCGGTAATATTTGACATCTTTCATGGCGAGTTGGCCTCTACGTCTCCGTGGGACCTTCATATACATCAATAACGTAATATAACCTAACCTAACCCAACCTATCATCTCGGCGGTAATATTTGACAACATTCCTGGCGAGTTGGCCTCTACGCCTCCGTGCGACCTTCATATACATCAATAACGTAATATAACCTAACCTGAACCAACCTATCATCGCGGCGTTAATATTTGACAACATTCCTGGCGAGTTGAGCTCTATGTCTCCGCGGGACCTTCATATACATCCATAACGTAATATCACCTAACCTAACCCAACCTAAGATCTCGGTACTAATATTTGACAACATTCCTGGCGAGTTGGCCTCAACGTCTCTGTGGGAATTTTATATACATCAATAACGTAATATAACCTAACCTAACCCAACCTAACATCTCGGCACTAATATTTGACAACATTCCTGGCGAATTGGCCTCTACCTCTCCGTGGGACCTTCATATACGTCAATAACGTAATATAATCTAACCTAACCCAACCTATCATCTCGGCGGAAATATTTGACAACATTCCTGGTCAGTTGGCCTCTACGTCTCCGTGGAACCTTCATAAACATCAATAACGTAATATAGCCTAACCTAACCCAACCTATCATCTCGGCGGTAATATTTGACAACATTGCTGGCGAGTTGGCCTCTACGTCTCCGTGGGACTTTTATATACATCAATAACGTAATTTAACCTAACCTAAACCTACGTAACATCTCGGCGGTAATATGTGACAACATTCCTGGCGAGTTGGCCTCTACGTCTCCGTGGGACCTTCGTATACATCAATAACGTAATATAACGTAACCTAAACCAACCTATCATATCGGCGGTAATATTTGACAATATTCCTGGCGAGTTGGCCTCTACGTCTCCGTGGGACCTTTATATACATCAATAACGTAATATAACCTAACCTAACCCAACCTGTCATCTCGGCGGTAATATTTGAAAACATTCCTGGCGAGATGGACTCTACGTCTCCGTGGGACGTTTATATACATCAATAACGTAATATAATCTAACCTAACCCAACCTATCATCTCGGCGGTAATATTTGACAACATTCCTGGCGAGTTGGCCTCTACGTCTCCGTGGGATCTTCATATACATCAATAACGTAATATAACCTAACGTAACACAACTTATCCTCTCGGCAGTAATATTTGACAACATTCCTGGCTTGTTGGCCTCTATGCTTCCGTGGGACTTTTATATACATCAATAACGTAATATAACCTAACCTAAACCAACCTATCATATCGGCGGTAATATTTGAAAACATTCTTGTCGATGTTGGCCTCTACGTCTCTGTGGGACCTTCATATACATCAATAACGTAATATTACCTAACCTAACCCAACTTAACATCTCGGCACTAATATTTGAAAACATTCCTGGCGAGTTGGACTCTACCTCTCCGTGCGACCTTCATATACATCAATAACGTAATATAACCTAACCTAACCCAACCTATCATCTCGGCGGTAATATTTTACAACATTCCTGGCGAATTGGCCTCTACGTCTCCGTGGGACCTTCATATACATCAATAACATAATATAACCTAACCTAACCCAACCTATCATATCGGCGGTAATATTTGACAATATTCCTGGCGAGTTGGCCTCTACGTCTCCGTGGGACCTTTATATACATCAATAACGTAATATAACCTAACCTAACGCAACCTGTCATCTCGGCGGTAATATTTGACAACATTCCTGGCGAATTGGCCTCTACGTCTCCGTGGGACCTTTATATACATCAATAACATAATATTCCCTAACCTAACCCAACCTATCACCTCGGCGGTAATATTTGACAACATTCGTGGCGAGTTGGCCTCTACGTCTCCGTGGCACTTTTATATACATCAATAACGTAATTTAACCTAACCTAAACCGACGTAACATCTCGGCGGTAATATTTGACAATATTCCTGGCGAGTTGGCCTCTACGTTCCCGTGGGACCTTCGAATACATCAATAACGTAATTGAACTTAACCTAAACCAACGTAACATCTCGGTGGTAATATTTGTCAACATTCCTGGCTTGTTGGCCTCTATGTTTCCGTGGGACCTTTATATACATCAATAACGTAATATAACCTAACCTAGCCCAACCTATCATATCGGCGGTAATATTTGACAACTTTCCTGGCGAGTTGGCCTCTACGTCTCCGTGGGACCTTCATATACATCAATAACGTAATATAACCTAACCTAACCCAACCTATCATCTCGGCGGTAATATTTGACAACATTCCTGGCGAGTTGGCCTCTACGCCTCCGTGCGACCTTCATATACATCAATAACGTAATATAACCTAACCTGAACCAACCTATCATCGCGGCGTTAATATTTGACAACATTCCTGGCGAGTTGAGCTCTACGTCTCCGCGGGACCTTCATATACATCCATAACGTAATATCACCTAACCTAACCCAACCTAAGATCTCGGTACTAATATTTGACAACATTCCTGGCGAGTTGGCCTCAACGTCTCTGTGGGAATTTTATATACATCAATAACGTAATATAACCTAACCTAACCCAACCTAACATCTCGGCACTAATATTTGACAACATTCCTGGCGAATTGGCCTCTACCTCTCCGTGGGACCTTCATATACGTCAATAACGTAATATAATCTAACCTAACCCAACCTATCATCTCGGCGGAAATATTTGACAACATTCCTGGTCAGTTGGCCTCTACGTCTCCGTGGAACCTTCATAAACATCAATAACGTAATATAGCCTAACCTAACCCAACCTATCATCTCGGCGGTAATATTTGACAACATTGCTGGCGAGTTGGCCTCTACGTCTCCGTGGGACTTTTATATACATCAATAACGTAATTTAACCTAACCTAAACCTACGTAACATCTCGGCGGTAATATGTGACAACATTCCTGGAGAGTTGGCCTCTTCGTCTCCGTGGGACCTTCGTATACATCAATAACGTAATATAACGTAACATAAACCAACCTATCATATCGGCGGTAATATTTGACAATATTCCTGGCGAGTTGGCCTCTACGTCTCCGTGGGACCTTTATATACATCAATAACGTAATATAACCTAACCTAACCCAACCTGTCATCTCGGCGGTAATATTTGAAAACATTCCTGGCGAGATGGACTCTACGTCTCCGTGGGACGTTTATATACATCAATAACGTAATATAACGTAACCTAACCCAACCTATCATATCGGCGGTAATATTTGACAACATTCCTGTCGAGTTGGCCTCTACTTCTCCGTGGGACCTTCATATACATCAATAACGTAATATAACGTAACCTAAACCAACCTATCATATCGGCGGTAATATTTGAAAACATTCTTGTCGATGTTGGCCTCTACGTCTCTGTGGGACCTTCATATACATCAATAACGTAATATTACCTAACCTAACCCAACTTAACATCTCGGCACTAATATTTGAAAACATTCCTGGCGAGTTGGCCTCTACGTCTCCGTGGGACGTTTATATACATCAATAACGTAATATAACGTAACCTAACCCAACCTATCATATCGGCGGTAATATTTGACAACATTCCTGTC
Source organism: Xylocopa violacea (assembly GCA_963969225.1). Lineage (NCBI taxonomy): Eukaryota > Metazoa > Arthropoda > Insecta > Hymenoptera > Apidae > Xylocopa > Xylocopa violacea. The sequence goes on along the minus strand of CAXAJV010000135.1, from coordinate 4,144,999 downwards.
GAGTTGGCCTCTACGTCTCTGTGGGACCTTCATATACATCAATAACGTAATATTACCTAACCTAACCCAACTTCACATCTCGGCACTAATATTTGAAGACATTCCTGGCGAGTTGGCCTCTACGTCTCTGTGGGAATTTTATATACATCAATAACGTAATATAACCTAACATAACCCAACCTAACATCTCGGCACTAATATTTGACAACATTCCTGGCGAGTTGGCCTCTGCCTCTACGTAGGACCCTCATATACGTCAATAACGTAATATAATCTAACCTAACCCAACCTATCATCTCGGCGGTAATATTTGACAACATTCCTGGTCAGTTGGCCTCTACGTCTCCGTGGAACCTTCATAAACATCAATAACGTAATATAACCTAACCTAACCCAACCTATCATCTCGGCGGTAATATTTGACAACATTGCTGGCGAGTTGGCCTCTACGTCTCCGGGGGACTTTTATATACATCAATAACGTAATTTAACCTAACCTAAACCTACGTAACATCTCGGCGGTAATATGTGACAACATCCCTGGCTTGATGGCCTCTACGTCTCCGTGGGACCTTCATATACATCAATAACGTAATATAACGTAACCTAACCCAACAAATCATATCGGCGGTAATATTTGACAACATTCCTGGCGAGTTGGCCTCTACGTCTCCGTGGGACGTTCATATACATCAATAACGTAATATAACGTAACCTAAACCAACCTATCATATCGGCGGTAATATTTGAAAACATTCTTGTCGATGTTGGCCTCTACGTCTCTGTGGGAACTTCATATACATCAATAACGTAATATTACCTAACCTAAACCAACTTAACATCTCGGCACTAATATTTGAAAACATTCCTGGCGAGTTGGCCTCTACCTCTCCGTGCGACCTTCATATACATCAATAACGTAATATAACGTAACCTAACCCAACCTATCATATCGGCGGTAATATTTGACATCTTTCATGGCGAGTTGGCCTCTACGTCTCCGTGGGACCTTCATATACATCAATAACGTAATATAACCTAACCTAACCCAACCTATCATCTCGGCGGTAATATTTGACAACATTCCTGGCGAGTTGGCCTCTACGCCTCCGTGCGACCTTCATATACATCAATAACGTAATATAACCTAACCTGAACCAACCTATCATCGCGGCGTTAATATTTGACAACATTCCTGGCGAGTTGAGCTCTATGTCTCCGCGGGACCTTCATATACATCCATAACGTAATATCACCTAACCTAACCCAACCTAAGATCTCGGTACTAATATTTGACAACATTCCTGGCGAGTTGGCCTCAACGTCTCTGTGGGAATTTTATATACATCAATAACGTAATATAACCTAACCTAACCCAACCTAACATCTCGGCACTAATATTTGACAACATTCCTGGCGAATTGGCCTCTACCTCTCCGTGGGACCTTCATATACGTCAATAACGTAATATAATCTAACCTAACCCAACCTATCATCTCGGCGGAAATATTTGACAACATTCCTGGTCAGTTGGCCTCTACGTCTCCGTGGAACCTTCATAAACATCAATAACGTAATATAGCCTAACCTAACCCAACCTATCATCTCGGCGGTAATATTTGACAACATTGCTGGCGAGTTGGCCTCTACGTCTCCGTGGGACTTTTATATACATCAATAACGTAATTTAACCTAACCTAAACCTACGTAACATCTCGGCGGTAATATGTGACAACATTCCTGGCGAGTTGGCCTCTACGTCTCCGTGGGACCTTCGTATACATCAATAACGTAATATAACGTAACCTAAACCAACCTATCATATCGGCGGTAATATTTGACAATATTCCTGGCGAGTTGGCCTCTACGTCTCCGTGGGACCTTTATATACATCAATAACGTAATATAACCTAACCTAACCCAACCTGTCATCTCGGCGGTAATATTTGAAAACATTCCTGGCGAGATGGACTCTACGTCTCCGTGGGACGTTTATATACATCAATAACGTAATATAACGTAACCTAACCCAACCTATCATATCGGCGGTAATATTTGACAACATTCCTGTCGAGTTGGCCTCTACGTCTCCGTGGGACCTTCATATACATCAATAACGTAATATAACGTAACCTAAACCAACCTATCATATCGGCGGTAATATTTGAAAACATTCTTGTCGATGTTGGCCTCTACGTCTCTGTGGGACCTTCATATACATCAATAACGTAATATTACCTAACCTAACCCAACTTAACATCTCGGCATTAATATTTGAAAACATTCCTGGCGAGTTGGCCTCTACCTCTCCGTGCGACCTTCATATACATCAATAACGTAATATAACCTAACCTAACCCAACCTATCATCTCGGCGGTAATATTTGACAACATTCCTGGCGAATTGGCCTCTACGTCTCCGTGGGCCCTTCATATACATCAATAACATAATATAACCTAACCTAACCCAACCTATCATATCGGCGGTAATATTTGACAGTATTCCTGGCGAGTTTGGCCTCTACGTCTCCGTGGGACCTTTATATACATCAATAACGTAATATAACCTAACCTAACGCAACCTGTCATCTCGGCGGTAATATTTGAAAACATTCCTGGCGAGTTGGCCTCTACGTCTCCGTGGGACTTTTATATACATCAATAACGTAATATAACGTAACCTAACCCAACAAATCATATCGGCGGTAATATTTGACAACATTCCTGGCGAGTTGGCCTCTACGTCTCCGTGGGACCTTCATATACATCAATAACGTAATATAACGTAACCTAAACCAACCTATCATATCGGCGGTAATATTTGAAAACATTCTTGTCGATGTTGGCCTCTACGTCTCTGTGGGACCTTCATATACATCAATAACGTAATATTACCTAACCTAACCCAACTTAACATCTCGGCACTAATATTTGAAAACATTCCTGGCGAGTTGGACTCTACCTCTCCGTGCGACCTTCATATACATCAATAACGTAATATAACCTAACCTAACCCAACCTATCATCTCGGCGGTAATATTTGACAACATTCCTGGCGAATTGGCCTCTACGTCTCCGTGGGACCTTCATATACATCAATAACATAATATAACCTAACCTAACCCAACCTATCATATCGGCGGTAATATTTGACAATATTCCTGGCGAGTTGGCCTCTACGTCTCCGTGGGACCTTTATATACATCAATAACGTAATATAACCTAACCTAACGCAACCTGTCATCTCGGCGGTAATATTTGACAACATTCCTGGCGAATTGGCCTCTACGTCTCCGTGGGACCTTTATATACATCAATAACATAATATTCCCTAACCTAACCCAACCTATCACCTCGGCGGTAATATTTGACAACATTCGTGGCGAGTTGGCCTCTACGTCTCCGTTGCACTTTTATATACATCAATAACGTAATTTAACCTAACCTAAACCGACGTAACATCTCGGCGGTAATATTTGACAATATTCCTGGCGAGTTGGCCTCTACGTTCCCGTGGGACCTTCGTATACATCAATAACGTAATTGAACTTAACCTAAACCAACGTAACATCTCGGTGGTAATATTTGTCAACATTCCTGGCTTGTTGGCCTCTATGTTTCCGTGGGACCTTTATATACATCAATAACGTAATATAACCTAACCTAGCCCAACCTATCATATCGGCGGTAATATTTGACAACTTTCCTGGCGAGTTGGCCTCTACGTCTCCGTGGGACCTTCATATACATCAATAACGTAATATAACCTAACCTAACCCAACCTATCATCTCGGCGGTAATATTTGACAACATTCCTGGCGAGTTGGCCTCTACGCCTCCGTGCGACCTTCATATACATCAATAACGTAATATAACCTAACCTGAACCAACCTATCATCGCGGCGTTAATATTTGACAACATTCCTGGCGAGTTGAGCTCTACGTCTCCGCGGGACCTTCATATACATCCATAACGTAATAGCACCTAACCTAACCCAACCTAAGATCTCGGTACTAATATTTGACAACATTCCTGGCGAGTTGGCCTCAACGTCTCTGTGGGAATTTTATATACATCAATAACGTAATATAACCTAACCTAACCCAACCTAACATCTCGGCACTAATATTTGACAACATTCCTGGCGAATTGGCCTCTACCTCTCCGTGGGACCTTCATATACGTCAATAACGTAATATAATCTAACCTAACCCAACCTATCATCTCGGCGGAAATATTTGACAACATTCCTGGTCAGTTGGCCTCTAAGTCTCCGTGGAACCTTCATAAACATCAATAACGTAATATAGCCTAACCTAACCCAACCTATCATCTCGGCGGTAATATTTGACAACATTGCTGGCGAGTTGGCCTCTACGTCTCCGTGGGACTTTTATATACATCAATAACGTAATTTAACCTAACCTAAACCTACGTAACATCTCGGCGGTAATATGTGACAACATTCCTGGAGAGTTGGCCTCTACGTCTCCGTGGGACCTTCGTATACATCAATAACGTAATATAACGTAACATAAACCAACCTATCATATCGGCGGTAATATTTGACAATATTCCTGGCGAGTTGGCCTCTACGTCTCCGTGGGACCTTTACATACATCAATAACGTAATATAACCTAACCTAACCCAACCTGTCATCTCGGCGGTAATATTTGAAAACATTCCTGGCGAGATGGACTCTACGTCTCCGTGGGACGTTTATATACATCAATAACGTAATATAACGTAACCTAACCCAACCTATCATATCGGCGGTAATATTTGACAACATTCCTGTCGAGTTGGCCTCTACTTCTCCGTGGGACCTTCATATACATCAATAACGTAATATAACGTAACCTAAACCAACCTATCATATCGGCGGTAATATTTGAAAACATTCTTGTCGATGTTGGCCTCTACGTCTCTGTGGGACCTTCATATACATCAATAACGTAATATTACCTAACCTAACCCAACTTAACATCTCGGCACTAATATTTGAAAACATTCCTGGCGAGTTGGCCTCTACGTCTCTGTGGGAATTTTATATACATCAATAACGTAATATAACCTAACCTAACCCAACCTAACATCTCGGCACTAATATTTGACAACATTCCTGGCGAGTTGGCCTCTGCCTCTCCGTGGGACCTTCATATACGTAAATAACGTAATATAATCTAACCTAACCCAACCTATCATCTCGGCGGTAATATTTGACAACATTCCTGGCGAGTTGGCCTCTACGTCTCCGTGGGATCTTCATATACATCAATAACGTAATATAACCTAACGTAACACAACTTATCCTCTCGGCAGTAATATTTGACAACATTCCTGGCTTGTTGGCCTCTATGCTTCCGTGGGACTTTTATATACATCAATAACGTAATATAACCTAACCTAAACCAACCTATCATATCGGCGGTAATATTTGAAAACATTCTTGTCGATGTTGGCCTCTACGTCTCTGTGGGACCTTCATATACATCAATAACGTAATATTACCTAACCTAACCCAACTTAACATCTCGGCACTAATATTTGAAAACATTCCTGGCGAGTTGGACTCTACCTCTCCGTGCGACCTTCATATACATCAATAACGTAATATAACCTAACCTAACCCAACCTATCATCTCGGCGGTAATATTTGACAACATTCCTGGCGAATTGGCCTCTACGTCTCCGTGGGACCTTCATATACATCAATAACATAATATAACCTAACCTAACCCAACCTATCATATCGGCGGTAATATTTGACAATATTCCTGGCGAGTTGGCCTCTACGTCTCCGTGGGACCTTTATATACATCAATAACGTAATATAACCTAACCTAACGCAACCTGTCATCTCGGCGGTAATATTTGACAACATTCCTGGCGAATTGGCCTCTACGTCTCCGTGGGACCTTTATATACATCAATAACATAATATTCCCTAACCTAACCCAACCTATCACCTCGGCGGTAATATTTGACAACATTCGTGGCGAGTTGGCCTCTACGTCTCCGTGGGCCCTTCATATACATCAATAACATAATATAACCTAACCTAACCCAACCTATCATATCGGCGGTAATATTTGACAGTATTCCTGGCGAGTTTGGCCTCTACGTCTCCGTGGGACCTTTATATACATCAATAACGTAATATAACCTAACCTAACGCAACCTGTCATCTCGGCGGTAATATTTGAAAACATTCCTGGCGAGTTGGCCTCTACGTCTCCGTGGGACTTTTATATACATCAATAACGTAATATAACGTAACCTAACCCAACAAATCATATCGGCGGTAATATTTGACAACATTCCTGGCGAGTTGGCCTCTACGTCTCCGTGGGACCTTCATATACATCAATAACGTAATATAACGTAACCTAAACCAACCTATCATATCGGCGGTAATATTTGAAAACATTCTTGTCGATGTTGGCCTCTACGTCTCTGTGGGACCTTCATATACATCAATAACGTAATATTACCTAACCTAACCCAACTTAACATCTCGGCACTAATATTTGAAAACATTCCTGGCGAGTTGGACTCTACCTCTCCGTGCGACCTTCATATACATCAATAACGTAATATAACCTAACCTAACCCAACCTATCATCTCGGCGGTAATATTTGACAACATTCCTGGCGAATTGGCCTCTACGTCTCCGTGGGACCTTCATATACATCAATAACATAATATAACCTAACCTAACCCAACCTATCATATCGGCGGTAATATTTGACAATATTCCTGGCGAGTTGGCCTCTACGTCTCCGTGGGACCTTTATATACATCAATAACGTAATATAACCTAACCTAACGCAACCTGTCATCTCGGCGGTAATATTTGACAACATTCCTGGCGAATTGGCCTCTACGTCTCCGTGGGACCTTTATATACATCAATAACATAATATTCCCTAACCTAACCCAACCTATCACCTCGGCGGTAATATTTGACAACATTCGTGGCGAGTTGGCCTCTACGTCTCCGTGGCACTTTTATATACATCAATAACGTAATTTAACCTAACCTAAACCGACGTAACATCTCGGCGGTAATATTTGACAATATTCCTGGCGAGTTGGCCTCTACGTTCCCGTGGGACCTTCGAATACATCAATAACGTAATTGAACTTAACCTAAACCAACGTAACATCTCGGTGGTAATATTTGTCAACATTCCTGGCTTGTTGGCCTCTATGTTTCCGTGGGACCTTTATATACATCAATAACGTAATATAACCTAACCTAGCCCAACCTATCATATCGGCGGTAATATTTGACAACTTTCCTGGCGAGTTGGCCTCTACGTCTCCGTGGGACCTTCATATACATCAATAACGTAATATAACCTAACCTAACCCAACCTATCATCTCGGCGGTAATATTTGACAACATTCCTGGCGAGTTGGCCTCTACGCCTCCGTGCGACCTTCATATACATCAATAACGTAATATAACCTAACCTGAACCAACCTATCATCGCGGCGTTAATATTTGACAACATTCCTGGCGAGTTGAGCTCTACGTCTCCGCGGGACCTTCATATACATCCATAACGTAATATCACCTAACCTAACCCAACCTAAGATCTCGGTACTAATATTTGACAACATTCCTGGCGAGTTGGCCTCAACGTCTCTGTGGGAATTTTATATACATCAATAACGTAATATAACCTAACCTAACCCAACCTAACATCTCGGCACTAATATTTGACAACATTCCTGGCGAATTGGCCTCTACCTCTCCGTGGGACCTTCATATACGTCAATAACGTAATATAATCTAACCTAACCCAACCTATCAACTCGGCGGAAATATTTGACAACATTCCTGGTCAGTTGGCCTCTACGTCTCCGTGGAACCTTCATAAACATCAATAACGTAATATAGCCTAACCTAACCCAACCTATCATCTCGGCGGTAATATTTGACAACATTGCTGGCGAGTTGGCCTCTACGTCTCCGTGGGACTTTTATATACATCAATAACGTAATTTAACCTAACCTAAACCTACGTAACATCTCGGCGGTAATATGTGACAACATTCCTGGAGAGTTGGCCTCTTCGTCTCCGTGGGACCTTCGTATACATCAATAACGTAATATAACGTAACATAAACCAACCTATCATATCGGCGGTAATATTTGACAATATTCCTGGCGAGTTGGCCTCTACGTCTCCGTGGGACCTTTATATACATCAATAACGTAATATAACCTAACCTAACCCAACCTGTCATCTCGGCGGTAATATTTGAAAACATTCCTGGCGAGATGGACTCTACGTCTCCGTGGGACGTTTATATACATCAATAACGTAATATAACGTAACCTAACCCAACCTATCATATCGGCGGTAATATTTGACAACATTCCTGTCGAGTTGGCCTCTACTTCTCCGTGGGACCTTCATATACATCAATAACGTAATATAACGTAACCTAAACCAACCTATCATATCGGCGGTAATATTTGAAAACATTCTTGTCGATGTTGGCCTCTACGTCTCTGTGGGACCTTCATATACATCAATAACGTAATATTACCTAACCTAACCCAACTTAACATCTCGGCACTAATATTTGAAAACATTCCTGGCGAGTTGGCCTCTACGTCTCTGTGGGAATTTTATATACATCAATAACGTAATATAACCTAACCTAACCCAACCTAACATCTCGGCACTAATATTTGACAACATTCCTGGCGAGTTGGCCTCTGCCTCTCCGTGGGACCTTCATATACGTCAATAACGTAATATAATCTAACCTAACCCAACCTATCATCTCGGCGGTAATATTTGACAACATTCCTGGCGAGTTGGCCTCTACGTCTCCGTGGGATCTTCATATACATCAATAACGTAATATAACCTAACGTAACACAACTTATCCTCTCGGCAGTAATATTTGACAACATTCCTGGCTTGTTGGCCTCTATGCTTCCGTGGGACTTTTATATACATCAATAACGTAATATAACCTAACCTAACCCAACCTATCATCTCGGCGGTAATATTTGACAACATTCCTGGCTTGATGGCCTCTACGTCTCCGTGGGACCTTCATATACATCAATAACGTAATATAACGTAACCTAACCCAACAAATCATATCGGCGGTAATATTTGACAACATTCCTGGCGAGTTGGCCTCTACGTCTCCGTGGGACCTTCATATACATCAATAACGTAATATAACGTAACCTAAACCAACCTATCATATCGGCGGTAATATTTGAAAACATTCTTGTCGATGTTGTCCTCTACGTCTCTGTGGGAACTTCATATACATCAATAACGTAATATTACCTAACCTAACCCAACTTAACATCTCGGCACTAATATTTGAAAAGATTCCTGGCGAGTTGGCCTCTACCTCTCCGTGCGACCTTCATATACATCAATAACGTAATATAACGTAACCTAACCCAACCTATCATATCGGCGGTAATATTTGACAACTTTCCTGGCGAGTTGGCCTCTACGTCTCCGTGGGACCTTCATATACATCAATAACGTAATATAACCTAACCTAACCCAACCTATCATCTCGGCGGTAATATTTGACAACATTCCTGGCGAGTTGGCCTCTACGCCTCCGTGCGACCTTCATATACATCAATAACGTAATATAACCTAACCTGAACCAACCTATCATCGCGGCGTTAATATTTGACAACATTCCTGGCGAGATGGACTCTACGTCTCCGTGGGACGTTTATATACATCAATAACGTAATATAACGTAACCTAACCCAACAAATCATATCGGCGGTAATATTTGACAACATTCCTGGCGAGTTGGCCTCTACGTCTCCGTGGGACCTTCATATACATCAATAACGTAATATAACGTAACCTAAACCAACCTATCATATCGGCGGTAATATTTGAAAACATTCTTGTCGATGTTGGCCTCTACGTTCCCGTGGGACCTTCGTATACATCAATAACGTAACTGAACTTAACCTAAACCAACGTAACATCTCGGTGGTAATATTTGTCAACATTCCTGGCTTGTTGGCCTCTATGTTTCCGTGGGACCTTTATATACATCAATAACGTAATATAACCTAACCTAGCCCAACCTATCATCTCGGAGGTAATATTTGACAACATTGCTGGCGAGTTGGCCTCTACGCCTCCGTGCGACCTTCATATACATCAATAACGTAATATAACCTAACCTGAACCAACCTATCATCGCGGCGTTAATATTTGACAACATTCCTGGCGAGTTGAGCTCTACGTCTCCGCGGGGCCTTCATATACATCCATAACGTAATATCACCTAACCTAACCCAACCTAAGATCTCGGCACTAATATTTGACAACATTCCTGGCGAGTTGGCCTCTACGTCTCCGTGGGACCTTCATATACATCGATAACGTAATATAACGTAACCTAAACAAACCTATCATATCGGCGGTAATATTTGAAAACATTCTTGTCGATGTTGGCCTCTACGTCTCCGTGGGACCTTCATATACATCAATAACGTAATATTACCTAACCTAACCCAACTTAACATCTCGGCACTAATATTTGAAGACATTCCTGGCGAGTTGGCCTCTACGTCTCCGTGGGACTTTTATATACATCAATAACGTAATTTAACCTAACCTAAACCTACGTAACATCTCGGCGGTAATATGTGACAACATTCCTGGCTTGATGGCCTCTACGTCTCCGTGGGACCTTCATATACATCAATAACGTAATATAACCTAACCTAACCCAACCTATCATCTCGGCGGTAATATTTGACAACATTCCTGGTGAGTTGGCCTCTACGCCTCCGTGCGACCTTCATATACATCAATAACGTAATATAACCTAACCTGAACCAACCTATCATCGCGGCGTTAATATTTGACAACATTCCTGGCGAGTTGAGCTCTACGTCTCCGCGGGACCTTCATATACATCCATAACGTAATATCACCTAACCTATCCCAACCTAAGATCTCGGTACTAATATTTGACAACATTCCTGGCGAGTTGGCCTCAACGTCTCTGTGGGAATTTTTTATACATCAATAACGTAATATAACCTAACCTAACCCAACCTAACATCTCGGCGGTAATATTTGACAACATTGCTGGCGAGTTGGCCTCTACGTCTCCGTCGGACTTTTATATACATCAATAACGTAATTTAACCTAACCTAAACCTACGTAACATCTCGGCGGTAATATGTGACAACATTCCTGGCGAGTTGGCCTCTACGTCTCCGTGGGACCTTCGTATACATCAATAACGTAATATAACGTAACCTAAACCAACCTATCATATCGGCGGTAATATTTGACAATATTCCTGGCGAGTTGGCCTCTACGTCTCCGTGGGACCTTTATATACATCAATAACGTAATATAACCTAACCTAACCCAACCTGTCATCTCGGCGGTAATATTTGACAACATTGCTGGCGAGTTGGCCTCTACGTCTCCGTGGGACTTTTTTATACATCAATAACGTAATTTAACCTAACCTAAACCTACGTAACATCTCGGCGGTAATATGTGACAACATTCGTGGCGAGTTGGCCTCTACGTCTCCGTGGCACTTTTATATACATCAATAACGTAATTTAACCTAACCTAAACCGACGTAACATCTCGGCGGTAATATTTGACAATATTCCTGGCGAGTTGGCCTCTACGTTCCCGTGGGACCTTCGTATACATCAATAACGTAACTGAACTTAACCTAAACCAACGTAACATCTCGGTGGTAATATTTGTCAACATTCCTGGCTTGTTGGCCTCTATGTTTCCGTGGGACCTTTATATACATCAATAACGTAATATAACCTAACCTAGCCCAACCTATCATCTCGGAGGTAATATTTGACAACATTGCTGGCTAGTTGGCCTCTACGCCTCCGTGCGACCTTCATATACATCAATAACGTAATATAACCTAACCTGAACCAACCTATCATCGCGGCGTTAATATTTGACAACATTCCTGGCGAGTTGAGCTCTACGTCTCCGCGGGGCCTTCATATACATCCATAACGTAATATCACCTAACCTAACCCAACCTAAGATCTCGGCACTAATATTTGACAACATTCCTGGCGAGTTGGCCTCTACGTCTCCGTGGGACCTTCATATACATCGATAACGTAATATAACGTAACCTAAACAAACCTATCATATCGGCGGTAATATTTGAAAACATTCTTGTCGATGTTGGCCTCTACGTCTCTGTGGGACCTTCATATACATCAATAACGTAATATTACCTAACCTAACCCAACTTAACATCTCGGCACTAATATTTGAACACATTCCTGGCGAGTTGGCCTCTACGTCTCCGTGGGACTTTTATATACATCAATAACGTAATTTAACCTAACCTAAACCTACGTAACATCTCGGCGGTAATATGTGACAACATTCCTGGCTTGATGGCCTCTACGTCTCCGTGGGACCTTCATATACATCAATAACGTAATATAACCTAACCTAACCCAACCTATCATCTCGGCGGTAATATTTGACAACATTCCTGGTGAGTTGGCCTCTACGTCTCCGTGGGACCTTCATATACATCAATAACGTAATATAACGTAATCTAAACCAACCTATCATATCGGCGGTAATATTTCAAAACATTCTTGTCGATGTTGGCCTCTACGTCTCTGTGGGAACTTCATATACATCAATAACGTAATATTACCTAACCTAACCCAACTTAACATCTCGGCATTAATATTTGAAAACATTCCTGGCGAGTTGGCCTCTACCTCTCCGTGCGACCTTCATATACATCAATAACGTAATATAACGTAACCTAACCCAACCTATCATATCGGCGGTAATATTTGACAACTTTCCTGGCGAGTTGGCCTCTACGTCTCCGTGGGACCTTCATATACATCAATAACGTAATATAACCTAACCTAACCCAACCTATCATCTCGGCGGTAATATTTGACAACATTCCTGGTGAGTTGGCCTCTACGCCTCCGTGCGACCTTCATATACATCAATAACGTAATATAACCTAACCTGAACCAACCTATCATCGCGGCGTTAATATTTGACAACATTCCTGGCGAGTTGAGCTCTACGTCTCCGCGGGACCTTCATATACATCCATAACGTAATATCACCTAACCTATCCCAACCTAAGATCTCGGTACTAATATTTGACAACATTCCTGGCGAGTTGGCCTCAACGTCTCTGTGGGAATTTTATATACATCAATAACGTAATATAACCTAAACTAACCCAACCTAACATCTCGGCACTAATATTTGACAACATTCCTGGCGAATTGGCCTCTACCTCTCCGTGGGACCTTCATATACGTCAATAACGTAATATAATCTAACCTAACCCAACCTATCATCTCGGCGGAAATATTTGACAACATTCCTGGTCAGTTGGCCTCTACGTCTCCGTGGAACCTTCATAAACATCAATAACGTAATATAGCCTAACCTAACCCAACCTATCATCTCGGCGGTAATATTTGACAACATTGCTGGCGAGTTGGCCTCTACGTCTCCGTGGGACTTTTATATACATCAATAACGTAATTTAACCTAACCTAAACCTACGTAACATCTCGGCGGTAATATGTGACAACGTTCCTGGCGAGTTGGCCTCTACGTCTCCGTGGGACCTTCGTATACATCAATAACGTAATATAACGTAACCTAAACCAACCTATCATATCGGCGGTAATATTTGACAATATTCCTGGCGAGTTGGCCTCTACGTCTCCGTGGGACCTTTATATACATCAATAACGTAATATAACCTAACCTAACCCAACCTGTCATCTCGGCGGTAATATTTGAAAACATTCCTGGCGAGATGGACTCTACGTCTCCGTGGGACGTTTATATACATCAATAACGTAATATAACGTAACCTAACCCAACCTATCATATCGGCGGTAATATTTGACAACATTCCTGTCGAGTTGGCCTCTACTTCTCCGTGGGACCTTCATATACATCAATAACGTAATATAACGTAACCTAAACCAACCTATCATATCGGCGGTAATATTTGAAAACATTCTTGTCGATGTTGGCCTCTACGTCTCTGTGGGACCTTCATATACATCAATAACGTAATATTACCTAACCTAACCCAACTTAACATCTCGGCACTAATATTTGAAAACATTCCTGGCGAGTTGGCCTCTACGTCTCCGTGGGACCTTTATATACATCAATAACGTAATATAACCTAACCTAACCCAACCTATCATCTCGGCGGAAATATTTGACAACATTCCTGGTCAGTTGGCCTCTACGTCTCCGTGGAACCTTCATAAACATCAATAACGTAATATAGCCTAACCTAACCCAACCTATCATCTCGGCGGTAATATTTGACAACATTGCTGGCGAGTTGGCCTCTACGTCTCCGTGGGACTTTTATATACATCAATAACGTAATTTAACCTAACCTAAACCTACGTAACATCTCGGCGGTAATATGTGACAACATTCCTGGCGAGTTGGCCTCTACGTCTCCGTGGGACCTTCGTATACATCAATAACGTAATATAACGTAACCTAAACCAACCTATCATATCGGCGGTAATATTTGACAATATTCCTGGCGAGTTGGCCTCTACGTCTCCGTGGGACCTTTATATACATCAATAACGTAATATAACCTAACCTAACCCAACCTGTCATCTCGGCGGTAATATTTGAAAACATTCCTGGCGAGATGGACTCTACGTCTCCGTGGGACGTTTATATACATCAATAACGTAATATAACGTAACCTAACCCAACCTATCATATCGGCGGTAATATTTGACAACATTCCTGTCGAGTTGGCCTCTACTTCTCCGTGGGACCTTCATATACATCAATAACGTAATATAACGTAACCTAAACCAACCTATCATATCGGCGGTAATATTTGAAAACATTCTTGTCGATGTTGGCCTCTACGTCTCTGTGGGACCTTCATATACATCAATAACGTAATATTACCTAACCTAACCCAACTTAACATCTCGGCACTAATATTTGAAAACATTCCTGGCGAGTTGGCCTCTACGTCTCGGTGGGAATTTTATATACATCAATAACGTAATATAACCTAACCTAACCCAACCTAACATCTCGGCACTAATATTTGACAACATTCCTGGCGAATTGGCCTCTACCTCTCCGTGGGACCTTCATATACGTCAATAACGTAATATAATCTAACCTAACCCAACCTATCATCTCGGCGGAAATATTTGACAACATTCCTGGTCAGTTGGCCTCTACGTCTCCGTGGAACCTTCATAAACATCAATAACGTAATATAGCCTAACCTAACCCAACCTATCATCTCGGCGGTAATATTTGACAACATTGCTGGCGAGTTGGCCTCTACGTCTCCGTGGGACTTTTATATACATCAATAACGTAATTTAACCTAACCTAAACCTACGTAACATCTCGGCGGTAATATGTGACAACATTCCTGGCGAGTTGGCCTCTACGTCTCCGTGGGACCTTCGTATACATCAATAACGTAATATAACGTAACCTAAACCAACCTATCATATCGGCCATAATATTTGAAAACATTCTTGTCGATGTTGGCCTCTACGTCTCTGTGGGACCTTCATATACATCAATAACGTAATATTACCTAACCTAACCCAACTTAACATCTCGGCACTAATATTTGAAAACATTCCTGGCGAGTTGGCCTCTACGTCTCTGTTGGAATTTTATATACATCAATAACGTAATATAACCTAACCTAACCCAACCTAACATCTCGGCACTAATATTTAGCAACATTCCTGGCGAGTTGGCCTCTGCCTCTCCGTGGGACCTTCATATACGTCAATAACGTAATATAATCTAACCTAACCCAACCTATCATCTCGGCGGTAATATTTGACAACATTCCTGGCGAGTTGGCCTCTACGTCTCCGTGGGATCTTCATATACATCAATAACGTAATATAACCTAACGTAACACAACTTATCCTCTCGGCAGTAATATTTGACAACATTCCTGGCTTGTTGGCCTCTATGCTTCCGTGGGACTTTTATATACATCAATAACGTAATATAACCTAACCTAACCCAACCTATCATCTCGGCGGTAATATTTGACAACATTCCTGGCTTGATGGCCTCTACGTCTCCGTGGGACCTTGATATACATCAATAACGTAATATAACGTAACCTAACCCAACAAATCATATCGGCGGTAATATTTGACAACATTCCTGGCGAGTTGGCCTCTACGTCTCCGTGGGACCTTCATATACATCAATAACGTAATATAACGTAACCTAAACCAACCTATCATATCGGCGGTAATATTGGAAAACATTCTTGTCGATGTTGGCCTCTACGTCTCTGTGGGAACTTCATATACATCAATAACGTAATATTACCTAACCTAACCCAACTTAACATCTCGGCACTAATATTTGAAAACATTCCTGGCGAGTTGGCCTCTACCTCTCCGTGCGACCTTCATATACATCAATAACGTAATATAACGTAACCTAACCCAACCTATCATATCGGCGGTAATATTTGACAACTTTCCTGGCGAGTTGGCCTCTACGTCTCCGTGGGACCTTCATATACATCAATAACGTAATATAACCTAACCTAACCCAACCTATCATCTCGGCGGTAATATTTGACAACATTCCTGGCGAGTTGGCCTCTACGCCTCCGTGCGACCTTCATATACATCAATAACGTAATATAACCTAACCTGAACCAACCTATCATCGCGGCGTTAATATTTGACAACATTCCTGGCGAGTTGAGCTCTACGTCTCCGCGGGACCTTCATATACATCCATAACGTAATATCACCTAACCTAACCCAACCTAAGATCTCGGTACTAATATTTGACAACATTCCTGGCGAGTTGGCCTCAACGTCTCTGTGGGAATTTTATATACATCAATAACGTAATATAACCTAACCTAACCCAACCTAACATCTCGGCACTAATATTTGACAACATTCCTGGCTTGTTGGCCTCTATGTTTCCGTGGGACCTTTATATACATCAATAACGTAATATAACCTAACCTAACCCAACCTATCATCTCGGCGGAAATATTTGACAACATTCCTGGTCAGTTGGCCTCTACGTCTCCGTGGAACCTTCATAAACATCAATAACGTAATATAGCCTAACCTAACCCAACCTATCATCTCGGCGGTAATATTTGACAACATTGCTCGCGAGTTGGCCTCTACGTCTCCGTGGGACTTTTATATACATCAATAACGTAATCTAACCTAACCTAAACCTACGTAACATCTCGGCGGTAATATGTGACAACATTCCTGGCGAGTTGGCCTCTACGTCTCCGTGGGACCTTCGTATACATCAATAACGTAATATAACGTAACCTAAACCAACCTATCATATCGGCGGTAATATTTGACAATATTCCTGGAGAGTTGGCCTCTACGTCTCCGTGGGACCTTTATATACATCAATAACGTAATATAACCTAACCTAACCCAACCTGTCATCTCGGCGGTAATATTTGAAAACATTCCTGGCGAGATGGACTCTACGTCTCCGTGGGACGTTTATATACATCAATAACGTAATATAACGTAACCTAACCCAACCTATCATATCGGCGGTAATATTTGAAAACATTCTTGTCGATGTTGGCCTCTACGTCTCTGTGGGACCTTCATATACATCAATAACGTAATATTACCTAACCTAACCCAACTTAACATCTCGGCACTAATATTTGAAAACATTCCTGGCGAGTTGGCCTCTACCTCTCCGTGCGACCTTCATATACATCAATAACGTAATATAACCTAACCTAACCCAACCTATCATCTCGGCGGTAATATTTGACAACATTCCTGGCGAATTGGCCTCTACGTCTCCGTAGGCCCTTCATATACATCAATAACATAATATAACCTAACCTAACCCAACCTATCATATCGGCGGTAATATTTGACAACATTCCTGGCGAATTGGCCTCTACGTCTCCGTGGGACCTTTATATACATCAATAACGTAATATAACCTAACCTAACGCAACCTGTCATCTCGGCGGTAATATTTGAAAACATTCCTGGCGAGTTGGACTCTACCTCTCCGTGCGACCTTCATATACATCAATAACGTAATATAACCTAACCTAACCCAACCTATCATCTCGGCGGTAATATTTGACAACATTCCTGGCGAATTGGCCTCTACGTCTCCGTGGGACCTTCATATACATCAATAACATAATATAACCTAACCTAACCCAACCTATCATATCGGCGGTAATATTTGACAACATTCCTGGCGAATTGGCCTCTACCTCTCCGTGGGACCTTCATATACGTCAATAACGTAATATAATCTAACCTAACCCAACCTATCATCTCGGCGGAAATATTTGACAACATTCCTGGTCAGTTGGCCTCTACGTCTCCGTGGGAACTTCATATACATCAATAACGTAATATTACCTAACCTAACCCAACTTAACATCTCGGCACTAATATTTGAAAACATTCCTGGCGAGTTGGCCTCTACCTCTCCGTGCGACCTTCATATACATCAATAACGTAATATAACGTAACCTAACCCAACCTATCATATCGGCGGTAATATTTGACAACTTTCCTGGCGAGTTGGCCTCTACGTCTCCGTGGGACCTTCATATACATCAATAACGTAATATAACCTAACCTAACCCAACCTATCATCTCGGCGGTAATATTTGACAACATTCCTGGCGAGTTGGCCTCTACGTCTCCGTGGGATCTTCATATACATCAATAATGTAATATAACCTAACGTAACACAACTTATCCTCTCAGCAGTAATATTTGACAACATTCCTGGCTTGATGGCCTCTATGTTTCCGTGGGACCTTTATATACATCAATAACGTAATATAACCTAACCTAACCCAACCTATCATCTCGGCGGTAATATTTGACAACATTCCTGGCGAGTTGGCCTCTACGTCTCCGTGGGACCTTCATATACATCAATAACATAATATTACCTAACCTAACCCAACCTATCATCTCGGCGGTAATATTTGACAACATTCGTGGCGAGTTGGCCTCTACGTCTCCGTGGCACTTTTATATACATCAATAACGTAATTTAACCTAACCTAAACCGACGTAACATCTCGGCGGTAATATTTGACAATATTCCTGGCGAGTTGGCCTCTACGTTCCCGTGGGACCTTCGTATACATCAATAACGTAATTTAACTTAACCTAAACCAACGTAACATCTCGGTGGTAATATTTGACAACATTCCTGGCTTGTTGGCCTCTACGTCTCCGTGGGACCTTCATATACATCCATAACGTAATTTAACCTAACCGAAACCAACGTAACATCTCGGTGGTAATATTTGACAACATTCCTGGCTTGTTGGCCTCTATGTTTCCGTGGGACCTTTATATACATCAATAACGTGATATAACCTAACCTAGCCCAACCTATCATCTCGGCGGTAATATTTGACAACATTCCTGGCGAGTTGGCTTCTACGCCTCCGTGCGACCTTCATATACATCAATAACGTAATATAACCTAACCTGAACCAACCTATCATCGCGGCGTTAATATTTGACAACATTCCTGGCGAGTTGAGCTCTACGTCTCCGCGGGACCTTCATATACATCCATAACGTAATATCACCTAACCTAACCCAACCTAAGATCTCGGCACTAATATTTGACAACATTCCTGGCGAGTTGGCCTCTACGTCTCCGTGGGACCTTCATATACATCAATAACGTAATATAACGTAACCTAAACCAACCTATCATGTCGGCGGTAATATTTGAAAACATTCTTGTCGATGTTGGCCTCTACGTCTCTGTGGGACCTTCATATACATCAATAACGTAATATTACCTAACCTAACCCAACTTAACATCTCGGCACTAATATTTGAAGACATTCCTGGCGAGTTGGCCTCTACGTCTCTGTGGGAATTTTATATACATCAATAACGTAATATAACCTAACATAACCCAACCTAACATCTCGGCACTAATATTTGACAACATTCCTGGCGAGTTGGCCTCTGCCTCTCCGTGGGACCTTCATATACGTCAATAACGTAATATAATCTAACCTAACCCAACCTATCATCTCGGCGGTAATATTTGACAACATTCCTGGTCAGTTGGCCTCTACGTCTCCGTGGAACCTTCATAAACATCAATAACGTAATATAACCTAACCTAACCCAACCTATCATCTCGGCGGTAATATTTGACAACATTGCTGGCGAGTTGGCCTCTACGTCTCCGTGGGACTTTTATATACATCAATAACGTAATTTAACCTAACCTAAACCTACGTAACATCTCGGCGGTAATATGTGACAACATTCCTGGCTTGATGGCCTCTACGTCTCCGTGGGACCTTCATATACATCAATAACGTAATATAACGTAACCTAAACCAACCTATCATATCGGCGGTAATATTTGACAATATTCCTGGCGAATTGGCCTCCACGTCTCCGTGGGATCTTTATATACATCAATAACGTAATATAACCTAACCTGACGCAACCTGTCATCTCGGCGGTAATATTTGAAAACATTCCTGGCGAGTTGGTCTCTACGTCTCCGTGGGACTTTTATATACATCAATAACGTAATATAACGTAACCTAACCCAACAAATCATATCGGCGGTAATATTTGACAACATTCCTGGCGAGTTGGCCTCTACGTCTCCGTGGGACCTTCATATACATCAATAACGTAATATAACGTAACCTAAACCAACCTATCATATCGGCGGTAATATTTGAAAACATTCTTGTCGATGTTGGCCTCTACGTCTCTGTGGGAACTTCATATACATCAATAACGTAATATTACCTAACCTAACCCAACTTAACATCTCGGCACTAATATTTGAAAACATTCCTGGCGAGTTGGCCTCTACCTCTCCGTGCGACCTTCATATACATCAATAACGTAATATAACGTAACCTAACCCAACCTATCATATCGGCGGTAATATTTGACAACTTTCCTGGCGAGTTGGCCTCTACGTCTCCGTGGGACCTTCATATACATCAATAACGTAATATAACCTAACCTAACCCAACCTATCATCTCGGCGGTAATATTTGACAACATTCCTGGCGAGTTGGCCTCTACGTCTCCGTGGCACTTTTATATACATCAATAACGTAATTTAACCTAACCTAAACCGACGTAACATCTCGGCGGTAATATTTGACAATATTCCTGGCGAGTTGGCCTCTACGTTCCCGTGGGACCTTCGTATACATCAATAACGTAATTTAACTTAACCTAAACCAACGTAACATCTCGGTGGTAATATTTGACAACATTCCTGGCTTGTTGGCCTCTACGTCTCCGTGGGACCTTCATATACATCCATAACGTAATTTAACCTAACCTAAACCAACGTAACATCTCGGTGGTAATATTTGACAACATTCCTGGCTTGTTGGCCTCTATGTTTCCGTGGGACCTTTATATACATCAATAACGTAATATAACCTAACCTAGCCCAACCTATCATCTCGGCGGTGATATTTGACAACATTCCTGGCGAGTTGGCCTCTACGCCTCCGTGCGACCTTCATATACATCAATAACGTAATATAACCCAACCTGAACCAACCTATCATCGCGGCGTTAATATTTGACAACATTCCTGGCGAGTTGAGCTCTACGTCTCCGCGGGACCTTCATATACATCCATAACGTAATATCACCTAACCTAACCCAACCTAAGATCTCGGCACTAATATTTGACAACATTCCTGGCGAGTTGGCCTCTACGTCTCCGTGGGACCTTCATATACATCAATAACGTAATATAACGTAACCTAAACCAACCTATCATGTCGGCGGTAATATTTGAAAACATTCTTGTCGATGTTGGCCTCTACGTCTCTGTGGGACCTTCATATACATCAATAACGTAATATTACCTAACCTAACCCAACTTAACATCTCGGCACTAATATTTGAAGACATTCCTGGCGAGTTGGCCTCTACGTCTCTGTGGGAATTTTATATACATCAATAACGTAATATAACCTAACATAACCCAACCTAACATCTCGGCACTAATATTTGACAACATTCCTGGCGAGTTGGCCTCTGCCTCTCCGTGGGACCTTCATATACGTCAATAACGTAATATAATCTAACCTAACCCAACCTATCATCTCGGCGGTAATATTTGACAACATTCCTGGTCAGTTGGCCTCTACGTCTCCGTGGAACCTTCATAAACATCAATAACGTAATATAACCTAACCTAACCCAACCTATCATCTCGGCGGTAATATTTGACAACATTGCTGGCGAGTTGGCCTCTACGTCTCCGTGGGACTTTTATATACATCAATAACGTAATTTAACCTAACCTAAACCTACGTAACATCTCGGCGGTAATATGTGACAACATTCCTGGCTTGATGGCCTCTACGTCTCCGTGGGACCTTCATATACATCAATAACGTAATATAACGTAACCTAAACCAACCTATCATATCGGCGGTAATATTTGACAATATTCCTGGCGAATTGGCCTCCACGTCTCCGTGGGATCTTTATATACATCAATAACGTAATATAACCTAACCTGACGCAACCTGTCATCTCGGCGGTAATATTTGAAAACATTCCTGGCGAGTTGGTCTCTACGTCTCCGTGGGACTTTTATATACATCAATAACGTAATATAACGTAACCTAACCCAACAAATCATATCGGCGGTAATATTTGACAACATTCCTGGCGAGTTGGCCTCTACGTCTCCGTGGGACCTTCATATACATCAATAACGTAATATAACGTAACCTAAACCAACCTATCATATCGGCGGTAATATTTGAAAACATTCTTGTCGATGTTGGGCTCTACGTCTCTGTGGGAACTTCATATACATCAATAACGTAATATAACCTAACCTAACCCAACCTAACATCTCGGCACTAATATTTGACAACATTCCTGGCGAATTGGCCTCCACCTCTCCGTGGGACCTTCATATACGTCAATAACGTAATATAATCTAACCTAACCCAACCTATCATCTCGGCGGAAATATTTGACAACATTCCTGGTCAGTTGGCCTCTACGTCTCCGTGGAACCTTCATAAACATCAATAACGTAATATAGCCTAACCTAACCCAACCTATCATCTCGGCGGTAATATTTGACAACATTGCTGGCGAGTTGGCCTCTACGTCTCCGTGGGACTTTTATATACATCAATAACGTAATTTAACCTAACCTAAACCTACGTAACATCTCGGCTGTAATATGTGACAACATTCCTGGCTTGATGGCCTCTACGTCTCCGTGGGACCTTCATATACATCAATAACGTAATATAACGTGACCTAACCCAACCTATCATCTCGGCGGTAATATTTGACAACATTCCTGGCGAGTTGGCCTCTACGCCTCCGTGCGACCTTCATATACATCAATAACGTAATATAACCTAACCTCAACCAACCTATCATCGCGGCGTTAATATTTGACAACATTCCTGGCGAGTTGAGCTCTACGTCTCCGCGGGACCTTCATATACATCCATAACGTAATATCACCCAACCTAACCCAACCTAAGATCTCGGCACTAATATTTGACAACATTCCTGGCGAGTTGGCCTCTACGTCTCCGTGGGACCTTCATATACATCAATAACGTAATATAACGTAACCTAAACCAACCTATCATATCGGCGGTAATATTTGAAAACATTCTTGTCCATGTTGGCCTCTACGTCTCTGTGGGACCTTCATATACATCAATAACGTAATATTACCTAACCTAACCCAACTTAACATCTCGGCACTAATATTTGAAGACATTCCTGGCGAGTTGGCCTCTACGTCTCTGTGGGAATTTTATATACATCAATAACGTAATATAACCTAACATAACCCAACCTAACATCTCGGCACTAATATTTGACAACATTCCTGGCGAGTTGGCCTCTACGTCTCCGTGGGATCTTTATATACATCAATAACGTAATATAACCTAACCTAACGCAACCTGTCATCTCGGCGGTAATATTTGAAAACATTCCTGGCGAGTTGGTCTCTACGTCTCCGTGGGACTTTTATATACATCAATAACGTAATATAACGTAACCTAACCCAACAAATCATATCGGCGGTAATATTTGACAACATTCCTGGCGAGTTGGCCTCTACGTCTCCGTGGGACTTTTATATACATCAATAACGTAATTTAACCTAACCTAAACCTACGTAACATCTCGGCGGTAATATGTGACAACATTCCTGGCTTGATGGCCTCTACGTCTCCGTGGGACCTTCATATACATCAATAACGTAATATAACGTAACCTAACCCAACCTATCATCTCGGCGGTAATATTTGACAACATTCCTGGCGAGTTGGCCTCTACGCCTCCGTGCGACCTTCATATACATCAATAACGTAATATAACCTAACCTGAACCAACCTATCATCGCGGCGTTAATATTTGACAACATTCCTGGCGAGTTGAGCTCTACGTCTCCGCCGGACCTTCATATACATCCATAACGTAATATCACCTAACCTAACCCAACCTAAGATCTCGGCACTAATATTTGACAACATTCCTGGCGAGTTGGCCTCTACGTCTCCGTGGGACCTTCATATACATCAATAACGTAATATTACCTAACCTAACCCAACTTAACATCTCGGCACTAATATTTGAAGACATTCCTGGCGAGTTGGCCTCTACGTCTCTGTGGGAATTTTATATACATCAATAACGTAATATAACCTAACATAACCCAACCTATCATCTCGGCGGTAATATTTGACAACATTCCTGGTCAGTTGGCCTCTACGTCTCCGTGGAACCTTCATAAACATCAATAACGTAATATAACCTAACCTAACCCAACCTATCATCTCGGCGGTAATATTTGACAACATTGCTGGCGAGTTGGCCTCTACGTCTCCGTCTGACTTTTATATACATCAATAACGTAATTTAACCTAACCTAAACCTACGTAACATCTCGGCGGTAATATGTGACAACATTCCTGGCTTGATGGCCTCTACGTCTCCGTGGGACCTTCATATACATCAATAACGTAATATAACGTAACCTAAACCAACCTATCATATCGGCGGTAATATTTGACAATATTCCTGGCGAATTGGCCTCCACGTCTCCGTGGGATCTTTATATACATCAATAACGTAATATAACCTAACCTGACGCAACCTATCATCTCGGCGGTAATATTTGAAAACATTCCTGGCGAGTTGGTCTCTACGTCTCCGTGGGACTTTTATATACATCAATAACGTAATATAACGTAACCTAACCCAACAAATCATATCGGCGGTAATATTTGACAACATTCCTGGCGAGTTGGCCTCTACGTCTCCGTGGGACCTTCATATACATCAATAACGTAATATAACGTAACCTAAACCAACCTATCATATCGGCGGTAATATTTGAAAACATTCTTGTCGATGTTGGCCTCTACGTCTCTGTGGGAACTTCATATACATCAATAACGTAATATTACCTAACCTAACCCAACTTAACATCTCGGCACTAATATTTGAAAACATTCCTGGCGAGTTGGCCTCTACCTCTCCGTGCGACCTTCATATACATCAATAACGTAATATAACGTAACCTAACCCAACCTATCATATCGGCGGTAATATTTGACAACTTTCCTGGCGAGTTGGCCTCTACGTCTCCGTGGGACCTTCATATACATCAATAACGTAATATAACCTAACCTAACCCAACCTATCATCTCGGCGGTAATATTTGACAACATTCCTGGCGAGTTGGCCTCTACGTCTCCGTGGCACTTTTATATACATCAATAACGTAATTTAACCTAACCTAAACCGACGTAACATCTCGGCGGTAATATTTGACAATATTCCTGGCGAGTTGGCCTCTACGTTCCCGTGGGACCTTCGTATACATCAATAACGTAATTTAACTTAACCTAAACCAACGTAACATCTCGGTGGTAATATTTGACAACATTCCTGGCTTGTTGGCCTCTACGTCTCCGTGGGACCTTCATATACATCCATAACGTAATTTAACCTAACCTAAACCAACGTAACATCTCGGTGGTAATATTTGACAACATTCCTGGCTTGTTGGCCTCTATGTTTCCGTGGGACCTTTATATACATCAATAACGTAATATAACCTAACCTAGCCCAACCTATCATCTCGGCGGTGATATTTGACAACATTCCTGGCGAGTTGGCCTCTACGCCTCCGTGCGACCTTCATATACATCAATAACGTAATATAACCCAACCTGAACCAACCTATCATCGCGGCGTTAATATTTGACAACATTCCTGGCGAGTTGAGCTCTACGTCTCCGCGGGACCTTCATATACATCCATAACGTAATATCACCTAACCTAACCCAACCTAAGATCTCGGCACTAATATTTGACAACATTCCTGGCGAGTTGGCCTCTACGTCTCCGTGGGACCTTCATATACATCAATAACGTAATATAACGTAACCTAAACCAACCTATCATGTCGGCGGTAATATTTGAAAACATTCTTGTCGATGTTGGCCTCTACGTCTCTGTGGGACCTTCATATACATCAATAACGTAATATTACCTAACCTAACCCAACTTAACATCTCGGCACTAATATTTGAAGACATTCCTGGCGAGTTGGCCTCTACGTCTCTGTGGGAATTTTATATACATCAATAACGTAATATAACCTAACATAACCCAACCTAACATCTCGGCACTAATATTTGACA
This sequence comes from Xylocopa violacea, assembly GCA_963969225.1. Lineage (NCBI taxonomy): Eukaryota > Metazoa > Arthropoda > Insecta > Hymenoptera > Apidae > Xylocopa > Xylocopa violacea. The sequence goes on along the minus strand of CAXAJV010000135.1, from coordinate 4,118,170 downwards.
ACATTCCTGGCGAGTTGGCCTCTGCCTCTCCGTGGGACCTTCATATACGTCAATAACGTAATATAATCTAACCTAACCCAACCTATCATCTCGGCGGTAATATTTGACAACATTCCTGGTCAGTTGGCCTCTACGTCTCCGTGGAACCTTCATAAACATCAATAACGTAATATAACCTAACCTAACCCAACCTATCATCTCGGCGGTAATATTTGACAACATTGCTGGCGAGTTGGCCTCTACGTCTCCGTGGGACTTTTATATACATCAATAACGTAATTTAACCTAACCTAAACCTACGTAACATCTCGGCGGTAATATGTGACAACATTCCTGGCTTGATGGCCTCTACGTCTCCGTGGGACCTTCATATACATCAATAACGTAATATAACGTAACCTAAACCAACCTATCATATCGGCGGTAATATTTGACAATATTCCTGGCGAATTGGCCTCCACGTCTCCGTGGGATCTTTATATACATCAATAACGTAATATAACCTAACCTGACGCAACCTGTCATCTCGGCGGTAATATTTGAAAACATTCCTGGCGAGTTGGTCTCTACGTCTCCGTGGGACTTTTATATACATCAATAACGTAATATAACGTAACCTAACCCAACAAATCATATCGGCGGTAATATTTGACAACATTCCTGGCGAGTTGGCCTCTACGTCTCCGTGGGACCTTCATATACATCAATAACGTAATATAACGTAACCTAAACCAACCTATCATATCGGCGGTAATATTTGAAAACATTCTTGTCGATGTTGGGCTCTACGTCTCTGTGGGAACTTCATATACATCAATAACGTAATATAACCTAACCTAACCCAACCTAACATCTCGGCACTAATATTTGACAACATTCCTGGCGAATTGGCCTCCACCTCTCCGTGGGACCTTCATATACGTCAATAACGTAATATAATCTAACCTAACCCAACCTATCATCTCGGCGGAAATATTTGACAACATTCCTGGTCAGTTGGCCTCTACGTCTCCGTGGAACCTTCATAAACATCAATAACGTAATATAGCCTAACCTAACCCAACCTATCATCTCGGCGGTAATATTTGACAACATTGCTGGCGAGTTGGCCTCTACGTCTCCGTGGGACTTTTATATACATCAATAACGTAATTTAACCTAACCTAAACCTACGTAACATCTCGGCTGTAATATGTGACAACATTCCTGGCTTGATGGCCTCTACGTCTCCGTGGGACCTTCATATACATCAATAACGTAATATAACGTGACCTAACCCAACCTATCATCTCGGCGGTAATATTTGACAACATTCCTGGCGAGTTGGCCTCTACGCCTCCGTGCGACCTTCATATACATCAATAACGTAATATAACCTAACCTCAACCAACCTATCATCGCGGCGTTAATATTTGACAACATTCCTGGCGAGTTGAGCTCTACGTCTCCGCGGGACCTTCATATACATCCATAACGTAATATCACCCAACCTAACCCAACCTAAGATCTCGGCACTAATATTTGACAACATTCCTGGCGAGTTGGCCTCTACGTCTCCGTGGGACCTTCATATACATCAATAACGTAATATAACGTAACCTAAACCAACCTATCATATCGGCGGTAATATTTGAAAACATTCTTGTCCATGTTGGCCTCTACGTCTCTGTGGGACCTTCATATACATCAATAACGTAATATTACCTAACCTAACCCAACTTAACATCTCGGCACTAATATTTGAAGACATTCCTGGCGAGTTGGCCTCTACGTCTCTGTGGGAATTTTATATACATCAATAACGTAATATAACCTAACATAACCCAACCTAACATCTCGGCACTAATATTTGACAACATTCCTGGCGAGTTGGCCTCTACGTCTCCGTGGGATCTTTATATACATCAATAACGTAATATAACCTAACCTAACGCAACCTGTCATCTCGGCGGTAATATTTGAAAACATTCCTGGCGAGTTGGCCTCTACGTCTCCGTGGGACTTTTATATACATCAATAACGTAATATAACGTAACCTAACCCAACAAATCATATCGGCGGTAATATTTGACAACATTCCTGGCGAGTTGGCCTCTACGTCTCCGTGGGACTTTTATATACATCAATAACGTAATTTAACCTAACCTAAACCTACGTAACATCTCGGCGGTAATATGTGACAACATTCCTGGCTTGATGGCCTCTACGTCTCCGTGGGACCTTCATATACATCAATAACGTAATATAACGTAACCTAACCCAACCTATCATCTCGGCGGTAATATTTGACAACATTCCTGGCGAGTTGGCCTCTACGCCTCCGTGCGACCTTCATATACATCAATAACGTAATATAACCTAACCTGAACCAACCTATCATCGCGGCGTTAATATTTGACAACATTCCTGGCGAGTTGAGCTCTACGTCTCCGCCGGACCTTCATATACATCCATAACGTAATATCACCTAACCTAACCCAACCTAAGATCTCGGCACTAATATTTGACAACATTCCTGGCGAGTTGGCCTCTACGTCTCCGTGGGACCTTCATATACATCAATAACGTAATATTACCTAACCTAACCCAACTTAACATCTCGGCACTAATATTTGAAGACATTCCTGGCGAGTTGGCCTCTACGTCTCTGTGGGAATTTTATATACATCAATAACGTAATATAACCTAACATAACCCAACCTATCATCTCGGCGGTAATATTTGACAACATTCCTGGTCAGTTGGCCTCTACGTCTCCGTGGAACCTTCATAAACATCAATAACGTAATATAACCTAACCTAACCCAACCTATCATCTCGGCGGTAATATTTGACAACATTGCTGGCGAGTTGGCCTCTACGTCTCCGTGGGACTTTTATATACATCAATAACGTAATTTAACCTAACCTAAACCTACGTAACATCTCGGCGGTAATATGTGACAACATTCCTGGCTTGATGGCCTCTACGTCTCCGTGGGACCTTCATATACATCAATAACGTAATATAACGTAACCTAAACCAACCTATCATATCGGCGGTAATATTTGACAATATTCCTGGCGAATTGGCCTCCACGTCTCCGTGGGATCTTTATATACATCAATAACGTAATATAACCTAACCTGACGCAACCTATCATCTCGGCGGTAATATTTGAAAACATTCCTGGCGAGTTGGTCTCTACGTCTCCGTGGGACTTTTATATACATCAATAACGTAATATAACGTAACCTAACCCAACAAATCATATCGGCGGTAATATTTGACAACATTCCTGGCGAGTTGGCCTCTACGTCTCCGTGGGACCTTCATATACATCAATAACGTAATATAACGTAACCTAAACCAACCTATCATATCGGCGGTAATATTTGAAAACATTCTTGTCGATGTTGGCCTCTACGTCTCTGTGGGAACTTCATATACATCAATAACGTAATATTACCTAACCTAACCCAACTTAACATCTCGGCACTAATATTTGAAAACATTCCTGGCGAGTTGGCCTCTACCTCTCCGTGCGACCTTCATATACATCAATAACGTAATATAACGTAACCTAACCCAACCTATCATATCGGCGGTAATATTTGACAACTTTCCTGGCGAGTTGGCCTCTACGTCTCCGTGGGACCTTCATATACATCAATAACGTAATATAACCTAACCTAACCCAACCTATCATCTCGGCGGTAATATTTGACAACATTCCTGGCGAGTTGGCCTCTACGTCTCCGTGGCACTTTTATATACATCAATAACGTAATTTAACCTAACCTAAACCGACGTAACATCTCGGCGGTAATATTTGACAATATTCCTGGCGAGTTGGCCTCTACGTTCCCGTGGGACCTTCGTATACATCAATAACGTAATTTAACTTAACCTAAACCAACGTAACATCTCGGTGGTAATATTTGACAACATTCCTGGCTTGTTGGCCTCTACGTCTCCGTGGGACCTTCATATACATCCATAACGTAATTTAACCTAACCTAAACCAACGTAACATCTCGGTGGTAATATTTGACAACATTCCTGGCTTGTTGGCCTCTATGTTTCCGTGGGACCTTTATATACATCAATAACGTAATATAACCTAACCTAGCCCAACCTATCATCTCGGCGGTAATATTTGACAACATTCCTGGCGAGTTGGCCTCTACGCCTCCGTGCGACCTTCATATACATCAATAACGTAATATAACCCAACCTGAACCAACCTATCATCGCGGCGTTAATATTTGACAACATTCCTGGCGAGTTGAGCTCTACGTCTCCGCGGGACCTTCATATACATCCATAACGTAATATCACCTAACCTAACCCAACCTAAGATCTCGGCACTAATATTTGACAACATTCCTGGCGAGTTGGCCTCTACGTCTCCGTGGGACCTTCATATACATCAATAACGTAATATAACGTAACCTAAACCAACCTATCATGTCGGCGGTAATATTTGAAAACATTCTTGTCGATGTTGGCCTCTACGTCTCTGTGGGACCTTCATATACATCAATAACGTAATATTACCTAACCTAACCCAACTTAACATCTCGGCACTAATATTTGAAGACATTCCTGGCGAGTTGGCCTCTACGTCTCTGTGGGAATTTTATATACATCAATAACGTAATATAACCTAACATAACCCAACCTAACATCTCGGCACTAATATTTGACAACATTCCTGGCGAGTTGGCCTCTGCCTCTCCGTGGGACCTTCATATACGTCAATAACGTAATATAATCTAACCTAACCCAACCTATCATCTCGGCGGTAATATTTGACAACATTCCTGGTCAGTTGGCCTCTACGTCTCCGTGGAACCTTCATAAACATCAATAACGTAATATAACCTAACCTAACCCAACCTATCATCTCGGCGGTAATATTTGACAACATTGCTGGCGAGTTGGCCTCTACGTCTCCGTGGGACTTTTATATACATCAATAACGTAATTTAACCTAACCTAATCCTACGTAACATCTCGGCGGTAATATGTGACAACATTCCTGGCTTGATGGCCTCTACGTCTCCGTGGGACCTTCATATACATCAATAACGTAATATAACGTAACCTAAACCAACCTATCATATCGGCGGTAATATTTGACAATATTCCTGGCGAATTGGCCTCCACGTCTCCGTGGGATCTTTATATACATCAATAACGTAATATAACCTAACCTGACGCAACCTGTCATCTCGGCGGTAATATTTGAAAACATTCCTGGCGAGTTGGTCTCTACGTCTCCGTGGGACTTTTATATACATCAATAACGTAATATAACGTAACCTAACCCAACAAATCATATCGGCGGTAATATTTGACAACATTCCTGGCGAGTTGGCCTCTACGTCTCCGTGGGACCTTCATATACATCAATAACGTAATATAACGTAACCTAAACCAACCTATCATATCGGCGGTAATATTTGAAAACATTCTTGTCGATGTTGGGCTCTACGTCTCTGTGGGAACTTCATATACATCAATAACGTAATATAACCTAACCTAACCCAACCTAACATCTCGGCACTAATATTTGACAACATTCCTGGCGAATTGGCCTCCACCTCTCCGTGGGACCTTCATATACGTCAATAACGTAATATAATCTAACCTAACCCAACCTATCATCTCGGCGGAAATATTTGACAACATTCCTGGTCAGTTGGCCTCTACGTCTCCGTGGAACCTTCATAAACATCAATAACGTAATATAGCCTAACCTAACCCAACCTATCATCTCGGCGGTAATATTTGACAACATTGCTGGCGAGTTGGCCTCTACGTCTCCGTGGGACTTTTATATACATCAATAACGTAATTTAACCTAACCTAAACCTACGTAACATCTCGGCTGTAATATGTGACAACATTCCTGGCTTGATGGCCTCTACGTCTCCGTGGGACCTTCATATACATCAATAACGTAATATAACGTGACCTAACCCAACCTATCATCTCGGCGGTAATATTTGACAACATTCCTGGCGAGTTGGCCTCTACGCCTCCGTGCGACCTTCATATACATCAATAACGTAATATAACCTAACCTCAACCAACCTATCATCGCGGCGTTAATATTTGACAACATTCCTGGCGAGTTGAGCTCTACGTCTCCGCGGGACCTTCATATACATCCATAACGTAATATCACCCAACCTAACCCAACCTAAGATCTCGGCACTAATATTTGACAACATTCCTGGCGAGTTGGCCTCTACGTCTCCGTGGGACCTTCATATACATCAATAACGTAATATAACGTAACCTAAACCAACCTATCATATCGGCGGTAATATTTGAAAACATTCTTGTCCATGTTGGCCTCTACGTCTCTGTGGGACCTTCATATACATCAATAACGTAATATTACCTAACCTAACCCAACTTAACATCTCGGCACTAATATTTGAAGACATTCCTGGCGAGTTGGCCTCTACGTCTCTGTGGGAATTTTATATACATCAATAACGTAATATAACCTAACATAACCCAACCTAACATCTCGGCACTAATATTTGACAACATTCCTGGCGAGTTGGCCTCTACGTCTCCGTGGGATCTTTATATACATCAATAACGTAATATAACCTAACCTAACGCAACCTGTCATCTCGGCGGTAATATTTGAAAACATTCCTGGCGAGTTGGCCTCTACGTCTCCGTGGGACTTTTATATACATCAATAACGTAATATAACGTAACCTAACCCAACAAATCATATCGGCGGTAATATTTGACAACATTCCTGGCGAGTTGGCCTCTACGTCTCCGTGGGACTTTTATATACATCAATAACGTAATTTAACCTAACCTAAACCTACGTAACATCTCGGCGGTAATATGTGACAACATTCCTGGCTTGATGGCCTCTACGTCTCCGTGGGACCTTCATATACATCAATAACGTAATATAACGTAACATAACCCAACCTATCATCTCGGCGGTAATATTTGACAACATTCCTGGCGAGTTGGCCTCTACGCCTCCGTGCGACTTTCATATACATCAATAACGTAATATAACCTAACCTGAACCAACCTATCATCGCGGCGTTAATATTTGACAACATTCCTGGCGAGTTGAGCTCTACGTCTCCGCCGGACCTTCATATACATCCATAACGTAATATCACCTAACCTAACCCAACCTAAGATCTCGGCACTAATATTTGACAACATTCCTGGCGAGTTGGCCTCTACGTCTCCGTGGGACCTTCATATACATCAATAACGTAATATTACCTAACCTAACCCAACTTAACATCTCGGCACTAATATTTGAAGACATTCCTGGCGAGTTGGCCTCTACGTCTCTGTGGGAATTTTATATACATCAATAACGTAATATAACCTAACATAACCCAACCTATCATCTCGGCGGTAATATTTGACAACATTCCTGGTCAGTTGGCCTCTACGTCTCCGTGGAACCTTCATAAACATCAATAACGTAATATAACCTAACCTAACCCAACCTATCATCTCGGCGGTAATATTTGACAACATTGCTGGCGAGTTGGCCTCTACGTCTCCGTGGGACTTTTATATACATCAATAACGTAATTTAACCTAACCTAAACCTACGTAACATCTCGGCGGTAATATGTGACAACATTCCTGGCTTGATGGCCTCTACGTCTCCGTGGGACCTTCATATACATCAATAACGTAATATAACGTAACCTAAACCAACCTATCATATCGGCGGTAATATTTGACAATATTCCTGGCGAATTGGCCTCCACGTCTCCGTGGGATCTTTATATACATCAATAACGTAATATAACCTAACCTGACGCAACCTATCATCTCGGCGGTAATATTTGAAAACATTCCTGGCGAGTTGGTCTCTACGTCTCCGTGGGACTTTTATATACATCAATAACGTAATATAACGTAACCTAACCCAACAAATCATATCGGCGGTAATATTTGACAACATTCCTGGCGAGTTGGCCTCTACGTCTCCGTGGGACCTTCATATACATCAATAACGTAATATAACGTAACCTAAACCAACCTATCATATCGGCGGTAATATTTGAAAACATTCTTGTCGATGTTGGCCTCTACGTCTCTGTGGGAACTTCATATACATCAATAACGTAATATTACCTAACCTAACCCAACTTAACATCTCGGCACTAATATTTGAAAACATTCCTGGCGAGTTGGCCTCTACCTCTCCGTGCGACCTTCATATACATCAATAACGTAATATAACGTAACCTAACCCAACCTATCATATCGGCGGTAATATTTGACAACTTTCCTGGCGAGTTGGCCTCTACGTCTCCGTGGGACCTTCATATACATCAATAACGTAATATAACCTAACCTAACCCAACCTATCATCTCGGCGGTAATATTTGACAACATTCCTGGCGAGTTGGCCTCTACGTCTCCGTGGCACTTTTATATACATCAATAACGTAATTTAACCTAACCTAAACCGACGTAACATCTCGGCGGTAATATTTGACAATATTCCTGGCGAGTTGGCCTCTACGTTCCCGTGGGACCTTCGTATACATTAATAAGGTAATTTAACTTAACCTAAACCAACGTAACATCTCGGTGGTAATATTTGACAACATTCCTGGCTTGTTGGCCTCTACGTCTCCGTGGGACCTTCATATACATCCATAACGTAATTTAACCTAACCTAAACCAACGTAACATCTCGGTGGTAATATTTGACAACATTCCTGGCTTGTTGGCCTCTATGTTTCCGTGGGACCTTTATATACATCAATAACGTAATATAACCTAACCTAGCCCAACCTATCATCTCGGCGGTAATATTTGACAACATTCCTGGCGAGTTGGCCTCTACGCCTCCGTGCGACCTTCATATACATCAATAACGTAATATAACCCAACCTGAACCAACCTATCATCGCGGCGTTAATATTTGACAACATTCCTGGCGAGTTGAGCTCTACGTCTCCGCGGGACCTTCATATACATCCATAACGTAATATCACCTAACCTAACCCAACCTAAGATCTCGGCACTAATATTTGACAACATTCCTGGCGAGTTGGCCTCTACGTCTCCGTGGGACCTTCATATACATCAATAACGTAATATAACGTAACCTAAACCAACCTATCATGTCGGCGGTAATATTGGAAAACATTCTTGTCGATGTTGGCCTCTACGTCTCTGTGGGACCTTCATATACATCAATAACGTAATATTACCTAACCTAACCCAACTTAACATCTCGGCACTAATATTTGAAGACATTCCTGGCGAGTTGGCCTCTACGTCTCTGTGGGAATTTTATATACATCAATAACGTAATATAACCTAACATAACCCAACCTAACATCTCGGCACTAATATTTGACAACATTCCTGGCGAGTTGGCCTCTGCCTCTCCGTGGGACCTTCATATACGTCAATAACGTAATATAATCTAACCTAACCCAACCTATCATCTCGGCGGTAATATTTGACAACATTCCTGGTCAGTTGGCCTCTACGTCTCCGTGGAACCTTCATAAACATCAATAACGTAATATAACCTAACCTAACCCAACCTATCATCTCGGCGGTAATATTTGACAACATTGCTGGCGAGTTGGCCTCTACGTCTCCGTGGGACTTTTATATACATCAATAACGTAATTTAACCTAACCTAAACCTACGTAACATCTCGGCGGTAATATGTGACAACATTCCTGGCTTGATGGCCTCTACGTCTCCGTGGGACCTTCATATACATCAATAACGTAATATAACGTAACCTAAACCAACCTATCATATCGGCGGTAATATTTGACAATATTCCTGGCGAATTGGCCTCCACGTCTCCGTGGGATCTTTATATACATCAATAACGTAATATAACCTAACCTGACGCAACCTGTCATCTCGGCGGTAATATTTGAAAACATTCCTGGCGAGTTGGTCTCTACGTCTCCGTGGGACTTTTATATACATCAATAACGTAATATAACGTAACCTAACCCAACAAATCATATCGGCGGTAATATTTGACAACATTCCTGGCGAGTTGGCCTCTACGTCTCCGTGGGACCTTCATATACATCAATAACGTAATATAACGTAACCTAAACCAACCTATCATATCGGCGGTAATATTTGAAAACATTCTTGTCGATGTTGGCCTCTACGTCTCTGTGGGAACTTCATATACATCAATAACGTAATATTACCTAACCTAACCCAACTTAACATCTCGGCACTAATATTTGAAAACATTCCTGGCGAGTTGGCCTCTACCTCTCCGTGCGACCTTCATATACATCAATAACGTAATATAACGTAACCTAACCCAACCTATCATATCGGCGGTAATATTTGACAACTTTCCTGGCGAGTTGGCCTCTACGTCTCCGTGGGCCTTCATATACATCAATAACGTAATATAACCTAACCTAACCCAACCTATCATCTCGGCGGTAATATTTGACAACATTCCTGGCGAGTTGGCCTCTACGTCTCCGTGGCACTTTTATATACATCAATAACGTAATTTAACCTAACCTAAACCGACGTAACATCTCGGCGGTAATATTTGACAATATTCCTGGCGAGTTGGCCTCTACGTTCCCGTGGGACCTTCGTATACATCAATAACGTAATTTAACTTAACCTAAACCAACGTAACATCTCGGTGGTAATATTTGACAACATTCCTGGCTTGTTGGCCTCTACGTCTCCGTGGGACCTTCATATACATCCATAACGTAATTTAACCTAACCTAAACCAACGTAACATCTCGGTGGTAATATTTGAGAACATTCCTGGCTTGTTGGCCTCTATGTTTCCGTGGGACCTTTATATACATCAATAACGTAATATAACCTAACCTAGCCCAACCTATCATCTCGGCGGTAATATTTGACAACATTCCTGGCGAGTTGGCCTCTACGCCTCCGTGCGACCTTCATATACATCAATAACGTAATATAACCTAACCTGAACCAACCTATCATCGCGGGGTTAATATCTGACAACATTCCTGGCGAGTTGAGCTCTACGTCTCCGCGGGACCTTCATATACATCCATAACGTAATATCACCTAACCTAACCCAACCTAAGATCTCGGCACTAATATTTGACAACATTCCTGGCGAGTTGGCCTCAACGTCTCTGTGGGAATTTTATATACATCAATAACGTAATATAACCTAACCTAACCCAACCTAAGATCTCGGCACTAATATTTGACAACATTCCTGGCGAATTGGCCTCTACCTCTCCGTGGGACCTTCATATACGTCAATAACGTAATATAATCTAACCTAACCCAACCTATCATCTCGGCGGAAATATTTGACAACATTCCTGGTCAGTTGGCCTCTACGTCTCCGTGGAACCTTCATAAACATCAATAACGTAATATAGCCTAACCTAACCCAACCTATCATCTCGGCGGTAATATTTGACAACATTGCTGGCGAGTTGGCCTCTACGTCTCCGTGGGACTTTTATATACATCAATAACGTAATTTAACCTAACCTAAACCTACGTAACATCTCGGCGGTAATATGTGACAACATTCCTGGCTTGATGGCCTCTACGTCTCCGTGGGACCTTCATATACATCAATAACGTAATATAACGTGACCTAACCCAACCTATCATCTCGGCGGTAATATTTGACAACATTCCTGGCGAGTTGGCCTCTACGCCTCCGTGCGACCTTCATATACATCAATAACGTAATATAACCTAACCTGAACCAACCTATCATCGCGGCGTTAATATTTGACAACATTCCTGGCGAGTTGAGCTCTACGTCTCCGCGGGACCTTCATATACATCCATAACGTAATATCACCTAACCTAACCCAACCTAAGATCTCGGCACTAATATTTGACAACATTCCTGGCGAGTTGGCCTCTACGTCTCCGTGGGACCTTCATATACATCAATAACGTAATATTACCTAACCTAACCCAACTTAACATCTCGGCACTAATATTTGAAGACATTCCTGGCGAGTTGGCCTCTACGTCTCTGTGGGAATTTTATATACATCAATAACGTAATATAACCTAACATAACCCAACCTATCATCTCGGCGGTAATATTTGACAACATTCCTGGTCAGTTGGCCTCTACGTCTCCGTGGAACCTTCATAAACATCAATAACGTAATATAACCTAACCTAACCCAACCTATCATCTCGGCGGTAATATTTGACAACATTGCTGGCGAGTTGGCCTCTACGTCTCCGTTGGACTTTTATATACATCAATAACGTAATTTAACCTAACCTAAACCTACGTAACATCTCGGCGGTAATATGTGACAACATTCCTGGCTTGATGGCCTCTACGTCTCCGTGGGACCTTCATATACATCAATAACGTAATATAACGTAACCTAAACCAACCTATCATATCGGCGGTAATATTTGACAATATTCCTGGCGAATTGGCCTCCACGTCTCCGTGGGATCTTTATATACATCAATAACGTAATATAACCTAACCTGACGCAACCTATCATCTCGGCGGTAATATTTGAAAACATTCCTGGCGAGTTGGTCTCTACGTCTCCGTGGGACTTTTATATACATCAATAACGTAATATAACGTAACCTAACCCAACAAATCATATCGGCGGTAATATTTGACAACATTCCTGGCGAGTTGGCCTCTACGTCTCCGTGGGACCTTCATATACATCAATAACGTAATATAACGTAACCTAAACCAACCTATCATATCGGCGGTAATATTTGAAAACATTCTTGTCGATGTTGGCCTCTACGTCTCTGTGGGAACTTCATATACATCAATAACGTAATATTACCTAACCTAACCCAACTTAACATCTCGGCACTAATATTTGAAAACATTCCTGGCGAGTTGGCCTCTACCTCTCCGTGCGACCTTCATATACATCAATAACGTAATATAACGTAACCTAACCCAACCTATCATATCGGCGGTAATATTTGACAACTTTCCTGGCGAGTTGGCCTCTACGTCTCCGTGGGACCTTCATATACATCAATAACGTAATATAACCTAACCTAACCCAACCTATCATCTCGGCGGTAATATTTGACAACATTCCTGGCGAGTTGGCCTCTACGTCTCCGTGGCACTTTTATATACATCAATAACGTAATTTAACCTAACCTAAACCGACGTAACATCTCGGCGGTAATATTTGACAATATTCCTGGCGAGTTGGCCTCTACGTTCCCGTGGGACCTTCGTATACATCAATAAGGTAATTTAACTTAACCTAAACCAACGTAACATCTCGGTGGTAATATTTGACAACATTCCTGGCTTGTTGGCCTCTACGTCTCCGTGGGACCTTCATATACATCCATAACGTAATTTAACCTAACCTAAACCAACGTAACATCTCGGTGGTAATATTTGACAACATTCCTGGCTTGTTGGCCTCTATGTTTCCGTGGGACCTTTATATACATCAATAACGTAATATAACCTAACCTAGCCCAACCTATCATCTCGGCGGTAATATTTGACAACATTCCTGGCGAGTTGGCCTCTACGCCTCCGTGCGACCTTCATATACATCAATAACGTAATATAACCCAACCTGAACCAACCTATCATCGCGGCGTTAATATTTGACAACATTCCTGGCGAGTTGAGCTCTACGTCTCCGCGGGACCTTCATATACATCCATAACGTAATATCACCTAACCTAACCCAACCTAAGATCTCGGCACTAATATTTGACAACATTCCTGGCGAGTTGGCCTCTACGTCTCCGTGGGACCTTCATATACATCAATAACGTAATATAACGTAACCTAAACCAACCTATCATGTCGGCGGTAATATTTGAAAACATTCTTGTCGATGTTGGCCTCTACGTCTCTGTGGGACCTTCATATACATCAATAACGTAATATTACCTAACCTAACCCAACTTAACATCTCGGCACTAATATTTGAAGACATTCCTGGCGAGTTGGCCTCTACGTCTCTGTGGGAATTTTATATACATCAATAACGTAATATAACCTAACATAACCCAACCTAACATCTCGGCACTAATATTTGACAACATTCCTGGCGAGTTGGCCTCTGCCTCTCCGTGGGACCTTCATATACGTCAATAACGTAATATAATCTAACCTAACCCAACCTATCATCTCGGCGGTAATATTTGACAACATTCCTGGTCAGTTGGCCTCTACGTCTCCGTGGAACCTTCATAAACATCAATAACGTAATATAACCTAACCTAACCCAACCTATCATCTCGGCGGTAATATTTGACAACATTGCTGGCGAGTTGGCCTCTACGTCTCCGTGGGACTTTTATATACATCAATAACGTAATTTAACCTAACCTAAACCTACGTAACATCTCGGCGGTAATATGTGACAACATTCCTGGCTTGATGGCCTCTACGTCTCCGTGGGACCTTCATATACATCAATAACGTAATATAACGTAACCTAAACCAACCTATCATATCGGCGGTAATATTTGACAATATTCCTGGCGAATTGGCCTCCACGTCTCCGTGGGATCTTTATATACATCAATAACGTAATATAACCTAACCTGACGCAACCTGTCATCTCGGCGGTAATATTTGAAAACATTCCTGGCGAGTTGGTCTCTACGTCTCCGTGGGACTTTTATATACATCAATAACGTAATATAACGTAACCTAACCCAACAAATCATATCGGCGGTAATATTTGACAACATTCCTGGCGAGTTGGCCTCTACGTCTCCGTGGGACCTTCATATACATCAATAACGTAATATAACGTAACCTAAACCAACCTATCATATCGGCGGTAATATTTGAAAACATTCTTGTCGATGTTGGCCTCTACGTCTCTGTGGGAACTTCATATACATCAATAACGTAATATTACCTAACCTAACCCAACTTAACATCTCGGCACTAATATTTGAAAACATTCCTGGCGAGTTGGCCTCTACCTCTCCGTGCGACCTTCATATACATCAATAACGTAATATAACGTAACCTAACCCAACCTATCATATCGGCGGTAATATTTGACAACTTTCCTGGCGAGTTGGCCTCTACGTCTCCGTGGGCCTTCATATACATCAATAACGTAATATAACCTAACCTAACCCAACCTATCATCTCGGCGGTAATATTTGACAACATTCCTGGCGAGTTGGCCTCTACGTCTCCGTGGCACTTTTATATACATCAATAACGTAATTTAACCTAACCTAAACCGACGTAACATCTCGGCGGTAATATTTGACAATATTCCTGGCGAGTTGGCCTCTACGTTCCCGTGGGACCTTCGTATACATCAATAACGTAATTTAACTTAACCTAAACCAACGTAACATCTCGGTGGTAATATTTGACAACATTCCTGGCTTGTTGGCCTCTACGTCTCCGTGGGACCTTCATATACATCCATAACGTAATTTAACCTAACCTAAACCAACGTAACATCTCGGTGGTAATATTTGAGAACATTCCTGGCTTGTTGGCCTCTATGTTTCCGTGGGACCTTTATATACATCAATAACGTAATATAACCTAACCTAGCCCAACCTATCATCTCGGCGGTAATATTTGACAACATTCCTGGCGAGTTGGCCTCTACGCCTCCGTGCGACCTTCATATACATCAATAACGTAATATAACCTAACCTGAACCAACCTATCATCGCGGGGTTAATATCTGACAACATTCCTGGCGAGTTGAGCTCTACGTCTCCGCGGGACCTTCATATACATCCATAACGTAATATCACCTAACCTAACCCAACCTAAGATCTCGGCACTAATATTTGACAACATTCCTGGCGAGTTGGCCTCAACGTCTCTGTGGGAATTTTATATACATCAATAACGTAATATAACCTAACCTAACCCAACCTAAGATCTCGGCACTAATATTTGACAACATTCCTGGCGAATTGGCCTCTACCTCTCCGTGGGACCTTCATATACGTCAATAACGTAATATAATCTAACCTAACCCAACCTATCATCTCGGCGGAAATATTTGACAACATTCCTGGTCAGTTGGCCTCTACGTCTCCGTGGAACCTTCATAAACATCAATAACGTAATATAGCCTAACCTAACCCAACCTATCATCTCGGCGGTAATATTTGACAACATTGCTGGCGAGTTGGCCTCTACGTCTCCGTGGGACTTTTATATACATCAATAACGTAATTTAACCTAACCTAAACCTACGTAACATCTCGGCGGTAATATGTGACAACATTCCTGGCTTGATGGCCTCTACGTCTCCGTGGGACCTTCATATACATCAATAACGTAATATAACGTGACCTAACCCAACCTATCATCTCGGCGGTAATATTTGACAACATTCCTGGCGAGTTGGCCTCTACGCCTCCGTGCGACCTTCATATACATCAATAACGTAATATAACCTAACCTGAACCAACCTATCATCGCGGCGTTAATATTTGACAACATTCCTGGCGAGTTGAGCTCTACGTCTCCGCGGGACCTTCATATACATCCATAACGTAATATCACCTAACCTAACCCAACCTAAGATCTCGGCACTAATATTTGACAACATTCCTGGCGAGTTGGCCTCTACGTCTCCGTGGGACCTTCATATACATCAATAACGTAATATAACGTAACCTAAACCAACCTATCATATCGGCGGTAATATTTGAAAACATTCTTGTCGATGTTGGCCTCTACGTCTCTGTGGGACCTTCATATACATCAATAACGTAATATTACCTAACCTAACCCAACTTAACATCTCGGCACTAAGATTTGAAGACATTCCTGGCGAGTTGACCTCTACGTCTCTGTGGGAATTTTATATACATCAATAACGTAATATAACCTAACCTGACGCAACCTGTCATCTCGGCGGTAATATTTGAAAACATTCCTGGCGAGTTGGCCTCTACGTCTCCGTGGGACTTTTATATACATCAATAACGTAATATAACGTAACCTAACCCAACAAATCATATCGGCGGTAATATTTGACAACATTCCTGGCGAGTTGGCCTCTACGTCTCCGTGGGACCTTCATATACATCAATAACGTAATATAACGTAACCTAAACCAACCTATCATATCGGCGGTAATATTTGAAAACATTCTTGTCGATGTTGGCCTCTACGTCTCTGTGGGAACTTCATATACATCAATAACGTAATATTACCTAACCTAACCCAACTTAACATCTCGGCACTAATATTTGAAAACATTCCTGGCGAGTTGGCCTCTACCTCTCCGTGCGACCTTCATATACATCAATAACGTAATATAACGTAACCTAACCCAACCTATCATATCGGCGGTAATATTTGACAACTTTCCTGGCGAGTTGGCCTCTACGTCTCCGTGGGACCTTCATATACATCAATAACGTAATATAACCTAACCTAACCCAACCTATCATCTCGGCGGTAATATTTGACAACATTCCTGGCGAGTTGGCCTCTACGTCTCCGTGGGATCTTCATATACATCAATAACGTAATATAACCTAACGTAACACAACTTATCCTCTCGGCAGTAATATTTGACAACATTCCTGGCTTGATGGCCTCTATGTTTCCGTGCGACCTTTATATACATCAATAACGTAATATAACCTAACCTAACCCAACCTATCATCTCGGCGGTAATATTTGACAACATTCCTGGCGAGTTGGCCTCTACGTCTCCGTGGGACCTTCATATACATCAATAACATAATATTACCTAACCTAACCCAACCTATCATCTCGGCGGTAATATTTGACAACATTCGTGGCGAGTTGGCCTCTACGTCTCCGTGGCACTTTTATATACATCAATAACGTAATTTAACCTAACCTAAACCGACGTAACATCTCGGCGGTAATATTTGACAATATTCCTGGCGAGTTGGCCTCTACGTTCCCGTGGGACCTTCGTATACATCAATAACGTAATTTAACTTAACCTAAACCAACGTAACATCTCGGTGGTAATATTTGACAACATTCCTGGCTTGTTGGCCTCTACGTCTCCGTGGGACCTTCATATACATCCATAACGTAATTTAACCTAACCGAAACCAACGTAACATCTCGGTGGTAATATTTGACAACATTCCTGGCTTGTTGGCCTCTATGTTTCCGTGGGACCTTTATATACATCAATAACGTAATATAACCTAACCTAGCCCAACCTATCATCTCGGCGGTAATATTTGACAACATTCCTGGCGAGTTGGCCTCTACGCCTCCGTGCGACCTTCATATACATCAATAACGTAATATAACCTAACCTGAACCAACCTATCATCGCGGCGTTAATATTTGACAACATTCCTGGCGAGTTGAGCTCTACGTCTCCGCGGGACCTTCATATACATCCATAACGTAATATCACCTAACCTAACCCAACCTAAGATCTCGGCACTAATATTTGACAACATTCCTGGCGAGTTGGCCTCAACGTCTCTGTGGGAATTTTATATACATCAATAACGTAATATAACCTAACCTAACCCAACCTAACATCTCGGCACTAATATTTGACAACATTCCTGGCGAATTGGCCTCTACCTCTCCGTGGGACCTTCATATACGTCAATAACGTAATATAATCTAACCTAACCCAACCTATCATCTCGGCGGAAATATTTGACAACATTCCTGGTCAGTTGGCCTCTACGTCTCCGTGGAACCTTCATAAACATCAATAACGTAATATAGCCTAACCTAACCCAACCTATCATCTCGGCGGTAATATTTGACAACATTGCTGGCGAGTTGGCCTCTACGTCTCCGTGGGACTTTTATATACATCAATAACGTAATTTAACCTAACCTAAACCTACGTAACATCTCGGCGGTAATATGTGACAACATTCCTGGCTTGATGGCCTCTACGTCTCCGTGGGACCTTCATATACATCAATAACGTAATATAACGTGACCTAACCCAACCTATCATATCGGCGGTAATATTTGACAATATTCCTGGCGAGTTGGCCTCTACGTCTCCGTGGGATCTTTATATACATCAATAACGTAATATAACCTAACTTAACGCAACCTGTCATCTCGGCGGTAATATTTGAAAACATTCCTGGCGAGTTGGCCTCTACGTCTCCGTGGGACTTTTATATACATCAATAACGTAATATAACGTAACCTAACCCAACAAATCATATCGGCGGTAATATTTGACAACATTCCTGGCGAGTTGGCCTCTACGTCTCCGTGGGACTTTTATATACATCAATAACGTAATTTAACCTAACCTAAACCTACGTAACATCTCGGCGGTAATATGTGACAACATTCCTGTCTTGATGGCCTCTACGTCTCCGTGGGACCTTCATATACATCAATAACGTAATATTACCTAACCTAACCCAACTTAACATCTCGGCACTAATATTTGAAAACATTCCTGGCGAGTTGGCCTCTACCTCTCCGTGCGACCTTCATATACATCAATAACGTAATATAACGTAACCTAACCCAACCTATCATATCGGCGGTAATATTTGACAACTTTCCTGGCGAGTTGGCCTCTACGTCTCCGTGGGACCTTCATATACATCAATAACGTAATATAACCTAACCTAACCCAACCTATCATCTCGGCGGTAATATTTGACAACATTCCTGGCGAGTTGGCCTCTACGTCTCCGTGGGATCTTCATATACATCAATAACGTAATATAACCTAACGTAACACAACTTATCCTCTCGGCAGTAATATTTGACAACATTCCTGGCTTGATGGCCTCTATGTTTCCGTGCGACCTTTATATACATCAATAACGTAATATAACCTAACCTAACCCAACCTATCATCTCGGCGGTAATATTTGACAACATTCCTGGCGAGTTGGCCTCTACGTCTCCGTGGGACCTTCATATACATCAATAACATAATATTACCTAACCTAACCCAACCTATCATCTCGGCGGTAATATTTGACAACATTCGTGGCGAGTTGGCCTCTACGTCTCCGTGGCACTTTTATATACATCAATAACGTAATTTAACCTAACCTAAACCGACGTAACATCTCGGCGGTAATATTTGACAATATTCCTGGCGAGTTGGCCTCTACGTTCCCGTGGGACCTTCGTATACATCAATAACGTAATTTAACTTAACCTAAACCAACGTAACATCTCGGTGGTAATATTTGACAACATTCCTGGCTTGTTGGCCTCTACGTCTCCGTGGGACCTTCATATACATCCATAACGTAATTTAACCTAACCGAAACCAACGTAACATCTCGGTGGTAATATTTGACAACATTCCTGGCTTGTTGGCCTCTATGTTTCCGTGGGACCTTTATATACATCAATAACGTAATATAACCTAACCTAGCCCAACCTATCATCTCGGAGGTAATATTTGACAACATTCCTGGCGAGTTGGCCTCTACGCCTCCGTGCGACCTTCATATACATCAATAACGTAATATAACCTAACCTGAACCAACCTATCATCACGGCGTTAATATTTGACAACATTCCTGGCGAGTTGAGCTCTACGTCTCCGCGGGACCTTCATATACATCCATAACGTAATATCACCTAACCTAACCCAACCTAAGATCTCGGCACTAATATTTGACAACATTCCTGGCGAGTTGGCCTCAACGTCTCTGTGGGAATTTTATATACATCAATAACGTAATATAACCTAACCTAACCCAACCTAACATCTCGGCACTAATATTTGACAACATTCCTGGCGAATTGGCCTCTACCTCTCCGTGGGACCTTCATATACGTCAATAACGTAATATAATCTAACCTAACCCAACCTATCATCTCGGCGGAAATATTTGACAACATTCCTGGTCAGTTGGCCTCTACGTCTCCGTGGAACCTTCATAAACATCAATAACGTAATATAGCCTAACCTAACCCAACCTATCATCTCGGCGGTAATATTTGACAACATTGCTGGCGAGTTGGCCTCTACGTCTCCGTGGGACTTTTATATACATCAATAACGTAATTTAACCTAACCTAAACCTACGTAACATCTCGGCGGTAATATGTGACAACATTCCTGGCTTGATGGCCTCTACGTCTCCGTGGGACCTTCATATACATCAATAACGTAATATAACGTGACCTAACCCAACCTATCATATCGGCGGTAATATTTGACAATATTCCTGGCGAGTTGGCCTCTACGTCTCCGTGGGATCTTTATATACATCAATAACGTAATATAACCTAACTTAACGCAACCTGTCATCTCGGCGGTAATATTTGAAAACATTCCTGGCGAGTTGGCCTCTACGTCTCCGTGGGACTTTTATATACATCAATAACGTAATATAACGTAACCTAACCCAACAAATCATATCGGCGGTAATATTTGACAACATTCCTGGCGAGTTGGCCTCTACGTCTCCGTGGGACTTTTATATACATCAATAACGTAATTTAACCTAACCTAAACCTACGTAACATCTCGGCGGTAATATGTGACAACATTCCTGTCTTGATGGCCTCTACGTCTCCGTGGGACCTTCATATACATCAATAACGTAATATAACGTAACCTAACCCAACCTATCATCTCGGCGGTAATATTTGACAACATTCCTGGCGAGTTGGCCTCTACGTCTCCGTGGGACCTTCATATACATCAATAACATAATATTACCTAACCTAACCCAACCTATCATCTCGGCGGTAATATTTGACAACATTCCTGGCGAGTTGGCCTCTACGTCTCCGTGGGACCTTCATATACATCAATAACATAATATTACCTAACCTAACCCAACCTATCATCTCGGCGGTAATATTTGACAACATTCGTGACGAGTTGGGCTCTACGTCTCCGTGGCACTTTTATATACATCAATAACGTAATTTAACCTAACCTAAACCGACGTAACATCTCGGCGGTAATATTTGACAATATTCCTGGCGAGTTGGCCTCTACGTTCCCGTGGGACCTTCGTATACATCAATAACGTAATTTAACTTAACCTAAACCAACGTAACATCTCGGTGGTAATATTTGACAACATTCCTGGCTTGTTGGCCTCTACGTCTCCGTGGGACCTTCATATACATCCATAACGTAATTTAACCTAACCTAAACCAACGTAACATCTCGGTGGTAATATTTGACAACATTCCTGGCTTGTTGGCCTCTATGTTTCCGTGGGACCTTTATATACATCAATAACGTAATATAACCTAACCTAGCCCAACCTATCATCTCGGCGGTAATATTTGACAACATTCCTGGCGAGTTGGCCTCTACGTCTCCGTGCGACCTTCATATACATCAATAACGTAATATAACCTAACCTGAACCAACATATCATCGCGGCGTTAATATTTGACAACATTCCTGGCGAGTTGAGCTCTACGTCTCCGCGGGACCTTCATATACATCCATAACGTAATATCACCTTACCTAACCCAACCTAAGATCTCGGCACTAATATTTGACAACATTCCTGGCGAGTTGGCCTCAACGTCTCTGTGGGAATTTTATATACATCAATAACGTAATATAACCTAACCTAACCCAACCTAACATCTCGGCACTAATATTTGACAACATTCCCGGCGAATTGGCCTCTACCTCTCCGTGGGACCTTTATATACGTCAATAACGTAATATAATCTAACCTAACCCAACCTATCATCTCGGCGGAAATATTTGACAACATTCCTGGTCAGTTGGCCTCTACGTCTCCGTGGAACCTTCATAAACATCAATAACGTAATATAGCCTAACCTAACCCAACCTATCATCTCGGCGGTAATATTTGACAACATTGCTGGCGAGTTGGCCTCTACGTCTCCGTGGGACTTTTATATACATCAATAACGTAATTTAACCTAACCTAAACCTACGTAACATCTCGGCGGTAATATGTGACAACATTCCTGGCTTGATGGCCTCTACGTCTCCGTGGGACCTTCATATACATCAATAACGTAATATAACGTAACCTAACCCAACCTATCATCTCGGCGGTAATATTTGACAACATTCCTGGCGAGTTGGCCTGTACGTCTCCGTGGGACCTTCATATACATCAATAACATAATATTACCTAACCTAACCCAACCTATCATCTCGGCGGTAATATTTGACAACATTCGTGGCGAGTTGGCCTCTACGTCTCCGTGGAACCTTCATATACATCAATAACGTAATATAACCTAACCTAACCCAACCTATCATCTCGGCGGTAATATTTGACAACATTCCTGGCGAGTTGGCCTCTACGTCTCCGTGGGACTTTTATATACATCAATAACGTAATTTAACATAACCTAAACCTACGTAACATCTCGGCGGTAATATGTGACAACATTCCTGGCGAGTTGGCCTCTACGTCTCCGTGGGACCTTCGTATACACCAATAACGTAATATAACGTAACCTAAACCAACCTATCATATCGGCGGTAATATTTGACAATATTCCTGGCGAGTTGGCCTCTACGTCTCCGTGGGACCTTTATATACATCAATAACGTAATATAACCTAACCTAACCCAACCTGTCATCTCGGCGGTAATATTTGAAAACATTCCTGGCGAGATGGACTCTACGTCTACGTGGGACTTTTATATACATCAATAACGTAATATAACGTAACCTAACCCAACCTATCATATCGGCGGTAATATTTGACAACATTCCTGGCGATTTGGCCTCTACGTCTCCGTGGGACCTTCATATACATCAATAACGTAATATAACGTAACCTAAACCAACCTATCATATCGGCGGTAATATTTGAAAACATTCTTGTCGATGTTGGCCTCTACGTCTCTGTGGGACCTTCATATACATCAATAACGTAATATTACCTAACCTAACCCAACTTAACATCTCGGCACTAATATTTGAAAACATTCCTGGCGAGTTGGCCTCTACGTCTCTGTGGGAATTTTATATACATCAATAACGTAATATAACCTAACATAACCCAACCTAACATCTCGGCACTAATATTTGACAACATTCCTGGCGAGTTGGCCTCTGCATCTCCGTGGGACCTTCATATACGTCAATAACGTAATGTAACGTAACCTAACCCAACCTATCATCTCGGCGGTAATATTTGACAACATTCCTGGCGAGTTGGCCTCTACGTCTCCGTGGGACCTTCATATACATCAATAACGTAGTATAACCTAACCTAACCCAACCTATCATCTCGGCGGTAATATTTGACAACATTCCTGGCGAGTTGGCCTCTACGCCTCCGTGCGACCTTCATATACATCAATAACGTAATATAACCTAACCTGAAGCAACCTATCATCTCGCCGGTAATATTTGACAACATTCCTGGCCAGTTGAGCTCTACGTCTCCGTGGGACCTTCATATACATCAATAACGTAATATCACCTAACCTAACCCAACCTCAGATCTCGTCACTAATATTTGACAACATTCCTGGCGAGTTGGCCTCTACGTCTCTGTGGGAATTTTATATACATCAATAACGTAATATAACGTAACCTAACCCAACCTAACATCTCGGCACTAATATTTGACAACATTCCTGGCCAGTTGGCCTCTGCCTCTCCGTGGGACCTTCATATCCGTCAATAACGTAATATAATCTAACCTAACGCAACCCATCATCTCGGCGGTAATATTTGACAACATTCCTGGTCAATTGGCCTCTACGTCTCCGTGGAACCTTCATATACATCAATAACGTAATATTACCTAACCTAACCCAACTTAACATCTCGGCACTAATATGTGAAAACATTCCTGGCGAGTTGGCCTCTACGTCTCTGTGGGAATTTTATATACATCAATAACGTAATATTACCTAACCTAACCCAACCTAACATCTCGGCACTAATATTTGACAACATTCCTGGCGAGTTGGCCTCTGCCTCTCCGTGGGACCTTCATATACGTCAATAACGTAATATAACCTAACCTAACCCAACCTAACATCTCGGCACTAATATTTGACAACATTCCTGGCGAGTTGGCCTCTACGTCTCCGTGGGATCTTCATATACATCAATAACGTAATATAACCTAACGTAACACAACTTATCCTCTCGGCAGTAATATTTGACAACATTCCTGGCTTGTTGGCCTCTATGTTTCCGTGGGACCTTTATATACATCAATAACGTAATATAACCTAACCTAACCCAACCTATCATCTCGGCGGTAATATTTGACAACATTCCTGGCGAGTTGGCATCTACGTCTCCGTGGAACCTTCATAAACATCAATAGCGTAATATAACCTAACCTAACCCAACCTATCATCTCGGCGGTAATATTTGACAACATTCCTGGCGAGTTGGCCTCTACGTCTCCGTGGGACCTTCGTATACATCAATAACGTAATATAACGTAACCTAAACCAACCTATCATATCGGCGGTAATATTTGACAATATTCCTGGCGAGTTGGCCTCTACGTCTCCGTGGGACCTTTATATACATCAATAACGTAATATAACCTAACCTAACCCAACCTGTCATCTCGGCGGTAATATTTGAAAACATTCCTGGCGAGATGGACTCTACGTCTCCGTGGGAATTTTATATACATCAATAACGTAATATAACGTAACCTAACCCAACCTATCATATCGGCGGTAATATTTGACAACATTCCTGGCGAGTTGGCCTCTACGTCTCCGTGGGACCTTCATATACATCAATAACGTAATATAACGTAACCTAAACCAACCTATCATATCGGCGGTAATATTTGAAAACATTCTTGTCGATGTTGGCCTCTACGTCTCTGTGGGACCTTCATATACATCAATAACGTAATAGTACCTAACCTAACCCAACTTAACATCTCGGCGGTAATATTTGACAACATTGCTGGCGAGTTGGCCTCTACGTCTCCGTGGGACTTTTATATACATCAATAACGTAATATAACGTAACCTAACCCAACCTATCATATCGGCGGTAATATTTGACAACATTCCTGGCGATTTGGACTCTACGTCTCCGTGGGACCTTCATATACATCAATAACGTAATATAACGTAACCTGAACCAACCTATCATATCGGCGGTAATATTTGAAAACATTCTTGTCGATGTTGGCGTCTACGTCTCTGTGGGACCTTCAGATACATCAATAACGTAATATTACCTAACCTAACCTAACTTAACATCTCGGCACTAATATTTGAAAACATTCCTGGCGAGTTGGCCTCTACGTCTCTGTGGGAATTTTATATACATCAATAACGTAATATAACCTAACATAACCCAACCTAACATCTCGGCACTAATATTTGACAACATTCCTGGCGAGTTGGCCTCTGCATCTCCGTGGGACCTTCATATACGTCAATAACGTAATGTAACGTAACCTAACCCAACCTATCATCTCGGCGGTAATATTTGACAACATTCCTGGCGAGTTGGCCTCTACGTCTCCGTGGGACCTTCATATACATCAATAACGTAGTATAACCTAACCTAACCCAACCTATCATCTCGGCGGTAATATTTGACAACATTCCTGGCGAGTTGGCCTCTACGCCTCCGTGCGACCTTCATATACATCAATAACGTAATATAACCTAACCTGAAGCAACCTATCATCACGCCGGTAATATTTGACAACATTCCTGGCCAGTTGAGCTCTACGTCTCCGTGGGACCTTCATATACATCAATAACGTAATATCACCTAACCTAACCCAACCTCAGATCTCGGCACTAATATTTGACAACATTCCTGGCGAGTTGGCCTCTACGTCTCTGTGGGAATTTTATATACATCAATAACGTAATATAACGTAACCTAACCCAACCTAACATCTCGGCACTAATATTTGACAACATTCCTGGCCAGTTAGCCTCTGCCTCTCCGTGGGACCTTCATATCCATCAATAACGTAATATAATCTAACCTAACGCAACCCATCATCTCGGCGGTAATATTTGACAACATTCCTGGTCAATTGGCCTCTACGTCTCCGTGGAACCTTCATATACATCAATAACGTAATATTACCTAACCTAACCCAACTTAACATCTCGGCACTAATATGTGAAAACATTCCTGGCGAGTTGGCCTCTACGTCTCTGTGGGAATTTTATATACATCAATAACGTAATATAACCTAACCTAACCCAACCTAACATCTCGGCACTAATATTTGACAACATTCCTGGCGAGTTGGCCTCTGCCTCTCAGTGGGACCTTCATATACGTCAATAACGTAATATAATCTAACCTAACCCAACCTATCATCTCGGCGGTAATATTTGACAACATTCCTGGCGAGTTGGCCTCTACGTCTCCGTGGGATCTTCATATACATCAATAACGTAATATAACCTAACGTAACACAACTTATCCCCTCGGCAGTAATATTTGACAACATTCCTGGCTTGTTGGCCTCTATGTTTCCGTGGGACCTTTATATACATCAATAACGTAATATAACCTAACCTAACCCAACCTATCATCTCGGCGGTAATATTTGACAACATTCCTGGCGAGTTGGCCTCTACGTCTCCGTGGAACCTTCATAAACATCAATAACGTAATATAACCTAACCTAACCCAACCTATCATCTCGGCGGTAATATTTGACAACATTCCTGGCGAGTTGGCCTCTACGCCTCCGTGCGACCTTCGTATACATCAATAACGTAATATATCCTAACCTAACCCAACCTATCATCTCGGCGGTAATATTTGACAACATTCCTGGCGAGTTGGCCTCTACGTCTCCGTGGGACCTTTATATACATCAATAACGTAATATAACCTAACCTAACCCAACCTGTCATCTCGGCGGTAATATTTGAAAACATTCCTGGCGAGATGGACTCTACGTCTCCGTGGGACTTTTATATACATCAATAACGTAATATAACGTAACCTAACCCAACCTATCATATCGGCGGTAATATTTGACAACATTCCTGGCGAGTTGGCCTCTACGTCTCCGTGGGACCTTCGTATACATCAAGAACGTAATATAACGCAACCTAAACCAACCTATCATATCGGCGGTAATATTTGAAAACATTCTTGTCGATGTTGGCCTCTACGTCTCTGTGGGACCTTCGTATACATCAATAACGTAATATTACCTAACCTAACCCAACTTAACATCTCGGCACTAATATTTGGAAACATTCCTGGCGAGTTGGCCTCTACGTCTCTGTGGGAATTTTATATACTTCAATAACGTAATATAACCTAACCTAACCCAACCTAACATCTCGGCACTAATATTTGACAACATTCCTGGCGAGTTGGCCTCTACGTCTCCGTGGGATCTTCATATACATCAATAACGTAATATAACCTAACGTAACACAACTTATCCTCTCGGCAGTAATATTTGACAACATTCCTGGCTTGTTGGCCTCTATGTTTCCGTGGGACCTTTATATACATCAATAACGTAATATAACCTAACCTAACCCAACCTATCATCTCGGCGGTAATATTTGACAACATTCCTGGCGAGTTGGCATCTACGTCTCCGTGGAACCTTCATAAACATCAATAGCGTAATATAACCTAACCTAACCCAACCTATCATCTCGGCGGTAATATTTGACAACATTCCTGGCGAGTTGGCCTCTACGACTCCGTGGGACCTTCGTATACATCAATAACGTAATATAACGTAACCTAAACCAACCTATCATATCGGCTGTAATATAAGAAAACATTCTTGTCGATGTTGGCCTCTACGTCTCTGTGGGACCTTCATATACATCAATAACGTAATATTACCTAACCTAACCCAACTTAACATCTCGGCACTAATATTTGACAGCATTCCTGGCCAGTTGGCCTCTGCCTCTCCGTGGGACCTTCATATACATCAATAACGTAATATAACGTAACCTAAACCAACCTATCATATCGGCGGTAATATTTGAAAACATTCTTGTCGATGTTGGCCTCTACGTCTCTGTGGGACCTTCATATACATCAATAACGTAATAGTACCTAACCTAACCCAACCTATCATCTCGGCGGTAATATTTGACAACATTCCTGGCGAGTTGGCCTCTACGCCTCCGTGCGACCTTCGTATACATCAATAACGTAATATATCCTAACCTAACCCAACCTATCATCTCGGCGGTAATATTTGACAACATTCCTGGCGAGTTGGCCTCTACGTCTCCGTGGGACCTTTATATACATCAATAACGTAATATAACCTAACCTAACCCAACCTGTCATCTCGGCGGTAATATTTGAAAACATTCCTGGCGAGATGGACTCTACGTCTCCGTGGGACTTTTATATACATCAATAACGTAATATAACGTAACCTAACCCAACCTATCATATCGGCGGTAATATTTGACAACATTCCTGGCGAGTTGGCCTCTACGTCTCCGTGGCATCTTCATATACATCAATAACGTAATATAACCTAACGTAACACAACTTATCCTCTCGGCAGTAATATTTGACAACATTCCTGGCTTGTTGGCCTCTATGCTTTCGTGGGACTTTTATATACATCAATAACGTAATATAACCTAACCTAACCCAACCTATCATCTCGGCGGTAATATTTGAAAACATTCCTGGCTAGTTGGCCTCTACGTCTCCGTGGGACTTTTATATACATCAATAACGTAATATAACGTAACCTAACCCAACAAATCATATCGGCGGTAATATTTGACAACATTCCTGGCGAGTTGGCCTCTACGTCTCCGTGGGACCTTCATATACATCAATAACGTAATATAACGTAACCTAAACCAACCTATCATATCGGCGGTAATATTTGAAAACATTCTTGTCGATGTTGGCCTCTACGTCTCTGTGGGACCTTCATATACATCAATAACGTAATAGTACCTAACCTAACCCAACTTAACATCTCGGCGGTAATATTTGACAACATTGCTGGCGAGTTGGCCTCTACGTCTCCGTGGGACTTTTATATACATCAATAACGTAATATAACGTAACCTAACCCAACCTATCATATCGACGGTAATATTTGACAACATTCCTGGCGATTTGGACTCTACGTCTCCGTGGGACCTTCATATACATCAATAACGTAATATAACGTAACCTGAACCAACCTATCATATCGGCGGTAATATTTGAAAACATTCTTGTCGATGTTGGCGTCTACGTCTCTGTGGGACCTTCATATACATCAATAACGTAATATTACCTAACCTAACCCAACTTAACATCTCGGCACTAATATTTGAAAACATTCCTGGCGAGTTGGCCTCTACGTCTCTGTGGGAATTTTATATACATCAATAACGTAATATAACCTAACATAACCCAACCTAACATCTCGGCACTAATATTTGACAACATTCCTGGCGAGTTGGCCTCTGCATCTCCGTGGGACCTTCATATACGTCAATAACGTAATATAATCTAACCTAACCCAACCTATCATCTCGGCGGTAATATTTGACAACATTCCTGGTCAGTTGGCCTCTACGTCTCCGTGGAACCTTCATAAACATCAATAACGTAATATAACCTAACCTAACCCAACCTATCATCTCGGCGGTAATATTTGACAACATTGCTGGCGAGTTGGCCTCTACGTCTCCGTGGGACTTTTATATACATCAATAACGTAATTTAACCTAACCTGAACCTACGTAACATCTCGGCGGTAATATGAGACAACATTCCTGGCTTGATGGCATCTACGTCTCCGTGGGACCTTCATATACATCAATAACGTAATATAACGTAACCTAACCCAACCTATCATCTCGGCGGTAATATTTGACAACATTCCTGGCGAGTTGGCCTCTACGCCTCCGTGCGACCTTCATATACATCAATAACGTAATATAACCTAACCTGAAGCAACCTATCATCTCGGCGGTAATATTTGACAACATTCCTGGCGAGTTGGCCTCTGCCTCTCCGTGGGACCTTCATATACGTCAATAACGTAATATAATCTAACCTAACCCAACCTATCATCTCGGCGGTAATATTTGACAGCATTCCTGGCGAGTTGGCCTCTACGTCTCCGTGGGATCTTCATATACATCAATAACGTAATATAACCTAACGTAACACAACTTATCCCCTCGGCAGTAATATTTGACAACATTCCTGGCTTGTTGGCCTCTATGTTTCCGTGGGACCTTTATATACATCAATAACGTAATATAACCTAACCTAACCCAACCTATCATCTCGGCGGTAATATTTGACAACATTCCTGGCGAGTTGGCCTCTACGTCTCCGTGGGACTTTTATATACATCAATAACGTAATTTAACCTAACCTAAACCTACGTAACATCTCGGCGGTAATATGTGACAACATTCCTGGCTTGATGGCCTCTACGTCTCCGTGGGACCTTCATATACATCAATAACGTAGTATAACGTAACCTAACCCAACCTATCATCTCGACGGTAATATTTGACAACATTCCTGGCGAGTTGGCCTCTACGTCTCCGTGGGACCTTCATATACATAAATAACATGATATTACCTAACCTAACCCAACCTATCATCTCGGCGGTAATATTTGACAACATTCGTGGCGAGTTGGCCTCTACGTCTCCGTGGAACCTTCATATACATCAATAACGTAATATAACCTAACCTAACCCAACCTATCATCTCGGCGGTAATATTTGACAACATTCCTGGCGAGTTGGCATCTACGTCTCCGTGGGACCTTTATATACATCAATAACGTAATATAACCTAACCTAACCCAACCTGTCACCTCGGCGGTAATATTTGACAACATTCCTGGCGAGTTGGCCTCTACGTCTCCGTGGGACCTTCATATACATCAATAACGTAATATAACGTAACCTAACACAACCTATCATCTCGGCGGTAAGATTTGACAACATTCCTGGCGAGTTGGCCTCTACGTCTCCGTGGGACCTTCATATACATCAATAACATAATATTACCTAACCTAATCCAACCTATCATCTCGGCGGTAATATTTGACAACATTCGTGGCGAGTTGGCCTCTACGTCCCCGTGGAACCTTCATATACATCAATAACGTAATATAACCTAACCTAACCCAACCTATCATCTCGGCGGTAATATTTGACAACATTCCTGGCGAGTTGGCCTCTACGCCTCCGTGCGACCTTCATATACATCAATAACGTAATATAACCTAACCTGAAGCAACCTATCATCTCGGCGGTAATATTTGACAACATTCCTGGCCAGTTGAGCTCTACGTCTCCGTGGGACCTTCATATACATCAATAACGTAATATCACCTAACCTAACCCAACCTCAGATCTCGGCACTAATATTTGACAACATTCCTGGCGAGTTGGCCTCTACGTCTCTGTGGGAATTTTATATACATCAATAACGTAATATAACGTAACCTAACCCAACCTAACATCTCGGCACTAATATTTGACAACATTCCTGGCCAGTTGGCCTCTGCCTCTCCGTGGGACATTCATATCCGTCAATAACGTAATATAATCTAACCTAACGCAACCCATCATCTCGGCGGTAATATTTGACAACATTCCTGGTCAGTTGGCCTCTACGTCTCCGTGGAACCTTCATATACATCAATAACGTAATATAACCTAACCTAACCCAACCTATCATCTCGGCGGTAATATTTGACAACATTGCTGGCGAGTTGGCCTCTACGTCTCCGTGGGACTTTTATATACATCAATAACGTAATTTAACCTAACCTAAACCTACGTAACATCTCGGCGGTAATATGTGACAACATTCCTGGCTTGATGGCCTCTACGTCTCCGTGGGACCTTCATATACATCAATAACGTAGTATAACGTAACCTAACCCAACCTATCATCTCGACGGTAATATTTGACAACATTCCTGGCGAGTTGGCCTCTACGTCTCCGTGGGACCTTCATATACATAAATAACATAATATTACCTAACCTAACCCAACCTATCATCTCGGCGGTAATATTTGACAACATTCGTGGCGAGTTGGCCTCTACGTCTCCGTGGAACCTTCATATACATCAATAACGTAATATAACCTAACCTAACCCAACCTATCATCTCGGCGGTAATATTTGACAACATTCCTGGCGAGTTGGCCTCTACGTCTCCGTGGGACTTTTATATGCATCTATAACGTAATTTAACATAACCTAAACCTACGTAACATCTCGGCGGTAATATGTGACAACATTCCTGGCGAGTTGGCCTCTACGTCTCCGTGGGACCTTCGTATACATCAATAACGTAATATAACCTAACCTAACCCAACCTATCATCTCGGCGGTAATATTTGACAACATTCCTGGCGAGTTGGCATCTACGTCTCCGTGGGACCTTTATATACATCAATAACGTAATATAACCTAACCTAACCCAACCTGTCACCTCGGCGGTAATATTTGAAAACATTCCTGGCGAGTTGGCCTCTACGTCTCCGTGGGACTTTTATATACATCAATAACGTAATATAACGTAACCTAACCCAACCTATCATATCGGCGGTAATATTTGACAACATTCCTGGCTTGATGGCATCTACGTCTCCGTGGGACCTTCATATACATCAATAACGTAATATAACGTAACCTAAACCAACCTATCATATCGGCGGTAATATTTGAAAACATTCTTGTCGATGTTGGCCTCTACGTCTCTGTGGGACCTTCATATACATCAATAACGTAATATTACCTAACCTAACCCAACTTAACATCTCGGCACTAATATTTGAAAACATTCCTGGCGAGATGGCCTCTACGTCTCTGTGGGAATTTTATATACATCAATAACGTAATATAACCTAACCTAACCCAACCTATCATCTCGGCACTAATATTTGACAACATTCCTGGCGAGTTGGCCTCTGCCTCTCCGTGGGACCTTCATATACATCAATAACGTAATATAACCTAACCTGAAGCAACCTATCATCTCGGCGGTAATATTTGACAACATTCCTGGCCAGTTGAGCTCTACGTCTCCGTGGGACCTTCATATACATCAATAACGTAATATCATCTAACCTAACCCAACCTCAGATCTCGGCACTAATATTTGACAACATTCCTGGCGAGTTGGCCTCTACGTCTCTGTGGGAATTTTATATACATCAATAACGTAACATAACGTAACCTAACCCAACCTAACATCTCGGCACTAATACTTGACAACATTCCTGGCCAGTTGGCCTCTGCCTCTCCGTGGGACCTTCATATCCGTCAATAACGTAATATAATCTAACCTAACGCAACCCATCATCTCGGCGGTAATATTTGACAACATTCCTGGTCAGTTGGCCTCTACGTCTCCGTGGAACCTTCATATACATCGATAACGTAATATTACCTAACCTAACCCAACTTAACATCTCGGCACTAATATGTGAAAACATTCCTGGCAAGTTGGCCTCTACGTCTCTGTGGGAATTTTATATACATCAATAACGTAATATAACCTAACCTAACCCAACCTAACATCTCGGCACTAATATTTGATAACATTCCTGGCGAGTTGGCCTCTGCCTCTCCGTGGGACCTTCATATACGTCAATAACGTAATATAATCTAACCTAACCCAACCTATCATCTCGGCGGTAATATTTGACAACATTCCTGGCGAGTTGGCCTCTACGTCTCCGTGGGATCTTCATATACATCAATAACGTAATATAACCTCACGTAACACAACTTATCCTCTCGGCAGTAATATTTGACAACATTCCTGGCTTGTTGGCCTCTATGTTTCCGTGGGACCTTTATATACATCAATAACGTAATATAACCTAACCTAACCCAACCTATCATCTCGGCGGTAATATTTGACAACATTCCTGGCGATTTGGCCTCTACGTCTCCGTGGAACCTTCATAAACATCAATAACGTAATATAACCTAACCTAACCCAACCTATCATCTCGGCGGTAATATTTGACAACATTGCTGGCGAGTTGGCCTCTACGTCTCCGTGGGACTTTTATATACATCAATAACGTAATTTAACCTAACCTAAACCTACGTAACATCTCGGCGGTAATATGTGACAACATTCCTGGCTTGATGGCCTCTACGTCTCCGTGGGACCTTCATAAACATCAATAACGTAATATAACGTAACCTAACCCAACCTATCATCTCGGCGGTAATATTTGACAACATTCCTGGCGAGTTGGCCTCTACGTCTCCGTGGGACCTTCATATACATAAATAACATAATATTACCTAACCTAACCCAACCTATTATCTCGGCGGTAATATTTGACAACATTCGTGGCGAGTTGGCCTCTACGTCTCCGTGGAACCTTCATATACATCAATAACGTAATATAACCTAACCTAACCCAACCTATCATCTCGGCGGTAATATTTGACAACATTCCTGGCGAGTTGGCCTCTACGTCTCCGTGGGTCCTTTATATACATCAATAACGTAATATAACCTAACCTAACCCAACCTGTCACCTCGGCGGTAATATTTGAAAACATTCCTGGCGAGTTGGCCTCTACGTCTCCGTGGGACTTTTATATACATCAATAACGTAATATAACGTAACCTAACCCAACCTATCATATCGGCGGTAATATTTGACAACATTCCTGGCGATTTGGCCTCTACGTCTCCGTGGGACCTTCATATACATCAATAACGTAATATAACGTAACCTAAACCAACCTATCATATCGGCGGTAATATTTGAAAACATTCTTGTCGATGTTGGCCTCTACGTCTCTGTGGGACCTTCATATACATCAATAACGTAATATTACCTAACCTAACCCAACTTAACATCTCGGCACTAATATTTGACAACATTCCTGGCGAGTTGGCCTCTGCCTCTCCGTGGGACCTTCATATACATCAATAACGTAATATAACCTAACCTGAAGCAACCTATCATCTCGGCGGTAATATTTGACAACATTCCTGGCCAGTTGCGCTCTACGTCTTCGTGGGACCTTCATATACGTCAATAACGTAATATCACCTAACCTAACCCAACCTCAGATCTCGGCACTAATATTTGACAACATTCCTGGCGAGTTGGCCTCTACGTCTCCGTGGGATCTTCACATACATCAATAACGTAATATAACCTAACGTAACACAACTTATCCTCTCGGCAGTAATATTTGACAACATTCCTGGCTTGTTGGCCTCTATGTTTCCGTGGGACCTTTATATACATCAATAACGTAATATAACCTAACCTAACCCAACCTATCATCTCGGCGGTAATATTTGACAACATTCCTGGCGAATTGGCCTCTACGTCTCCGTGGGACCTTCATATACATCAATAACATAATATTACCTAACCTAACCCAACCTATCACCTCGGCGGTAATATTTGACAACATTCGTGGCGAGTTGGCCTCTACGTCTCCGTGGCACTTTTATATACATCAATAACGTAATTTAACCTAACCTAAACCGACGTAACATCTCGGCGGTAATATTTGACAATATTCCTGGCGAGTTGGCCTCTACGTTCCCGTGGGACCTTCGTATACATCAATAACGTAATTTAACTTAACCTAAACCAACGTAACATCTCGGTGGTAATATTTGACAACACTCCTGGCTTGTTGGCCTCTACGTCTCCGTGGGACCTTCATATACATCCATAACGTAATTTAACCTAACCTAAACCAACGTAACATCTCGGTGGTAATATTTGACAACATTCCTGGCTTGTTGGCCTCTATGTTTCCGTGGGACCTTTATATACATCAATAACGTAATATAACCTAACCTAGCCCAACCTATCATCTCGGCGGTAATATTTGACAACATTCCTGGCGAGTTGGCCTCTACGCCTCCGTGCGACCTTCATATACATCAATAACGTAATATAACCTAACCTGAACCAACCTATCATCGCGGCGTTAATATTTGACAACATTCCTGGCGAGTTGAGCTCTACGTCTCCGCGGGACCTTCATATACATCCATAACGTAATATCACCTAACCTAACCCAACCTAAGATCTCGGCACTAATATTTGACAACATTCCTGGCGAGTTGGCCTCTACGTCTCCGTGGGACCTTCATATACATCAATAACGTAATATAACGTAACCTAACCCAACCTATCATCTCGGCGGTAATATTTGACAACATTCCTGGCGAGTTGGCCTCTACGTCTCCGTGGGACCTTCATATACATAAATAACATAATATTACCTAACCTAACCCAACCTATCATCTCGGCGGTAATATTTGACAACATTCGTGGCGAGTTGGCCTCTACGTCTCCGTGGAACCTTCATATACATCAATAACGTAATATAACCTAACCTAACCCAACCTATCATCTCGGCGGTAATATTTGACAACATTCCTGGCGAGTTGGCCTCTACGTCTCCGTGGGACTTTTATATACATCTATAACGTAATTTAACATAACCTAAACCTACGTAACATCTCGGCTGTAATATGTGACAACATTCCTGGCGAGTTGGCCTCTACGTCTCCGTGGGACCTTCATATACATCAATAACGTAATATTACCTAACCTAACCCAACTTAACATCTCGGCACTAATATTTGAAAACATTCCTGGCGAGTTGGCCTCTACGTCTCTGTGGGAATTTTATATACATCAATAACGTAATATAACCTAACATAACCCAACCTAACATCTCGGCACTAATATTTGACAACATTCCTGGCGAGTTGGCCTCTGCCTCTCCGTGGGACCTTCATATACGTCAATAACGTAATATAACCTAACCTAACCCAACCTATCATCTCGGCGGTAATATTTGACAACATTGCTGGCGAGTTGGCCTCTACGTCTCCGTGGGACTTTTATATACATCAATAACGTAATTTAACCTAACCTAAACCTACGTAACATCTCGGCGGTAATATGTGACAACATTCCTGGCTTGATGGCCTCTACGTCTCCGTGGGACCTTCATATACATCAATAACGTAATATAACGTAACCTAACCCAACCTATCATCTCGGCGGTAATATTTGACAACATTCCTGGCGAGTTGGACTCTACGTCTCCGTGGGACCTTCATATACATCAATAACATAATATTACCTAACCTAATCCAACCTATCATCTCGGCGGTAATATTTGACAACATTCGTGGCGAGTTGGCCTCTACGTCTCCGTGGAACCTTCATATACATCAATAACGTAATATAACCTAACCTAACCCAACCTATCATCTCGGCGGTAATATTTGACAACATTCCTGGCGAGTTGGCCTCTACGTCTCCGTGGGACCTTCATATTCATCAATAACGCAATATAACGTAACCTAAACCAACCTATCATATCGGCGGTAATATTTGAAAACATTCCTGGCGAGTTGGCCTCTACGTCTCTGTGGGAAATTTATATACATCAATAACGTAATATAACCTAACCTAACCCAACCTAACATCTCGGCACTAATATTTGACAACATTCCTGGCGAGTTGGCCTCTACGTCTCCGTGGGACTTTTATATACATCAATAACGTAATATAACGTAACCTAACCCAACATAACATCTCGGCGGTAATATTTGACAACATTCCTGGCGAGTTGGCCTCTACGTCTCCGTGGGGCATTCATATACATCAATAACGTAATATAACCTAAAATCTCGGCGGTAATATTTGACAACATTCCTGGCGATTTGGCCTCTACGTCTCCGTGGGGCCTTCATATACATCAATAACGTAATCTAACCTAACCTAACCCAACCTATCATCTCGGCACTAATATTTGACAACATTCCTGGCGAGTTGGCCTCTACGCCTCCGTGCGACCTTCATATACATCAATAACGTAATATAACCTAACCTAACCCAACCTGTCACCTCGGCGGTAATATTTGAAAACATTCCTCGCGAGTTGGCCTCTACGTCTCCGTGGGACCTTCATATTCATCAATAACGCAATATAACGTAACCTAAACCAACCTATCATATCGGCGGTAATATTTGAAAACATTCCTGGCGAGTTGGCCTCTACGTCTCTGTGGGAAATTTATATACATCAATAACGTAATATAACCTAACCTAACCCAACCTAACATCTCGGCACTAATATTTGACAACATTCCTGGCGAGTTGGCCTCTGCCTCTCCGTGGGACCTTCATATACGTCAATAACGTAATATAATCTAACCTAACCCAACCTATCATCTCGGCGGTAATATTTGACAACATTCCTGGCGAGTTGGCCTCTACGTCTCCGTGGGATCTTCATATACATCAATAACGTTATATAACCTAACGTAACACAACTTATCCTCTCGGCAGTAATATTTGACAACATTCCTGGCTTGTTGGCCTCTATGTTTCCGTGGGACCTTTATATACATCAATAACGCAATATAACCTAACCTAACCCAACCTATCATCTCGGCGGTAATATTTGACAACATTCCTGGCGAATTGGCCTCTACGTCTCCGTGGGACCTTCATATACATCAATAACATAATATTACCTAACCTAACCCAACCTATCATCTCGGCGGTAATATTTGACAACATTCGTGGCGAGTTGGCCTCTACGTCTCCGTGGGACTTTTATATACATCAATAACGTAATTTAACCTAACCTAAACCGACGTAACATCTCGGCGGTAATATTTGACAATATTCCTGGCGAGTTGGCCTCTACGTCTCCGTGGGACCTTCGTATACATAAATAACGTAATTTAACCTGACCTAAACCAACGTAACATCTCGGTGGTAATATTTGACAACATTCCTGGCGAGTTGGCCTCTACGTCTCCGTGGGGCATTCATATACATCAATAACGTAATATAACCTAAAATCTCGGCGGTAATATTTGACAACATTCCTGGCGATTTGGCCTCTACGTCTCCGTGGGGCCTTCATATACATCAATAACGTAATCTAACCTAACCTAACCCAACCTATCATCTCGGCACTAATATTTGACAACATTCCTGTCGATGTTGGCCTCTACGTCTCT
This sequence comes from Xylocopa violacea, assembly GCA_963969225.1. NCBI lineage: Eukaryota > Metazoa > Arthropoda > Insecta > Hymenoptera > Apidae > Xylocopa > Xylocopa violacea. Next base: position 4,078,252 of record CAXAJV010000135.1, on the reverse strand, counting down.
GTGGGACCTTCATATACATCAATAACGTAATATTACCTAACCTAACCGAACCTAACATCTCGGCACTAATATTTGAAAACATTCCTGGCTTGTTGGCCTCTACGTCTCCGTGGGACCTTCATATACATCAATAACGTAATTTAACCTAACCTAAACCAACGTAACATCTCGGTGGTAATATTTGACAACATTCCTGGCTTGTTGGCCCCTATGTTTCCGTGGGACCTTTATATACATCAATAACGTAATATAACCTAACCTAGCCCAACCTATCATCTCGGCGGTAATATTTGACAACATTCCTGGCGTGTTGGCCTCTACGCCTCCGTGCGACCTTCATATACATCAATAACGTAATATAACCTAACCTGAACCAACCTATCATCTCGGCGGTAATATTTGACAACATTCCTGGCGAGTTGAGCTCTACGCCTCCGTGGGACCTCCATATACATCAATAACGTAATATAACCTAACCCAACCCAACCTAACATCTCGGCACTAATATTTGACAACATTCCTGGCGAGTTGGCCTCTACCTCTCCGTGCGACCTTCATATACATCAATAATGTAATATCACCTAACCTAACCGAACCTAACATCTCGGCACTAATATTTGACAACATTCCTGGCGAGTTGGCCTCTACCTCTCCGTGCGACCTTCATATACATCAATAACGTAGTATAACGTAACCTAATCCAACCTATCATCTCGGCGGTAATATTTGACAACATTCCTGGCGAGTTGGCCTCTACGTCTCTGTGGGAATTTTATATACATCAATAACGGAATATAACCTAACCTAACCCAACCTAACATCTCGGCACTAATATTTGACAACATTCCTGGCCAGTTGGCCTCTGCCTCTCCGTGGGACCTTCATATACGTCAATAACGTAATATAATCTAACCTAACGCAACCCATCATCTCGGCGGTAATATTTGACAACATTCATGGTCAGTTGGCCTCTACGTCTCCGTGGAACCTTCGTATACATCAATAACGTAATATAACCTAACCTAACCCAACCTATCATCTCGGCGGTAATATTTGACAACATTCCTGGCTTGTTGGCCTCTATGTTTCCGTGAGACCTTTATATACATCAATAACGTAATATAACCTAACCTAACCCAACCTATCATCTCGGCGGTAATATTTGACAACATTCCTGGCGAATTGGCCTCTACGTCTCCGTGGGACCTTCGTATACATCAATAACATAATATTACCTAACCTAACCCAACCTATCATTTCGGCGGTAATATTTGACAACATTCGTGGCGAGTTGGCCTCTACGTCTCCGTGGGACTTTTATATACATCAATAACGTAATTTAACCTAACCTAAACCGACGTAACATCTCGGCGGTAATATTTGACAATATTCCTGGCGAGTTGGCCTCTACGTCTCCGTGGGACCTTCGTATACATAAATAACGTAATTTAACCTGACCTAAACCAACGTAACATCTCGGTGGTAATATTTGACAACATTCCTGGCGAGTTGGCCTCTACGTCTCCGTGGGGCATTCATATACATCAATAACGTAATATAACCTAAAATCTCGGCGGTAATATTTGACAACATTCCTGGCGATTTGGCCTCTACGTCTCCGTGGGGCCTTCATATACATCAATAACGTAATCTAACCTAACCTAACCCAACCTATCATCTCGGCACTAATATTTGACAACATTCCTGTCGATGTTGGCCTCTACGTCTCTGTGGGACCTTCATATACATCAATAACGTAATATTACCTAACCTAACCGAACCTAACATCTCGGCACTAATATTTGAAAACATTCCTGGCTTGTTGGCCTCTACGTCTCCGTGGGACCTTCATATACATCAATAACGTAATTTAACCTAACCTAAACCAACGTAACATCTCGGTGGTAATATTTGACAACATTCCTGGCTTGTTGGCCCCTATGTTTCCGTGGGACCTTTATATACATCAATAACGTAATATAACCTAACCTAGCCCAACCTATCATCTCGGCGGTAATATTTGACAACATTCCTGGCGTGTTGGCCTCTACGCCTCCGTGCGACCTTCATATACATCAATAACGTAATATAACCTAACCTGAACCAACCTATCATCTCGGCGGTAATATTTGACAACATTCCTGGCGAGTTGAGCTCTACGCCTCCGTGGGACCTCCATATACATCAATAACGTAATATAACCTAACCCAACCCAACCTAACATCTCGGCACTAATATTTGACAACATTCCTGGCGAGTTGGCCTCTACCTCTCCGTGCGACCTTCATATACATCAATAACGTAATATCACCTAACCTAACCGAACCTAACATCTCGGCACTAATATTTGACAACATTCCTGGCGAGTTGGCCTCTACCTCTCCGTGCGACCTTCATATACATCAATAACGTAGTATAACGTAACCTAATCCAACCTATCATCTCGGCGGTAATATTTGACAACATTCGTGGCGAGTTGGCCTCTACGTCTCCGTGGAACCTTCATATACATCAATAACGTAATATAACCTAACCTAACCCAACCTATCATCTCGGCGGTAATATTTGACAACATTCCTGGCGAGTTGGCCTCTACGCCTCCGTGCGACCTCCATATACATCAATAACGTAATATAACCTAACCTGAAGCAACCTATCATCTCGGCGGTAATATTTGACAACATTCCTGGCCAGTTGAGCTCTATGTCTCCGTGGGACCTTCATATACATCAATAACGTAATATCACCTAACCTAACCCACCCTAAGATCTCGGCACTAATATTTGACAACATTCCTGGCGAGTTGGCCTCTACGTCTCTGTGGGAATTTTATATACATCAATAACGGAATATAACCTAACCTAACCCAACCTAACATCTCGGCACTAATATTTGACAACATTCCTGGCCAGTTGGCCTCTGCCTCTCCGTGGGACCTTCATATACGTCAATAACGTAATATAATCCAACCTAACGCAACCCATCATCTCGGCGGTAATATTTGACAACATTCCTGGTCAGTTGGCCTCTACGTCTCCGTGGAACCTTCGTATACATCAATAACGTAATATAACCTAACCTAACCCAACCTATCATCTCGGCGGTAATATTTGACAACATTCCTGGCTTGTTGGCCTCTATGTTTCCGTGAGACCTTTATATACATCAATAACGTAATATAACCTAACCTAACCCAACCTATCATCTCGGCGGTAATATTTGACAACATTCCTGGCGAATTGGCCTCTACGTCTCCGTGGGACCTTCGTATACATCAATAACATAATATTACCTAACCTAACTCAACCTATCATCTCGGCGGTAATATTTGACAACATTCGTGGCGAGTTGGCCTCTACGTCTCCGTGGGACTTTTATATACATCAATAACGTAATTTAACCTAACCTAAACCGACGTAACATCTCGGCGGTAATATTTGACAATATTCCTTGCGAGTTGGCCTCTACGTCTCCGTGGGACCTTCGTATACATAAATAACGTAATTTAACCTAACCTAAACCAACGTAACATCTCGGTGGTAATATTTGACAACATTCCTGGCATGTTGGCCTCTACGTCTCCGTGGGACCTTCATATTCATCAATAACGCAATATAACGTAACCTAAACCAACCTATCATATCGGCGGTAATATTTGAAAACATTCCTGGCGAGTTGGCCTCTACGTCTCTGTGGGAAATTTATATACTTCAATAACGTAATATAACCTAACCTAACCCAACCTAACATCTCGGCACTAATATTTGACAACATTCCTGGCGAGTTGGCCTCTACGTCTCCGTGGGACTTTTATATACATCAATAACGTAATATAACGTAACCTAACCCAACATAACATCTCGGCGGTAATATTTGACAACATTCCTGGCGAGTTGGCCTCTACGTCTCCGTGGGGCATTCATATACATCAATAACGTAATATAACCTAAAATCTCGGCGGTAATATTTGACAACATTCCTGGCTTGATGGCCTCTGCCTCTCCGTGGGACCTTCATACACGTCAATAACGTAATATAATCTAACCTAACCCAACCTATCATCTCGGCGGTAATATTTGAAAACATTCCTGGCGAGTTGGCCTCTACGTCTCCGTGGGATCTTCATATACATCAATAACGTAATATAACCTAACGTAACACAACTTATCCTCTCGGCAGTAATATTTGACAACATTCCTGGCTTGTTGGCCTCTATGTTTCCGTGGGACCTTTATATACATCAATAACGTAATATAACCTAGCCTAACCCAACCTATCATCTCGGCGGTAATATTTGACAACATTCCTGGCGAATTGGCCTCTACGTCTTCGTGGGACCTTCATATACATCAATAACATAATATTACCTAACCTAACCCAACCTATCATCTCGGCGGTAATATTTGACAACATTCGTGGCGAGTTGGCCTCTACGTCTCCGTGGGACTTTTATATACATCAATAACGTAATTTAACCTAACCTAAACCGACGTAACATCTCGGCGGTAATATTTGACAACATTCCTGGCTTGTTGGCCTCTACGTCTCCGTGGGACCTTCATATTCATCAATAACGCAATATAACGTAACCTAAACCAACCTATCATATCGGCGGTAATATTTGAAAACATTCCTGGCGAGTTGGCCTCTACCTCTCCGTGCGACCTTCATATACATCAATAACGTAATTTAACCTAACCTAAACCAACGTAACATCTCGGTGGTAATATTTGACAACATTCATGGCTTGTTGGCCTCTATGTTTCCGTGGGACCTTTATATACATCAATAACGTAATCTAACCTAACCTAACCCAACCTAACTTCTCGGCGGTAATATTTAACAACATTCCTGGCGAGTTGGTCTCTACGCCTCCGTGGGACCTCCATATACATCAATAACGTAATATAACCTAAAATCTCGGCGGTAATATTTGATAACATTCCTGGCGAGTTGAGCTCTACGTCTCCGTGGGAATTTTATATACATCAATAACGTAATATAACCTAACCTAACCCAACCTAACATCTCGGCACTAATATTTGACAACATTCCTGGAGAATTGGCCTCTACCTCTCCGTGGGACGTTCATATACGTCAATAGCGTAATATAATCTAACCTAACCCAACCTATCATCTCGGCGGAAATATTTGACAACATTCCTGGTCAGTTGGCCTCTACGTCTCCGTGGAACCTTCATTTACATCAATAACGTAATATAACCTAACCTAACCCAACCTATCATCTCGGCGGTAATATTTGACTACATTCCTGGCGAGTTGGCCTCTACGTCTCCGTGGGACTTTTATATACATCAATAACGTAATTTAACCTAACCTAAACCTACGTAACATCTCGGCGGTAATATGTGACAACATTCCTGGCTTGATGGCCTCTGCCTCTCCGTGGGACCTACATATACGTCAATAACGTAATATAATCTAACCTAACCCAACCTATCATCTCGGCGGTAATATTTGAAAACATTCCTGGCGAGTTGGCCTCTACGTCTCCGTGGGATCTTCATATACATCAATAACGTAATATAACCTAACGTAACACAACTTATCCTCTCGTCGGTAATATTTGACAACATTCGTGGCGAGTTGGCCTCTACGTCTCCGTGGGACTTTTATATACATCAATAACGTAATTTAACCTAACCTAAACCAACGTAACATCTCGGCGGTAATATTTGACAATATTCCTGGCGAGTTGGCCTCTACGTCTCCGTGGGACCTTCGTATACATAAATAACGTAATTTAACCTAACCTAAACCAACGTAACATCTCGGTGGTAATATTTGACAACATTCCTGGCTTGTTGGCCTCTACGTCTCCGTGGGACCTTCATATTCATCAATAACGTAATATAACGTAACCTAAACCAACCTATCATATCGGCGGTAATATTTGAAAACATTCCTGGCGAGTTGGCCTCTACGTCTCTGTGGGAAATTTATATACATCAATAACGTAATATAACCTAACCTAACCCAACCTAACATCTCGGCACTAATATTTGACAACATTCCTGGCGAGTTGGCCTCTACGTCTCCGTGGGACCTTTATATACATCAATAACGTAATATAACGTAACCTAACCCAACATAACATCTCGGCGTTAATATTTGACAACATTCCTGGCGAGTTGGCCTCTACGTCTCCGTGGGGCATTCATATACATCAATAACGTAATATAACCTAAAATCTCGGCGGTAATATTTGACAACATTCCTGGCGATTTGGCCTCTACGTCTCCGTGGGGCCTTCATATACATCAATAACGTAATCGAACCTAACCTAACCCAACCTATCATCTCGGCACTAATATTTGACAACATTCCTGTCGATGTTGGCCTCTACGTCTCTGTGGGACCTTCATATACATCAATAACGTAATATTACCTAACCTAACCGAACCTAACATCTCGGCACTAATAGTTGAAAACATTCCTGGCTTGTTGGCCTCTACGTCTCCGTGGAACCTTCATATACATCAATAACGTAATATAACCTAACCTAACTCAACCTATCATCTCGGCGGTAATATTTGACAACATTCCTGGCGAGTTGGCCTCTACGTCTCTGTGGGAATTTTAAATACATCAATAACGTAATATAACCTAACATAACCCAACCTAACATCTCGGCACTAATATTTGACAACATTCCTGGCGAGTTGGCCTCTGCCTCTCCGTGGGACCTTCATATACGTCAATAACGTAATATAATCTAACCTAACCCAACCTATCATCTCGGCGGTAATATTTGACAACATTCCTGGCGAGTTGGCCTCTACGTCTCCGTGGGACTTTTATATACATCAGTAACGTAATTTAACCTAACCTAAACCTACGTAACATCTCGGCGGTAATATGTGACAACATTCCTGGCTTGATGGCCTCTACGTCTCCGTGGGACCCTCATATGCATCAATAACGTAATATAACCTAACCTAACCCAACCTAACATCTCGGCACTAATATTTGACAACATTCCTGTCGAGTTGGCCTCTACCTCTCCGTGCGACCTTCATATACATCAATAACGTAATATAACGTAACCTAACCCAACCTATCATATCGGCGATAATATTTGACAACATTCCTGGCGAGTTGGCCTCTACGTCTCCGTGGGACCTTCGTATACATCAATAACGTAATTTAACATAACCTAAACCAACGTAACATCTCGGTAGTAATATTTGACAACATTCCTGGCTTGTTGGCCTCTACGTCTCCGTGGGACCTTCATATACATCAATAACGTAATTTAACCTAACCTAAACCAACGTAACATCTCGGTGGTAATATTTGACAACATTCCTGGCCTGTTGGCCTCTATGTTTCCGTGGGACCTTTATATACATCAATAACGTAATATAACCTAACCTAGCCCAACCTATCATCTCGGCGGTAATATTTGACAACATTCCTGGCGAGTTGGCCTCTACGCCTCCGTGCGACCTTCATATACATCAATAACGTAATATAACCTAACCTGAACCAACCTATCATCTCGGCCGTAATATTTGACAACATTCCTGGCGAGTTGAGCTCTACGTCTCCGTGGGACCTTCATATACATCAATAACGTAATATCACCTAGCCTAACCCAACCTAAGATCTCGGCACTAATATTTGACAACATTCCTGGCGAGTTGGCCTCTACGTCTCCGTGGGACCTTCATATACATCAATAACATAATATTACCTAACCTAATCCAACCTATCATCTCGGCGGTAATATTTGACAACATTCGTGGCGAGTTGGCCTCTACGTCTCCGTGGAACCTTCATATACATCAATAACGTAATATAACCTAACCTAACCCAACCTATCATCTCGGCGGTAATATTTGACAACATTCCTGGCGAGTTGGCCTCTACGCCTCCGTGCGACCTTCATATACATCAATAACGTAATATAACGTAACCTAAACCAACCTATCATATCGGCGGTAATATTTGACAACATTCCTGGCCAGTTGAGCTCTATGTCTCCGTGGGACCTTCATATACATCAATAACGTAATATCACCTAACCTAACCCAACCTAAGATCTCGGCACTAATATTTGACAACATTCCTGGCCAGTTGGCCTCTACGTCTCCGTGGGGCCTTCATATACATCAATAACGTAATCTAACCTAACCTAACCCAACCTATCATCTCGGCGGTAATATTTGACAACATTCTTGGCGAGTTGGCCTCTACGCCTCCGTGCGACCTTCATATAGATCAATAACGTAATATAACCTAACCTGAACCAACCTATCATCGCGGCGATAATATTTGACAACATTCCTGGCGAGTTGAGCTCTACGTCTCCGTGGGACCTTCATATACATCAATAACGTAATATCACCTAACCTAACCCAACCTAAGATCTCGGCACTAATATTTGACAACATTCCTGGCGAGTTGGCCTCTACGTCTCTGTGGGAATTTTATATACATCAATAACGTAATATAACCTAACATAACCCAACCTAACATCTCGGCACTAATATTTGACAACATTCCTGGCCAGTTGGCCTCTGCCTCTCCGTGGGACCTTCATATACGTCAATAACGTAATATAATCTAACCTAACGCAACCCATCATCTCGGCGGTAATATGTGACCACATTCCTGGCGAGTTGGCCTCTACGTCTCCGTGGGACCTTCGTATACATCAATAACGTAATATAACGTAACCTAAACCAACTTATCATATCGGCGGTAATATTTGACAATATTCCTGGCGAGTTGGCCTCTACGTCTCCGTGGGACCTTTATATACATCAATAACGTAATATAACCTAACCTAACCCAACCTGTCACCTCGGCGGTAATATTTGAACACATTCCTGGCGAGTTGGCCTCTACGTCTCCGTGGGACTTTTATATACATCAATAACGTAATATAACGTAACCTAACCCAACCTATCATCTCGGCGGTAATATTTGACTACATTCCTGGCGAGTTGGCCTCTACGTCTCCGTGGGACTTTTATATACATCAATAACGTAATTTAACCTAACCTAAACCAACCTATCATATCGGCGGTAATATATGAAAACATTCTTGTTGATGTTGGCCTCTACGTCTCTGTGGGACCTTCATATACATCAATAACGTAATATTACCTAACCTAACCCAACTTAACATCTAGGCACTAATATTTGAAAACATTCCTGGCGAGTTGGCCTCTACGTCTCTGTGGGTATTTTATATACATCAATAACGTAATATAACGTAACCTAACCCAACCTATCATATCGGCGGTAATATTTGACAACATTCCTGGCGAGTTGGCCTCTACGTCTCCGTGGGACCTTCATATACATCAATAACGTAATATAACCTAACCTGAACCAACCTATCATCTCGGCGGTAATATTTGACAACATTCCTGGCGAGTTGAGCTCTACGTCTCCGTGGGACCTTCATATACATCAATAACGAAATATCACCTAACCTAACCCAACCTAAGATCTCGGCACTAATATTTGACAACATTCCGGGCGAGTTGGCCCCTACGTCTCTGTGGGAATTTTATATACATCAATAACGTAATATAACCTAACCTAACCCAACCTAACATCTCGGCACTAATATTTGACAACATTCCTGGCGAGTTGGCCCCTACCTCTCCGTGCGACCTTCATATACATCAATAACGTAATATAACGTAACCTAACCCAACCTATCATATCGGCGGTAATATTTGACAACATTCCTCGCGAGTTGGCCTCTACCTCTCCGTGCGACCTTCATATACATCAATAACGTAGTATAACGTAACCTAAACCAACCTATCATATCGGCGGTAATATTTGACAACAGTCCTGGCTTGTAGGCCTCTATGTTTCCGTGTGACCTTTATATACATCAATAACGTAATATAACCTAACCTAACCCAACCTATCATCTCGGCGGTAATATTTGACAACATTCCTGGCGAGTTGGCCTCTACGTCTCCGTGGGACCTTCATATACATCAATAACATAATATAACCTAACCTAACCCAACCAATCATCTCGGCGGTAATATTTGACAACATTCCTGGCGAGTTGGCCTCTACGTCTCCGTGGGACCTTCATATACATCAATAACGTAATATCACCTAACCTAACCCAACCTAAGATCTCGGCACTAATATTTGACAACATTCCTGGCGAGTTGGCCTCTACGTCTCTGTGGGAATTTTATATACATCAATAACGTAATATAACCTAACCTAACCCAACCTAACATCTCGGCACTAATATTTGACAACATTCCTGGAGAATTGGCCTCTACTTCTCCGTGGGACGTTCATATACGTCAATAGCGTAATATAATCTAACCTAACCCAACCTATCATCTCGGCGGAAATATTTGGCAACATTCCTTGTCAGTTGGCCTCTACGTCTCCGTGGGACTTTTATATACATCAATAACGTAATTTAACCTAACCTAAACCTACGTAACATCTCGGCGGAAATATGTGACAACATTCCTGGCTTGATGGCCTCTACGTCTCCGTGGGACCCTCATATGCATCAATAACGTAATATAACCTAACCTAACCCAACCTAACATCTCGGCACTAATATTTGACAACATTCCTGGCGAGTTGGCCTCTGCGTCTCCGTGGGACTTTTATATACATCAATAACGTAATATAACGTAACCTAACCCAAAATAACATCTCGGCGGTAATATTTGACAACATTCCTGGCGAGTTGGCCTCTACGTCTCCGTGGGGCATTCATATACATCAATAACGTAATATAACCTAAACTCTCGGCGGTAATATTTGACAACATTCCTGGCGAGTTGAGCTCTACGTCTCCGTGGGACCTTCATATACATCAATAACGTAATATCACCTAACCTAACCCAACCTAAGATCTCGGCACTAATATTTGACAACATTCCTGGCGAGTTGGCCTCTACGTCTCTGTGGGAATTTTATATACATCAATAACGTAATATAACCTAACCTAACCCAACCTAACATCTCGGCACTAATATTTGACAACATTCCTGGAGAATTGGCCTCTACCTCTCCGTGGGACGTTCATATACGTCAATAGCGTAATATAATCTGACCTAACCCAACCTATCATCTCGGCGGAAATATTTGACAACATTCCTGGTCAGTTGGCCTCTACGTCTCCGTGGAACCTTCATTTACATCAATAACGTAATATAACCTAACCTAACCCAACCTATCACCTCGGCACTAATATTTGACTACATTCCTGGCGAGTTGGCCTCTACGTCTCCGTGGGACTTTTATATACATCAATAACGTAATTTAACCTAACCTAAACCTACGTAACATCTCGGCGGTAATATGTGACAACATTCCTGGCTTGATGGCCTCTACGTCTCCGTGGGACCCTCATATGCATCAATAACGTAATATAACCTAACCTAACCCAACCTAACATCTCGGCACTAATATTTGACAACATTCCTGTCGAGTTGGCCTCTACCTCTCCGTGCGACCTTCATATACATCAATAACGTAATATAACGTAACCTAACCCAACCTATCATATCGGCGATAATATTTGACAACATTCCTGGCGAGTTGGCCTCTACGTCTCCGTGGGACCTTCATTTACATCAATAACGTAATATAACGTAACCTAAACCAACCTATCATATCGGCGGTAATATTTGAAAACATTCCTGGCGAGTTGGCCGCTACGTCTCTGTGGGAAATTTATATACATCAATAACGTAATATAACCTAACCTAACCCAACCTGTCACCTCGGCGGTAATATTTGAACACATTCCTGGCGAGTTGGCCTCTACGTCTCCGTGGGACTTTTATATACATCAATAACGTAATATAACGTAACCTAACCCAACCTATCATATCGGCGGAAATATTTGACAACATTCCTGGCGAGTTGGCCTCTACGTCTCCGTGGGACCTTCATATACATCAATAACGTAATATAACGTAACCTAAACCAACCTATCATATCGGCGGTAATATTTGAAAACATTCCTGGCGAGTTGGCCTCTACGTCTCTGTGGGAAATTTATATACATCAATAACGTAATATAACCTAACCTAACCCAACCTAAAATCTCGGCGGTAATATTTGACAACATTCCTGGCGAGTTGAGCTCTACGTCTCCGTGGGACCTTCATATACATCAATAACGTAATATCACCTAACCTAACCCAACCTAAGATCTCGGCACTAATATTTGACAACATTCCTGGCGAGTTGGCCTCTACGTCTCTGTGGGAATTTTATATACATCAATAACGTAATATAACCTAACCTAACCCAACCTAACATCTCGGCACTAATATTTGACAACATTCCTGGAGAATTGGCCTCTACCTCTCCGTGGGACGTTCATATACGTCAATAGCGTAATATAATCTAACCTAACCCAACCTATCATCTCGGCGGAAATATTTGACAACATTCCTGGTCAGTTGGCCTCTACGTCTCCGTGGAACCTTCATTTACATCAATAACGTAATATAACCTAACCTAACCCAACCTATCATCTCGGCACTAATATTTGACTACATTCCTGGCGAGTTGGCCTCTACGTCTCCGTGGGACTTTTATATACATCAATAACGTAATTTAACCTAACCTAAACCTACGTAACATCTCGGCGGTAATATGTGACAACATTCCTGGCTTGATGGCCTCTACGTCTCCGTGGGACCTTCATATACGTCAATAACGTAATATAATCTAACCTAACCCAACCTATCATCTCGGCGGTAATATTTGACAACATTCCCGGCGAGTTGGCCTCTACGTCTCCGTGGGATCTTCATATACATCAATAACGTAATATAACCTAACGTAACACAACTTATCCTCTCGGCAGTAATATTTGACAACATTCCTGGCTTGTTGGCCTCTATGTTTCCGTGGGACCTTTATATACATCAATAACGTAATATAACCTAACCTAACCCAACCTATCATCTCGGCGGTAATATTTGACAACATTCCTGGCGAATTGGCCTCTACGTCTCCGTGGGACCTTCATATACATCAATAACATAATATTACCTAACCTAACCCAACCTATCATCTCGGCGGTAATATTTGACAACATTCGTGGCGAGTTGGCCTCTACGTCTCCGTGGGACTTTTATATACATCAATAACGTAATTTAACCTAACCTAAACCAACCTATCATATCGGTGGTAATATTTGAAAACATTCCTGTCGATGTTGGCCTCTACGTCTCCGTGGGACCTTCATATACATCAATAACGTAATTTAACCTAACCTAAACCAACGTAACATCTCGGTGGTAATATTTGACAACATTCCTGGCTTGTTGGCCTCTATGTTTCCGTGGGACCTTTATATACATCAATAACGTAATATAACCTAACCTAGCCCAACGTATCATCTCGGCGGTAATATTTGACAACATTCCTGGCGAGTTGGCCTCTACGCCTCCGTGCGACCTTCATATACATCAATAACGTAATATCACCTAACCTGAACCAACCTATCATCCCGGCGGTAATATTTGACAACATTCCTGGCGAGTTGAGCTCTACGTCTCCGTGGGACCTTCATATACATCAATAACGAAATATCACCTAACCTAACCAAACCTAAGATCTCGGCACTAATATTTGACAACATTCCTGGCGAGTTGGCCTCTACGTCTCTGTGGGAATTTTATATACATCAATAACGTAATATAACCTAACCTAACCCAACCTAACATCTCGGCACTAATATTTGACAACATTCCTGGCGAGTTGGCCTCTACCTCTCCGTGCGACCTTCATATACATCAATAACGTAATATAACGTAACCTAACCCAACCTATCATATCGGCGGTAATATTTGACAACATTCCTCGCGAGTTGGCCTCTACCTCTCCGTGCGACCTTCATATACATCAATAACGTAATATAACGTAACCTAAACCAACCTATCATATCGGCGGTAATATTTGAAAACATTCATGTCGATGTTGGCCTCTACGTCTCCGTGTGACTTTTATATACATCAAAACGTAATATAACCTAACCTAACCCAACCTATCATCTCGGCAGTAATATTTGACAACATTCCTGTCGAGTTGGCCTCTACGTCTCCGTGGGACTTTTATTTACATCAATAACGTAATTTAACCTAACCTAACCCAACCTAACATCTCGGCACTAATATTTGACAACATTCCTGGCGAGTTGGCCTCTACCTCTCCGTGCGACCTTCATATACATCAATAACGTAGTATAACGTAACCTAAACCAACCTATCATCTCGGCGGTAATATTTGACTACATTCCTGGCGAGTTGGCCTCTACGTCTCCGTGGGACTTTTATATACATCAATAACGTAATTTAACCTAACCTAAACCTACGTAACATCTCGGCGGTAATATGTGACAACATTCCTGGCTTGATGGCCTCTACGTCTCCGTGGGACCCTCATATGCATCAATAACGTAATATAACCTAACCTAACCCAACCTAACATCTCGGCACTAATATTTGACAACATTCCTGTCGAGTTGGCCTCTACCTCTCCGTGCGACCTTCATATACATCAATAACGTAATATAACGTAACCTAACCCAACCTATCATATCGGCGATAATATTTGACAACATTCCTGGCGAGTTGGCTTCTACGTCTCCGTGGGACCTTCATTTACATCAATAACGTAATATAACGTAACCTAAACCAACCTATCATATCGGCGGTAATATTTGAAAACATTCCTGGCGAGTTGGCCTCTACGTCTCTGTGGGAAATTTATATACATCAATAACGTAATATAACCTAACCTAACCCAACCTGTCACCTCGGCGGTAATATTTGAACACATTCCTGGCGAGTTGGCCTCTACGTCTCCGTGGGACTTTTATATACATCAATAACGTAATATAACGTAACCTAACCCAACCTATCATATCGGCGGAAATATTTGACAACATTCCTGGCGAGTTGGCCTCTACGTCTCCGTGGGACCTTCATATACATCAATAACGTAATATAACGTAACCTAAACCAACTTATCATATCGGCTGTAATATATGAAAACATTCTTGTCGATGTTGGCCTCTACGTCTCTGTGGGACCTTCATATACATCAATAACGTAATATTACCTAACCTAACCCAACTTAACATCTCGGCACTAATATTTGAAAACATTCCTGGCGAGTTGGCCTCTACGTCTCTGTGGGTATTTTATATACATCAATAACGTAATATAACGTAACCTAACCCAACCTAAAATCTCGGCGGTAATATTTGACAACATTCCTGGCGAGTTGAGCTCTACGTCTCCGTGGGACCTTCATATACATCAATAACGTAATATCACCTAACCTAACCCAACCTAAGATCTCGGCACTAATATTTGACAACATTCCTGGCGAGTTGGCCGCTACGTCTCTGTGGGAATTTTATATACATCAATAACGTAATATAACCTAACCTAACCCAACCTAACATCTCGGCACTAATATTTGACAACATTCCTGGAGAATTGGCCTCTACCTCTCCGTGGGACGTTCATATACGTCAATAGCGTAATATAATCTAACCTAACCCAACCTATCATCTCGGCGGAAATATTTGACAACATTCCTGGTCAGTTGGCCTCTACGTCTCCGTGGAACCTTCATTTACATCAATAACGTAATATAACCTAACCTAACCCAACCTATCATCTCGGCACTAATATTTGACTACATTCCTGGCGAGTTGGCCTCTACGTCTCCGTGGGACTTTTATATACATCAATAACGTAATTTAACCTAACCTAAACCTACGTAACATCTCGGCGGTAATATGTGACAACATTCCTGGCTTGATGGCCTCTACGTCTCCGTGGGACCTTCATATACGTCAATAACGTAATATAATCTAACCTAACCCAACCTATCATCTCGGCGGTAATATTTGACAACATTCCCGGCGAGTTGGCCTCTACGTCTCCGTGGGATCTTCATATACATCAATAACGTAATATAACCTAACGTAACACAACTTATCCTCTCGGCAGTAATATTTGACAACATTCCTGGCTTGTTGGCCTCTATGTTTCCGTGGGACCTTTATATACATCAATAACGTAATATAACCTAACCTAACCCAACCTATCATCTCGGCGGTAATATTTGACAACATTCCTGGCGAATTGGCCTCTACGTCTCCGTGGGACCTTCATATACATCAATAACATAATATTACCTAACCTAACCCAACCTATCATCTCGGCGGTAATATTTGACAACATTCGTGGCGAGTTGGCCTCTACGTCTCCGTGGGACTTTTATATACATCAATAACGTAATTTAACCTAACCTAAACCAACCTATCATATCGGTGGTAATATTTGAAAACATTCCTGTCGATGTTGGCCTCTACGTCTCCGTGGGACCTTCATATACATCAATAACGTAATTTAACCTAACCTAAACCAACGTAACATCTCGGTGGTAATATTTGACAACATTCCTGGCTTGTTGGCCTCTATGTTTCCGTGGGACCTTTATATACATCAATAACGTAATATAACCTAACCTAGCCCAACGTATCATCTCGGCGGTAATATTTGACAACATTCCTGGCGAGTTGGCCTCTACGCCTCCGTGCGACCTTCATATACATCAATAACGTAATATCACCTAACCTGAACCAACCTATCATCCCGGCGGTAATATTTGACAACATTCCTGGCGAGTTGAGCTCTACGTCTCCGTGGGACCTTCATATACATCAATAACGAAATATCACCTAACCTAACCAAACCTAAGATCTCGGCACTAATATTTGACAACATTCCTGGCGAGTTGGCCTCTACGTCTCTGTGGGAATTTTATATACATCAATAACGTAATATAACCTAACCTAACCCAACCTAACATCTCGGCACTAATATTTGACAACATTCCTGGCGAGTTGGCCTCTACCTCTCCGTGCGACCTTCATATACATCAATAACGTAATATAACGTAACCTAACCCAACCTATCATATCGGCGGTAATATTTGACAACATTCCTCGCGAGTTGGCCTCTACCTCTCCGTGCGACCTTCATATACATCAATAACGTAATATAACGTAACCTAAACCAACCTATCATATCGGCGGTAATATTTGAAAACATTCATGTCGATGTTGGCCTCTACGTCTCCGTGTGACTTTTATATACATCAAAACGTAATATAACCTAACCTAACCCAACCTATCATCTCGGCAGTAATATTTGACAACATTCCTGTCGAGTTGGCCTCTACGTCTCCGTGGGACTTTTATTTACATCAATAACGTAATTTAACCTAACCTAACCCAACCTAACATCTCGGCACTAATATTTGACAACATTCCTGGCGAGTTGGCCTCTACCTCTCCGTGCGACCTTCATATACATCAATAACGTAGTATAACGTAACCTAAACCAACCTATCATCTCGGCGGTAATATTTGACTACATTCCTGGCGAGTTGGCCTCTACGTCTCCGTGGGACTTTTATATACATCAATAACGTAATTTAACCTAACCTAAACCTACGTAACATCTCGGCGGTAATATGTGACAACATTCCTGGCTTGATGGCCTCTACGTCTCCGTGGGACCCTCATATGCATCAATAACGTAATATAACCTAACCTAACCCAACCTAACATCTCGGCACTAATATTTGACAACATTCCTGTCGAGTTGGCCTCTACCTCTCCGTGCGACCTTCATATACATCAATAACGTAATATAACGTAACCTAACCCAACCTATCATATCGGCGATAATATTTGACAACATTCCTGGCGAGTTGGCTTCTACGTCTCCGTGGGACCTTCATTTACATCAATAACGTAATATAACGTAACCTAAACCAACCTATCATATCGGCGGTAATATTTGAAAACATTCCTGGCGAGTTGGCCTCTACGTCTCTGTGAGAAATTTATATACATCAATAACGTAATATAACCTAACCTAACCCAACCTGTCACCTCGGCGGTAATATTTGAACACATTCCTGGCGAGTTGGCCTCTACGTCTCCGTGGGACTTTTATATACATCAATAACGTAATATAACGTAACCTAACCCAACCTATCATATCGGCGGAAATATTTGACAACATTCCTGGCGAGTTGGCCTCTACGTCTCCGTGGGACCTTCATATACATCAATAACGTAATATAACGTAACCTAAACCAACTTATCATATCGGCTGTAATATATGAAAACATTCTTGTCGATGTTGGCCTCTACGTCTCTGTGGGACCTTCATATACATCAATAACGTAATATTACCTAACCTAACCCAACTTAACATCTCGGCACTAATATTTGAAAACATTCCTGGCGAGTTGGCCTCTACGTCTCTGTGGGTATTTTATATACATCAATAACGTAATATAACGTAACCTAACCCAACCTATCATATCGGCGGTAATATTTGACAACATTCCTGGCGAGTTGGCCTCTACGTCTCCGTGGGACCTTCATATACATCAATAACGTAATATAACGTAACCTAAACCAACCTATCATATCGGCGGTAATATTTGAAAACATTCCTGGCGAGTTGGCCTCTACGTCTCTGTGGGAAATTTATATACATCAATAACGTAATATAACCTAACCTAACCCAACCTAACATCTCGGCACTAATATTTGACAACATTCCTGTCGATGTTGGCCTCTACGTCTCTGTGGGACCTTCATATACATCAATAACGTAATATTACCTAACCTAACCGAACCTAACATCTCGGCACTAATATTTGAAAACATTCCTGGCTTGTTGGCCTCTACGTCCCCGTGGGACCTTCATATACATCAATAACGTAATATAACCTAACCTAACCCAACCTATCATCTCGGCGGTAATATTGGACAACATTCGTGGCGAGTTGGCCTCTACGTCTCCATGGGACTTTTATATACATCAATATCGTAATTTAACCTCACCTAAACCGACGTATCATCTCGGCCGTAATATTTGACAACATTCCTGGCGAGTTGAGCTCTACGTCTCCGTGGGACCTTCATATACATCAATAACGTAATATCACCTAACCTAACCCAACCTAAGATCTCGGCACTAATATTTGACAACATTCCTGGCGAGTTGGCCTCTACGTCTCCGTGGGACCTTCATATACATCAATAACATAATATCACCTAACCTAACCCAACCTAAAATCTCGGCACTAATATTTGACAACATTCCTGGCGAGTTGGCCTCTACGTCTCCGTGGGACCTTCATATACATCAATAACGTAATATAACCTAACCTAACCCAACCTATCATCTCGGCGGTAATATTTGACAACATTCCTGGCGAGTTGGCCTCTACGCCTCCGTGCGACCTTCATATACATCAATAACGTAATATAACGTAACCTAAACCAACCTATCATATCGGCGGTAATATTTGACAACATTCCTGGCCAGTTGAGCTCTATGTCTCCGTGGGACCTTCATATACATCAATAACGTAATATCACCTAACCTAACCCAACCTAAGATCTCGGCACTAATATTTGACAACATTCCTGGCGAGTTGGCCTCTACGTCTCTGTGGGAATTTTATATACATCAATAACGTAATATAACGTAACCTAAACCAACCTATCATATCGGCGGTAATATTTGACAACATTCCTGGCGAGTTGGCCTCTGCCTCTCCGTGGGACCTTCATATACGTCAATAACGTAATATAATCTAACCTAACCCAACCTATCATCTCGGCGGTAATATTTGACAACATTCCTGGCGAGTTGGCCTCTACGTCTCCGTGGGATCTTCGTATACATCAATAACGTAATATAACCTAACGTAACACAACTTATCCTCTCGGCAGTAATATTTGACAACATTCCTGGCTTGTTGGCCTCTATGTTTCCGTGGGACCTTTATATACATCAATAACGTAATATAACCTAACCTAACCCAACCTATCATCTCGGCGGTAATATTTGACAACATTCCTGGCGAATTGGCCTCTACGTCTCCGTGGGACCTTCATATACATCAATAACATAATATTACCTAACCTAACCCAACCTATCATCTCGGCGGTAATATTTGACAACATTCGTGGCGAGTTGGCCTCTACGTCTCCGTGGGACTTTTATATACATCAATAATGTAATCTAACCTAACCTAAACCGACGTAACATCTCGGCGGTAATATTTGACAATATTCCTGGCGAGTTGGCCTCTACGTCTCCGTGGGACCTTCGTATACATAAATAACGTAATTTAACCTAACCCAAACCAACGTAACATCTCGGTGGTAATATTTGACAACATTCCTGGCTTGTTGGTCTCTACGTCTCCGTGGGACCTTCATATTCATCAATAACGCAATATAACGTAACCTAAACCAACGTATCATCTCGGCGGTAATATTTGACAACATTCCTGGCGAGTTGGCCTCTACGCCTCCGTGCGACCTTCATATACATCAATAACGTAATATAACCTAACCTGAACCAACCTATCATCCCGGCGGTAATATTTGACAACATTCCTGGCGAGTTGAGCTCTACGTCTCTGTGGGAAATTTATATACATCAATAACGTAATATAACCTAACCTAACCCAACCTAACATCTCGGCACTAATATTTGACAACATTCCTGGCGAGTTGGCCTCTACGTCTCCGTGGGACTTTTATATACATCAATAACGTAATATAACGTCACCTAACCCAACATAACATCTCGGCGGTAATATTTGACAACATTCCTGGCGAGTTGGCCTCTACGTCTCCGTGGGGCATTCATATACATCAATAACGTAATATAACCTAAAATCTCGGCGGTAATATTTGACAACGTTCCTGGCGATTTGGCCTCTACGTCTCCGTGGGGCCTTCATATACATCAATAACGTAATCTAACCTAATCTAACCCAACCTATCATCTCGGCACTAATATTTGACAACATTCCTGTCGATGTTGGCCTCTACGTCTCTGTGGGACCTTCATATACATCAATAACGTAATATTACCTAACCTAACCGAACCTAACATCTCGGCACTAATATTTGAAAACATTCCTGGCTTGTTGGCCTCTACGTCTCCGTGGGACCTTCATATACATCAATAATGTAATTTAACCTAACCTAAACCAACGTAACATCTCGGTGGCAATATTTGACAACATTCCTGGCTTGTTGGCCTCTATGTTTCCGTGGGACCTTTACATACATCAATAACGTAATATAACCTAACCTAGCCCAACCTATCATCTCGGCGGTAATATTTGACAACATTCCTGGCGAGTTGGCCTCTACGCCTCCGTGCGACCTTCATATACATCAATAACGTAATATAACCTAACCTGAACCAACCTATCATCTCGGCGGTAATATTTGACAACATTCCTGGCGAGTTGAGCTCTACGCCTCCGTGGGACCTCCATATACATCAATAACGTAATATAACCTAACCCAACCCAACCTAACATCTCGGCACTAATATTTGACAACATTCCTGGCGAGTTGGCCTCTACGTCTCTGTGGGTATTTTATATACATCAATAACGTAATATAACGTAACCTAACCCAACCTAAAATCTCGGCGGTAATATTTGACAACATTCCTGGCGAGTTGAGCTCTACGTCTCCGTGGGACCTTCATATACATCAATAACGTAATATCACCTAACCTAACCCAACCTAAGATCTCGGCACTAATATTTGACAACATTCCTGGCGAGTTGGCCTCTACGTCTCTGTGGGAATTTTATATACATCAATAACGTAATATAACCTAACCTAACCCAACCTAACATCTCGGCACTAATATTTGACAACATTCCTGGCGAGTTGGCCTCTACCTCTCCGTGCGACCTTCATATACATCAATAACGTAATATAACGTAACCTAACCCAACCTATCATATCGGCGGTAATATTTGACAACATTCCCGGCGAGTTGGCCTCTACGTCTCCGTGGGATCTTCATATACATCAATAACGTAATATAACCTAACGTAACACAACTTATCCTCTCGGCAGTAATATTTGACAACATTCCTGGCTTGTTGGCCTCTATGTTTCCGTGGGACCTTTATATACATCAATAACGTAATATAACCTAACCTAACCCAACCTATCATCTCGGCGGTAATATTTGACAACATTCCTGGCGAATTGGCCTCTACGTCTCCGTGGGACCTTCATATACATCAATAACATAATATTACCTAACCTAACCCAACCTATCATCTCGGCGGTAATATTTGACAACATTCGTGGCGAGTTGGCCTCTACGTCTCCGTGGGACTTTTATATACATCAATAACGTAATTTAACCTAACCTAAACCAACCTATCATATCGGTGGTAATATTTGAAAACATTCCTGTCGATGTTGGCCTCTACGTCTCCGTGGGACCTTCATATACATCAATAACGTAATTTAACCTAACCTAAACCAACGTAACATCTCGGTGGTAATATTTGACAACATTCCTGGCTTGTTGGCCTCTATGTTTCCGTGGGACCTTTATATACATCAATAACGTAATATAACCTAACCTAGCCCAACGTATCATCTCGGCGGTAATATTTGACAACATTCCTGGCGAGTTGGCCTCTACGCCTCCGTGCGACCTTCATATACATCAATAACGTAATATCACCTAACCTGAACCAACCTATCATCCCGGCGGTAATATTTGACAACATTCCTGGCGAGTTGAGCTCTACGTCTCCGTGGGACCTTCATATACATCAATAACGAAATATCACCTAACCTAACCAAACCTAAGATCTCGGCACTAATATTTGACAACATTCCTGGCGAGTTGGCCTCTACGTCTCTGTGGGAATTTTATATACATCAATAACGTAATATAACCTAACCTAACCCAACCTAACATCTCGGCACTAATATTTGACAACATTCCTGGCGAGTTGGCCTCTACCTCTCCGTGCGACCTTCATATACATCAATAACGTAATATAACGTAACCTAACCCAACCTATCATATCGGCGGTAATATTTGACAACATTCCTCGCGAGTTGGCCTCTACCTCTCCGTGCGACCTTCATATACATCAATAACGTAATATAACGTAACCTAAACCAACCTATCATATCGGCGGTAATATTTGAAAACATTCATGTCGATGTTGGCCTCTACGTCTCCGTGTGACTTTTATATACATCAAAACGTAATATAACCTAACCTAACCCAACCTATCATCTCGGCAGTAATATTTGACAACATTCCTGTCGAGTTGGCCTCTACGTCTCCGTGGGACTTTTATTTACATCAATAACGTAATTTAACCTAACCTAACCCAACCTAACATCTCGGCACTAATATTTGACAACATTCCTGGCGAGTTGGCCTCTACCTCTCCGTGCGACCTTCATATACATCAATAACGTAGTATAACGTAACCTAAACCAACCTATCATCTCGGCGGTAATATTTGACTACATTCCTGGCGAGTTGGCCTCTACGTCTCCGTGGGACTTTTATATACATCAATAACGTAATTTAACCTAACCTAAACCTACGTAACATCTCGGCGGTAATATGTGACAACATTCCTGGCTTGATGGCCTCTACGTCTCCGTGGGACCCTCATATGCATCAATAACGTAATATAACCTAACCTAACCCAACCTAACATCTCGGCACTAATATTTGACAACATTCCTGTCGAGTTGGCCTCTACCTCTCCGTGCGACCTTCATATACATCAATAACGTAATATAACGTAACCTAACCCAACCTATCATATCGGCGATAATATTTGACAACATTCCTGGCGAGTTGGCTTCTACGTCTCCGTGGGACCTTCATTTACATCAATAACGTAATATAACGTAACCTAAACCAACCTATCATATCGGCGGTAATATTTGAAAACATTCCTGGCGAGTTGGCCTCTACGTCTCTGTGGGAAATTTATATACATCAATAACGTAATATAACCTAACCTAACCCAACCTGTCACCTCGGCGGTAATATTTGAACACATTCCTGGCGAGTTGGCCTCTACGTCTCCGTGGGACTTTTATATACATCAATAACGTAATATAACGTAACCTAACCCAACCTATCATATCGGCGGAAATATTTGACAACATTCCTGGCGAGTTGGCCTCTACGTCTCCGTGGGACCTTCATATACATCAATAACGTAATATAACGTAACCTAAACCAACTTATCATATCGGCTGTAATATATGAAAACATTCTTGTCGATGTTGGCCTCTACGTCTCTGTGGGACCTTCATATACATCAATAACGTAATATTACCTAACCTAACCCAACTTAACATCTCGGCACTAATATTTGAAAACATTCCTGGCGAGTTGGCCTCTACGTCTCTGTGGGTATTTTATATACATCAATAACGTAATAAAACGTAACCTAACCCAACCTATCATATCGGCGGTAATATTTGACAACATTCCTGGCGAGTTGGCCTCTACGTCTCCGTGGGACCTTCATATACATCAATAACGTAATATAACGTAACCTAAACCAACCTATCATATCGGCGGTAATATTTGAAAACATTCCTGGCGAGTTGGCCTCTACGTCTCTGTGGGAAATTTATATACATCAATAACGTAATATAACCTAACCTAACCCAACCTAACATCTCGGCACTAATATTTGACAACATTCCTGTCGATGTTGGCCTCTACGTCTCTGTGGGACCTTCATATACATCAATAACGTAATATTACCTAACCTAACCGAACCTAACATCTCGGCACTAATATTTGAAAACATTCCTGGCTTGTTGGCCTCTACGTCCCCGTGGGACCTTCATATACATCAATAACGTAATATAACCTAACCTAACCCAACCTATCATCTCGGCGGTAATATTGGACAACATTCGTGGCGAGTTGGCCTCTACGTCTCCATGGGACTTTTATATACATCAATATCGTAATTTAACCTCACCTAAACCGACGTATCATCTCGGCCGTAATATTTGACAACATTCCTGGCGAGTTGAGCTCTACGTCTCCGTGGGACCTTCATATACATCAATAACGTAATATCACCTAACCTAACCCAACCTAAGATCTCGGCACTAATATTTGACAACATTCCTGGCGAGTTGGCCTCTACGTCTCCGTGGGACCTTCATATACATCAATAACATAATATCACCTAACCTAACCCAACCTAAGATCTCGGCACTAATATTTGACAACATTCCTGGCGAGTTGGCCTCTACGTCTCCGTGGGACCTTCATATACATCAATAACGTAATATAACCTAACCTAACCCAACCTATCATCTCGGCGGTAATATTTGACAACATTCCTGGCGAGTTGGCCTCTACGCCTCCGTGCGACCTTCATATACATCAATAACGTAATATAACGTAACCTAAACCAACCTATCATATCGGCGGTAATATTTGACAACATTCCTGGCCAGTTGAGCTCTATGTCTCCGTGGGACCTTCATATACATCAATAACGTAATATCACCTAACCTAACCCAACCTAAGATCTCGGCACTAATATTTGACAACATTCCTGGCGAGTTGGCCTCTACGTCTCTGTGGGAATTTTATATACATCAATAACGTAATATAACGTAACCTAAACCAACCTATCATATCGGCGGTAATATTTGACAACATTCCTGGCGAGTTGGCCTCTGCCTCTCCGTGGGACCTTCATATACGTCAATAACGTAATATAATCTAACCTAACCCAACCTATCATCTCGGCGGTAATATTTGACAACATTCCTGGCGAGTTGGCCTCTACGTCTCCGTGGGATCTTCGTATACATCAATAACGTAATATAACCTAACGTAACACAACTTATCCTCTCGGCAGTAATATTTGACAACATTCCTGGCTTGTTGGCCTCTATGTTTCCGTGGGACCTTTATATACATCAATAACGTAATATAACCTAACCTAACCCAACCTATCATCTCGGCGGTAATATTTGACAACATTCCTGGCGAATTGGCCTCTACGTCTCCGTGGGACCTTCATATACATCAATAACATAATATTACCTAACCTAACCCAACCTATCATCTCGGCGGTAATATTTGACAACATTCGTGGCGAGTTGGCCTCTACGTCTCCGTGGGACTTTTATATACATCAATAATGTAATCTAACCTAACCTAAACCGACGTAACATCTCGGCGGTAATATTTGACAATATTCCTGGCGAGTTGGCCTCTACGTCTCCGTGGGACCTTCGTATACATAAATAACGTAATTTAACCTAACCCAAACCAACGTAACATCTCGGTGGTAATATTTGACAACATTCCTGGCTTGTTGGTCTCTACGTCTCCGTGGGACCTTCATATTCATCAATAACGCAATATAACGTAACCTAAACCAACGTATCATCTCGGCGGTAATATTTGACAACATTCCTGGCGAGTTGGCCTCTACGCCTCCGTGCGACCTTCATATACATCAATAACGTAATATAACCTAACCTGAACCAACCTATCATCCCGGCGGTAATATTTGACAACATTCCTGGCGAGTTGAGCTCTACGTCTCTGTGGGAAATTTATATACATCAATAACGTAATATAACCTAACCTAACCCAACCTAACATCTCGGCACTAATATTTGACAACATTCCTGGCGAGTTGGCCTCTACGTCTCCGTGGGACTTTTATATACATCAATAACGTAATATAACGTCACCTAACCCAACATAACATCTCGGCGGTAATATTTGACAACATTCCTGGCGAGTTGGCCTCTACGTCTCCGTGGGGCATTCATATACATCAATAACGTAATATAACCTAAAATCTCGGCGGTAATATTTGACAACATTCCTGGCGATTTGGCCTCTACGTCTCCGTGGGGCCTTCATATACATCAATAACGTAATCTAACCTAATCTAACCCAACCTATCATCTCGGCACTAATATTTGACAACATTCCTGTCGATGTTGGCCTCTACGTCTCTGTGGGACCTTCATATACATCAATAACGTAATATTACCTAACCTAACCGAACCTAACATCTCGGCACTAATATTTGAAAACATTCCTGGCTTGTTGGCCTCTACGTCTCCGTGGGACCTTCATATACATCAATAATGTAATTTAACCTAACCTAAACCAACGTAACATCTCGGTGGCAATATTTGACAACATTCCTGGCTTGTTGGCCTCTATGTTTCCGTGGGACCTTTACATACATCAATAACGTAATATAACCTAACCTAGCCCAACCTATCATCTCGGCGGTAATATTTGACAACATTCCTGGCGAGTTGGCCTCTACGCCTCCGTGCGACCTTCATATACATCAATAACGTAATATAACCTAACCTGAACCAACCTATCATCTCGGCGGTAATATTTGACAACATTCCTGGCGAGTTGAGCTCTACGACTCCGTGGGACCTCCATATACATCAATAACGTAATATAACCTAACCCAACCCAACCTAACATCTCGGCACTAATATTTGACAACATTCCTGGCGAGTTGGCCTCTACGTCTCTGTGGGAATTTTATATACATCAATAACGTAATATAACCTAACATAACCCAACCTAACATCTCGGCACTAATATTTGACAACATTCCTGGCGAGTTGGCCTCTGCCTCTCCGTTGGGACCTTCATATACGTCAATAACGTAATATAATCTAACCTAACCCAACCTATCATCTCGGCGGTAATATTTGACAACATTCCTGTCGAGTTGGCCTCTACGTCTCCGTGGGATCTTCATATACATCAATAACGTAATATAACCTAACGTAACACAACTTATCCTCTCGATAGTAATATTTGACAACATTCCTGGCTTGTTGGCCTCTATGTTTCCGTGGGACCTTTATATACATCAATAACGTAATATAACCTAACCTAACCCAACCTATCATCTCGGCGGTAATATTTGACAACATTCCTGGCGAATTGGCCTCTACGTCTCCGTGGGACCTTCATATACATCAATAACATAATATTACCTATCCTAACCCAACCTATCATCTCGGCGGTAATATTTGACAACATTCGTGGCGAGTTGGCCTCTACGTCTCCGTGGGACTTTTATATACATCAATAACGTAATTTAACCTAACCTAAACCGACGTAACATCTCGGCGGTAATATTTGACAATATTCCTGGCGAGTTGGCCTCTACGTCTCCGTGGGACCTTTATATACATCAATAACGTAATATAACCTAACCTAACCCAACCTGTCACCTCGGCGGTAATATTTGAACACATTCCTGGCGAGTTGGCCTCTACGTCTCCGTGGGACCTTCATATTCATCAATAACGCAATATAACGTAACCTAAACCAACCTATCATATCGGCGGTAATATTTGAAAACATTCCTGGCGAGTTGGCCTCTACGTCTCTGTGGGAAATTTATATACATCAATAACGTAATATAACCTAACCTAACCCAACCTAACATCTCGGCAATAATATTTGACAACATTCCTGGCGAGTTGGCCTCTACGTCTCCGTGGGACCTTTATATACATCAATAACGTAATATAACGTAACCTAACCCAACATAACATCTCGGCGTTAATATTTGACAACATTCCTGGCGAGTTGGCCTCTACGTCTCCGTGGGGCATTCATATACATCAATAACGTAATATAACCTAAAATCTCGGCGGTAATATTTGACAACATTCCTGGCGATTTGGCCTCTACGTCTCCGTGGGGCCTTCATATACATCAATAACGTAATCTAACCTAACCTAACCCAACCTATCATCTCGGCGGTAATATTTGACAACATTCCTGGCGAGTTGGCCTCTACGCCTCCGTGCGACCTTCATATAGATCAATAACGTAATATAACCTAACCTGAACCAACCTATCATCGCGGCGATAATATTTGACAACATTCCTGGCGAGTTGAGCTCTACGTCTCCGTGGGACCTTCGTATACATCAATAACGTAATATAACCTAACGTAACACAACTTATCCTCTCGGCAGTAATATTTGACAACATTCCTGGCTTGTTGGCCTCTATGTTTCCGTGGGACCTTTATATACATCAATAACGTAATATAACCTAACCTAACCCAACCTATCATCTCGGCGGTAATATTTGACAACATTCCTGGCGAATTGGCCTCTACGTCTCCGTGGGACCTTCATATACATCAATAACATAATATTACCTAACCTAACCCAACCTATCATCTCGGCGGTAATATTTGACAACATTCGTGGCGAGTTGGCCTCTACGTCTCCGTGGGACTTTTATATACATCAATAATGTAATCTAACCTAACCTAAACCGACGTAACACCTCGGCGGTAATATTTGACAATATTCCTGGCGAGTTGGCCTCTACGTCTCCGTGGGACCTTCGTATACATAAATAACGTAATTTAACCTAACCCAAACCAACGTAACATCTCGGTGGTAATATTTGACAACATTCCTGGCTTGTTGGTCTCTACGTCTCCGTGGGACCTTCATATTCATCAATAACGCAATATAACGTAACCTAAACCAACGTATCATCTCGGCGGTAATATTTGACAACATTCCTGGCGAGTTGGCCTCTACGCCTCCGTGCGACCTTCATATACATCAATAACGTAATATAACCTAACCTGAACCAACCTATCATCCCGGCGGTAATATTTGACAACATTCCTGGCGAGTTGAGCTCTACGTCTCTGTGGGAAATTTATATACATCAATAACGTAATATAACCTATCCTAACCCAACCTAACATCTCGGCACTAATATTTGACAACATTCCTGGCGAGTTGGCCTCTACGTCTCCGTGGGACTTTTATATACATCAATAACGTAATATAACGTCACCTAACCCAACATAACATCTCGGCGGTAATATTTGACAACATTCCTGGCGAGTTGGCCTCTACGTCTCCGTGGGGCATTCATATACATCAATAACGTAATATAACCTAAAATCTCGGCGGTAATATTTGACAACATTCCTGGCGATTTGGCCTCTACGTCTCCGTGGGGCCTTCATATACATCAATAACGTAATCTAACCTAATCTAACCCAACCTATCATCTCGGCACTAATATTTGACAACATTCCTGTCGATGTTGGCCTCTACGTCTCTGTGGGACCTTCATATACATCAATAACGTAATATTACCTAACCTAACCGAACCTAACATCTCGGCACTAATATTTGAAAACATTCCTGGCTTGTTGGCCTCTACGTCTCCGTGGGACCTTCATATACATCAATAATGTAATTTAACCTAACCTAAACCAACGTAACATCTCGGTGGCAATATTTGACAACATTCCTGGCTTGTTGGCCTCTATGTTTCCGTGGGACCTTTACATACATCAATAACGTAATATAACCTAACCTAGCCCAACCTATCATCTCGGCGGTAATATTTGACAACATTCCTGGCGAGTTGGCCTCTACGCCTCCGTGCGACCTTCATATACATCAATAACGTAATATAACCTAACCTGAACCAACCTATCATCTCGGCGGTAATATTTGACAACATTCCTGGCGAGTTGAGCTCTACGCCTCCGTGGGACCTCCATATACATCAATAACGTAATATAACCTAACCCAACCCAACCTAACATCTCGGCACTAATATTTGACAACATTCCTGGCGAGTTGGCCTCTACGTCTCTGTGGGAATTTTATATACATCAATAACGTAATATAACCTAACATAACCCAACCTAACATCTCGGCACTAATATTTGACAACATTCCTGGCGAGTTGGCCTCTGCCTCTCCGTTGGGACCTTCATATACGTCAATAACGTAATATAATCTAACCTAACCCAACCTATCATCTCGGCGGTAATATTTGACAACATTCCTGTCGAGTTGGCCTCTACGTCTCCGTGGGATCTTCATATACATCAATAACGTAATATAACCTAACGTAACACAACTTATCCTCTCGATAGTAATATTTGACAACATTCCTGGCTTGTTGGCCTCTATGTTTCCGTGGGACCTTTATATACATCAATAACGTAATATAACCTAACCTAACCCAACCTATCATCTCGGCGGTAATATTTGACAACATTCCTGGCGAATTGGCCTCTACGTCTCCGTGGGACCTTCATATACATCAATAACATAATATTACCTATCCTAACCCAACCTATCATCTCGGCGGTAATATTTGACAACATTCGTGGCGAGTTGGCCTCTACGTCTCCGTGGGACTTTTATATACATCAATAACGTAATTTAACCTAACCTAAACCCACGTAACATCTCGGCGGTAATATTTGACAATATTCCTGGCGAGTTGGCCTCTACGTCTCCGTGGGACCTTTATATACATCAATAACGTAATATAACCTAACCTAACCCAACCTGTCACCTCGGCGGTAATATTTGAACACATTCCTGGCGAGTTGGCCTCTACGTCTCCGTGGGACCTTCATATTCATCAATAACGCAATATAACGTAACCTAAACCAACCTATCATATCGGCGGTAATATTTGAAAACATTCCTGGCGAGTTGGCCTCTACGTCTCTGTGGGAAATTTATATACATCAATAACGTAATATAACCTAACCTAACCCAACCTAACATCTCGGCAATAATATTTGACAACATTCCTGGCGAGTTGGCCTCTACGTCTCCGTGGGACCTTTATATACATCAATAACGTAATATAACGTAACCTAACCCAACATAACATCTCGGCGTTAATATTTGACAACATTCCTGGCGAGTTGGCCTCTACGTCTCCGTGGGGCATTCATATACATCAATAACGTAATATAACCTAAAATCTCGGCGGTAATATTTGACAACATTCCTGGCGATTTGGCCTCTACGTCTCCGTGGGGCCTTCATATACATCAATAACGTAATCTAACCTAACCTAACCCAACCTATCATCTCGGCGGTAATATTTGACAACATTCCTGGCGAGTTGGCCTCTACGCCTCCGTGCGACCTTCATATAGATCAATAACGTAATATAACCTAACCTGAACCAACCTATCATCGCGGCGATAATATTTGACAACATTCCTGGCGAGTTGAGCTCTACGTCTCCGTGGGACCTTCATATACATCAATAACGTAATATCACCTAACCTAACCCAACCTAAGATCTCGGCACTAATATTTGACAACATTCCTGGCGAGTTGGCCTCTACGTCTCTGTGGGAATTTTATATACATCAATAACGTAATATAACCTAACATAACCCAACCTAACATCTCGGCACTAATATTTGACAACATTCCTGGCCAGTTGGCCTCTGCCTCTCCGTGGGACCTTCATATACGTCAATAACGTAATATAATCTAACCTAACGCAACCCATCATCTCGGCGGTAATATGTGACCACATTCCTGGCGAGTTGGCCTCTACGTCTCCGTGGGACCTTCGTATACATCAATAACGTAATATAACGTAACCTAAACCAACTTATCATGTCGGCGGTAATATTTGACAATATTCCTGGCGAGTTGGCCTCTACGTCTCCGTGGGACCTTTATATACATCAATAACGTAATATAACCTAACCTAACCCAACCTGTCACCTCGGCGGTAATATTTGAACACATTCCTGGCGAGTTGGCCTCTACGTCTCCGTGGGACTTTTATATACATCAATAACGTAATATAACGTAACCTAACCCAACCTATCATATCGGCGGTAATATTTGACAACATTCCTGGCGAGTTGGCCTCTACGTCTCCGTGGGACCTTCATATACATCAATAACGTAATATAACGTAACCTAAACCAACCTATCATATCGGCTGTAATATATGAAAACATTCTTGTCGATGTTGGCCTCTACGTCTCTGTGGGACCTTCATATACATCAATAACGTAATATTACCTAACCTAACCCAACTTAACATCTCGGCACTAATATTTGAAAACATTCCTGGCGAGTTGGCCTCTACGTCTCTGTGGGAATTTTATATACATCAATAACGTAATATAACCTAACATAACCCAACCTAACATCTCGGCACTAATATTTGACAACATTCCTGGCGAGTTGGCCTCTGCCTCTCCGTGGGACCTTCATATACGTCAATAACGTAATATAATCTAACCTAACCTAAACCGACGTAACATCTCGGCGGTAATATTTGACAATAATCCTGGCGAGTTGGCCTCTACGTCTCCGTGGGACCTTCGTATACATAAATAACGTAATTTAACCTAACCTAAACCAACGTAACATCTCGGTGGTAATATTTGACAACATTCCTGGCTTGTTGGCCTCTACGTCTCCGTGGGACCTTCATATTCAACAATAACGCAATATAACGTAACCTAAACCAACCTATCATATCGGCGGTAATATTTGAAAACATTCCTGGCGAGTTGGCCTCTACGTCTCTGTGGGAAATTTATATACATCAATAACGTAATATAACCTAACCTAACCCAACCTAACATCTCGGCACTAATATTTGACAACATTCCTGGCGAGTTGGCCTCTACGTCTCCGTGGGACTTTTATATACATCAATAACGTAATATAACGTAACCTAACCCAACATAACATCTCGGCGGTAATATTTGACAACATTCCTGGCGAGTTGGCCTCTACGTCTCCGTGGGGCATTCATATACATCAACAACGTAATATAACCTAAAATCTCGGCGGTAATATTTGACAACATTCCTGGCGATTTGGCCTCTACGTCTCCGTGGGGCCTTCATATACATCAATAACGTAATCTAACCTAACCTAACCCAACCTATCATCTCGGCGGTAATATTTGACAACATTCCTGGCGAGTTGGCCTCTACGCCTCCGTGCGACCTTCATATAGATCAATAACGTAATATAACCTAACCTGAACCAACCTATCATCGCGGCGATAATATTTGACAACATTCCTGGCGAGTTGAGCTCTACGTCTCCGTGGGACCTTCATATACATCAATAACGTAATATCACCTAACCTAACCCAACCTAAGATCTCGGCACTAATATTTGACAACATTCCTGGCGAGTTGGCCTCTACGTCTCTGTGGGAATTTTATATACATCAATAACGTAATATAACCTAACCTAACCCAACCTAACATCTCGGCACTAATATTTCACAACATTCCTGGAGAATTGGCCTCTACCTCTCCGTGGGACGTTCATATACGTCAATAGCGTAATATAATCTAACCTAATCCAACCTATCATCTCGGCGGAAATATTTGACAACATTCCTGGTCAGTTGGCCTCTACGTCTCCGTGGAACCTTCATTTACATCAGTAACGTAATATAACCTAACCTAACCCAACCTATCATCTCGGCGGTAATATTTGACTACATTCCTGGCGAGTTGGCCTCTACGTCTCCGTGGGACTTTTATATACATCAATAACGTAATTTAACCTAACCTAAACCAACCTATCATATCGGCGGTAATATATGAAAACATTCTTGTCGATGTTGGCCTCTACGTCTCTGTGGGACCTTCATATACATCAATAACGTAATATTACCTAACCTAACCCAACTTAACATCTAGGCACTAATATTTGAAAACATTCCTGGCGAGTTGGCCTCTACGTCTCTGTGGGAAATTTATATACATCAATAACGTAATATAACCAAACCTAACCCAACCTAACATCTCGGCACTAATATTTGACAACATTCCTGGCGAGTTGGCCTCTACGTCTCCGTGGGACTTTTATATACATCAATAACGTAATATAACGTAACCTAACCCAACATAACATCTCGGCGGTAATATTTGACAACATTCCTGGCGAGTTGGCCTCTACGTCTCCGTGGGGCATTCATATACATCAACAACGTAATATAACCTAAAATCTCGGCGGTAATATTTGACAACATTCCTGGCGATTTGGCCTCTACGTCTCCGTGGGGCCTTCATATACATCAATAACGTAATCTAACCTAACCTAACCCAACCTATCATATCGGCGGTAATATTTGAAAACATTCATGTCGATGTTGGCCTCTACGTCTCCGTGGGACTTTTATATACATCAAAACGTAATATAACCTAACCTAACCCAACCTATCATCTCGGCAGTAATATTTGACAACATTCCTGTCGAATTGGCCTCTACGTCTCCGTGGGACTTTTATTTACATCAATAACGTAATTTAACCTAACCTAACCCAACCTAACATCTCGGCACTAATATTTGACAACATTCCTGGCGAGTTGGCCTCTACCTCTCCGTGCGACCTTCATATACATCAATAATGTAATTTAACCTAACCTAAACCAACGTAACATCTCGGTGGTAATATTTGACAACATTCATGGCTTGTTGGCCTCTATGTTTCCGTGGGACCTTTATATACATCAATAACGTAATCTAACCTAACCTAACCCAACCTAACTTCTCGGCGGTAATATTTAACAACATTCCTGGCGAGTTGGTCTCTACGCCTCCGTGGGACCTCCATATACATCAATAACGTAATATAACCTAACCCAACCCAACCTAACATCTCGGCACTAATATTTGACAACATTCCTGGCGAGTTGGCCTCTACGTCTCCGTGGGACCTTCATATACATCAATAACATAATATAACCTAACCTAACCCAACCAATCATCTCGGCGGTAATATTTGACAACATTCCTGGCGAGTTGGCCTCTACGTCTCCGTGGGACCTTCATATACATCAATAACGTAATATCACCTAACCTAACCCAACCTAAGATCTCGGCACTAATATTTGACAACATTCCTGGCGAGTTGGCCTCTACGTCTCTGTGGGAATTTTATATACATCAATAACGTAATATAACCTAACCTAACCCAACCTAACATCTCGGCACTAATATTTGACAACATTCCTGGAGAATTGGCCTCTACTTCTCCGTGGGACGTTCATATACGTCAATAGCGTAATATAATCTAACCTAACCCAACCTATCATCTCGGCGGAAATATTTGGCAACATTCCTTGTCAGTTGGCCTCTACGTCTCCGTGGGACTTTTATATACATCAATAACGTAATTTAACCTAACCTAAACCTACGTAACATCTCGGCGGTAATATGTGACAACATTCCTGGCTTGATGGCCTCTACGTCTCCGTGGGACCCTCATATGCATCAATAACGTAATATAACCTAACCTAACCCAACCTAACATCTCGGCACTAATATTTGACAACATTCCTGGCGAGTTGGCCTCTGCGTCTCCGTGGGACTTTTATATACATCAATAACGTAATATAACGTAACCTAACCCAAAATAACATCTCGGCGGTAATATTTGACAACATTCCTGGCGAGTTGGCCTCTACGTCTCCGTGGGGCATTCATATACATCAATAACGTAATATAACCTAAAATCTCGGCGGTAATATTTGACAACATTCCTGGCGAGTTGGCCTCTACGTCTCCGTGGGACCTTCATATTCAACAATAACGCAATATAACGTAACCTAAACCAACCTATCATATCGGCGGTAATATTTGAAAACATTCCTGGCGAGTTGGCCTCTACGTCTCTGTGGGAAATTTATATACATCAATAACGTAATATAACCTAACCTAACCCAACCTAACATCTCGGCACTAATATTTGACAACATTCCTGGCGAGTTGGCCTCTACGTCTCCGTGGGACTTTTATATACATCAATAACGTAATATAACGTAACCTAACCCAACATAACATCTCGGCGGTAATATTTGACAACATTCCTGGCGAGTTGGCCTCTACGTCTCCGTGGGGCATTCATATACATCAACAACGTAATATAACCTAAAATCTCGGCGGTAATATTTGACAACATTCCTGGCGATTTGGCCTCTACGTCTCCGTGGGGCCTTCATATACATCAATAACGTAATCTAACCTAACCTAACCCAACCTATCATCTCGGCGGTAATATTTGACAACATTCCTGGCGAGTTGGCCTCTACGCCTCCGTGCGACCTTCATATAGATCAATAACGTAATATAACCTAACCTGAACCAACCTATCATCGCGGCGATAATATTTGACAACATTCCTGGCGAGTTGAGCTCTACGTCTCCGTGGGACCTTCATATACATCAATAACGTAATATCACCTAACCTAACCCAACCTAAGATCTCGGCACTAATATTTGACAACATTCCTGGCGAGTTGGCCTCTACGTCTCTGTGGGAATTTTATATACATCAATAACGTAATATAACCTAACCTAACCCAACCTAACATCTCGGCACTAATATTTCACAACATTCCTGGAGAATTGGCCTCTACC
Organism: Xylocopa violacea; assembly: GCA_963969225.1. Classification (NCBI taxonomy): domain Eukaryota; kingdom Metazoa; phylum Arthropoda; class Insecta; order Hymenoptera; family Apidae; genus Xylocopa; species Xylocopa violacea. The sequence goes on along the minus strand of CAXAJV010000135.1, from coordinate 4,041,057 downwards.
TCTCCGTGGGACGTTCATATACGTCAATAGCGTAATATAATCTAACCTAATCCAACCTATCATCTCGGCGGAAATATTTGACAACATTCCTGGTCAGTTGGCCTCTACGTCTCCGTGGAACCTTCATTTACATCAGTAACGTAATATAACCTAACCTAACCCAACCTATCATCTCGGCGGTAATATTTGACTACATTCCTGGCGAGTTGGCCTCTACGTCTCCGTGGGACTTTTATATACATCAATAACGTAATTTAACCTAACCTAAACCAACCTATCATATCGGCGGTAATATATGAAAACATTCTTGTCGATGTTGGCCTCTACGTCTCTGTGGGACCTTCATATACATCAATAACGTAATATTACCTAACCTAAACCAACTTAACATCTAGGCACTAATATTTGAAAACATTCCTGGCGAGTTGGCCTCTACGTCTCTGTGGGAAATTTATATACATCAATAACGTAATATAACCTAACCTAACCCAACCTAACATCTCGGCACTAATATTTGACAACATTCCTGGCGAGTTGGCCTCTACGTCTCCGTGGGACTTTTATATACATCAATAACGTAATATAACGTAACCTAACCCAACATAACATCTCGGCGGTAATATTTGACAACATTCCTGGCGAGTTGGCCTCTACGTCTCCGTGGGGCATTCATATACATCAACAACGTAATATAACCTAAAATCTCGGCGGTAATATTTGACAACATTCCTGGCGATTTGGCCTCTACGTCTCCGTGGGGCCTTCATATACATCAATAACGTAATCTAACCTAACCTAACCCAACCTATCATCTCGGCGGTAATATTTGACAACATTCCTGGCGAGTTGGCCTCTACGCCTCCGTGCGACCTTCATATAGATCAATAACGTAATATAACCTAACCTGAACCAACCTATCATCGCGGCGATAATATTTGACAACATTCCTGGCGAGTTGAGCTCTACGTCTCCGTGGGACCTTCATATACATCAATAACGTAATATCACCTAACCTAACCCAACCTAAGATCTCGGCACTAATATTTGACAACATTCCTGGCGAGTTGGCCTCTACGTCTCTGTGGGAATTTTATATACATCAATAACGTAATATAACCTAACCTAACCCAACCTAACATCTCGGCACTAATATTTCACAACATTCCTGGAGAATTGGCCTCTACCTCTCCGTGGGACGTTCATATACGTCAATAGCGTAATATAATCTAACCTAATCCAACCTATCATCTCGGCGGAAATATTTGACAACATTCCTGGTCAGTTGGCCTCTACGTCTCCGTGGAACCTTCATTTACATCAGTAACGTAATATAACCTAACCTAACCCAACCTATCATCTCGGCGGTAATATTTGACTACATTCCTGGCGAGTTGGCCTCTACGTCTCCGTGGGACTTTTATATACATCAATAACGTAATTTAACCTAACCTAAACCAACCTATCATATCGGCGGTAATATATGAAAACATTCTTGTCGATGTTGGCCTCTACGTCTCTGTGGGACCTTCATATACATCAATAACGTAATATTACCTAACCTAACCCAACTTAACATCTAGGCACTAATATTTGAAAACATTCCTGGCGAGTTGGCCTCTACGTCTCTGTGGGTATTTTATATACATCAATAACGTAATATAACGTAACCTAACCCAACCTATCATATCGGCGGTAATATTTGACAACATTCCTGGCGAGTTGGCCTCTACGTCTCCGTGGGACCTTCATATACATCAATAACGTAATATAACCTAACCTGAACCAACCTATCATCTCGGCGGTAATATTTGACAACATTCCTGGCGAGTTGAGCTCTACGTCTCCGTGGGACCTTCATATACATCAATAACGAAATATCACCTAACCTAACCCAACCTAAGATCTCGGCACTAATATTTGACAACATTCCGGGCGAGTTGGCCTCTACGTCTCTGTGGGAATTTTATATACATCAATAACGTAATATAACCTAACCTAACCCAACCTAACATCTCGGCACTAATATTTGACAACATTCCTGGCGAGTTGGCCCCTACCTCTCCGTGCGACCTTCATATACATCAATAACGTAATATAACGTAACCTAACCCAACCTATCATATCGGCGGTAATATTTGACAACATTCCTCGCGAGTTGGCCTCTACCTCTCCGTGCGACCTTCATATACATCAATAACGTAATATAACGTAACCTAAACCAACCTATCATATCGGCGGTAATATTTGACAACATTCGTGGCGAGTTGGCCTCTACGTCTCCGTGGAACCTTCATATACATCAATAACGTAATATAACCTAACCTAACCCAACCTATCATCTCGGCGGTAATATTTGACAACATTCCTGGCGAGTTGGCCTCTACGTCTCCGTGGGACTTTTATATACATCTATAACGTAATTTAACATAACCTAAACCTACGTAACATCTCGGCGGTAATATGTGACAACATTCCTGGCGAGTTGGCCTCTACGTCTCCGTGGGACCTTCATATACATCAATAACGTAATATTACCTAACCTAACCCAACTTAACATCTCGGCACTAATATTTGAAAACATTCCTGGCGAGTTGGCCTCTACGTCTCTGTGGGAATTTTATATACATCAATAACGTAATATAACCTAACATAACCCAACCTAACATCTCGGCACTAATATTTGACAACATTCCTGGCGAGTTGGCCTCTGCCTCTCCGTGGGACCTTCATATACGTCAATAACGTAATATAACCTAACCTAACCCAACCTATCATCTCGGCGGTAATATTTGACAACATTGCTGGCGAGTTGGCCTCTACGTCTCCGTGGGACTTTTATATACATCAATAACGTAATTTAACCTAACCTAAACCTACGTAACATCTCGGCGGTAATATGTGACAACATTCCTGGCTTGATGGCCTCTACGTCTCCGTGGGACCTTCATATACATCAATAACGTAATATAACGTAACCTAACCCAACCTATCATCTCGGCGGTAATATTTGACAACATTCCTGGCGAGTTGGACTCTACGTCTCCGTGGGACCTTCATATACATCAATAACATAATATTACCTAACCTAATCCAACCTATCATCTCGGCGGTAATATTTGACAACATTCGTGGCGAGTTGGCCTCTACGTCTCCGTGGAACCTTCATATACATCAATAACGTAATATAACCTAACCTAACCCAACCTATCATCTCGGCGGTAATATTTGACAACATTCCTGGCGAGTTGGCCTCTACGTCTCCGTGGGACCTTCATATTCATCAATAACGCAATATAACGTAACCTAAACCAACCTATCATATCGGCGGTAATATTTGAAAACATTCCTGGCGAGTTGGCCTCTACGTCTCTGTGGGAAATTTATATACATCAATAACGTAATATAACCTAACCTAACCCAACCTAACATCTCGGCACTAATATTTGACAACATTCCTGGCGAGTTGGCCTCTACGTCTCCGTGGGACTTTTATATACATCAATAACGTAATATAACGTAACCTAACCCAACATAACATCTCGGCGGTAATATTTGACAACATTCCTGGCGAGTTGGCCTCTACGTCTCCGTGGGGCATTCATATACATCAATAACGTAATATAACCTAAAATCTCGGCGGTAATATTTGACAACATTCCTGGCGATTTGGCCTCTACGTCTCCGTGGGGCCTTCATATACATCAATAACGTAATCTAACCTAACCTAACCCAACCTATCATCTCGGCACTAATATTTGACAACATTCCTGGCGAGTTGGCCTCTACGCCTCCGTGCGACCTTCATATACATCAATAACGTAATATAACCTAACCTAACCCAACCTGTCACCTCGGCGGTAATATTTGAAAACATTCCTGGCGAGTTGGCCTCTACGTCTCCGTGGGACTTTTATATACATCAATAACGTAATATAACGTAACCTAACCCAACCTATCATATCGGCGGTAATATTTGACAACATTCCTGGCGATTTGGCCTCTACGTCTCCGTGGGACCTTCATATACATCAATAACGTAATATTACCTAACCTAACCCAACTTAACATCTCGGCACTAATATTTGAAAACATTCCTGGCGAGTTGGCCTCTACGTCTCTGTGGGAATTTTATATACATCAATAACGTAATATAACCTAACCTAACCCAACCTATCATCTCGGCACTAATATTTGACAACATTCCTGGCGAGTTGGCCTCTACGCCTCCGTGCGACCTTCATATACATCAATAACGTAATATAACCTAACCTAACCCAACCTGTCACCTCGGCGGTAATATTTGAAAACATTCCTCGCGAGTTGGCCTCTACGTCTCCGTGGGACCTTCATATTCATCAATAACGCAATATAACGTAACCTAAACCAACCTATCATATCGGCGGTAATATTTGAAAACATTCCTGGCGAGTTGGCCTCTACGTCTCTGTGGGAAATTTATATACATCAATAACGTAATATAACCTAACCTAACCCAACCTAACATCTCGGCACTAATATTTGACAACATTCCTGGCGAGTTGGCCTCTGCCTCTCCGTGGGACCTTCATATACGTCAATAACGTAATATAATCTAACCTAACCCAACCTATCATCTCGGCGGTAATATTTGACAACATTCCTGGCGAGTTGGCCTCTACGTCTCCGTGGGATCTTCATATACATCAATAACGTTATATAACCTAACGTAACACAACTTATCCTCTCGGCAGTAATATTTGACAACATTCCTGGCTTGTTGGCCTCTATGTTTCCGTGGGACCTTTATATACATCAATAACGCAATATAACCTAACCTAACCCAACCTATCATCTCGGCGGTAATATTTGACAACATTCCTGGCGAATTGGCCTCTACGTCTCCGTGGGACCTTCATATACATCAATAACATAATATTACCTAACCTAACCCAACCTATCATCTCGGCGGTAATATTTGACAACATTCGTGGCGAGTTGGCCTCTACGTCTCCGTGGGACTTTTATATACATCAATAACGTAATTTAACCTAACCTAAACCGACGTAACATCTCGGCGGTAATATTTGACAATATTCCTGGCGAGTTGGCCTCTACGTCTCCGTGGGACCTTCGTATACATAAATAACGTAATTTAACCTGACCTAAACCAACGTAACATCTCGGTGGTAATATTTGACAACATTCCTGGCGAGTTGGCCTCTACGTCTCCGTGGGGCATTCATATACATCAATAACGTAATATAACCTAAAATCTCGGCGGTAATATTTGACAACATTCCTGGCGATTTGGCCTCTACGTCTCCGTGGGGCCTTCATATACATCAATAACGTAATCTAACCTAACCTAACCCAACCTATCATCTCGGCACTAATATTTGACAACATTCCTGTCGATGTTGGCCTCTACGTCTCTGTGGGACCTTCATATACATCAATAACGTAATATTACCTAACCTAACCGAACCTAACATCTCGGCACTAATATTTGAAAACATTCCTGGCTTGTTGGCCTCTACGTCTCCGTGGGACCTTCATATACATCAATAACGTAATTTAACCTAACCTAAACCAACGTAACATCTCGGTGGTAATATTTGACAACATTCCTGGCTTGTTGGCCCCTATGTTTCCGTGGGACCTTTATATACATCAATAACGTAATATAACCTAACCTAGCCCAACCTATCATCTCGGCGGTAATATTTGACAACATTCCTGGCGTGTTGGCCTCTACGCCTCCGTGCGACCTTCATATACATCAATAACGTAATATAACCTAACCTGAACCAACCTATCATCTCGGCGGTAATATTTGACAACATTCCTGGCGAGTTGAGCTCTACGCCTCCGTGGGACCTCCATATACATCAATAACGTAATATAACCTAACCCAACCCAACCTAACATCTCGGCACTAATATTTGACAACATTCCTGGCGAGTTGGCCTCTACCTCTCCGTGCGACCTTCATATACATCAATAACGTAATATCACCTAACCTAACCGAACCTAACATCTCGGCACTAATATTTGACAACATTCCTGGCGAGTTGGCCTCTACCTCTCCGTGCGACCTTCATATACATCAATAACGTAGTATAACGTAACCTAATCCAACCTATCATCTCGGCGGTAATATTTGACAACATTCGTGGCGAGTTGGCCTCTACGTCTCCGTGGAACCTTCATATACATCAATAACGTAATATAACCTAACCTAACCCAACCTATCATCTCGGCGGTAATATTTGACAACATTCCTGGCGAGTTGGCCTCTACGCCTCCGTGCGACCTCCATATACATCAATAACGTAATATAACCTAACCTGAAGCAACCTATCATCTCGGCGGTAATATTTGACAACATTCCTGGCCAGTTGAGCTCTATGTCTCCGTGGGACCTTCATATACATCAATAACGTAATATCACCTAACCTAACCCAACCTAAGATCTCGGCACTAATATTTGACAACATTCCTGGCGAGTTGGCCTCTACGTCTCTGTGGGAATTTTATATACATCAATAACGGAATATAACCTAACCTAACCCAACCTAACATCTCGGCACTAATATTTGACAACATTCCTGGCCAGTTGGCCTCTGCCTCTCCGTGGGACCTTCATATACGTCAATAACGTAATATAATCTAACCTAACGCAACCCATCATCTCGGCGGTAATATTTGACAACATTCATGGTCAGTTGGCCTCTACGTCTCCGTGGAACCTTCGTATACATCAATAACGTAATATAACCTAACCTAACCCAACCTATCATCTCGGCGGTAATATTTGACAACATTCCTGGCTTGTTGGCCTCTATGTTTCCGTGAGACCTTTATATACATCAATAACGTAATATAACCTAACCTAACCCAACCTATCATCTCGGCGGTAATATTTGACAACATTCCTGGCGAATTGGCCTCTACGTCTCCGTGGGACCTTCGTATACATCAATAACATAATATTACCTAACCTAACCCAACCTATCATTTCGGCGGTAATATTTGACAACATTCGTGGCGAGTTGGCCTCTACGTCTCCGTGGGACTTTTATATACATCAATAACGTAATTTAACCTAACCTAAACCGACGTAACATCTCGGCGGTAATATTTGACAATATTCCTGGCGAGTTGGCCTCTACGTCTCCGTGGGACCTTCGTATACATAAATAACGTAATTTAACCTGACCTAAACCAACGTAACATCTCGGTGGTAATATTTGACAACATTCCTGGCGAGTTGGCCTCTACGTCTCCGTGGGGCATTCATATACATCAATAACGTAATATAACCTAAAATCTTGGCGGTAATATTTGACAACATTCCTGGCGATTTGGCCTCTACGTCTCCGTGGGGCCTTCATATACATCAATAACGTAATCTAACCTAACCTAACCCAACCTATCATCTCGGCACTAATATTTGATAACATTCCTGTCGATGTTGGCCTCTACGTCTCTGTGGGACCTTCATATACATCAATAACGTAATATTACCTAACCTAACCGAACCTAACATCTCGGCACTAATATTTGAAAACATTCCTGGCTTGTTGGCCTCTACGTCTCCGTGGGACCTTCATATACATCAATAACGTAATTTAACCTAACCTAAACCAACGTAACATCTCGGTGGTAATATTTGACAACATTCCTGGCTTGTTGGCCCCTATGTTTCCGTGGGACCTTTATATACATCAATAACGTAATATAACCTAACCTAGCCCAACCTATCATCTCGGCGGTAATATTTGACAACATTCCTGGCGTGTTGGCCTCTACGCCTCCGTGCGACCTTCATATACATCAATAACGTAATATAACCTAACCTGAACCAACCTATCATCTCGGCGGTAATATTTGACAACATTCCTGGCGAGTTGAGCTCTACGCCTCCGTGGGACCTCCATATACATCAATAACGTAATATAACCTAACCCAACCCAACCTAACATCTCGGCACTAATATTTGACAACATTCCTGGCGAGTTGGCCTCTACCTCTCCGTGCGACCTTCATATACATCAATAACGTAATATCACCTAACCTAACCGAACCTAACATCTCGGCACTAATATTTGACAACATTCCTGGCGAGTTGGCCTCTACCTCTCCGTGCGACCTTCATATACATCAATAACGTAGTATAACGTAACCTAATCCAACCTATCATCTCGGCGGTAATATTTGACAACATTCGTGGCGAGTTGGCCTCTACGTCTCCGTGGAACCTTCATATACATCAATAACGTAATATAACCTAACCTAACCCAACCTATCATCTCGGCGGTAATATTTGACAACATTCCTGGCGAGTTGGCCTCTACGCCTCCGTGCGACCTCCATATACATCAATAACGTAATATAACCTAACCTGAAGCAACCTATCATCTCGGCGGTAATATTTGACAACATTCCTGGCCAGTTGAGCTCTATGTCTCCGTGGGACCTTCATATACATCAATAACGTAATATCACCTAACCTAACCCACCCTAAGATCTCGGCACTAATATTTGACAACATTCCTGGCGAGTTGGCCTCTACGTCTCTGTGGGAATTTTATATACATCAATAACGGAATATAACCTAACCTAACCCAACCTAACATCTCGGCACTAATATTTGACAACATTCCTGGCCAGTTGGCCTCTGCCTCTCCGTGGGACCTTCATATACGTCAATAACGTAATATAATCTAACCTAACGCAACCCATCATCTCGGCGGTAATATTTGACAACATTCCTGGTCAGTTGGCCTCTACGTCTCCGTGGAACCTTCGTATACATCAATAACGTAATATAACCTAACCTAACCCAACCTATCATCTCGGCGGTAATATTTGACAACATTCCTGGCTTGTTGGCCTCTATGTTTCCGTGAGACCTTTATATACATCAATAACGTAATATAACCTAACCTAACCCAACCTATCATCTCGGCGGTAATATTTGACAACATTCCTGGCGAATTGGCCTCTACGTCTCCGTGGGACCTTCGTATACATCAATAACATAATATTACCTAACCTAACTCAACCTATCATCTCGGCGGTAATATTTGACAACATTCGTGGCGAGTTGGCCTCTACGTCTCCGTGGGACTTTTATATACATCAATAACGTAATTTAACCTAACCTAAACCGACGTAACATCTCGGCGGTAATATTTGACAATATTCCTTGCGAGTTGGCCTCTACGTCTCCGTGGGACCTTCGTATACATAAATAACGTAATTTAACCTAACCTAAACCAACGTAACATCTCGGTGGTAATATTTGACAACATTCCTGGCATGTTGGCCTCTACGTCTCCGTGGGACCTTCATATTCATCAATAACGCAATATAACGTAACCTAAACCAACCTATCATATCGGCGGTAATATTTGAAAACATTCCTGGCGAGTTGGCCTCTACGTCTCTGTGGGAAATTTATATACTTCAATAACGTAATATAACCTAACCTAACCCAACCTAACATCTCGGCACTAATATTTGACAACATTCCTGGCGAGTTGGCCTCTACGTCTCCGTGGGACTTTTATATACATCAATAACGTAATATAACGTAACCTAACCCAACATAACATCTCGGCGGTAATATTTGACAACATTCCTGGCGAGTTGGCCTCTACGTCTCCGTGGGGCATTCATATACATCAATAACGTAATATAACCTAAAATCTCGGCGGTAATATTTGACAACATTCCTGGCTTGATGGCCTCTGCCTCTCCGTGGGACCTTCATACACGTCAATAACGTAATATAATCTAACCTAACCCAACCTATCATCTCGGCGGTAATATTTGAAAACATTCCTGGCGAGTTGGCCTCTACGTCTCCGTGGGATCTTCATATACATCAATAACGTAATATAACCTAACGTAACACAACTTATCCTCTCGGCAGTAATATTTGACAACATTCCTGGCTTGTTGGCCTCTATGTTTCCGTGGGACCTTTATATACATCAATAACGTAATATAACCTAGCCTAACCCAACCTATCATCTCGGCGGTAATATTTGACAACATTCCTGGCGAATTGGCCTCTACGTCTTCGTGGGACCTTCATATACATCAATAACATAATATTACCTAACCTAACCCAACCTATCATCTCGGCGGTAATATTTGACAACATTCGTGGCGAGTTGGCCTCTACGTCTCCGTGGGACTTTTATATACATCAATAACGTAATTTAACCTAACCTAAACCGACGTAACATCTCGGCGGTAATATTTGACAACATTCCTGGCTTGTTGGCCTCTACGTCTCCGTGGGACCTTCATATTCATCAATAACGCAATATAACGTAACCTAAACCAACCTATCATATCGGCGGTAATATTTGAAAACATTCCTGGCGAGTTGGCCTCTACCTCTCCGTGCGACCTTCATATACATCAATAACGTAATTTAACCTAACCTAAACCAACGTAACATCTCGGTGGTAATATTTGACAACATTCATGGCTTGTTGGCCTCTATGTTTCCGTGGGACCTTTATATACATCAATAACGTAATCTAACCTAACCTAACCCAACCTAACTTCTCGGCGGTAATATTTAACAACATTCCTGGCGAGTTGGTCTCTACGCCTCCGTGGGACCTCCATATACATCAATAACGTAATATAACCTAAAATCTCGGCGGTAATATTTGATAACATTCCTGGCGAGTTGAGCTCTACGTCTCCGTGGGAATTTTATATACATCAATAACGTAATATAACCTAACCTAACCCAACCTAACATCTCGGCACTAATATTTGACAACATTCCTGGAGAATTGGCCTCTACCTCTCCGTGGGACGTTCATATACGTCAATAGCGTAATATAATCTAACCTAACCCAACCTATCATCTCGGCGGAAATATTTGACAACATTCCTGGTCAGTTGGCCTCTACGTCTCCGTGGAACCTTCATTTACATCAATAACGTAATATAACCTAACCTAACCCAACCTATCATCTCGGCGGTAATATTTGACTACATTCCTGGCGAGTTGGCCTCTACGTCTCCGTGGGACTTTTATATACATCAATAACGTAATTTAACCTAACCTAAACCTACGTAACATCTCGGCGGTAATATGTGACAACATTCCTGGCTTGATGGCCTCTGCCTCTCCGTGGGACCTACATATACGTCAATAACGTAATATAATCTAACCTAACCCAACCTATCATCTCGGCGGTAATATTTGAAAACATTCCTGGCGAGTTGGCCTCTACGTCTCCGTGGGATCTTCATATACATCAATAACGTAATATAACCTAACGTAACACAACTTATCCTCTCGTCGGTAATATTTGACAACATTCGTGGCGAGTTGGCCTCTACGTCTCCGTGGGACTTTTATATACATCAATAACGTAATTTAACCTAACCTAAACCAACGTAACATCTCGGCGGTAATATTTGACAATATTCCTGGCGAGTTGGCCTCTACGTCTCCGTGGGACCTTCGTATACATAAATAACGTAATTTAACCTAACCTAAACCAACGTAACATCTCGGTGGTAATATTTGACAACATTCCTGGCTTGTTGGCCTCTACGTCTCCGTGGGACCTTCATATTCATCAATAACGTAATATAACGTAACCTAAACCAACCTATCATATCGGCGGTAATATTTGAAAACATTCCTGGCGAGTTGGCCTCTACGTCTCTGTGGGAAATTTATATACATCAATAACGTAATATAACCTAACCTAACCCAACCTAACATCTCGGCACTAATATTTGACAACATTCCTGGCGAGTTGGCCTCTACGTCTCCGTGGGACCTTTATATACATCAATAACGTAATATAACGTAACCTAACCCAACATAACATCTCGGCGTTAATATTTGACAACATTCCTGGCGAGTTGGCCTCTACGTCTCCGTGGGGCATTCATATACATCAATAACGTAATATAACCTAAAATCTCGGCGGTAATATTTGACAACATTCCTGGCGATTTGGCCTCTACGTCTCCGTGGGGCCTTCATATACATCAATAACGTAATCGAACCTAACCTAACCCAACCTATCATCTCGGCACTAATATTTGACAACATTCCTGTCGATGTTGGCCTCTACGTCTCTGTGGGACCTTCATATACATCAATAACGTAATATTACCTAACCTAACCGAACCTAACATCTCGGCACTAATAGTTGAAAACATTCCTGGCTTGTTGGCCTCTACGTCTCCGTGGAACCTTCATATACATCAATAACGTAATATAACCTAACCTAACTCAACCTATCATCTCGGCGGTAATATTTGACAACATTCCTGGCGAGTTGGCCTCTACGTCTCTGTGGGAATTTTAAATACATCAATAACGTAATATAACCTAACATAACCCAACCTAACATCTCGGCACTAATATTTGACAACATTCCTGGCGAGTTGGCCTCTGCCTCTCCGTGGGACCTTCATATACGTCAATAACGTAATATAATCTAACCTAACCCAACCTATCATCTCGGCGGTAATATTTGACAACATTCCTGGCGAGTTGGCCTCTACGTCTCCGTGGGACTTTTATATACATCAATAACGTAATTTAACCTAACCTAAACCTACGTAACATCTCGGCGGTAATATGTGACAACATTCCTGGCTTGATGGCCTCTACGTCTCCGTGGGACCCTCATATGCATCAATAACGTAATATAACCTAACCTAACCCAACCTAACATCTCGGCACTAATATTTGACAACATTCCTGTCGAGTTGGCCTCTACCTCTCCGTGCGACCTTCATATACATCAATAACGTAATATAACGAAACCTAACCCAACCTATCATATCGGCGATAATATTTGACAACATTCCTGGCGAGTTGGCCTCTACGTCTCCGTGGGACCTTCGTATACATCAATAACGTAATTTAACATAACCTAAACCAACGTAACATCTCGGTAGTAATATTTGACAACATTCCTGGCTTGTTGGCCTCTACGTCTCCGTGGGACCTTCATATACATCAATAACGTAATTTAACCTAACCTAAACCAACGTAACATCTCGGTGGTAATATTTGACAACATTCCTGGCCTGTTGGCCTCTATGTTTCCGTGGGACCTTTATATACATCAATAACGTAATATAACCTAACCTAGCCCAACCTATCATCTCGGCGGTAATATTTGACAACATTCCTGGCGAGTTGGCCTCTACGCCTCCGTGCGACCTTCATATACATCAATAACGTAATATAACCTAACCTGAACCAACCTATCATCTCGGCCGTAATATTTGACAACATTCCTGGCGAGTTGAGCTCTACGTCTCCGTGGGACCTTCATATACATCAATAACGTAATATCACCTAGCCTAACCCAACCTAAGATCTCGGCACTAATATTTGACAACATTCCTGGCGAGTTGGCCTCTACGTCTCCGTGGGACCTTCATATACATCAATAACATAATATTACCTAACCTAATCCAACCTATCATCTCGGCGGTAATATTTGACAACATTCGTGGCGAGTTGGCCTCTACGTCTCCGTGGAACCTTCATATACATCAATAACGTAATATAACCTAACCTAACCCAACCTATCATCTCGGCGGTAATATTTGACAACATTCCTGGCGAGTTGGCCTCTACGCCTCCGTGCGACCTTCATATACATCAATAACGTAATATAACGTAACCTAAACCAACCTATCATATCGGCGGTAATATTTGACAACATTCCTGGCCAGTTGAGCTCTATGTCTCCGTGGGACCTTCATATACATCAATAACGTAATATCACCTAACCTAACCCAACCTAAGATCTCGGCACTAATATTTGACAACATTCCTGGCCAGTTGGCCTCTACGTCTCCGTGGGGCCTTCATATACATCAATAACGTAATCTAACCTAACCTAACCCAACCTATCATCTCGGCGGTAATATTTGACAACATTCTTGGCGAGTTGGCCTCTACGCCTCCGTGCGACCTTCATATAGATCAATAACGTAATATAACCTAACCTGAACCAACCTATCATCGCGGCGATAATATTTGACAACATTCCTGGCGAGTTGAGCTCTACGTCTCCGTGGGACCTTCATATACATCAATAACGTAATATCACCTAACCTAACCCAACCTAAGATCTCGGCACTAATATTTGACAACATTCCTGGCGAGTTGGCCTCTACGTCTCTGTGGGAATTTTATATACATCAATAACGTAATATAACCTAACATAACCCAACCTAACATCTCGGCACTAATATTTGACAACATTCCTGGCCAGTTGGCCTCTGCCTCTCCGTGGGACCTTCATATACGTCAATAACGTAATATAATCTAACCTAACGCAACCCATCATCTCGGCGGTAATATTTGACAACATTCCTGGTCAGTTGGCCTCTACGTCTCCGTGGAACCTTCATATACATCAATAACGTAATATAACCTAACCTAACCCAACCTATCATCTCGGCGGTAATACTTGACAACATTCCTGGCGAGTTGGCCTCTACGTCTCCGTGGGACTTTTATATACATCTATAACGTAATTTAACATAACCTAAACCTACGTAACATCTCGGCGGTAATATGTGACCACATTCCTGGCGAGTTGGCCTCTACGTCTCCGTGGGACCTTCGTATACATCAATAACGTAATATAACGTAACCTAAACCAACTTATCATATCGGCGGTAATATTTGACAATATTCCTGGCGAGTTGGCCTCTACGTCTCCGTGGGACCTTTATATACATCAATAACGTAATATAACCTAACCTAACCCAACCTGTCACCTCGGCGGTAATATTTGAACACATTCCTGGCGAGTTGGCCTCTACGTCTCCGTGGGACTTTTATATACATCAATAACGTAATATAACGTAACCTAACCCAACCTATCATCTCGGCGGTAATATTTGACTACATTCCTGGCGAGTTGGCCTCTACGTCTCCGTGGGACTTTTATATACATCAATAACGTAATTTAACCTAACCTAAACCAACCTATCATATCGGCGGTAATATATGAAAACATTCTTGTCGATGTTGGCCTCTACGTCTCTGTGGGACCTTCATATACATCAATAACGTAATATTACCTAACCTAACCCAACTTAACATCTAGGCACTAATATTTGAAAACATTCCTGGCGAGTTGGCCTCTACGTCTCTGTGGGTATTTTATATACATCAATAACGTAATATAACGTAACCTAACCCAACCTATCATATCGGCGGTAATATTTGACAACATTCCTGGCGAGTTGGCCTCTACGTCTCCGTGGGACCTTCATATACATCAATAACGTAATATAACCTAACCTGAACCAACCTATCATCTCGGCGGTAATATTTGACAACATTCCTGGCGAGTTGAGCTCTACGTCTCCGTGGGACCTTCATATACATCAATAACGAAATATCACCTAACCTAACCCAACCTAAGATCTCGGCACTAATATTTGACAACATTCCGGGCGAGTTGGCCCCTACGTCTCTGTGGGAATTTTATATACATCAATAACGTAATATAACCTAACCTAACCCAACCTAACATCTCGGCACTAATATTTGACAACATTCCTGGCGAGTTGGCCCCTACCTCTCCGTGCGACCTTCATATACATCAATAACGTAATATAACGTAACCTAACCCAACCTATCATATCGGCGGTAATATTTGACAACATTCCTCGCGAGTTGGCCTCTACCTCTCCGTGCGACCTTCATATACATCAATAACGTAGTATAACGTAACCTAAACCAACCTATCATATCGGCGGTAATATTTGACAACAGTCCTGGCTTGTAGGCCTCTATGTTTCCGTGTGACCTTTATATACATCAATAACGTAATATAACCTAACCTAACCCAACCTATCATCTCGGCGGTAATATTTGACAACATTCCTGGCGAGTTGGCCTCTACGTCTCCGTGGGACCTTCATATACATCAATAACATAATATAACCTAACCTAACCCAACCAATCATCTCGGCGGTAATATTTGACAACATTCCTGGCGAGTTGGCCTCTACGTCTCCGTGGGACCTTCATATACATCAATAACGTAATATCACCTAACCTAACCCAACCTAAGATCTCGGCACTAATATTTGACAACATTCCTGGCGAGTTGGCCTCTACGTCTCTGTGGGAATTTTATATACATCAATAACGTAATATAACCTAACCTAACCCAACCTAACATCTCGGCACTAATATTTGACAACATTCCTGGAGAATTGGCCTCTACTTCTCCGTGGGACGTTCATATACGTCAATAGCGTAATATAATCTAACCTAACCCAACCTATCATCTCGGCGGAAATATTTGGCAACATTCCTTGTCAGTTGGCCTCTACGTCTCCGTGGGACTTTTATATACATCAATAACGTAATTTAACCTAACCTAAACCTACGTAACATCTCGGCGGAAATATGTGACAACATTCCTGGCTTGATGGCCTCTACGTCTCCGTGGGACCCTCATATGCATCAATAACGTAATATAACCTAACCTAACCCAACCTAACATCTCGGCACTAATATTTGACAACATTCCTGGCGAGTTGGCCTCTGCGTCTCCGTGGGACTTTTATATACATCAATAACGTAATATAACGTAACCTAACCCAAAATAACATCTCGGCGGTGATATTTGACAACATTCCTGGCGAGTTGGCCTCTACGTCTCCGTGGGGCATTCATATACATCAATAACGTAATATAACCTAAAATCTCGGCGGTAATATTTGACAACATTCCTGGCGAGTTGAGCTCTACGTCTCCGTGGGACCTTCATATACATCAATAACGTAATATCACCTAACCTAACCCAACCTAAGATCTCGGCACTAATATTTGACAACATTCCTGGCGAGTTGGCCTCTACGTCTCTGTGGGAATTTTATATACATCAATAACGTAATATAACCTAACCTAACCCAACCTAACATCTCGGCACTAATATTTGACAACATTCCTGGAGAATTGGCCTCTACCTCTCCGTGGGACGTTCATATACGTCAATAGCGTAATATAATCTGACCTAACCTAACCTATCATCTCGGCGGAAATATTTGACAACATTCCTGGTCAGTTGGCCTCTACGTCTCCGTGGAACCTTCATTTACATCAATAACGTAATATAACCTAACCTAACCCAACCTATCACCTCGGCACTAATATTTGACTACATTCCTGGCGAGTTGGCCTCTACGTCTCCGTGGGACTTTTATATACATCAATAACGTAATTTAACCTAACCTAAACCTACGTAACATCTCGGCGGTAATATGTGACAACATTCCTGGCTTGATGGCCTCTACGTCTCCGTGGGACCCTCATATGCATCAATAACGTAATATAACCTAACCTAACCCAACCTAACATCTCGGCACTAATATTTGACAACATTCCTGTCGAGTTGGCCTCTACCTCTCCGTGCGACCTTCATATACATCAATAACGTAATATAACGTAACCTAACCCAACCTATCATATCGGCGATAATATTTGACAACATTCCTGGCGAGTTGGCCTCTACGTCTCCGTGGGACCTTCATTTACATCAATAACGTAATATAACGTAACCTAAACCAACCTATCATATCGGCGGTAATATTTGAAAACATTCCTGGCGAGTTGGCCGCTACGTCTCTGTGGGAAATTTATATACATCAATAACGTAATATAACCTAACCTAACCCAACCTGTCACCTCGGCGGTAATATTTGAACACATTCCTGGCGAGTTGGCCTCTACGTCTCCGTGGGACTTTTATATACATCAATAACGTAATATAACGTAACCTAACCCAACCTATCATATCGGCGGAAATATTTGACAACATTCCTGGCGAGTTGGCCTCTACGTCTCCGTGGGACCTTCATATACATCAATAACGTAATATAACGTAACCTAAACCAACCTATCATATCGGCGGTAATATTTGAAAACATTCCTGGCGAGTTGGCCTCTACGTCTCTGTGGGAAATTTATATACATCAATAACGTAATATAACCTAACCTAACCCAACCTAAAATCTCGGCGGTAATATTTGACAACATTCCTGGCGAGTTGAGCTCTACGTCTCCGTGGGACCTTCATATACATCAATAACGTAATATCACCTAACCTAACCCAACCTAAGATCTCGGCACTAATATTTGACAACATTCCTGGCGAGTTGGCCTCTACGTCTCTGTGGGAATTTTATATACATCAATAACGTAATATAACCTAACCTAACCCAACCTAACATCTCGGCACTAATATTTGACAACATTCCTGGAGAATTGGCCTCTACCTCTCCGTGGGACGTTCATATACGTCAATAGCGTAATATAATCTAACCTAACCCAACCTATCATCTCGGCGGAAATATTTGACAACATTCCTGGTCAGTTGGCCTCTACGTCTCCGTGGAACCTTCATTTACATCAATAACGTAATATAACCTAACCTAACCCAACCTATCATCTCGGCACTAATATTTGACTACATTCCTGGCGAGTTGGCCTCTACGTCTCCGTGGGACTTTTATATACATCAATAACGTAATTTAACCTAACCTAAACCTACGTAACATCTCGGCGGTAATATGTGACAACATTCCTGGCTTGATGGCCTCTACGTCTCCGTGGGACCTTCATATACGTCAATAACGTAATATAATCTAACCTAACCCAACCTATCATCTCGGCGGTAATATTTGACAACATTCCCGGCGAGTTGGCCTCTACGTCTCCGTGGGATCTTCATATACATCAATAACGTAATATAACCTAACGTAACACAACTTATCCTCTCGGCAGTAATATTTGACAACATTCCTGGCTTGTTGGCCTCTATGTTTCCGTGGGACCTTTATATACATCAATAACGTAATATAACCTAACCTAACCCAACCTATCATCTCGGCGGTAATATTTGACAACATTCCTGGCGAATTGGCCTCTACGTCTCCGTGGGACCTTCATATACATCAATAACATAATATTACCTAACCTAACCCAACCTATCATCTCGGCGGTAATATTTGACAACATTCGTGGCGAGTTGGCCTCTACGTCTCCGTGGGACTTTTATATACATCAATAACGTAATTTAACCTAACCTAAACCAACCTATCATATCGGTGGTAATATTTGAAAACATTCCTGTCGATGTTGGCCTCTACGTCTCCGTGGGACCTTCATATACATCAATAACGTAATTTAACCTAACCTAAACCAACGTAACATCTCGGTGGTAATATTTGACAACATTCCTGGCTTGTTGGCCTCTATGTTTCCGTGGGACCTTTATATACATCAATAACGTAATATAACCTAACCTAGCCCAACGTATCATCTCGGCGGTAATATTTGACAACATTCCTGGCGAGTTGGCCTCTACGCCTCCGTGCGACCTTCATATACATCAATAACGTAATATCACCTAACCTGAACCAACCTATCATCCCGGCGGTAATATTTGACAACATTCCTGGCGAGTTGAGCTCTACGTCTCCGTGGGACCTTCATATACATCAATAACGAAATATCACCTAACCTAACCAAACCTAAGATCTCGGCACTAATATTTGACAACATTCCTGGCGAGTTGGCCTCTACGTCTCTGTGGGAATTTTATATACATCAATAACGTAATATAACCTAACCTAACCCAACCTAACATCTCGGCACTAATATTTGACAACATTCCTGGCGAGTTGGCCTCTACCTCTCCGTGCGACCTTCATATACATCAATAACGTAATATAACGTAACCTAACCCAACCTATCATATCGGCGGTAATATTTGACAACATTCCTCGCGAGTTGGCCTCTACCTCTCCGTGCGACCTTCATATACATCAATAACGTAATATAACGTAACCTAAACCAACCTATCATATCGGCGGTAATATTTGAAAACATTCATGTCGATGTTGGCCTCTACGTCTCCGTGTGACTTTTATATACATCAAAACGTAATATAACCTAACCTAACCCAACCTATCATCTCGGCAGTAATATTTGACAACATTCCTGTCGAGTTGGCCTCTACGTCTCCGTGGGACTTTTATTTACATCAATAACGTAATTTAACCTAACCTAACCCAACCTAACATCTCGGCACTAATATTTGACAACATTCCTGGCGAGTTGGCCTCTACCTCTCCGTGCGACCTTCATATACATCAATAACGTAGTATAACGTAACCTAAACCAACCTATCATCTCGGCGGTAATATTTGACTACATTCCTGGCGAGTTGGCCTCTACGTCTCCGTGGGACTTTTATATACATCAATAACGTAATTTAACCTAACCTAAACCTACGTAACATCTCGGCGGTAATATGTGACAACATTCCTGGCTTGATGGCCTCTACGTCTCCGTGGGACCCTCATATGCATCAATAACGTAATATAACCTAACCTAACCCAACCTAACATCTCGGCACTAATATTTGACAACATTCCTGTCGAGTTGGCCTCTACCTCTCCGTGCGACCTTCATATACATCAATAACGTAATATAACGTAACCTAACCCAACCTATCATATCGGCGATAATATTTGACAACATTCCTGGCGAGTTGGCTTCTACGTCTCCGTGGGACCTTCATTTACATCAATAACGTAATATAACGTAACCTAAACCAACCTATCATATCGGCGGTAATATTTGAAAACATTCCTGGCGAGTTGGCCTCTACGTCTCTGTGGGAAATTTATATACATCAATAACGTAATATAACCTAACCTAACCCAACCTGTCACCTCGGCGGTAATATTTGAACACATTCCTGGCGAGTTGGCCTCTACGTCTCCGTGGGACTTTTATATACATCAATAACGTAATATAACGTAACCTAACCCAACCTATCATATCGGCGGAAATATTTGACAACATTCCTGGCGAGTTGGCCTCTACGTCTCCGTGGGACCTTCATATACATCAATAACGTAATATAACGTAACCTAAACCAACTTATCATATCGGCTGTAATATATGAAAACATTCTTGTCGATGTTGGCCTCTACGTCTCTGTGGGACCTTCATATACATCAATAACGTAATATTACCTAACCTAACCCAACTTAACATCTCGGCACTAATATTTGAAAACATTCCTGGCGAGTTGGCCTCTACGTCTCTGTGGGTATTTTATATACATCAATAACGTAATATAACGTAACCTAACCCAACCTAAAATCTCGGCGGTAATATTTGACAACATTCCTGGCGAGTTGAGCTCTACGTCTCCGTGGGACCTTCATATACATCAATAACGTAATATCACCTAACCTAACCCAACCTAAGATCTCGGCACTAATATTTGACAACATTCCTGGCGAGTTGGCCTCTACGTCTCTGTGGGAATTTTATATACATCAATAACGTAATATAACCTAACCTAACCCAACCTAACATCTCGGCACTAATATTTGACAACATTCCTGGAGAATTGGCCTCTACCTCTCCGTGGGACGTTCATATACGTCAATAGCGTAATATAATCTAACCTAACCCAACCTATCATCTCGGCGGAAATATTTGACAACATTCCTGGTCAGTTGGCCTCTACGTCTCCGTGGAACCTTCATTTACATCAATAACGTAATATAACCTAACCTAACCCAACCTATCATCTCGGCACTAATATTTGACTACATTCCTGGCGAGTTGGCCTCTACGTCTCCGTGGGACTTTTATATACATCAATAACGTAATTTAACCTAACCTAAACCTACGTAACATCTCGGCGGTAATATGTGACAACATTCCTGGCTTGATGGCCTCTACGTCTCCGTGGGACCTTCATATACGTCAATAACGTAATATAATCTAACCTAACCCAACCTATCATCTCGGCGGTAATATTTGACAACATTCCCGGCGAGTTGGCCTCTACGTCTCCGTGGGATCTTCATATACATCAATAACGTAATATAACCTAACGTAACACAACTTATCCTCTCGGCAGTAATATTTGACAACATTCCTGGCTTGTTGGCCTCTATGTTTCCGTGGGACCTTTATATACATCAATAACGTAATATAACCTAACCTAACCCAACCTATCATCTCGGCGGTAATATTTGACAACATTCCTGGCGAATTGGCCTCTACGTCTCCGTGGGACCTTCATATACATCAATAACATAATATTACCTAACCTAACCCAACCTATCATCTCGGCGGTAATATTTGACAACATTCGTGGCGAGTTGGCCTCTACGTCTCCGTGGGACTTTTATATACATCAATAACGTAATTTAACCTAACCTAAACCAACCTATCATATCGGTGGTAATATTTGAAAACATTCCTGTCGATGTTGGCCTCTACGTCTCCGTGGGACCTTCATATACATCAATAACGTAATTTAACCTAACCTAAACCAACGTAACATCTCGGTGGTAATATTTGAAAACATTCCTGGCGAGTTGGCCTCTACGTCTCTGTGGGAAATTTATATACATCAATAACGTAATATAACCTAACCTAACCCAACCTGTCACCTCGGCGGTAATATTTGAACACATTCCTGGCGAGTTGGCCTCTACGTCTCCGTGGGACTTTTATATACATCAATAACGTAATATAACGTAACCTAACCCAACCTATCATATCGGCGGAAATATTTGACAACATTCCTGGCGAGTTGGCCTCTACGTCTCCGTGGGACCTTCATATACATCAATAACGTAATATAACGTAACCTAAACCAACTTATCATATCGGCTGTAATATATGAAAACATTCTTGTCGATGTTGGCCTCTACGTCTCTGTGGGACCTTCATATACATCAATAACGTAATATTACCTAACCTAACCCAACTTAACATCTCGGCACTAATATTTGAAAACATTCCTGGCGAGTTGGCCTCTACGTCTCTGTGGGTATTTTATATACATCAATAACGTAATATAACGTAACCTAACCCAACCTAAAATCTCGGCGGTAATATTTGACAACATTCCTGGCGAGTTGAGCTCTACGTCTCCGTGGGACCTTCATATACATCAATAACGTAATATCACCTAACCTAACCCAACCTAAGATCTCGGCACTAATATTTGACAACATTCCTGGCGAGTTGGCCTCTACGTCTCTGTGGGAATTTTATATACATCAATAACGTAATATAACCTAACCTAACCCAACCTAACATCTCGGCACTAATATTTGACAACATTCCTGGAGAATTGGCCTCTACCTCTCCGTGGGACGTTCATATACGTCAATAGCGTAATATAATCTAACCTAACCCAACCTATCATCTCGGCGGAAATATTTGACAACATTCCTGGTCAGTTGGCCTCTACGTCTCCGTGGAACCTTCATTTACATCAATAACGTAATATAACCTAACCTAACCCAACCTATCATCTCGGCACTAATATTTGACTACATTCCTGGCGAGTTGGCCTCTACGTCTCCGTGGGACTTTTATATACATCAATAACGTAATTTAACCTAACCTAAACCTACGTAACATCTCGGCGGTAATATGTGACAACATTCCTGGCTTGATGGCCTCTACGTCTCCGTGGGACCTTCATATACGTCAATAACGTAATATAATCTAACCTAACCCAACCTATCATCTCGGCGGTAATATTTGACAACATTCCCGGCGAGTTGGCCTCTACGTCTCCGTGGGATCTTCATATACATCAATAACGTAATATAACCTAACGTAACACAACTTATCCTCTCGGCAGTAATATTTGACAACATTCCTGGCTTGTTGGCCTCTATGTTTCCGTGGGACCTTTATATACATCAATAACGTAATATAACCTAACCTAACCCAACCTATCATCTCGGCGGTAATATTTGACAACATTCCTGGCGAATTGGCCTCTACGTCTCCGTGGGACCTTCATATACATCAATAACATAATATTACCTAACCTAACCCAACCTATCATCTCGGCGGTAATATTTGACAACATTCGTGGCGAGTTGGCCTCTACGTCTCCGTGGGACTTTTATATACATCAATAACGTAATTTAACCTAACCTAAACCAACCTATCATATCGGTGGTAATATTTGAAAACATTCCTGTCGATGTTGGCCTCTACGTCTCCGTGGGACCTTCATATACATCAATAACGTAATTTAACCTAACCTAAACCAACGTAACATCTCGGTGGTAATATTTGACAACATTCCTGGCTTGTTGGCCTCTATGTTTCCGTGGGACCTTTATATACATCAATAACGTAATATAACCTAACCTAGCCCAACGTATCATCTCGGCGGTAATATTTGACAACATTCCTGGCGAGTTGGCCTCTACGCCTCCGTGCGACCTTCATATACATCAATAACGTAATATCACCTAACCTGAACCAACCTATCATCCCGGCGGTAATATTTGACAACATTCCTGGCGAGTTGAGCTCTACGTCTCCGTGGGACCTTCATATACATCAATAACGAAATATCACCTAACCTAACCAAACCTAAGATCTCGGCACTAATATTTGACAACATTCCTGGCGAGTTGGCCTCTACGTCTCTGTGGGAATTTTATATACATCAATAACGTAATATAACCTAACCTAACCCAACCTAACATCTCGGCACTAATATTTGACAACATTCCTGGCGAGTTGGCCTCTACCTCTCCGTGCGACCTTCATATACATCAATAACGTAATATAACGTAACCTAACCCAACCTATCATATCGGCGGTAATATTTGACAACATTCCTCGCGAGTTGGCCTCTACCTCTCCGTGCGACCTTCATATACATCAATAACGTAATATAACGTAACCTAAACCAACCTATCATATCGGCGGTAATATTTGAAAACATTCATGTCGATGTTGGCCTCTACGTCTCCGTGTGACTTTTATATACATCAAAACGTAATATAACCTAACCTAACCCAACCTATCATCTCGGCAGTAATATTTGACAACATTCCTGTCGAGTTGGCCTCTACGTCTCCGTGGGACTTTTATTTACATCAATAACGTAATTTAACCTAACCTAACCCAACCTAACATCTCGGCACTAATATTTGACAACATTCCTGGCGAGTTGGCCTCTACCTCTCCGTGCGACCTTCATATACATCAATAACGTAGTATAACGTAACCTAAACCAACCTATCATCTCGGCGGTAATATTTGACTACATTCCTGGCGAGTTGGCCTCTACGTCTCCGTGGGACTTTTATATACATCAATAACGTAATTTAACCTAACCTAAACCTACGTAACATCTCGGCGGTAATATGTGACAACATTCCTGGCTTGATGGCCTCTACGTCTCCGTGGGACCCTCATATGCATCAATAACGTAATATAACCTAACCTAACCCAACCTAACATCTCGGCACTAATATTTGACAACATTCCTGTCGAGTTGGCCTCTACCTCTCCGTGCGACCTTCATATACATCAATAACGTAATATAACGTAACCTAACCCAACCTATCATATCGGCGATAATATTTGACAACATTCCTGGCGAGTTGGCTTCTACGTCTCCGTGGGACCTTCATTTACATCAATAACGTAATATAACGTAACCTAAACCAACCTATCATATCGGCGGTAATATTTGAAAACATTCCTGGCGAGTTGGCCTCTACGTCTCTGTGGGAAATTTATATACATCAATAACGTAATATAACCTAACCTAACCCAACCTGTCACCTCGGCGGTAATATTTGAACACATTCCTGGCGAGTTGGCCTCTACGTCTCCGTGGGACTTTTATATACATCAATAACGTAATATAACGTAACCTAACCCAACCTATCATATCGGCGGAAATATTTGACAACATTCCTGGCGAGTTGGCCTCTACGTCTCCGTGGGACCTTCATATACATCAATAACGTAATATAACGTAACCTAAACCAACTTATCATATCGGCTGTAATATATGAAAACATTCTTGTCGATGTTGGCCTCTACGTCTCTGTGGGACCTTCATATACATCAATAACGTAATATTACCTAACCTAACCCAACTTAACATCTCGGCACTAATATTTGAAAACATTCCTGGCGAGTTGGCCTCTACGTCTCTGTGGGTATTTTATATACATCAATAACGTAATATAACGTAACCTAACCCAACCTATCATATCGGCGGTAATATTTGACAACATTCCTGGCGAGTTGGCCTCTACGTCTCCGTGGGACCTTCATATACATCAATAACGTAATATAACGTAACCTAAACCAACCTATCATATCGGCGGTAATATTTGAAAACATTCCTGGCGAGTTGGCCTCTACGTCTCTGTGGGAAATTTATATACATCAATAACGTAATATAACCTAACCTAACCCAACCTAACATCTCGGCACTAATATTTGACAACATTCCTGTCGATGTTGGCCTCTACGTCTCTGTGGGACCTTCATATACATCAATAACGTAATATTACCTAACCTAACCGAACCTAACATCTCGGCACTAATATTTGAAAACATTCCTGGCTTGTTGGCCTCTACGTCCCCGTGGGACCTTCATATACATCAATAACGTAATATAACCTAACCTAACCCAACCTATCATCTCGGCGGTAATATTGGACAACATTCGTGGCGAGTTGGCCTCTACGTCTCCATGGGACTTTTATATACATCAATATCGTAATTTAACCTCACCTAAACCGACGTATCATCTCGGCCGTAATATTTGACAACATTCCTGGCGAGTTGAGCTCTACGTCTCCGTGGGACCTTCATATACATCAATAACGTAATATCACCTAACCTAACCCAACCTAAGTTCTCGGCACTAATATTTGACAACATTCCTGGCGAGTTGGCCTCTACGTCTCCGTGGGACCTTCATATACATCAATAACATAATATCACCTAACCTAACCCAACCTAAGATCTCGGCACTAATATTTGACAACATTCCTGGCGAGTTGGCCTCTACGTCTCCGTGGGACCTTCATATACATCAATAACGTAATATAACCTAACCTAACCCAACCTATCATCTCGGCGGTAATATTTGACAACATTCCTGGCGAGTTGGCCTCTACGTCTCTGTGGGAAATTTATATACATCAATAACGTAATATAACCTAACCTAACCCAACCTAAAATCTCGGCGGTAATATTTGACAACATTCCTGGCGAGTTGAGCTCTACGTCTCCGTGGGACCTTCATATACATCAATAACGTAATATCACCTAACCTAACCCAACCTAAGATCTCGGCACTAATATTTGACAACATTCCTGGCGAGTTGGCCTCTACGTCTCTGTGGGAATTTTATATACATCAATAACGTAATATAACCTAACCTAACCCAACCTAACATCTCGGCACTAATATTTGACAACATTCCTGGAGAATTGGCCTCTACCTCTCCGTGGGACGTTCATATACGTCAATAGCGTAATATAATCTAACCTAACCCAACCTATCATCTCGGCGGAAATATTTGACAACATTCCTGGTCAGTTGGCCTCTACGTCTCCGTGGAACCTTCATTTACATCAATAACGTAATATAACCTAACCTAACCCAACCTATCATCTCGGCACTAATATTTGACTACATTCCTGGCGAGTTGGCCTCTACGTCTCCGTGGGACTTTTATATACATCAATAACGTAATTTAACCTAACCTAAACCTACGTAACATCTCGGCGGTAATATGTGACAACATTCCTGGCTTGATGGCCTCTACGTCTCCGTGGGACCTTCATATACGTCAATAACGTAATATAATCTAACCTAACCCAACCTATCATCTCGGCGGTAATATTTGACAACATTCCCGGCGAGTTGGCCTCTACGTCTCCGTGGGATCTTCATATACATCAATAACGTAATATAACCTAACGTAACACAACTTATCCTCTCGGCAGTAATATTTGACAACATTCCTGGCTTGTTGGCCTCTATGTTTCCGTGGGACCTTTATATACATCAATAACGTAATATAACCTAACCTAACCCAACCTATCATCTCGGCGGTAATATTTGACAACATTCCTGGCGAATTGGCCTCTACGTCTCCGTGGGACCTTCATATACATCAATAACATAATATTACCTAACCTAACCCAACCTATCATCTCGGCGGTAATATTTGACAACATTCGTGGCGAGTTGGCCTCTACGTCTCCGTGGGACTTTTATATACATCAATAACGTAATTTAACCTAACCTAAACCAACCTATCATATCGGTGGTAATATTTGAAAACATTCCTGTCGATGTTGGCCTCTACGTCTCCGTGGGACCTTCATATACATCAATAACGTAATTTAACCTAACCTAAACCAACGTAACATCTCGGTGGTAATATTTGACAACATTCCTGGCTTGTTGGCCTCTATGTTTCCGTGGGACCTTTATATACATCAATAACGTAATATAACCTAACCTAGCCCAACGTATCATCTCGGCGGTAATATTTGACAACATTCCTGGCGAGTTGGCCTCTACGCCTCCGTGCGACCTTCATATACATCAATAACGTAATATCACCTAACCTGAACCAACCTATCATCCCGGCGGTAATATTTGACAACATTCCTGGCGAGTTGAGCTCTACGTCTCCGTGGGACCTTCATATACATCAATAACGAAATATCACCTAACCTAACCAAACCTAAGATCTCGGCACTAATATTTGACAACATTCCTGGCGAGTTGGCCTCTACGTCTCTGTGGGAATTTTATATACATCAATAACGTAATATAACCTAACCTAACCCAACCTAACATCTCGGCACTAATATTTGACAACATTCCTGGCGAGTTGGCCTCTACCTCTCCGTGCGACCTTCATATACATCAATAACGTAATATAACGTAACCTAACCCAACCTATCATATCGGCGGTAATATTTGACAACATTCCTCGCGAGTTGGCCTCTACCTCTCCGTGCGACCTTCATATACATCAATAACGTAATATAACGTAACCTAAACCAACCTATCATATCGGCGGTAATATTTGAAAACATTCATGTCGATGTTGGCCTCTACGTCTCCGTGTGACTTTTATATACATCAAAACGTAATATAACCTAACCTAACCCAACCTATCATCTCGGCAGTAATATTTGACAACATTCCTGTCGAGTTGGCCTCTACGTCTCCGTGGGACTTTTATTTACATCAATAACGTAATTTAACCTAACCTAACCCAACCTAACATCTCGGCACTAATATTTGACAACATTCCTGGCGAGTTGGCCTCTACCTCTCCGTGCGACCTTCATATACATCAATAACGTAGTATAACGTAACCTAAACCAACCTATCATCTCGGCGGTAATATTTGACTACATTCCTGGCGAGTTGGCCTCTACGTCTCCGTGGGACTTTTATATACATCAATAACGTAATTTAACCTAACCTAAACCTACGTAACATCTCGGCGGTAATATGTGACAACATTCCTGGCTTGATGGCCTCTACGTCTCCGTGGGACCCTCATATGCATCAATAACGTAATATAACCTAACCTAACCCAACCTAACATCTCGGCACTAATATTTGACAACATTCCTGTCGAGTTGGCCTCTACCTCTCCGTGCGACCTTCATATACATCAATAACGTAATATAACGTAACCTAACCCAACCTATCATATCGGCGATAATATTTGACAACATTCCTGGCGAGTTGGCTTCTACGTCTCCGTGGGACCTTCATTTACATCAATAACGTAATATAACGTAACCTAAACCAACCTATCATATCGGCGGTAATATTTGAAAACATTCCTGGCGAGTTGGCCTCTACGTCTCTGTGGGAAATTTATATACATCAATAACGTAATATAACCTAACCTAACCCAACCTGTCACCTCGGCGGTAATATTTGAACACATTCCTGGCGAGTTGGCCTCTACGTCTCCGTGGGACTTTTATATACATCAATAACGTAATATAACGTAACCTAACCCAACCTATCATATCGGCGGAAATATTTGACAACATTCCTGGCGAGTTGGCCTCTACGTCTCCGTGGGACCTTCATATACATCAATAACGTAATATAACGTAACCTAAACCAACTTATCATATCGGCTGTAATATATGAAAACATTCTTGTCGATGTTGGCCTCTACGTCTCTGTGGGACCTTCATATACATCAATAACGTAATATTACCTAACCTAACCCAACTTAACATCTCGGCACTAATATTTGAAAACATTCCTGGCGAGTTGGCCTCTACGTCTCTGTGGGTATTTTATATACATCAATAACGTAATATAACGTAACCTAACCCAACCTATCATATCGGCGGTAATATTTGACAACATTCCTGGCGAGTTGGCCTCTACGTCTCCGTGGGACCTTCATATACATCAATAACGTAATATAACGTAACCTAAACCAACCTATCATATCGGCGGTAATATTTGAAAACATTCCTGGCGAGTTGGCCTCTACGTCTCTGTGGGAAATTTATATACATCAATAACGTAATATAACCTAACCTAACCCAACCTAACATCTCGGCACTAATATTTGACAACATTCCTGTCGATGTTGGCCTCTACGTCTCTGTGGGACCTTCATATACATCAATAACGTAATATTACCTAACCTAACCGAACCTAACATCTCGGCACTAATATTTGAAAACATTCCTGGCTTGTTGGCCTCTACGTCCCCGTGGGACCTTCATATACATCAATAACGTAATATAACCTAACCTAACCCAACCTATCATCTCGGCGGTAATATTGGACAACATTCGTGGCGAGTTGGCCTCTACGTCTCCATGGGACTTTTATATACATCAATATCGTAATTTAACCTCACCTAAACCGACGTATCATCTCGGCCGTAATATTTGACAACATTCCTGGCGAGTTGAGCTCTACGTCTCCGTGGGACCTTCATATACATCAATAACGTAATATCACCTAACCTAACCCAACCTAAGATCTCGGCACTAATATTTGACAACATTCCTGGCGAGTTGGCCTCTACGTCTCCGTGGGACCTTCATATACATCAATAACATAATATCACCTAACCTAACCCAACCTAAGATCTCGGCACTAATATTTGACAACATTCCTGGCGAGTTGGCCTCTACGTCTCCGTGGGACCTTCATATACATCAATAACGTAATATAACCTAACCTAACCCAACCTATCATCTCGGCGGTAATATTTGACAACATTCCTGGCGAGTTGGCCTCTACGCCTCCGTGCGACCTTCATATACATCAATAACGTAATATAACGTAACCTAAACCAACCTATCATATCGGCGGTAATATTTGACAACATTCCTGGCCAGTTGAGCTCTATGTCTCCGTGGGACCTTCATATACATCAATAACGTAATATCACCTAACCTAACCCAACCTAAGATCTCGGCACTAATATTTGACAACATTCCTGGCGAGTTGGCCTCTACGTCTCTGTGGGAATTTTATATACATCAATAACGTAATATAACGTAACCTAAACCAACCTATCATATCGGCGGTAATATTTGACAACATTCCTGGCGAGTTGGCCTCTGCCTCTCCGTGGGACCTTCATATACGTCAATAACGTAATATAATCTAACCTAACCCAACCTATCATCTCGGCGGTAATATTTGACAACATTCCTGGCGAGTTGGCCTCTACGTCTCCGTGGGATCTTCGTATACATCAATAACGTAATATAACCTAACGTAACACAACTTATCCTCTCGGCAGTAATATTTGACAACATTCCTGGCTTGTTGGCCTCTATGTTTCCGTGGGACCTTTATATACATCAATAACGTAATATAACCTAACCTAACCCAACCTATCATCTCGGCGGTAATATTTGACAACATTCCTGGCGAATTGGCCTCTACGTCTCCGTGGGACCTTCATATACATCAATAACATAATATTACCTAACCTAACCCAACCTATCATCTCGGCGGTAATATTTGACAACATTCGTGGCGAGTTGGCCTCTACGTCTCCGTGGGACTTTTATATACATCAATAATGTAATCTAACCTAACCTAAACCGACGTAACATCTCGGCGGTAATATTTGACAATATTCCTGGCGAGTTGGCCTCTACGTCTCCGTGGGACCTTCGTATACATAAATAACGTAATTTAACCTAACCCAAACCAACGTAACATCTCGGTGGTAATATTTGACAACATTCCTGGCTTGTTGGTCTCTACGTCTCCGTGGGACCTTCATATTCATCAATAACGCAATATAACGTAACCTAAACCAACGTATCATCTCGGCGGTAATATTTGACAACATTCCTGGCGAGTTGGCCTCTACGCCTCCGTGCGACCTTCATATACATCAATAACGTAATATAACCTAACCTGAACCAACCTATCATCCCGGCGGTAATATTTGACAACATTCCTGGCGAGTTGAGCTCTACGTCTCTGTGGGAAATTTATATACATCAATAACGTAATATAACCTAACCTAACCCAACCTAACATCTCGGCACTAATATTTGACAACATTCCTGGCGAGTTGGCCTCTACGTCTCCGTGGGACTTTTATATACATCAATAACGTAATATAACGTCACCTAACCCAACATAACATCTCGGCGGTAATATTTGACAACATTCCTGGCGAGTTGGCCTCTACGTCTCCGTGGGGCATTCATATACATCAATAACGTAATATAACCTAAAATCTCGGCGGTAATATTTGACAACATTCCTGGCGATTTGGCCTCTACGTCTCCGTGGGGCCTTCATATACATCAATAACGTAATCTAACCTAATCTAACCCAACCTATCATCTCGGCACTAATATTTGACAACATTCCTGTCGATGTTGGCCTCTACGTCTCTGTGGGACCTTCATATACATCAATAACGTAATATTACCTAACCTAACCGAACCTAACATCTCGGCACTAATATTTGAAAACATTCCTGGCTTGTTGGCCTCTACGTCTCCGTGGGACCTTCATATACATCAATAATGTAATTTAACCTAACCTAAACCAACGTAACATCTCGGTGGCAATATTTGACAACATTCCTGGCTTGTTGGCCTCTATGTTTCCGTGGGACCTTTACATACATCAATAACGTAATATAACCTAACCTAGCCCAACCTATCATCTCGGCGGTAATATTTGACAACATTCCTGGCGAGTTGGCCTCTACGCCTCCGTGCGACCTTCATATACATCAATAACGTAATATAACCTAACCTGAACCAACCTATCATCTCGGCGGTAATATTTGACAACATTCCTGGCGAGTTGAGCTCTACGCCTCCGTGGGACCTCCATATACATCAATAACGTAATATAACCTAACCCAACCCAACCTAACATCTCGGCACTAATATTTGACAACATTCCTGGCGAGTTGGCCTCTACGTCTCTGTGGGAATTTTATATACATCAATAACGTAATATAACCTAACATAACCCAACCTAACATCTCGGCACTAATATTTGACAACATTCCTGGCGAGTTGGCCTCTGCCTCTCCGTTGGGACCTTCATATACGTCAATAACGTAATATAATCTAACCTAACCCAACCTATCATCTCGGCGGTAATATTTGACAACATTCCTGTCGAGTTGGCCTCTACGTCTCCGTGGGATCTTCATATACATCAATAACGTAATATAACCTAACGTAACACAACTTATCCTCTCGATAGTAATATTTGACAACATTCCTGGCTTGTTGGCCTCTATGTTTCCGTGGGACCTTTATATACATCAATAACGTAATATAACCTAACCTAACCCAACCTATCATCTCGGCGGTAATATTTGACAACATTCCTGGCGAATTGGCCTCTACGTCTCCGTGGGACCTTCATATACATCAATAACATAATATTACCTATCCTAACCCAACCTATCATCTCGGCGGTAATATTTGACAACATTCGTGGCGAGTTGGCCTCTACGTCTCCGTGGGACTTTTATATACATCAATAACGTAATTTAACCTAACCTAAACCGACGTAACATCTCGGCGGTAATATTTGACAATATTCCTGGCGAGTTGGCCTCTACGTCTCCGTGGGACCTTTATATACATCAATAACGTAATATAACCTAACCTAACCCAACCTGTCACCTCGGCGGTAATATTTGAACACATTCCTGGCGAGTTGGCCTCTACGTCTCCGTGGGACCTTCATATTCATCAATAACGCAATATAACGTAACCTAAACCAACCTATCATATCGGCGGTAATATTTGAAAACATTCCTGGCGAGTTGGCCTCTACGTCTCTGTGGGAAATTTATATACATCAATAACGTAATATAACCTAACCTAACCCAACCTAACATCTCGGCAATAATATTTGACAACATTCCTGGCGAGTTGGCCTCTACGTCTCCGTGGGACCTTTATATACATCAATAACGTAATATAACGTAACCTAACCCAACATAACATCTCGGCGTTAATATTTGACAACATTCCTGGCGAGTTGGCCTCTACGTCTCCGTGGGGCATTCATATACATCAATAACGTAATATAACCTAAAATCTCGGCGGTAATATTTGACAACATTCCTGGCGATTTGGCCTCTACGTCTCCGTGGGGCCTTCATATACATCAATAACGTAATCTAACCTAACCTAACCCAACCTATCATCTCGGCGGTAATATTTGACAACATTCCTGGCGAGTTGGCCTCTACGCCTCCGTGCGACCTTCATATAGATCAATAACGTAATATAACCTAACCTGAACCAACCTATCATCGCGGCGATAATATTTGACAACATTCCTGGCGAGTTGAGCTCTACGTCTCCGTGGGACCTTCGTATACATCAATAACGTAATATAACCTAACGTAACACAACTTATCCTCTCGGCAGTAATATTTGACAACATTCCTGGCTTGTTGGCCTCTATGTTTCCGTGGGACCTTTATATACATCAATAACGTAATATAACCTAACCTAACCCAACCTATCATCTCGGCGGTAATATTTGACAACATTCCTGGCGAATTGGCCTCTACGTCTCCGTGGGACCTTCATATACATCAATAACATAATATTACCTAACCTAACCCAACCTATCATCTCGGCGGTAATATTTGACAACATTCGTGGCGAGTTGGCCTCTACGTCTCCGTGGGACTTTTATATACATCAATAATGTAATCTAACCTAACCTAAACCGACGTAACATCTCGGCGGTAATATTTGACAATATTCCTGGCGAGTTGGCCTCTACGTCTCCGTGGGACCTTCGTATACATAAATAACGTAATTTAACCTAACCCAAACCAACGTAACATCTCGGTGGTAATATTTGACAACATTCCTGGCTTGTTGGTCTCTACGTCTCCGTGGGACCTTCATATTCATCAATAACGCAATATAACGTAACCTAAACCAACGTATCATCTCGGCGGTAATATTTGACAACATTCCTGGCGAGTTGGCCTCTACGCCTCCGTGCGACCTTCATATACATCAATAACGTAATATAACCTAACCTGAACCAACCTATCATCCCGGCGGTAATATTTGACAACATTCCTGGCGAGTTGAGCTCTACGTCTCTGTGGGAAATTTATATACATCAATAACGTAATATAACCTAACCTAACCCAACCTAACATCTCGGCACTAATATTTGACAACATTCCTGGCGAGTTGGCCTCTACGTCTCCGTGGGACTTTTATATACATCAATAACGTAATATAACGTCACCTAACCCAACATAACATCTCGGCGGTAATATTTGACAACATTCCTGGCGAGTTGGCCTCTACGTCTCCGTGGGGCATTCATATACATCAATAACGTAATATAACCTAAAATCTCGGCGGTAATATTTGACAACATTCCTGGCGATTTGGCCTCTACGTCTCCGTGGGGCCTTCATATACATCAATAACGTAATCTAACCTAATCTAACCCAACCTATCATCTCGGCACTAATATTTGACAACATTCCTGTCGATGTTGGCCTCTACGTCTCTGTGGGACCTTCATATACATCAATAACGTAATATTACCTAACCTAACCGAACCTAACATCTCGGCACTAATATTTGAAAACATTCCTGGCTTGTTGGCCTCTACGTCTCCGTGGGACCTTCATATACATCAATAATGTAATTTAACCTAACCTAAACCAACGTAACATCTCGGTGGCAATATTTGACAACATTCCTGGCTTGTTGGCCTCTATGTTTCCGTGGGACCTTTACATACATCAATAACGTAATATAACCTAACCTAGCCCAACCTATCATCTCGGCGGTAATATTTGACAACATTCCTGGCGAGTTGGCCTCTACGCCTCCGTGCGACCTTCATATACATCAATAACGTAATATAACCTAACCTGAACCAACCTATCATCTCGGCGGTAATATTTGACAACATTCCTGGCGAGTTGAGCTCTACGCCTCCGTGGGACCTCCATATACATCAATAACGTAATATAACCTAACCCAACCCAACCTAACATCTCGGCACTAATATTTGACAACATTCCTGGCGAGTTGGCCTCTACGTCTCTGTGGGAATTTTATATACATCAATAACGTAATATAACCTAACATAACCCAACCTAACATCTCGGCACTAATATTTGACAACATTCCTGGCGAGTTGGCCTCTGCCTCTCCGTTGGGACCTTCATATACGTCAATAACGTAATATAATCTAACCTAACCCAACCTATCATCTCGGCGGTAATATTTGACAACATTCCTGTCGAGTTGGCCTCTACGTCTCCGTGGGATCTTCATATACATCAATAACGTAATATAACCTAACGTAACACAACTTATCCTCTCGATAGTAATATTTGACAACATTCCTGGCTTGTTGGCCTCTATGTTTCCGTGGGACCTTTATATACATCAATAACGTAATATAACCTAACCTAACCCAACCTATCATCTCGGCGGTAATATTTGACAACATTCCTGGCGAATTGGCCTCTACGTCTCCGTGGGACCTTCATATACATCAATAACATAATATTACCTATCCTAACCCAACCTATCATCTCGGCGGTAATATTTGACAACATTCGTGGCGAGTTGGCCTCTACGTCTCCGTGGGACTTTTATATACATCAATAACGTAATTTAACCTAACCTAAACCGACGTAACATCTCGGCGGTAATATTTGACAATATTCCTGGCGAGTTGGCCTCTACGTCTCCGTGGGACCTTTATATACATCAATAACGTAATATAACCTAACCTAACCCAACCTGTCACCTCGGCGGTAATATTTGAACACATTCCTGGCGAGTTGGCCTCTACGTCTCCGTGGGACCTTCATATTCATCAATAACGCAATATAACGTAACCTAAACCAACCTATCATATCGGCGGTAATATTTGAAAACATTCCTGGCGAGTTGGCCTCTACGTCTCTGTGGGAAATTTATATACATCAATAACGTAATATAACCTAACCTAACCCAACCTAACATCTCGGCAATAATATTTGACAACATTCCTGGCGAGTTGGCCTCTACGTCTCCGTGGGACCTTTATATACATCAATAACGTAATATAACGTAACCTAACCCAACATAACATCTCGGCGTTAATATTTGACAACATTCCTGGCGAGTTGGCCTCTACGTCTCCGTGGGGCATTCATATACATCAATAACGTAATATAACCTAAAATCTCGGCGGTAATATTTGACAACATTCCTGGCGATTTGGCCTCTACGTCTCCGTGGGGCCTTCATATACATCAATAACGTAATCTAACCTAACCTAACCCAACCTATCATCTCGGCGGTAATATTTGACAACATTCCTGGCGAGTTGGCCTCTACGCCTCCGTGCGACCTTCATATAGATCAATAACGTAATATAACCTAACCTGAACCAACCTATCATCGCGGCGATAATATTTGACAACATTCCTGGCGAGTTGAGCTCTACGTCTCCGTGGGACCTTCGTATACATCAATAACGTAATATAACCTAACGTAACACAACTTATCCTCTCGGCAGTAATATTTGACAACATTCCTGGCTTGTTGGCCTCTATGTTTCCGTGGGACCTTTATATACATCAATAACGTAATATAACCTAACCTAACCCAACCTATCATCTCGGCGGTAATATTTGACAACATTCCTGGCGAATTGGCCTCTACGTCTCCGTGGGACCTTCATATACATCAATAACATAATATTACCTAACCTAACCCAACCTATCATCTCGGCGGTAATATTTGACAACATTCGTGGCGAGTTGGCCTCTACGTCTCCGTGGGACTTTTATATACATCAATAATGTAATCTAACCTAACCTAAACCGACGTAACATCTCGGCGGTAATATTTGACAATATTCCTGGCGAGTTGGCCTCTACGTCTCCGTGGGACCTTCGTATACATAAATAACGTAATTTAACCTAACCCAAACCAACGTAACATCTCGGTGGTAATATTTGACAACATTCCTGGCTTGTTGGTCTCTACGTCTCCGTGGGACCTTCATATTCATCAATAACGCAATATAACGTAACCTAAACCAACGTATCATCTCGGCGGTAATATTTGACAACATTCCTGGCGAGTTGGCCTCTACGCCTCCGTGCGACCTTCATATACATCAATAACGTAATATAACCTAACCTGAACCAACCTATCATCCCGGCGGTAATATTTGACAACATTCCTGGCGAGTTGAGCTCTACGTCTCTGTGGGAAATTTATATACATCAATAACGTAATATAACCTAACCTAACCCAACCTAACATCTCGGCACTAATATTTGACAACATTCCTGGCGAGTTGGCCTCTACGTCTCCGTGGGACTTTTATATACATCAATAACGTAATATAACGTCACCTAACCCAACATAACATCTCGGCGGTAATATTTGACAACATTCCTGGCGAGTTGGCCTCTACGTCTCCGTGGGGCATTCATATACATCAATAACGTAATATAACCTAAAATCTCGGCGGTAATATTTGACAACATTCCTGGCGATTTGGCCTCTACGTCTCCGTGGGGCCTTCATATACATCAATAACGTAATCTAACCTAATCTAACCCAACCTATCATCTCGGCACTAATATTTGACAACATTCCTGTCGATGTTGGCCTCTACGTCTCTGTGGGACCTTCATATACATCAATAACGTAATATTACCTAACCTAACCGAACCTAACATCTCGGCACTAATATTTGAAAACATTCCTGGCTTGTTGGCCTCTACGTCTCCGTGGGACCTTCATATACATCAATAATGTAATTTAACCTAACCTAAACCAACGTAACATCTCGGTG
Source organism: Xylocopa violacea (assembly GCA_963969225.1). Taxonomy (NCBI): domain Eukaryota; kingdom Metazoa; phylum Arthropoda; class Insecta; order Hymenoptera; family Apidae; genus Xylocopa; species Xylocopa violacea. The sequence continues at coordinate 4,001,812 of CAXAJV010000135.1, read as the reverse complement.
GCAATATTTGACAACATTCCTGGCTTGTTGGCCTCTATGTTTCCGTGGGACCTTTACATACATCAATAACGTAATATAACCTAACCTAGCCCAACCTATCATCTCGGCGGTAATATTTGACAACATTCCTGGCGAGTTGGCCTCTACGCCTCCGTGCGACCTTCATATACATCAATAACGTAATATAACCTAACCTGAACCAACCTATCATCTCGGCGGTAATATTTGACAACATTCCTGGCGAGTTGAGCTCTACGCCTCCGTGGGACCTCCATATACATCAATAACGTAATATAACCTAACCCAACCCAACCTAACATCTCGGCACTAATATTTGACAACATTCCTGGCGAGTTGGCCTCTACGTCTCTGTGGGAATTTTATATACATCAATAACGTAATATAACCTAACATAACCCAACCTAACATCTCGGCACTAATATTTGACAACATTCCTGGCGAGTTGGCCTCTGCCTCTCCGTTGGGACCTTCATATACGTCAATAACGTAATATAATCTAACCTAACCCAACCTATCATCTCGGCGGTAATATTTGACAACATTCCTGTCGAGTTGGCCTCTACGTCTCCGTGGGATCTTCATATACATCAATAACGTAATATAACCTAACGTAACACAACTTATCCTCTCGATAGTAATATTTGACAACATTCCTGGCTTGTTGGCCTCTATGTTTCCGTGGGACCTTTATATACATCAATAACGTAATATAACCTAACCTAACCCAACCTATCATCTCGGCGGTAATATTTGACAACATTCCTGGCGAATTGGCCTCTACGTCTCCGTGGGACGTTCATATACATCAATAACATAATATTACCTATCCTAACCCAACCTATCATCTCGGCGGTAATATTTGACAACATTCGTGGCGAGTTGGCCTCTACGTCTCCGTGGGACTTTTATATACATCAATAACGTAATTTAACCTAACCTAAACCGACGTAACATCTCGGCGGTAATATTTGACAATATTCCTGGCGAGTTGGCCTCTACGTCTCCGTGGGACCTTTATATACATCAATAACGTAATATAACCTAACCTAACCCAACCTGTCACCTCGGCGGTAATATTTGAACACATTCCTGGCGAGTTGGCCTCTACGTCTCCGTGGGACCTTCATATTCATCAATAACGCAATATAACGTAACCTAAACCAACCTATCATATCGGCGGTAATATTTGAAAACATTCCTGGCGAGTTGGCCTCTACGTCTCTGTGGGAAATTTATATACATCAATAACGTAATATAACCTAACCTAACCCAACCTAACATCTCGGCAATAATATTTGACAACATTCCTGGCGAGTTGGCCTCTACGTCTCCGTGGGACCTTTATATACATCAATAACGTAATATAACGTAACCTAACCCAACATAACATCTCGGCGTTAATATTTGACAACATTCCTGGCGAGTTGGCCTCTACGTCTCCGTGGGGCATTCATATACATCAATAACGTAATATAACCTAAAATCTCGGCGGTAATATTTGACAACATTCCTGGCGATTTGGCCTCTACGTCTCCGTGGGGCCTTCATATACATCAATAACGTAATCTAACCTAACCTAACCCAACCTATCATCTCGGCGGTAATATTTGACAACATTCCTGGCGAGTTGGCCTCTACGCCTCCGTGCGACCTTCATATAGATCAATAACGTAATATAACCTAACCTGAACCAACCTATCATCGCGGCGATAATATTTGACAACATTCCTGGCGAGTTGAGCTCTACGTCTCCGTGGGACCTTCATATACATCAATAACGTAATATCACCTAACCTAACCCAACCTAAGATCTCGGCACTAATATTTGACAACATTCCTGGCGAGTTGGCCTCTACGTCTCTGTGGGAATTTTATATACATCAATAACGTAATATAACCTAACATAACCCAACCTAACATCTCGGCACTAATATTTGACAACATTCCTGGCCAGTTGGCCTCTGCCTCTCCGTGGGACCTTCATATACGTCAATAACGTAATATAATCTAACCTAACGCAACCCATCATCTCGGCGGTAATATTTGACAACATTCCTGGTCAGTTGGCCTCTACGTCTCCGTGGAACCTTCATATACATCAATAACGTAATATAACCTAACCTAACCCAACCTATCATCTCGGCGGTAATATTTGACAACATTCCTGGCGAGTTGGCCTCTACGTCTCCGTGGGACTTTTATATACATCTATAACGTAATTTAACATAACCTAAACCTACGTAACATCTCGGCGGTAATATGTGACCACATTCCTGGCGAGTTGGCCTCTACGTCTCCGTGGGACCTTCGTATACATCAATAACGTAATATAACGTAACCTAAACCAACTTATCATGTCGGCGGTAATATTTGACAATATTCCTGGCGAGTTGGCCTCTACGTCTCCGTGGGACCTTTATATACATCAATAACGTAATATAACCTAACCTAACCCAACCTGTCACCTCGGCGGTAATATTTGAACACATTCCTGGCGAGTTGGCCTCTACGTCTCCGTGGGACTTTTATATACATCAATAACGTAATATAACGTAACCTAACCCAACCTATCATATCGGCGGTAATATTTGACAACATTCCTGGCGAGTTGGCCTCTACGTCTCCGTGGGACCTTCATATACATCAATAACGTAATATAACGTAACCTAAACCAACCTATCATATCGGCTGTAATATATGAAAACATTCTTGTCGATGTTGGCCTCTACGTCTCTGTGGGACCTTCATATACATCAATAACGTAATATTACCTAACCTAACCCAACTTAACATCTCGGCACTAATATTTGAAAACATTCCTGGCGAGTTGGCCTCTACGTCTCTGTGGGAATTTTATATACATCAATAACGTAATATAACCTAACATAACCCAACCTAACATCTCGGCACTAATATTTGACAACATTCCTGGCGAGTTGGCCTCTGCCTCTCCGTGGGACCTTCATATACGTCAATAACGTAATATAATCTAACCTAACCTAAACCGACGTAACATCTCGGCGGTAATATTTGACAATAATCCTGGCGAGTTGGCCTCTACGTCTCCGTGGGACCTTCGTATACATAAATAACGTAATTTAACCTAACCTAAACCAACGTAACATCTCGGTGGTAATATTTGACAACATTCCTGGCTTGTTGGCCTCTACGTCTCCGTGGGACCTTCATATTCAACAATAACGCAATATAACGTAACCTAAACCAACCTATCATATCGGCGGTAATATTTGAAAACATTCCTGGCGAGTTGGCCTCTACGTCTCTGTGGGAAATTTATATACATCAATAACGTAATATAACCTAACCTAACCCAACCTAACATCTCGGCACTAATATTTGACAACATTCCTGGCGAGTTGGCCTCTACGTCTCCGTGGGACTTTTATATACATCAATAACGTAATATAACGTAACCTAACCCAACATAACATCTCGGCGGTAATATTTGACAACATTCCTGGCGAGTTGGCCTCTACGTCTCCGTGGGGCATTCATATACATCAACAACGTAATATAACCTAAAATCTCGGCGGTAATATTTGACAACATTCCTGGCGATTTGGCCTCTACGTCTCCGTGGGGCCTTCATATACATCAATAACGTAATCTAACCTAACCTAACCCAACCTATCATCTCGGCGGTAATATTTGACAACATTCCTGGCGAGTTGGCCTCTACGCCTCCGTGCGACCTTCATATAGATCAATAACGTAATATAACCTAACCTGAACCAACCTATCATCGCGGCGATAATATTTGACAACATTCCTGGCGAGTTGAGCTCTACGTCTCCGTGGGACCTTCATATACATCAATAACGTAATATCACCTAACCTAACCCAACCTAAGATCTCGGCACTAATATTTGACAACATTCCTGGCGAGTTGGCCTCTACGTCTCTGTGGGAATTTTATATACATCAATAACGTAATATAACCTAACCTAACCCAACCTAACATCTCGGCACTAATATTTCACAACATTCCTGGAGAATTGGCCTCTACCTCTCCGTGGGACGTTCATATACGTCAATAGCGTAATATAATCTAACCTAATCCAACCTATCATCTCGGCGGAAATATTTGACAACATTCCTGGTCAGTTGGCCTCTACGTCTCCGTGGAACCTTCATTTACATCAGTAACGTAATATAACCTAACCTAACCCAACCTATCATCTCGGCGGTAATATTTGACTACATTCCTGGCGAGTTGGCCTCTACGTCTCCGTGGGACTTTTATATACATCAATAACGTAATTTAACCTAACCTAAACCAACCTATCATATCGGCGGTAATATATGAAAACATTCTTGTCGATGTTGGCCTCTACGTCTCTGTGGGACCTTCATATACATCAATAACGTAATATTACCTAACCTAACCCAACTTAACATCTAGGCACTAATATTTGAAAACATTCCTGGCGAGTTGGCCTCTACGTCTCTGTGGGAAATTTATATACATCAATAACGTAATATAACCAAACCTAACCCAACCTAACATCTCGGCACTAATATTTGACAACATTCCTGGCGAGTTGGCCTCTACGTCTCCGTGGGACTTTTATATACATCAATAACGTAATATAACGTAACCTAACCCAACATAACATCTCGGCGTTAATATTTGACAACATTCCTGGCGAGTTGGCCTCTACGTCTCCGTGGGGCATTCATATACATCAATAACGTAATATAACCTAAAATCTCGGCGGTAATATTTGACAACATTCCTGGCGATTTGGCCTCTACGTCTCCGTGGGGCCTTCATATACATCAATAACGTAATCTAACCTAACCTAACCCAACCTATCATCTCGGCGGTAATATTTGACAACATTCCTGGCGAGTTGGCCTCTACGCCTCCGTGCGACCTTCATATAGATCAATAACGTAATATAACCTAACCTGAACCAACCTATCATCGCGGCGATAATATTTGACAACATTCCTGGCGAGTTGAGCTCTACGTCTCCGTGGGACCTTCATATACATCAATAACGTAATATCACCTAACCTAACCCAACCTAAGATCTCGGCACTAATATTTGACAACATTCCTGGCGAGTTGGCCTCTACGTCTCTGTGGGAATTTTATATACATCAATAACGTAATATAACCTAACATAACCCAACCTAACATCTCGGCACTAATATTTGACAACATTCCTGGCCAGTTGGCCTCTGCCTCTCCGTGGGACCTTCATATACGTCAATAACGTAATATAATCTAACCTAACGCAACCCATCATCTCGGCGGTAATATTTGACAACATTCCTGGTCAGTTGGCCTCTACGTCTCCGTGGAACCTTCATATACATCAATAACGTAATATAACCTAACCTAACCCAACCTATCATCTCGGCGGTAATATTTGACAACATTCCTGGCGAGTTGGCCTCTACGTCTCCGTGGGACTTTTATATACATCTATAACGTAATTTAACATAACCTAAACCTACGTAACATCTCGGCGGTAATATGTGACCACATTCCTGGCGAGTTGGCCTCTACGTCTCCGTGGGACCTTCGTATACATCAATAACGTAATATAACGTAACCTAAACCAACTTATCATGTCGGCGGTAATATTTGACAATATTCCTGGCGAGTTGGCCTCTACGTCTCCGTGGGACCTTTATATACATCAATAACGTAATATAACCTAACCTAACCCAAACTGTCACCTCGGCGGTAATATTTGAACACATTCCTGGCGAGTTGGCCTCTACGTCTCCGTGGGACTTTTATATACATCAATAACGTAATATAACGTAACCTAACCCAACCTATCATATCGGCGGTAATATTTGACAACATTCCTGGCGAGTTGGCCTCTACGTCTCCGTGGGACCTTCATATACATCAATAACGTAATATAACGTAACCTAAACCAACCTATCATATCGGCTGTAATATATGAAAACATTCTTGTCGATGTTGGCCTCTACGTCTCTGTGGGACCTTCATATACATCAATAACGTAATATTACCTAACCTAACCCAACTTAACATCTCGGCACTAATATTTGAAAACATTCCTGGCGAGTTGGCCTCTACGTCTCTGTGGGAATTTTATATACATCAATAACGTAATATAACCTAACATAACCCAACCTAACATCTCGGCACTAATATTTGACAACATTCCTGGCGAGTTGGCCTCTGCCTCTCCGTGGGACCTTCATATACGTCAATAACGTAATATAATCTAACCTAACCTAAACCGACGTAACATCTCGGCGGTAATATTTGACAATAATCCTGGCGAGTTGGCCTCTACGTCTCCGTGGGACCTTCGTATACATAAATAACGTAATTTAACCTAACCTAAACCAACGTAACATCTCGGTGGTAATATTTGACAACATTCCTGGCTTGTTGGCCTCTACGTCTCCGTGGGACCTTCATATTCAACAATAACGCAATATAACGTAACCTAAACCAACCTATCATATCGGCGGTAATATTTGAAAACATTCCTGGCGAGTTGGCCTCTACGTCTCTGTGGGAAATTTATATACATCAATAACGTAATATAACCTAACCTAACCCAACCTAACATCTCGGCACTAATATTTGACAACATTCCTGGCGAGTTGGCCTCTACGTCTCCGTGGGACTTTTATATACATCAATAACGTAATATAACGTAACCTAACCCAACATAACATCTCGGCGGTAATATTTGACAACATTCCTGGCGAGTTGGCCTCTACGTCTCCGTGGGGCATTCATATACATCAACAACGTAATATAACCTAAAATCTCGGCGGTAATATTTGACAACATTCCTGGCGATTTGGCCTCTACGTCTCCGTGGGGCCTTCATATACATCAATAACGTAATCTAACCTAACCTAACCCAACCTATCATCTCGGCGGTAATATTTGACAACATTCCTGGCGAGTTGGCCTCTACGCCTCCGTGCGACCTTCATATAGATCAATAACGTAATATAACCTAACCTGAACCAACCTATCATCGCGGCGATAATATTTGACAACATTCCTGGCGAGTTGAGCTCTACGTCTCCGTGGGACCTTCATATACATCAATAACGTAATATCACCTAACCTAACCCAACCTAAGATCTCGGCACTAATATTTGACAACATTCCTGGCGAGTTGGCCTCTACGTCTCTGTGGGAATTTTATATACATCAATAACGTAATATAACCTAACCTAACCCAACCTAACATCTCGGCACTAATATTTCACAACATTCCTGGAGAATTGGCCTCTACCTCTCCGTGGGACGTTCATATACGTCAATAGCGTAATATAATCTAACCTAATCCAACCTATCATCTCGGCGGAAATATTTGACAACATTCCTGGTCAGTTGGCCTCTACGTCTCCGTGGAACCTTCATTTACATCAGTAACGTAATATAACCTAACCTAACCCAACCTATCATCTCGGCGGTAATATTTGACTACATTCCTGGCGAGTTGGCCTCTACGTCTCCGTGGGACTTTTATATACATCAATAACGTAATTTAACCTAACCTAAACCAACCTATCATATCGGCGGTAATATATGAAAACATTCTTGTCGATGTTGGCCTCTACGTCTCTGTGGGACCTTCATATACATCAATAACGTAATATTACCTAACCTAACCCAACTTAACATCTAGGCACTAATATTTGAAAACATTCCTGGCGAGTTGGCCTCTACGTCTCTGTGGGAAATTTATATACATCAATAACGTAATATAACCAAACCTAACCCAACCTAACATCTCGGCACTAATATTTGACAACATTCCTGGCGAGTTGGCCTCTACGTCTCCGTGGGACTTTTATATACATCAATAACGTAATATAACGTAACCTAACCCAACATAACATCTCGGCGGTAATATTTGACAACATTCCTGGCGAGTTGGCCTCTACGTCTCCGTGGGGCATTCATATACATCAACAACGTAATATAACCTAAAATCTCGGCGGTAATATTTGACAACATTCCTGGCGATTTGGCCTCTACGTCTCCGTGGGGCCTTCATATACATCAATAACGTAATCTAACCTAACCTAACCCAACCTATCATATCGGCGGTAATATTTGAAAACATTCATGTCGATGTTGGCCTCTACGTCTCCGTGGGACTTTTATATACATCAAAACGTAATATAACCTAACCTAACCCAACCTATCATCTCGGCAGTAATATTTGACAACATTCCTGTCGAATTGGCCTCTACGTCTCCGTGGGACTTTTATTTACATCAATAACGTAATTTAACCTAACCTAACCCAACCTAACATCTCGGCACTAATATTTGACAACATTCCTGGCGAGTTGGCCTCTACCTCTCCGTGCGACCTTCATATACATCAATAATGTAATTTAACCTAACCTAAACCAACGTAACATCTCGGTGGTAATATTTGACAACATTCATGGCTTGTTGGCCTCTATGTTTCCGTGGGACCTTTATATACATCAATAACGTAATCTAACCTAACCTAACCCAACCTAACTTCTCGGCGGTAATATTTAACAACATTCCTGGCGAGTTGGTCTCTACGCCTCCGTGGGACCTCCATATACATCAATAACGTAATATAACCTAACCCAACCCAACCTAACATCTCGGCACTAATATTTGACAACATTCCTGGCGAGTTGGCCTCTACGTCTCCGTGGGACCTTCATATACATCAATAACATAATATAACCTAACCTAACCCAACCAATCATCTCGGCGGTAATATTTGACAACATTCCTGGCGAGTTGGCCTCTACGTCTCCGTGGGACCTTCATATACATCAATAACGTAATATCACCTAACCTAACCCAACCTAAGATCTCGGCACTAATATTTGACAACATTCCTGGCGAGTTGGCCTCTACGTCTCTGTGGGAATTTTATATACATCAATAACGTAATATAACCTAACCTAACCCAACCTAACATCTCGGCACTAATATTTGACAACATTCCTGGAGAATTGGCCTCTACTTCTCCGTGGGACGTTCATATACGTCAATAGCGTAATATAATCTAACCTAACCCAACCTATCATCTCGGCGGAAATATTTGGCAACATTCCTTGTCAGTTGGCCTCTACGTCTCCGTGGGACTTTTATATACATCAATAACGTAATTTAACCTAACCTAAACCGACGTAACATCTCAGCGGTAATATTTGACAATATTCCTGGCGAGTTGGCCTCTACGTCTCCGTGGGACCTTCGTATACATAAATAACGTAATTTAACCTAACCTAAACCAACGTAACATCTCGGTGGTAATATTTGACAACATTCCTGGCTTGTTGGCCTCTACGTCTCCGTGGGACCTTCATATTCAACAATAACGCAATATAACGTAACCTAAACCAACCTATCATATCGGCGGTAATATTTGAAAACATTCCTGGCGAGTTGGCCTCTACGTCTCTGTGGGAAATTTATATACATCAATAACGTAATATAACCTAACCTAACCCAACCTAACATCTCGGCACTAATATTTGACAACATTCCTGGCGAGTTGGCCTCTATGTCTCCGTGGGACTTTTATATACATCAATAACGTAATATAACGTAACCTAACCCAACATAACATCTCGGCGGTAATATTTGACAACATTCCTGGCGAGTTGGCCTCTACGTCTCCGTGGGGCATTCATATACATCAATAACGTAATATAACCTAAAATCTCGGCGGTAATATTTGACAACATTCCTGGCGATTTGGCCTCTACGTCTCCGTGGGGCCTTCATATACATCAATAACGTAATCTAACCTAACCTAACCCAACCTATCATCTCGGCGGTAATATTTGACAACATTCCTGGCGAGTTGGCCTCTACGCCTCCGTGCGACCTTCATATAGATCAATAACGTAATATAACCTAACCTGAACCAACCTATCATCGCGGCGATAATATTTGACAACATTCCTGGCGAGTTGATCTCTACGTCTCCGTGGGACCTTCATATACATCAATAACGTAATATCACCTAACCTAACCCAACCTAAGATCTCGGCACTAATATTTGACAACATTCCTGGCGAGTTGGCCTCTACGTCTCTGTGGGAATTTTATATACATCAATAACGTAATATAACGTAACCTAACCCAACATAACATCTCGGCGGTAATATTTGACAACATTCCTGGCGAGTTGGCCTCTACGTCTCCGTGGGGCATTCATATACATCAATAACGTAATATAACCTAAAATCTCGGCACTAATATTTGACAACATTCCTGGCGAGTTGGCCTCTACGTCTCTGTGGGAATTTTATATACATCAATAACGTAATATAACCTAACCTAACCCAACCTAACATCTCGGCACTAATATTTGACAACATTCCTGGAGAATTGGCCTCTACCTCTCCGTGGGACGTTCCTATACGTCAATAGCGTAATATAATCTAACCTAACCCAACCTATCATCTCGGCGGAAATATTTGACAACATTCCTGGTCAGTTGGCCTCTACGTCTCCGTGGAACCTTCATTTACATCAATAACGTAATATAACCTAACCTAACCCAACCTATCATATCGGCGGTAATATTTGACAACATTCCTGGCGAGTTGGCCTCTACGTCTCCGTGGGACCTTCATATACATCAATAACGTAATATAACGTAACCTAAACCAACCTATCATATCGGCTGTAATATATGAAAACATTCTTGTCGATGTTGGCCTCTACGTCTCTGTGGGACCTTCATATACATCAATAACGTAATATTACCTAACCTAACCCAACTTAACATCTCGGCACTAATATTTGAAAACATTCCTGGCGAGTTGGCCTCTACGTCTCTGTGGGAATTTTATATACATCAATAACGTAATATAACCTAACATAACCCAACCTAACATCTCGGCACTAATATTTGACAACATTCCTGGCGAGTTGGCCTCTGCCTCTCCGTGGGACCTTCATATACGCCAATAACGTAATATAATCTAACCTAACCCAACCTATCATCTCGGCGGTAATATTTGACAACATTCCTGGCGAGTTGGCCTCTACGTCTCCGTGGGATCTTCATATACATCAATAACGTAATATAACCTAACGTAACACAACTTATCCTCTCGGCAGTAATATTTGACAACATTCCTGGCTTGTTGGCCTCTATGTTTCCGTGGGACCTTTATATACATCAATAACGTAATATAACCTAACCTAACCCAACCTATCATCTCGGCGGTAATATTTGACAACATTCCTGGCGAATTGGCCTCTACGTCTCCGTGGGACCTTCATATACATCAATAACATAATATTACCTATCCTAACCCAACCTATCATCTAGGCGGTAATATTTGACAACATTCGTGGCGAGTTGGCCTCTACGTCTCCGTGGGACATTTATATACATCAATAACGTAATTTAACCTAACCTAAACCGACGTAACATCTCGGCGGTAATATTTGACAATATTCCTGGCGAGTTGGCCTCTACGTCTCCGTGGGACCTTCGTATACATAAATAACGTAATTTAACCTAACCTAAACCAACGTAACATCTCGGTGGTAATATTTGACAACATTCCTGGCTTGTTGGCCTCTACGTCTCCGTGGGACCTTCATATTCAACAATAACGCAATATAACGTAACCTAAACCAACCTATCATATCGGCGGTAATATTTGAAAACATTCCTGGCGATTTGGCCTCTACGTCTCCGTGGGACTTTTATATACATCAATAACGTAATATAACGTAACCTAACCCAACATAACATCTCGGCGGTAATATTTGACAACATTCCTGGCGAGTTGGCCTCTACGTCTCCGTGGGGCATTCATATACATCAATAACGTAATATAACCTAAAATCTCGGCGGTAATATTTGACAACATTCCTGGCGATTTGGCCTCTACGTCTCCGTGGGGCCTTCATATACATCAATAACGTAATCTAACCTAACCTAACCCAACCTATCATATCGGCGGTAATATTTGACAACATTCCTGGCGAGTTGGCCTCTACGCCTCCGTGCGACCTTCATATAGATCAATAACGTAATATAACCTAACCTGAACCAACCTATCATCGCGGCGATAATATTTGACAACATTCCTGGCGAGTTGGCCTCTTCCTCTCCGTGCGACCTTCATATACATCAATAACGTAATATAACGTAACCTAACCCAACCTATCATATCGGCGGTAATATTTGACAACATTCCTCGCGAGTTGGCCTCTACCTCTCCGTGCGACCTTCATATACATCAATAACGTAATATAACGTAACTTAACCAACCTATCATATCGGCGGTAATATTTGAAAACATTCATGTCGATGTTGGCCTCTACGTCTCCGTGGGACTTTTATATACATCAAAACGTAATATAACCTAACCTAACCCAACCTATCATCTCGGCAGTAATATTTGACAACATTCCTGTCGAGTTGGCCTCTACGTCTCCGTGGGACTTTTATTTACATCAATAACGTAATTTAACCTAACCTAACCCAACCTAACATCTCGGCACTAATATTTGACAACATTCCTGGCGAGTTGGCCTCTACGTCTCCGTGGGACTTTTATATACATCAATAACGTAATATAACGTAACCTAACCCAACATAACATCTCGGCGGTAATATTTGACAACATTCCTGGCGAGTTGGCCTCTACGTCTCCGTGGGGCATTCATATACATCAATAACGTAATATAACCTAAAATCTCGGCGGTAATATTTGACAACATTCCTGGCGATTTGGCGTCTACGTCTCCGTGGGGCCTTCATATACATCAATAACGTAATCTAACCTAACCTAACCCAACCTATCATCTCGGCGGTAATATTTGACAACATTCCTGGCGAGTTGGCCTCTACGCCTCCGTGCGACCTTCATATAGATCAATAACGTAATATAACCTAACCTGAACCAACCTATCATCGCGGCGATAATATTTGACAACATTCCTCGCGAGTTGGCCTCTACCTCTCCGTGCGACCTTCATATACATCAATAACGTAATATAACGTAACTTAACCAACCTATCATATCGGCGGTAATATTTGAAAACATTCATGTCGATGTTGGCCTCTACGTCTCCGTGGGATCTTCATATACATCAATAACGTAGTATAACCTAACGTAACACAACTTATCCTCTCGGCAGTAATATTTGACAACATTCCTGGCTTGGTGGCCTCTATGTTTCCGTGGGACCTTTATATACATCAATAACGTAATATAACCTAACCTAACCCAACCTATCATCTCGGCGGTAATATTTGACAACATTCCTGGCGAATTGGCCTCTACGTCTCCGTGGGACCTTCATATACATCAATAACATAATATTACCTAACCTAACCCAACCTATCATCTCGGCGGTAATATTTGACAACATTCGTGGCGAGTTGGCCTCTACGTCTCCGTGGGACTTTTATATACATCAATAACGTAATTTAACCTAACCTAAACCGACGTAACATCTCGGCGGTAATATTTGACAACATTCCTGGCGAGTTGGCCTCTACGTCTCCGTGGGGCATTCATATACATCAATAACGTAATATAACCTAAAATCTCGGCGGTAATATTTGAACACATTCCTGGCGAGTTGGCCTCTACGTCTCCGTGGGACTTTTATATACATCAATAACGTAATATAACGTAACCTAACCCAACCTATCATATCGGCGGAAATATTTGACAACATTCCTGGCGAGTTGGCCTCTACGTCTCCGTGGGACCTTCATATACATCAATAACGTAATATAACGTAACCTAAACCAACCTATCATATCGGCTGTAATATATGAAAACATTCTTGTCGATGTTGGCCTCTACGTCTCTGTGGGACCTTCATATACATCAATAACGTAATATTACCTAACCTAACCCAACCTAACATCTCGGCACTAATATTTGAAAGCATTCCTGGCGAGTTGGCCTCTACGTCTCTGTGGGTATTTTATATACATAAATAACGTAGTATAACGTAACCTAACCCAACCTATCATATCGGCGGTAATATTTGACAACATTCCTGGCGAGTTGGCCTCTACGTCTCCGTGGGATCTTCATATACATCAATAACGTAATATAACCTAACGTAACACAACTTATCCTCTCGGAAGTGATATTTGACAACATTCCTGGCTTGTTGGCCTCTATGTTTCCGTGGGACCTTTATATACATCAATAACGTAATATAACCTATCCTAAACCAACCTATCATCTCGGCGGTAATATTTGACAACATTCCTGGCGAGTTGGCCTCTACGTCTCCGTGGAACCTTCATATACATCAATAACATAATATTACCTAACCTAACCCCACCTATCATCTCGGCGGTAATATTGGACAACATTCGTGGCGAGTTGGCCTCTACGTCTCCATGGGACGTTTATATACATCAATATCGTAATTTAACCTAACCTAAACCGACGTAACATCTCGGCGGTAATATTTGACAATAGTCCTGGCGAGTTGGCCTCTACGTCTCCGTGGGACCTTCGTATACATCAATAACGTAATTTAACCTAACCTAAACCAACGTAACATCTCGGTAGTAATATTTGACAACATTCCTGGCTTGTTGGCCTCTACGTCTCCGTGGGACCTTCATATACATCAATAACGTAATTTAACCTAACCTAAACCAACGTAACATCTCGGTGGTAATATTTGACAACATTCCTGGCTTGTTGGCCTCTATGTTTCCGTGGGACCTTTATATACATCAATAACGTAATATAACCTAACCTAGCCCAACCTATCATATCGGCGGTAATATTTGACAACATTCCTGGCGAGTTGGCCTCTACGTCTCCGTGGGACCTTCATATACATCAATAACGTAATATAACGTAACCTAAACCAACCTATCATATCGGCGGTAATATTTGAAAACATTCCTGGCGAGTTGGCCTCTACGTCTCTGTGGGAAATTTATATACATCAATAACGTAATATAACCTAACCTAACCCAACCTAACATCTCGGCACTAATATTTGACAACATTCCTGTCGATGTTGGCCTCTACGTCTCTGTGGGACCTTCATATACATCAATAACGTAATATTACCTAACCTAACCGAACCTAACATCTCGGCACTAATATTTGAAAACATTCCTGGCTTGTTGGCCTCTACGTCCCCGTGGGACCTTCATATACATCAATAACGTAATATAACCTAACCTAACCCAACCTATCATCTCGGCGGTAATATTTGACAACATTCCTGGCGAGTTGGCCTCTACGTCTCCGTGGGATCTTCATATACATCAATAACGTAATATAACCTAACGTAACACAACTTATCCTCTCGGAAGTGATATTTGACAACATTCCTGGCTTGTTGGCCTCTATGTTTCCGTGGGACCTTTATATACATCAATAACGTAATATAACCTATCCTAAACCAACCTATCATCTCGGCGGTAATATTTGACAACATTCCTGGCGAGTTGGCCTCTACGTCTCCGTGGAACCTTCATATACATCAATAACATAATATTACCTAACCTAACCCCACCTATCATCTCGGCGGTAATATTGGACAACATTCGTGGCGAGTTGGCCTCTACGTCTCCATGGGACTTTTATATACATCAATATCGTAATTTAACCTAACCTAAACCGACGTAACATCTCGGCGGTAATATTTGACAATAGTCCTGGCGAGTTGGCCTCTACGTCTCCGTGGGACCTTCGTATACATCAATAACGTAATTTAACCTAACCTAAACCAACGTAACATCTCGGTAGTAATATTTGACAACATTCCTGGCTTGTTGGCCTCTACGTCTCCGTGGGACCTTCATATACATCAATAACGTAATTTAACCTAACCTAAACCAACGTAACATCTCGGTGGTAATATTTGACAACATTCCTGGCTTGTTGGCCTCTATGTTTCCGTGGGACCTTTATATACATCAATAACGTAATATAACGTAACCTAGCCCAACCTATCATCTCGGCGGTAATATTTGACAACATTCCTGGCGAGTTGGCCTCTACGCCTCCGTGCGACCTTCATGTACATCAATAACGTAATATAACCTAACCTGAACCAACCTATCATCTCGGCGGTAATATTTGACAACATTCCTGGCGAGTTGGCCTCTACGCCTCCGTGCGACCTTCATATACATCAATAACGTAATATCACCTAACCTAACCCAACCTAAGATCTCGCCACTAATATTTGACAACATTCCTGGCGAGTTGGCCTCTACGTCTCTGTGGGAATTTTATATACATCAATAACGTAATATAACCTAACCTAACCCAACCTAACATCTCGGCACTAATATTTGACAACATTCCTCGCCAGTTGGCCTCTGCCTCTCCGTGGGACCTTCATATACGTCAATAACGTAATATAATCTAACCTAACGCAACCCATCATCTCGGCGGTAATATTTGACAACATTCCTGGTCAGTTGGCCTCTACGTCTCCGTGGAACCTTCATATACATCAATAACGTAATATAACATAACCTAACCCAACCTATCATCTCGGCGGTAATATTTGACAACATTCCTGGCGAGTTGGCCTCTACGTCTCCGTGGGACTTTTATATACATCTATAACGTAATTTAACATAACCTAAACCTACGTAACATCTCGGCGGTAATATGTGACAACATTCCTGGCGAGTTGGCCTCTACGTCTCCGTGGGACCTTCGTATACATCAATAACGTAATATAACGTAACCTAAACCAACCTATCATATCGGCGGTAATATTTGACAACATTCCTGGCGAGTTGGCCTCTGCCTCTCCGTGGGACCTTCATATACGTCAATAACGTAATATAATCTAACCTAACCCAACCTATCATCTTGGCGGTAATATTTGACAACATTCCTGGCTTGGTGGCCTCTATGTTTCCGTGGGACCTTTATATACATCAATAACGTAATATAACCTAACCTAACCCAACCTATCATCTCGGCGGTAATATTTGACAACATTCCTGGCGAATTGGCCTCTACGTCTCCGTGGGACCTTCATATACATCAATAACATAATATTACCTAACCTAACCCAACCTATCATCTCGGCGGTAATATTTGACAACATTCGTGGCGAGTTGGCCTCTACGTCTCCGTGGGACTTTTATATACATCAATAACGTAATTTAACCTAACCTAAACCGACGTAACATCTCGGCGGTAATATTTGACAACATTCCTGGCGAGTTGGCCTCTACGTCTCCGTGGGGCATTCATATACATCAATAACGTAATATAACCTAAAATCTCGGCGGTAATATTTGACAACATTCCTGGCGATTTGGCCTCTACGTCTCCGTGGGGCCTTCATATACATCAATAACGTAATCTAACCTAACCTAACCCAACCTATCATCTCAGCGGTAATATTTGACAACATTCCTGGTCAGTTGGCCTCTACGTCTCCGTGGAACCTTCATTTACATCAATAACGTAATATAACCTAACCTAACCCAACCTATCATCTCGGCGGTAATATTTGACTACATTCCTGGCGAGTTGGCCTCTACGTCTCCGTGGGACTTTTATATACATCAATAACGTAATTTAACCTAACCTAACCCAACCTATCATATCGGCGGTAATATATGAAAACATTCTTGTCGATGTTGGCCTCTACGTCTCTGTGGGACCTTCATATACATCAATAACGTAATATTACCTAACCTAACCCAACTTAACATCTCGGCACTAATATTTGAAAACATTCCTGGCGAGTTGGCCTCTACGTCTCTGTGGGTATTTTATATACATCAATAACGTAATATAACGTAACCTAACCCAACCTATCATATCGGCGGTAATATTTGGCAACATTCCTGGCGAGTTGGCCTCTACGTCTCCGTGGGACCTTCATATACATCAATAACGTAATATAACCTAACCTGAACCAACCTATCATCTCGGCGGTAATATTTGACAACATTCCTGGCGAGTTGAGCTCTACGTCTCCGTGGGACCTTCATATACATCAATAACGAAATATCACCTAACCTAACCCAACCTAAGATCTCGGCACTAATATTTGACAACATTCCTGGCGAGTTGGCCTCTACGTCTCTGTGGGAATTTTATATACATCAATAACGTAATATAACCTAACCTAACCCAACCTAACATCTCGGCACTAATATTTGACAACATTCCTGGCGAGTTGGCCTCTACCTCTCCGTGCGACCTTCATATACATCAATAACGTAATTTAACCTAACCTAAACCAACGTAACATCTCGGTGGTAATATTTGACAACATTCATGGCTTGTTGGCCTCTATGTTTCCGTGGGACCTTTATATACATCAATAACGTAATCTAACCTAACCTAACCCAACCTAACTTCTCGGCGGTAATATTTAACAACATTCCTGGCGAGTTGGTCTCTACGCCTCCGTGGGACCTCCATATACATCAATAACGTAATATAACCTAACCCAACCCAACCTAACATCTCGGCACTAATATTTGACAACATTCCTGGCGAGTTGGCCTCTACCTCTCCGTGCGACCTTCATATACATCAATAACGTAGTATAACGTAACCTAAACCAACCTATCATATCGGCGGTAATATTTGACAACAGTCCTGTCTTGTAGGCCTCTATGTTTCCGTGTGACCTTTATATACATCAATAACGTAATATAACCTAACCTAACCCAACCTATCATCTCGGCGGTAATATTTGACAACATTCCTGGCGAGTTGGCCTCTACGTCTCCGTGGGACCTTCATATACATCAATAACATAATATAACCTAACCTAACCCAACCAATCATCTCGGCGGAAATATTTGGCAACATTCCTGGTCAGTTGGCCTCTACGTCTCCGTGGGACTTTTATATACATCAATAACGTAATTTAACCTAACCTAAACCTACGTAACATCTCGGCGGTAATATGTGACAACATTCCTGGCTTGATGGCCTCTACGTCTCCGTGGGACCCTCATATGCATCAATAACGTAATATAACCTAACCTAACCCAACCTAACATCTCGGCACTAATATTTGACAACATTCCTGGCGAGTTGGCCTCTACGTCTCCGTGGGACTTTTATATACATCAACAACGTAATATAACCTAACCTAACCCAACCTAACATCTCGGCGGTAATATTTGACAACATTCCTGGCGAGTTGGCCTCTACGTCTCCGTGGGGCATTCATATACATCAATAACGTAATATAACCTAAAATCTCGGCGGTAATATTTGACAACATTCCTGGCGAGTTGAGCTCTACGTCTCCGTGGGACCTTCATATACATCAATAACGTAATATCACCTAACCTAACCCAACCTAAGATCTCGGCACTAATATTTGACAACATTCCTAGCGAGTTGGCCTCTACGTCTCTGTGGGAATTTTATATACATCAATAACGTAATATAACCTAACCTAACCCAACCTGTCACCTCGGCGGTAATATTTGAACACATTCCTGGCGAGTTGGCCTCTACGTCTCCGTGGGACTTTTATATACATCAATAACGTAATATAACGTAACCTAACCCAACCTAACATCTCGGCACTAATATTTGACAACATTCCTGGAGAATTGGCCTCTACCTCTCCGTGGGACGTTCATATACGTCAATAGCGTAATATAATCTAACCTAACCCAACCTATCAT
Source organism: Xylocopa violacea (assembly GCA_963969225.1). NCBI lineage: Eukaryota > Metazoa > Arthropoda > Insecta > Hymenoptera > Apidae > Xylocopa > Xylocopa violacea. Next base: position 3,982,143 of record CAXAJV010000135.1, on the reverse strand, counting down.
CTCGGCGGAAATATTTGACAACATTCCTGGTCAGTTGGCCTCTACGTCTCCGTGGAACCTTCATTTACATCAATAACGTAATATAACCTAACCTAACCCAACCTATCATCTCGGTGGTAATATTTGACTACATTCCTGGCGAGTTGGCCTCTACGTCTCCGTGGGACTTTTATATACATCAATAACGTAATTTCACCTAACCTAAACCTACGTAACATCTCGGCGGTAATATGTGACAACATTCCTGGCTTGATGGCGTCTACGTCTCCGTGGGACCCTCATATGCATCAATAACGTAATATAACCTAACCTAACCCAACCTAACATCTCGGCACTAATATTTGACAACATTCCTGTCGAGTTGGCCTCTACCTCTCCGTGCGACCTTCATATACATCAATAACGTAATATAACGTAGCCTAACCCAACCTATCATATCGGCGATAATATTTGACAACATTCCTGGCGAGTTGGCCTCTACGTCTCCGTGGGACCTTCATTTACATCAATAACGTAATATAACGTAACCTAAACCAACCTATCATATCGGCGGTAATATTTGAAAACATTCCTGGCGAGTTGGCCTCTACGTCTCTGTGGGAAATTTATATACATCAATAACGTAATATAACCTAACCTAACCCAACCTGTCACCTCGGCGGTAATATTTGAACACATTCCTGGCGAGTTGGCCTCTACGTCTCCGTGGGACTTTTATATACATCAATAACGTAATATAACGTAACCTAACCCAACCTATCATATCGGCACTAATATTTGAAAACATTCCTGGCGAGTTGGCCTCTACGTCTCTGTGGGTATTTTATATACATCAATAACGTAGTATAACGTAACCTAACCCAACCTATCATATCGGCGGTAATATTTGACAACATTCCTGGCGAGTTGGCCTCTACGTCTCCGTGGGACCTTCATATACATCAATAACGTAATATAACGTAACCTAAACCAACCTATCATATCGGCGGTAATATTTGAAAACATTCCTGGCGAGTTGGCCTCTACGTCTCTGTGGGAAATTTATATACATCAATAACGTAATATAACCTAACCTAACCCAACCTAACATCTCGGCACTAATATTTGACAACATTCCTGTCGATGTTGGCCTCTACGTCTCTGTGGGACCTTCATATACATCAATAACGTAATATTACCTAACCTAACCGAACCTAACATCTCGGCACTAATATTTGAAAACATTCCTGGCTTGTTGGCCTCTACGTCCCCGTGGGACCTTCATATACATCAGTAACGTAATATAACCTAACCTAACCCAACCTATCATCTCGGCGGTAATATTTGACAACATTCCTGGCGAGTTGGCCTCTACGTCTCCGTGAGATCTTCATATACATCAATAACGTAATATAACCTAACGTAACACAACTTATCCTCTCGGCAGTGATATTTGACAACATTCCTGGCTTGTTGGCCTCTATGTTTCCGTGGGACCTTTATATACATCAATAACGTAATATAACCTATCCTAAACCAACCTATCATCTCGGCGGTAATATTGGACAACATTCGTGGCGAGTTGGCCTCTACGTCTCCGTGGAACCTTCATATACATCAATAACGTAATATAACCTAACCTAACCCAACCTATCATCTCGGCGGTAATATTTGACAACATTCCTGGCGAGTTGGCCTCTACGCCTCCGTGCGACCTTCATATACATCAATAACGTAATATAACCTAACCTGAAGCAACCTATCATCTCGGCGGTAATATTTGACAACATTCCTGGCCAGTTGAGCTCTATGTCTCCGTGGGACCTTCATATACATCAATAACGTAATATCACCTAACCTAACCCAACCTAAGATCTCGCCACTAATATTTGACAACATTCCTGGCGAGTTGGCCTCTACGTCTCTGTGGGAATTTTATATACATCAATAACGTAATATAACCTAACCTAACCCAACCTAACATCTCGGCACTAATATTTGACAACATTCCTGGCCAGTTGGCCTCTGCCTCTCCGTGGGACCTTCATATACGTCAATAACGTAATATAATCTAACCTAACGCAACCCATCATCTCGGCGGTAATATTTGACAACATTCCTGGCGAGTTGGCCTCTACGTCTCCGTGGGACTTTTATATACATCTATAACGTAATTTAACATAACCTAAACCTACGTAACATCTCGGCGGTAATATGTGACAACATTCGTGGCGAGTTGGCCTCTACGTCTCCGTGGGACTTTTATATACATCAATAACGTAATTTAACCTAACCTAAACCGACGTAACATCTCGGCGGTAATATTTGACAACATTCCTGGCGAGTTGGCCTCTACGTCTCCGTGGGGCATTCATATACATCAATAACGTAATATAACCTAAAATCTCGGCGGTAATATTTGGCAACATTCCTGGCGAGTTGGCCTCTACGTCTCCGTGGGACCTTCATATACATCAATAACGTAATATAACCTAACCTGAACCAACCTATCATCTCGGCGGTAATATTTGACAACATTCCTGGCGAGTTGAGCTCTACGTCTCCGTGGGACCTTCATATACATCAATAACGAAATATCACCTAACCTAACCCAACCTAAGATCTCGGCACTACTATTTGACAACATTCCTGGCGAGTTGGCCTCTACGTCTCTGTGGGAATTTTATATACATCAATAACGTAATATAACCTAACCTAACCCAACCTAACATCTCGGCACTAATATTTGACAACATTCCTGGCGAGTTGGCCTCTACGTCTCTGTGGGAATTTTATATACATCAATAACGTACTATAACCTAACCTAACCCAACCTAACATCTCGGCACTAATATTTGACAACATTCCTGGCCAGTTGGCCTCTGCCTCTCCGTGGGACCTTCATATACGTCAATAACGTAATATAATCTAACCTAACGCAACCCATCATCTCGGCGGTAATATTTGACAACATTCCTGGCGAGTTGGCCTCTACGTCTCCGTGGGACTTTTATATACATCTATAACGTAATTTAACATAACCTAAACCTACGTAACATCTCGGCGGTAATATGTGACTACATTCCTGGCGAGTTGGCCTCTACGTCTCCGTGGGACTTTTATATACATCAATAACGTAATTTAACCTAACCTAAACCGACGTAACATCTCCCCGGTAATATTTGACAACATTCCTGGCGAGTTGGCCTCTACGTCTCCGTGGGGCATTCATATACATCAATAACGTAATATAACCTAAAATCTCGGCGGTAATATTTGGCAACATTCCTGGCGAGTTGGCCTCTACGTCTCCGTGGGACCTTCATATACATCAATAACGTAATATAACCTAACCTGAACCAACCTATCATCTCGGCGGTAATATTTGACAACATTCCTGGCGAGTTGAGTTCTACGTCTCCGTGGGACCTTCATATACATCAATAACGAAATATCACCTAACCTAACCCAACCTAAGATCTCGGCACTAATATTTGACAACATTCCTGGCGAGTTGGCCTCTACGTCTCTGTGGGAATTTTATATACATCAATAACGTAATATAACCTAACCTAACCCAACCTAACATCTCGGCACTAATATTTGACAACATTCCTGGCGAGTTGGCCTCTACCTCTCCGTGCGACCTTCATATACATCAATAACGTAATTTAACCTAACCTAAACCAACGTAACATCTCGGTGGTAATATTTGACAACATTCATGGCTTGTTGGCCTCTATGTTTCCGTGGGACCTTTATATACATCAATAACGTAATCTAACCTAACCTAACCCAACCTAACTTCTCGGCGGTAATATTTAACAACATTCCTGGCGAGTTGGTCTCTACGCCTCCGTGGGACCTCCATATACATCAATAACGTAATATAACCTAACCCAACCCAACCTAACATCTCGGCACTAATATTTGACAACATTCCTGGCGAGTTGGCCTCTACCTCTCCGTGCGACCTTCATATACATCAATAACGTAATATAACCTAAAATCTCGGCGGTAATATTTGGCAACATTCCTGGCGAGTTGGCCTCTACGTCTCCGTGGGACCTTCATATACATCAATAACGTAATATAACCTAACCTGAACCAACCTATCATCTCGGCGGTAATATTTGACAACATTCCTGGCGAGTTGAGTTCTACGTCTCCGTGGGACCTTCATATACATCAATAACGAAATATCACCTAACCTAACCCAACCTAAGATCTCGGCACTAATATTTGACAACATTCCTGGCGAGTTGGCCTCTACGTCTCTGTGGGAATTTTATATACATCAATAACGTAATATAACCTAACCTAACCCAACCTAACATCTCGGCACTAATATTTGACAACATTCCTGGCGAGTTGGCCTCTACCTCTCCGTGCGACCTTCATATACATCAATAACGTAATTTAACCTAACCTAAACCAACGTAACATCTCGGTGGTAATATTTGACAACATTCATGGCTTGTTGGCCTCTATGTTTCCGTGGGACCTTTATATACATCAATAACGTAATCTAACCTAACCTAACCCAACCTAACTTCTCGGCGGTAATATTTAACAACATTCCTGGCGAGTTGGTCTCTACGCCTCCGTGGGACCTCCATATACATCAATAACGTAATATAACCTAACCCAACCCAACCTAACATCTCGGCACTAATATTTGACAACATTCCTGGCGAGTTGGCCTCTACCTCTCCGTGCGACCTTCATATACATCAATAACGTAGTATAACGTAACCTAAACCAACCTATCATATCGGCGGTAATATTTGACAACAGTCCTGGCTTGTAGGCCTCTATGTTTCCGTGTGACCTTTATATACATCAATAACGTAATATAACCTAACCTGAACCAACCTATCATCTCGGCGGTAATATTTGACAACATTCCTGGCGAGTTGAGTTCTACGTCTCCGTGGGACCTTCATATACATCAATAACGAAATATCACCTAACCTAACCCAACCTAAGATCTCGGCACTAATATTTGACAACATTCCTGGCGAGTTGGCCTCTACGTCTCTGTGGGAATTTTATATACATCAATAACGTAATATAACCTAACCTAACCCAACCTAACATCTCGGCACTAATATTTGACAACATTCCTGGCGAGTTGGCCTCTACCTCTCCGTGCGACCTTCATATACATCAATAACGTAATTTAACCTAACCTAAACCAACGTAACATCTCGGTGGTAATATTTGACAACATTCATGGCTTGTTGGCCTCTATGTTTCCGTGGGACCTTTATATACATCAATAACGTAATCTAACCTAACCTAACCCAACCTAACTTCTCGGCGGTAATATTTAACAACATTCCTGGCGAGTTGGTCTCTACGCCTCCGTGGGACCTCCATATACATCAATAACGTAATATAACCTAACCCAACCCAACCTAACATCTCGGCACTAATATTTGACAACATTCCTGGCGAGTTGGCCTCTACCTCTCCGTGCGACCTTCATATACATCAATAACGTAGTATAACGTAACCTAAACCAACCTATCATATCGGCGGTAATATTTGACAACAGTCCTGGCTTGTAGGCCTCTATGTTTCCGTGAGACCTTTATATACATCAATAACGTAATATAACCTAACCTAACCCAACCTATCATCTCGGCGGTAATATTTGACAACATTCCTGGCGAGTTGGCCTCTACGTCTCCGTGGGACCTTCATATACATCAATAACATAATATAACCTAACCTAACCCAACCAATCATCTCGGCGGTAATATTTGACAACATTCCTGGCGAGTTGGCCTCTACGTCTCCGTGGGACCTTCATATACATCAATAACGTAATATCACCTAACCTAACCCAACCTAAAATCTCGGCACTAATATTTGACAACATTCCTGCCGAGTTGGCCTCTACGTCTCTGTTGGAATTTTATATACATCAATAACGTAATATAACCTAACCTAACCCAACCTAACATCTCGGCACTAATATTTGACAACATTCCTGGAGAATTGGCCTCTACCTCTCCGTGGGACGTTCATATACGTCAATAGCGTAATATAATCTAACCTAACCCAACCTATCATCTCGGCGGAAATATTTGACAACATTCCTGGTCAGTTGGCCTCTACGTCTCCGTGGAACCTTCATTTACATCAATAACGTAATATAACCTAACCTAACCCAACCTATCATCTCGGCGGTAATATTTGACTACATTCCTGGCGAGTTGGCCTCTACGTCTCCGTGGGACTTTTATATACATCAATAACGTAATTTAACCTAACCTAAACCTACGTAACATCTCGGCGGTAATATGTGACAACATTCCTGGCTTGATGGCCTCTACGTCTCCGTGGGACCCTCATATGCATCAATAACGAAATATAACCTAACCTAACCCAACCTAACATCTCGGCACTAATATTTGACAACATTCCTGTCGAGTTGGCCTCTACCTCTCCGTGCGACCTTCATATACATCAATAACGTAATATAACGTAACCTAACCCAACCTATCATATCGGCGATAATATTTGACAACATTCCTGGCGAGTTGGCCTCTACGTCTCCGTGGGACCTTCATTTACATCAATAACGTAATATAACGTAACCTAAACCAACCTATCATATCGGCGGTAATATTTGAAAACATTCCTGGCGAGTTGGCCTCTACGTCTCTGTGGGAAATTTATATACATCAATAACGTAATATAACCTAACCTAACACAACCTGTCACCTCGGCGGTAATATTTGAACACATTCCTGGCGAGTTGGCCTCTACGTCTCCGTGGGACTTTTATATACATCAATAACGTAATATAACGTAACCTAACCCAACCTATCATATCGGCGGAAATATTTGACAACATTCCTGGCGAGTTGGCCTCTACGTCTCTGTGGGAAATTTATATACATCAATAACGTAATATAACCTAACCTAACCCAACCTAACATCTCGGCACTAATATTTGACAACATTCCTGTCGATGTTGGCCTCTACGTCTCTGTGGGACCTTCATATACATCAATAACGTAATATTACCTAACCTAACCGAACCTAACATCTCGGCACTAATATTTGAAAACATTCCTGGCTTGTTGGCCTCTACGTCCCCGTGGGACCTTCATATACATCAATAACGTAATATAACCTAACCTAACCCAACCTATCATCTCGGCGGTAATATTTGACAACATTCCTGGCGAGTTGGCCTCTACGTCTCCGTGAGATCTTCATATACATCAATAACGTAATATAACCTAACGTAACACAACTTATCCTCTCGGCAGTGATATTTGACAACATTCCTGGCTTGTTGGCCTCTACGTCTCCGTGGAACCTTTATTTACATCAATAACGTAATATAACCTAACCTAATCCAACCTATCATCTCGGCGGTAATATTTGACTACATTCCCGGCGAGTTGGCCTCTACGTCTCCGTGGGACTTTTATATACATCAATAACGTAATTTAACCTAACCTAAACCTACGTAACATCTCGGCGGTAATATGTGACAACATTCCTGGCTTGATGGCCTCTACGTCTCCGTGGGACCCTCATATGCATCAATAACGTAATATAACCTAACCTAATCCAACCTAACATCTCGGCACTAATATTTGACAACATTCCTGTCGAGTTGGCCTCTACCTCTCCGTGCGACCTTCATATACATCAATAACGTAATATAACGTAACCTAACCCAACCTATCATATCGGCGATAATATTTGACAACATTCCTGGCGAGTTGGCCTCTACGTCTCCGTGGGACCTTCATTTACATCAATAACGTAATATATCGTAACCTAAACCAACCTATCATATCGGCGGTAATATTTGAAAACATTCCTGGCGAGTTGGCCTCTACGTCTCTGTGGGAAATTTATATACATCAATAACGTAATATAACCTAACCTAACACAACCTATCATCTCGGCGGTAATATTTGACAACATTCCTGGCGAGTTGGCCTCTACGCCTCCGTGCGACCTTCATATACATCAATAACGTAATATAACCTAACCTGAAGCAACCTATCATCTCGGCGGTAATATTTGACAACATTCCTGGCCAGTTGAGCTCTATGTCTCCGTGGGACCTTCATATACATCAATAACGTAATATCACCTAACCTAACCCAACCTAAGATCTCGCCACTAATATTTGACAACATTCCTGGCGAGTTGGCCTCTACGTCTCTGTGGGAATTTTATATACATCAATAACGTAATATAACCTAACCTAACCCAACCTAACATCTCGGCACTAATATTTGACAACATTCCTGGCCAGTTGGCCTCTGCCTCTCCGTGGGACCTTCATATACGTCAATAACGTAATATAATCTAACCTAACGCAACCCATCATCTCGGCGGTAATATTTGACAACATTCCTGGCGAGTTGGCCTCTACGTCTCCGTGGGACTTTTATATACATCTATAACGTAATTTAACATAACCTAAACCTACGTAACATCTCGGCGGTAATATGTGACAACATTCGTGGCGAGTTGGCCTCTACGTCACCGTGGGACTTTTATATACATCAATAACGTAATTTAACCTAACCTAAACCGACGTAACATCTCCCCGGTAATATTTGACAACATTCCTGGCGAGTTGGCCTCTACGTCTCCGTGGGGCATTCATATACATCAATAACGTAATATAACCTAAAATCTCGGCGGTAATATTTGGCAACATTCCTGGCGAGTTGGCCTCTACGTCTCCGTGGGACCTTCATATACATCAATAACGTAATATAACCTAACCTGAACCAACCTATCATCTCGGCGGTAATATTTGACAACATTCCTGGCGAGTTGAGCTCTACGTCTCCGTGGGACCTTCATATACATCAATAACGAAATATCACCTAACCTAACCCAACCTAAGATCTCGGCACTAATATTTGACAACATTCCTGGCGAGTTGGCCTCTACGTCTCTGTGGGAATTTTATATACATCAATAACGTAATACAACCTAACCTAACCCAACCTAACATCTCGGCACTAATATTTGACAACATTCCTGGCGAGTTGGCCTCTACCTCTCCGTGCGACCTTCATATACATCAATAACGTAATTTAACCTAACCTAAACCAACGTAACATCTCGGTGGTAATATTTGACAACATTCATGGCTTGTTGGCCTCTATGTTTCCGTGGGACCTTTATATACATCAATAACGTAATCTAACCTAACCTAACCCAACCTAACTTCTCGGCGGTAATATTTAACAACATTCCTGGCGAGTTGGTCTCTACGCCTCCGTGGGACCTCCATATACATCAATAACGTAATATAACCTAACCCAACCCAACCTAACATCTCGGCACTAATATTTGACAACATTCCTGGCGAGTTGGCCTCTACCTCTCCGTGCGACCTTCATATACATCAATAACGTAGTATAACGTAACCTAAACCAACCTATCATATCGGCGGTAATATTTGACAACAGTCCTGGCTTGTAGGCCTCTATGTTTCCGTGTGACCTTTATATACATCAATAACGTAATATAACCTAACCTAACCCAACCTATCATCTCGGCGGTAATATTTGACAACATTCCTGGCGAGTTGGCCTCTACGTCTCCGTGGGACCTTCATATACATCAATAACATAATATAACCTAACCTAACCCAACCAATCATCTCGGCGGTAACATTTGACAACATTCCTGGCGAGTTGGCCTCTACGTCTCCGTGGGACCTTCATATACATCAATAACGTAATATCACCTAACCTAACCCAACCTAAAATCTCGGCACTAATATTTGACAACATTCCTGCCGAGTTGGCCTCTACGTCTCTGTGGGAATTTTATATACATCAATAACGTAATATAACCTAACCTAACCCAACCTAACATCTCGGCACTAATATTTGACAACATTCCTGGAGAATTGGCCTCTACCTCTCCGTGGGACGTTCATATACGTCAATAGCGTAATATAATCTAACCTAACCCAACCTATCATCTCGGCGGAAATATTTGACAACATTCCTGGTCAGTTGGCCTCTACGTCTCCGTGGAACCTTCATTTACATCAATAACGTAATATAACCTAACCTAACCCAACCTATCATCTCGGCGGTAATATTTGACTACATTCCTGGCGAGTTGGCCTCTACGTCTCCGTGGGACTTTTATATACATCAATAACGTAATTTAACCTAACCTAAACCTACGTAACATCTCGGCGGTAATATGTGACAACATTCCTGGCTTGATGGCCTCTACGTCTCCGTGGGACCCTCATATGCATCAATAACGAAATATAACCTAACCTAACCCAACCTAACATCTCGGCACTAATATTTGACAACATTCCTGTCGAGTTGGCCTCTACCTCTCCGTGCGACCTTCATATACATCAATAACGTAATATAACGTAACCTAACCCAACCTATCATATCGGCGATAATATTTGACAACATTCCTGGCGAGTTGGCCTCTACGTCTCCGTGGGACCTTCATTTACATCAATAACGTAATATAACGTAACCTAAACCAACCTATCATATCGGCGGTAATATTTGAAAACATTCCTGGCGAGTTGGCCTCTACGTCTCTGTGGGAAATTTATATACATCAATAACGTAATATAACCTAACCTAACACAACCTGTCACCTCGGCGGTAATATTTGAACACATTCCTGGCGAGTTGGCCTCTACGTCTCCGTGGGACTTTTATATACATCAATAACGTAATATAACGTAACCTAACCCAACCTATCATATCGGCGGAAATATTTGACAACATTCCTGGCGAGTTGGCCTCTACGTCTCTGTGGGAAATTTATATACATCAATAACGTAATATAACCTAACCTAACCCAACCTAACATCTCGGCACTAATATTTGACAACATTCCTGTCGATGTTGGCCTCTACGTCTCTGTGGGACCTTCATATACATCAATAACGTAATATTACCTAACCTAACCGAACCTAACATCTCGGCACTAATATTTGAAAACATTCCTGGCTTGTTGGCCTCTACGTCCCCGTGGGACCTTCATATACATCAATAACGTAATATAACCTAACCTAACCCAACCTATCATCTCGGCGGTAATATTTGACAACATTCCTGGCGAGTTGGCCTCTACGTCTCCGTGAGATCTTCATATACATCAATAACGTAATATAACCTAACGTAACACAACTTATCCTCTCGGCAGTGATATTTGACAACATTCCTGGCTTGTTGGCCTCTACGTCTCCGTGGAACCTTCATTTACATCAATAACGTAATATAACCTAACCTAATCCAACCTATCATCTCGGCGGTAATATTTGACTACATTCCCGGCGAGTTGGCCTCTACGTCTCCGTGGGACTTTTATATACATCAATAACGTAATTTAACCTAACCTAAACCTACGTAACATCTCGGCGGTAATATGTGACAACATTCCTGGCTTGATGGCCTCTACGTCTCCGTGGGACCCTCATATGCATCAATAACGTAATATAACCTAACCTAATCCAACCTAACATCTCGGCACTAATATTTGACAACATTCCTGTCGAGTTGGCCTCTACCTCTCCGTGCGACCTTCATATACATCAATAACGTAATATAACGTAACCTAACCCAACCTATCATATCGGCGATAATATTTGACAACATTCCTGGCGAGTTGGCCTCTACGTCTCCGTGGGACCTTCATTTACATCAATAACGTAATATAACGTAACCTAAACCAACCTATCATATCGGCGGTAATATTTGAAAACATTCCTGGCGAGTTGGCCTCTACGTCTCTGTGAGAAATTTATATACATCAATAACGTAATATAACCTAACCTAACACAACCTATCATCTCGGCGGTAATATTTGACAACATTCCTGGCGAGTTGGCCTCTACGCCTCCGTGCGACCTTCATATACATCAATAACGTAATATAACCTAACCTGAAGCAACCTATCATCTCGGCGGTAATATTTGACAACATTCCTGGCCAGTTGAGCTCTATGTCTCCGTGGGACCTTCATATACATCAATAACGTAATATCACCTAACCTAACCCAACCTAAGATCTCGCCACTAATATTTGACAACATTCCTGGCGAGTTGGCCTCTACGTCTCTGTGGGAATTTTATATACATCAATAACGTAATATAACCTAACCTAACCCAACCTAACATCTCGGCACTAATATTTGACAACATTCCTGGCCAGTTGGCCTCTGCCTCTCCGTGGGACCTTCATATACGTCAATAACGTAATATAATCTAACCTAACGCAACCCATCATCTCGGCGGTAATATTTGACAACATTCCTGGCGAGTTGGCCTCTACGTCTCCGTGGGACTTTTATATACATCTATAACGTAATTTAACATAACCTAAACCTACGTAACATCTCGGCGGTAATATGTGACAACATTCCTGGCGAGTTGGCCTCTACGTCTCCGTGGGACCTTCATATACATCAATAACATAATATTACCTAACCTAACCCAACCTATCATCTCGGCGGTAATATTTGACAACATTCGTGGTGAGTTGGCCTCTACGTCTCCGTGGGACTTTTATATACATCAATAACGTAATTTAACCTAACCTAAACCGACGTAACATCTCGGCGGTAATATTTGACAACATTCCTGGCGAGTTGGCCTCTACGTCTCCGTGGGGCATTCATATACATCAATAACGTAATATAACCTAAAATCTCGGCGGTAATATTTGACAACATTCCTGGCGATTTGGCCTCTACGTCTCCGTGGGGCCTTCATATACATCAATAACGTAATCTAACCTAACCTAACCCAACCTATCATCTCAGCGGAAATATTTGACAACATTCCTGGTCAGTTGGCCTCTACGTCTCCGTGGAACCTTCATTTACATCAATAACGTAATATAACCTAACCTAACCCAACCTATCATCTCGGCGGTAATATTTGACTACATTCCTGGCGAGTTGGCCTCTACGTCTCCGTGGGACTTTTATATACATCAATAACGTAATTTAACCTAACCTAAACCAACCTATCATATCGGCGGTAATATATGAAAACATTTTTGTCGATGTTGGCCTCTACGTCTCTGTGGGACCTTCATATACATCAATAACGTAATATTACCTAACCTAACCCAACTTAACATCTCGGCACTAATATTTGAAAACATTCCTGGCGAGTTGGCCTCTACGTCTCTGTGGGTATTTTATATACATCAATAACGTAATATAACGTAACCTAACCCAACCTATCATATCGGCGGTAATATTTGGCAACATTCCTGGCGAGTTGGCCTCTACGTCTCCGTGGGACCTTCATATACATCAGTAACGTAATATAACCTAACCTGAACCAACCTATCATCTCGGCGGTAATATTTGACAACATTCCTGGCGAGTTGAGCTCTACGTCTCCGTGGGACCTTCATATACATCAATAACGAAATATCACCTAACCTAACCCAACCTAAGATCTCGGCACTAATATTTGACAACATTCCTGGCGAGTTGGCCTCTACGTCTCTGTGGGAATTTTATATACATCAATAACGTAATATAACCTAACCTAACCCAACCTAACATCTCGGCACTAATATTTGACAACATTCCTGGCGAGTTGGCCTCTACCTCTCCGTGCGACCTTCATATACATCAATAACGTAATTTAACCTAACCTAAACCAACGTAACATCTCGGTGGTAATATTTGACAACATTCATGGCTTGTTGGCCTCTATGTTTCCGTGGGACCTTTATATACATCAATAACGTAATCTAACCTAACCTAACCCAACCTAACTTCTCGGCGGTAATATTTAACAACATTCCTGGCGAGTTGGTCTCTACGCCTCCGTGGGACCTCCATATACATCAATAACGTAATATAACCTAACCCAACCCAACCTAACATCTCGGCACTAATATTTGACAACATTCCTGGCGAGTTGGCCTCTACCTCTCCGTGCGACCTTCATATACATCAATAACGTAGTATAACGTAACCTAAACCAACCTATCATATCGGCGGTAATATTTGACAACAGTCCTGGCGAGTTGGCCTCTACCTCTCTGTGGGAATTTTATATACATCAATAACGTAATATAACCTAACCTAACCCAACCTAACATCTCGGCACTAATATTTGACAACATTCCTGGAGAATTGGCCTCTACCTCTCCGTGGGACGTTCATATACGTCAATAGCGTAATATAATCTAACCTAACCCAACCTATCATCTCGGCGGAAATATTTGACAACATTCCTGGTCAGTTGGCCTCTACGTCTCCGTGGAACCTTCATTTACATCAATAACGTAATATAACCTAACCTAACCCAACCTATCATCTCGGCGGTAATATTTGACTACATTCCTGGCGAGTTGGCCTCTACGTCTCCGTGGGACTTTTATATACATCAATAACGTAATTTAACCTAACCTAAACCTACGTAACATCTCGGCGGTAATATGTGACAACATTCCTGGCTTGATGGCCTCTACGTCTCCGTGGGACCCTCATATGCATCAATAACGTAATATAACCTAACCTAACCCAACCTAACATCTCGGCACTAATATTTGACAACATTCCTATCGAGTTGGCCTCTACCTCTCCGTGCGACCTTCATATACATCAATAACGTAATATAACGTAACCTAACCCAACCTATCATATCGGCGATAATATTTGACAACATTCCTGGCGAGTTGGCCTCTACGTCTCCGTGGGACCTTCATTTACATCAATAACGTAATATAACGTAACCTAAACCAACCTATCACATCGGCGGTAATATTTGAAAACATTCCTGGCGAGTTGGCCTCTACGTCTCTGTGGGAAATTTATATACATCAATAACGTAATATAACCTAACCTAACACAACCTGTCACCTCGGCGGTAATATTTGAACACATTCCTGGCGAGTTGGCCTCTACGTCTCCGTGGGACTTTTATATACATCAATAACGTAATATAACGTAACCTAACCCAACCTATCATATCGGCGGAAATATTTGACAACATTCCTGGCGAGTTGGCCTCTACGTCTCTGTGGGAAATTTATATACATCAATAACGTAATATAACCTAACCTAACCCAACCTAACATCTCGGCACTAATATTTGACAACATTCCTGTCGATGTTGGCCTCTACGTCTCTGTGGGACCTTCATATACATCAATAACGTAATATTACCTAACCTAACCGAACCTAACATCTCGGCACTAATATTTGAAAACATTCCTGGCTTGTTGGCCTCTACGTCCCCGTGGGACCTTCATATACATCAATAACGTAATATAACCTAACCTAACCCAACCTATCATCTCGGCGGTAATATTTGACAACATTCCTGGCGAGTTGGCCTCTACGTCTCCGTGAGATCTTCATATACATCAATAACGTAATATAACCTAACGTAACACAACTTATCCTCTCGGCAGTGATATTTGACAACATTCCTGGCTTGTTGGCCTCTACGTCTCCGTGGAACCTTCATTTACATCAATAACGTAATATAACCTAACCTAATCCAACCTATCATCTCGGCGGTAATATTTGACTACATTCCTGGCGAGTTGGCCTCTACGTCTCCGTGGGACTTTTATATACATCAATAACGTAATTTAACCTAACCTAAACCTACGTAACATCTCGGCGGTAATATGTGACAACATTCCTGGCTTGATGGCCTCTACGTCTCCGTGGGACCCTCATATGCATCAATAACGTAATATAACCTAACCTAATCCAACCTAACATCTCGGCACTAATATTTGACAACATTCCTGTCGAGTTGGCCTCTACCTCTCCGTGCGACCTTCATATACATCAATAACGTAATATAACGTAACCTAACCCAACCTATCATATCGGCGATAATATTTGACAACATTCCTGGCGAGTTGGCCTCTACGTCTCCGTGGGACCTTCATTTACATCAATAACGTAATATAACGTAACCTAAACCAACCTATCATATCGGCGGTAATATTTGAAAACATTCCTGGCGAGTTGGCCTCTACGTCTCTGTGGGAAATTTATATACATCAATAACGTAATATAACCTAACCTAACACAACCTGTCACCTCGGCGGTAATATTTGAACACATTCCTGGCGAGTTGGCCTCTACGTCTCCGTGGGACTTTTATATACATCAATAACGTAATATAACGTAACCTAACCCAACCTATCATATCGGCGGAAATATTTGACAACATTCCTGGCGAGTTGGCCCCTACGTCTCCGTGGGACCTTCATATACATCAATAACGTAATATAACGTAACCTAAACCAACCTATCATATCGGCTGTAATATATGAAAACATTCTTGTCGATGTTGGCCTCTACGTCTCTGTGGGACCTTCATATACATCAATAACGTAATATTACCTAACCTAACCCAACTTAACATCTCGGCACTAATATTTGAAAACATTCCTGGCGAGTTGGCCTCTACGTCTCTGTGGGTATTTTATATACATCAATAACGTAGTATAACGTAACCTAACCCAACCTATCATCTCGGCGGTAATATTTGACTACATTCCTGGCGAGTTGGCCTCTACGTCTCCGTGGGACTTTTATATACATCAATAACGTAATTTAACCTAACCTAAACCAACCTATCATATCGGCGGTAATATATGAAAACATTTTTGTCGATGTTGGCCTCTACGTCTCTGTGGGACCTTCATATACATCAATAACGTAATATTACCTAACCTAACCCAACTTAACATCTCGGCACTAATATTTGAAAACATTCCTGGCGAGTTGGCCTCTACGTCTCTGTGGGTATTTTATATACATCAATAACGTAATATAACGTAACCTAACCCAACCTATCATATCGGCGGTAATATTTGGCAACATTCCTGGCGAGTTGGCCTCTACGTCTCCGTGGGACCTTCATATACATCAGTAACGTAATATAACCTAACCTGAACCAACCTATCATCTCGGCGGTAATATTTGACAACATTCCTGGCGAGTTGAGCTCTACGTCTCCGTGGGACCTTCATATACATCAATAACGAAATATCACCTAACCTAACCCAACCTAAGATCTCGGCACTAATATTTGACAACATTCCTGGCGAGTTGGCCTCTACGTCTCTGTGGGAATTTTATATACATCAATAACGTAATATAACCTAACCTAACCCAACCTAACATCTCGGCACTAATATTTGACAACATTCCTGGCGAGTTGGCCTCTACCTCTCCGTGCGACCTTCATATACATCAATAACGTAATTTAACCTAACCTAAACCAACGTAACATCTCGGTGGTAATATTTGACAACATTCATGGCTTGTTGGCCTCTATGTTTCCGTGGGACCTTTATATACATCAATAACGTAATCTAACCTAACCTAACCCAACCTAACTTCTCGGCGGTAATATTTAACAACATTCCTGGCGAGTTGCTCTCTACGCCTCCGTGGGACCTCCATATACATCAATAACGTAATATAACCTAACCCAACCCAACCTAACATCTCGGCACTAATATTTGACAACATTCCTGGCGAGTTGGCCTCTACCTCTCCGTGCGACCTTCATATACATCAATAACGTAGTATAACGTAACCTAAACCAACCTATCATATCGGCGGTAATATTTGACAACAGTCCTGGCGAGTTGGCCTCTACCTCTCTGTGGGAATTTTATATACATCAATAACGTAATATAACCTAACCTAACCCAACCTAACATCTCGGCACTAATATTTGACAACATTCCTGGAGAATTGGCCTCTACCTCTCCGTGGGACGTTCATATACGTCAATAGCGTAATATAATCTAACCTAACCCAACCTATCATCTCGGCGGAAATATTTGACAACATTCCTGGTCAGTTGGCCTCTACGTCTCCGTGAAACCTTCATTTACATCAATAACGTAATATAACCTAACCTAACCCAACCTATCATCTCGGCGGTAATATTTGACTACATTCCTGGCGAGTTGGCCTCTACGTCTCCGTGGGACTTTTATATACATCAATAACGTAATTTAACCTAACCTAAACCTACGTAACATCTCGGCGGTAATATGTGACAACATTCCTGGCTTGATGGCCTCTACGTCTCCGTGGGACCCTCATATGCATCAATAACGTAATATAACCTAACCTAACCCAACCTAACATCTCGGCACTAATATTTGACAACATTCCTATCGAGTTGGCCTCTACCTCTCCGTGCGACCTTCATATACATCAATAACGTAATATAACGTAACCTAACCCAACCTATCATATCGGCGATAATATTTGACAACATTCCTGGCGAGTTGGCCTCTACGTCTCCGTGGGACCTTCATTTACATCAATAACGTAATATAACGTAACCTAAACCAACCTATCATATCGGCGGTAATATTTGAAAACATTCCTGGCGAGTTGGCCTCTACGTCTCTGTGGGAAATTTATATACATCAATAACGTAATATAACCTAACCTAACACAACCTGTCACCTCGGCGGTAATATTTGAACACATTCCTGGCGAGTTGGCCTCTACGTCTCCGTGGGACTTTTATATACATCAATAACGTAATATAACGTAACCTAACCCAACCTATCATATCGGCGGAAATATTTGACAACATTCCTGGCGAGTTGGCCTCTACGTCTCTGTGGGAAATTTATATACATCAATAACGTAATATAACCTAACCTAACCCAACCTAACATCTCGGCACTAATATTTGACAACATTCCTGTCGATGTTGGCCTCTACGTCTCTGTGGGACCTTCATATACATCAATAACGTAATATTACCTAACCTAACCGAACCTAACATCTCGGCACTAATATTTGAAAACATTCCTGGCTTGTTGGCCTCTACGTCCCCGTGGGACCTTCATATACATCAATAACGTAATATAACCTAACCTAACCCAACCTATCATATCGGCGATAATATTTGACAACATTCCTGGCGAGTTGGCCTCTACGTCTCCGTGGGACCTTCATTTACATCAATAACGTAATATAACGTAACCTAAACCAACCTATCATATCGGCGGTAATATTTGAAAACATTCCTGGCGAGTTGGCCTCTACGTCTCTGTGGGAAATTTATATACATCAATAACGTAATATAACCTAACCTAACACAACCTGTCACCTCGGCGGTAATATTTGAACACATTCCTGGCGAGTTGGCCTCTACGTCTCCGTGGGACTTTTATATACATCAATAACGTAATATAACGTAACGTAACCCAACCTATCATATCGGCGGAAATATTTGACAACATTCCTGGCGAGTTGGCCTCTACGTCTCCGTGGGACCTTCATATACATCAATAACGTAATATAACGTAACCTAAACCAACCTATCATATCGGCTGTAATATATGAAAACATTCTTGTCGATGTTGGCCTCTACGTCTCTGTGGGACCTTCATATACATCAATAACGTAATATTACCTAACCTAACCCAACTTAACATCTCGGCACTAATATTTGAAAACATTCCTGGCGAGTTGGCCTCTACGTCTCTGTGGGTATTTTATATACATCAATAACGTAGTATAACGTAACCTAACCCAACCTATCATATCGGCGGAAATATTTGACAACATTCCTGGCGAGTTGGCCTCTACGTCTCCGTGGGACCTTCATATACATCAATAACGTAATATAACGTAACCTAAACCAACCTATCATATCGGCGGTAATATTTGAAAACATTCCTGGCGAGTTGGCCTCTACGTCTCTGTGGGAAATTTATATACATCAATAACGTAATATAACCTAACCTAACACAACCTGTCACCTCGGCGGTAATATTTGAACACATTCCTGGCGAGTTGGCCTCTACGTCTCCGTGGGACTTTTATATACATCAATAACGTAATATAACCTAACCTGAACCAACCTATCATCTCGGCCGTAATATTTGACAACATTCCTGGCGAGTTGAGCTCTACGTCTCCGTGGGACCTTCATATACATCAATAACGTAATATCACCTAACCTAACCCAACCTAAGATCTCGGCACTAATATTTGACAACATTCCTGGCGAGTTGGCCTCTACGTCTCCGTGGGACCTTCATATACATCAATAACATAATATTACCTAACCTAATCCAACCTATCATATCGGCGGTAATATTTGACAACATTCGTGGCGAGTTGGCCTCTACGTCTCCGTGGAACCTTCATATACATCAATAACGTAATATAACCTAACCTAACCCAACCTATCATCTCGGCGGTAATATTTGACAACATTCCTGGCGAGTTGGCCTCTACGCCTCCGTGCGACCTTCATATACATCAATAACGTAATATAACCTAACCTGAAGCAACCTATCATCTCGGCGGTAATATTTGACAACATTCCTGGCCAGTTGAGCTCTATGTCTCCGTGGGACCTTCATATACATCAATAACGTAATATCACCTAACCTAACCCAACCTAAGATCTCGCCACTAATATTTGACAACATTCCTGGCGAGTTGGCCTCTACGTCTCTGTGGGAATTTTATATACATCAATAACGTAATATAACCTAACCTAACCCAACCTAACATCTCGGCACTAATATTTGACAGCATTCCTGGCCAGTTGGCCTCTGCCTCTCCGTGGGACCTTCATATACGTCAATAACGTAATATAATCTAACCTA
The DNA here is from genome assembly GCA_963969225.1 of Xylocopa violacea. Lineage (NCBI taxonomy): Eukaryota > Metazoa > Arthropoda > Insecta > Hymenoptera > Apidae > Xylocopa > Xylocopa violacea. The sequence continues at coordinate 3,961,513 of CAXAJV010000135.1, read as the reverse complement.
ACGCAACCCATCATCTCGGCGGTAATATTTGACAACATTCCTGGTCAGTTGGCCTCTACGTCTCCGTGGAACCTTCATATACATCAATAACGTAATATAACATAACCTAACCCAACCTATCATCTCGGCGGTAATATTTGACAACATTCCTGGCGAGTTGGCCTCTACGTCTCCGTGGGACTTTTATATACATCTATAACGTAATTTAACATAACCTAAACCTACGTAACATCTCGGCGGTAATATGTGACAACATTCCTGGCGAGTTGGCCTCTACGTCTCCGTGGGACCTTCGTATACATCAATAACGTAATATAACGTAACCTAAACCAACCTATCATATCGGCGGTAATATTTGACAACATTCCTGGCGAGTTGGCCTCTGCCTCTCCGTGGGACCTTCATATACGTCAATAACGTAATATAATCTAACCTAACGCCAACCTATCATCTTGGCGGTAATATTTGACAACATTCCTGGCGAGTTGGCCTCTACGTCTCCGTGGGATCTTCATATACATCAATAACGTAATATAACCTAACGTAACACAACTTATCCTCTCGGCAGTAATATTTGACAACATTCCTGGCTTGTTGGCCTCTATGTTTCCGTGGGACCTTTATATACATCAATAACGTAATATAACCTAACCTAACCCAACCTATCATCTCGGCGGTAATATTTGACAACATTCCTGGCGAATTGGCCTCTACGTCTCCGTGGGACCTTCATATACATCAATAACATAATATTACCTAACCTAACCCAACCTATCATCTCGGCGGTAATATTTGACAACATTCGTGGCGAGTTGGCCTCTACGTCTCCGTGGGACTTTTATATACATCAATAACGTAATTTAACCTAACCTAAACCGACGTAACATCTCGGCGGTAATATTTGACAACATTCCTGGCGAGTTGGCCTCTACGTCTCCGTGGGGCATTCATATACATCAATAACGTAATATAACCTAAAATCTCGGCGGTAATATTTGACAACATTCCTCGCGATTTGGCCTCTACGTCTCCGTGGGGCCTTCATATACATCAATAACGTAATCTAACCTAACCTAACCCAACCTATCATCTGGGCGGAAATATTTGACAACATTCCTGGTCAGTTGGCCTCTACGTCTCCGTGGAACCTTCATTTACATCAAAAACGTAATATAACCTAACCTAACCCAACCTATCATCTCGGCGGTAATATTTGACTACATTCCTGGCGAGTTGGCCTCTACGTCTCCGTGGGACTTTTATATACATCAATAACGTAATATTACCTAACCTAACCCAACTTAACATCTCGGCACTAATATTTGAAAACATTCCTGGCGAGTTGGCCTCTACGTCTCTGTGGGTATTTTATATACATCAATAACGTAATATAACGTAACCTAACCCAACCTATCATATCGGCGGTAATATTTGGCAACATTCCTGGCGAGTTGGCCTCTACGTCTCCGTGGGACCTTCATATACATCAATAACGTAATATAACCTAACCTGAACCAACCTATCATCTCGGCGGTAATATTTGACAACATTCCTGGCGAGTTGAGCTCTACGTCTCCGTGGGACCTTCATATACATCAATAAAGAAATATCACCTAACCTAACCCAACCTAAGATCTCGGCACTGATATTTGACAACATTCCTGGCGAGTTGGCCTCTACGTCTCCATGGGACTTTTATATACATCAATATCGTAATTTAACCTAACCTAAACCGACGTAACATCTCGGCGGTAATATTTGACAATAGTCCTGGCGAGTTGGCCTCTACGTCTCCGTGGGACCTTCGTATACATCAATAACGTAATTTAACCTAACCTAAACCAACGTAACATCTCGGTGGTAATATTTGACAACATTCATGGCTTGTTGGCCTCTATGTTTCCGTGGGACCTTTATATACATCAATAACGTAATCTAACCTAACCTAACCCAACCTAACTTCTCGGCGGTAATATTTAACAACATTCCTGGCGAGTTGGTCTCTACGCCTCCGTGGGACCTCCATATACATCAATAACGTAATATAACCTAACCCAACCCAACCTAACATCTCGGCACTAATATTTGACAACATTCCTGGCGAGTTGGCCTCTACCTCTCCGTGCGACCTTCATATACATCAATAACGTAGTATAACGTAACCTAAACCAACCTATCATATCGGCGGTAATATTTGACAACAGTCCTGGCTTGTAGGCCTCTATGTTTCCGTGTGACCTTTATATACATCAATAACGTAATATAACCTAACCTAACCCAACCTATCATCTCGGCGGTAATATTTGACAACATTCCTGGCGAGTTGGCCTCTACGTCTCCGTGGGACCTTCATATACATCAATAACATAATATAACCTAACCTAACCCAACCAATCATCTCGGCGGTAATATTTGACAACATTCCTGGCGAGTTGGCCTCTACGTCTCCGTGGGACCTTCATATACATCAATAACGTAATATCACCTAACCTAATCCAACCTAAGATCTCGGCACTAATATTTGACAACATTCCTGCCGAGTTGGCCTCTACGTCTCTGTGGGAATTTTATATACATCAATAACGTAATATAACCTAACCTAACCCAACCTAACATCTCGGCACTAATATTTGACAGCATTCCTGGCCAGTTGGCCTCTGCCTCTCCGTGGGACCTTCATATACGTCAATAACGTAATATAATCTAACCTAACGCAACCCATCATCTCGGCGGTAATATTTGACAACATTCCTGGTCAGTTGGCCTCTACGTCTCCGTGGAACCTTCATATACATCAATAACGTAATATAACATAACCTAACCCAACCTATCATCTCGGCGGTAATATTTGACAACATTCCTGGCGAGTTGGCCTCTACGTCTCCGTGGGACTTTTATATACATCTATAACGTAATTTAACATAACCTAAACCTACGTAACATCTCGGCGGTAATATGTGACAACATTCCTGGCGAGTTGGCCTCTACGTCTCCGTGGGACCTTCGTATACATCAATAACGTAATATAACGTAACCTAAACCAACCTATCATATCGGCGGTAATATTTGACAACATTCCTGGCGAGTTGGCCTCTGCCTCTCCGTGGGACCTTCATATACGTCAATAACGTAATATAATCTAACCTAACCCAACCTATCATCTTGGCGGTAATATTTGACAACATTCCTGGCTTGTTGGCCTCTATGTTTCCGTGGGACCTTTATATACATCAATAACGTAATATAACCTAACCTAACCCAACCTATCATCTCGGCGGTAATATTTGACAACATTCCTGGCAAATTGGCCTCTACGTCTCCGTGGGACCTTCATATACATCAATAACATAATATTACCTAACCTAACCCAACCTATCATCTCGGCGGTAATATTTGACAACATTCGTGGCGAGTTGGCCTCTACGTCTCCGTGGGACTTTTATATACATCAATAACGTAATTTAACCTAACCTAAACCGACGTAACATCTCGGCGGTAATATTTGACAACATTCCTGGCGAGTTGGCCTCTACGTCTCCGTGGGGCATTCATATACATCAATAACGTAATATAACCTAAAATCTCGGCGGTAATATTTGACAACATTCCTGGCGATTTGGCCTCTACGTCTCCGTGGGGCCTTCATATACATCAATAACGTAATCTAACCTAACCTAACCCAACCTATCATCTGGGCGGAAATATTTGACAACATTCCTGGTCAGTTGGCCTCTACGTCTCCGTGGAACCTTCATTTACATCAAAAACGTAATATAACCTAACCTAACCCAACCTATCATCTCGGCGGTAATATTTGACTACATTCCTGGCGAGTTGGCCTCTACGTCTCCGTGGGACTTTTATATACATCAATAACGTAATATTACCTAACCTAACCCAACTTAACATCTCGGCACTAATATTTGAAAACATTCCTGGCGAGTTGGCCTCTACGTCTCTGTGGGTATTTTATATACATCAATAACGTAATATAACGTAACCTAACCCAACCTATCATATCGGCGGTAATATTTGGCAACATTCCTGGCGAGTTGGCCTCTACGTCTCCGTGGGACCTTCATATACATCAATAACGTAATATAACCTAACCTGAACCAACCTATCATCTCGGCGGTAATATTTGACAACATTCCTGGCGAGTTGAGCTCTACGTCTCCGTGGGACCTTCATATACATCAATAAAGAAATATCACCTAACCTAACCCAACCTAAGATCTCGGCACTAATATTTGACAACATTCCTGGCGAGTTGGCCTCTACGTCTCCATGGGACTTTTATATACATCAATATCGTAATTTAACCTAACCTAAACCGACGTAACATCTCGGCGGTAATATTTGACAATAGTCCTGGCGAGTTGGCCTCTACGTCTCCGTGGGACCTTCGTATACATCAATAACGTAATTTAACCTAACCTAAACCAACGTAACATCTCGGTGGTAATATTTGACAACATTCATGGCTTGTTGGCCTCTATGTTTCCGTGGGACCTTTATATACATCAATAACGTAATCTAACCTAACCTAACCCAACCTAACTTCTCGGCGGTAATATTTAACAACATTCCTGGCGAGTTGGTCTCTACGCCTCCGTGGGACCTCCATATACATCAATAACGTAATATAACCTAACCCAACCCAACCTAACATCTCGGCACTAATATTTGACAACATTCCTGGCGAGTTGGCCTCTACCTCTCCGTGCGACCTTCATATACATCAATAACGTAGTATAACGTAACCTAAACCAACCTATCATATCGGCGGTAATATTTGACAACAGTCCTGGCGAGTTGGCCTCTACCTCTCTGTGGGAATTTTATATACATCAATAACGTAATATAACCTAACCTAACCCAACCTAACATCTCGGCACTAATATTTGACAACATTCCTGGAGAATTGGCCTCTACCTCTCCGTGGGACGTTCATATACGTCAATAGCGTAATATAATCTAACCTAACCCAACCTATCATCTCGGCGGAAATATTTGACAACATTCCTGGTCAGTTGGCCTCTACGTCTCCGTGAAACCTTCATTTACATCAATAACGTAATATAACCTAACCTAACCCAACCTATCATCTCGGCGGTAATATTTGACTACATTCCTGGCGAGTTGGCCTCTACGTCTCCGTGGGACTTTTATATACATCAATAACGTAATTTAACCTAACCTAAACCTACGTAACATCTCGGCGGTAATATGTGACAACATTCCTGGCTTGATGGCCTCTACGTCTCCGTGGGACCCTCATATGCATCAATAACGTAATATAACCTAACCTAACCCAACCTAACATCTCGGCACTAATATTTGACAACATTCCTATCGAGTTGGCCTCTACCTCTCCGTGCGACCTTCATATACATCAATAACGTAATATAACGTAACCTAACCCAACCTATCATATCGGCGATAATATTTGACAACATTCCTGGCGAGTTGGCCTCTACGTCTCCGTGGGACCTTCATTTACATCAATAACGTAATATAACGTAACCTAAACCAACCTATCATATCGGCGGTAATATTTGAAAACATTCCTGGCGAGTTGGCCTCTACGTCTCTGTGGGAAATTTATATACATCAATAACGTAATATAACCTAACCTAACACAACCTGTCACCTCGGCGGTAATATTTGAACACATTCCTGGCGAGTTGGCCTCTACGTCTCCGTGGGACTTTTATATACATCAATAACGTAATATAACGTAACCTAACCCAACCTATCATATCGGCGGAAATATTTGACAACATTCCTGGCGAGTTGGCCTCTACGTCTCTGTGGGAAATTTATATACATCAATAACGTAATATAACCTAACCTAACCCAACCTAACATCTCGGCACTAATATTTGACAACATTCCTGTCGATGTTGGCCTCTACGTCTCTGTGGGACCTTCATATACATCAATAACGTAATATTACCTAACCTAACCGAACCTAACATCTCGGCACTAATATTTGAAAACATTCCTGGCTTGTTGGCCTCTACGTCCCCGTGGGACCTTCATATACATCAATAACGTAATATAACCTAACCTAACCCAACCTATCATATCGGCGATAATATTTGACAACATTCCTGGCGAGTTGGCCTCTACGTCTCCGTGGGACCTTCATTTACATCAATAACGTAATATAACGTAACCTAAACCAACCTATCATATCGGCGGTAATATTTGAAAACATTCCTGGCGAGTTGGCCTCTACGTCTCTGTGGGAAATTTATATACATCAATAACGTAATATAACCTAACCTAACACAACCTGTCACCTCGGCGGTAATATTTGAACACATTCCTGGCGAGTTGGCCTCTACGTCTCCGTGGGACTTTTATATACATCAATAACGTAATATAACGTAACGTAACCCAACCTATCATATCGGCGGAAATATTTGACAACATTCCTGGCGAGTTGGCCTCTACGTCTCCGTGGGACCTTCATATACATCAATAACGTAATATAACGTAACCTAAACCAACCTATCATATCGGCTGTAATATATGAAAACATTCTTGTCGATGTTGGCCTCTACGTCTCTGTGGGACCTTCATATACATCAATAACGTAATATTACCTAACCTAACCCAACTTAACATCTCGGCACTAATATTTGAAAACATTCCTGGCGAGTTGGCCTCTACGTCTCTGTGGGTATTTTATATACATCAATAACGTAGTATAACGTAACCTAACCCAACCTATCATATCGGCGGAAATATTTGACAACATTCCTGGCGAGTTGGCCTCTACGTCTCCGTGGGACCTTCATATACATCAATAACGTAATATAACGTAACCTAAACCAACCTATCATATCGGCGGTAATATTTGAAAACATTCCTGGCGAGTTGGCCTCTACGTCTCTGTGGGAAATTTATATACATCAATAACGTAATATAACCTAACCTAACACAACCTGTCACCTCGGCGGTAATATTTGAACACATTCCTGGCGAGTTGGCCTCTACGTCTCCGTGGGACTTTTATATACATCAATAACGTAATATAACCTAACCTGAACCAACCTATCATCTCGGCCGTAATATTTGACAACATTCCTGGCGAGTTGAGCTCTACGTCTCCGTGGGACCTTCATATACATCAATAACGTAATATCACCTAACCTAACCCAACCTAAGATCTCGGCACTAATATTTGACAACATTCCTGGCGAGTTGGCCTCTACGTCTCCGTGGGACCTTCATATACATCAATAACATAATATTACCTAACCTAATCCAACCTATCATATCGGCGGTAATATTTGACAACATTCGTGGCGAGTTGGCCTCTACGTCTCCGTGGAACCTTCATATACATCAATAACGTAATATAACCTAACCTAACCCAACCTATCATCTCGGCGGTAATATTTGACAACATTCCTGGCGAGTTGGCCTCTACGCCTCCGTGCGACCTTCATATACATCAATAACGTAATATAACCTAACCTGAAGCAACCTATCATCTCGGCGGTAATATTTGACAACATTCCTGGCCAGTTGAGCTCTATGTCTCCGTGGGACCTTCATATACATCAATAACGTAATATCACCTAACCTAACCCAACCTAAGATCTCGCCACTAATATTTGACAACATTCCTGGCGAGTTGGCCTCTACGTCTCTGTGGGAATTTTATATACATCAATAACGTAATATAACCTAACCTAACCCAACCTAACATCTCGGCACTAATATTTGACAGCATTCCTGGCCAGTTGGCCTCTGCCTCTCCGTGGGACCTTCATATACGTCAATAACGTAATATAATCTAACCTAACGCAACCCATCATCTCGGCTGTAATATTTGACAACATTCCTGGTCAGTTGGCCTCTACGTCTCCGTGGAACCTTCATATACATCAATAACGTAATATAACATAACCTAACCCAACCTATCATCTCGGCGGTAATATTTGACAACATTCCTGGCGAGTTGGCCTCTACGTCTCCGTGGGACTTTTATATACATCTATAACGTAATTTAACATAACCTAAACCTACGTAACATCTCGGCGGTAATATGTGACAACATTCCTGGCGAGTTGGCCTCTACGTCTCCGTGGGACCTTCGTATACATCAATAACGTAATATAACGTAACCTAAACCAACCTATCATATCGGCGGTAATATTTGACAACATTCCTGGCGAGTTGGCCTCTGCCTCTCCGTGGGACCTTCATATACGTCAATAACGTAATATAATCTAACCTAACGCCAACCTATCATCTTGGCGGTAATATTTGACAACATTCCTGGCGAGTTGGCCTCTACGTCTCCGTGGGATCTTCATATACATCAATAACGTAATATAACCTAACGTAACACAACTTATCCTCTCGGCAGTAATATTTGACAACATTCCTGGCTTGTTGGCCTCTATGTTTCCGTGGGACCTTTATATACATCAATAACGTAATATAACCTAACCTAACCCAACCTATCATCTCGGCGGTAATATTTGACAACATTCCTGGCGAATTGGCCTCTACGTCTCCGTGGGACCTTCATATACATCAATAACATAATATTACCTAACCTAACCCAACCTATCATCTCGGCGGTAATATTTGACAACATTCGTGGCGAGTTGGCCTCTACGTCTCCGTGGGACTTTTATATACATCAATAACGTAATTTAACCTAACCTAAACCGACGTAACATCTCGGCGGTAATATTTGACAACATTCCTGGCGAGTTGGCCTCTACGTCTCCGTGGGGCATTCATATACATCAATAACGTAATATAACCTAAAATCTCGGCGGTAATATTTGACAACATTCCTCGCGATTTGGCCTCTACGTCTCCGTGGGGCCTTCATATACATCAATAACGTAATCTAACCTAACCTAACCCAACCTATCATCTGGGCGGAAATATTTGACAACATTCCTGGTCAGTTGGCCTCTACGTCTCCGTGGAACCTTCATTTACATCAAAAACGTAATATAACCTAACCTAACCCAACCTATCATCTCGGCGGTAATATTTGACTACATTCCTGGCGAGTTGGCCTCTACGTCTCCGTGGGACTTTTATATACATCAATAACGTAATATTACCTAACCTAACCCAACTTAACATCTCGGCACTAATATTTGAAAACATTCCTGGCGAGTTGGCCTCTACGTCTCTGTGGGTATTTTATATACATCAATAACGTAATATAACGTAACCTAACCCAACCTATCATATCGGCGGTAATATTTGGCAACATTCCTGGCGAGTTGGCCTCTACGTCTCCGTGGGACCTTCATATACATCAATAACGTAATATAACCTAACCTGAACCAACCTATCATCTCGGCGGTAATATTTGACAACATTCCTGGCGAGTTGAGCTCTACGTCTCCGTGGGACCTTCATATACATCAATAAAGAAATATCACCTAACCTAACCCAACCTAAGATCTCGGCACTGATATTTGACAACATTCCTGGCGAGTTGGCCTCTACGTCTCCATGGGACTTTTATATACATCAATATCGTAATTTAACCTAACCTAAACCGACGTAACATCTCGGCGGTAATATTTGACAATAGTCCTGGCGAGTTGGCCTCTACGTCTCCGTGGGACCTTCGTATACATCAATAACGTAATTTAACCTAACCTAAACCAACGTAACATCTCGGTGGTAATATTTGACAACATTCATGGCTTGTTGGCCTCTATGTTTCCGTGGGACCTTTATATACATCAATAACGTAATCTAACCTAACCTAACCCAACCTAACTTCTCGGCGGTAATATTTAACAACATTCCTGGCGAGTTGGTCTCTACGCCTCCGTGGGACCTCCATATACATCAATAACGTAATATAACCTAACCCAACCCAACCTAACATCTCGGCACTAATATTTGACAACATTCCTGGCGAGTTGGCCTCTACCTCTCCGTGCGACCTTCATATACATCAATAACGTAGTATAACGTAACCTAAACCAACCTATCATATCGGCGGTAATATTTGACAACAGTCCTGGCTTGTAGGCCTCTATGTTTCCGTGTGACCTTTATATACATCAATAACGTAATATAACCTAACCTAACCCAACCTATCATCTCGGCGGTAATATTTGACAACATTCCTGGCGAGTTGGCCTCTACGTCTCCGTGGGACCTTCATATACATCAATAACATAATATAACCTAACCTAACCCAACCAATCATCTCGGCGGTAATATTTGACAACATTCCTGGCGAGTTGGCCTCTACGTCTCCGTGGGACCTTCATATACATCAATAACGTAATATCACCTAACCTAATCCAACCTAAGATCTCGGCACTAATATTTGACAACATTCCTGCCGAGTTGGCCTCTACGTCTCTGTGGGAATTTTATATACATCAATAACGTAATATAACCTAACCTAACCCAACCTAACATCTCGGCACTAATATTTGACAGCATTCCTGGCCAGTTGGCCTCTGCCTCTCCGTGGGACCTTCATATACGTCAATAACGTAATATAATCTAACCTAACGCAACCCATCATCTCGGCGGTAATATTTGACAACATTCCTGGTCAGTTGGCCTCTACGTCTCCGTGGAACCTTCATATACATCAATAACGTAATATAACATAACCTAACCCAACCTATCATCTCGGCGGTAATATTTGACAACATTCCTGGCGAGTTGGCCTCTACGTCTCCGTGGGACTTTTATATACATCTATAACGTAATTTAACATAACCTAGACCTACGTAACATCTCGGCGGTAATATGTGACAACATTCCTGGCGAGTTGGCCTCTACGTCTCCGTGGGACCTTCGTATACATCAATAACGTAATATAACGTAACCTAAACCAACCTATCATATCGGCGGTAATATTTGACAACATTCCTGGCGAGTTGGCCTCTGCCTCTCCGTGGGACCTTCATATACGTCAATAACGTAATATAATCTAACCTAACCCAACCTATCATCTTGGCGGTAATATTTGACAACATTCCTGGCTTGTTGGCCTCTATGTTTCCGTGGGACCTTTATATACATCAATAACGTAATATAACCTAACCTAACCCAACCTATCATCTCGGCGGTAATATTTGACAACATTCCTGGCAAATTGGCCTCTACGTCTCCGTGGGACCTTCATATACATCAATAACATAATATTACCTAACCTAACCCAACCTATCATCTCGGCGGTAATATTTGACAACATTCGTGGCGAGTTGGCCTCTACGTCTCCGTGGGACTTTTATATACATCAATAACGTAATTTAACCTAACCTAAACCGACGTAACATCTCGGCGGTAATATTTGACAACATTCCTGGCGAGTTGGCCTCTACGTCTCCGTGGGGCATTCATATACATCAATAACGTAATATAACCTAAAATCTCGGCGGTAATATTTGACAACATTCCTGGCGATTTGGCCTCTACGTCTCCGTGGGGCCTTCATATACATCAATAACGTAATCTAACCTAACCTAACCCAACCTATCATCTGGGCGGAAATATTTGACAACATTCCTGGTCAGTTGGCCTCTACGTCTCCGTGGAACCTTCATTTACATCAAAAACGTAATATAACCTAACCTAACCCAACCTATCATCTCGGCGGTAATATTTGACTACATTCCTGGCGAGTTGGCCTCTACGTCTCCGTGGGACTTTTATATACATCAATAACGTAATATTACCTAACCTAACCCAACTTAACATCTCGGCACTAATATTTGAAAACATTCCTGGCGAGTTGGCCTCTACGTCTCTGTGGGTATTTTATATACATCAATAACGTAATATAACGTAACCTAACCCAACCTATCATATCGGCGGTAATATTTGGCAACATTCCTGGCGAGTTGGCCTCTACGTCTCCGTGGGACCTTCATATACATCAATAACGTAATATAACCTAACCTGAACCAACCTATCATCTCGGCGGTAATATTTGACAACATTCCTGGCGAGTTGAGCTCTACGTCTCCGTGGGACCTTCATATACATCAATAAAGAAATATCACCTAACCTAACCCAACCTAAGATCTCGGCACTAATATTTGACAACATTCCTGGCGAGTTGGCCTCTACGTCTCCATGGGACTTTTATATACATCAATATCGTAATTTAACCTAACCTAAACCGACGTAACATCTCGGCGGTAATATTTGACAATAGTCCTGGCGAGTTGGCCTCTACGTCTCCGTGGGACCTTCGTATACATCAATAACGTAATTTAACCTAACCTAAACCAACGTAACATCTCGGTGGTAATATTTGACAACATTCATGGCTTGTTGGCCTCTATGTTTCCGTGGGACCTTTATATACATCAATAACGTAATCTAACCTAACCTAACCCAACCTAACTTCTCGGCGGTAATATTTAACAACATTCCTGGCGAGTTGGTCTCTACGCCTCCGTGGGACCTCCATATACATCAATAACGTAATATAACCTAACCCAACCCAACCTAACATCTCGGCACTAATATTTGACAACATTCCTGGCGAGTTGGCCTCTACCTCTCCGTGCGACCTTCATATACATCAATAACGTAGTATAACGTAACCTAAACCAACCTATCATATCGGCGGTAATATTTGACAACAGTCCTGGCTTGTAGGCCTCTATGTTTCCGTGTGACCTTTATATACATCAATAACGTAATATAACCTAACCTAACCCAACCTATCATCTCGGCGGTAATATTTGACAACATTCCTGGCGAGTTGGCCTCTACGTCTCCGTGGGACCTTCATATACATCAATAACATAATATAACCTAACCTAACCCAACCAATCATCTCGGCGGTAATATTTGACAACATTCCTGGCGAGTTGGCCTCTACGTCTCCGTGGGACCTTCATATACATCAATAACGTAATATCACCTAACCTAATCCAACCTAAGATCTCGGCACTAATATTTGACAACATTCCTGCCGAGTTGGCCTCTACGTCTCTGTGGGAATTTTATATACATCAATAACGTAATATAACCTAACCTAACCCAACCTAACATCTCGGCACTAATATTTGACAGCATTCCTGGCCAGTTGGCCTCTGCCTCTCCGTGGGACCTTCATATACGTCAATAACGTAATATAATCTAACCTAACGCAACCCATCATCTCGGCGGTAATATTTGACAACATTCCTGGTCAGTTGGCCTCTACGTCTCCGTGGAACCTTCATATACATCAATAACGTAATATAACATAACCTAACCCAACCTATCATCTCGGCGGTAATATTTGACAACATTCCTGGCGAGTTGGCCTCTACGTCTCCGTGGGACTTTTATATACATCTATAACGTAATTTAACATAACCTAAACCTACGTAACATCTCGGCGGTAATATGTGACAACATTCCTGGCGAGTTGGCCTCTACGTCTCCGTGGGACCTTCGTATACATCAATAACGTAATATAACGTAACCTAAACCAACCTATCATATCGGCGGTAATATTTGACAACATTCCTGGCGAGTTGGCCTCTGCCTCTCCGTGGGACCTTCATATACGTCAATAACGTAATATAATCTAACCTAACCCAACCTATCATCTTGGCGGTAATATTTGACAACATTCCTGGCGAGTTGGCCTCTACGTCTCCGTGGGATCTTCATATACATCAATAACGTAATATAACCTAACGTAACACAACTTATCCTCTCGGCAGTAATATTTGACAACATTCCTGGCTTGTTGGCCTCTATGTTTCCGTGGGACCTTTATATACATCAATAACGTAATATAACCTAACCTAACCCAACCTATCATCTCGGCGGTAATATTTGACAACATTCCTGGCAAATTGGCCTCTACGTCTCCGTGGGACCTTCATATACATCAATAACATAATATTACCTAACCTAACCCAACCTATCATCTCGGCGGTAATATTTGACAACATTCGTGGCGAGTTGGCCTCTACGTCTCCGTGGGACTTTTATATACATCAATAACGTAATTTAACCTAACCTAAACCGACGTAACATCTCGGCGGTAATATTTGACAACATTCCTGGCGAGTTGGCCTCTACGTCTCCGTGGGGCATTCATATACATCAATAACGTAATATAACCTAAAATCTCGGCGGTAATATTTGACAACATTCCTGGCGATTTGGCCTCTACGTCTCCGTGGGGCCTTCATATACATCAATAACGTAATCTAACCTAACCTAACCCAACCTATCATCTGGGCGGAAATATTTGACAACATTCCTGGTCAGTTGGCCTCTACGTCTCCGTGGAACCTTCATTTACATCAAAAACGTAATATAACCTAACCTAACCCAACCTATCATCTCGGCGGTAATATTTGACTACATTCCTGGCGAGTTGGCCTCTACGTCTCCGTGGGACTTTTATATACATCAATAACGTAATATTACCTAACCTAACCCAACTTAACATCTCGGCACTAATATTTGAAAACATTCCTGGCGAGTTGGCCTCTACGTCTCTGTGGGTATTTTATATACATCAATAACGTAATATAACGTAACCTAACCCAACCTATCATATCGGCGGTAATATTTGGCAACATTCCTGGCGAGTTGGCCTCTACGTCTCCGTGGGACCTTCATATACATCAATAACGTAATATAACCTAACCTGAACCAACCTATCATCTCGGCGGTAATATTTGACAACATTCCTGGCGAGTTGAGCTCTACGTCTCCGTGGGACCTTCATATACATCAATAACGAAATATCACCTAACCTAACCCAACCTAAGATCTCGGCACTAATATTTGACAACATTCCTGGCGAGTTGGCCTCTACGTCTCTGTGGGAATTTTATATACATCAATAACGTAATATAACCTAACCTAACCCAACCTAACATCTCGGCACTAATATTTGACAACATTCCTGGCGAGTTGGCCTCTACCTCTCCGTGCGACCTTCATATACATCAATAACGTAATTTAACCTAACCTAAACCAACGTAACATCTCGGTGATAATATTTGACAACATTCATGGCTTGTTGGCCTCTATGTTTCCGTGGGACCTTTATATACATCAATAACGTAATCTAACCTAACCTAACCCAACCTAACTTCTCGGCGGTAATATTTAACAACATTCCTGGCGAGTTGGTCTCTACGCCTCCGTGGGACCTCCATATACATCAATAACGTAATATAACCTAACCCAACCCAACCTAACATCTCGGCACTAATATTTGACAACATTCCTGGCGAGTTGGCCTCTACCTCTCCGTGCGACCTTCATATACATCAATAACGTAGTATAACGTAACCTAAACCAACCTATCATATCGGCGGTAATATTTGACAACAGTCCTGGCTTGTAGGCCTCTATGTTTCCGTGTGACCTTTATATACATCAATAACGTAATATAACCTAACCTAACCCAACCTATCATCTCGGCGGTAATATTTGACAACATTCCTGGCGAGTTGGCCTCTACGTCTCCGTGGGACCTTCATATACATCAATAACATAATATAACCTAACCTAACCCAACCAATCATCTCGGCGGTAATATTTGACAACATTCCTGGCGAGTTGGCCTCTACGTCTCCGTGGGACCTTCATATACATCAATAACGTAATATCACCTAACCTAATCCAACCTAAGATCTCGGCACTAATATTTGACAACATTCCTGCCGAGTTGGCCTCTACGTCTCTGTGGGAATTTTATATACATCAATAACGTAATATAACCTAACCTAACCCAACCTATCATCTCGGCGGTAATATTTGACAACATTCCTGGCGAGTTGGCCTCTACGTCTCCGTGGAACCTTCATTTACATCAAAAACGTAATATAACCTAACCTAACCCAACCTATCATCTCGGCGGTAATATTTGACTACATTCCTGGCGAGTTGGCCTCTACGTCTCCGTGGGACTTTTATATACATCAATAACGTAATATTACCTAACCTAACCCAACTTAACATCTCGGCACTAATATTTGAAAACATTCCTGGCGAGTTGGCCTCTACGTCTCTGTGGGTATTTTATATACATCAATAACGTAATATAACGTAACCTAACCCAACCTATCATATCGGCGGTAATATTTGGCAACATTCCTGGCGAGTTGGCCTCTACGTCTCCGTGGGACCTTCATATACATCAATAACGTAATATAACCTAACCTGAACCAACCTATCATCTCGGCGGTAATATTTGACAACATTCCTGGCGAGTTGAGCTCTACGTCTCCGTGGGACCTTCATATACATCAATAACGAAATATCACCTAACCTAACCCAACCTAAGATCTCGGCACTAATATTTGACAACATTCCTGGCGAGTTGGCCTCTACGTCTCTGTGGGAATTTTATATACATCAATAACGTAATATAACCTAACCTAACCCAACCTAACATCTCGGCACTAATATTTGACAACATTCCTGGCGAGTTGGCCTCTACCTCTCCGTGCGACCTTCATATACATCAATAACGTAATTTAACCTAACCTAAACCAACGTAACATCTCGGTGATAATATTTGACAACATTCATGGCTTGTTGGCCTCTATGTTTCCGTGGGACCTTTATATACATCAATAACGTAATCTAACCTAACCTAACCCAACCTAACTTCTCGGCGGTAATATTTAACAACATTCCTGGCGAGTTGGTCTCTACGCCTCCGTGGGACCTCCATATACATCAATAACGTAATATAACCTAACCCAACCCAACCTAACATCTCGGCACTAATATTTGACAACATTCCTGGCGAGTTGGCCTCTACCTCTCCGTGCGACCTTCATATACATCAATAACGTAGTATAACGTAACCTAAACCAACCTATCATATCGGCGGTAATATTTGACAACAGTCCTGGCTTGTAGGCCTCTATGTTTCCGTGTGACCTTTATATACATCAATAACGTAATATAACCTAACCTAACCCAACCTATCATCTCGGCGGTAATATTTGACAACATTCCTGGCGAGTTGGCCTCTACGTCTCCGTGGGACCTTCATATACATCAATAACGTAATATCACCTAACCTAATCCAACCTAAGATCTCGGCACTAATATTTGACAACATTCCTGCCGAGTTGGCCTCTACGTCTCTGTGGGAATTTTATATACATCAATAACGTAATATAACCTAACCTAACCCAACCTAACATCTCGGCACTAATATTTGACAACATTCCTGGAGAATTGGCCTCTACCTCTCCGTGGGACGTTCATATACGTCAATAGCGTAATATAATCTAACCTAACCCAACCTATCATCTCGGCGGAAATATTTGGCAACATTCCTGGTCAGTTGGCCTCTACGTCTCCGTGGGACTTTTATATACGTCAATAACGTAATTTAACCTAACCTAAACCTACGTAACATCTCGGCGGTAATATGTGACAACATTCCTGGCTTGATGGCCTCTACGTCTCCGTGGGACCCTCATATGCATCAATAACGTAATATAACCTAACCTAACCCAACCTAACATCTCGGCACTAATATTTGACAACATTCCTGGCGAGTTGGCCTCTACGTCTCCGTGGGACTTTTATATACATCAATAACGTAATATAACCTAACCTAACCCAACCTAACATCTCGGCGGTAATATTTGACAACATTCCTGGCGAGTTGGCCTCTACGTCTCCGTGGGGCATTCATATACATCAATAACGTAATATAACCTAAAATCTCGGCGGTAATATTTGTCAACATTCCTGGCGAGTTGAGCTCTACGTCTCCGTGGGACCTTCATATACATCAATAAGGTAATATCACCTAACCTAACCCAACCTAAGATCTCGGCACTAATATTTGACAACATTCCTGGCGAGTTGGCCTCTACGTCTCTGTGGGAATTTTATATACATCAATAACGTAATATAACCTAACCTAACCCAACCTAACATCTCGGCACTAATATTTGACAACATTCCTGGAGAATTGGCCTCTACCTCTCCGTGGGACGTTCATATACGTCAATAGCGTAATATAATCTAACCTAACCCAACCTATCATCTCGGCGGAAATATTTGACAACATTCCTGGTCAGTTGGCCTCTACGTCTCCGTGGAACCTTCATTTACATCAATAACGTAATATAACCTAACCTAACCCAACCTATCATCTCGGCGGTAATATTTGACTACATTCCTGGCGAGTTGGCCTCTACGTCTCCGTGGGACTTTTATATACATCAATAACGTAATTTAACCTAACCTAAACCTACGTAACATCTCGGCGGTAATATGTGACAACATTCCTGGCTTGATGGCCTCTACGTCTCCGTGGGACCCTCATATGCATCAATAACGTAATATAACCTAACCTAACCCAACCTAACATCTCGGCACTAATATTTGACAACATTCCTGTCGAGTTGGCCTCTACCTCTCCGTGCGACCTTCATATACATCAATAACGTAATATAACGTAACCTAACCCAACCTATCATATCGGCGATAATATTTGACAACATTCCTGGCGAGTTGGCCTCTACGTCTCGGTGGGACCTTCATTTACATCAATAACGTAATATAACGTAACCTAAACCAACCTATCATATCGGCGGTAATATTTGAAAACATTCTTGTCGATGTTGGCCTCTACGTCTCTGTGGGACCTTCATATACATCAATAACGTAATATTACCTAACCTAACCCAACTTAACATCTCGGCACTAATATTTGAAAACATTCCTGGCGAGTTGGCCTCTACGTCTCTGTGGGTATTTTATATACATCAATAATGTAATATAACGTAACCTAACCCAACCTATCATATCGGCGGTAATATTTGACAACATTCCTGGCGAGTTGGCCTCTACGTCTCCGTGGGACCTTCATATACATCAATAACGTAATATAACGTAACCTAAACCAACCTATCATATCGGCGGTAATATTTGAAAACATTCGTGGCGAGTTGGCCTCTACGTCTCTGTGGGAAATTTATATACATCAATAACGTAATATAACCTAACCTAACCCAACCTAACATCTCGGCACTAATATTTGACAACATTCCTGTCGATGTTGGCCTCTACGTCTCTGTGGGACCTTCATATACATCAATAACGTAATATTACCTAACCTAACCGAACCTAACATCTCGGCACTAATATTTGAAAACATTCCTGGCTTGTTGGCCTCTACGTCCCCGTGGGACCTTCATATACATCAATAACGTAATATAACCTAACCTAACCCAACCTATCATCTCGGCGGTAATATTTGACAACATTCCTGGCGAGTTGGCCTCTACGTCTCCGTGGGATCTTCATATACATCAATAACGTAATATAACCTAACGTAACACAACTTATCCTCTCGGCAGTGATATTTGACAACATTCCTGGCTTGTTGGCCTCTATGTTTCCGTGGGACCTTTATATACATCAATAACGTAATATAACCTATCCTAAACCAACCTATCATCTCGGCGGTAATATTTGACAACATTCCTGGCGAGTTGGCCTCTACGTCTCCGTGGAACCTTCATATACATCAATAACATAATATTACCTAACCTAACCCCACCTATCATCTCGGCGGTAATATTGGACAACATTCGTGGCGAGTTGGCCTCTACGTCTCCATGGGACTTTTATATACATCAATATCGTAATTTAACCTAACCTAAACCGACGTAACATCTCGGCGGTAATATTTGAAAATAGTCCTGGCGAGTTGGCCTCTACGTCTCCGTGGGACCTTCGTATACATCAATAACGTAATCTAACCTAACCTAAATCAACGTAACATCTCGGTAGTATTATTTGACAACATTCCTGGCTTGTTGGCCTCTACGTCTCCGTGGGACCTTCATATACATCAATAACGTAATTTAACCTAACCTAAACCAACGTAACATCTCGGTGGTAATATTTGACAACATTCCTGGCTTGTTGGCCTCTATGTTTCCGTGGGACCTTTATATACATCAATAACGTAATATAACCTAACCTAGCCCAACCTATCATCTCGGCGGGAATATTTGACAACATTCCTGGCGAGTTGGCCTCTACGTCTCCGTGGGACTTTTAAATACTCAATAACGTAATTTAACCTAACCTAAACCGACGTAACATCTCGGCGGTAATATTTGACAATATTCCTGGCGAGTTGGCATCTACGTCTCCGTGGGACCTTCGTATACATAAATAACGTAATTTAACCTAACCTAAACTAAGGTAACATCTCGGTGGCAATATTTGACAACATTCCTGGCTTGTTGGCCTCTACGTCTCCGTGGGACCTTCATATTCATCAATAACGCAATATAACGTAACCTAAACCAACCTATCATATCGGCGGTAATATTTGAAAACATTCCTGGCGAGTTGGCCTCTACGTCTCTGTGGGAAATTTATATACATCAATAACGTAATATAAGCTAACCTAACCCAACCTAACATCTCGGCACTAATATTTGAAAACATTCCTGGCGAGTTGGCCTCTACGACTCCCTGGGACTTTTATATACATCAATAACGTAATATAACGTCACCTAACCCAACATAACACCTCGGCGGTAATATTTGACAACATTCCTGGCGAGTTGGCCTCTACGTCTCCGTGGGGCATTCATATACATCAATAACATAATATAACCTAACCTAACCCAACCAATCATCTCGGCGGTAATATTTGACAACATTCCTGGCGAGTTGGCCTCTACGTCTCCGTGGAACTTTTATATACATCAATAACGTAATATAACGTAACCTAACCCAACCTATCATATCGGCGGAAATATTTGACAACATTCCTGGCGAGTTGGCCTCTACGTCTCCGTGGGACCTTCATATACATCAATAACGTAATATAACGTAACCTAAACCAACCAATCATATCGGCGGTAATATTTGAAAACATTCTTGTCGATGTTGGCCTCTACGTCTCTGTGGGACCTTCATATACATCAATAACGTAATATTACCTAACCTAACCCAACTTAACATCTCGGCACTAATATTTGAAAACATTCCTGGCGAGTTGGCCTCTACGTCTCTGTGGGTATTTTATATACATCAATAATGTAATATAACGTAACCTAACCCAACCTATCATATCGGCGGTAATATTTGACAACATTCCTGGCGAGTTGGCCTCTACGTCTCCGTGGGACCTTGATATACATCAATAACGTAATATAACGTAACCTAAACCAACCTATCATATCGGCGGTAATATTTGAAAACATTCCTGGCGAGTTGGCCTCTACGTCTCTGTGGGAAATTTATATACATCAATAACGTAATATAACCTAACCTAACCCAACCTAACATCTCGGCACTAATATTTGACAACATTCCTGTCGATGTTGGCCTCTACGTCTCTGTGGGACCTTCATATACATCAATAACGTAATATTACCTAACCTAACCGAACCTAACATCTCGGCACTAATATTTGAAAACATTCCTGGCTTGTTGGCCTCTACGTCCCCGTGGGACCTTCATATACATCAATAACGTAATATAACCTAACCTAACCCAACCTATCATCTCGGCGGTAATATTTGACAACATTCCTGGCGAGTTGGCCTCTACGTCTCCGTGGGACCTTCATATACATCAATAACATAATATAACCTAACCTAACCCAACCAATCATCTCGGCGGTAATATTTGACAACATTCCTGGCGAGTTGGCCTCTACGTCTCCGTGGGACCTTCATATACATCAATAACGTAATATCACCTAACCTAATCCAACCTAAGATCTCGGCACTAATATTTGACAACATTCCTGCCGAGTTGGCCTCTACGTCTCTGTGGGAATTTTATATACATCAATAACGTAATATAACCTAACCTAACCCAACCTAACATCTCGGCACTAATATTTGACAACATTCCTGGAGAATTGGCCTCTACCTCTCCGTGGGACGTTCATATACGTCAATAGCGTAATATAATCTAACCTAACCCAACCTATCATCTCGGCGGAAATATTTGGCAACATTCCTGGTCAGTTGGCCTCTACGTCTCCGTGGGACTTTTATATACGTCAATAACGTAATTTAACCTAACCTAAACCTACGTAACATCTCGGCGGTAATATGTGACAACATTCCTGGCTTGATGGCCTCTACGTCTCCGTGGGACCCTCATATGCATCAATAACGTAATATAACCTAACCTAACCCAACCTAACATCTCGGCACTAATATTTGACAACATTCCTGGCGAGTTGGCCTCTACGTCTCCGTGGGACTTTTATATACATCAATAACGTAATATAACCTAACCTAACCCAACCTAACATCTCGGCGGTAATATTTGACAACATTCCTGGCGAGTTGGCCTCTACGTCTCCGTGGGGCATTCATATACATCAATAACGTAATATAACCTAAAATCTCGGCGGTAATATTTGTCAACATTCCTGGCGAGTTGAGCTCTACGTCTCCGTGGGACCTTCATATACATCAATAAGGTAATATCACCTAACCTAACCCAACCTAAGATCTCGGCACTAATATTTGACAACATTCCTGGCGAGTTGGCCTCTACGTCTCTGTGGGAATTTTATATACATCAATAACGTAATATAACCTAACCTAACCCAACCTAACATCTCGGCACTAATATTTGACAACATTCCTGGAGAATTGGCCTCTACCTCTCCGTGGGACGTTCATATACGTCAATAGCGTAATATAATCTAACCTAACCCAACCTATCATCTCGGCGGAAATATTTGACAACATTCCTGGTCAGTTGGCCTCTACGTCTCCGTGGAAGCTTCATTTACATCAATAAAGTAATATAACCTAACCTAACCCAACCTATCATCTCGGCGGTAATATTTGACTACATTCCTGGCGAGTTGGCCTCTACGTCTCCGTGGGACTTTTATATACATCAATAACGTAATTTAACCTAACCTAAACCTACGTAACATCTCGGCGGTAATATGTGACAACATTCCTGGCTTGATGGCCTCTACGTCTCCGTGGGACCCTCATATGCATCAATAACGTAATATAACCTAACCTAACCCAACCTAACATCTCGGCACTAATATTTGACAACATTCCTGTCGAGTTGGCCTCTACCTCTCCGTGCGACCTTCATATACATCAATAACGTAATATAACGTAACCTAACCCAACCTATCATATCGGCGATAATATTTGACAACATTCCTGGCGAGTTGGCCTCTACGTCTCGGTGGGACCTTCATTTACATCAATAACGTAATATAACGTAACCTAAACCAACCTATCATATCGGCGGTAATATTTGAAAACATTCTTGTCGATGTTGGCCTCTACGTCTCTGTGGGACCTTCATATACATCAATAACGTAATATTACCTAACCTAACCCAACTTAACATCTCGGCACTAATATTTGAAAACATTCCTGGCGAGTTGGCCTCTACGTCTCTGTGGGTATTTTATATACATCAATAATGTAATATAACGTAACCTAACCCAACCTATCATATCGGCGGTAATATTTGACAACATTCCTGGCGAGTTGGCCTCTACGTCTCCGTGGGACCTTCATATACATCAATAACGTAATATAACGTAACCTAAACCAACCTATCATATCGGCGGTAATATTTGAAAACATTCGTGGCGAGTTGGCCTCTACGTCTCTGTGGGAAATTTATATACATCAATAACGTAATATAACCTAACCTAACCCAACCTAACATCTCGGCACTAATATTTGACAACATTCCTGTCGATGTTGGCCTCTACGTCTCTGTGGGACCTTCATATACATCAATAACGTAATATTACCTAACCTAACCGAACCTAACATCTCGGCACTAATATTTGAAAACATTCCTGGCTTGTTGGCCTCTACGTCCCCGTGGGACCTTCATATACATCAATAACGTAATATAACCTAACCTAACCCAACCTATCATCTCGGCGGTAATATTTGACAACATTCCTGGCGAGTTGGCCTCTACGTCTCCGTGGGATCTTCATATACATCAATAACGTAATATAACCTAACGTAACACAACTTATCCTCTCGGCAGTGATATTTGACAACATTCCTGGCTTGTTGGCCTCTATGTTTCCGTGGGACCTTTATATACATCAATAACGTAATATAACCTATCCTAAACCAACCTATCATCTCGGCGGTAATATTTGACAACATTCCTGGCGAGTTGGCCTCTACGTCTCCGTGGAACCTTCATATACATCAATAACATAATATTACCTAACCTAACCCCACCTATCATCTCGGCGGTAATATTGGACAACATTCGTGGCGAGTTGGCCTCTACGTCTCCATGGGACTTTTATATACATCAATATCGTAATTTAACCTAACCTAAACCGACGTAACATCTCGGCGGTAATATTTGAAAATAGTCCTGGCGAGTTGGCCTCTACGTCTCCGTGGGACCTTCGTATACATCAATAACGTAATCTAACCTAACCTAAACCAACGTAACATCTCGGTAGTATTATTTGACAACATTCCTGGCTTGTTGGCCTCTACGTCTCCGTGGGACCTTCATATACATCAATAACGTAATTTAACCTAACCTAAACCAACGTAACATCTCGGTGGTAATATTTGACAACATTCCTGGCTTGTTGGCCTCTATGTTTCCGTGGGACCTTTATATACATCAATAACGTAATATAACCTAACCTAGCCCAACCTATCATCTCGGCGGTAATATTTGACAACATTCCTGGCGAGTTGGCCTCTACGTCTCCGTGGGACTTTTAAATACTCAATAACGTAATTTAACCTAACCTAAACCGACGTAACATCTCGGCGGTAATATTTGACAATATTCCTGGCGAGTTGGCATCTACGTCTCCGTGGGACCTTCGTATACATAAATAACGTAATTTAACCTAACCTAAACTAAGGTAACATCTCGGTGGCAATATTTGACAACATTCCTGGCTTGTTGGCCTCTACGTCTCCGTGGGACCTTCATATTCATCAATAACGCAATATAACGTAACCTAAACCAACCTATCATATCGGCGGTAATATTTGAAAACATTCCTGGCGAGTTGGCCTCTACGTCTCTGTGGGAAATTTATATACATCAATAACGTAATATAAGCTAACCTAACCCAACCTAACATCTCGGCACTAATATTTGAAAACATTCCTGGCGAGTTGGCCTCTACGACTCCCTGGGACTTTTATATACATCAATAACGTAATATAACGTCACCTAACCCAACATAACACCTCGGCGGTAATATTTGACAACATTCCTGGCGAGTTGGCCTCTACGTCTCCGTGGGGCATTCATATACATCAATAACATAATATAACCTAACCTAACCCAACCAATCATCTCGGCGGTAATATTTGACAACATTCCTGGCGAGTTGGCCTCTACGTCTCCGTGGAACTTTTATATACATCAATAACGTAATATAACGTAACCTAACCCAACCTATCATATCGGCGGAAATATTTGACAACATTCCTGGCGAGTTGGCCTCTACGTCTCCGTGGGACCTTCATATACATCAATAACGTAATATAACGTAACCTAAACCAACCAATCATATCGGCGGTAATATTTGAAAACATTCTTGTCGATGTTGGCCTCTACGTCTCTGTGGGACCTTCATATACATCAATAACGTAATATTACCTAACCTAACCCAACTTAACATCTCGGCACTAATATTTGAAAACATTCCTGGCGAGTTGGCCTCTACGTCTCTGTGGGTATTTTATATACATCAATAATGTAATATAACGTAACCTAACCCAACCTATCATATCGGCGGTAATATTTGACAACATTCCTGGCGAGTTGGCCTCTACGTCTCCGTGGGACCTTGATATACATCAATAACGTAATATAACGTAACCTAAACCAACCTATCATATCGGCGGTAATATTTGAAAACATTCCTGGCGAGTTGGCCTCTACGTCTCTGTGGGAAATTTATATACATCAATAACGTAATATAACCTAACCTAACCCAACCTAACATCTCGGCACTAATATTTGACAACATTCCTGTCGATGTTGGCCTCTACGTCTCTGTGGGACCTTCATATACATCAATAACGTAATATTACCTAACCTAACCGAACCTAACATCTCGGCACTAATATTTGAAAACATTCCTGGCTTGTTGGCCTCTACGTCCCCGTGGGACCTTCATATACATCAATAACGTAATATAACCTAACCTAACCCAACCTATCATCTCGGCGGTAATATTTGACAACATTCCTGGCGAGTTGGCCTCTACGTCTCCGTGGGATCTTCATATACATCAATAACGTAATATAACCTAACGTAACACAACTTATCCTCTCGGCAGTGATATTTGACAACATTCCTGGCTTGTTGGCCTCTATGTTTCCGTGGGACCTTTATATACATCAATAACGTAATATCACCTAACCTAATCCAACCTAAGATCTCGGCACTAATATTTGACAACATTCCTGCCGAGTTGGCCTCTACGTCTCTGTGGGAATTTTATATACATCAATAACGTAATATAACCTAACCTAACCCAACCTAACATCTCGGCACTAATATTTGACAACATTCCTGGAGAATTGGCCTCTACCTCTCCGTGGGACGTTCATATACGTCAATAGCGTAATATAATCTAACCTAACCCAACCTATCATCTCGGCGGAAATATTTGGCAACATTCCTGGTCAGTTGGCCTCTACGTCTCCGTGGGACTTTTATATACGTCAATAACGTAATTTAACCTAACCTAAACCTACGTAACATCTCGGCGGTAATATGTGACAACATTCCTGGCTTGATGGCCTCTACGTCTCCGTGGGACCCTCATATGCATCAATAACGTAATATAACCTAACCTAACCCAACCTAACATCTCGGCACTAATATTTGACAACATTCCTGGCGAGTTGGCCTCTACGTCTCCGTGGGACTTTTATATACATCAATAACGTAATATAACCTAACCTAACCCAACCTAACATCTCGGCGGTAATATTTGACAACATTCCTGGCGAGTTGGCCTCTACGTCTCCGTGGGGCATTCATATACATCAATAACGTAATATAACCTAAAATCTCGGCGGTAATATTTGACAACATTCCTGGCGAGTTGAGCTCTACGTCTCCGTGGGACCTTCATATACATCAATAAGGTAATATCACCTAACCTAACCCAACCTAAGATCTCGGCACTAATATTTGACAACATTCCTGGCGAGTTGGCCTCTACGTCTCTGTGGGAATTTTATATACATCAATAACGTAATATAACCTAACCTAACCCAACCTAACATCTCGGCACTAATATTTGACAACATTCCTGGAGAATTGGCCTCTACCTCTCCGTGGGACGTTCATATACGTCAATAGCGTAATATAATCTAACCTAACCCAACCTATCATCTCGGCGGAAATATTTGACAACATTCCTGGTCAGTTGGCCTCTACGTCTCCGTGGAACCTTCATTTACATCAATAACGTAATATAACCTAACCTAACCCAACCTATCATCTCGGCGGTAATATTTGACTACATTCCTGGCGAGTTGGCCTCTACGTCTCCGTGGGACTTTTATATACATCAATAACGTAATTTAACCTAACCTAAACCTACGTAACATCTCGGCGGTAATATGTGACAACATTCCTGGCTTGATGGCCTCTACGTCTCCGTGGGACCCTCATATGCATCAATAACGTAATATAACCTAACCTAACCCAACCTAACATCTCGGCACTAATATTTGACAACATTCCTGTCGAGTTGGCCTCTACCTCTCCGTGCGACCTTCATATACATCAATAACGTAATATAACGTAACCTAACCCAACCTATCATATCGGCGATAATATTTGACAACATTCCTGGCGAGTTGGCCTCTACGTCTCGGTGGGACCTTCATTTACATCAATAACGTAATATAACGTAACCTAAACCAACCTATCATTTCGGCGGTAATATTTGAAAACATTCTTGTCGATGTTGGCCTCTACGTCTCTGTGGGAATTTTATATACATCAATAACGTAATATAACCTAACCTAACCCAACCTAACATCTCGGCACTAATATTTGACAACATTCCTGGAGAATTGGCCTCTACCTCTCCGTGGGACGTTCATATACGTCAATAGCGTAATATAATCTAACCTAACCCAACCTATCATCTCGGCGGAAATATTTGGCAACATTCCTGGTCAGTTGGCCTCTACGTCTCCGTGGGACTTTTATATACGTCAATAACGTAATTTAACCTAACCTAAACCTACGTAACATCTCGGCGGTAATATGTGACAACATTCCTGGCTTGATGGCCTCTACGTCTCCGTGGGACCCTCATATGCATCAATAACGTAATATAACCTAACCTAACCCAACCTAACATCTCGGCACTAATATTTGACAACATTCCTGGCGAGTTGGCCTCTACGTCTCCGTGGGACTTTTATATACATCAATAACGTAATATAACCTAACCTAACCCAACCTAACATCTCGGCGGTAATATTTGACAACATTCCTGGCGAGTTGGCCTCTACGTCTCCGTGGGGCATTCATATACATCAATAACGTAATATAACCTAAAATCTCGGCGGTAATATTTGTCAACATTCCTGGCGAGTTGAGCTCTACGTCTCCGTGGGACCTTCATATACATCAATAAGGTAATATCACCTAACCTAACCCAACCTAAGATCTCGGCACTAATATTTGACAACATTCCTGGCGAGTTGGCCTCTACGTCTCTGTGGGAATTTTATATACATCAATAACGTAATATAACCTAACCTAACCCAACCTAACATCTCGGCACTAATATTTGACAACATTCCTGGAGAATTGGCCTCTACCTCTCCGTGGGACGTTCATATACGTCAATAGCGTAATATAATCTAACCTAACCCAACCTATCATCTCGGCGGAAATATTTGACAACATTCCTGGTCAGTTGGCCTCTACGTCTCCGTGGAACCTTCATTTACATCAATAACGTAATATAACCTAACCTAACCCAACCTATCATCTCGGCGGTAATATTTGACTACATTCCTGGCGAGTTGGCCTCTACGTCTCCGTGGGACTTTTATATACATCAATAACGTAATTTAACCTAACCTAAACCTACGTAACATCTCGGCGGTAATATGTGACAACATTCCTGGCTTGATGGCCTCTACGTCTCCGTGGGACCCTCATATGCATCAATAACGTAATATAACCTAACCTAACCCAACCTAACATCTCGGCACTAATATTTGACAACATTCCTGTCGAGTTGGCCTCTACCTCTCCGTGCGACCTTCATATACATCAATAACGTAATATAACGTAACCTAACCCAACCTATCATATCGGCGATAATATTTGACAACATTCCTGGCGAGTTGGCCTCTACGTCTCGGTGGGACCTTCATTTACATCAATAACGTAATATAACGTAACCTAAACCAACCTATCATATCGGCGGTAATATTTGAAAACATTCTTGTCGATGTTGGCCTCTACGTCTCTGTGGGACCTTCATATACATCAATAACGTAATATTACCTAACCTAACCCAACTTAACATCTCGGCACTAATATTTGAAAACATTCCTGGCGAGTTGGCCTCTACGTCTCTGTGGGTATTTTATATACATCAATAATGTAATATAACGTAACCTAACCCAACCTATCATATCGGCGGTAATATTTGACAACATTCCTGGCGAGTTGGCCTCTACGTCTCCGTGGGACCTTCATATACATCAATAACGTAATATAACGTAACCTAAACCAACCTATCATATCGGCGGTAATATTTGAAAACATTCGTGGCGAGTTGGCCTCTACGTCTCTGTGGGAAATTTATATACATCAATAACGTAATATAACCTAACCTAACCCAACCTAACATCTCGGCACTAATATTTGACAACATTCCTGTCGATGTTGGCCTCTACGTCTCTGTGGGACCTTCATATACATCAATAACGTAATATTACCTAACCTAACCGAACCTAACATCTCGGCACTAATATTTGAAAACATTCCTGGCTTGTTGGCCTCTACGTCCCCGTGGGACCTTCATATACATCAATAACGTAATATAACCTAACCTAACCCAACCTATCATCTCGGCGGTAATATTTGACAACATTCCTGGCGAGTTGGCCTCTACGTCTCCGTGGGATCTTCATATACATCAATAACGTAATATAACCTAACGTAACACAACTTATCCTCTCGGCAGTGATATTTGACAACATTCCTGGCTTGTTGGCCTCTATGTTTCCGTGGGACCTTTATATACATCAATAACGTAATATAACCTATCCTAAACCAACCTATCATCTCGGCGGTAATATTTGACAACATTCCTGGCGAGTTGGCCTCTACGTCTCCGTGGAACCTTCATATACATCAATAACATAATATTACCTAACCTAACCCCACCTATCATCTCGGCGGTAATATTGGACAACATTCGTGGCGAGTTGGCCTCTACGTCTCCATGGGACTTTTATATACATCAATATCGTAATTTAACCTAACCTAAACCGAAGTAACATCTCGGCGGTAATATTTGAAAATAGTCCTGGCGAGTTGGCCTCTACGTCTCCGTGGGACCTTCGTATACATCAATAACGTAATCTAACCTAACCTAAACCAACGTAACATCTCGGTAGTATTATTTGACAACATTCCTGGCTTGTTGGCCTCTACGTCTCCGTGGGACCTTCATATACATCAATAACGTAATTTAACCTAACCTAAACCAACGTAACATCTCGGTGGTAATATTTGACAACATTCCTGGCTTGTTGGCCTCTATGTTTCCGTGGGACCTTTATATACATCAATAACGTAATATAACCTAACCTAGCCCAACCTATCATCTCGGCGGTAATATTTGACAACATTCCTGGCGAGTTGGCCTCTACGTCTCCGTGGGACTTTTAAATACTCAATAACGTAATTTAACCTAACCTAAACCGACGTAACATCTCGGCGGTAATATTTGACAATATTCCTGGCGAGTTGGCATCTACGTCTCCGTGGGACCTTCGTATACATAAATAACGTAATTTAACCTAACCTAAACTAAGGTAACATCTCGGTGGCAATATTTGACAACATTCCTGGCTTGTTGGCCTCTACGTCTCCGTGGGACCTTCATATTCATCAATAACGCAATATAACGTAACCTAAACCAACCTATCATATCGGCGGTAATATTTGAAAACATTCCTGGCGAGTTGGCCTCTACGTCTCTGTGGGAAATTTATATACATCAATAACGTAATATAAGCTAACCTAACCCAACCTAACATCTCGGCACTAATATTTGAAAACATTCCTGGCGAGTTGGCCTCTACGACTCCCTGGGACTTTTATATACATCAATAACGTAATATAACGTCACCTAACCCAACATAACACCTCGGCGGTAATATTTGACAACATTCCTGGCGAGTTGGCCTCTACGTCTCCGTGGGGCATTCATATACATCAATAACATAATATAACCTAACCTAACCCAACCAATCATCTCGGCGGTAATATTTGACAACATTCCTGGCGAGTTGGCCTCTACGTCTCCGTGGAACTTTTATATACATCAATAACGTAATATAACGTAACCTAACCCAACCTATCATATCGGCGGAAATATTTGACAACATTCCTGGCGAGTTGGCCTCTACGTCTCCGTGGGACCTTCATATACATCAATAACGTAATATAACGTAACCTAAACCAACCAATCATATCGGCGGTAATATTTGAAAACATTCTTGTCGATGTTGGCCTCTACGTCTCTGTGGGACCTTCATATACATCAATAACGTAATATTACCTAACCTAACCCAACTTAACATCTCGGCACTAATATTTGAAAACATTCCTGGCGAGTTGGCCTCTACGTCTCTGTGGGTATTTTATATACATCAATAATGTAATATAACGTAACCTAACCCAACCTATCATATCGGCGGTAATATTTGACAACATTCCTGGCGAGTTGGCCTCTACGTCTCCGTGGGACCTTGATATACATCAATAACGTAATATAACGTAACCTAAACCAACCTATCATATCGGCGGTAATATTTGAAAACATTCCTGGCGAGTTGGCCTCTACGTCTCTGTGGGAAATTTATATACATCAATAACGTAATATAACCTAACCTAACCCAACCTAACATCTCGGCACTAATATTTGACAACATTCCTGTCGATGTTGGCCTCTACGTCTCTGTGGGACCTTCATATACATCAATAACGTAATATTACCTAACCTAACCGAACCTAACATCTCGGCACTAATATTTGAAAACATTCCTGGCTTGTTGGCCTCTACGTCCCCGTGGGACCTTCATATACATCAATAACGTAATATAACCTAACCTAACCCAACCTATCATCTCGGCGGTAATATTTGACAACATTCCTGGCGAGTTGGCCTCTACGTCTCCGTGGGATCTTCATATACATCAATAACGTAATATAACCTAACGTAACACAACTTATCCTCTCGGCAGTGATATTTGACAACATTCCTGGCTTGTTGGCCTCTATGTTTCCGTGGGACCTTTATATACATCAATAACGTAATATCACCTAACCTAATCCAACCTAAGATCTCGGCACTAATATTTGACAACATTCCTGCCGAGTTGGCCTCTACGTCTCTGTGGGAATTTTATATACATCAATAACGTAATATAACCTAACCTAACCCAACCTAACATCTCGGCACTAATATTTGACAACATTCCTGGAGAATTGGCCTCTACCTCTCCGTGGGACGTTCATATACGTCAATAGCGTAATATAATCTAACCTAACCCAACCTATCATCTCGGCGGAAATATTTGGCAACATTCCTGGTCAGTTGGCCTCTACGTCTCCGTGGGACTTTTATATACGTCAATAACGTAATTTAACCTAACCTAAACCTACGTAACATCTCGGCGGTAATATGTGACAACATTCCTGGCTTGATGGCCTCTACGTCTCCGTGGGACCCTCATATGCATCAATAACGTAATATAACCTAACCTAACCCAACCTAACATCTCGGCACTAATATTTGACAACATTCCTGGCGAGTTGGCCTCTACGTCTCCGTGGGACTTTTATATACATCAATAACGTAATATAACCTAACCTAACCCAACCTAACATCTCGGCGGTAATATTTGACAACATTCCTGGCGAGTTGGCCTCTACGTCTCCGTGGGGCATTCATATACATCAATAA
This sequence comes from Xylocopa violacea, assembly GCA_963969225.1. Lineage (NCBI taxonomy): Eukaryota > Metazoa > Arthropoda > Insecta > Hymenoptera > Apidae > Xylocopa > Xylocopa violacea. The sequence continues at coordinate 3,928,299 of CAXAJV010000135.1, read as the reverse complement.
CGTAATATAACCTAAAATCTCGGCGGTAATATTTGACAACATTCCTGGCGAGTTGAGCTCTACGTCTCCGTGGGACCTTCATATACATCAATAAGGTAATATCACCTAACCTAACCCAACCTAAGATCTCGGCACTAATATTTGACAACATTCCTGGCGAGTTGGCCTCTACGTCTCTGTGGGAATTTTATATACATCAATAACGTAATATAACCTAACCTAACCCAACCTAACATCTCGGCACTAATATTTGACAACATTCCTGGAGAATTGGCCTCTACCTCTCCGTGGGACGTTCATATACGTCAATAGCGTAATATAATCTAACCTAACCCAACCTATCATCTCGGCGGAAATATTTGACAACATTCCTGGTCAGTTGGCCTCTACGTCTCCGTGGAACCTTCATTTACATCAATAACGTAATATAACCTAACCTAACCCAACCTATCATCTCGGCGGTAATATTTGACTACATTCCTGGCGAGTTGGCCTCTACGTCTCCGTGGGACTTTTATATACATCAATAACGTAATTTAACCTAACCTAAACCTACGTAACATCTCGGCGGTAATATGTGACAACATTCCTGGCTTGATGGCCTCTACGTCTCCGTGGGACCCTCATATGCATCAATAACGTAATATAACCTAACCTAACCCAACCTAACATCTCGGCACTAATATTTGACAACATTCCTGTCGAGTTGGCCTCTACCTCTCCGTGCGACCTTCATATACATCAATAACGTAATATAACGTAACCTAACCCAACCTATCATATCGGCGATAATATTTGACAACATTCCTGGCGAGTTGGCCTCTACGTCTCGGTGGGACCTTCATTTACATCAATAACGTAATATAACGTAACCTAAACCAACCTATCATATCGGCGGTAATATTTGAAAACATTCTTGTCGATGTTGGCCTCTACGTCTCTGTGGGACCTTCATATACATCAATAACGTAATATTACCTAACCTAACCCAACTTAACATCTCGGCACTAATATTTGAAAACATTCCTGGCGAGTTGGCCTCTACGTCTCTGTGGGTATTTTATATACATCAATAATGTAATATAACGTAACCTAACCCAACCTATCATATCGGCGGTAATATTTGACAACATTCCTGGCGAGTTGGCCTCTACGTCTCCGTGGGACCTTCATATACATCAATAACGTAATATAACGTAACCTAAACCAACCTATCATATCGGCGGTAATATTTGAAAACATTCGTGGCGAGTTGGCCTCTACGTCTCTGTGGGAAATTTATATACATCAATAACGTAATATAACCTAACCTAACCCAACCTAACATCTCGGCACTAATATTTGACAACATTCCTGTCGATGTTGGCCTCTACGTCTCTGTGGGACCTTCATATACATCAATAACGTAATATTACCTAACCTAACCGAACCTAACATCTCGGCACTAATATTTGAAAACATTCCTGGCTTGTTGGCCTCTACGTCCCCGTGGGACCTTCATATACATCAATAACGTAATATAACCTAACCTAACCCAACCTATCATCTCGGCGGTAATATTTGACAACATTCCTGGCGAGTTGGCCTCTACGTCTCCGTGGGATCTTCATATACATCAATAACGTAATATAACCTAACGTAACACAACTTATCCTCTCGGCAGTGATATTTGACAACATTCCTGGCTTGTTGGCCTCTATGTTTCCGTGGGACCTTTATATACATCAATAACGTAATATAACCTATCCTAAACCAACCTATCATCTCGGCGGTAATATTTGACAACATTCCTGGCGAGTTGGCCTCTACGTCTCCGTGGAACCTTCATATACATCAATAACATAATATTACCTAACCTAACCCCACCTATCATCTCGGCGGTAATATTGGACAACATTCGTGGCGAGTTGGCCTCTACGTCTCCATGGGACTTTTATATACATCAATATCGTAATTTAACCTAACCTAAACCGAAGTAACATCTCGGCGGTAATATTTGAAAATAGTCCTGGCGAGTTGGCCTCTACGTCTCCGTGGGACCTTCGTATACATCAATAACGTAATCTAACCTAACCTAAACCAACGTAACATCTCGGTAGTATTATTTGACAACATTCCTGGCTTGTTGGCCTCTACGTCTCCGTGGGACCTTCATATACATCAATAACGTAATTTAACCTAACCTAAACCAACGTAACATCTCGGTGGTAATATTTGACAACATTCCTGGCTTGTTGGCCTCTATGTTTCCGTGGGACCTTTATATACATCAATAACGTAATATAACCTAACCTAGCCCAACCTATCATCTCGGCGGTAATATTTGACAACATTCCTGGCGAGTTGGCCTCTACGTCTCCGTGGGACTTTTAAATACTCAATAACGTAATTTAACCTAACCTAAACCGACGTAACATCTCGGCGGTAATATTTGACAATATTCCTGGCGAGTTGGCATCTACGTCTCCGTGGGACCTTCGTATACATAAATAACGTAATTTAACCTAACCTAAACTAAGGTAACATCTCGGTGGCAATATTTGACAACATTCCTGGCTTGTTGGCCTCTACGTCTCCGTGGGACCTTCATATTCATCAATAACGCAATATAACGTAACCTAAACCAACCTATCATATCGGCGGTAATATTTGAAAACATTCCTGGCGAGTTGGCCTCTACGTCTCTGTGGGAAATTTATATACATCAATAACGTAATATAAGCTAACCTAACCCAACCTAACATCTCGGCACTAATATTTGAAAACATTCCTGGCGAGTTGGCCTCTACGACTCCCTGGGACTTTTATATACATCAATAACGTAATATAACGTCACCTAACCCAACATAACACCTCGGCGGTAATATTTGACAACATTCCTGGCGAGTTGGCCTCTACGTCTCCGTGGGGCATTCATATACATCAATAACATAATATAACCTAACCTAACCCAACCAATCATCTCGGCGGTAATATTTGACAACATTCCTGGCGAGTTGGCCTCTACGTCTCCGTGGAACTTTTATATACATCAATAACGTAATATAACGTAACCTAACCCAACCTATCATATCGGCGGAAATATTTGACAACATTCCTGGCGAGTTGGCCTCTACGTCTCCGTGGGACCTTCATATACATCAATAACGTAATATAACGTAACCTAAACCAACCAATCATATCGGCGGTAATATTTGAAAACATTCTTGTCGATGTTGGCCTCTACGTCTCTGTGGGACCTTCATATACATCAATAACGTAATATTACCTAACCTAACCCAACTTAACATCTCGGCACTAATATTTGAAAACATTCCTGGCGAGTTGGCCTCTACGTCTCTGTGGGTATTTTATATACATCAATAATGTAATATAACGTAACCTAACCCAACCTATCATATCGGCGGTAATATTTGACAACATTCCTGGCGAGTTGGCCTCTACGTCTCCGTGGGACCTTGATATACATCAATAACGTAATATAACGTAACCTAAACCAACCTATCATATCGGCGGTAATATTTGAAAACATTCCTGGCGAGTTGGCCTCTACGTCTCTGTGGGAAATTTATATACATCAATAACGTAATATAACCTAACCTAACCCAACCTAACATCTCGGCACTAATATTTGACAACATTCCTGTCGATGTTGGCCTCTACGTCTCTGTGGGACCTTCATATACATCAATAACGTAATATTACCTAACCTAACCGAACCTAACATCTCGGCACTAATATTTGAAAACATTCCTGGCTTGTTGGCCTCTACGTCCCCGTGGGACCTTCATATACATCAATAACGTAATATAACCTAACCTAACCCAACCTATCATCTCGGCGGTAATATTTGACAACATTCCTGGCGAGTTGGCCTCTACGTCTCCGTGGGATCTTCATATACATCAATAACGTAATATAACCTAACGTAACACAACTTATCCTCTCGGCAGTGATATTTGACAACATTCCTGGCTTGTTGGCCTCTATGTTTCCGTGGGACCTTTATATACATCAATAACGTAATATAACCTATCCTAAACCAACCTATCATCTCGGCGGTAATATTTGACAACATTCCTGGCGAGTTGGCCTCTACGTCTCCGTGGAACCTTCATATACATCAATAACATAATATTACCTAACCTAACCCCACCTATCATCTCGGCGGTAATATTGGACAACATTCGTGGCGAGTTGGCCTCTACGTCTCCATGGGACTTTTATATACATCAATATCGTAATTTAACCTAACCTAAACCGACGTAACATCTCGGCGGTAATATTTGACAATAGTCCTGGCGAGTTGGCCTCTACGTCTCCGTGGGACCTTCGTATACATCAATAACGTAATCTAACCTAACCTAAACCAACGTAACATCTCGGTAGTAATATTTGACAACATTCCTGGCTTGTTGGCCTCTACGTCTCCGTGGGACCTTCATATACATCAATAACGTAATTTAACCTAACCTAAACCAACGTAACATCTCGGTGGTAATATTTGACAACATTCCTGGCTTGTTGGCCTCTATGTTTCCGTGGGACCTTTATATACATCAATAACGTAATATAACCTAACCTAGCCCAACCTATCATCTCGGCGGTAATATTTGACAACATTCCTGGCGAGTTGGCCTCTACGCCTCCGCGCGACCTTCATATACATCAATAACGTAATATAACCTAACCTGAACCAACCTATCATCTCGGCCGTAATATTTGACAACATTCCTGGCGAGTTGAGCTCTACCTCTCCGTGGGACCTTCATATACATCAATAACGTAATATCACCTAACCTAACCCAACCTAAGATCTCGGCACTAATATTTGACAACATTCCTGGCGAGTTGGCCTCTACGTCTCCGTGGGACCTTCATATACATCAATAACATAATATTACCTAACCTAATCCAACCTATCATCTCGGCGGTAATATTTGACAACATTCGTGGCGAGTTGGCCTCTACGTCTCCGTGGAACCTTCATATACATCAATAACGTAATATAACCTAACCTAACCCAACCTATCATCTCGGCGGTAATATTTGACAACATTCCTGGCGAGTTGGCCTCTACGCCTCCGTGCGACCTTCATATACATCAATAACGTAATATAACCTAACCTGAAGCAACCTATCATCTCGGCGGTAATATTTGACAACATTCCTTGCCAGTTGAGCTCTATGTCTCCGTGGGACCTTCATATACATCAATAACGTAATATCACCTAACCTAACCCAACCTAAGATCTCGCCACTAATATTTGACAACATTCCTGGCGAGTTGGCCTCTACGTCCCTGTGGGAATTTTATATACATCAACAACGTAATATAACCTAACCTAACCCAACCTAACATCTCGGCACTATTATTTGACAACATTCCTGGCCAGTTGGCCTCTGGCTCGCCGTGGGACCTTCATATACGTCAATAACGTAATATAATCTAACCTAACGCAACCCATCATCTCGGCGGTAATATTTGACAACATTCCTGGTCAGTTGGCCTCTACGTCTCCGTGGAACCTTCATATACATCAATAACGTAATATAACATAACCTAACCCAACCTATCATCTCGGCGGTAATATTTGACAACATTCCTGGCGAGTTGGCCTCTACGTCTCCGTGGGACTTCTATATACATCTATAACGTAATTTAACATAACCTAAACCTACGTAACATCTCGGCGGTAATATGTGACAACATTCCTGGCGAGTTGGCCTCTACGTCTCCGTGGGACCTTCGTATACATCAATAACGTAATATAACGTAACCTAAACCAACCTATCATATCGGCGGTAATATTTGACAACATTCCTGGCGAGTTGGCCTCTGCCTCTCCGTGGGACCTTCATATACGTCAATAACGTAATATAATCTAACCTAACCCAACCTATCATCTCGGCGGTAATATTTGACAACATTCCTGGCGAGTTGGCCTCTACGTCTCCGTGGGATCTTCATATACATCAATAACGTAATATAACCTAACGTAACACAACTTATCCTCTCGGCAGTAATATTTGACAACATTCCTGGCTTGTTGGCCTCTATGTTTCCGTGGGACCTTTATATACATCAATAACGTAATATAAACTAACCTAACCCAACCTATCATCTCGGCGGTAATATTTGACAACATTCCTGGCGAATTGGCCTCTACGTCTCCGTGGGACCTTCATATACATCAATAACATAATATTACCTAACCTAACCCAACCTATCATCTCGGCGGTAATATTTGACAACATTCGTGGCGAGTTGGCCTCTACGTCTCCGTGGGACTTTTAAATACTCAATAACGTAATTTAACCTAACCTAAACCGACGTAACATCTCGGCGGTAATATTTGACAATATTCCTGGCGAGTTGGCATCTACGTCTCCGTGGGACCTTCGTATACATAAATAACGTAATTTAACCTAACCTAAACCAAGGTAACATCTCGGTGGCAATATTTGACAACATTCCTGGCTTGTTGGCCTCTACGTCTCCGTGGGACCTTCATATTCATCAATAACGCAATATAACGTAACCTAAACCAACCTATCATATCGGCGGTAATATTTGAAAACATTCCTGGCGAGTTGGCCTCTACGTCTCTGTGGGAAATTTATATACATCAATAACGTAATATAAGCTAACCTAACCCAACCTAACATCTCGGCACTAATATTTGAAAACATTCCTGGCGAGTTGGCCTCTACGACTCCGTGGGACTTTTATATACATCAATAACGTAATATAACGTCACCTAACCCAACATAACACCTCGGCGGTAATATTTGACAACATTCCTGGCGAGTTGGCCTCTACGTCTCCGTGGGGCATTCATATACATCAATAACATAATATAACCTAACCTAACCCAACCAATCATCTCGGCGGTAATATTTGACAACATTCCTGGCGAGTTGGCCTCTACGTCTCCGTGGGACCTTCATATACATCAATAACGTAATATCACCTAACCTAACCCAACCTAACATCTCGGCACTAATATTTGACAACATTCCTGGCGAGTTGGCCTCTACCTCTCCGTGCGACCTTCATATACATCAATAACGTAGTATAACGTAACCTAATCCAACCTATCATCTCGGCGGTAATATTTGACAACATTCGTGGCGAGTTGGCCTCTACGTCTCCGTGGAACCTTCATATACATCAATAACGTAATATAACCTAACCTAACCCAACTTATCATCTCGGCGGTAATATTTGACAACATTGCTGGCGAGTTGGCCTCTACGCCTCCGTGCGACCTTCATATACATCAATAACGTAATATAACCTAACCTGAAGCAACCTATCATCTCGGCGGTAATATTTGACAACATTCCTGGCCAGTTGAGCTCTATGTCTCCGTGGGACCTTCATATACATCAATAACGTAATATCACCTAACCTAACCCAACCTAAGATCTCGGCACTAATATTTGACAACATTCCTGGCGAGTTGGCCTCTACGTCTCTGTGGGAATTTTATATACATCAATAACGTAATATAACCTAACATAACCCAACCTAACATCTCGGCACTAATATTTGACAACATTCCTGGCCAGTTGGCCTCTGCCTCTCCGTGGGACCTTCATATACTTCAATAACGTAATATAATCTAACCTACTGCAACCCATCATCTCGGCGGTAATATTTGACAACATTCCTGGTCAGTTGGCCTCTACGTCTCCGTGGAACCTTCATATACATCAATAACGTAATATAACCTAACCTAACCCAACCTATCATCTCGGCGGTAATATTTGACAACATTCCTGGCGAGTTGGCCTCTACGTCTCCGTGGGACTTTTATATACATCTATAACGTAATTTAACATAACCTAAACCTACGTAACATCTCGGCGGTAATATGTGACAACATTCCTGGCGAGTTGGCCTCTACGTCTCCGTGGGACCTTCGTATACATCAATAACGTAATATAACGTAACCTAAACCAACCTATCATATCGGCGGTAATATTTGACAATATTCCTGGCGAGTTGGCCTCTACGTCTCCGTGGGACCTTTATATACATCAATAACGTAATATAACCTAACCTAACCCAACCTGTCACCTCGGCGGTAATATTTGAACACATTCCTGGCGAGTTGGCCTCTATGTCTCCGTGGGACTTTTATATACATCAATAACGTAATATAACGTAACCTAACCCAACCTATCATATCGGCGGTAATATTTGACAACATTCCTGGCGAGTTGGCCTCTACGTCTCCGTGGGACCTTCATATACATCAATAACGTAATATAACGTAACCTAAACCAACCTATCATATCGGCTGTAATATATGAAAACATTCTTGTCGATGTTGGCCTCTACGTCTCTGTGGGACCTTCATATACATCAATAACGTAATATTACCTAACCTAACCCAACTTATCCTCTCGGCAGTAATATTTGACAACATTCCTGGCTTGTTGGCCTCTATGTTTCCGTGGGACCTTTATATACATCAATAACGTAATATAACCTAACCTAACCCAACCTATCATCTCGGCGGTAATATTTGACAACATTCCTGGCTTGTTGGCCTCTACGTCTCCGTGGGACCTTCATATTCAACAATAACGCAATATAACGTAACCTAAACCAACCTATCATATCGGCGGTAATATTTGAAAACATTCCTGGCGAGTTGGCGTCTACGTCTCTGTGGGAAATTTATATACATCAATAACGTAATATAACCTAACCTAACCCAACCTAACATCTCGGCACTAATATTTGACAACATTCCTGGCGAGTTGGCCTCTACGTCTCCGTGGGACTTTTATATATATCAATAACGTAATATAACGTAACCTAACCCAACATAACATCTCGGCGGTAATATTTGACAACATTCCTGGCGAGTTGGCCTCTACGCCTCCGTGCGACCTTCATATACATCAATAACGTAATATAACCTAACCTGAACCAACCTATCATCTCGGCGGTAATATTTGACAACATTCCTGGCGAGTTGAGCTCTACGTCTCCGTGGGACCTTCATATACATCAATAACGAAATATCACCTAACCTAACCCAACCTAAGATCTCGGCACTAATATTTGACAACATTCCTGGCCAGTTGGCCTCTGCCTCTCCGTGGGACCTTCATATACGTCAATAACGTAATATAATCTAACCTAACGCAACCCATCATCTCGGCGGTAATATTTGACAACATTCCTGGTCAGTTGGCCTCTACGTCTCCGTGGAACCTTCATATACATCAATGACGTAATATAACATAACCTAACCCAACCTATCATATCGGCGGTAATATTTGACATCATTCCTGGCGAGTTGGCCTCTACGTCTCCGTGGGACTTTTATATACATCTATAACGTAATTTAACATAACCTAAACCTACGTAACATCTCGGCGGAAATATTTGACAACATTCCTGGTCAGTTGGCCTCTACGTCTCCGTGGAACCTTCATTTACATCAATAACGTAATATAAACTAACCTAACCCAACCTATCATCTCGGCGGTAATATTTGACTACATTCCTGGCGAGTTGGCCTCTACGTCTCCGTGGGACTTTTATATACATCAATAACGTAATTTAACCTAACCTAAACCAACGTAACATCTCGGTGGTAATATTTGACAACATTCCTGGCTTGTTGGCCTCTATGTTTCCGTGGGACCTTTATATACATCAATAACGTAATATAACCTAACCTAGCCCAACCTATCATCTCGGCGGTAATATTTGACAACATTCCTGGCGAGTTGGCCTCTACGCCTCCGTGCGACCTTCATATACATCAATAACGTAATATAACCTAACCTGAACCAACCTATCATCTCGGCGGTAATATTTGACAACATTCCTGGCGAGTTGGCCTCTACGTCTCCGTGGGACTTTTATATACATCTATAACGTAATTTAACATAACCTAACCCTACGTAACATCTCGGCGGTAATATGTGACAACATTCCTGGCGAGTTGGCCTCTACGTCTCCGTGGGACCTTCGTATACATCAATAACGTAATATAACGTAACCTAAACCAACCTATCATATCGGCGGTAATATTTGACAACATTCCTGGCGAGTTGGCCTCTGCCTCTCCGTGGGACCTTCATATACGTCAATAACGTAATATAATCTAACCTAACCCAACCTATCATCTCGGCGGTAATATTTGACAACATTCCTGGCGAGTTGGCCTCTACGTCTCCGTGGGATCTTCATATACATCAATAACGTAATATAACCTAACGTAACACAACTTATCCTCTCGGCAGTAATATTTGACAACATTCCTGGCTTGTTGGCCTCTATGTTTCCGTGGGACCTTTATATACATCAATAACGTAATATAACCTAACCTAACCCAACCTATCATCTCGGCGGTAATATTTGACAACATTCCTGGCGAATTGGCCTCTACGTCTCCGTGGGACCTTCATATACATCAATAACATAATATTACCTAACCTAACCCAACCTATCATCTCGGCGGTAATATTTGACAACATTCGTGGCGAGTTGGCCTCTACGTCTCCGTGGGACTTTTATATACATCAATAACGTAATTTAACCTAACCTAAACCGACGTAACATCTCGGCGGTAATATTTGACAATATTCCTGGCGAGTTGGCCTCTACGTCTCCGTGGGACCTTCGTATACATCAATAACGTAATATAACGTAACCTAAACCAACCTATCATATCGGCGGTAATATTTGACAACATTCCTGGCGAGTTGGCCTCTGCCTCTCCGTGGGACCTTCATATACGTCAATAACGTAATATAATCTAACCTAACCCAACCTATCATCTCGGCGGTAATATTTGACAACATTCCTGGCGAGTTGGCCTCTACGTCTCCGTGGGATCTTCATATACATCAATAACGTAATATAACCTAACGTAACACAACTTATCCTCTCGGCAGTAATATTTGACAACATTCCTGGCTTGTTGGCCTCTATGTTTCCGTGGGACCTTTATATACATCAATAACGTAATATAAACTAACCTAACCCAACCTATCATCTCGGCGGTAATATTTGACAACATTCCTGGCGAATTGGCCTCTACGTCTCCGTGGGACCTTCATATACATCAATAACATAATATTACCTAACCTAACCCAACCTATCATCTCGGCGGTAATATTTGACAACATTCGTGGCGAGTTGGCCTCTACGTCTCCGTGGGACTTTTAAATACTCAATAACGTAATTTAACCTAACCTAAACCGACGTAACATCTCGGCGGTAATATTTGACAATATTCCTGGCGAGTTGGCATCTACGTCTCCGTGGGACCTTCGTATACATAAATAACGCAATATAACGTAACCTAAACCAACCTATCATATCGGCGGTAATATTTGAAAACATTCCTGGCGAGTTGGCCTCTACGTCTCTGTGGGAAATTTATATACATCAATAACGTAATATAAGCTAACCTAACCCAACCTAACATCTCGGCACTAATATTTGAAAACATTCCTGGCGAGTTGGCCTCTACGTCTCCGTGGGACTTTTATATACATCAATAACGTAATATAACGTCACCTAACCCAACATAACACCTCGGCGGTAATATTTGACAACATTCCTGGCGAGTTGGCCTCCACGTCTCCGTGGGGCATTCATATACATCAATAACATAATATAACCTAACCTAACCCAACCAATCATCTCGGCGGTAATATTTGACAACATTCCTGGCGAGTTGGCCTCTACGTCTCCGTGGGACCTTCATATACATCAATAACGTAATATCACCTAACCTAACCCAACCTAACATCTCGGCACTAATATTTGACAACATTCCTGGCGAGTTGGCCTCTACCTCTCCGTGCGACCTTCATATACATCAATAACGTAGTATAACGTAACCTAATCCAACCTATCATCTCGGCGGTAATATTTGACAACATTCGTGGCGAGTTGGCCTCTACGTCTCCGTGGAACCTTCATATACATCAATAACGTAATATAACCTAACCTAACCCAACTTATCATCTCGGCGGTAATATTTGACAATATTGCTGGCGAGTTGGCCTCTACGCCTCCGTGCGACCTTCATATACATCAATAACGTAATATAACCTAACCTGAAGCAACCTATCATCTCGGCGGTAATATTTGACAACATTCCTGGCCAGTTGAGCTCTATGTCTCCGTGGGACCTTCATATACATCAATAACGTAATATCACCTAACCTAACCCAACCTAAGATCTCGGCACTAATATTTGACAACATTCCTGGCGAGTTGGCCTCTACGTCTCTGTGGGAATTTTATATACATCAATAACGTAATATAACCTAACATAACCCAACCTAACATCTCGGCACTAATATTTGACAACATTCCTGGCCAGTTGGCCTCTGCCTCTCCGTGGGACCTTCATATACTTCAATAACGTAATATAATCTAACCTACCGCAACCCATCATCTCGGCGGTAATATTTGACAACATTCCTGGTCAGTTGGCCTCTACGTCTCCGTGGAACCTTCATATACATCAATAACGTAATATAACCTAACCTAACCCAACCTATCATCTCGGCGGTAATATTTGACAACATTCCTGGCGAGTTGGCCTCTACGTCTCCGTGGGACTTTTATATACATCTATAACGTAATTTAACATAACCTAAACCTACGTAACATCTCGGCGGTAATATGTGACAACATTCCTGGCGAGTTGGCCTCTACGTCTCCGTGGGACCTTCGTATACATCAATAACGTAATATAACGTAACCTAAACCAACCTATCATATCGGCGGTAATATTTGACAATATTCCTGGCGAGTTGGCCTCTACGTCTCCGTGGGACCTTTATATACATCAATAACGTAATATAACCTAACCTAACCCAACCTGTCACCTCGGCGGTAATATTTGAACACATTCCTGGCGAGTTGGCCTCTATGTCTCCGTGGGACTTTTATATACATCAATAACGTAATATAACGTAACCTAACCCAACCTATCATATCGGCGGTAATATTTGACAACATTCCTGGCGAGTTGGCCTCTACGTCTCCGTGGGACCTTCATATACATCAATAACGTAATATAACGTAACCTAAACCAACCTATCATATCGGCTGTAATATATGAAAACATTCTTGTCGATGTTGGCCTCTACGTCTCTGTGGGACCTTCATATACATCAATAACGTAATATTACCTAACCTAACCCAACTTAACATCTCGGCACTAATATTTGAAAACATTCCTGGCGAGTTGGCCTCTACGTCTCTGTCGGAATTTTATATACATCAATAACGTAATATAACCTAACATAACCCAACCTAACATCTCGGCACTAATATTTGACAACATTCCTGGCGAGTTGGCCTCTGCCTCTCCGTGGGACCTTCATATACGTCAATAACGTAATATAATCTAACCTAACCCAACCTATCATCTCGGCGGTAATATTTGACAACATTCCTGGCGAGTTGGCCTCTACGTCTCCGTGGGATCTTCATATACATCAATAACGTAATATAACCTAACGTAACACAACTTATCCTCTCGGCAGTAATATTTGACAACATTCCTGGCTTGTTGGCCTCTATGTTTCCGTGGAACCTTTATATACATCAATAACGTAATATAACCTAACCTAACCCAACCTATCATCTCGGCACTAATATTTGAAAACATTCCTGGCTTGTTGGCCTCTACGTCCCCGTGGGACCTTCATATACATCAATAACGTAATATAACCTAACCTAACCCAACCTATCATCTCGGCGGTAATATTTGACAACATTCCTGGCGAGTTGGCCTCTACGTCTCCGTGGGATCTTCATATACATCAATAACGTAATATAACCTAACGTAACACAACTTATCCTCTCGGCAGTGATATTTGACAACATTCCTGGCTTGTTGGCCTCTATGTTTCCGTGGGACCTTTATATACATCAATAACGTAATATAACCTATCCTAAACCAACCTATCATCTCGGCGGTAATATTTGACAACATTCCTGGCGAGTTGGCCTCTACGTCTCCGTGGAACCTTCATATACATCAATAACATAATATTACCTAACCTAACCCCACCTATCATCTCGGCGGTAATATTGGACAACATTCGTGGCGAGTTGGCCTCTACGTCTCCATGGGACTTTTATATACATCAATATCGTAATTTAACCTAACCTAAACCGACGTAACATCTCGGCGGTAATATTTGAAAATAGTCCTGGCGAGTTGGCCTCTACGTCTCCGTGGGACCTTCGTATACATCAATAACGTAATCTAACCTAACCTAAACCAACGTAACATCTCGGTAGTAATATTTGACAACATTCCTGGCTTGTTGGCCTCTACGTCTCCGTGGGACCTTCATATACATCAATAACGTAATTTAACCTAACCTAAACCAACGTAACATCTCGGTGGTAATATTTGACAACATTCCTGGCTTGTTGGCCTCTATGTTTCCGTGGGACCTTTATATACATCAATAACGTAATATAACCTAACCTAGCCCAACCTATCATCTCGGCGGTAATATTTGACAACATTCCTGGCGAGTTGGCCTCTACGTCTCCGTGGGACTTTTAAATACTCAATAACGTAATTTAACCTAACCTAAACCGACGTAACATCTCGGCGGTAATATTTGACAATATTCCTGGCGAGTTGGCATCTACGTCTCCGTGGGACCTTCGTATACATAAATAACGTAATTTAACCTAACCTAAACTAAGGTAACATCTCGGTGGCAATATTTGACAACATTCCTGGCTTGTTGGCCTCTACGTCTCCGTGGGACCTTCATATTCATCAATAACGCAATATAACGTAACCTAAACCAACCTATCATATCGGCGGTAATATTTGAAAACATTCCTGGCGAGTTGGCCTCTACGTCTCTGTGGGAAATTTATATACATCAATAACGTAATATAAGCTAACCTAACCCAACCTAACATCTCGGCACTAATATTTGAAAACATTCCTGGCGAGTTGGCCTCTACGACTCCGTGGGACTTTTATATACATCAATAACGTAATATAACGTCACCTAACCCAACATAACACCTCGGCGGTAATATTTGACAACATTCCTGGCGAGTTGGCCTCTACGTCTCCGTGGGGCATTCATATACATCAATAACATAATATAACCTAACCTAACCCAACCAATCATCTCGGCGGTAATATTTGACAACATTCCTGGCGAGTTGGCCTCTACGTCTCCGTGGAACTTTTATATACATCAATAACGTAATATAACGTAACCTAACCCAACCTATCATATCGGCGGAAATATTTGACAACATTCCTGGCGAGTTGGCCTCTACGTCTCCGTGGGACCTTCATATACATCAATAACGTAATATAACGTAACCTAAACCAACCAATCATATCGGCGGTAATATTTGAAAACATTCTTGTCGATGTTGGCCTCTACGTCTCTGTGGGACCTTCATATACATCAATAACGTAATATTACCTAACCTAACCCAACTTAACATCTCGGCACTAATATTTGAAAACATTCCTGGCGAGTTGGCCTCTACGTCTCTGTGGGTATTTTATATACATCAATAATGTAATATAACGTAACCTAACCCAACCTATCATATCGGCGGTAATATTTGACAACATTCCTGGCGAGTTGGCCTCTACGTCTCCGTGGGACCTTCATATACATCAATAACGTAATATAACGTAACCTAAACCAACCTATCATATCGGCGGTAATATTTGAAAACATTCCTGGCGAGTTGGCCTCTACGTCTCTGTGGGAAATTTATATACATCAATAACGTAATATAACCTAACCTAACCCAACCTAACATCTCGGCACTAATATTTGACAACATTCCTGTCGATGTTGGCCTCTACGTCTCTGTGGGACCTTCATATACATCAATAACGTAATATTACCTAACCTAACCGAACCTAACATCTCGGCACTAATATTTGAAAACATTCCTGGCTTGTTGGCCTCTACGTCCCCGTGGGACCTTCATATACATCAATAACGTAATATAACCTAACCTAACCCAACCTATCATCTCGGCGGTAATATTTGACAACATTCCTGGCGAGTTGGCCTCTACGTCTCCGTGGGATCTTCATATACATCAATAACGTAATATAACCTAACGTAACACAACTTATCCTCTCGGCAGTGATATTTGACAACATTCCTGGCTTGTTGGCCTCTATGTTTCCGTGGGACCTTTATATACATCAATAACGTAATATAACCTATCCTAAACCAACCTATCATCTCGGCGGTAATATTTGACAACATTCCTGGCGAGTTGGCCTCTACGTCTCCGTGGAACCTTCATATACATCAATAACATAATATTACCTAACCTAACCCCACCTATCATCTCGGCGGTAATATTGGACAACATTCGTGGCGAGTTGGCCTCTACGTCTCCATGGGACTTTTATATACATCAATATCGTAATTTAACCTAACCTAAACCGACGTAACATCTCGGCGGTAATATTTGACAATAGTCCTGGCGAGTTGGCCTCTACGTCTCCGTGGGACCTTCGTATACATCAATAACGTAATCTAACCTAACCTAAACCAACGTAACATCTCGGTAGTAATATTTGACAACATTCCTGGCTTGTTGGCCTCTACGTCTCCGTGGGACCTTCATATACATCAATAACGTAATTTAACCTAACCTAAACCAACGCAACATCTCGGTGGTAATATTTGACAACATTCCTGGCTTGTTGGCCTCTATGTTTCCGTGGGACCTTTATATACATCAATAACGTAATATAACCAAACCTAGCCCAACCTATCATCTCGGCGGTAATATTTGACAACATTCCTGGCGAGTTGGCCTCTACGCCTCCGCGCGACCTTCATATACATCAATAACGTAATATAACCTAACCTGAACCAACCTATCATCTCGGCCGTAATATTTGACAACATTCCTGGCGAGTTGAGCTCTACCTCTCCGTGGGACCTTCATATACATCAATAACGTAATATCACCTAACCTAACCCAACCTAAGATCTCGGCACTAATATTTGACAACATTCCTGGCGAGTTGGCCTCTACGTCTCCGTGGGACCTTCATATACATCAATAACATAATATTACCTAACCTAATCCAACCTATCATCTCGGCGGTAATATTTGACAACATTCGTGGCGAGTTGGCCTCTACGTCTCCGTGGAACCTTCATATACATCAATAACGTAATATAACCTAACCTAACCCAACCTATCATCTCGGCGGTAATATTTGACAACATTCCTGGCGAGTTGGCCTCTACGCCTCCGTGCGACCTTCATATACATCAATAACGTAATATAACCTAACCTGAAGCAACCTATCATCTCGGCGGTAATATTTGACAACATTCCTTGCCAGTTGAGCTCTATGTCTCCGTGGGACCTTCATATACATCAATAACGTAATATCACCTAACCTAACCCAACCTAAGATCTCGCCACTAATATTTGACAACATTCCTGGCGAGTTGGCCTCTACGTCCCTGTGGGAATTTTATATACATCAACAACGTAATATAACCTAACCTAACCCAACCTAACATCTCGGCACTATTATTTGACAACATTCCTGGCCAGTTGGCCTCTGGCTCGCCGTGGGACCTTCATATACGTCAATAACGTAATATAATCTAACCTAACGCAACCCATCATCTCGGCGGTAATATTTGACAACATTCCTGGTCAGTTGGCCTCTACGTCTCCGTGGAACCTTCATATACATCAATAACGTAATATAACATAACCTAACCCAACCTATCATCTCGGCGGTAATATTTGACAACATTCCTGGCGAGTTGGCCTCTACGTCTCCGTGGGACTTCTATATACATCTATAACGTAATTTAACATAACCTAAACCTACGTAACATCTCGGCGGTAATATGTGACAACATTCCTGGCGAGTTGGCCTCTACGTCTCCGTGGGACCTTCGTATACATCAATAACGTAATATAACGTAACCTAAACCAACCTATCATATCGGCGGTAATATTTGACAACATTCCTGGCGAGTTGGCCTCTGCCTCTCCGTGGGACCTTCATATACGTCAATAACGTAATATAATCTAACCTAACCCAACCTATCATCTCGGCGGTAATATTTGACAACATTCCTGGCGAGTTGGCCTCTACGTCTCCGTGGGATCTTCATATACATCAATAACGTAATATAACCTAACGTAACACAACTTATCCTCTCGGCAGTAATATTTGACAACATTCCTGGCTTGTTGGCCTCTATGTTTCCGTGGGACCTTTATATACATCAATAACGTAATATAAACTAACCTAACCCAACCTATCATCTCGGCGGTAATATTTGACAACATTCCTGGCGAATTGGCCTCTACGTCTCCGTTGGACCTTCATATACATCAATAACATAATATTACCTAACCTAACCCAACCTATCATCTCGGCGGTAATATTTGACAACATTCGTGGCGAGTTGGCCTCTACGTCTCCGTGGGACTTTTAAATACTCAATAACGTAATTTAACCTAACCTAAACCGACGTAACATCTCGGCGGTAATATTTGACAATATTCCTGGCGAGTTGGCATCTACGTCTCCGTGGGACCTTCGTATACATAAATAACGTAATTTAACCTAACCTAAACCAAGGTAACATCTCGGTGGCAATATTTGACAACATTCCTGGCTTGTTGGCCTCTACGTCTCCGTGGGACCTTCATATTCATCAATAACGCAATATAACGTAACCTAAACCAACCTATCATATCGGCGGTAATATTTGAAAACATTCCTGGCGAGTTGGCCTCTACGTCTCTGTGGGAAATTTATATACATCAATAACGTAATATAAGCTAACCTAACCCAACCTAACATCTCGGCACTAATATTTGAAAACATTCCTGGCGAGTTGGCCTCTACGACTCCGTGGGACTTTTATATACATCAATAACGTAATATAACGTCACCTAACCCAACATAACACCTCGGCGGTAATATTTGACAACATTCCTGGCGAGTTGGCCTCTACGTCTCCGTGGGGCATTCATATACATCAATAACATAATATAACCTAACCTAACCCAACCAATCATCTCGGCGGTAATATTTGACAACATTCCTGGCGAGTTGGCCTCTACGTCTCCGTGGGACCTACATATACATCAATAACGTAATATCACCTAACCTAACCCAACCTAACATCTCGGCACTAATATTTGACAACATTCCTGGCGAGTTGGCCTCTACCTCTCCGTGCGACCTTCATATACATCAATAACGTAGTATAACGTAACCTAATCCAACCTATCATCTCGGCGGTAATATTTGACAACATTCGTGGCGAGTTGGCCTCTACGTCTCCGTGGAACCTTCATATACATCAATAACGTAATATAACCTAACCTAACCCAACTTATCATCTCGGCGGTAATATTTGACAACATTGCTGGCGAGTTGGCCTCTACGCCTCCGTGCGACCTTCATATACATCAATAACGTAATATAACCTAACCTGAAGCAACCTATCATCTCGGCGGTAATATTTGACAACATTCCTGGCCAGTTGAGCTCTATGTCTCCGTGGGACCTTCATATACATCAATAACGTAATATCACCTAACCTAACCCAACCTAAGATCTCGGCACTAATATTTGACAACATTCCTGGCGAGTTGGCCTCTACGTCTCTGTGGGAATTTTATATACATCAATAACGTAATATAACCTAACATAACCCAACCTAACATCTCGGCACTAATATTTGACAACATTCCTGGCCAGTTGGCCTCTGCCTCTCCGTGGGACCTTCATATACTTCAATAACGTAATATAATCTAACCTACTGCAACCCATCATCTCGGCGGTAATATTTGACAACATTCCTGGTCAGTTGGCCTCTACGTCTCCGTGGAACCTTCATATACATCAATAACGTAATATAACCTAACCTAACCCAACCTATCATCTCGGCGGTAATATTTGACAACATTCCTGGCGAGTTGGCCTCTACGTCTCCGTGGGACTTTTATATACATCTATAACGTAATTTAACATAACCTAAACCTACGTAACATCTCGGCGGTAATATGTGACAACATTCCTGGCGAGTTGGCCTCTACGTCTCCGTGGGACCTTCGTATACATCAATAACGTAATATAACGTAACCTAAACCAACCTATCATATCGGCGGTAATATTTGACAATATTCCTGGCGAGTTGGCCTCTACGTCTCCGTGGGACCTTTATATACATCAATAACGTAATATAACCTAACCTAACCCAACCTGTCACCTCGGCGGTAATATTTGAACACATTCCTGGCGAGTTGGCCTCTATGTCTCCGTGGGACTTTTATATACATCAATAACGTAATATAACGTAACCTAACCCAACCTATCATATCGGCGGTAATATTTGACAACATTCCTGGCGAGTTGGCCTCTACGTCTCCGTGGGACCTTCATATACATCAATAACGTAATATAACGTAACCTAAACCAACCTATCATATCGGCTGTAATATATGAAAACATTCTTGTCGATGTTGGCCTCTACGTCTCTGTGGGACCTTCATATACATCAATAACGTAATATTACCTAACCTAACCCAACTTAACATCTCGGCACTAATATTTGAAAACATTCCTGGCGAGTTGGCCTCTACGTCTCTGTCGGAATTTTATATACATCAATAACGTAATATAACCTAACATAACCCAACCTAACATCTCGGCACTAATATTTGACAACATTCCTGGCGAGTTGGCCTCTGCCTCTCCGTGGGACCTTCATATACGTCAATAACGTAATATAATCTAACCTAACCCAACCTATCATCTCGGCGGTAATATTTGACAACATTCCTGGCGAGTTGGCCTCTACGTCTCCGTGGGATCTTCATATACATCAATAACGTAATATAACCTAACGTAACACAACTTATCCTCTCGGCAGTAATATTTGACAACATTCCTGGCTTGTTGGCCTCTATGTTTCCGTGGGACCTTTATATACATCAATAACGTAATATAACCTAACCTAACCCAACCTATCATCTCGGCGGTAATATTTGACAACATTCCTGGCTTGTTGGCCTCTACGTCTCCGTGGGACCTTCATATTCAACAATAACGCAATATAACGTAACCTAAACCAACCTATCATATCGGCGGTAATATTTGAAAACATTCCTGGCGAGTTGGCGTCTACGTCTCTGTGGGAAATTTATATACATCAATAACGTAATATAACCTAACCTAACCCAACCTAACATCTCGGCACTAATATTTGACAACATTCCTGGCGAGTTGGCCTCTACGTCTCCGTGGGACTTTTATATATATCAATAACGTAATATAACGTAACCTAACCCAACATAACATCTCGGCGGTAATATTTGACAACATTCCTGGCGAGTTGGCCTCTACGCCTCCGTGCGACCTTCATATACATCAATAACGTAATATAACCTAACCTGAACCAACCTATCATCTCGGCGGTAATATTTGACAACATTCCTGGCGAGTTGAGCTCTACGTCTCCGTGGGACCTTCATATACATCAATAACGAAATATCACCTAACCTAACCCAACCTAAGATCTCGGCACTAATATTTGACAACATTCCTGGCCAGTTGGCCTCTGCCTCTCCGTGGGACCTTCATATACGTCAATAACGTAATATAATCTAACCTAACGCAACCCATCATCTCGGCGGTAATATTTGACAACATTCCTGGTCAGTTGGCCTCTACGTCTCCGTGGAACCTTCATATACATCAATGACGTAATATAACATAACCTAACCCAACCTATCATATCGGCGGTAATATTTGACATCATTCCTGGCGAGTTGGCCTCTACGTCTCCGTGGGACTTTTATATACATCTATAACGTAATTTAACATAACCTAAACCTACGTAACATCTCGGCGGAAATATTTGACAACATTCCTGGTCAGTTGGCCTCTACGTCTCCGTGGAACCTTCATTTACATCAATAACGTAATATAAACTAACCTAACCCAACCTATCATCTCGGCGGTAATATTTGACTACATTCCTGGCGAGTTGGCCTCTACGTCTCCGTGGGACTTTTATATACATCAATAACGTAATTTAACCTAACCTAAACCAACGTAACATCTCGGTGGTAATATTTGACAACATTCCTGGCTTGTTGGCCTCTATGTTTCCGTGGGACCTTTATATACATCAATAACGTAATATAACCTAACCTAGCCCAACCTATCATCTCGGCGGTAATATTTGACAACATTCCTGGCGAGTTGGCCTCTACGCCTCCGTGCGACCTTCATATACATCAATAACGTAATATAACCTAACCTGAACCAACCTATCATCTCGGCGGTAATATTTGACAACATTCCTGGCGAGTTGGCCTCTACGTCTCCGTGGGACTTTTATATACATCTATAACGTAATTTAACATAACCTAACCCTACGTAACATCTCGGCGGTAATATGTGACAACATTCCTGGCGAGTTGGCCTCTACGTCTCCGTGGGACCTTCGTATACATCAATAACGTAATATAACGTAACCTAAACCAACCTATCATATCGGCGGTAATATTTGACAACATTCCTGGCGAGTTGGCCTCTGCCTCTCCGTGGGACCTTCATATACGTCAATAACGTAATATAATCTAACCTAACCCAACCTATCATCTCGGCGGTAATATTTGACAACATTCCTGGCGAGTTGGCCTCTACGTCTCCGTGGGATCTTCATATACATCAATAACGTAATATAACCTAACGTAACACAACTTATCCTCTCGGCAGTAATATTTGGCAACATTCCTGGCTTGTTGGCCTCTATGTTTCCGTGGGACCTTTATATACATCAATAACGTAATATAACCTAACCTAACCCAACCTATCATCTCGGCGGTAATATTTGACAACATTCCTGGCGAATTGGCCTCTACGTCTCCGTGGGACCTTCATATACATCAATAACATAATATTACCTAACCTAACCCAACCTATCATCTCGGCGGTAATATTTGACAACATTCGTGGCGAGTTGGCCTCTACGTCTCCGTGGGACTTTTATATACATCAATAACGTAATTTAACCTAACCTAAACCGACGTAACATCTCGGCGGTAATATTTGACAATATTCCTGGCGAGTTGGCCTCTACGTCTCCGTGGGACCTTCGTATACATAAATAACGTAATTTAACCTAACCTAAACCAACGTAACATCTCGGTGGTAATATTTGAGAACATTCCTGGCTTGTTGGCCTCTACGTCTCCGTGGGACCTTTATATACATCAATAACGTAATATAACCTAACCTAGCCCAACCTATCATCTCGGCGGTAATATTTGACAACATTCCTGGCGAGTTGGCCTCTACGCCTCCGTGCGACCTTCATATACATCAATAACGTAATATAACCTAACCTGAACCAACCTATCATCTCGGCCGTAATATTTGACAACATTCCTGGCGAGTTGAGCTCTACCTCTCCGTGGGACCTTCATATACATCAATAACGTAATATCACCTAACCTAACCCAACCTAAGATCTCGGCACTAATATTTGACAACATTCCTGGCGAGTTGGCCTCTACGTCTCCGTGGGACCTTCATATACATCAATAACATAATATTACCTAACCTAATCCAACCTATCATCTCGGCGGTAATATTTGACAACATTCGTGGCGAGTTGGCCTCTACGTCTCCGTGGAACCTTCATATACATCAATAACGTAATATAACCTAACCTAACCCAACCTATCATCTCGGCGGTAATATTTGACAACATTCCTGGCGAGTTGGCCTCTACGCCTCCGTGCGACCTTCATATACATCAATAACGTAATATAACCTAACCTGAAGCAACCTATCATCTCGGCGGTAATATTTGACAACCTTCCTTGCCAGTTGAGCTCTATGTCTCCGTGGGACCTTCATATACATCAATAACGTAATATCACCTAACCTAACCCAACCTAAGATCTCGCCACTAATATTTGACAACATTCCTGGCGAGTTGGCCTCTACGTCCCTGTGGGAATTTTATATACATCAATAACGTAATATAACCTAACCTAACCCAACCTAACATCTCGGCACTAATATTTGACAACATTCCTGGCCAGTTGGCCTCTGGCTCGCCGTGGGACCTTCATATACGTCAATAACGTAATATAATCTAACCTAACGCAACCCATCATCTCGGCGGTAATATTTGACAACATTCCTGGTCAGTTGGCCTCTACGTCTCCGTGGAACCTTCATATACATCAATAACGTAATATAACATAACCTAACCCAACCTATCATCTCGGCGGTAATATTTGACAACATTCCTGGCGAGTTGGCCTCTACGTCTCCGTGGGACTTCTATATACATCTATAACGTAATTTAACATAACCTAAACCTACGTAACATCTCGGCGGTAATATGTGACAACATTCCTGGCGAGTTGGCCTCTACGTCTCCGTGGGACCTTCGTATACATCAATAACGTAGTATAACGTAACCTAAACCAACCTATCATATCGGCGGTAATATTTGACAACATTCCTGGCGAGTTGGCCTCTACGTCTCCGTGGGATCTTCATATACATCAATAACGTAATATAACCTAACGTAACACAACTTATCCTCTCGGCAGTAATATTTGGCAACATTCCTGGCTTGTTGGCCTCTATGTTTCCGTGGGACCTTTATATACATCAATAACGTAATATAACCTAACCTAACCCAACCTATCATCTCGGCGGTAATATTTGACAACATTCCTGGCGAATTGGCCTCTACGTCTCCGTGGGACCTTCATATACATCAATAACATAATATTACCTAACCTAACCCAACCTATCATCTCGGCGGTAATATTTGACAACATTCGTGGCGAGTTGGCCTCTACGCCTCCGTGCGACCTTCATATACATCAATAACGTAATATAACCTAACCTGAACCAACCTATCATCTCGGCGGTAATATTTGACAACATTCCTGGCGAGTTGGCCTCTACGTCTCCGTGGGATCTTCATATACATCAATAACGTAATATAACCTAACGTAACACAACTTATCCTCTCGGCAGTAATATTTGGCAACATTCCTGGCTTGTTGGCCTCTATGTTTCCGTGGGACCTTTATATACATCAATAACGTAATATAACCTAACCTAACCCAACCTATCATCTCGGCGGTAATATTTGACAACATTCCTGGCGAATTGGCCTCTACGTCTCCGTGGGACCTTCATATACATCAATAACATAATATTACCTAACCTAACCCAACCTATCATCTCGGCGGTAATATTTGACAACATTCGTGGCGAGTTGGCCTCTACGTCTCCGTGGGACTTTTATATACATCAATAACGTAATTTAACCTAACCTAAACCGACGTAACATCTCGGCGGTAATATTTGACAATATTCCTGGCGAGTTGGCCTCTACGTCTCCGTGGGACCTTCGTATACATAAATAACGTAATTTAACCTAACCTAAACCAACGTAACATCTCGGTGGTAATATTTGAGAACATTCCTGGCTTGTTGGCCTCTACGTCTCCGTGGGACCTTTATATACATCAATAACGTAATATAACCTAACCTAGCCCAACCTATCATCTCGGCGGTAATATTTGACAACATTCCTGGCGAGTTGGCCTCTACGCCTCCGTGCGACCTTCATATACATCAATAACGTAATATAACCTAACCTGAACCAACCTATCATCTCGGCCGTAATATTTGACAACATTCCTGGCGAGTTGAGCTCTACCTCTCCGTGGGACCTTCATATACATCAATAACGTAATATCACCTAACCTAACCCAACCTAAGATCTCGGCACTAATATTTGACAACATTCCTGGCGAGTTGGCCTCTACGTCTCCGTGGGACCTTCATATACATCAATAACATAATATTACCTAACCTAATCCAACCTATCATCTCGGCGGTAATATTTGACAACATTCCTGGCGAGTTGGCCTCTACGTCTCCGTGGGACCTTCGTATACATCAATAACGTAGTATAACGTAACCTAAACCAACCTATCATATCGGCGGTAATATTTGACAACATTCCTGGCGAGTTGGCCTCTGCCTCTCCGTGGGACCTTCATATACATCAATAACATAATATAACCTAACCTAACCCAACCAATCATCTCGGCGGTAATATTTGACAACATTCCTGGCGAGTTGGCCTCTACGTCTCCGTGGGACCTTCATATACATCAATAACGTAATATCACCTAACCTAACCCAACCTAACATCTCGGCACTAATATTTGACAACATTCCTGGCGAGTTGGCCTCTACCTCTCCGTGCGACCTTCATATACATCAATAACGTAGTATAACGTAACCTAATCCAACCTATCATCTCGGCGGTAATATTTGACAACATTCGTGGCGAGTTGGCCTCTACGTCTCCGTGGAACCTTCATATACATCAATAACGTAATATAACCTAACCTAACCCAACTTATCATCTCGGCGGTAATATTTGACAACATTGCTGGCGAGTTGGCCTCTACGCCTCCGTGCGACCTTCATATACATCAATAACGTAATATAACCTAACCTGAAGCAACCTATCATCTCGGCGGTAATATTTGACAACATTCCTGGCCAGTTGAGCTCTATGTCTCCGTGGGACCTTCATATACATCAATAACGTAATATCACCTAACCTAACCCAACCTAAGATCTCGGCACTAATATTTGACAACATTCCTGGCGAGTTGGCCTCTACGTCTCTGTGGGAATTTTATATACATCAATAACGTAATATAACCTAACATAACCCAACCTAACATCTCGGCACTAATATTTGACAACATTCCTGGCCAGTTGGCCTCTGCCTCTCCGTGGGACCTTCATATACTTCAATAACGTAATATAATCTAACCTACCGCAACCCATCATCTCGGCGGTAATATTTGACAACATTCCTGGTCAGTTGGCCTCTACGTCTCCGTGGAACCTTCATATACATCAATAACGTAATATAACCTAACCTAACCCAACCTATCATCTCGGCGGTAATATTTGACAACATTCCTGGCGAGTTGGCCTCTACGTCTCCGTGGGACTTTTATATACATCTATAACGTAATTTAACATAACCTAAACCTACGTAACATCTCGGCGGTAATATGTGACAACATTCCTGGCGAGTTGGCCTCTACGTCTCCGTGGGTCCTTCGTATACATCAATAACGTAATATAACGTAACCTAAACCAACCTATCATATCGGCGGTAATATTTGACAATATTCCTGGCGAGTTGGCCTCTACGTCTCCGTGGGACCTTTATATACATCAATAACGTAATATAACCTAACCTAACCCAACCTGTCACCTCGGCGGTAATATTTGAACACATTCCTGGCGAGTTGGCCTCTATGTCTCCGTGGGACTTTTATATACATCAATAACGTAATATAACGTAACCTAACCCAACCTATCATATCGGCGGTAATATTTGACAACATTCCTGGCGAGTTGGCCTCTACGTCTCCGTGGGACCTTCATATACATCAATAACGTAATATAACGTAACCTAAACCAACCTATCATATCGGCTGTAATATATGAAAACATTCTTGTCGATGTTGGCCTCTACGTCTCTGTGGGACCTTCATATACATCAATAACGTAATATTACCTAACCTAACCCAACTTAACATCTCGGCACTAATATTTGAAAACATTCCTGGCGAGTTGGCCTCTACGTCTCTGTCGGAATTTTATATACATCAATAACGTAATATAACCTAACATAACCCAACCTAACATCTCGGCACTAATATTTGACAACATTCCTGGCGAGTTGGCCTCTGCCTCTCCGTGGGACCTTCATATACGTCAATAACGTAATATAATCTAACCTAACCCAACCTATCATCTCGGCGGTAATATTTGACAACATTCCTGGCGAGTTGGCCTCTACGTCTCCGTGGGATCTTCATATACATCAATAACGTAATATAACCTAACGTAACACAACTTATCCTCTCGGCAGTAATATTTGACAACATTCCTGGCTTGTTGGCCTCTATGTTTCCGTGGAACCTTTATATACATCAATAACGTAATATAACCTAACCTAACCCAACCTATCATCTCGGCGGTAATATTTGACAACATTCCTGGCTTGTTGGCCTCTACGTCTCCGTGGGACCTTCATATTCAACAATAACGCAATATAACGTAACCTAAACCAACCTATCATATCGGCGGTAATATTTGAAAACATTCCTGGCGAGTTGGCGTCTACGTCTCTGTGGGAAATTTATATACATCAATAACGTAATATAACCTAACCTAACCCAACCTAACATCTCGGCACTAATATTTGACAACATTCCTGGCGAGTTGGCCTCTACGTCTCCGTGGGACTTTTATATATATCAATAACGTAATATAACGTAACCTAACCCAACATAACATCTCGGCGGTAATATTTGACAACATTCCTGGCGAGTTGGCCTCTACGTCTCCGTGGGGCATTCATATACATCAATAACGTAATATAACCTAAAATCTCGGCGGTGATATTTGACAACATT
The DNA here is from genome assembly GCA_963969225.1 of Xylocopa violacea. Lineage (NCBI taxonomy): Eukaryota > Metazoa > Arthropoda > Insecta > Hymenoptera > Apidae > Xylocopa > Xylocopa violacea. The sequence goes on along the minus strand of CAXAJV010000135.1, from coordinate 3,899,708 downwards.
CCTGGCGATTTGGCCTCTACGTCTCCGTGGGACCTTCATTTACATCAATAACGTAATCTAACCTAACCTAACCCAACCTATCATCTCGGCGGTAATATTTGACAACATTCCTGGCGAGTTGGCCTCTACGCCTCCGTGCGACCTTCATATAGATCAATAACGTAATATAACCTAACCTGAACCAACCTATCATCGCGGCGATAATATTTGACAACATTCCTGGCGAGTTGAGCTCTACGTCTCCGTGGGACCTTCATATACATCAATAACGTAATATCACCTAACCTAACCCAACCTAAGATCTCGGCACTAATATTTGACAACATTCCTGGCGAGTTGGCCTCTACGTCTCTGTGGGAATTTTATATACATCAATAACGTAATATAACCTAACCTAACCCAACCTAACATCTCGGCACTAATATTTGACAACATTCCTGGAGAATTGGCCTCTACCTCTCCGTGGGACGTTCATATACGTCAATAGCGTAATATAATCTAACCTAACCCAACCTATCATCTCGGCGGAAATATTTGACAACATTCCTGGTCAGTTGGCCTCTACGTCTCCGTGGAACCTTCATTTACATCAATAACGTAATATAACCTAACCTAACCCAACCTATCATCTCGGCGGTAATATTTGACTACATTCCTGGCGAGTTGGCCTCTACGTCTCCGTGGGACTTTTATATACATCAATAACGTAATTTAACCTAACCTAAACCAACCTATCATATCGGCGGTAATATTTGAAAACATTCCTGTCGATGTTGGCCTCTACGTCTCCGTGGGACCTTCATATACATCAATAACGTAATTTAACCTAACCTAAACCAACGTAACATCTCGGTGGTAATATTTGACAACATTCCTGGCTTGTTGGCCTCTATGTTTCCGTGGGACCTTTATATACATCAATAACGTAATATAAAATAACCTAGCCCAACCTATCATCTCGGCGGTAATATTTGACAACATTCCTGTCGAGTTGGCCTCTACGCCTCCGTGCGACCTTCATATACATCAATAACGTAATATAACCTAACCTGAACCAACCTATCATCTCGGCGGTAATATTTGACAACATTCCTGGCGAGTTGAGCTCTACGTCTCCGTGGGACCTTCATATACATCAATAACGAAATATCACCTAACCTAACCCAACCTAAGATCTCGGCACTAATATTTGACAACATTCCTGGCCAGTGGCCTCTGCCTCTCCGTGGGACCTTCATATACGTCAATAACGTAATATAATCTAACCTAACGCAACCCATCATCTCGGCGGTAATATTTGACAACATTCCTGGTCAGTTGGCCTCTACGTCTCCGTGGAACCTTCATATACATCAATGACGTAATATAACATAACCTAACCCAACCTATCATATCGGCGGTAATATTTGACATCATTCCTGGCGAGTTGGCCTCTACGTCTCCGTGGGACTTTTATATACATCTATAACGTAATTTAACATAACCTAAACCTACGTAACATCTCGGCGGAAATATTTGACAACATTCCTGGTCAGTTGGCCTCTACGTCTCCGTGGAACCTTCATTTACATCAATAACGTAATATAAACTAACCTAACCCAACCTATCATCTCGGCGGTAATATTTGACTACATTCCTGGCGAGTTGGCCTCTACGTCTCCGTGGGACTTTTATGTACATCAATAACGTAATTTAACCTAACCTAAACCAACGTAACATCTCGGTGGTAATATTTGACAACATTCCTGGCTTGTTGGCCTCTATGTTTCCGTGGGACCTTTATATACATCAATAACGTAATATAACCTAACCTAGCCCAACCTATCATCTCGGCGGTAATATTTGACAACATTCCTGGCGAGTTGGCCTCTACGCCTCCGTGCGACCTTCATATACATCAATAACGTAATATAACCTAACCTGAACCAACCTATCATCTCGGCGGTAATATTTGACAACATTCCTGGCGAGTTGGCCTCTACGTCTTCGTGGGACTTTTATATACATCTATAACGTAATTTAACATAACCTAACCCTACGTAACATCTCGGCGGTAATATGTGACAACATTCCTGGCGAGTTGGCCTCTACGTCTCCGTGGGACCTTCGTATACATCAATAACGTAATATAACGTAACCTAAACCAACCTATCATATCGGCGGTAATATTTGACAACATTCCTGGCGAGTTGGCCTCTGCCTCTCCGTGGGACCTTCATATACGTCAATAACGTAATATAATCTAACCTAACCCAACCTATCATCTCGGCGGTAATATTTGACAACATTCCTGGCGAGTTGGCCTCTACGTCTCCGTGGGATCTTCATATACATCAATAACGTAATATAACCTAACGTAACACAACTTATCCTCTCGGCAGTAATATTTGACAACATTCCTGGCTTGTTGGCCTCTATGTTTCCGTGGGACCTTTATATACATCAATAACGTAATATAAACTAACCTAACCCAACCTATCATCTCGGCGGTAATATTTGACAACATTCCTGGCGAATTGGCCTCTACGTCTCCGTGGGACCTTCATATACATCAATAACATAATATTACCTAACCTAACCCAACCTATCATCTCGGCGGTAATATTTGACAACATTCGTGGCGAGTTGGCCTCTACGTCTCCGTGGGACTTTTAAATACTCAATAACGTAATTTAACCTAACCTAAACCGACGTAACATCTCGGCGGTAATATTTGACAATATTCCTGGCGAGTTGGCATCTACGTCTCCGTGGGACCTTCGTATACATAAATAACGCAATATAACGTAACCTAAACCAACCTATCATATCGGCGGTAATATTTGAAAACATTCCTGGCGAGTTGGCCTCTACGTCTCTGTGGGAAATTTATATACATCAATAACGTAATATAAGCTAACCTAACCCAACCTAACATCTCGGCACTAATATTTGAAAACATTCCTGGCGAGTTGGCCTCTACGTCTCCGTGGGACTTTTATATACATCAATAACGTAATATAACGTCACCTAACCCAACATAACACCTCGGCGGTAATATTTGACAACATTCCTGGCGAGTTGGCCTCTACGTCTCCGTGGGGCATTCATATACATCAATAACATAATATAACCTAACCTAACCCAACCAATCATCTCGGCGGTAATATTTGACAACATTCCTGGCGAGTTGGCCTCTACGTCTCCGTGGGACCTTCATATACATCAATAACGTAATATCACCTAACCTAACCCAACCTAACATCTCGGCACTAATATTTGACAACATTCCTGGCGAGTTGGCCTCTACCTCTCCGTGCGACCTTCATATACATCAATAACGTAGTATAACGTAACCTAATCCAACCTATCATCTCGGCGGTAATATTTGACAACATTCGTGGCGAGTTGGCCTCTACGTCTCCGTGGAACCTTCATATACATCAATAACGTAATATAACCTAACCTAACCCAACTTATCATCTCGGCGGTAATATTTGACAACATTGCTGGCGAGTTGGCCTCTACGCCTCCGTGCGACCTTCATATACATCAATAACGTAATATAACCTAACCTGAAGCAACCTATCATCTCGGCGGTAATATTTGACAACATTCCTGGCCAGTTGAGCTCTATGTCTCCGTGGGACCTTCATATACATCAATAACGTAATATCACCTAACCTAACCCAACCTAAGATCTCGGCACTAATATTTGACAACATTCCTGGCGAGTTGGCCTCTACGTCTCTGTGGGAATTTTATATACATCAATAACGTAATATAACCTAACATAACCCAACCTAACATCTCGGCACTAATATTTGACAACATTCCTGGCCAGTTGGCCTCTGCCTCTCCGTGGGACCTTCATATACTTCAATAACGTAATATAATCTAACCTACCGCAACCCATCATCTCGGCGGTAATATTTGACAACATTCCTGGTCAGTTGGCCTCTACGTCTCCGTGGAACCTTCATATACATCAATAACGTAATATAACCTAACCTAACCCAACCTATCATCTCGGCGGTAATATTTGACAACATTCCTGGCGAGTTGGCCTCTACGTCTCCGTGGGACTTTTATATACATCTATAACGTAATTTAACATAACCTAAACCTACGTAACATCTCGGCGGTAATATGTGACAACATTCCTGGCGAGTTGGCCTCTACGTCTCCGTGGGACCTTCGTATACATCAATAACGTAATATAACGTAACCTAAACCAACCTATCATATCGGCGGTAATATTTGACAATATTCCTGGCGAGTTGGCCTCTACGTCTCCGTGGGACCTTTATATACATCAATAACGTAATATAACCTAACCTAACCCAACCTGTCACCTCGGCGGTAATATTTGAACACATTCCTGGCGAGTTGGCCTCTATGTCTCCGTGGGACTTTTATATACATCAATAACGTAATATAACGTAACCTAACCCAACCTATCATATCGGCGGTAATATTTGACAACATTCCTGGCGAGTTGGCCTCTACGTCTCCGTGGGACCTTCATATACATCAATAACGTAATATAACGTAACCTAAACCAACCTATCATATCGGCTGTAATATATGAAAACATTCTTGTCGATGTTGGCCTCTACGTCTCTGTGGGACCTTCATATACATCAATAACGTAATATTACCTAACCTAACCCAACTTAACATCTCGGCACTAATATTTGAAAACATTCCTGGCGAGTTGGCCTCTACGTCTCTGTCGGAATTTTATATACATCAATAACGTAATATAACCTAACATAACCCAACCTAACATCTCGGCACTAATATTTGACAACATTCCTGGCGAGTTGGCCTCTGCCTCTCCGTGGGACCTTCATATACGTCAATAACGTAATATAATCTAACCTAACCCAACCTATCATCTCGGCGGTAATATTTGACAACATTCCTGGCGAGTTGGCCTCTACGTCTCCGTGGGATCTTCATATACATCAATAACGTAATATAACCTAACGTAACACAACTTATCCTCTCGGCAGTAATATTTGACAACATTCCTGGCTTGTTGGCCTCTATGTTTCCGTGGAACCTTTATATACATCAATAACGTAATATAACCTAACCTAACCCAACCTATCATCTCGGCGGTAATATTTGACAACATTCCTGGCTTGTTGGCCTCTACGTCTCCGTGGGACCTTCATATTCAACAATAACGCAATATAACGTAACCTAAACCAACCTATCATATCGGCGGTAATATTTGAAAACATTCCTGGCGAGTTGGCGTCTACGTCTCTGTGGGAAATTTATATACATCAATAACGTAATATAACCTAACCTAACCCAACCTAACATCTCGGCACTAATATTTGACAACATTCCTGGCGAGTTGGCCTCTACGTCTCCGTGGGACTTTTATATATATCAATAACGTAATATAACGTAACCTAACCCAACATAACATCTCGGCGGTAATATTTGACAACATTCCTGGCGAGTTGGCCTCTACGTCTCCGTGGGGCATTCATATACATCAATAACGTAATATAACCTAAAATCTCGGCGGTGATATTTGACAACATTCCTGGCGATTTGGCCTCTACGTCTCCGTGGGACCTTCATTTACATCAATAACGTAATCTAACCTAACCTAACCCAACCTATCATCTCGGCGGTAATATTTGACAACATTCCTGGCGAGTTGGCCTCTACGCCTCCGTGCGACCTTCATATAGATCAATAACGTAATATAACCTAACCTGAACCAACCTATCATCGCGGCGATAATATTTGACAACATTCCTGGCGAGTTGAGCTCTACGTCTCCGTGGGACCTTCATATACATCAATAACGTAATATCACCTAACCTAACCCAACCTAAGATCTCGGCACTAATATTTGACAACATTCCTGGCGAGTTGGCCTCTACGTCTCTGTGGGAATTTTATATACATCAATAACGTAATATAACCTAACCTAACCCAACCTAACATCTCGGCACTAATATTTGACAACATTCCTGGAGAATTGGCCTCTACCTCTCCGTGGGACGTTCATATACGTCAATAGCGTAATATAATCTAACCTAACCCAACCTATCATCTCGGCGGAAATATTTGACAACATTCCTGGTCAGTTGGCCTCTACGTCTCCGTGGAACCTTCATTTACATCAATAACGTAATATAACCTAACCTAACCCAACCTATCATCTCGGCGGTAATATTTGACTACATTCCTGGCGAGTTGGCCTCTACGTCTCCGTGGGACTTTTATATACATCAATAACGTAATTTAACCTAACCTAAACCAACCTATCATATCGGCGGTAATATTTGAAAACATTCCTGTCGATGTTGGCCTCTACGTCTCCGTGGGACCTTCATATACATCAATAACGTAATTTAACCTAACCTAAACCAACGTAACGTCTCGGTGGTCATATTTGACAACATTCCTGGCTTGTTGGCCTCTATGTTTCCGTGGGACCTTTATATACATCAATAACGTAATATAACCTAACCTAGCCCAACCTATCATCTCGGCGGTAATATTTGACAACATTCCTGTCGAGTTGGCCTCTACGCCTCCGTGCGACCTTCATATACATCAATAACGTAATATAACCTAACCTGAACCAACCTATCATCTCGGCGGTAATATTTGACAACATTCCTGGCGAGTTGAGCTCTACGTCTCCGTGGGACCTTCATATACATCAATAACGAAATATCACCTAACCTAACCCAACCTAAGATCTCGGCACTAATATTTGACAACATTCCTGGCCAGTGGCCTCTGCCTCTCCGTGGGACCTTCATATACGTCAATAACGTAATATAATCTAACCTAACGCAACCCATCATCTCGGCGGTAATATTTGACAACATTCCTGGTCAGTTGGCCTCTACGTCTCCGTGGAACCTTCATATACATCAATGACGTAATATAACATAACCTAACCCAACCTATCATATCGGCGGTAATATTTGACATCATTCCTGGCGAGTTGGCCTCTACGTCTCCGTGGGACTTTTATATACATCTATAACGTAATTTAACATAACCTAAACCTACGTAACATCTCGGCGGAAATATTTGACAACATTCCTGGTCAGTTGGCCTCTACGTCTCCGTGGAACCTTCATTTACATCAATAACGTAATATAAACTAACCTAACCCAACCTATCATCTCGGCGGTAATATTTGACTACATTCCTGGCGAGTTGGCCTCTACGTCTCCGTGGGACTTTTATGTACATCAATAACGTAATTTAACCTAACCTAAACCAACGTAACATCTCGGTGGTAATATTTGACAACATTCCTGGCTTGTTGGCCTCTATGTTTCCGTGGGACCTTTATATACATCAATAACGTAATATAACCTAACCTAGCCCAACCTATCATCTCGGCGGTAATATTTGACAACATTCCTGGCGAGTTGGCCTCTACGCCTCCGTGCGACCTTCATATACATCAATAACGTAATATAACCTAACCTGAACCAACCTATCATCTCGGCGGTAATATTTGACAACATTCCTGGCGAGTTGGCCTCTACGTCTCCGTGGGACTTTTATATACATCTATAACGTAATTTAACATAACCTAACCCTACGTAACATCTCGGCGGTAATATGTGACAACATTCCTGGCGAGTTGGCCTCTACGTCTCCGTGGGACCTTCGTATACATCAATAACGTAATATAACGTAACCTAAACCAACCTATCATATCGGCGGTAATATTTGACAACATTCCTGGCGAGTTGGCCTCTGCCTCTCCGTGGGACCTTCATATACGTCAATAACGTAATATAATCTAACCTAACCCAACCTATCATCTCGGCGGTAATATTTGACAACATTCCTGACGAGTTGGCCTCTACGTCTCCGTGGGATCTTCATATACATCAATAACGTAATATAACCTAACGTAACACAACTTATCCTCTCGGCAGTTATATTTGACAACATTCCTGGCTTGTTGGCCTCTATGTTTCCGTGGGACCTTTATATACATCAATAACGTAATATAACCTAACCTAACCCAACCTATCATCTCGGCGGTAATATTTGACAACATTCCTGGCGAATTGGCCTCTACGTCTCCGTGGGACCTTCATATACATCAATAACATAATATTACCTAACCTAACCCAACCTATCATCTCGGCGGTAATATTTGACAACATTCGTGGCGAGTTGGCCTCTACGTCTCCGTGGGACTTTTATATACATCAATAACGTAATTTAACCTAACCTAAACCGACGTAACATCTCGGCGGTAATATTTGACAATATTCCTGGCGAGTTGGCCTCTACGTCTCCGTGGGACCTTCGTATACATAAATAACGTAATTTAACCTAACCTAAACCAACGTAACATCTCGGTGGGAATATTTGAGAACATTCCTGGCTTGTTGGCCTCTACGTCTCCGTGGGACCTTTATATACATCAATAACGTAATATAACCTAACCTAGCCCAACCTATCATCTCGGCGGTAATATTTGACAACATTCCTGGCGAGTTGGCCTCTACGCCTCCGTGCGACCTTCATATACATCAATAACGTAATATAACCTAACCTGAACCAACCTATCATCTCGGCCGTAATATTTGACAACATTCCTGGCGAGTTGAGCTCTACCTCTCCGTGGGACCTTCATATACATCAATAACGTAATATCACCTAACCTAACCCAACCTAAGATCTCGGCACTAATATTTGACAACATTCCTGGCGAGTTGGCCTCTACGTCTCCGTGGGACCTTCATATACATCAATAACATAATATTACCTAACCTAATCCAACCTATCATCTCGGCGGTAATATTTGACAACATTCCTGGCTTGTTGGCCTCTATGTTTCCGTGGGACCTTTATATACATCAATAACGTAATATAACATAACCTAACCCAACCTATCATCTCGGCGGTAATATTTGACAACATTCCTGGCGAGTTGGCCTCTACGTCTCCGTGGGACTTCTATATACATCTATAACGTAATTTAACATAACCTAAACCTACGTAACATCTCGGCGGTAATATGTGACAACATTCCTGGCGAGTTGGCCTCTACGTCTCCGTGGGACCTTCGTATACATCAATAACGTAATATAACGTAACCTAAACCAACCTATCATATCGGCGGTAATATTTGACAACATTCCTGGCGAGTTGGCCTCTGCCTCTCCGTGGGACCTTCATATACGTCAATAACGTAATATAATCTAACCTAACCCAACCTATCATCTCGGCGGTAATATTTGACAACATTCCTGGCGAGTTGGCCTCTACGTCTCCGTGGGATCTTCATATACATCAATAACGTAATATAACCTAACGTAACACAACTTATCCTCTCGGCAGTAATATTTGACAACATTCCTGGCTTGTTGGCCTCTATGTTTCCGTGGGACCTTTATATACATCAATAACGTAATATAAACTAACCTAACCCAACCTATCATCTCGGCGGTAATATTTGACAACATTCCTGGCGAATTGGCCTCTACGTCTCCGTGGGACCTTCATATACATCAATAACATAATATTACCTAACCTAACCCAACCTATCATCTCGGCGGTAATATTTGACAACATTCGTGGCGAGTTGGCCTCTACGTCTCCGTGGGACTTTTAAATACTCAATAACGTAATTTAACCTAACCTAAACCGACGTAACATCTCGGCGGTAATATTTGACAATATTCCTGGCGAGTTGGCATCTACGTCTCCGTGGGACCTTCGTATACATAAATAACGTAATTTAACCTAACCTAAACCAAGGTAACATCTCGGTGGCAATATTTGACAACATTCCTGGCTTGTTGGCCTCTACGTCTCCGTGGGACCTTCATATTCATCAATAACGCAATATAACGTAACCTAAACCAACCTATCATATCGGCGGTAATATTTGAAAACATTCCTGGCGAGTTGGCCTCTACGTCTCTGTGGGAAATTTATATACATCAATAACGTAATATAAGCTAACCTAACCCAACCTAACATCTCGGCACTAATATTTGAAAACATTCCTGGCGAGTTGGCCTCTACGTCTCCGTGGGACTTTTATATACATCAATAACGTAATATAACGTCACCTAACCCAACATAACACCTCGGCGGTAATATTTGACAACATTCCTGGCGAGTTGGCCTCTACGTCTCCGTGGGACCTTCATATACATCAATAACATAATATTACCTAACCTAATCCAACCTATCATCTCGGCGGTAATATTTGACAACATTCCTGGCTTGTTGGCCTCTATGTTTCCGTGGGACCTTTATATACATCAATAACGTAATATAACATAACCTAACCCAACCTATCATCTCGGCGGTAATATTTGACAACATTCCTGGCGAGTTGGCCTCTACGTCTCCGTGGGACTTCTATATACATCTATAACGTAATTTAACATAACCTAAACCTACGTAACATCTCGGCGGTAATATGTGACAACATTCCTGGCGAGTTGGCCTCTACGTCTCCGTGGGACCTTCGTATACATCAATAACGTAATATAACGTAACCTAAACCAACCTATCATATCGGCGGTAATATTTGACAACATTCCTGGCGAGTTGGCCTCTGCCTCTCCGTGGGACCTTCATATACGTCAATAACGTAATATAATCTAACCTAACCCAACCTATCATCTCGGCGGTAATATTTGACAACATTCCTGGCGAGTTGGCCTCTACGTCTCCGTGGGATCTTCATATACATCAATAACGTAATATAACCTAACGTAACACAACTTATCCTCTCGGCAGTAATATTTGACAACATTCCTGGCTTGTTGGCCTCTATGTTTCCGTGGGACCTTTATATACATCAATAACGTAATATAAACTAACCTAACCCAACCTATCATCTCGGCGGTAATATTTGACAACATTCCTGGCGAATTGGCCTCTACGTCTCCGTGGGACCTTCATATACATCAATAACATAATATTACCTAACCTAACCCAACCTATCATCTCGGCGGTAATATTTGACAACATTCGTGGCGAGTTGGCCTCTACGTCTCCGTGGGACTTTTAAATACTCAATAACGTAATTTAACCTAACCTAAACCGACGTAACATCTCGGCGGTAATATTTGACAATATTCCTGGCGAGTTGGCATCTACGTCTCCGTGGGACCTTCGTATACATAAATAACGTAATTTAACCTAACCTAAACCAAGGTAACATCTCGGTGGCAATATTTGACAACATTCCTGGCTTGTTGGCCTCTACGTCTCCGTGGGACCTTCATATTCATCAATAACGCAATATAACGTAACCTAAACCAACCTATCATATCGGCGGTAATATTTGAAAACATTCCTGGCGAGTTGGCCTCTACGTCTCTGTGGGAAATTTATATACATCAATAACGTAATATAAGCTAACCTAACCCAACCTAACATCTCGGCACTAATATTTGAAAACATTCCTGGCGAGTTGGCCTCTACGTCTCCGTGGGACTTTTATATACATCAATAACGTAATATAACGTCACCTAACCCAACATAACACCTCGGCGGTAATATTTGACAACATTCCTGGCGAGTTGGCCTCTACGTCTCCGTGGGGCATTCATATACATCAATAACATAATATAACCTAACCTAACCCAACCAATCATCTCGGCGGTAATATTTGACAACATTCCTGGCGAGTTGGCCTCTACGTCTCCGTGGGACCTTCATATACATCAATAACGTAATATCACCTAACCTAACCCAACCTAACATCTCGGCACTAATATTTGACAACATTCCTGGCGAGTTGGCCTCTACCTCTCCGTGCGACCTTCATATACATCAATAACGTAGTATAACGTAACCTAATCCAACCTATCATCTCGGCGGTAATATTTGACAACATTCGTGGCGAGTTGGCCTCTACGTCTCCGTGGAACCTTCATATACATCAATAACGTAATATAACCTAACCTAACCCAACTTATCATCTCGGCGGTAATATTTGACAACATTGCTGGCGAGTTGGCCTCTACGCCTCCGTGCGACCTTCATATACATCAATAACGTAATATAACCTAACCTGAAGCAACCTATCATCTCGGCGGTAATATTTGACAACATTCCTGGCCAGTTGAGCTCTATGTCTCCGTGGGACCTTCATATACATCAATAACGTAATATCACCTAACCTAACCCAACCTAAGATCTCGGCACTAATATTTGACAACATTCCTGGCGAGTTGGCCTCTACGTCTCTGTGGGAATTTTATATACATCAATAACGTAATATAACCTAACATAACCCAACCTAACATCTCGGCACTAATATTTGACAACATTCCTGGCCAGTTGGCCTCTGCCTCTCCGTGGGACCTTCATATACTTCAATAACGTAATATAATCTAACCTACCGCAACCCATCATCTCGGCGGTAATATTTGACAACATTCCTGGTCAGTTGGCCTCTACGTCTCCGTGGAACCTTCATATACATCAATAACGTAATATAACCTAACCTAACCCAACCTATCATCTCGGCGGTAATATTTGACAACATTCCTGGCGAGTTGGCCTCTACGTCTCCGTGGGACTTTTATATACATCTATAACGTAATTTAACATAACCTAAACCTACGTAACATCTCGGCGGTAATATGTGACAACATTCCTGGCGAGTTGGCCTCTACGTCTCCGTGGGACCTTCGTATACATCAATAACGTAATATAACGTAACCTAAACCAACCTATCATATCGGCGGTAATATTTGACAATATTCCTGGCGAGTTGGCCTCTACGTCTCCGTGGGACCTTTATATACATCAATAACGTAATATAACCTAACCTAACCCAACCTGTCACCTCGGCGGTAATATTTGAACACATTCCTGGCGAGTTGGCCTCTACGTCTCCGTGGGACTTTTATATACATCAATAACGTAATATAACGTAACCTAACCCAACCTATCATATCGGCGGTAATATTTGACAACATTCCTGGCGAGTTGGCCTCTACGTTTCCGTGGGACCTTCATATACATCAATAACGTAATATAACGTAACCTAAACCAACCTATCATATCGGCTGTAATATATGAAAACATTCTTGTCGATGTTGGCCTCTACGTCTCTGTGGGACCTTCATATACATCAATAACGTAATATTACCTAACCTAACCCAACTTAACATCTCGGCACTAATATTTGAAAACATTCCTGGCGAGTTGGCCTCTACGTCTCTGTCGGAATTTTATATACATCAATAACGTAATATAACCTAACATAACCCAACCTAACATCTCGGCACTAATATTTGACAACATTCCTGGCGAGTTGGCCTCTGCCTCTCCGTGGGACCTTCATATACGTCAATAACGTAATATAATCTAACCTAACCCAACCTATCATCTCGGCGGTAATATTTGACAACATTCCTGGCGAGTTGGCCTCTACGTCTCCGTGGGATCTTCATATACATCAATAACGTAATATAACCTAACGTAACACAACTTATCCTCTCGGCAGTAATATTTGACAACATTCCTGGCTTGTTGGCCTCTATGTTTCCGTGGGACCTTTATATACATCAATAACGTAATATAACCTAACCTAACCCAACCTATCATCTCGGCGGTAATATTTGACAACATTCCTGGCTTGTTGGCCTCTACGTCTCCGTGGGACCTTCATATTCAACAATAACGCAATATAACGTAACCTAAACCAACCTATCATATCGGCGGTAATATTTGAAAACATTCCTGGCGAGTTGGCGTCTACGTCTCTGTGGGAAATTTATATACATCAATAACGTAATATAACCTAACCTAACCCAACCTAACATCTCGGCACTAATATTTGACAACATTCCTGGCGAGTTGGCCTCTACGTCTCCGTGGGACTTTTATATATATCAATAACGTAATATAACGTAACCTAACCCAACATAACATCTCGGCGGTAATATTTGACAACATTCCTGGCGAGTTGGCCTCTACGTCTCCGTGGGGCATTCATATACATCAATAACGTAATATAACCTAAAATCTCGGCGGTGATATTTGACAACATTCCTGGCGATTTGGCCTCTACGTCTCCGTGGGGCCTTCATTTACATCAATAACGTAATCTAACCTAACCTAACCCAACCTATCATCTCGGCGGTAATATTTGACAACATTCCTGGCGAGTTGGCCTCTACGCCTCCGTGCGACCTTCATATAGATCAATAACGTAATATAACCTAACCTGAACCAACCTATCATCGCGGCGATAATATTTGACAACATTCCTGGCGAGTTGAGCTCTACGTCTCCGTGGGACCTTCATATACATCAATAACGTAATATCACCTAACCTAACCCAACCTAAGATCTCGGCACTAATATTTGACAACATTCCTGGCGAGTTGGCCTCTACGTCTCTGTGGGAATTTTATATACATCAATAACGTAATATAACCTAACCTAACCCAACCTAACATCTCGGCACTAATATTTGACAACATTCCTGGAGAATTGGCCTCTACCTCTCCGTGGGACGTTCATATACGTCAATAGCGTAATATAATCTAACCTAACCCAACCTATCATCTCGGCGGAAATATTTGACAACATTCCTGGTCAGTTGGCCTCTACGTCTCCGTGGAACCTTCATTTACATCAATAACGTAATATAACCTAACCTAACCCAACCTATCATCTCGGCGGTAATATTTGACTACATTCCTGGCGAGTTGGCCTCTACGTCTCCGTGGGACTTTTATATACATCAATAACGTAATTTAACCTAACCTAAACCAACCTATCATATCGGCGGTAATATTTGAAAACATTCCTGTCGATGTTGGCCTCTACGTCTCCGTGGGACCTTCATATACATCAATAACGTAATTTAACCTAACCTAAACCAACGTAACATCTCGGTGGTAATATTTGACAACATTCCTGGCTTGTTGGCCTCTATGTTTCCGTGGGACCTTTATATACATCAATAACGTAATATAACCTAACCTAGCCCAACCTATCATCTCGGCGGTAATATTTGACAACATTCCTGTCGAGTTGGCCTCTACGCCTCCGTGCGACCTTCATATACATCAATAACGTAATATAACCTAACCTGAACCAACCTATCATCTCGGCGGTAATATTTGACAACATTCCTGGCGAGTTGAGCTCTACGTCTCCGTGGGACCTTCATATACATCAATAACGAAATATCACCTAACCTAACCCAACCTAAGATCTCGGCACTAATATTTGACAACATTCCTGGCCAGTTGGCCTCTGCCTCTCCGTGGGACCTTCATATACGTCAATAACGTAATATAATCTAACCTAACGCAACCCATCATCTCGGCGGTAATATTTGACAACATTCCTGGTCAGTTGGCCTCTACGTCTCCGTGGAACCTTCATATACATCAATGACGTAATATAACATAACCTAACCCAACCTATCATATCGGCGGTAATATTTGACAACATTCCTGGCGAGTTGGCCTCTACGTCTCCGTGGGACTTTTATATACATCTATAACGTAATTTAACATAACCTAAACCTACGTAACATCTCGGCGGTAATATGTGACAACATTCCTGGCGAGTTGGCCTCTACGTCTCCGTGGGACCTTCGTATACATCAATAACGTAATATAACGTAACCTAAACCAACCTATCATATCGGCGGTAATATTTGACAATATTCCTGGCGAGTTGGCCTCTACGTCTCCGTGGGACCTTTATATACATCAATAACGTAATATAACCTAACCTAACCCAACCTGTCACCTCGGCGGTAATATTTGAACACATTCCTGGCGAGTTGGCCTCTACGTCTCCGTGGGACTTTTATATACATCAATAACGTAATATAACGTAACCTAACCCAACCTATCATATCGGCGGTAATATTTGACAACATTCCTGGCGAGTTGGCCTCTACGTCTCCGTGGGGCATTCATATACATCAATAACGTAATATAACCTAAAATCTCGGCGGTGATATTTGACAACATTCCGGGCGATTTGGCCTCTACGTCTCCGTGGGGCCTTCATTTACATCAATAACGTAATCTAACCTAACCTAACCCAACCTATCATCTCGGCGGTAATATTTGACAACATTCCTGGCGAGTTGGCCTCTACGCCTCCGTACGACCTTCATATAG
This sequence comes from Xylocopa violacea, assembly GCA_963969225.1. Taxonomy (NCBI): domain Eukaryota; kingdom Metazoa; phylum Arthropoda; class Insecta; order Hymenoptera; family Apidae; genus Xylocopa; species Xylocopa violacea. Next base: position 3,883,578 of record CAXAJV010000135.1, on the reverse strand, counting down.
ATCAATAACGTAATATAACCTAACCTGAACCAACCTATCATCGCGGCGATAATATTTGACAACATTCCTGGCGAGTTGAGCTCTACGTCTCCGTGGGACCTTCATATACATCAATAACGTAATATCACCTAACCTAACCCAACCTAAGATCTCGGCACTAATATTTGACAACATTCCTGGCGAGTTGGCCTCTACGTCTCTGTGGGAATTTTATATACATCAATAACGTAATATAACCTAACCTAACCCAACCTAACATCTCGGCACTAATATTTGACAACATTCCTGGAGAATTGGCCTCTACCTCTCCGTGGGACGTTCATATACGTCAATAGCGTAATATAATCTAACCTAACCCAACCTATCATCTCGGCGGAAATATTTGACAACATTCCTGGTCAGTTGGCCTCTACGTCTCCGTGGAACCTTCATTTACATCAATAACGTAATATAACCTAACCTAACCCAACCTATCATCTCGGCGGTAATATTTGACTACATTCCTGGCGAGTTGGCCTCTACGTCTCCGTGGGACTTTTATATACATCAATAACGTAATTTAACCTAACCTAAACCAACCTATCATATCGGAGGTAATATTTGAAAACATTCCTGTCTATGTTGGCCTCTACGTCTCCGTGGGACCTTCATATACATCAATAACGTAATTTAACCTAACCTAAACCAACGTAACATCTCGGTGGTAATATTTGACAACATTCCTGGCTTGTTGGCCTCTATGTTTCCGTGGGACCTTTATATACATCAATAACGTAATATAACCTAACCTAGCCCAACCTATCATCTCGGCGGTAATATTTGACAACATTCCTGTCGAGTTGGCCTCTACGCCTCCGTGCGACCTTCATATACATCAATAACGTAATATAACCTAACCTGAACCAACCTATCATCTCGGCGGTAATATTTGACAACATTCCTGGCGAGTTGAGCTCTACGTCTCCGTGGGACCTTCATATACATCAATAACGAAATATCACCTAACCTAACCCAACCTAAGATCTCGGCACTAATATTTGACAACATTCCTGGCCAGTTGGCCTCTACGTCTCCGTGGGACTTTTATATACATCAATAACGTAATTTAACCTAACCTAAACCAACGTAACATCTCGGTGGTAATATTTGACAACATTCCTGGCTTGTTGGCCTCTATGTTTCCGTGGGACCTTTATATACATCAATAACGTAATATAACCTAACCTAGCCCAACCTATCATCTCGGCGGTAATATTTGACAACATTCCTGGCGAGTTGGCCTCTACGCCTCCGTGCGACCTTCATATACATCAATAACGTAATATAACCTAACCTGAACCAACCTATCATCTCGGCGGTAATATTTGACAACATTCCTGGCGAGTTGGCCTCTACGTCTCCGTGGGACTTTTATATACATCAATAACGTAATATAACCTAACCTAACCCAACCTAACCTGTCGGCGCTATTATTTGACAACATTCCAGGCGAGTTGGCCTCTACGTCTCCGTGGGACCTTCATATACATCAATAACGTAATATAACCTAACCTAACCCAACCCAACCTCTCGGTACTAATATTTGACAATATTCCTGGCGAGTTGGCCCCTACGTCTCCGTGGGACCTTCATATACATCAATAACGTAGTATAACCTAACCTAACCCAACCCAAACTCTCGGTACTAATATTTGACAACATTCCTGGCGAGTTGGCCTCTACGTCTCCGTGGGACCTTCATATACATCAATAACGCAATATAACCTAACCTAAGCCAACCTAACCTTTCGGCGCTATTATTTGACCACATTCGTGGCTTGTTGGCCTCTACGTCTCCGTGGGACTTTCATATACATCAATAGCGTAATATAACCTAACCTAACCCAACCTAAGATCTCGGCGATATTATTTGACAACATTCCTGTCGAGTTGGCCTCTACGTCTCCGTGGGACTTTTATATACATCAATAGCGTAATATAACCTAACCTAACACAACCTAACATCTCGGTACTAATATTTGACAACATTCCTGACGTGTTGGACTCTACGTCTCCGTGGGAATTTTATATATATTAATAGCGTAATATAACCTAACCTAAGCCAACCTAACATTTCGGCGGTAATATTTGACAACATTCCTGGCGAGTTGGCCTCTACGTCTCCGTGGGGCCTTTATATACATCAATAACGTAATATAACCTAACCTAACACAACCCAAACTCTCGGCACTAATATTTGACAACATTCCTGGCGAGTTGGCCTCTACGTTTCCGTGGGGCTTTTATATACATCAATAACGTAATATAACCTAACCTAACCCAATGTAACGTCTCGGCGCTATTATTTACAACATTCCTGGCGAGTTGGCCTCTACGTCTCCGTGGGACTTTTATATACACCAATAACGTAATATAACCTAACCTAATCCAACCTAACCTTTCGGCGCTATTATTTGTCAACATTCCTGGCTTGTTGGCCTCTACGTCTCCGTAGGACTTTTATATACATCAATAGCGTAATATAACCTAACCTAACACAACCCAACCTCTCGGTACTAATATTTGACAACATTCCTGGCGAGTAGGCCTCTACGTCTCCGTGGGACTTTTATATACATCAATAGCGTAATATAACCTAACCTAACCCAACCTAAGATCTCGGCGCTAATATTTGACAACATTCCTGTCGAGTTGGCCTCTACGTCTCCGTGGGTCCTTCATATACATCAATAACGTAAGATAACCTAACCTAACCCAACCTAACATCTCGGCGGTAATATTTGACAACATTCCTGGCGAGTTGGCCTCTACGTCTCCGTGGGGCCTTTATATACATCAATATCGTAATATAACCTAACCTAACACAACCCAACGTCTCGGCACTAATATTTGACAACATTCCTGGCGAGTTGGCCTCTACGTTTCCGTGGGACTTTTATATACATCAATAACGTAATATAACCTATCCTAACCCAAAGTAATGTCTCGGAGGTAATGTTTAACCACATTCCTGGCTTGTTGCCATCTACGTTTCCGTGGGACTTTTATATACATCAATAACGTAATATAACCTAACCTAACCCAACCTAACCTTTCGGCGCTATTATTTGACCACATTCCTGGCTTGTTGGCCTCTACGTCTCCGTGGGACATTCATATCCATCAATAACGTAATTTAACCTAAAATAACCCAACGTAACATCTCGGCTGTAATATTTCACAACATTCCTCGCTTGTTGGCCTCTATGTTTCCGTGGGACCATTATATACATCAATAACGTAATATAACCTAACCTAACCCAACCTAACATCTCGGCGGTAATATTTGACAACATTCCTGGCGAGTTGGCCTCTACGTCTCCGTGAGACCTTCATATCCATCAATAACGTAATATAACCTTATATAACCCAACCTAACCTCTGGGCGCTATTATTTGACAACATTCCTGTTGAGTTGGCCTCCACGTCTCCGAGGGACTTTTATATACATCAATAGCGTAATATAACTTAACCTACCCCAAACTAACATCTCGGTACTAATATTTGACAAAATTCCTGGCGAGTTGGACTCTACGTCTCCGTGGGACTTTTATATACATCAATAACGTAATATAACCTAACCTAACCCAACCTAACCTTTCGGCGCTATTATTTGACAACATTCCTGGCGAGTTGGCCTCTACGTCTCCGTGGGACCTTCATATACATCAATAACGTAATATAACCTAACCTAACCCAACCTAACCTTTCGGCGCTATTATTTGACCACATTCCTGGCTTGTTGGCCTCTACGTCTCCGTGGGACATTCATATCCATCAATAACGTAATATAACCTGACCTAACTCAACCTAACCTTTCGGCGCTATTATTTGACAACATTCCTGGCGAGTTGGCCTCTACGTCTCCGTGGGGCCTTTATATACATCAATAACGTAATATAACCTAACCTAACACAACCCAACGTCTCGGCACTAATATTTGACAACATTCCTGGCGAGTTGGCCTCTACGTCTCCGTAGGGCCTTACATACATCAATAACGTAATATAACCTAACCTAACACAACCCTACCTCTCGGCACTAATATTTGACAACATTCCTGGCGAGTTGGCCTCTACGTCTCCGTGGGACTTTTATATACATCAATAACGTAATATAACCTAACCTAACCCAACCTAACCTTTCGGCGCTATTACTTGACAACATTACTGGCGAGTTGGCCTCTACGTATCCGCGGGACTTTTATATACATCAATAACGTAATATAACCTAACCTAATCCAACCTAACCTTTCGGCGCTATTAGACAACATTCCTGGCTTGTTGGCCTCTACGTCTCCGTAGGACTTTTATATACATCAATAGCGTAATATAACCTAACCTAACCCAACCTAAGATCTCGGCATTAATATTAGACAACATTCCTGGCGAGTTGGCCTCTACGTCTCCGTGGGACCTTCATATACATCAATAACGTAATATAACCTAACCTAACCCAACCTAACCTTTCGGCGCTATTATTTGACCACATTCCTGGCTTGTTGGCCTCTACGTCTCCGTGGGACATTCATATCCATCAATAACGTAATATAACCTGACCTAACTCAACCTAACCTTTCGGCGCTATTATTTGACAACATTCCTGGCGAGTTGGCCTCTACGTCTCCGTGGGGCCTTCATATACATCAATAACGTAATATAACCTAACCTAACCCAACCTAACATCTCGGCGGTAATATTTGACAACATTCCTGGCGAGTTGGCCTCTACGTCTCCGTAGGGCCTTATATACATCAATAACGTAATATAACCTAACCTAACACAACCCAACCTCTCGGCACTAATATTTGACAACATTCCTGGCGAGTTGGCCTCTACGTCTCCGTGGGACTTTTATATACATCAATAACGTAATATAACCTAACCTAAACCAACCTAACCTGTCGGCGCTATTATTTGACAACATTCCTGGCGAGTTGGCCTCTACGTCTCCGTGGGACCTTCATATACATCAATAACGTAATATAACCTAACCTAACCCAACCCAAACTCTCGGTACTAATATATGACAACATTCCTGGCGAGTTGGCCTCTACGTCTCCGTGGGACCTTCATATACATCAATAACGTAATATAACCTAACCTAACCCAACCTAACCATCGGCGCTATTATTTGACCACATTCCTGGCTTGTTGGCCTCTACGTCTCCGTGGGACATTCATATCCATCAATAACGTAATTTAACCTAAAATAACCCAACGTAACATCTCGGCTGTAATATTTCACAACATTCCTGGCTTGTTGGCCTCTATGTTTCCGTGGGACCTTTATATACATCAATAACGTAATATAACCTAACCTAACCCAACCTAACATCTCGGCGGTAATATTTGACAACATTCCTGGCGAGTTGGCCTCTACGTCTCCGTGAGACCTTCATATCCATCAATAACGTAATATAACCTTATATAACCCAACCTAACCTCTGGGCGCTATTATTTGACAACATTCCTGTTGAGTTGGCCTCTACGTCTCCGAGGGACTTTTATATACATCAATAGCGTAATATAACTTAACCTACCCCAAACTAACATCTCGGTACTAATATTTGACAAAATTCCTGGCGAGTTGGACTCTACGTCTCCGTGGGACCTTCATGTACATCAATAACGTAAAATAACCTAACCTAAGCCAACCTAACACCTCGGCGGTAATATTTGACAACATTCCTGGCGAGTTGGCCTCTACGTCTCCGTTGGGCCTTTATATACATCAATAACGTAATATAACCTAACCTAATCCAACCTAACCTTTCGGCGCTATTATTTGACAACATTCCTGGCGAGTTGGCCTCTACGTCTCCGTGGGGCCTTTATATACATCAATAACGTAATATAACCTAACCTAACACAACCCAACGTCTCGGCACTAATATTTGACAACATTCCTGGCGAGTTGGCCTCTACGTCTCCGTAGGGCCTTATATACATCAATAACGTAATATAACCTGACCTAACACAACCCAACCTCTCGGCACTAATATTTGACAACATTCCTGGCGAGTTGGCCTCTACGTATCCGCGGGACTTTTATATACATCAATAACGTAATATAACCTAACCTAATCCAACCTAACCTTTCGGCGCTATTATTTGACAACATTCCTGGCTTGTTGGCCTCTACGTCTCCGTAGGACTTTTATATACATCAATAGCGTAATATAACCTAACCTAACCCAACCTAAGATCTCGCAATTAATATTAGCCAACATTCCTGGCGAGTTGGCCTCTACGTCTCCGTGGGACCTTCATATACATCAATAACGTAATATAACCTAACCTAACCCAACCTAACCTTTCGGCGCTATTATTTGACCACATTCCTGGCTTGTTGGCCTCTACTTCTCCGTGGGACAATCATATCCATCAATAACGTAATATAACCTGACCTAACTCAACCTAACCTTTCGGCGCTATTATTTGACAACATTCCTGGCGAGTTGGCCTCTACGTCTCCGTGGGGCCTTTATATACATCAATAACGTAATATAACCTAACCTAACACAACCCAACGTCTCGGCACTAATATTTGACAACATTCCTGGCGAGTTGGCCTCTACGTCTCCGTAGGGCCTTATATACATCAATAACGTAATATAACCTAACCTAACACAACCCAACCTCTCGGCACTAATATTTGACAACATTCCTGGCGAGTTGGCCTCTACGTGTCCGTGGGACTTTTATATACATCAATAACGTAATATAACCTAACCTAACCCAACCTAACCTTTCGGCGCTATTATTTGACAACATTCCTGGCGAGTTGGCCTCTACGTCTCCGTGAGACCTTCATATCCATCAATAACGTAATATAACCTAACTTAACCCAACCTAACCTTTCGGCGCTATTATTTGACAACATTCCTGGCGAGTTGGCCTCTACGTCTCCGTGGGACTTTTATATACATCAATAGCGTAATATAACCTAACCTAACCCAACCTAAGATCTCGGCGCTAATATTTGACAACATTCCTGTCGAGTTGGCCTCTACGTCTCCATAGGACTTTTATATACATCAATAGCGTAATATAACCTAACCTAACCCAACCTAAGATCTCGCAATTAATATTAGCCAACATTCCTGGCAAGTTGGCCTCTACGTCTCCGTGGGACCTTCATATACATCAATAACGTAATATAACCTAACCTAACCCAACCTAACCTTTCGGCGCTATTATTTGACCACATTCCTGGCTTGTTGGCCTCTACTTCTCCGTGGGACAATCATATCCATCAATAACGTAATATAACCTGACCTAACTCAACCTAACCTTTCGGCGCTATTATTTGACAACATTCCTGGCGAGTTGGCCTCTACGTCTCCGTGGGACCTTCATATACATCAATAACGTAATATAACCTAACTTAACCCAACCTAACCTTTCGGCGCTATTATTTGACAACATTCCTGGCGAGTTGGCCTCTACGTCTCCGTGGGACATTCATATACATCAATAACGTAATATAACCTAACATAACCCAACCTAACCACTCGGCGCTATTATTTGACCACATTCCTGTCGAGTTGGCCTCTACGTCTCCGTGGGACTTTTATATACATCAATAGCGTAATATAACATAACCTAACACAACCTATCATCTCGGTACTAATATTTGACAACATTCCTGGCGAGTTGGACTCTACGTCTCCGTGGGAATTTTATATATATCAATAGCGTAATATAACCTAACCTAACCCAACCTAACACCTCGGCGGTAATATTTGACAACATTCCTGGCGAGTTGGCCTCTACGTCTCCGTGGGGCCTTTATATACATCAATAACGTAATATAACCTAACCTAACACAACCCAACGTCTCGGCACTAATATTTGACAACATTCCTGGCGAGTTGGCCTCTACGTCTCCGTAGGGCCTTATATACATCAATAACGTAATATAACCTAACCTAACACAACCCAACCTCTCGGCACTAATATTTGACAACATTCCTGGCGAGTTGGCCTCTACGTCTCCGTGGGACTTTTATATACATCAATAACGTAATATAACCTAACCTAACCCAACCTAACCTTTCGGCGCTATTATTTGACAACATTACTGGCGAGTTGGCCTCTACGTATCCGCGGGACTTTTATATACATAAATAACGTAATATAACCTAACCTAATCCAACCTAACCTTTCGGCGCTATTATTTGACAACATTCCTGGCTTGTTGGCCTCTACGTCTCCGTAGGACTTTTATATACATCAATAGCGTAATATAACCTAACCTAACCCAACCTAAGATCTCGGCATTAATATTAGACAACATTCCTGGCGAGTTGGCCTCTACGTCTCCGTGGGACCTTCATATACATCAATAACGTAATATAACCTAACCTAACCCAACCTAACCTTTCGGCGCTATTATTTGACAACATTCCTGGCTTGTTGGCCTCTACGTCTCCGTGGGACATTCATATCCATCAATAACGTAATATAACCTGACCTAACTCAACCTAACCTTTCGGCGCTATTATTTGACAACATTCCTGGCTTGTTGGCCTCTACGTCTCCGTGGGACATTCATATCCATCAATAACGTAATATAACCTGACCTAACTCAACCTAACCTTTCGGCGCTATTATTTGACAACATTCCTGGCGAGTTGGCCTCTACGTCTCCGTGGGGCCTTTATATACATCAATAACGTAATATAACCTAACCTAACACAACCCAACGTCTCGGCACTAATATTTGACAACATTCCTGGCGAGTTGGCCTCTACGTCTCCGTAGGGCCTTATATACATCAATAACGTAATATAACCTAACCTAACACAACCCAACCTCTCGGCACTAATATTTGACAACATTCCTGGCGAGTTGGCCTCTACGTCTCCGTGGGACTTTTATATACATCAATAACGTAATATAACCTAACCTAACCCAACCTAACCTTTCGGCGCTATTATTTGACAACATTCCTGGCGAGTTGGCCTCTACGTCTCCGTGGGACTTTTATATACATCAATAACGTAATATAACCTAACCTAACCCAACCTAACCTTTCGGCGCTATTATTTGACAACATTACTGGCGAGTTGGCCTCTACGTCTCCGTGGGACTTTTATATACATCAATAACGTAATATAACCTAACCTAACCCAACCTAACCTTTCGGCGCTATTATTTGAAAACATTCCTGGCGAGTTGGCCTCTACGTCTCCGTGGGACCTTCATATACATCAATAACGTAATATAACCTAACTTAACCCAACCTAACCTTTCAGCGCTATTATTTGACAACATTCCTGGCGAGTTGGCCTCTACGTCTCCGTGGGACATTCATATACATCAATAACGTAATATAACCTAACATAACCCAACCTAACCACTCGGCGCTATTATTTGACCACATTCCTGTCGAGTTGGCCTCTACGTCTCCGTGGGACTTTTATATACATCAATAGCGTAATATAACCTAACCTAACACAACCTATCATCTCGGTACTAATATTTGACAACATTCCTGGCGAGTTGGACTCTACGTCTCCGTGGGAATTTTATATATATCAATAGCGTAATATAACCTAACCTAACCCAACCTAACACCTCGGCGGTAATATTTGACAACATTCCTGGCGAGTTGGCCTCTACGTCTCCGTGGGGCCTTTATATACATCAATAACGTAATATAACCTAACCTAACACAACCCAACGTCTCGGCACTAATATTTGACAACATTCCTGGCGAGTTGGCCTCTACGTCTCCGTAGGGCCTTATATACATCAATAACGTAATATAACCTAACCTAACACAACCCAACCTCTCGGCACTAATATTTGACAACATTCCTGGCGAGTTGGCCTCTACGTCTCCGTGGGACTTTTATATACATCAATAACGTAATATAACCTAACCTAACCCAACCTAACCTTTCGGCGCTATTATTTGACAACATTACTGGCGAGTTGGCCTCTACGTATCCGCGGGACTTTTATATACATAAATAACGTAATATAACCTAACCTAATCCAACCTAACCTTTCGGCGCTATTATTTGACAACATTCCTGGCTTGTTGGCCTCTACGTCTCCGTAGGACTTTTATATACATCAATAGCGTAATATAACCTAACCTAACCCAACCTAAGATCTCGGCATTAATATTAGACAACATTCCTGGCGAGTTGGCCTCTACGTCTCCGTGGGACCTTCATATACATCAATAACGTAATATAACCTAACCTAACCCAACCTAACCTTTCGGCGCTATTATTTGACAACATTCCTGGCTTGTTGGCCTCTACGTCTCCGTGGGACATTCATATCCATCAATAACGTAATATAACCTGACCTAACTCAACCTAACCTTTCGGCGCTATTATTTGACAACATTCCTGGCGAGTTGGCCTCTACGTCTCCGTGGGGCCTTTATATACATCAATAACGTAATATAACCTAACCTAACACAACCCAACGTCTCGGCACTAATATTTGACAACATTCCTGGCGAGTTGGCCTCTACGTCTCCGTAGGGCCTTATATACATCAATAACGTAATATAACCTAACCTAACACAACCCAACCTCTCGGCACTAATATTTGACAACATTCCTGGCGAGTTGGCCTCTACGTCTCCGTGGGACTTTTATATACATCAATAACGTAATATAACCTAACCTAACCCAACCTAACCTTTCGGCGCTATTATTTGACAACATTCCTGGCGAGTTGGCGTCTACGTCTCCGTGGGACTTTTATATATATCAATAACGTAATATAACCTAACCTAACCCAACCTAACCTTTCGGCGCTATTATTTGACAACATTACTGGCGAGTTGGCCTCTACGTCTCCGTGGGACTTTTATATACATCAATAACGTAATATAACCTAACCTAACCCAACCTAACCTTTCGGCGCTATTATTTGAAAACATTCCTGGCGAGTTGGCCTCTACGTCTCCGTGGGACCTTCATATACATCAATAACGTAATATAACCTAACTTAACCCAACCTAACCTTTCGGCGCTATTATTTGACAACATTCCTGGCGAGTTGGCCTCTACGTCTCCGTGGGACATTCATATACATCAATAACGTAATATAACCTAACATAACCCAACCTAACCACTCGGCGCTATTATTTGACCACATTCCTGTCGAGTTGGCCTCTACGTCTCCGTGGGACTTTTATATACATCAATAGCGTAATATAACCTAACCTAACACAACCTATCATCTCGGTACTAATATTTGACAACATTCCTGGCGAGTTGGACTCTACGTCTCCGTGGGAATTTTATATATATCAATAGCGTAATATAACCTAACCTAACCCAACCTAACACCTCGGCGGTAATATTTGACAACATTCCTGGCGAGTTGGCCTCTACGTCTCCGTGGGGCCTTTATATACATCAATAACGTAATATAACCTAACCTAACACAACCCAACGTCTCGGCACTAATATTTGACAACATTCCTGGCGAGTTGGCCTCTACGTCTCCGTAGGGCCTTATATACATCAATAACGTAATATAACCTAACCTAACACAACCCAACCTCTCGGCACTAATATTTGACAACATTCCTGGCGAGTTGGCCTCTACGTCTCCGTGGGACTTTTATATACATCAATAACGTAATATAACCTAACCTAACCCAACCTAACCTTTCGGCGCTATTATTTGACAACATTCCTGGCGAGTTGGCCTCTACGTCTCCGTGGGACTTTTATATACATCAATAACGTAATATAACCTAACCTAACCCAACCTAACCTTTCGGCGCTATTATTTGACAACATTACTGGCGAGTTGGCCTCTACGTCTCCGTGGGACTTTTATATACATCAATAACGTAATATAACCTAACCTAACCCAACCTAACCTTTCGGCGCTATTATTTGAAAACATTCCTGGCGAGTTGGCCTCTACGTCTCCGTGGGACCTTCATATACATCAATAACGTAATATAACCTAACTTAACCCAACCTAACCTTTCGGCGCTATTATTTGACAACATTCCTGGCGAGTTGGCCTCTACGTCTCCGTGGGACATTCATATACATCAATAACGTAATATAACCTAACATAACCCAACCTAACCACTCGGCGCTATTATTTGACCACATTCCTGTCGAGTTGGCCTCTACGTCTCCGTGGGACTTTTATATACATCAATAGCGTAATATAACCTAACCTAACACAACCTATCATCTCGGTACTAATATTTGACAACATTCCTGGCGAGTTGGAATCTACGTCTCCGTGGGAATTTTATATATATCAATAGCGTAATATAACCTAACCTAACCCAACCTAACACCTCGGCGGTAATATTTGACAACATTCCTGGCGAGTTGGCCTCTACGTCTCCGTGGGGCCTTTATATACATCAATAACGTAATATAACCTAACCTAACACAACCCAACGTCTCGGCACTAATATTTGACAACATTCCTGGCGAGTTGGCCTCTACGTCTCCGTAGGGCCTTATATACATCAATAACGTAATATAACCTAACCTAACACAACCCAACCTCTCGGCACTAATATTTGACAACATTCCTGGCGAGTTGGCCTCTACGTCTCCGTGGGACTTTTATATACATCAATAACGTAATATAACCTAACCTAACCCAACCTAACCTTTCGGCGCTATTATTTGACAACATTACTGGCGAGTTGGCCTCTACGTATCCGCGGGACTTTTATATACATAAATAACGTAATATAACCTAACCTAATCCAACCTAACCTTTCGGCGCTATTATTTGACAACATTCCTGGCTTGTTGGCCTCTACGTCTCCGTAGGACTTTTATATACATCAATAGCGTAATATAACCTAACCTAACCCAACCTAAGATCTCGGCATTAATATTAGACAACATTCCTGGCGAGTTGGCCTCTACGTCTCCGTGGGACCTTCATATACATCAATAACGTAATATAACCTAACCTAACCCAACCTAACCTTTCGGCGCTATTATTTGACAACATTCCTGGCTTGTTGGCCTCTACGTCTCCGTGGGACATTCATATCCATCAATAACGTAATATAACCTGACCTAACTCAACCTAACCTTTCGGCGCTATTATTTGACAACATTCCTGGCGAGTTGGCCTCTACGTCTCCGTGGGGCCTTTATATACATCAATAACGTAATATAACCTAACCTAACACAACCCAACGTCTCGGCACTAATATTTGACAACATTCCTGGCGAGTTGGCCTCTACGTCTCCGTAGGGCCTTATATACATCAATTACGTAATATAACCTAACCTAACACAACCCAACCTCTCGGCACTAATATTTGACAACATTCCTGGCGAGTTGGCCTCTACGTCTCCGTGGGACTTTTATATACATCAATAACGTAATATAACCTAACCTAACCCAACCTAACCTTTCGGCGCTATTATTTGACAACATTCCTGGCGAGTTGGCGTCTACGTCTCCGTGGGACTTTTATATATATCAATAACGTAATATAACCTAACCTAACCCAACCTAACCTTTCGGCGCTATTATTTGACAACATTACTGGCGAGTTGGCCTCTACGTCTCCGTGGGACTTTTATATACATCAATAACGTAATATAACCTAACCTAACCCAACCTAACCTTTCGGCGCTATTATTTGAAAACATTCCTGGCGAGTTGGCCTCTACGTCTCCGTGGGACCTTCATATACATCAATAACGTAATATAACCTAACTTAACCCAACCTAACCTTTCGGCGCTATTATTTGACAACATTCCTGGCGAGTTGGCCTCTACGTCTCCGTGGGACATTCATATACATCAATAACGTAATATAACCTAACATAACCCAACCTAACCACTCGGCGCTATTATTTGACCACATTCCTGTCGAGTTGGCCTCTACGTCTCCGTGGGACTTTTATATACATCAATAGCGTAATATAACCTAACCTAACACAACCTATCATCTCGGTACTAATATTTGACAACATTCCTGGCGAGTTGGACTCTACGTCTCCGTGGGAATTTTATATATATCAATAGCGTAATATAACCTAACCTAACCCAACCTAACACCTCGGCGGTAATATTTGACAACATTCCTGGCGAGTTGGCCTCTACGTCTCCGTGGGGCCTTTATATACATCAATAACGTAATATAACCTAACCTAACACAACCCAACGTCTCGGCACTAATATTTGACAACATTCCTGGCGAGTTGGCCTCTACGTCTCCGTAGGGCCTTATATACATCAATAACGTAATATAACCTAACCTAACACAACCCAACCTCTCGGCACTAATATTTGACAACATTCCTGGCGAGTTGGCCCCTACGTCTCCGTGGGACTTTTATATACATCAATAACGTAATATAACCTAACCTAACCCAACCTAACCTTTCGGCGCTATTATTTGACAACATTACTGGCGATTTGGCCTCTACGTATCCGCGGGACTTTTATATACATCAATAACGTAATATAACCTAACCTAATCCAACCTAACCTTTCGGCGCTATTATTTGACAACATTCCTGTCTTGTTGGCCTCTACGTCTCCGTAGGACTTTTATATACATCAATAGCGTAATATAACCTAACCTAACCCAACCTAAGATCTCGGCATTAATGTTAGACAACATTCCTGGCGAGTTGGCCTCTACGTCTCCGTGGGACCTTCATATACATCAATAACGTAATATAACCTAACCTAACCCAACCTAACCTTTCGGCGCTATTATTTGACAACATTCCTGGCTTGTTGGCCTCTACGTCTCCGTGGGACATTCATATCCATCAATAACGTAATATAACCTGACCTAACTCAACCTAACCTTTCGGCGCTATTATTTGACAACATTCCTGGCTTGTTGGCCTCTACGTCTCCGTGGGACATTCATATCCATCAATAACGTAATATAACCTGACCTAACTCAACCTAACCTTTCGGCGCTATTATTTGACAACATTCCTGGCGAGTTGGCCTCTACGTCTCCGTGGGACTTTTATATACATCAATAGCGTAATATAACCTAACCTAACCCAACCTAAGATCTCGGCGCTAATATTTGACAACATTCCTGTCGAGTTGGCCTCTACGTCTCCATAGGACTTTTATATACATCAATAGCGTAATATAACCTAACCTAACCCAACCTAAGATCTCGCAATTAATATTAGCCAACATTCCTGGCGAGTTGGCCTCTACGTCTCCGTGGGACCTTCATATACATCAATAACGTAATATAACCTAACCTAACCCAACCTAACCTTTCGGCGCTATTATTTGACCACATTCCTGGCTTGTTGGCCTCTACTTCTCCGTGGGACAATCATATCCATCAATAACGTAATATAACCTGACCTAACTCAACCTAACCTTTCGGCGCTATTATTTGACAACATTCCTGGCGAGTTGGCCTCTACGTCTCCGTGGGGCCTTTATATACATCAATAACGTAATATAACCTAACCTAACACAACCCAACGTCTCGGCACTAATATTTGACAACATCCCTGGCGAGTTGGCCTCTACGTCTCCGTAGGGCCTTATATACATCAATAACGTAATATAACCTAACCTAACACAACCCAACCTCTCGGCCCTAATATTTGACAACATTCCTGGCGAGTTGGCGTCTACGTCTCCGTGGGACTTTTATATATATCAATAACGTAATATAACCTAACCTAACCCAACCTAACCTTTCGGCGCTATTATTTGACAACATTACTGGCGAGTTGGCCTCTACGTCTCCGTGGGACTTTTATATACATCAATAACGTAATATAACCTAACCTAACCCAACCTAACCTTTCGGCGCTATTATTTGAAAACATTCCTGGCGAGTTGGCCTCTACGTCTCCGTGGGACCTTCATATACATCAATAACGTAATATAACCTAACTTAACCCAACCTAACCTTTCGGCGCTATTATTTGACAACATTCCTGGCGAGTTGGCCTCTACGTCTCCGTGGGACATTCATATACATCAATAACGTAATATAACCTAACATAACCCAACCTAACCACTCGGCGCTATTATTTGACCACATTCCTGGCGAGTTGGCCTCTACGTCTCCGTGGGACCTTCATATACATCAATAACGTAATATAACCTAACTTAACCCAACCTATCCTTTCGGCGCTATTATTTGACAACATTCCTGGCGAGTTGGCCTCTACGTCTCCGTGGGACCTTCATATACATCAATAACGTAATATAACCTAACCTAACCCAACCTAACCACTCGGCGCTATTATTTGACCACATTCCTGTCGAGTTGTCCTCTACGTCTCCGTGGGACTTTTATATACATCAATAGCGTAATATAACCTAACCTAACACAACCTATCATCTCGGTACTAATATTTGACAACATTCCTGGCGAGTTGGACTCTACGTCTCCGTGGGAATTTTATATATATCAATAGCGTAATATAACCTAACCTAACCCAACCTAACCACTCGGCGCTATTATTTGACCACATTCCTGTCGAGTTGGCCTCTACGTCTCCGTGGGACTTTTATATACATCAATAGCGTAATATAACCTAACCTAACACAACCTATCATCTCGGTACTAATATTTGACAACATTCCTGGCGAGTTGGACTCTACGTCTCCGTGGGAATTTTATATATATCAATAGCGTAATATAACCTAACCTAACCCAACCTAACACCTCGGCGGTAATATTTGACAACATTCCTGGCGAGTTGGCCTCTACGTCTCCGTGGGGCCTTTATATACATCAATAACGTAATATAACCTAACCTAACACAACCCAACGTCTCGGCACTAATATTTGACAACATTCCTGGCGAGTTGGCCTCTACGTCTCCGTAGGGCCTTATATACATCAATAACGTAATATAACCTAACCTAACACAACCCAACCTCTCGGCACTAATATTTGACAACATTCCTGGCGAGTTGGCCTCTACGTCTCCGTGGGACTTTTATATACATCAATAACGTAATATAACCTAACCTAACCCAACCTAACCTTTCGGCGCTATTATTTGACAACATTACTGGCGAGTTGGCCTCTACGTATCCGCGGGACTTTTATATACATAAATAACGTAATATAACCTAACCTAATCCAACCTAACCTTTCGGCGCTATTATTTGACAACATTCCTGGCTTGTTGGCCTCTACGTCTCCGTAGGACTTTTATATACATCAATAGCGTAATATAACCTAACCTAACCCAACCTAAGATCTCGGCATTAATATTAGACAACATTCCTGGCGAGTTGGCCTCTACGTCTCCGTGGGACCTTCATATACATCAATAACGTAATATAACCTAACCTAACCCAACCTAACCTTTCGGCGCTATTATTTGACAACATTCCTGGCTTGTTGGCCTCTACGTCTCCGTGGGACATTCATATCCATCAATAACGTAATATAACCTGACCTAACTCAACCTAACCTTTCGGCGCTATTATTTGACAACATTCCTGGCTTGTTGGCCTCTACGTCTCCGTGGGACATTCATATCCATCAATAACGTAATATAACCTGACCTAACTCAACCTAACCTTTCGGCGCTATTATTTGACAACATTCCTGGCGAGTTGGCCTCTACGTCTCCGTGGGGCCTTTATATACATCAATAACGTAATATAACCTAACCTAACACAACCCAACGTCTCGGCACTAATATTTGACAACATTCCTGGCGAGTTGGCCTCTACGTCTCCGTAGGGCCTTATATACATCAATAACGTAATATAACCTAACCTAACACAACCCAACCTCTCGGCACTAATATTTGACAACATTCCTGGCGAGTTGGCCTCTACGTCTCCGTGGGACTTTTATATACATCAATAACGTAATATAACCTAACCTAACCCAACCTAACCTTTCGGCGCTATTATTTGACAACATTCCTGGCGAGTTGGCCTCTACGTCTCCGTGGGACTTTTATATACATCAATAACGTAATATAACCTAACCTAACCCAACCTAACCTTTCGGCGCTATTATTTGACAACATTACTGGCGAGTTGGCCTCTACGTCTCCGTGGGACTTTTATATACATCAATAACGTAATATAACCTAACCTAACCCAACCTAACCTTTCGGCGCTATTATTTGAAAACATTCCTGGCGAGTTGGCCTCTACGTCTCCGTGGGACCTTCATATACATCAATAACGTAATATAACCTAACTTAACCCAACCTAACCTTTCAGCGCTATTATTTGACAACATTCCTGGCGAGTTGGCCTCTACGTCTTCGTGGGACATTCATATACATCAATAACGTAATATAACCTAACATAACCCAACCTAACCACTCGGCGCTATTATTTGACCACATTCCTGTCGAGTTGGCCTCTACGTCTCCGTGGGACTTTTATATACATCAATAGCGTAATATAACCTAACCTAACACAACCTATCATCTCGGTACTAATATTTGACAACATTCCTGGCGAGTTGGACTCTACGTCTCCGTGGGAATTTTATATATATCAATAGCGTAATATAACCTAACCTAACCCAACCTAACACCTCGGCGGTAATATTTGACAACATTCCTGGCGAGTTGGCCTCTACGTCTCCGTGGGGCCTTTATATACATCAATAACGTAATATAACCTAACCTAACACAACCCAACGTCTCGGCACTAATATTTGACAACATTCCTGGCGAGTTGGCCTCTACGTCTCCGTAGGGCCTTATATACATCAATAACGTAATATAACCTAACCTAACACAACCCAACCTCTCGGCACTAATATTTGACAACATTCCTGGCGAGTTGGCCTCTACGTCTCCGTGGGACTTTTATATACATCAATAACGTAATATAACCTAACCTAACCCAACCTAACCTTTCGGCGCTATTATTTGACAACATTACTGGCGAGTTGGCCTCTACGTATCCGCGGGACTTTTATATACATAAATAACGTAATATAACCTAACCTAATCCAACCTAACCTTTCGGCGCTATTATTTGACAACATTCCTGGCTTGTTGGCCTCTACGTCTCCGTAGGACTTTTATATACATCAATAGCGTAATATAACCTAACCTAACCCAACCTAAGATCTCGGCATTAATATTAGACAACATTCCTGGCGAGTTGGCCTCTACGTCTCCGTGGGACCTTCATATACATCAATAACGTAATATAACCTAACCTAACCCAACCTAACCTTTCGGCGCTATTATTTGACAACATTCCTGGCTTGTTGGCCTCTACGTCTCCGTGGGACATTCATATCCATCAATAACGTAATATAACCTGACCTAACTCAACCTAACCTTTCGGCGCTATTATTTGACAACATTCCTGGCGAGTTGGCCTCTACGTCTCCGTGGGGCCTTTATATACATCAATAACGTAATATAACCTAACCTAACACAACCCAACGTCTCGGCACTAATATTTGACAACATTCCTGGCGAGTTGGCCTCTACGTCTCCGTAGGGCCTTATATACATCAATAACGTAATATAACCTAACCTAACACAACCCAACCTCTCGGCACTAATATTTGACAACATTCCTGGCGAGTTGGCCTCTACGTCTCCGTGGGACTTTTATATACATCAATAACGTAATATAACCTAACCTAACCCAACCTAACCTTTCGGCGCTATTATTTGACAACATTCCTGGCGAGTTGGCGTCTACGTCTCCGTGGGACTTTTATATATATCAATAACGTAATATAACCTAACCTAACCCAACCTAACCTTTCGGCGCTATTATTTGACAACATTACTGGCGAGTTGGCCTCTACGTCTCCGTGGGACTTTTATATACATCAATAACGTAATATAACCTAACCTAACCCAACCTAACCTTTCGGCGCTATTATTTGAAAACATTCCTGGCGAGTTGGCCTCTACGTCTCCGTGGGACCTTCATATACATCAATAACGTAATATAACCTAACTTAACCCAACCTAACCTTTCGGCGCTATTATTTGACAACATTCCTGGCGAGTTGGCCTCTACGTCTCCGTGGGACATTCATATACATCAATAACGTAATATAACCTAACATAACCCAACCTAACCACTCGGCGCTATTATTTGACCACATTCCTGTCGAGTTGGCCTCTACGTCTCCGTGGGACTTTTATATACATCAATAGCGTAATATAACCTAACCTAACACAACCTATCATCTCGGTACTAATATTTGACAACATTCCTGGCGAGTTGGACTCTACGTCTCCGTGGGAATTTTATATATATCAATAGCGTAATATAACCTAACCTAACCCAACCTAACACCTCGGCGGTAATATTTGACAACATTCCTGGCGAGTTGGCCTCTACGTCTCCGTGGGGCCTTTATATACATCAATAACGTAATATAACCTAACCTAACACAACCCAACGTCTCGGCACTAATATTTGACAACATTCCTGGCGAGTTGGCCTCTACGTCTCCGTAGGGCCTTATATACATCAATAACGTAATATAACCTAACCTAACACAACCCAACCTCTCGGCACTAATATTTGACAACATTCCTGGCGAGTTGGCCTCTACGTCTCCGTGGGACTTTTATATACATCAATAACGTAATATAACCTAACCTAACCCAACCTAACCTTTCGGCGCTATTATTTGACAACATTCCTGGCGAGTTGGCCTCTACGTCTCCGTGGGACTTTTATATACATCAATAACGTAATATAACCTAACCTAACCCAACCTAACCTTTCGGCGCTATTATTTGACAACATTACTGGCGAGTTGGCCTCTACGTCTCCGTGGGACTTTTATATACATCAATAACGTAATATAACCTAACCTAACCCAACCTAACCTTTCGGCGCTATTATTTGAAAACATTCCTGGCGAGTTGGCCTCTACGTCTCCGTGGGACCTTCATATACATCAATAACGTAATATAACCTAACTTAACCCAACCTAACCTTTCGGCGCTATTATTTGACAACATTCCTGGCGAGTTGGCCTCTACGTCTCCGTGGGACATTCATATACATCAATAACGTAATATAACCTAACATAACCCAACCTAACCACTCGGCGCTATTATTTGACCACATTCCTGTCGAGTTGGCCTCTACGTCTCCGTGGGACTTTTATATACATCAATAGCGTAATATAACCTAACCTAACACAACCTATCATCTCGGTACTAATATTTGACAACATTCCTGGCGAGTTGGAATCTACGTCTCCGTGGGAATTTTATATATATCAATAGCGTAATATAACCTAACCTAACCCAACCTAACACCTCGGCGGTAATATTTGACAACATTCCTGGCGAGTTGGCCTCTACGTCTCCGTGGGGCCTTTATATACATCAATAACGTAATATAACCTAACCTAACACAACCCAACGTCTCGGCACTAATATTTGACAACATTCCTGGCGAGTTGGCCTCTACGTCTCCGTAGGGCCTTATATACATCAATAACGTAATATAACCTAACCTAACACAACCCAACCTCTCGGCACTAATATTTGACAACATTCCTGGCGAGTTGGCCTCTACGTCTCCGTGGGACTTTTATATACATCAATAACGTAATATAACCTAACCTAACCCAACCTAACCTTTCGGCGCTATTATTTGACAACATTACTGGCGAGTTGGCCTCTACGTATCCGCGGGACTTTTATATACATAAATAACGTAATATAACCTAACATAATCCAACCTAACCTTTCGGCGCTATTATTTGACAACATTCCTGGCTTGTTGGCCTCTACGTCTCCGTAGGACTTTTATATACATCAATAGCGTAATATAACCTAACCTAACCCAACCTAAGATCTCGGCATTAATATTAGACAACATTCCTGGCGAGTTGGCCTCTACGTCTCCGTGGGACCTTCATATACATCAATAACGTAATATAACCTAACCTAACCCAACCTAACCTTTCGGCGCTATTATTTGACAACATTCCTGGCTTGTTGGCCTCTACGTCTCCGTGGGACATTCATATCCATCAATAACGTAATATAACCTGACCTAACTCAACCTAACCTTTCGGCGCTATTATTTGACAACATTCCTGGCGAGTTGGCCTCTACGTCTCCGTGGGACTTTTATATACATCAATAGCGTAATATAACCTAACCTAACCCAACCTAAGATCTCGGCGCTAATATTTGACAACATTCCTGTCGAGTTGGCCTCTACGTCTCCATAGGACTTTTATATACATCAATAGCGTAATATAACCTAACCTAACCCAACCTAAGATCTCGCAATTAATATTAGCCAACATTCCTGGCGAGTTGGCCTCTACGTCTCCGTGGGACCTTCATATACATCAATAACGTAATATAACCTAACCTAACCCAACCTAACCTTTCGGCGCTATTATTTGACCACATTCCTGGCTTGTTGGCCTCTACTTCTCCGTGGGACAATCATATCCATCAATAACGTAATATAACCTGACCTAACTCAACCTAACCTTTCGGCGCTATTATTTGACAACATTCCTGGCGAGTTGGCCTCTACGTCTCCGTGGGGCCTTTATATACATCAATAACGTAATATAACCTAACCTAACACAACCCAACGTCTCGGCACTAATATTTGACAACATCCCTGGCGAGTTGGCCTCTACGTCTCCGTAGGGCCTTATATACATCAATAACGTAATATAACCTAACCTAACACAACCCAACCTCTCGGCCCTAATATTTGACAACATTCCTGGCGAGTTGGCGTCTACGTCTCCGTGGGACTTTTATATATATCAATAACGTAATATAACCTAACCTAACCCAACCTAACCTTTCGGCGCTATTATTTGACAACATTACTGGCGAGTTGGCCTCTACGTCTCCGTGGGACTTTTATATACATCAATAACGTAATATAACCTAACCTAACCCAACCTAACCTTTCGGCGCTATTATTTGAAAACATTCCTGGCGAGTTGGCCTCTACGTCTCCGTGGGACCTTCATATACATCAATAACGTAATATAACCTAACTTAACCCAACCTAACCTTTCGGCGCTATTATTTGACAACATTCCTGGCGAGTTGGCCTCTACGTCTCCGTGGGACATTCATATACATCAATAACGTAATATAACCTAACATAACCCAACCTAACCACTCGGCGCTATTATTTGACCACATTCCTGGCGAGTTGGCCTCTACGTCTCCGTGGGACCTTCATATACATCAATAACGTAATATAACCTAACTTAACCCAACCTATCCTTTCGGCGCTATTATTTGACAACATTCCTGGCGAGTTGGCCTCTACGTCTCCGTGGGACCTTCATATACATCAATAACGTAATATAACCTAACCTAACCCAACCTAACCACTCGGCGCTATTATTTGACCACATTCCTGTCGAGTTGTCCTCTACGTCTCCGTGGGACTTTTATATACATCAATAGCGTAATATAACCTAACCTAACACAACCTATCATCTCGGTACTAATATTTGACAACATTCCTGGCGAGTTGGACTCTACGTCTCCGTGGGAATTTTATATATATCAATAGCGTAATATAACCTAACCTAACCCAACCTAACCACTCGGCGCTATTATTTGACCACATTCCTGTCGAGTTGGCCTCTACGTCTCCGTGGGACTTTTATATACATCAATAGCGTAATATAACCTAACCTAACACAACCTATCATCTCGGTACTAATATTTGACAACATTCCTGGCGAGTTGGACTCTACGTCTCCGTGGGAATTTTATATATATCAATAGCGTAATATAACCTAACCTAACCCAACCTAACACCTCGGCGGTAATATTTGACAACATTCCTGGCGAGTTGGCCTCTACGTCTCCGTGGGGCCTTTATATACATCAATAACGTAATATAACCTAACCTAACACAACCCAACGTCTCGGCACTAATATTTGACAACATTCCTGGCGAGTTGGCCTCTACGTCTCCGTAGGGCCTTATATACATCAATAACGTAATATAACCTAACCTAACACAACCCAACCTCTCGGCACTAATATTTGACAACATTCCTGGCGAGTTGGCCTCTACGTCTCCGTGGGACTTTTATATACATCAATAACGTAATATAACCTAACCTAACCCAACCTAACCTTTCGGCGCTATTATTTGACAACATTACTGGCGAGTTGGCCTCTACGTATCCGCGGGACTTTTATATACATAAATAACGTAATATAACCTAACCTAATCCAACCTAACCTTTCGGCGCTATTATTTGACAACATTCCTGGCTTGTTGGCCTCTACGTCTCCGTAGGACTTTTATATACATCAATAGCGTAATATAACCTAACCTAACCCAACCTAAGATCTCGGCATTAATATTAGACAACATTCCTGGCGAGTTGGCCTCTACGTCTCCGTGGGACCTTCATATACATCAATAACGTAATATAACCTAACCTAACCCAACCTAACCTTTCGGCGCTATTATTTGACAACATTCCTGGCTTGTTGGCCTCTACGTCTCCGTGGGACATTCATATCCATCAATAACGTAATATAACCTGACCTAACTCAACCTAACCTTTCGGCGCTATTATTTGACAACATTCCTGGCTTGTTGGCATCTACGTCTCCGTGGGACATTCATATCCATCAATAACGTAATATAACCTGACC
Source organism: Xylocopa violacea (assembly GCA_963969225.1). Classification (NCBI taxonomy): domain Eukaryota; kingdom Metazoa; phylum Arthropoda; class Insecta; order Hymenoptera; family Apidae; genus Xylocopa; species Xylocopa violacea. The sequence goes on along the minus strand of CAXAJV010000135.1, from coordinate 3,858,944 downwards.
TAACTCAACCTAACCTTTCGGCGCTATTATTTGACAACATTCCTGGCGAGTTGGCCTCTACGTCTCCGTGGGGCCTTTATATACATCAATAACGTAATATAACCTAACCTAACACAACCCAACGTCTCGGCACTAATATTTGACAACATTCCTGGCGAGTTGGCCTCTACGTCTCCGTAGGGCCTTATATACATCAATAACGTAATATAACCTAACCTAACACAACCCAACCTCTCGGCACTAATATTTGACAACATTCCTGGCGAGTTGGCCTCTACGTCTCCGTGGGACTTTTATATACATCAATAACGTAATATAACCTAACCTAACCCAACCTAACCTTTCGGCGCTATTATTTGACAACATTCCTGGCGAGTTGGCCTCTACGTCTCCGTGGGACTTTTATATACATCAATAACGTAATATAACCTAACCTAACCCAACCTAACCTTTCGGCGCTATTATTTGACAACATTACTGGCGAGTTGGCCTCTACGTCTCCGTGGGACTTTTATATACATCAATAACGTAATATAACCTAACCTAACCCAACCTAACCTTTCGGCGCTATTATTTGAAAACATTCCTGGCGAGTTGGCCTCTACGTCTCCGTGGGACCTTCATATACATCAATAACGTAATATAACCTAACTTAACCCAACCTAACCTTTCAGCGCTATTATTTGACAACATTCCTGGCGAGTTGGCCTCTACGTCTTCGTGGGACATTCATATACATCAATAACGTAATATAACCTAACATAACCCAACCTAACCACTCGGCGCTATTATTTGACCACATTCCTGTCGAGTTGGCCTCTACGTCTCCGTGGGACTTTTATATACATCAATAGCGTAATATAACCTAACCTAACACAACCTATCATCTCGGTACTAATATTTGACAACATTCCTGGCGAGTTGGACTCTACGTCTCCGTGGGAATTTTATATATATCAATAGCGTAATATAACCTAACCTAACCCAACCTAACACCTCGGCGGTAATATTTGACAACATTCCTGGCGAGTTGGCCTCTACGTCTCCGTGGGGCCTTTATATACATCAATAACGTAATATAACCTAACCTAACACAACCCAACGTCTCGGCACTAATATTTGACAACATTCCTGGCGAGTTGGCCTCTACGTCTCCGTAGGGCCTTATATACATCAATAACGTAATATAACCTAACCTAACACAACCCAACCTCTCGGCACTAATATTTGACAACATTCCTGGCGAGTTGGCCTCTACGTCTCCGTGGGACTTTTATATACATCAATAACGTAATATAACCTAACCTAACCCAACCTAACCTTTCGGCGCTATTATTTGACAACATTACTGGCGAGTTGGCCTCTACGTATCCGCGGGACTTTTATATACATAAATAACGTAATATAACCTAACCTAATCCAACCTAACCTTTCGGCGCTATTATTTGACAACATTCCTGGCTTGTTGGCCTCTACGTCTCCGTAGGACTTTTATATACATCAATAGCGTAATATAACCTAACCTAACCCAACCTAAGATCTCGGCATTAATATTAGACAACATTCCTGGCGAGTTGGCCTCTACGTCTCCGTGGGACCTTCATATACATCAATAACGTAATATAACCTAACCTAACCCAACCTAACCTTTCGGCGCTATTATTTGACAACATTCCTGGCTTGTTGGCCTCTACGTCTCCGTGGGACATTCATATCCATCAATAACGTAATATAACCTGACCTAACTCAACCTAACCTTTCGGCGCTATTATTTGACAACATTCCTGGCGAGTTGGCCTCTACGTCTCCGTGGGGCCTTTATATACATCAATAACGTAATATAACCTAACCTAACACAACCCAACGTCTCGGCACTAATATTTGACAACATTCCTGGCGAGTTGGCCTCTACGTCTCCGTAGGGCCTTATATACATCAATAACGTAATATAACCTAACCTAACACAACCCAACCTCTCGGCACTAATATTTGACAACATTCCTGGCGAGTTGGCCTCTACGTCTCCGTGGGACTTTTATATACATCAATAACGTAATATAACCTAACCTAACCCAACCTAACCTTTCGGCGCTATTATTTGACAACATTCCTGGCGAGTTGGCGTCTACGTCTCCGTGGGACTTTTATATATATCAATAACGTAATATAACCTAACCTAACCCAACCTAACCTTTCGGCGCTATTATTTGACAACATTACTGGCGAGTTGGCCTCTACGTCTCCGTGGGACTTTTATATACATCAATAACGTAATATAACCTAACCTAACCCAACCTAACCTTTCGGCGCTATTATTTGAAAACATTCCTGGCGAGTTGGCCTCTACGTCTCCGTGGGACCTTCATATACATCAATAACGTAATATAACCTAACTTAACCCAACCTAACCTTTCGGCGCTATTATTTGACAACATTCCTGGCGAGTTGGCCTCTACGTCTCCGTGGGACATTCATATACATCAATAACGTAATATAACCTAACATAACCCAACCTAACCACTCGGCGCTATTATTTGACCACATTCCTGTCGAGTTGGCCTCTACGTCTCCGTGGGACTTTTATATACATCAATAGCGTAATATAACCTAACCTAACACAACCTATCATCTCGGTACTAATATTTGACAACATTCCTGGCGAGTTGGACTCTACGTCTCCGTGGGAATTTTATATATATCAATAGCGTAATATAACCTAACCTAACCCAACCTAACACCTCGGCGGTAATATTTGACAACATTCCTGGCGAGTTGGCCTCTACGTCTCCGTGGGGCCTTTATATACATCAATAACGTAATATAACCTAACCTAACACAACCCAACGTCTCGGCACTAATATTTGACAACATTCCTGGCGAGTTGGCCTCTACGTCTCCGTAGGGCCTTATATACATCAATAACGTAATATAACCTAACCTAACACAACCCAACCTCTCGGCACTAATATTTGACAACATTCCTGGCGAGTTGGCCTCTACGTCTCCGTGGGACTTTTATATACATCAATAACGTAATATAACCTAACCTAACCCAACCTAACCTTTCGGCGCTATTATTTGACAACATTCCTGGCGAGTTGGCCTCTACGTCTCCGTGGGACTTTTATATACATCAATAACGTAATATAACCTAACCTAACCCAACCTAACCTTTCGGCGCTATTATTTGACAACATTACTGGCGAGTTGGCCTCTACGTCTCCGTGGGACTTTTATATACATCAATAACGTAATATAACCTAACCTAACCCAACCTAACCTTTCGGCGCTATTATTTGAAAACATTCCTGGCGAGTTGGCCTCTACGTCTCCGTGGGACCTTCATATACATCAATAACGTAATATAACCTAACTTAACCCAACCTAACCTTTCGGCGCTATTATTTGACAACATTCCTGGCGAGTTGGCCTCTACGTCTCCGTGGGACATTCATATACATCAATAACGTAATATAACCTAACATAACCCAACCTAACCACTCGGCGCTATTATTTGACCACATTCCTGTCGAGTTGGCCTCTACGTCTCCGTGGGACTTTTATATACATCAATAGCGTAATATAACCTAACCTAACACAACCTATCATCTCGGTACTAATATTTGACAACATTCCTGGCGAGTTGGAATCTACGTCTCCGTGGGAATTTTATATATATCAATAGCGTAATATAACCTAACCTAACCCAACCTAACACCTCGGCGGTAATATTTGACAACATTCCTGGCGAGTTGGCCTCTACGTCTCCGTGGGGCCTTTATATACATCAATAACGTAATATAACCTAACCTAACACAACCCAACGTCTCGGCACTAATATTTGACAACATTCCTGGCGAGTTGGCCTCTACGTCTCCGTAGGGCCTTATATACATCAATAACGTAATATAACCTAACCTAACACAACCCAACCTCTCGGCACTAATATTTGACAACATTCCTGGCGAGTTGGCCTCTACGTCTCCGTGGGACTTTTATATACATCAATAACGTAATATAACCTAACCTAACCCAACCTAACCTTTCGGCGCTATTATTTGACAACATTACTGGCGAGTTGGCCTCTACGTATCCGCGGGACTTTTATATACATAAATAACGTAATATAACCTAACCTAATCCAACCTAACCTTTCGGCGCTATTATTTGACAACATTCCTGGCTTGTTGGCCTCTACGTCTCCGTAGGACTTTTATATACATCAATAGCGTAATATAACCTAACCTAACCCAACCTAAGATCTCGGCATTAATATTAGACAACATTCCTGGCGAGTTGGCCTCTACGTCTCCGTGGGACCTTCATATACATCAATAACGTAATATAACCTAACCTAACCCAACCTAACCTTTCGGCGCTATTATTTGACAACATTCCTGGCTTGTTGGCCTCTACGTCTCCGTGGGACATTCATATCCATCAATAACGTAATATAACCTGACCTAACTCAACCTAACCTTTCGGCGCTATTATTTGACAACATTCCTGGCGAGTTGGCCTCTACGTCTCCGTGGGGCCTTTATATACATCAATAACGTAATATAACCTAACCTAACACAACCCAACGTCTCGGCACTAATATTTGACAACATTCCTGGCGAGTTGGCCTCTACGTCTCCGTAGGGCCTTATATACATCAATTACGTAATATAACCTAACCTAACACAACCCAACCTCTCGGCACTAATATTTGACAACATTCCTGGCGAGTTGGCCTCTACGTCTCCGTGGGACTTTTATATACATCAATAACGTAATATAACCTAACCTAACCCAACCTAACCTTTCGGCGCTATTATTTGACAACATTCCTGGCGAGTTGGCGTCTACGTCTCCGTGGGACTTTTATATATATCAATAACGTAATATAACCTAACCTAACCCAACCTAACCTTTCGGCGCTATTATTTGACAACATTACTGGCGAGTTGGCCTCTACGTCTCCGTGGGACTTTTATATACATCAATAACGTAATATAACCTAACCTAACCCAACCTAACCTTTCGGCGCTATTATTTGAAAACATTCCTGGCGAGTTGGCCTCTACGTCTCCGTGGGACCTTCATATACATCAATAACGTAATATAACCTAACTTAACCCAACCTAACCTTTCGGCGCTATTATTTGACAACATTCCTGGCGAGTTGGCCTCTACGTCTCCGTGGGACATTCATATACATCAATAACGTAATATAACCTAACATAACCCAACCTAACCACTCGGCGCTATTATTTGACCACATTCCTGTCGAGTTGGCCTCTACGTCTCCGTGGGACTTTTATATACATCAATAGCGTAATATAACCTAACCTAACACAACCTATCATCTCGGTACTAATATTTGACAACATTCCTGGCGAGTTGGACTCTACGTCTCCGTGGGAATTTTATATATATCAATAGCGTAATATAACCTAACCTAACCCAACCTAACACCTCGGCGGTAATATTTGACAACATTCCTGGCGAGTTGGCCTCTACGTCTCCGTGGGGCCTTTATATACATCAATAACGTAATATAACCTAACCTAACACAACCCAACGTCTCGGCACTAATATTTGACAACATTCCTGGCGAGTTGGCCTCTACGTCTCCGTAGGGCCTTATATACATCAATAACGTAATATAACCTAACCTAACACAACCCAACCTCTCGGCACTAATATTTGACAACATTCCTGGCGAGTTGGCCCCTACGTCTCCGTGGGACTTTTATATACATCAATAACGTAATATAACCTAACCTAACCCAACCTAACCTTTCGGCGCTATTATTTGACAACATTACTGGCGATTTGGCCTCTACGTATCCGCGGGACTTTTATATACATCAATAACGTAATATAACCTAACCTAATCCAACCTAACCTTTCGGCGCTATTATTTGACAACATTCCTGTCTTGTTGGCCTCTACGTCTCCGTAGGACTTTTATATACATCAATAGCGTAATATAACCTAACCTAACCCAACCTAAGATCTCGGCATTAATATTAGACAACATTCCTGGCGAGTTGGCCTCTACGTCTCCGTGGGACCTTCATATACATCAATAACGTAATATAACCTAACCTAACCCAACCTAACCTTTCGGCGCTATTATTTGACAACATTCCTGGCTTGTTGGCCTCTACGTCTCCGTGGGACATTCATATCCATCAATAACGTAATATAACCTGACCTAACTCAACCTAACCTTTCGGCGCTATTATTTGACAACATTCCTGGCTTGTTGGCCTCTACGTCTCCGTGGGACATTCATATCCATCAATAACGTAATATAACCTGACCTAACTCAACCTAACCTTTCGGCGCTATTATTTGACAACATTCCTGGCGAGTTGGCCTCTACGTCTCCGTGGGACTTTTATATACATCAATAGCGTAATATAACCTAACCTAACCCAACCTAAGATCTCGGCGCTAATATTTGACAACATTCCTGTCGAGTTGGCCTCTACGTCTCCATAGGACTTTTATATACATCAATAGCGTAATATAACCTAACCTAACCCAACCTAAGATCTCGCAATTAATATTAGCCAACATTCCTGGCGAGTTGGCCTCTACGTCTCCGTGGGACCTTCATATACATCAATAACGTAATATAACCTAACCTAACCCAACCTAACCTTTCGGCGCTATTATTTGACCACATTCCTGGCTTGTTGGCCTCTACTTCTCCGTGGGACAATCATATCCATCAATAACGTAATATAACCTGACCTAACTCAACCTAACCTTTCGGCGCTATTATTTGACAACATTCCTGGCGAGTTGGCCTCTACGTCTCCGTGGGGCCTTTATATACATCAATAACGTAATATAACCTAACCTAACACAACCCAACGTCTCGGCACTAATATTTGACAACATCCCTGGCGAGTTGGCCTCTACGTCTCCGTAGGGCCTTATATACATCAATAACGTAATATAACCTAACCTAACACAACCCAACCTCTCGGCCCTAATATTTGACAACATTCCTGGCGAGTTGGCGTCTACGTCTCCGTGGGACTTTTATATATATCAATAACGTAATATAACCTAACCTAACCCAACCTAACCTTTCGGCGCTATTATTTGACAACATTACTGGCGAGTTGGCCTCTACGTCTCCGTGGGACTTTTATATACATCAATAACGTAATATAACCTAACCTAACCCAACCTAACCTTTCGGCGCTATTATTTGAAAACATTCCTGGCGAGTTGGCCTCTACGTCTCCGTGGGACCTTCATATACATCAATAACGTAATATAACCTAACTTAACCCAACCTAACCTTTCGGCGCTATTATTTGACAACATTCCTGGCGAGTTGGCCTCTACGTCTCCGTGGGACATTCATATACATCAATAACGTAATATAACCTAACATAACCCAACCTAACCACTCGGCGCTATTATTTGACCACATTCCTGGCGAGTTGGCCTCTACGTCTCCGTGGGACCTTCATATACATCAATAACGTAATATAACCTAACTTAACCCAACCTATCCTTTCGGCGCTATTATTTGACAACATTCCTGGCGAGTTGGCCTCTACGTCTCCGTGGGACCTTCATATACATCAATAACGTAATATAACCTAACCTAACCCAACCTAACCACTCGGCGCTATTATTTGACCACATTCCTGTCGAGTTGTCCTCTACGTCTCCGTGGGACTTTTATATACATCAATAGCGTAATATAACCTAACCTAACACAACCTATCATCTCGGTACTAATATTTGACAACATTCCTGGCGAGTTGGACTCTACGTCTCCGTGGGAATTTTATATATATCAATAGCGTAATATAACCTAACCTAACCCAACCTAACCACTCGGCGCTATTATTTGACCACATTCCTGTCGAGTTGGCCTCTACGTCTCCGTGGGACTTTTATATACATCAATAGCGTAATATAACCTAACCTCACACAACCTATCATCTCGGTACTAATATTTGACAACATTCCTGGCGAGTTGGACTCTACGTCTCCGTGGGAATTTTATATATATCAATAGCGTAATATAACCTAACCTAACCCAACCTAACACCTCGGCGGTAATATTTGACAACATTCCTGGCGAGTTGGCCTCTACGTCTCCGTGGGGCCTTTATATACATCAATAACGTAATATAACCTAACCTAACACAACCCAACGTCTCGGCACTAATATTTGACAACATTCCTGCCGAGTTGGCCTCTACGTCTCCGTAGGCCCTTATATACATCAATAACGTAATATAACCTAACCTAACACAACCCAACCTCTCGGCACTAATATTTGACAACATTCCTGGCGAGTTGGCCTCTACGTCTCCGTGGGACTTTTATATACATCAATAACGTAATATAACCTAACCTAACCCAACCTAACCTTTCGGCGCTATTATTTGACAACATTACTGGCGAGTTGGCCTCTACGTATCCGCGGGACTTTTATATACATAAATAACGTAATATAACCTAACCTAATCCAACCTAACCTTTCGGCGCTATTATTTGACAACATTCCTGGCTTGTTGGCCTCTACGTCTCCGTAGGACTTTTATATACATCAATAGCGTAATATAACCTAACCTAACCCAACCTAAGATCTCGGCATTAATATTAGACAACATTCCTGGCGAGTTGGCCTCTACGTCTCCGTGGGACCTTCATATACATCAATAACGTAATATAACCTAACCTAACCCAACCTAACCTTTCGGCGCTATTATTTGACAACATTCCTGGCTTGTTGGCCTCTACGTCTCCGTGGGACATTCATATCCATCAATAACGTAATATAACCTGACCTAACTCAACCTAACCTTTCGGCGCTATTATTTGACAACATTCCTGGCTTGTTGGCCTCTACGTCTCCGTGGGACATTCATATCCATCAATAACGTAATATAACCTGACCTAACTCAACCTAACCTTTCGGCGCTATTATTTGACAACATTCCTGGCGAGTTGGCCTCTACGTCTCCGTGGGGCCTTTATATACATCAATAACGTAATATAACCTAACCTAACACAACCCAACGTCTCGGCACTAATATTTGACAACATTCCTGGCGAGTTGGCCTCTACGTCTCCGTAGGGCCTTATATACATCAATAACGTAATATAACCTAACCTAACACAACCCAACCTCTCGGCACTAATATTTGACAACATTCCTGGCGAGTTGGCCTCTACGTGTCCGTGGGACTTTTATATACATCAATAACGTAATATAACCTAACCTAACCCAACCTAACCTTTCGGCGCTATTATTTGACAACATTCCTGGCGAGTTGGCCTCTACGTCTCCGTGGGACATTCATATACATCAATAACGTAATATAACCTAACATAACCCAACCTAACCACTCGGCGCTATTATTTGACCACATTCCTGGCGAGTTGGCCTCTACGTCTCCGTGGGACTTTTATATACATCAATAGCGTAATATAACCTAACCTAACACAACCTATCATCTCGGTACTAATATTTGACAACATTCCTGGCGAGTTGGACTCTACGTCTCCGTGGGAATTTTATATATATCAATAGCGTAATATAACCTAACCTAACCCAACCTAACACCTCGGCGGTAATATTTGACAACATTCCTGGCGAGTTGGCCTCTACGTCTTCGTGGGGCCTTTATATACATCAATAACGTAATATAACCTAACCTAACACAACCCAACGTCTCGGCACTAATATTTGACAACATTCCTGGCGAGTTGGCCTCTACGTCTCCGTAGGGCCTTATATACATCAATAACGTAATATAACCTAACCTAACACAACCCAACCTCTCGGCACTAATATTTGACAACATTCCTGGCGAGTTGGCCTCTACGTCTCCGTGGGACATTTATATACATCAATAACGTAATATAACCTAACCTAACCCAACCTAACCTTTCGGCGCTATTATTTGACAACATTACTGGCGAGTTGGCCTCTACGTATCCGCGGGACTTTTATATACATCAATAACGTAATATAACCTAACCTAATCCAACCTAACCTTTCGGCGCTATTATTTGACAACATTCCTGGCTTGTTGGCCTCTACGTCTCCGTAGGACTTTTATATACATCAATAGCGTAATATAACCTAACCTAACCCAACCTAAGATCTCGGCATTAATATTAGACAACATTCCTGGCGAGTTGGCCTCTACGTCTCCGTGGGACCTTCATATACATCAATAACGTAATATAACCTAACCTAACCCAACCTAACCTTTCGGCGCTATTATTTGACAACATTCCTGGCTTGTTGGCCTCTACGTCTCCGTGGGACATTCATATCCATCAATAACGTAATATAACCTGACCTAACTCAACCTAACCTTTCGGCGCTATTATTTGACAACATTCCTGGCTTGTTGGCCTCTACGTCTCCGTGGGACATTCATATCCATCAATAACGTAATATAACCTGACCTAACTCAACCTAACCTTTCGGCGCTATTATTTGACAACATTCCTGGCGAGTTGGCCTCTACGTCTCCGTGGGACTTTTATATACATCAATAGCGTAATATAACCTAACCTAACCCAACCTAAGATCTCGGCGCTAATATTTGACAACATTCCTGTCGAGTTGGCCTCTACGTCTCCATAGGACTTTTATATACATCAATAGCGTAATATAACCTAACCTAACCCAACCTAAGATCTCGCAATTAATATTAGCCAACATTCCTGGCGAGTTGGCCTCTACGTCTCCGTGGGACCTTCATATACATCAATAACGTAATATAACCTAACCTAACCCAACCTAACCTTTCGGCGCTATTATTTGACCACATTCCTGGCTTGTTGGCCTCTACTTCTCCGTGGGACAATCATATCCATCAATAACGTAATATAACCTGACCTAACTCAACCTAACCTTTCGGCGCTATTATTTGACAACATTCCTGGCGAGTTGGCTTCTACGTCTCCGTGGGGCCTTTATATACATCAATAACGTAATATAACCTAACCTAACACAACCCAACGTCTCGGCACTAAAATTTGACAACATCCCTGGCGAGTTGGCCTCTACGTCTCCGTAGGGCCTTATATACATCAATAACGTAATATAACCTAACCTAACACAACCCAACCTCTCGGCACTAATATTTGACAACATTCCTGGCGAGTTGGCCTCTACGTCTCCGTGGGACTTTTATATACATCAATAACGTAATATAACCTAACCTAACCCAACCTAACCTTTCGGCGCTATTATTTGACAACATTACTGGCGAGTTGGCCTCTACGTATCCGCGGGACTTTTATATACATCAATAACGTAATATAACCTAACCTAATCCAACCTAACCTTTCGGCGCTATTATTTGACAACATTCCTGGCTTGTTGGCCTCTACGTCTCCGTAGGACTTTTATATACATCAATAGCGTAATATATCCTAACCTAACCCAACCTAAGATCTCGGCATTAATATTAGACAACATTCCTGGCTTGTTGGCCTCTACGTCTCCGTGGGACATTCATATCCATCAATAACGTAATATAACCTAACCTAACCCAACCTAACCTTTCGGCGCTATTATTTGACAACATTCCTGGCGAGTTGGCCTCTACGTCTCCGTGGGACCTTCATATACATCAATAACGTAATATAACCTAACTTAACCCAACCTATCCTTTCGGCGCTATTATTTGACAACATTCCTGGCGAGTTGGCCTCTACGTCTCCGTGGGACCTTCATATACATCAATAACGTAATATAACCTAACCTAACCCAACCTAACCACTCGGCGCTATTATTTGACCACATTCCTGTCGAGTTGTCCTCTACGTCTCCGTGGGACTTTTATATACATCAATAGCGTAATATAACCTAACCTAACACAACCTATCATCTCGGTACTAATATTTGACAACATTCCTGGCGAGTTGGACTCTACGTCTCCGTGGGAATTTTATATATATCAATAGCGTAATATAACCTAACCTAACCCAACCTAACCACTCGGCGCTATTATTTGACCACATTCCTGTCGAGTTGGCCTCTACGTCTCCGTGGGACTTTTATATACATCAATAGCGTAATATAACCTAACCTCACACAACCTATCATCTCGGTACTAATATTTGACAACATTCCTGGCGAGTTGGACTCTACGTCTCCGTGGGAATTTTATATATATCAATAGCGTAATATAACCTAACCTAACCCAACCTAACACCTCGGCGGTAATATTTGACAACATTCCTGGCGAGTTGGCCTCTACGTCTCCGTGGGGCCTTTATATACATCAATAACGTAATATAACCTAACCTAACACAACCCAACGTCTCGGCACTAATATTTGACAACATTCCTGCCGAGTTGGCCTCTACGTCTCCGTAGGCCCTTATATACATCAATAACGTAATATAACCTAACGTAACACAACCCAACCTCTCGGCACTAATATTTGACAACATTCCTGGCGAGTTGGCCTCTACGTCTCCGTGGGACTTTTATATACATCAATAACGTAATATAACCTAACCTAACCCAACCTAACCTTTCGGCGCTATTATTTGACAACATTACTGGCGAGTTGGCCTCTACGTATCCGCGGGACTTTTATATACATAAATAACGTAATATAACCTAACCTAATCCAACCTAACCTTTCGGCGCTATTATTTGACAACATTCCTGGCTTGTTGGCCTCTACGTCTCCGTAGGACTTTTATATACATCAATAGCGTAATATAACCTAACCTAACCCAACCTAAGATCTCGGCATTAATATTAGACAACATTCCTGGCGAGTTGGCCTCTACGTCTCCGTGGGACCTTCATATACATCAATAACGTAATATAACCTAACCTAACCCAACCTAACCTTTCGGCGCTATTATTTGACAACATTCCTGGCTTGTTGGCCTCTACGTCTCCGTGGGACATTCATATCCATCAATAACGTAATATAACCTGACCTAACTCAACCTAACCTTTCGGCGCTATTATTTGACAACATTCCTGGCTTGTTGGCCTCTACGTCTCCGTGGGACATTCATATCCATCAATAACGTAATATAACCTGACCTAACTCAACCTAACCTTTCGGCGCTATTATTTGACAACATTCCTGGCGAGTTGGCCTCTACGTCTCCGTGGGGCCTTTATATACATCAATAACGTAATATAACCTAACCTAACACAACCCAACGTCTCGGCACTAATATTTGACAACATTCCTGGCGAGTTGGCCTCTACGTCTCCGTAGGGCCTTATATACATCAATAACGTAATATAACCTAACCTAACACAACCCAACCTCTCGGCACTAATATTTGACAACATTCCTGGCGAGTTGGCCTCTACGTGTCCGTGGGACTTTTATATACATCAATAACGTAATATAACCTAACCTAACCCAACCTAACCTTTCGGCGCTATTATTTGACAACATTCCTGGCGAGTTGGCCTCTACGTCTCCGTGAGACCTTCATATCCATCAATAACGTAATATAACCTAACTTAACCCAACCTAACCTTTCGGCGCTATTATTTGACAACATTCCTGGCGAGTTGGCCTCTACGTCTCCGTGGGACATTCATATCCATCAATAACGTAATATAACCTAACCTAACCCAACCTAACCTTTCGGCGCTATTATTTGACAACATTCCTGGCGAGTTGGCCTCTACGTCTCCGTGGGACCTTCATATACATCAATAACGTAATATAACCTAACTTAACCCAACCTAACCTTTCGGCGCTATTATTTGACAACATTCCTGGCGAGTTGGCCTCTACGTCTCCGTGGGACCTTCATATACATCAATAACGTAATATAACCTAACCTAACCCAACCTAACCACTCGGCGCTATTATTTGACCACATTCCTGTCGAGTTGTCCTCTACGTCTCCGTGGGACTTTTATATACATCAATAGCGTAATATAACCTAACCTAACACAACCTATCATCTCGGTACTAATATTTGACAACATTCCTGGCGAGTTGGACTCTACGTCTCCGTGGGAATTTTATATATATCAATAGCGTAATATAACCTAACCTAACCCAACCTAACCACTCGGCGCTATTATTTGACCACATTCCTGTCGAGTTGGCCTCTACGTCTCCGTGGGACTTTTATATACATCAATAGCGTAATATAACCTAACCTCACACAACCTATCATCTCGGTACTAATATTTGACAACATTCCTGGCGAGTTGGACTCTACGTCTCCGTGGGAATTTTATATATATCAATAGCGTAATATAACCTAACCTAACCCAACCTAACACCTCGGCGGTAATATTTGACAACATTCCTGGCGAGTTGGCCTCTACGTCTCCGTGGGGCCTTTATATACATCAATAACGTAATATAACCTAACCTAACACAACCCAACGTCTCGGCACTAATATTTGACAACATTCCTGGCGAGTTGGCCTCTACGTCTCCGTAGGCCCTTATATACATCAATAACGTAATATAACCTAACCTAACACAACCCAACCTCTCGGCACTAATATTTGACAACATTCCTGGCGAGTTGGCCTCTACGTCTCCGTGGGACTTTTATATACATCAATAACGTAATATAACCTAACCTAACCCAACCTAACCTTTCGGCGCTATTATTTGACAACATTACTGGCGAGTTGGCCTCTACGTATCCGCGGGACTTTTATATACATAAATAACGTAATATAACCTAACCTAATCCAACCTAACCTTTCGGCGCTATTATTTGACAACATTCCTGGCTTGTTGGCCTCTACGTCTCCGTAGGACTTTTATATACATCAATAGCGTAATATAACCTAACCTAACCCAACCTAAGATCTCGGCATTAATATTAGACAACATTCCTGGCGAGTTGGCCTCTACGTCTCCGTGGGACCTTCATATACATCAATAACGTAATATAACCTAACCTAACCCAACCTAACCTTTCGGCGCTATTATTTGACAACATTCCTGGCTTGTTGGCCTCTACGTCTCCGTGGGACATTCATATCCATCAATAACGTAATATAACCTGACCTAACTCAACCTAACCTTTCGGCGCTATTATTTGACAACATTCCTGGCTTGTTGGCCTCTACGTCTCCGTGGGACATTCATATCCATCAATAACGTAATATAACCTGACCTAACTCAACCTAACCTTTCGGCGCTATTATTTGACAACATTCCTGGCGAGTTGGCCTCTACGTCTCCGTGGGGCCTTTATATACATCAATAACGTAATATAACCTAACCTAACACAACCCAACGTCTCGGCACTAATATTTGACAACATTCCTGGCGAGTTGGCCTCTACGTCTCCGTAGGGCCTTATATACATCAATAACGTAATATAACCTAACCTAACACAACCCAACCTCTCGGCACTAATATTTGACAACATTCCTGGCGAGTTGGCCTCTACGTGTCCGTGGGACTTTTATATACATCAATAACGTAATATAACCTAACCTAGCCCAACCTAACCTTTCGGCGCTATTATTTGACAACATTCCTGGCGAGTTGGCCTCTACGTCTCCGTGAGACCTTCATATCCATCAATAACGTAATATAACCTAACTTAACCCAACCTAACCGTTCGGCGCTATTATTTGACAACATTCCTGGCGAGTTGGCCTCTACGTCTCCGTGGGACTTTTATATACATCAATAACGTAATATAACCTAACCTAACCCAACCTAACCTTTCGGCGCTATTATTTGACAACATTACTGGCGAGTTTGCCTCTACGTCTCCGTGGGACTTTTATATACATCAATAACGTAATATAACCTAACCTAACCCAACCTAACCTTTCGGCGCTATTATTTGAAAACATTCCTGGCGAGTTGGCCTCTACGTCTCCGTGGGACCTTCATATACATCAATAACGTAATATAACCTAACTTAACCCAACCTAACCTTTCGGCGCTATTATTTGACAACATTCCTGGCGAGTTGGCCTCTACGTCTCCGTGGGACATTCATATACATCAATAACGTAATATAACCTAACATAACCCAACCTAACCACTCGGCGCTATTATTTGACCACATTCCTGTCGAGTTGGCCTCTACGTCTCCGCGGGACTTTTATATACATCAATAGCGTAATATAACCTAACCTCACACAACCTATCATCTCGGTACTAATATTTGACAACATTCCTGGCGAGTTGGACTCTACGTCTCCGTGGGAATTTTATATATATCAATAGCGTAATATAACCTAACCTAACCCAACCTAACACCTCGGCGGTAATATTTGACAACATTCCTGGCGAGTTGGCCTCTACGTCTCCGTGGGGCCTTTATATACATCAATAACGTAATATAACCTAACCTAACACAACCCAACGTCTCGGCACTAATATTTGACAACATTCCTGGCGAGTTGGCCTCTACGTCTCCGTAGGGCCTTATATACATCAATAACGTAATATAACCTAACCTAACACAACCCAACCTCTCGGCACTAATATTTGACAACATTCCTGGCGAGTTGGCCTCTACGTCTCCGTGGGACTTTTATATACATCAATAACGTAATATAACCTAACCTAACCCAACCTAACCTTTCGGCGCTATTATTTGACAACATTACTGGCGAGTTGGCCTCTACGTATCCGCGGGACTTTTATATACATCAATAACGTAATATAACCTAACCTAATCCAACCTAACCTTTCGGCGCTATTATTTGACAACATTCCTGGCTTGTTGGCCTCTACGTCTCCGTAGGACTTTTATATACATCAATAGCGTAATATAACCTAACCTAACCCAACCTAAGATCTCGGCATAAATATTAGACAACATTCCTGGCGAGTTGGCCTCTACGTCTCCGTGGGACCTTCATATACATCAATAACGTAATATAACCAACCTAACCCAACCTAACCTTTCGGCGCTATTATTTGACAACATTCCTGGCTTGTTGGCCTCTACGTCTCCGTGGGACATTCATATCCATCAATACCGTAATATAACCTGACCTAACTCAACCTAACCTTTCGGCGCTATTATTTGACAACATTCCTGGGGAGTTGGCCTCTACGTGTCCGTGGGACTTTTATATACATCAATAACGTAATATAACCTAACCTAACCCAACCTAACCTTTCGGCGCTATTATTTGACAACATTACTGGCGAGTTGGCCTCTACGTATCCGCGGGACTTTTATATACATCAATAACGTAATATAACCTAACCTAATCCAACCTAACCTTTCGGCGCTATTATTTGACAACATTCCTGGCTTGTTGGCCTCTACGTCTCCGTAGGTCTTTTATATACATCAATAGCGTAATATATCCTAACCTAACCCAACCTAAGATCTCGGCATTAATATTAGACAACATTCCTGGCGAGTTGGCCTCTACGTCTCCGTGGGACCTTCATATACATCAATAACGTAATATAACCTAACCTAACCCAACCTAACCTTTCGGCGCTACTATTTGACCACATTCCTGGCTTGTTGGTCTCTACGTCTCCGTGGGACATTCATATCCATCAATAACGTAATATAACCTGACCTAAATCAACCTAACCTTTCGGCGCTATTATTTGACAACATTCCTGGCGAGTTGGCCTCTACGTCTCCGTGGGACTTTTATATACATCAATAGCGTAATATAACTTAACCTAACCCAACCTAAGTTCCCGGCGCTAATATTTGACAACATTCCTGTCGAGTTGGCCTCTACGTCTCCGTGGGGCCTTCATATACATCAAAAACGTAA
The DNA here is from genome assembly GCA_963969225.1 of Xylocopa violacea. Classification (NCBI taxonomy): domain Eukaryota; kingdom Metazoa; phylum Arthropoda; class Insecta; order Hymenoptera; family Apidae; genus Xylocopa; species Xylocopa violacea. The sequence goes on along the minus strand of CAXAJV010000135.1, from coordinate 3,841,207 downwards.
TATAACCTAACCTAACGCAACCTAACATCTCGGCGGTAATATTTGACAACATTCCTGGCGAGTTGGCCTCTACGTCTCCGTTGGGCCTTTATATACATCAATAACGTAATATAACCTAACCTAACCCAACCTAAGATCTCGGCATTAATATTAGACAACATTCCTGGCGAGTTGGCCTCTACGTCTCCGTGGGACCTTCATATACATCAATAACGTAATATAACCTAACCTAACCCAACCTAACCTTTCGGCGCTACTATTTGACCACATTCCTGGCTTGTTGGTCTCTACGTCTCCGTGGGACATTCATATCCATCAATAACGTAATATAACCTGACCTAACTCAACCTAACCTTTCGGCGCTATTATTTGACAACATTCCTGGCGAGTTGGCCTCTACGTCTCCGTGGGACTTTTATATACATCAATAGCGTAATATAACCTAACCTAACCCAACCTAAGTTCCCGGCGCTAATATTTGACAACATTCCTGTCGAGTTGGCCTCTACGTCTCCGTGGGGCCTTCATATACATCAAAAACGTAATATAACCTAACCTAACCCAACCTAACATCTCGGCGGTAATATTTGACAACCTTCCTGGCGAGTTGGCCTCTACGTCTCCGTTGGGCCTTTATATACATCAATAACGTAATATAACCTAACCTAACACAACCCAACGTCTCGGCACTAATATTTGGCAACATTCCTGGCGAGTTGGCCTCTACGTCTCCGTGGGACTTTTATATACATCAATAACGTAATATAACCTAACCTAACCCAACCTAACCTGTCGGCGCTATTATTTGACAACATTCCTGGCGAGTTGGCCTCTACGTCTCCGTGGGACATTCATATCCATCAATAACGTAATTTAACCTAAAATAACCCAACGTAACATCTCGGCTGTAATATTTCGCAACATTCCTGGCTTGTTGGCCTCTATGTTTCCGTGGGACCTTTATATACATCAATAACGTAATATAACCTAACCTAACCCAACCTAACATCTCGGCGGTAATATTTGACAACATTCCTGGCGAGTTGGCATCTACGTCTCCGTGAGACCTTCATATCCATCAATAACGTAACCTAACCTTATATAACCCAACCTAACCTCTGGGCGCTATTATTTGACAACATTCCTGTTGAGTTGGCCTCTACGTCTCCGAGGGACTTTTATATACATCAATAGCGTAATATAACTTAACCTACCCCAAACTAACATCTCGGTACTAATATTTGACAAAATTCCTGGCGAGTTGGACTCTACGTCTCCGTGGGACCTTCATGTACATCAATAACGTAAAATAACCTAACCTAAGCCAACCTAACATTTCGGCGGTAATATTTGACAACATTCCTGGGGAGTTGGCCTCTACGTGTCCGTGGGACTTTTATATACATCAATAACGTAATATAACCTAACCTAACCCAACCTAACCTTTCGGCGCTATTATTTGACAACATTCCTGGCGAGTTGGCCTCTACGTCTCCGTGAGACCTTCATATCCATCAATAACGTAATATAACCTAACTTAACCCAACCTAACCTTTCGGCGCTATTATTTGACAACATTCCTGGCTTGTTGGCCTCTACGTCTCCGTAGGACTTTTATATACATCAATAGCGTAATATATCCTAACCTAACCCAACCTAAGATCTCGGCATTAATATTAGACAACATTCCTGGCGAGTTGGCCTCTACGTCTCCGTGGGACCTTCATATACATCAATAACGTAATATAACCTAACCTAACCCAACCTAACCTTTCGGCGCTACTATTTGACCACATTCCTGGCTTGTTGTTCTCTACGTCTCCGTGGGACATTCATATCCATCAATAACGTAATATAACCTGACCTAACTCAACCTAACCTTTCGGCGCTATTATTTGACAACATTCCTGGCGAGTTGGCCTCTACGTCTCCGTGGGACTTTTATATACATCAATAGCGTAATATAACCTAACCTAACCCAACCTAAGTTCCCGGCGCTAATATTTGACAACATTCCTGTCGAGTTGGCCTCTACGTCTCCGTGGGGCCTTCATATACATCAAAAACGTAATATAACCTAACCTAACCCAACCTAACATCTCGGCGGTAATATTTGACAACCTTCCTGGCGAGTTGGCCTCTACGTCTCCGTTGGGCCTTTATATACATCAATAACGTAATATAACCTAACCTAACACAACCCAACGTCTCGGCACTAATATTTGGCAACATTCCTGGCGAGTTGGCCTCTACGTCTCCGTGGGACTTTTATATACATCAATAACGTAATATAACCTAACCTAACCCAACCTAACCTGTCGGCGCTATTATTTGACAACATTCCTGGCGAGTTGGCCTCTACGTCTCCGTGGGACATTCATATCCATCAATAACGTAATTTAACCTAAAATAACCCAACGTAACATCTCGGCTGTAATATTTCACAACATTCCTGGCTTGTTGGCCTCTATGTTTCCGTGGGACCTTTATATACATCAATAACGTAATATAACTTAACCTAACCCAACCTAACATCTCGGCGGTAATATTTGACAACATTCCTGGCGAGTTGGCCTCTACGTCTCCGTGAGACCTTCATATCCATCAATAACGTAACCTAACCTTATATAACCCAACCTAACCTCTGGGCGCTATTATTTGACAACATTCCTGTTGAGTTGGCCTCTACGTCTCCGAGGGACTTTTATATACATCAATAGCGTAATTTAACTTAACCTACCCCAAACTAACATCTCGGTACTAATATTTGACAAAATTCCTGGCGAGTTGGACTCTACGTCTCCGTGGGACCTTCATGTACAACAATAACGTAAAATAACCTAACCTAAGCCAACCTAACATTTCGGCGGTAATATTTGACAACATTCCTGGGGAGTTGGCCTCTACGTGTCCGTGGGACTTTTATATACATCAATAACGTAATATAACCTAACCTAACCCAACCTAACCTTTCGGCGCTATTATTTGACAACATTCCTGGCGAGTTGGCCTCTACGTCTCCGTGGGACTTTTATATACATCAATAATGTAATAGAACCTAACCTAACCCAACCTAACCTTTCGGCGCTATTATTTGACAACATTCCTGGCGAGTTGGCCTCTACGTCTCCGTGGGACTTTTATATACATCAATAATGTAATAGAACCTAACCTAACCCAACCTAACCTTTCGGCGCTATTATTTGACAACATTACTGGCGAGTTGGCCTCTACGTCTCCGTGGGACTTTTATATACATGAATAACGTAATATAACCTAACCTAACCCAACCTAACACCTCGGCGGTAATATTTGACAACATTCCTGGCGAGTTGGCCTCTACGTATCCGTGGGACTTTTATATACATCAATAACGTAAAATAACCTAACCTAATCCAACCTAACATTTCGGCGCTATTATTTGACAACATTCCTGGCTTGTTGGCCTCTACGTCTCCGTAGGACTTTTATATACATCAATAGCGTAATATAACCTAACCCAACCCAACCTAAGATCTCGCAATTAATATTAGCCAACATTCCTGGCGAGTTGGCCTCTACGTCTCCGTGGGACCTTCATATACATCAACAACGTAATATAACCTAACCTAACCCAACCTAACCTTTCGGCGCTATTATTTGACCACATTCCTGGCTTGTTGGCCTCTACGTCTCCGTGGGACATTCATATCCATCAATAACGTAATATAACCTGACCTAACTCAACCTAACCTTTCGGCGCTATTATTTGACAACATTCCTGGCGAGTTGCCCTCTACGTCTCCGTGGGGCCTTTATATACATCAATAACGTAATATAACCTAACCTAACACAACCCAACGTCTCGGCACTAATATTTGACAACATTCCTGGCGAGTTGGCCTCTACGTCTCCGTAGGGCCTTATATACATCAATAACGTAATATAACCTAACCTAACACAACCCAACCTCTCGGCACTAATATTTGACAACATTCCTGGCGAGTTGGCCTCTACGTCTCCGTAGGACTTTTATATACATCAATAGCGTAATATAACCTAACCTAACCCAACCTAAGATCTCGGCATTAATATTAGACAACATTCCTGGCGAGTTGGCCTCTACGTCTCCGTGGGACCTTCATATACATCAATAACGTAATATAACCTAACCTAACCCAACCTAACCTTTCGGCGCTATTATTTGACCACATTCCTGGCTTGTTGGCCTCTACGTCTCCGTGGGACATTCATATCCATCAATAACGTAATATAACCTGACCTAACTCAACCTAACCTTTCGGCGCTATTATTTGACAACATTCCTGGCGAGTTGGCCTCTACGTCTCTGTGGGACCTTCATATACATCAATAACGTAATATAACCTAACCTTACACAACCCAACCTCTCGGCACTAATATTTGACAACATTCCTGGCGAGTTGGCCTCTACGTCTCCGTGGGACTTTTATATACATCAATAGCGTAATATAACCTAACCTAACCCAACCTAAGATCTCGGCGCTAATATTTGACAACATTCCTGGCGAGTTGGACTCTACGTCTCCGTGGGAATTTTATATATATCAATAGCGTAATATAACCTAACCTAACCCAACCTAACACCTCGGCGGTAATATTTGACAACATTCCTGGCGAGTTGGCCTCTACGTCTCCGTGGGGCCTTTATATACATCAATAACGTAATATAACCTAACCTAACACAACCCAACGTCTCGGCACTAATATTTGACAACATTCCTGGCGAGTTGGCCTCTACGTCTCCGTAGGGCCTTATATACATCAATAACGTAATATAACCTAACCTAACACAACCCAACCTCTCGGCACTAATATTTGACAACATTCCTGGCGAGTTGGCCTCTACGTCTCCGTGGGACTTTTATATACATCAATAACGTAATATAACCTAACCTAACCCAACCTAACCTTTCGGCGCTATTATTTGACAACATTACTGGCGAGTTGGCCTCTACGTATCCGCGGGACTTTTATATACATCAATAACGTAATATAACCTAACCTAATCCAACCTAACCTTTCGGCGCTATTATTTGACAACATTCCTGGCTTGTTGGCCTCTACGTCTCCGTAGGACTTTTATATACATCAATAGCGTAATATAACCTAACCTAACCCAACCTAAGATCTCGGCATTAATATTAGACAACATTCCTGGCGAGTTGGCCTCTACGTCTCCGTGGGACCTTCATATACATCAATAACGTAATATAACCAACCTAACCCAACCTAACCTTTCGGCGCTATTATTTGACAACATTCCTGGCTTGTTGGCCTCTACGTCTCCGTGGGACATTCATATCCATCAATACCGTAATATAACCTGACCTAACTCAACCTAACCTTTCGGCGCTATTATTTGACAACATTCCTGGGGAGTTGGCCTCTACGTGTCCGTGGGACTTTTATATACATCAATAACGTAATATAACCTAACCTAACCCAACCTAACATTTCGGCGCTATTATTTGACAACATTACTGGCGAGTTGGCCTCTACGTATCCGCGGGACTTTTATATACATCAATAACGTAATATAACCTAACCTAATCCAACCTAACCTTTCGGCGCTATTATTTGACAACATTCCTGGCTTGTTGGCCTCTACGTCTCCGTAGGACTTTTATATACATCAATAGCGTAATATATCCTAACCTAACCCAACCTAAGATCTCGGCATTAATATTAGACAACATTCCTGGCGAGTTGGCCTCTACGTCTCCGTGGAACCTTCATATACATCAATAACGTAATATAACCTAACCTAACCCAACCTAACCTTTCGGCGCTACTATTTGACCACATTCCTGGCTTGTTGGTCTCTACGTCTCCGTGGGACATTCATATCCATCAATAACGTAATATAACCTGACCTAACTCAACCTAACCTTTCGGCGCTATTATTTGACAACATTCCTGGCGAGTTGGCCTCTACGTCTCCGTGGGACTTTTATATACATCAATAGCGTAATATAACTTAACCTAACCCAACCTAAGTTCCCGGCGCTAATATTTGACAACATTCCTGTCGAGTTGGCCTCTACGTCTCCGTGGGGCCTTCATATACATCAAAAACGTAATATAACCTAACCTAACCCAACCTAACATCTCGGCGGTAATATTTGACAACATTCCTGGCGAGTTGGCCTCTACGTCTCCGTTGGGCCTTTATATACATCAATAACGTAATATAACCTAACCTAACCCAACCTAAGATCTCGGCATTAATATTAGACAACATTCCTGGCGAGTTGGCCTCTACGTCTCCGTGGGACCTTCATATACATCAATAACGTAATATAACCTTTTTTTTTTTTTTTTTTTTTTTTTTTTTTTTTTTTTTTTAACGTGGGGAAATCCTCATGGATACCTCGGAGTTCGGGGGAACTCCGAGGTTATGCCGGACTCTTACCGGCTAAAACCCCACGGTGGCCACCAACGACGCTACTGAGGGAGAGCCGGGATCTCTTACGAACGCGACCGGCTCCCCCTCAGCGTCTGCAGCCTCCCAGAAGAAGTCTGGGAGGCTCCCATCCCGAAAGGGAGAGGTCGCATCTAAGATGCGACCTCTCCCTCTCCCAAAGGATACCCCTGCAGCGACTTCGGGGCCACGTCCGAAGTCGCTGCACGTCTCGGAGGGGTGGCGTGCAATGGTCGCGATGGGCCCCCGTCCATCACGACCGAGTCACCCCTCCGGACGGCCCCCCGCGCGGGTCACGGCCGTGGCGTACGCGGCTACGCCCCGGCCCGCGCGAGGGGCTGTCACCCCCCCGGAGACTGAGTCCCCTATGGGCGCACGGCGATGTTCACACGGTGGACATCCCCCGGCCCCGGTGGAGGGCGGCGTCGCCTGCGTCGCCGCCGTTGACGGGAGGGATCGCTAACTTCGCGATCCCTCTCCGCCCGCTCCTTCGCCCGCATGACGGCCTCGCAGAAGGCCGCCATAGCCCGCCAGGATCTGGCATCCTCCACCATCCGTCTAAGTACGGATGGCAATGCCAGATCCTGGCCCACCTCGCTCCGGAGGACACGACGCCGCACCTCCCACGCTGGACAAAACTCCAGTGTGTGCTGCGCCGTGTCCCTCTGGTCACCACAGTGGTGACACGCCGCCGTGGCTTCCCGTCCTATCCGGCGCAGGTACTCACCGAAGCATCCGTGCCCGGTGAGGACCTGCGTGGTCCGGTAGGATAGCCCTCGGCTTCGGCTCACCCATCTATCGAGGATGGGCAATACCGCCCCGACGGTCCGGTGACTCCCATGGGTGGCGCGAAGTCGCTCCTCCCACTTGGCCACCAAAGACCGCCAGGCCCAGGCTCTGACCGCCTCCTCCGACTGGGGTGAGACATCCTGGCAGAGACGAAGGTGTCCGTAGACAAACGCTTCGCGCTCCGCCAGGAGCTCCAGGGGTGGTAACCCTGCCAGAGTTCCCGCCGCCTCATGAGACACCGTGCGATATCCCCTGATCACCCTGATGGCAAGGCGCCGCCAAACACTGCGAAGCAGTGCCCGGCTGCGCCGGTTGGCCATCAGGGCGTCCGCCCAGATCGGGGCCCCATATAGTGCCATCGACCGCACGATGCCCGCATAAAGGCGGCGTACCCTCGCGTCCGGACCCCCCAGGTTGGGCAGCAAGCGACCCAAGCTGGCCGCCGCTTTTTCCAACCTGGGTGCCAGGAGCGCGAAGTGGCGCCCAAAAGCCCAGGAGCCGTCCAGGTGAAGTCCGAGATATTTTATCGCGGGCTTCACCTGGATGCGGGTGTCCCCTACTCGGATCCAGGTATCGGCGAGTGACCTCCCATTTCGACGGAGGAGATGACGGTCCAAGAACCACATCGCCTCCGTCTTGTGAGGAGCCAGCTCCAAACCCATACCCCGAATCAGGGAAGCCACGGTGGCCACTCCCACCTCGGCGCGCCGGACGATCCTCCCGTTGGTACGCCCACCGGCTACCAACACGGTATCGTCAGCGTAGCAGACTACCCTGACACCGGTGGGAAGGAGGACCCGCAGCGCCGCGTCGTACCCCACGTCCCACAGGAGGGGTCCCAAAACTGACCCCTGGGGTACGCCGCGACTAATCTCCCTCGTGCAGGTGTTTCCACCCCGGCCCACGTACTCGACGCACCTGCCGCTAAGGTAGGAGCCGACCGCCACCCGCAGGTATTGAGGGACTCCATGTCGTTCGAGTCCCCTGCGGATGGCCTCCCAGGAGAGGGAGTTGAAGGCATTGACGATGTCCAAGGACACCGCCAATGCCATCCCTCCCCGGGCAGTAGCCGAGCCCGCCAAGGTACGGACCCGATCGATCGCGTCGATCGTGGACCGCCCCCGGCGGAAGCCGAACTGGCACTCGGCCAGGTCGGGTCCTACCCGCTCCAGGTGCCTGGTGAGTCGGGAAGCCACGATTCTCTCGTAGAGCTTCCCGATCTCATCCAGGAGCACGATGGGCCGATAGCCCGAGGGAGATTCAGCGTCCCGGCCCTCCTTCCGCAGGAGGACCAGGCGTCCGAGCCGCCACCGAGATGGGAACGTCCCCGACTTCAGGATGGCTGTAAAAAGCCTCCGAAGTCGGGGACCCAGAACGCGCAGGGCGAAGACCAGCACGCGGCCGGGGACGCCGTCGGGACCCGGAGCCGTATTCCGAGCCCCGAGACGTCTCACCGCCCCGGCCAACTCCTCCTCCGTAACCTCCAGCCCCGCGGACCACCCATCCACCTGAGTCGGGAAGGCGGCCGATGCGCTCCCAGATGGGAACAACGCATCGACCACCTCTCCGAGAAGCCGGGGCTCCATCGTCTCAGTCACCGGGGGGCCATAAGCCCTAAGCTTGTTTAGGACAAGCCTATATGGACGCCCCCACGGATCCTGATCCAACGAACGAAGAAGTCCGTCCCAAGCGCTGGTCTTGGCCCCCCCGATGGCCTGTTGCAGCTGAACCGTCAGCTGACGATATTCAGCGTACAACAGGGCCGTCCGTGCCTCGTCCCGACGTCTCCTCCTCCGAGACCTGGTGTACCGGCGTCGCGCCATCGCGCAACTCGCTCGGAGACGCGCGATGTCGTCCGACCACCAATACACCGGCCTCCGGGGCGGAAGTCGACCGGCCCTCGGCATCGCCGTCCTGCAGATTGCAGTCAGGGCGCCATCGAACCAGTCGGCCTCCGCCTCCACGTCGGCGACGGGCTCGGCCGACGGCTCCGACCAAGCCACGGCATGGACGGCAGCCATCAGGGCGTCCTCGTCAAGGGCTCTGAGAGCCCACCTCCTTCGCTGCTGGCGTGGACCACCTTGGCGGCCCGGGGCGGTCCCGGAAACTTCTATCCGAACGTACCAGTGATCGGATAGAGTCTCCGTGGACTCGTCCACCGTCCACCCCGTGACCCGCGGTACGGCGGCAGGGGAAGCCCATGAAAGATCCACGATGCTTGTACCCTGCCATCGCACGCACGTACTGGTCGATCCTCGGTTGAGCAACCGAAGATCGAGACCAGCAGCCCACTCCAAAACCGTCTCGCCCCTCGCGTCCGTCCTGGGGGACCCCCATGCCGAAGCATGGGCGTTGAAGTCCCCCAAGACGAGTACCTGGCGGGCCGAGAACTGGGACAAAAAGTTCCCAAGCCCGTCCAGATACTCCTCGAACGACTCTAGGGGCCAGCGCGGTGGAGCATAGGTCCCCACCAGCACGAAGCCCGCCCAGTCCACAGCCACGAAGCCCCGCCCATCGCCCAAAAAGGCGAAGGGCGGAACCCGCGAGGCCGCAGACTGAGCTATGGCCACCGACCCATCGCGATCCCCGACCCAGGACGGTCGGTCCGGGATAACGAAGGGTTCAGCGACCACCGCAACGTCAACCCCGCCCGCCATAAGACCCTCGACCAAGAGATCGTGGGCTCGGCGGGCGTGGTTGACGTTCGCCTGGAGGACTCTGGTCGGGGGGAAGTTTATGCCATATCCATGGCCTCCCCCCGGCCAGAGTCCTCCGCCGGGGTAACCATGCCCCCGGCCTCCTTCACCCCCTTAGTGCCCCCTCCCGGCGGCCCACCCTCCACACCCCCCTTCGGAGGCTGCGGCGCCCTCGTCCCCAATCGCCCCTTCCTCGTCGGGGGGTTACATGTAACCCCCCCGAGTCTATGGTCGGCCGGTCGCCCCCAGTCCGCACACAGCGGACAGTGGGGGGCGGCCGCCCGACACACATTCGCTCGGTGACCGGGGGAACCGCAGTTATAGCAAAGGTCGCCCCGGTCAACTTCGGCAGAGCAATGCTGCCGCACGTGCCCCTTAGCCAGACAGCGATAACACTGCTGGGGACGAGGTTTCAGGGCCTCCACCTTGGCCCTGCACCATCCAACCCTGATCCACCCCAGGGTTGCAGCTTTACGAGCGGCAACCAAGGGGCATTGGATCCACAGGGTTCCTAGTCCCAGAGGTGAGGACCTTATCTCACCGGTCCTCACCTCCGCGGCCAGGCACCCTGCCGCCGCAGCCACCGACTCCGCCACCTCAGATGAGGTGACGGAGTCGTCCAGCCCACTCACCCTCAACTCCGCCTTCTTAGAAGGGCATGAGACCCGGACCTCTGTGTCCGCCAAGGCCGCCCTTAGCTTATCTGCTAAGAGGGCGGCCTTTGCCGCCCTCTCAGGACCGGGGATTTCCAATAGGAAACCCCCAGTCCTTCCGCGCCTTGGGCGTACCTCCTCGATCCCTAACTCGCTCAGGGAGACCCTCTGCCGAGCCGCGACTAGGATCTCCTGATAAGATCCTTTGCTGCCCGAGGGCAGCGTAAGGGCCACAGCCGCGGCTCGAGGGGGCCTCCCGAGCTTGACGGGCGCCTTGGCGGTCCCAGAGGTCTCCTGCATCTGCTTTTTCGCAGCCCTCTGCGCCTTCCGCCCGACCACCTTAGCCCACGACACCTCGCCCTGAGCCGACCCACCAGATGATTGGCACGCTGTCTGCACCTTTGGTGCCTCCACCGTTACCCTCCGCCCGGAAACCGAGCGGCGGCGAACCACCTCCTTCTTCGAAGAAGAAGTCCCAGCAGCGGGAGGCGTAGACGCCTCCGCCTTCTTCTTCTTCTTCTTCTTTTTCTTCCCCGTCACCCCCCCAGCAGCCGCATCACCACCGCTCGCAGGAGTGGGTGTGGTGACGGCTACGGTTCGGGCCGAAGGAGATGAAGCAGACCCCTTCAACCTTGCCGTATAAGCCGACAGCTTTTCGTCGACGATGCGGGCGACTGTGTCTGCGAGCGAGACCATGTCGACCGCACCGCCGACTTTATCAACCTCCGCCCCATGCGCCGGAGGCGGAGTTCGCCTCTCCAGATCCTTAATGCGGGCCCGTAGTACCGCATTTTCGGCCTTCATGGCCTCCAATTCTCCTCTCAGGGCGGATAAGTCCGCCCTGACTTCAAGTCCTTCTCGCGCGGGGGACTCCGAAGACTCCAACGCGCTTTGCACAAGTGCGCACAAAGTGCGCGCACTTTCGCGTAATCTTCGCGCGAACTCTCCTTTCAGGTTTGTTGACCTGGCCGCCACCCATTCGACGCGGTTCATTGCCGCGAGGGCTTCTCGTCTCAACTCCACAGAGGAGACGCCCATGAATTCCCGGGCATACTCCTCTACGGAGGGAAGATATTTGGCCGACTTGCTTGGCGGCGGGGCCGGATCATCGGGCCCGCAACCCAGAATTTTCTGTTCCTCCTGGAGTCTTAACATCTTCACCTCCGTCTGGAGGAGTTTCTCCTTGGCCTCTTGAAGGCCCACATACTCGCCCGTTGTCGGGGGGCGTCCCCTCTTCCTAGACGGTCCGGACCCAGCAGCCCTCAGAGACGACCAAGACACATCAGTGTCGTAGTCGTGCTCCGAGGGGGCAGGAGAGGCCACCCTGGAAGGCACGGCTTCCTCCCTGCTGTGGGGACGAGAAAGGGACCACCCACGTGTGTTATACCTCCCTTCCCTCCCTTCTCTCCCAGAACGGAGCGACTCCGATCTCGGCGCTCCGGCATTCTCATCGGCGATCTGCGAAGAGGCAATCCTCTCCACAGATACGACCACTGGACGCATTGGCGCCGGCATCGAAGTGCCAGCTCCATCGCCCCTCCCACACCTACTCCACCCCAACCCGGTTTTATTAAAAGAATCCATAAGAATCCCACGAGTAGTGTCGGAATAACCCTGTCACCCCCGGCAGAGCCGCGTACCGGGGGAAGGCATTTATACACCCGGGGGGCGCCAGGTACCCCGGGGTTGGTCCGCTCAGCACCGATGCACCCACCGGCCACACCCAGCCGCGAAGGACTGAGCGCGTCCCCTCGCCGCGGACCGAAACTTGAGACAGAGACTTTTTATAGAGGTTTATCCCCTCGCGGGCCGGCCGGTTAAGGCAAGCCCCCCGCTCCGGCGAAACATGACCACCGGTCTACGGTATCAGCCAGAGCCCCGTTTGCCACTGGGACAAGCCCAGTGTTACCAGGTTCCACCACGAGGAGGAGGGGATGGCACGTGTTGTTGCAAACTGCAACTGCAGTCCGCAACAACTTTAGAACCCAACGTAATATAACCTAACCTAACCCAACCTAACCTTTCGGCGCTACAATTTGACCACATTCCTGGCTTGTTGGTCTCTACGTCTCCGTGGGACATTCATATCCATCAATAACGTAATATAACCTGACCTAACTCAACCTAACATTTCGGCGCTATTATTTGACAACATTCCTGGCGAGTTGGCCTCTACGTATCCGTGGGACTTTTATATACATCAATAGCGTAATATAACCTAACCTAACCCAACCTAAGTTCCCGGCGCTAATATTTGACAACATTCCTGTCGAGTTGGCCTCTACGTCTCCGTGGGGCCTTCATATACATCAAAAACGTAATATAACCTAACCTAACCCAACCTAACATCTCGGCGGTAATATTTGACAACCTTCCTGGCGAGTTGGCCTCTATGTCTCCGTTGGGCCTTTATATACATCAATAACGTAATATAACCTAACCTAACACAACCCAACGTCTCGGCACTAATATTTGGCAACATTCCTGGCGAGTTGGCCTCTACGTCTCCGTGGGACTTTTATATACATCAATAACGTAATATAACCTAACCTAACCCAACCTAACCTGTCGGCGCTATTATTTGACAACATTCCTGGCGAGTTGGCCTCTACGTCTCCGTGGGACATTCATATCCATCAATAACGTAATTTAACCTAAAATAACCCAACGTAACATCTCGGCTGTAATATTTCACAACATTCCTGGCTTGTTGGCCTCTATGTTTCCGTGGGACCTTTATATACATCAATAACGTAATATAACCTAACCTAACCCAACCTAACATCTCGGCGGTAATATTTGACAACATTCCTGGCGAGTTGGCCTCTACGTCTCCGTGAGACCTTCATATCCATCAATAACGTAACCTAACCTTATATAACCCAACCTAACCTCTGGGCGCTATTATTTGACAACATTCCTGTTGAGTTGGCCTCTACGTCTCCGAGGGACTTTTATATACATCAATAGCGTAATATAACTTAACCTACCCCAAACTAACATCTCGGTACTAATATTTGACAAAATTCCTGGCGAGTTGGACTCTACGTCTCCGTGGGACCTTCATGTACATCAATAACGTAAAATAACCTAACCTAAGCCAACCTAACATTTCGGCGGTAATATTTGACAACATTCCTGGGGAGTTGGCCTCTACGTGTCCGTGGGACTTTTATATACATCAATAACGTAATATAACCTAACCTAACCCAACCTAACCTTTCGGCGCTATTATTTGACAACATTCCTGGCGAGTTGGCCTCTACGTCTCCGTGAGACCTTCATATCCATCAATAACGTAATATAACTTAACTTAACCCAACCTAACCTTTCGGCGCTATTATTTGACAACATTCCTGGCTTGTTGGCCTCTACGTCTCCGTAGGACTTTTATATACATCAATAGCGTAATATATCCTAACCTAACCCAACCTAAGATCTCGGCATTAATATTAGACAACATTCCTGGCGAGTTGGCCTCTACGTCTCCGTGGGACCTTCATATACATCAATAACGTAATATAACCTAACCTAACCCAACCTAACCTTTCGGCGCTACTATTTGACCACATTCCTGGCTTGTTGGTCTCTACGTCTCCGTGGGACATTCATATCCATCAATAACGTAATATAACCTGACCTAACTCAACCTAACCTTTCGGCGCTATTATTTGACAACATTCCTGTCGAGTTGGCCTCTACGTCTCCGTGGGGCCTTCATATACATCAAAAACGTAATATAACCTAACCTAACCCAACCTAACATCTCGGCGGTAATATTTGACAACATTCCTGGCGAGTTGGCCTCTACGTCTCCGTTGGGCCTTTATATACATCAATAACGTAATATAACCTAACCTAACCCAACCTAAGATCTCGGCATTAATATTAGACAACATTCCTGGCGAGTTGGCCTCTACGTCTCCGTGGGACCTTCATATACATCAATAACGTAATATAACCTAACCTAACCCAACCTAACCTTTCGGCGCTACTATTTGACCACATTCCTGGCTTGTTGTTCTCTACGTCTCCGTGGGACATTCATATCCATCAATAACGTAATATAACCTGACCTAACTCAACCTAACCTTTCGGCGCTATTATTTGACAACATTCCTGGCGAGTTGGCCTCTACGTCTCCGTGGGACTTTTATATACATCAATAGCGTAATATAACCTAACCTAACCCAACCTAAGTTCCCGGCGCTAATATTTGACAACATTCCTGTCGAGTTGGCCTCTACGTCTCCGTGGGGCCTTCATATACATCAAAAACGTAATATAACCTAACCTAACCCAACCTAACATCTCGGCGGTAATATTTGACAACCTTCCTGGCGAGTTGGCCTCTACGTCTCCGTTGGGCCTTTATATACATCAATAACGTAATATAACCTAACCTAACACAACCCAACGTCTCGGCACTAATATTTGGCAACATTCCTGGCGAGTTGGCCTCTGCGTCTCCGTGGGACTTTTATATACATCAATAACGTAATATAACCTAACCTAACCCAACCTAACCTGTCGGCGCTATTATTTGACAACATTCCTGGCGAGTTGGCCTCTACGTCTCCGTGGGACATTCATATCCATCAATAACGTAATTTAACCTAAAATAACCCAACGTAACATCTCGGCTGTAATATTTCACAACATTCCTGGCTTGTTGGCCTCTATGTTTCCGTGGGACCTTTATATACATCAATAACGTAAAATAACTTAACCTAACCCAACCTAACATCTCGGCGGTAATATTTGACAACATTCCTGGCGAGTTGGCCTCTACGTCTCCGTGAGACCTTCATATCCATCAATAACGTAACCTAACCTTATATAACCCAACCTAACCTCTGGGCGCTATTATTTGACAACATTCCTGTTGAGTTGGCCTCTACGTCTCCGAGGGACTTTTATATACATCAATAGCGTAATTTAACTTAACCTACCCCAAACTAACATCTCGGTACTAATATTTGACAAAATTCCTGGCGAGGTGGACTCTACGTCTCCGTGGGACCTTCATGTACATCAATAACGTAAAATAACCTAACCTAAGCCAACCTAACATTTCGGCGGTAATATTTGACAACATTCCTGGGGAGTTGGCCTCTACGTGTCCGTGGGACTTTTATATACATCAATAACGTAATATAACCTAACCTAACCCAACCTAACCTTTCGGCGCTATTATTTGACAACATTCCTGGCGAGTTGGCCTCTACGTCTCCGTGAGACCTTCATATCCATCAATAACGTAATATAACCTAACTTAACCCAACCTAACCTTTCGGCGCTATTATTTGACAACATTCCTGGCGAGTTGGCCTCTACGTCTCCGTGGGACTTTTATATACATCAATAACGTAATAGAACCTAACCTAACCCAACCTAACCTTTCGGCGCTATTATTTGACAACATTACTGGCGAGTTGGCCTCTACGTCTCCGTGGGACTTTTATATACATGAATAACGTAATATAACCTAACCTAACCCAACCTAACACCTCGGCGGTAATATTTGACAACATTCCTGGCGAGTTGGCCTCTACGTATCCGTGGGACTTTTATATACATCAATAACGTAAAATAACCTAACCTAATCCAACCTAACATTTCGGCGCTATTATTTGACAACATTCCTGGCTTGTTGGCCTCTACGTCTCCGTAGGACTTTTATATACATCAATAGCGTAATATAACCTAACCCAACCCAACCTAAGATCTCGCAATTAATATTAGCCAACATTCCTGGCGAGTTGGCCTCTACGTCTCCGTGGGACCTTCATATACATCAACAACGTAATATAACCTAACCTAACCCAACCTAACCTTTCGGCGCTATTATTTGACCACATTCCTGGCTTGTTGGCCTCTACGTCTCCGTGGGACATTCATATCCATCAATAACGTAATATAACCTGACCTAACTCAACCTAACCTTTCGGCGCTATTATTTGACAACATTCCTGGCGAGTTGCCCTCTACGTCTCCGTGGGGCCTTTATATACATCAATAACGTAATATAACCTAACCTAACACAACCCAACGTCTCGGCACTAATATTTGACAACATTCCTGGCGAGTTGGCCTCTACGTCTCCGTAGGGCCTTATATACATCAATAACGTAATATAACCTAACCTAACACAACCCAACCTCTCGGCACTAATATTTGACAACATTCCTGGCGAGTTGGCCTCTACGTCTCCGTAGGACTTTTATATACATCAATAGCGTAATATAACCTAACCTAACCCAACCTAAGATCTCGGCATTAATATTAGACAACATTCCTGGCGAGTTGGCCTCTACGTCTCCGTGGGACCTTCATATACATCAATAACGTAATATAACCTAACCTAACCCAACCTAACCTTTCGGCGCTATTATTTGACCACATTCCTGGCTTGTTGGCCTCTACGTCTCCGTGGGACATTCATATCCATCAATAACGTAATATAACCTGACCTAACTCAACCTAACCTTTCGGCGCTATTATTTGACAACATTCCTGGCGAGTTGGCCTCTACGTCTCCGTGGGACTTTTATATACATCAATAGCGTAATATAACCTAACCTAACCCAACCTAAGATCTCGGCGCTAATATTTGACAACATTCCTGTCGAGTTGGCCTATACGTCTCCGTGGGGCCTTCATATACATCAAAAACGTAATATAACCTAACCTAACCCAACCTAACATCTCGGCGGTAATATTTGACAACATTCCTGGCTTGTTGGCCTCTACGTCTCCGTGGGACCTTCATATACATCAATAACGTAATATAACCTAACCTAACCCAACCTAACCTTTCGGCGCTATTATTTGACCACATTCCTGGCTTGTTGGCCTCTACGTCTCCGTGGGACATTCATATCCATCAATAACGTAATATAACCTGACCTAACTCAACCTAACCTTTCGGCGCTATTATTTGACAACATTCCTGGCGAGTTGGCCTCTACGTCTCCGTGGGACTTTTATATACATCAATAGCGTAATATAACCTAACCTAACCCAACCTAAGATCTCGGCGCTAATATTTGATAACATTCCTGTCGAGTTGGCCTATACGTCTCCGTGGGGCCTTCATATACATCAAAAACGTAATATAACCTAACCTAACCCAACCTAACATCTCGGCGGTAATATTTGACAACATTCCTGGCGAGTTGGCCTCTACGTCTCCGTGGGGCCTTTATATACATCAATAACGTAATATAACCTAACCTAACACAACCCAACGTCTCGGCACTAATATTTGACAACATTCCTGGCGAGTTGGCCTCTACGTCTCCGTGGGACTTTTATATACATCAATAACGTAATATAACCTAACCTAACCCAACCTAACCTGTCGGCGCTATTATTTGACAACATTCCTGGCGAGTTGGCCTCTACGTCTCCGTGGGACCTTCATATACATCAATAACGTAATATAACCTAACCTAACCCAACCCAAACTCTCGGTACTAATATTTGACAACATTCCTGGCGAGTTGGCCTCTACGTCTCCGTGGGACCTTCATATACATCAATAACGTAATATAACCTAACCTAACCCAATCTAACCATCGGCGCTATTATTTGACCACATTCCTGGCTTGTTGGCCTCTACGTCTCCGTGGGACATTCATATCCATCAATAACGTAATTTAACCTAAAATAACCCAACGTAACATCTCGGCTGTAATATTTCACAACATTCCTGGCTTGTTGGCCTCTACGTCTCCGTGGGACTTTTATATACATCAATAACGTAATATAACCTAACCTAACCCAACCTAACCTTTCGGCGCTATTATTTGACAACATTCCTGGCGAGTTGGCCTCTACGTCTCCGTGGGACCTTCATATACATCAATAACGTAATATAACCTAACTTAACCCAACCTAACCTTTCGGCGCTATTATTTGACAACATTCCTGGCGAGTTGGCCTCTACGTCTCCGTGGGACCTTCATATACATCAATAACGTAATATAACCTGACCTAACCCAACCTAACCACTCGGCGCTATTATTTGACCACATTCCTGTCGAGTTGGCCTCTACGTCTCCGAGGGACTTTTATATACATCAATAGCGTAATATAACTTAACCTACCCCAAACTAACATCTCGGTACTAATATTTGACAAAATTCCTGGCGAGTTGGACTCTACGTCTCCGTGGGACCTTCATGTACATCAATAACGTAAAATAACCTAACCTAAGCCAACCTAACATTTCGGCGGTAATATTTGACAACATTACTGGGGAGTTGGCCTCTACGTGTCCGTGGGACTTTTATATACATCAATATCGTAATATAACCTAACCTAACCCAACCTAACCTTTCGGCGCTATTATTTGACAACATTCCTGGCGAGTTGGCCTCTACGTCTCCGGGAGACCTTCATATCCATCAATAACGTAATATAACCTAACTTAACCCAACCTAACCTTTCGGCGCTATTATTTGACAACATTCCTGGCGAGTTGGCCTCTACGTCTCCGTGGGACTTTTATATACATCAATAACGTAATATAACCTAACCTAACCCAACCTAACCTTTCGGCGCTATTATTTGACAACATTAGTGGCGAGTTGGCCTCTACGTCTCCGTGGGACTTTTATATACATCAATAACGTAATATAACCTAACCTAACCCAACCTAACCTTTCGGCGCTATTATTTGACAACATTCCTGGCGAGTTGGCCTCTACGTCTCCGTGGGACCTTCATATACATCAATAACGTAATATAACCTAACTTAACCCAACCTAACATTTCGGCGCTATTATTTGACAACATTCCTGGCGAGTTGGCCTCTACGTCTCCGTGGGACCTTCATATACATCAATAACGTAATATAACCTAACCTAACCCAACCTAACCACTCGGCGCTATTATTTGACCACATTCCTGTCGAGTTGGCCTCTACGTCTCCGTGGGACTTTTATATACATCAATAGCGTAATATAACCTAACCTAACACAACCTATCATCTCGGTACTAATATTTGACAACATTCCTGGCGAGTTGGACTCTACGTCTCCGTGGGAATTTTATATATATCAATAGCGTAATATAACCTAACCTAACCCAACCTAACACCTCGGCGGTAATATTTGACAACATTCCTGGCGAGTTGGCCTCTACGTATCCGTGGGACTTTTATATACATCAATAACGTAAAATAACCTAACCTAATCCAACCTAACATTTCGGCGCTATTATTTGACAACATTCCTGGCTTGTTGGCCTCTACGTCTCCGTAGGACTTTTATATACATCAATAGCGTAATATAACCTAACCCAACCCAACCTAAGATCTCGCAATTAATATTAGCCAACATTCCTGGCGAGTTGGCCTCTACGTCTCCGTGGGACCTTCATATACATCAATAACGTAATATAACCTAACCTAACCCAACCTAACCTTTCGGCGCTATTATTTGACCACATTCCTGGCTTGTTGGCCTCTACGTCTCCGTGGGACTTTTATATACATCAATAGCGTAATATAACCTAACCTAACCCAACCTAAGATCTCGGCGCTAATATTTGATAACATTCCTGTCGAGTTGGCCTATACGTCTCCGTGGGGCCTTCATATACATCAAAAACGTAATATAACCTAACCTAACCCAACCTAACCTTTCGGCGCTATTATTTGACAACATTCCTGGCGAGTTGGCCTCTACGTCTCCGGGAGACCTTCATATCCATCAATAACGTAATATAACCTAACTTAACCCAACCTAACCTTTCGGCGCTATTATTTGACAACATTCCTGGCGAGTTGGCCTCTACGTCTCCGTGGGACTTTTATATACATCAATAACGTAATATAACCTAACCTAACCCAACCTAACCTGTCGGCGCTATTATTTGACAACATTCCTGGCGAGTTGGCCTCTACGTCTCCGTGGGACCTTCATATACATCAATAACGTAATATAACCTAACCTAACCCAACCCAAACTCTCGGTACTAATATTTGACAACATTCCTGGCGAGTTGGCCTCTACGTCTCCGTGGGACCTTCATATACATCAATAACGTAATATAACCTAACCTAACCCAATCTAACCATCGGCGCTATTATTTGACCACATTCCTGGCTTGTTGGCCTCTACGTCTCCGTGGGACATTCATATCCATCAATAACGTAATTTAACCTAAAATAACCCAACGTAACATCTCGGCTGTAATATTTCACAACATTCCTGGCTTGTTGGCCTCTACGTCTCCGTGGGACTTTTATATACATCAATAACGTAATATAACCTAACCTAACCCAACCTAACCTTTCGGCGCTATTATTTGACAACATTCCTGGCGAGTTGGCCTCTACGTCTCCGTGGGACCTTCATATACATCAATAACGTAATATAACCTAACTTAACCCAACCTAACCTTTCGGCGCTATTATTTGACAACATTCCTGGCGAGTTGGCCTCTACGTCTCCGTGGGACCTTCATATACATCAATAACGTAATATAACCTGACCTAACCCAACCTAACCACTCGGCGCTATTATTTGACCACATTCCTGTCGAGTTGGCCTCTACGTCTCCGTGGGACTTTTATATACATCAATAGCGTAATATAACCTAACCTAACCCAACCTAACACCTCGGCGGTAATATTTGACAACATTCCTGGCGAGTTGGCCTCTACGTATCCGTGGGACTTTTATATACATCAATAACGTAAAATAACCTAACCTAATCCAACCTAACCTTTCGGCGCTATTATTTGACAACATTCCTGGCTTGTTGGCCTCTACGTCTCCGTAGGACTTTTATATACATCAATAGCGTAATATAACCTAACCTAACCCAACCTAAGATCTCGCAATTAATATTAGCCAAGATTCCTGGCGAGTTGGCCTCTACGTCTCCGTGGGACCTTCATATACATCAATAACGTAATATAACCTAACCTAACCCAACCTAACCATCGGCGCTATTATTTGACCACATTCCTGGCTTGTTGGCCTCTACGTCTCCGTGGGACATTCATATTCATCACTAACGTAATTTAACCTAAAATAACACAACGTAACATCTCGGCTGTAATATTTCACAACATTCCTGGCTTGTTGGCATCTATGTTTCCGTGGGACCTTTATATACATCAATAACGTAATATAACCTAACCTAACCCAACCTAACATCTCGGCGGTAATATTTGACAACATTCCTGGCGAGTTGGCCTCTACGTCTCCGTGAGACCTTCATATCCATCAATAACGTAATATAACCTTATATAACCCAACCTAACCTCTGGGCGCTATTATTTGACAACATTCCTGTTGAGTTGGCCTCTACGTCTCCGAGGGACTTTTATATACATCAATAGCGTAATATAACTTAACCTACCCCAAACTAACATCTCGGTACTAATATTTGACAAAATTCCTGGCGAGTTGGACTCTACGTCTCCGTGGGACCTTCATGTACATCAATAACGTAAAATAACCTAACCTAAGCCAACCTAACATTTCGGCGGTAATATTTGACAACATTACTGGGGAGTTGGCCTCTACGTGTCCGTGGGACTTTTATATACATCAATATCGTAATATAACCTAACCTAACCCAACCTAACCTTTCGGCGCTATTATTTGACAACATTACTGCCGAGTTGGCCTCTACGTCTCCGTGGGACTTTTATATACATCAATAACGTAATATAACCTAACCTAACCCAACCTAACCTTTCGGCGCTATTATTTGACAACATTCCTGGCGAGTTGGCCTCTACGTCTCCGTGGGACC
Organism: Xylocopa violacea; assembly: GCA_963969225.1. NCBI lineage: Eukaryota > Metazoa > Arthropoda > Insecta > Hymenoptera > Apidae > Xylocopa > Xylocopa violacea. The sequence goes on along the minus strand of CAXAJV010000135.1, from coordinate 3,818,849 downwards.
TTCATATACATCAATAACGTAATATAACCTAACTTAACCCAACCTAACATTTCGGCGCTATTATTTGACAACATTCCTGGCGAGTTGGCCTCTACGTCTCCGTGGGACCTTCATATACATCAATAACGTAATATAACCTAACCTAACCCAACCTAACCACTCGGCGCTATTATTTGACCACATTCCTGTCGAGTTGGCCTCTACGTCTCCGTGGGACTTTTATATACATCAATAGCGTAATATAACCTAACCTAACACAACCTATCATCTCGGTACTAATATTTGACAACATTCCTGGCGAGTTGGACTCTACGTCTCCGTGGGAATTTTATATATATCAATAGCGTAATATAACCTAACCTAACCCAACCTAACACCTCGGCGGTAATATTTGACAACACTCCTGGCGAGTTGGCCTCTACGTATCCGTGGGACTTTTATATACATCAATAACGTAAAATAACCTAACCTAATCCAACCTAACATTTCGGCGCTATTATTTGACAACATTCCTGGCTTGTTGGCCTCTACGTCTCCGTAGGACTTTTATATACATCAATAGCGTAATATAACCTAACCCAACCCAACCTAAGATCTCGCAATTAATATTAGCCAACATTCCTGGCGAGTTGGCCTCTACGTCTCCGTGGGACCTTCATATACATCAATAACGTAATATAACCTAACCTAACCCAACCTAACCTTTCGGCGCTATTATTTGACCACATTCCTGGCTTGTTGGCCTCTACGTCTCCGTGGGACATTCATATCCATCAATAACGTAATATAACCTGACCTAACTCAACCTAACCTTTCGGCGCTATTATTTGACAACATTCCTGGCGAGTTGGCCTCTACGTCTCCGTAGGGCCTTATATACATCAATAACGTAATATAACCTAACCTAACACAACCCAACGTCTCGGCACTAATATTTGACAACATTCCTGGCGAGTTGGCCTCTACGTCTCCGTGGGACTTTTATATACATCAATAACGTAATATAACCTAACCTAACCCAACCTAACCTTTCGGCGCTATTATTTGACAACATTACTGGCGAGTTGGCCTCTACGTATCCGCGGAACTTTTATATACATCAATAACGTAATATAACCTAACCTAATCCAACCTAACCTTTCGGCGCTATTATTTGACAACATTCCTGGCTTGTTGGCCTCTACGTCTCCGTAGGACTTTTATATACATCAATAACGTAATATAACCTAACCTGACACAACCCAACGTCTCGGCACTAATATTTGACAACATTCCTGGCGAGTTGGCCTCTACGTCTCCGTAGGGCCTTATATACATCAATAACGTAATATAACCTAACCTAACACAACCCAACCTCTCGGCACTAATATTTGACAACATTCCTGGCGAGTTGGCCTCTACGTCTCCGTGGGACTTTTATATACATCAATAACGTAATATAACCTAACCTAACACAACCTATCATCTCGGTACTAATATTTGACAACATTCCTGGCGAGTTGGACTCTACGTCTCCGTGGGAATTTTATATATATCAATAGCGTAATATAACCTAACCAAACCCAACCTAACACCTCGGCGGTAATATTTGACAACATTCCTGGCGAGTTGGCCTCCACGTATCCGTGGGACTTTTATATACATCAATAACGTAAAATAACCTAACCTAATCCAACCTAACATTTCGGCGCTATTATTTGACAACATTCCTGGCTTGTTGGCCTCTACGTCTCCGTGGGACTTTTATATACATCAATAACGTAATATAACCTGACCTAACTCAACCTAACCTTTCGGCGCTATTATTTGACAACATTCCTGGCGAGTTGGCCTCTACGTCTCCGTGGGACCTTCATATACATCAATAACGTAATATAACCTAACCTAACCCAACCTAACCTTTCGACGCTATTATTTGACCACATTCCTGGCTTGTTGGCCTCTACTTCTCCGTGGGACATTCATATCCATCAATAACGTAATATAACCTGACCTAACTCAACCTAACCTTTCGGCGCTATTATTTGACAACATTCCTGGCGAGTTGGCCTCTACGTCTCCGTGGGGCCTTTATATACATCAATAACGCAATATAACCTAACCTAACACAACCCAACGTCTCGGCACTAATATTTGACAACATTCCTGGCGAGTTGGCCTCTACGTCTCCGTAGGGCCTTATATACACCAATAACGTAATATAACCTAACCTAACACAACCCAACCTCTCGGCACTAATATTTGACAACATTCCTGGCGAGTTGGCCTCTACGTCTCCGTGGGACTTTTATATACATCAATAACGTAATATAACCTAACCTAACACAACCTATCATCTCGGTACTAATATTTGACAACATTCCTGGCGAGTTGGACTCTACGTCTCCGTGGGAATTTTATATATATCAATAGCGTAATATAACCTAACCAAACCCAACCTAACACCTCGGCGCTAATATTTGACAACATTCCTGTCGAGTTGGCCTATACGTCTCCGTGGGGCCTTCATATACATCAAAAACGTAATATAACCTAACCTAACCCAACCTAACATCTCGGCGGTAATATTTGACAACATTCCTGGCTTGTTGGCCTCTACGTCTCCGTGGGACCTTCATATACATCAATAACGTAATATAACCTAACCTAACCCAACCTAACCTTTCGGCGCTATTATTTGACCACATTCCTGGCTTGTTGGCCTCTACGTCTCCGTGGGACATTCATATCCATCAATAACGTAATATAACCTGACCTAACTCAACCTAACCTTTCGGCGCTATTATTTGACAACATTCCTGGCGAGTTGGCCTCTACGTCTCCGTGGGACTTTTATATACATCAATAGCGTAATATAACCTAACCTAACCCAACCTAAGATCTCGGCGCTAATATTTGATAACATTCCTGTCGAGTTGGCCTATACGTCTCCGTGGGGCCTTCATATACATCAAAAACGTAATATAACCTAACCTAACCCAACCTAACATCTCGGCGGTAATATTTGACAACATTCCTGGCGAGTTGGCCTCTACGTCTCCGTGGGGCCTTTATATACATCAATAACGTAATATAACCTAACCTAACACAACCCAACGTCTCGGCACTAATATTTGACAACATTCCTGGCGAGTTGGCCTCTACGTCTCCGTGGGACTTTTATATACATCAATAACGTAATATAACCTAACCTAACCCAACCTAACCTGTCGGCGCTATTATTTGACAACATTCCTGGCGAGTTGGCCTCTACGTCTCCGTGGGACCTTCATATACATCAATAACGTAATATAACCTAACCTAACCCAACCCAAACTCTCGGTACTAATATTTGACAACATTCCTGGCGAGTTGGCCTCTACGTCTCCGTGGGACCTTCATATACATCAATAACGTAATATAACCTAACCTAACCCAATCTAACCATCGGCGCTATTATTTGACCACATTCCTGGCTTGTTGGCCTCTACGTCTCCGTGGGACATTCATATCCATCAATAACGTAATTTAACCTAAAATAACCCAACGTAACATCTCGGCTGTAATATTTCACAACATTCCTGGCTTGTTGGCCTCTACGTCTCCGTGGGACTTTTATATACATCAATAACGTAATATAACCTAACCTAACCCAACCTAACCTTTCGGCGCTATTATTTGACAACATTCCTGGCGAGTTGGCCTCTACGTCTCCGTGGGACCTTCATATACATCAATAACGTAATATAACCTAACTTAACCCAACCTAACCTTTCGGCGCTATTATTTGACAACATTCCTGGCGAGTTGGCCTCTACGTCTCCGTGGGACCTTCATATACATCAATAACGTAATATAACCTGACCTAACCCAACCTAACCACTCGGCGCTATTATTTGACCACATTCCTGTCGAGTTGGCCTCTACGTCTCCGAGGGACTTTTATATACATCAATAGCGTAATATAACTTAACCTACCCCAAACTAACATCTCGGTACTAATATTTGACAAAATTCCTGGCGAGTTGGACTCTACGTCTCCGTGGGACCTTCATGTACATCAATAACGTAAAATAACCTAACCTAAGCCAACCTAACATTTCGGCGGTAATATTTGACAACATTACTGGGGAGTTGGCCTCTACGTGTCCGTGGGACTTTTATATACATCAATATCGTAATATAACCTAACCTAACCCAACCTAACCTTTCGGCGCTATTATTTGACAACATTCCTGGCGAGTTGGCCTCTACGTCTCCGGGAGACCTTCATATCCATCAATAACGTAATATAACCTAACTTAACCCAACCTAACCTTTCGGCGCTATTATTTGACAACATTCCTGGCGAGTTGGCCTCTACGTCTCCGTGGGACTTTTATATACATCAATAACGTAATATAACCTAACCTAACCCAACCTAACCTTTCGGCGCTATTATTTGACAACATTAGTGGCGAGTTGGCCTCTACGTCTCCGTGGGACTTTTATATACATCAATAACGTAATATAACCTAACCTAACCCAACCTAACCTTTCGGCGCTATTATTTGACAACATTCCTGGCGAGTTGGCCTCTACGTCTCCGTGGGACCTTCATATACATCAATAACGTAATATAACCTAACTTAACCCAACCTAACATTTCGGCGCTATTATTTGACAACATTCCTGGCGAGTTGGCCTCTACGTCTCCGTGGGACCTTCATATACATCAATAACGTAATATAACCTAACCTAACCCAACCTAACCACTCGGCGCTATTATTTGACCACATTCCTGTCGAGTTGGCCTCTACGTCTCCGTGGGACTTTTATATACATCAATAGCGTAATATAACCTAACCTAACACAACCTATCATCTCGGTACTAATATTTGACAACATTCCTGGCGAGTTGGACTCTACGTCTCCGTGGGAATTTTATATATATCAATAGCGTAATATAACCTAACCTAACCCAACCTAACACCTCGGCGGTAATATTTGACAACATTCCTGGCGAGTTGGCCTCTACGTATCCGTGGGACTTTTATATACATCAATAACGTAAAATAACCTAACCTAATCCAACCTAACATTTCGGCGCTATTATTTGACAACATTCCTGGCTTGTTGGCCTCTACGTCTCCGTAGGACTTTTATATACATCAATAGCGTAATATAACCTAACCCAACCCAACCTAAGATCTCGCAATTAATATTAGCCAACATTCCTGGCGAGTTGGCCTCTACGTCTCCGTGGGACCTTCATATACATCAATAACGTAATATAACCTAACCTAACCCAACCTAACCTTTCGGCGCTATTATTTGACCACATTCCTGGCTTGTTGGCCTCTACGTCTCCGTGGGACTTTTATATACATCAATAGCGTAATATAACCTAACCTAACCCAACCTAAGATCTCGGCGCTAATATTTGATAACATTCCTGTCGAGTTGGCCTATACGTCTCCGTGGGGCCTTCATATACATCAAAAACGTAATATAACCTAACCTAACCCAACCTAACCTTTCGGCGCTATTATTTGACAACATTCCTGGCGAGTTGGCCTCTACGTCTCCGGGAGACCTTCATATCCATCAATAACGTAATATAACCTAACTTAACCCAACCTAACCTTTCGGCGCTATTATTTGACAACATTCCTGGCGAGTTGGCCTCTACGTCTCCGTGGGACTTTTATATACATCAATAACGTAATATAACCTAACCTAACCCAACCTAACCTGTCGGCGCTATTATTTGACAACATTCCTGGCGAGTTGGCCTCTACGTCTCCGTGGGACCTTCATATACATCAATAACGTAATATAACCTAACCTAACCCAACCCAAACTCTCGGTACTAATATTTGACAACATTCCTGGCGAGTTGGCCTCTACGTCTCCGTGGGACCTTCATATACATCAATAACGTAATATAACCTAACCTAACCCAATCTAACCATCGGCGCTATTATTTGACCACATTCCTGGCTTGTTGGCCTCTACGTCTCCGTGGGACATTCATATCCATCAATAACGTAATTTAACCTAAAATAACCCAACGTAACATCTCGGCTGTAATATTTCACAACATTCCTGGCTTGTTGGCCTCTACGTCTCCGTGGGACTTTTATATACATCAATAACGTAATATAACCTAACCTAACCCAACCTAACCTTTCGGCGCTATTATTTGACAACATTCCTGGCGAGTTGGCCTCTACGTCTCCGTGGGACCTTCATATACATCAATAACGTAATATAACCTAACTTAACCCAACCTAACCTTTCGGCGCTATTATTTGACAACATTCCTGGCGAGTTGGCCTCTACGTCTCCGTGGGACCTTCATATACATCAATAACGTAATATAACCTGACCTAACCCAACCTAACCACTCGGCGCTATTATTTGACCACATTCCTGTCGAGTTGGCCTCTACGTCTCCGTGGGACTTTTATATACATCAATAGCGTAATATAACCTAACCTAACCCAACCTAACACCTCGGCGGTAATATTTGACAACATTCCTGGCGAGTTGGCCTCTACGTATCCGTGGGACTTTTATATACATCAATAACGTAAAATAACCTAACCTAATCCAACCTAACCTTTCGGCGCTATTATTTGACAACATTCCTGGCTTGTTGGCCTCTACGTCTCCGTAGGACTTTTATATACATCAATAGCGTAATATAACCTAACCTAACCCAACCTAAGATCTCGCAATTAATATTAGCCAAGATTCCTGGCGAGTTGGCCTCTACGTCTCCGTGGGACCTTCATATACATCAATAACGTAATATAACCTAACCTAACCCAACCTAACCATCGGCGCTATTATTTGACCACATTCCTGGCTTGTTGGCCTCTACGTCTCCGTGGGACATTCATATTCATCACTAACGTAATTTAACCTAAAATAACACAACGTAACATCTCGGCTGTAATATTTCACAACATTCCTGGCTTGTTGGCATCTATGTTTCCGTGGGACCTTTATATACATCAATAACGTAATATAACCTAACCTAACCCAACCTAACATCTCGGCGGTAATATTTGACAACATTCCTGGCGAGTTGGCCTCTACGTCTCCGTGAGACCTTCATATCCATCAATAACGTAATATAACCTTATATAACCCAACCTAACCTCTGGGCGCTATTATTTGACAACATTCCTGTTGAGTTGGCCTCTACGTCTCCGAGGGACTTTTATATACATCAATAGCGTAATATAACTTAACCTACCCCAAACTAACATCTCGGTACTAATATTTGACAAAATTCCTGGCGAGTTGGACTCTACGTCTCCGTGGGACCTTCATGTACATCAATAACGTAAAATAACCTAACCTAAGCCAACCTAACATTTCGGCGGTAATATTTGACAACATTACTGGGGAGTTGGCCTCTACGTGTCCGTGGGACTTTTATATACATCAATATCGTAATATAACCTAACCTAACCCAACCTAACCTTTCGGCGCTATTATTTGACAACATTCCTGGCGAGTTGGCCTCTACGTCTCCGGGAGACCTTCATATCCATCAATAACGTAATATAACCTAACTTAACCCAACCTAACCTTTCGGCGCTATTATTTGACAACATTCCTGGCGAGTTGGCCTTTACGTCTCCGTGGGACTTTTATATACATCAATAACGTAATATAACCTAACCTAACCCAACCTAACCTTTCGGCGCTATTATTTGACAACATTACTGCCGAGTTGGCCTCTACGTCTCCGTGGGACTTTTATATACATCAATAACGTAATATAACCTAACCTAACCCAACCTAACCTTTCGGCGCTATTATTTGACAACATTCCTGGCGAGTTGGCCTCTACGTCTCCGTGGGACCTTCATATACATCAATAACGTAATATAACCTAACTTAACCCAACCTAACATTTCGGCGCTATTATTTGACAACATTCCTGGCGAGTTGGCCTCTACGTCTCCGTGGGACCTTCATATACATCAATAACGTAATATAACCTAACCTAACCCAACCTAACCACTCGGCGCTATTATTTGACCACATTCCTGTCGAGTTGGCCTCTACGTCTCCGTGGGACTTTTATATACATCAATAGCGTAATATAACCTAACCTAACACAACCTATCATCTCGGTACTAATATTTGACAACATTCCTGGCGAGTTGGACTCTACGTCTCCGTGGGAATTTTATATATATCAATAGCGTAATATAACCTAACCTAACCCAACCTAACACCTCGGCGGTAATATTTGACAACACTCCTGGCGAGTTGGCCTCTACGTATCCGTGGGACTTTTATATACATCAATAACGTAAAATAACCTAACCTAATCCAACCTAACATTTCGGCGCTATTATTTGACAACATTCCTGGCTTGTTGGCCTCTACGTCTCCGTAGGACTTTTATATACATCAATAGCGTAATATAACCTAACCCAACCCAACCTAAGATCTCGCAATTAATATTAGCCAACATTCCTGGCGAGTTGGCCTCTACGTCTCCGTGGGACCTTCATATACATCAATAACGTAATATAACCTAACCTAACCCAACCTAACCTTTCGGCGCTATTATTTGACCACATTCCTGGCTTGTTGGCCTCTACGTCTCCGTGGGACATTCATATCCATCAATAACGTAATATAACCTGACCTAACTCAACCTAACCTTTCGGCGCTATTATTTGACAACATTCCTGGCGAGTTGGCCTCTACGTCTCCGTAGGGCCTTATATACATCAATAACGTAATATAACCTAACCTAACACAACCCAACGTCTCGGCACTAATATTTGACAACATTCCTGGCGAGTTGGCCTCTACGTCTCCGTGGGACTTTTATATACATCAATAACGTAATATAACCTAACCTAACCCAACCTAACCTTTCGGCGCTATTATTTGACAACATTACTGGCGAGTTGGCCTCTACGTATCCGCGGAACTTTTATATACATCAATAACGTAATATAACCTAACCTAATCCAACCTAACCTTTCGGCGCTATTATTTGACAACATTCCTGGCTTGTTGGCCTCTACGTCTCCGTAGGACTTTTATATACATCAATAACGTAATATAACCTAACCTGACACAACCCAACGTCTCGGCACTAATATTTGACAACATTCCTGGCGAGTTGGCCTCTACGTCTCCGTAGGGCCTTATATACATCAATAACGTAATATAACCTAACCTAACACAACCCAACCTCTCGGCACTAATATTTGACAACATTCCTGGCGAGTTGGCCTCTACGTCTCCGTGGGACTTTTATATACATCAATAACGTAATATAACCTAACCTAACACAACCTATCATCTCGGTACTAATATTTGACAACATTCCTGGCGAGTTGGACTCTACGTCTCCGTGGGAATTTTATATATATCAATAGCGTAATATAACCTAACCAAACCCAACCTAACACCTCGGCGGTAATATTTGACAACATTCCTGGCGAGTTGGCCTCCACGTATCCGTGGGACTTTTATATACATCAATAACGTAAAATAACCTAACCTAATCCAACCTAACATTTCGGCGCTATTATTTGACAACATTCCTGGCTTGTTGGCCTCTACGTCTCCGTGGGACTTTTATATACATCAATAACGTAATATAACCTGACCTAACTCAACCTAACCTTTCGGCGCTATTATTTGACAACATTCCTGGCGAGTTGGCCTCTACGTCTCCGTGGGACCTTCATATACATCAATAACGTAATATAACCTAACCTAACCCAACCTAACCTTTCGACGCTATTATTTGACCACATTCCTGGCTTGTTGGCCTCTACTTCTCCGTGGGACATTCATATCCATCAATAACGTAATATAACCTGACCTAACTCAACCTAACCTTTCGGCGCTATTATTTGACAACATTCCTGGCGAGTTGGCCTCTACGTCTCCGTGGGGCCTTTATATACATCAATAACGCAATATAACCTAACCTAACACAACCCAACGTCTCGGCACTAATATTTGACAACATTCCTGGCGAGTTGGCCTCTACGTCTCCGTAGGGCCTTATATACACCAATAACGTAATATAACCTAACCTAACACAACCCAACCTCTCGGCACTAATATTTGACAACATTCCTGGCGAGTTGGCCTCTACGTCTCCGTGGGACTTTTATATACATCAATAACGTAATATAACCTAACCTAACACAACCTATCATCTCGGTACTAATATTTGACAACATTCCTGGCGAGTTGGCCTCTACGTCTCCGTGGGGCCTTCATATACATCAAAAACGTAATTTAACCTAAAATAACCCAACGTAACATCTCGGCTGTAATATTTCACAACATTCCTGGCTTGTTGGCCTCTATGTTTCCGTGGGACCTTTATATACATCAATAACGTAATATAACCTAACCTAACCCAACCTAACATCTCGGCGGTAATATTTGACAACATTCCTGGCGAGTTGGCCTCTACGTCTCCGTGAGACCTTCATATCCATCAATAACGTAACCTAACCTTATATAACCCAACCTAACCTCTGGGCGCTATTATTTGACAACATTCCTGTTGAGTTGGCCTCTACGTCTCCGAGGGACTTTTATATACATCAATAGCGTAATATAACTTAACCTACCCCAAACTAACATCTCGGTACTAATATTTGACATAATTCCTGGCGAGTTGGACTCTACGTCTCCGTGGGACCTTCATGTACATCAATAACGTAATTTAACCTAAAATAACCCAACGTAACATCTCGGCTGTAATATTTCACAACATTCCTGGCTTGTTGGCCTCTATGTTTCCGTGGGACCATTATATACATCAATAACGTAATATAACCTAACCTAACCCAACCTAACATCTCGGCGGTAATATTTGACAACATTCCTGGCGAGTTGGCCTCTACGTCTCCGTGAGACCTTCATATCCATCAATAACGTAAGATAACCTTATATAACCCAACCTAACCTCTGGGCGCTATTATTTGACAACATTCCTGTTGAGTTGGCCTCTACGTCTCCGAGGGACTTTTATATACATCAATAGCGTAATATAACTTAACCTACCCCAAACTAACATCTCGGTACTAATATTTGACAAAATTCCTGGCGAGTTGGACTCTACGTCTCCGTGGGACCTTCATGTACATCAATAACGTAAAATAACCTAACCTAACCCAACCTAACCTTTTGGCGCTATTATTTGACCACATTCCTGGCTTGTTGGCCTCTACTTCTCCGTGGGACATTCATATCCATCAATAATGTAATATAACCTGACCTAACTCAACCTAACCTTTCGGCGCTATTATTTGACAACATTCCTGGCGAGTTGGCCTCTACGTCTCCGTGGGGCCTTTATATACATCAATAACGTAATATAACCTAACCTGACACAACCCAACGTCTCGGCACTAATATTTGACAACATTCCTGGCGAGTTGGCCTCTACGTCTCCGTAGGGCCTTATATACATCAATAACGTAATATAACCTAACCTAACACAACCCAACCTCTCGGCACTAATATTTGACAACATTCCTGGCGAGTTGGCCTCCACGTATCCGTGGGACTTTTATATACATCAATAACGTAAAATAACCTAACCTAATCCAACCTAACATTTCGGCGCTATTATTTGACAACATTCCTGGCTTGTTGGCCTCTACGTCTCCGTGGGACTTTTATATACATCAATAACGTAATATAACCTGACCTAACTCAACCTAACCTTTCGGCGCTATTATTTGACAACATTCCTGGCGAGTTGGCCTCTACGTCTCCGTGGGACCTTCATATACATCAATAACGTAATATAACCTAACCTAACCCAACCTAACCTTTCGGCGCTATTATTTGACCACATTCCTGGCTTGTTGGCCTCTACTTCTCCGTGGGACATTCATATCCATCAATAACGTAATATAACCTGACCTAACTCAACCTAACCTTTCGGCGCTATTATTTGACAACATTCCTGGCGAGTTGGCCTCTACGTCTCCGTGGGGCCTTTATATACATCAATAACGCAATATAACCTAACCTAACACAACCCAACGTCTCGGCACTAATATTTGACAACATTCCTGGCGAGTTGGCCTCTACGTCTCCGTAGGGCCTTATATACATCAATAACGTAATATAACCTAACCTAACACAACCCAACCTCTCGGCACTTATATTTGACAACATTCCTGGCGAGTTGGCCTCTACGTCTCCGTGGGACTTTTATATACATCAATAACGTAATATAACCTAACCTAACACAACCTATCATCTCGGTACTAATATTTGACAACATTCCTGGCGAGTTGGCCTCTACGTCTCCGTGGGGCCTTCATATACATCAAAAACGTAATTTAACCTAAAATAACCCAACGTAACATCTCGGCTGTAATATTTCACAACATTCCTGGCTTGTTGGCCTCTATGTTTCCGTGGGACCTTTATATACATCAATAACGTAATATAACCTAACCTAACCCAACCTAACATCTCGGCGGTAATATTTGACAACATTCCTGGCGAGTTGGCCTCTACGTCTCCGTGAGACCTTCATATCCATCAATAACGTAACCTAACCTTATATAACCCAACCTAACCTCTGGGCGCTATTATTTGACAACATTCCTGTTGAGTTGGCCTCTACGTCTCCGAGGGACTTTTATATACATCAATAGCGTAATATAACTTAACCTACCCCAAACTAACATCTCGGTACTAATATTTGACAAAATTCCTGGCGAGTTGGACTCTACGTCTCCGTGGGACCTTCATGTACATCAATAACGTAAAATAACCTAACCTAAGCCAACCTAACATTTCGGCGGTAATATTTGACAACATTCCTGGGGAGTTGGCCTCTACGTGTCCGTGGGACTTTTATATACATCAATAACGTAATATAACCTAACCTAACCCAACCTAACCTTTCGGCGCTATTATTTGACAACATTCCTGGCGAGTTGGCCTCTACGTCTCCGTGAGACCTTCATATCCATCAATAACGTAATATAACCTAACCTAACCCAACCTAACCTTTCGGCGCTATTATTTGACAACATTACTGGCGAGTTGGCCTCTACGTCTCCGTGGGACCTTCATATACGTGAATAACGTAATATAACCTAACCTAACCCAACCTAACCTTTCGGCGCTATTATTTGACCACATTCCTGGCTTGTTGGCCTCTACGTCTCCGTGGGACATTCATATCCATCAATAACGTAATATAACCTGACCTAACTCAACCTAACCTTTCGGCGCTATTATTTGACATCATTCCTGGCGAGTTGGCCTCTACGTCTCCGTGGGACTTTTATATACATCAATAGCGTAATATAACCTAACCTAACCCAACCTAAGATCTCGGCGCTAATATTTGACAACATTCCTGTCGAGTTGGCCTCTACGTCTCCGTGGGGCCTTCATATACATCAAAAACGTAATATAACCTAACCTAACCCAACCTAACATCTCGGCGGTAATATTTGACAACATTCCTGTCGAGTTGGCCTCTACGTCTCCGTGGGGCCTTTATATACATCAATAACGTAATATAACCTAACCTAACACAACCCAACGTCTCGACACTAATATTTGACAACACTCCTGGCGAGTTGGCCTCTACGTCTCCGTGGGACTTTTATATACATCAATAACGTAATATAACCTAACCTAACCCAACCTAACCTGTCGGCGCTATTATTTGACAACATTCCTGGCGAGTTGGCCTCTACGTCTCCGTGGGACCTTCATATACATCAATAACGTAATATAACCTAACCTAACCCAACCCAAACTCTGGGTACTAATATTTGACAACATTCCTGGCGAGTTGGCCTCTACGTCTCCGTGGGACCTTCATATACATCAATAACGTAATATAACCTAACCTAACCCAACCTAACCATCGGCGCTATTATTTGACCACATTCCTGGCTTGTTGGCCTCTACGTCTCCGTGGGACATTCATATCCATCAATAACGTAATTTAACCTAAAATAACACAACGTAACATCTCGGCTGTAATATTTCACAACATTCCTGGCTTGTTGGCCTCTATGTTTCCGTGGGACCTTTATATACATCAATAACGTAATATAACCTAACCTAACCCAACCTAACATCTCGGCGGTAATATTTGACAACATTCCTGGCGAGTTGGCCTCTACGTCTCCGTGAGACCTTCATATCCATCAATAACGTAATATAACCTTATATAACCCAACCTAACCTCTGGGCGCTATTATTTGGCAACATTCCTGTTGAGTTGGCCTCTACGTCTCCGAGGGACTTTTATATTCATCAATAGCGTAATATAACTTAACCTACCCCAAACTAACATCTCGGTACTAATATTTGACAAAATTCCTGGCGAGTTGGACTCTACGTCTCCGTGGGACCTTCATGTACATCAATAACGTAAAATAACCTCACCTAAGCCAACCTAACATTTCGGCGGTAATATTTGACAACATTACTGGGGAGTTGGCCTCTACGTGTCCGTGGGACTTTTATATACATCAATAACGTAATATAACCTAACCTAACCCAACCTAACCTTTCGGCGCTATTATTTGACAACATTCCTGGCGAGTTGGCCTCTACGTCTCCGGGAGACCTTCATATCCATCAATAACGTAATATAACCTAACTTAACCCAACCTAACCTTTCGGCGCTATTATTTGACAACATTCCTGGCGAGTTGGCCTCTACGTCTCCGTGGGACTTTTATATACATCAATAACGTAATATAACCTAACCTAACCCAACCTAACCTTTCGGCGCTATTATTTGACAACATTACTGGCGAGTTGGCCTCTACGTCTCCGTGGGACTTTTATATACATCAATAACGTAATATAACCTAACCTAACCCAACCTAACCTTTCGGCGCTATTATTTGACAACATTCCTGGCGAGTTGGCCTCTACGTCTCCGTGGGACCTTCATATACATCAATAACGTAATATAACCTAACTTAACCCAACCTAACCATTCGGCGCTATTATTTGACAACATTCCTGGCTAGTTGGCCTCTACGTCTCCGTGGGACCTTCATATACATCAATAACGTAATATAACCTAACCTAACCCAACCTAACCACTCGGCGCTATTATTTGACCACATTCCTGTCGAGTTGGCCTCTATGTCTCCGTGGGACTTTTATATACATCAATAGCGTAATATAACCTAACCTAACACAACCTATCATCTCGGTACTAATATTTGACAACATTCCTGGCGAGTTGGCCTCTACGTCTCCGTAGGGCCTTATATACATCAATAACGTAATATAACCTAACCTAACACAACCCAACCTCTCGGCACTAATATTTGACAACATTCCTGGCGAGTTGGCCTCTACGTCTCCGTGGGACTTTTATATACATCAATAACGTAATATAACCTAACCTAACCCAACCTAACCTTTCGGCGCTATTATTTGACAACATTACTGGCGAGTTGGCCTCTACGTATCCGCGGGACTTTTATATACATCAATAACGTAATATAACCTAACCTAATCCAACCTAACCTTTCGGCGCTATTATTTGACAACATTCCTGGCTTGTTGGCCTCTACGTCTCCGTAGGACTTTTATATACATCAATAGCGTAATATAACCTAACCTAACCCAACCTAAGATCTCGGCATTAATATTAGACAACATTCCTGGCGAGTTGGCCTCTACGTCTCGGTGGGACCTTCATATACATCAATAACGTAATATAACCTAACCTAACCCAACCTAACCTTTCGGCGCTATTATTTGACAACTTTCCTGGCTTGTTGGCCTCTACGTCTCCGTGGGACATTCATATCCATCAATAACGTAATATAACCTGACCTAACTCAACCTAACCTTTCGGCGCTATTATTTGACATCATTCCTGGCTTGTTGGCCTCTACGTCTCCGTGGGACATTCATATCCATCAATAACGTAATATAACCTGACCTAACTCAACCTAACCTTTCGGCGCTATTAGTTGACAACATTCCTGGCGAGTTGGCCTCTACGTCTCCGTGGGACATTCATATCCATCAATAACGTAATATAACCTGACCTAACTCAACCTAACCTTTCGGCGCTATTATTTGACAACATTCCTGGCGAGTTGGCCTCTACGTCTCCGTGGGACTTTTATATACATCAATAGCGTAATATAACCTAACCTAACCCAACCTAAGATCCCGGCGCTAATATTTGACAACATTCCTGTCGAGTTGGCCTCTACGTCTCCGTGGGGCCT
This sequence comes from Xylocopa violacea, assembly GCA_963969225.1. Lineage (NCBI taxonomy): Eukaryota > Metazoa > Arthropoda > Insecta > Hymenoptera > Apidae > Xylocopa > Xylocopa violacea. Next base: position 3,802,620 of record CAXAJV010000135.1, on the reverse strand, counting down.
TCATATACATCAAAAACGTAATTTAACCTAAAATAACCCAACGTAACATCTCGGCTGTAATATTTCACAACATTCCTGGCTTGTTGGCCTCTATGTTTCCGTGGGACCTTTATATACATCAATAACGTAATATAACCTAACCTAACCCAACCTAACCTTTCGGCGCTATTATTTGACAACATTCCTGGCTTGTTGGCCTCTACGTCTCCGTGGGACATTCATATCCATCAATAACGTAATATAACCTGACCTAACTCAACCTAACCTTTCGGCGCTATTAGTTGACAACATTCCTGGCGAGTTGGCCTCTACGTCTCCGTGGGACATTCATATCCATCAATAACGTAATATAACCTGACCTAACTCAACCTAACCTTTCGGCGCTATTATTTGACAACATTCCTGGCGAGTTGGCCTCTACGTCTCCGTGGGACTTTTATATACATCAATAGCGTAATATAACCTAACCTAACCCAACCTAAGATCCCGGCGCTAATATTTGACAACATTCCTGTCGAGTTGGCCTCTACGTCTCCGTGGGGCCTTCATATACATCAAAAACGTAATTTAACCTAAAATAACCCAACGTAACATCTCGGCTGTAATATTTCACAACATTCCTGGCTTGTTGGCCTCTATGTTTCCGTGGGACCTTTATATACATCAATAACGTAATATAACCTAACCTAACCCAACCTAACATCTCGGCGGTAATATTTGACAACATTCCTGGCGAGTTGGCCTCTACGTCTCCGTGAGACCTTCATATCCATCAATAACGTAACCTAACCTTATATAACCCAACCTAACCTCTGGGCGCTATTATTTGACAACATTCCTGTTGAGTTGGCCTCTACGTCTCCGAGGGACTTTTATATACATCAATAGCGTAATATAACTTAACCTACCCCAAACTAACATCTCGGTACTAATATTTGACAAAATTCCTGGCGAGTTGGACTCTACGTCTCCGTGGGACCTTCATGTACATCAATAACGTAAAATAACCTAACCTAAGCCAACCTAACATTTCGGCGGTAATATTTGACAACATTCCTGGCGAGTTGGCCTCTACGTGTCCGTGGGACTTTTATATACATCAATAACGTAATATAACCTAACCTAACCCAACCTAACCTTTCGGCGCTATTATTTGACAACATTCCTGGCGAGTTGGCCTCTACGTCTCCGTGAGACCTTCATATCCATCAATAACGTAATATAACCTAACTTAACCCAACCTAACCTTTCGGCGCTATTATTTGACAACATTCCTGGCGAGTTGGCCTCTACGTCTCCGTGGGACTTTTATATACATCAATAACGTAATAGAACCTAACCTAACCCAACCTAACCTTTCGGCGCTATTATTTGACAACATTACTGGCGAGTTGGCCTCTACGTCTCCGTGGGACTTTTATATACATCAATAACGTAAGATAACCTAACCTAACCCAACCTAACCTTTCGGCGCTATTATTTGACAACATTCCTGGCGAGTTGGCCTCTACGTCTCCGTGGGACCTTCATATACATCAATAACGTAATATAACCTAACTTAACCCAACCTAACCATTCGGCGCTATTATTTGACCACATTCCTGTCGAGTTGGCCTCTACGTCTCCGTGGGACTTTTATATACATCAATAGCGTAATATAACCTAACCTAACACAACCTATCATCTCGGTACTAATATTTGACAACATTCCTGGCGAATTGGACTCTACGTCTCCGTGGGAATTTTATATATATCAATAGCGTAATATAACCTAACCTAACCCAACCTAACACCTCGGCGGTAATATTTGACAACATTCCTGGCGAGTTGGCCTCTACGTATCCGTGGGACCTTTATATACATCAATAACGTAAAATAACCTAACCTAATCCAGCCTAACATTTCGGCGCTATTATTTGACAACATTCCTGGCTTGTTGGCCTCTACGTCTCCGTAGGACTTTTATATACATCAATAGCGTAATATAACCTAACCCAACCCAACCTAAGATCTCGCAATTAATATTAGCCAACATTCCTGGCGAGTTGGCCTCTACGTCTCCGTGGGACCTTCATATACATCAATAACGTAATATAACCTAACCTAACCCAACCTAACCTTTCGGCGCTATTATTTGACCACATTCCTGGCTTGTTGGCCTCTACGTCTCCGTGGGACATTCATATCCATCAATAACGTAATATAACCTGACCTAACTCAACCTAACCTTTCGGCGCTATTATTTGACAACATTCCTGCCGAGTTGGCCTCTACGTCTCCGTGGGGCCTTTATATACATCAATAACGTAATATAACCTAACCTAACACAACCCAACGTCTCGGCACTAATATTTGACAACATTCCTGGCGAGTTGGCCTCTACGTCTCCGTGGGACTTTTATATACATCAATAACGTAATATAACCTAACCTAACCCAACCTAACCTTTCGGCGCTATTGTTTGACAACATTACTGGCGAGTTGGCCTCTACGTATCCGCGGGACTTTTATATACATCAATAACGTAATATAACCTAACCTAATCCAACCTAACCTTTCGGCGCTATTATTTGACAACATTCCTGGCTTGTTGGCCTCTACGTCTCCGTAGGACTTTTATATACATCAATAGCGTAATATAACCTAACCTAACCCAACCTAAGATCTCGGCATTAATATTAGACAACATTCCTGGCGAGTTGGCCTCTACGTCTCCGTGGGACCTTCATATACATCAATAACGTAATATAACCTAACCTAACCCAACCTAACCTTTCGGCGCTATTATTTGACCACATTCCTGGCTTGTTGGCCTCTACGTCTCCGTGGGACATTCATATCCATCAATAACGTAATATAACCTGACCTAACTCAACCTAACCTTTCGGCGCTATTATTTCACAACATTCCTGGCGAGTTGGCCTCTACGTCTCCGTGGGACTTTTATATACATCAATAGCGTAATATAACCTAACCTAACCGAACCTAAGATCTCGGCGCTAATATTTGACAACATTCCTGTCGAGTTGGCCTCTACGTCTCCGTGGGGCCTTCATATACATCAAAAACGTAATATAACCTAACCTAACCCAACCTAACATCTCGGCGGTAATATTTGACAACATTCCTGGCGAGTTGGCCTCTACGTCTCCGTGGGGCCTTTATATACATCAATAACGTAATATAACCTAACCTAACACAACCCAACGTCTCGGCACTAATATTTGACAACATTCCTGGCGAGTTGGCCTCTACGTCTCCGTGGGACTTTTATATACATCAATAACGTAATATAACCTAACCTAACCCAACCTAACCTGTCGGCGCTATTATTTGACAACATTCCTGGCGAGTTGGCCTCTACGTCTCCGTGGGACCTTCATATACATCAATAACGTAATATAACCTAACCTAACCCAACCCAAACTCTCGGTACTAATATTTGACAACATTCCTGGCGAGTTGGCCTCTACGTCTCCGTGGGACTTTTATATACATCAATAACGTAATATAACCTAACCTAACACAACCTATCATCTCGGTACTAATATTTGACAACATTCCTGGCGAGTTGGACTCTACGTCTCCGTGAGAATTTTATATATATCAATAGCGTAATATAACCTAACGTAACCCAACCTAACACCTCGGCGGTAATATTTGACAACATTCCTGGCGAGTTGGCCTGTACGTATCCGTGGGACTTTTATATACATCAATAACGTAAAATAACCTAACCTAACCCAACCTAACCTTTCGGCGCTATTATTTGACCACATTCCTGGCTTGTTGGCCTCTACGTCTCCGTGGGACATTCATATCCATCAATAACGTAATATAACCTGACCTAACTCAATCTAACCTTTCGGCGCTATTATTTGACAACATTCCTGGCGAGTTGGCCTCTACGTCTCCGTGGGACTTTTATATACATCAATAGCGTAATATAACCTAACCTAACCCAACCTAAGATCCCGGCGCTAATATTTGACAACATTCCTGGCGAGTTGGACTCTACGTCTCCGTGGGAATTTTATATATATCAATAGCGTAATATAACCTAACCTAACCCAACCTAACACCTCGGCGGTAATATTTGACAACATTCCTGGCGAGTTGGCCTCTACGTATCCGTGGGACTTTTATATACATCAATAACGTAAAATAACCTAACCTAATCCAACCTAACATTTCGGCGCTATTATTTGACAACATTCCTGGCTTGTTGGCCTCTACGTCTCCGTGGGACTTTTATATACATCAATAACGTAATATAACCTGACCTAACTCAACCTATCCTTTCGGCGCTATTATTTGACAACATTCCTGGCGAGTTGGCCTCTACGTCTCCGTGGGACCTTCATATACATCAATAACGTAATATAACCTAACCTAACCCAACCTAACCTTTCGGCGCTATTATTTGACCACATTCCTGGTTTGTTGGCCTCTACGTCTCCGTGGGACATTCATATCCATCAATAACGTAATATAACCTGACCTAACTCAACCTATCCTTTCGGCGCTATTATTTGACAACATTCCGGGCGAGTTGGCCTCTACGTCTCCGTGGGACCTTCATATACATCAATAACGTAATATAACCTAACCTAACCCAACCTAACCTTTCGGCGCTATTATTTGACCACATTCCTGGCTTGTTGGCCTCTACGTCTCCGTGGGACATTCATATCCATCAATAACGTAATATAACCTGACCTAACTCAACCTAACCTTTCGGCGCTATTATTTGACAACATTCCTGGCGAGTTGGCCTCTACGTCTCCGTGGGACTTTTATATACATCAATAGCGTAATATAACCTAACCTAACCCAACCTAAGATCCCGGCGCTAATATTTGACAACATTCCTGTCGAGTTGGCCTCTACGTCTCCGTGGGGCCTTCATATACATCAAAAACGTAATTTAACCTAAAATAACCCAACGTAACATCTCGGCTGTAATATTTCACAACATTCCTGGCTTGTTGGCCTCTATGTTTCCGTGGGACCTTTATATACATCAATAACGTAATATAACCTAACCTAACCCAACCTAACATCTCGGCGGTAAAATTTGACAACATTCCTGGCGAGTTGGCCTCTACGTCTCCGTGAGACCTTCATATCCATAAATAACGTAACCTAACCTTATATAACCCAACCTAACCTCTGGGCGCTATTATTTGACAACATTCCTGTTGAGTTGGCCTCTACGTCTCCGAGGGACTTTTATATACATCAATAGCGTAATATAACTTAACCTACCCCAAACTAACATCTCGGTACTAATATTTGACAAAATTCCTGGCGAGTTGGACTCTACGTCTCCGTGGGACCTTCATGTACATCAATAACGTAAAATAACCTAACCTAAGCCAACCTAACATTTCGGCGGTAATATTTGACAACATTCCTGGGGAGTTGGCCTCTACGTGTCCGTGGGACTTTTATATACATCAATAACGTAATATAACCTAACCTAACCCAACCTAACCTTTCGGCGCTATTATTTGACAACATTCCTGGCGAGTTGGCCTCTACGTCTCCGTGAGACCTTCATATCCATCAATAACGTAATATAACCTAACCTAACACAACCCAACGTCTCGGCACTAATATTTGACAACATTCCTGGCGAGTTGGCCTCTACGTCTCCGTGGGACTTTTATATACATCAATAACGTAATATAACCTAACCTAACCCAACCTAACCTGTCGGCGCTATTATTTGACAACATTCCTGGCGAGTTGGCCTCTACGTCTCCGTGGGACCTTCATATACATCAATAACGTAATATAACCTAACCTAACCCAACCCAAACTCTCGGTACTAATATTTGACAACATTCCTGGCGAGTTGGCCTCTACGTCTCCGTGGGACCTTCATATACATCAATAACGTAATATAACCTGACCTAACCCAACCTAACCACTCGGCGCTATTATTTGACCACATTCCTGTCGAGTTGGCCTCTACGTCTCCGTGGGACTTTTATATACATCAATAGCGTAATATAACCTAACCTAACACAACCTATCATCTCGGTACTAATATTTGACAACATTCCTGGCGAGTTGGACTCTACGTCTCCGTGGGAATTTTATATATATCAATAGCGTAATATAACCTAACCTAACCCAACCTAACACCTCGGCGGTAATATTTGACAACATTCCTGGCGAGTTGGCCTCTACGTATCCGTGGGACTTTTATATACATCAATAACGTAAAATAACCTAACCTAATCCAACCTAACCTGTCGGCGCTATTATTTGACAACATTCCTGGCTTGTTGGCCTCTACGTCTCCGTAGGACTTTTATATACATCAATAGCGTAATATAACCTAACCTAACCCAACCTAAGATCTCGCAATTAATATTAGCCAAGATTCCTGGCGAGTTGGCCTCTACGTCTCCGTGGGACCTTCATATACATCAATAACGTAATATAACCTAACCTAACCCAACCTAACCTTTCGGCGCTATTATTTGACCACATTCCTGGCTTGTTGGCCTCTACGTCTCCGTGGGACATTCATATCCATCAATAACGTAATATAACCTGACCTAACAAAACCTAACCTTTCGGCGCTATTATTTGACAACATTCCTGGCGAGTTGGCCTCTACGTCTCCGTGGGGCCTTTATATACATCAATAACGTAATATAACCTAACCTAACACAACCCAACGTCTCGGCACTAATATTTGACAACATTCCTGGCGAGTTGGCCTCTACGTCTCCGTGGGACTTTTATATACATCAATAACGTAATATAACCTAACCTAACCCAACCTAACCTGTCGGCGCTATTATTTGACAACATTCCTGGCGAGTTGGCCTCTACGTCTCCGTGGGACCTTCATATACGTCAATAACGTAATGTAACCTAACCTAAGCCAACCTAACATTTCGGCGGTAATATTTGACAACATTCCTGGCTTGTTGGCCTCTACGTCTCCGTGGGACATTCATATCCATCAATAACGTAATTTAACCTAAAATAACCCAACGTAACATCTCGGCTGTAATATTTCACAACATTCCTGGCTTGTTGGCCTCTGTGTTTCCGTGGGACCTTTATATACATCAATAACGTAATATAACCTAACCTAACCCAACCTAACATCTCGGCGGTAATATTTGACAACATTCCTGGCGAGTTGGCCTCTACGTCTCCGTGGGACCTTCATGTACATCAATAACGTAAAATAACCTAACCTAAGCCAACCTAACATTACGGCGGTAATATTTGACAACATTCCTGGCGAGTTGGCCTCTACGTCTCCGTGAGACCTTCATATCCATCAATAACGTAATATAACCTTATATAACCCAACCTAACCTCTGGGCGCTATTATTTGACAACATTCCTGTTGAGTTGGCCTCTACGTCTCCGAGGGACTTTTATATACATCAATAGCGTAATATAACCTAACTTAACCCAACCTAACCTTCGGCGCTATTATTTGACAACATTCCTGGCGAGTTGGCCTCTACGTCTCTGTGGGACTTTTATATACATCAATAACGTAATATAACCTAACCTAACCCAACCTAACCTTTCGGCGCTATTATTTGACAACATTACTGGCGAGTTGGCCTCTACGTCTCCGTGGGACTTTTATATACATCAATAACGTAATATAACCTAACCTAACCCAACCTAACCATTCGGCGCTATTATTTGACAACATTCCTGGCTTGTTGGCCTCTACGTCTCCGTAGGACTTTTATATACATCAATAGCGTAATATAACCTAACCTAACCCAACCTAAGATCTCGGCATTAATATTAGACAACATTCCTGGCGAGTTGGCCTCTACGTCTCCGTGGGACCTTCATATACATCAATAGCGTAATATAACCTAACCTACCCCAAACTAACATCTCGGTACTAATATTTGACAAAATTCCTGGCGAGTTGGACTCTACGTCTCCGTGGGACCTTCATGTACATCAATAACGTAAAATAACCTAACCTAAGCCAACCTAACATTTCAGCGGTAATATTTGACAACATTCCTGGGGAGTTGGCCTCTACGTGTCCGTGGGACTTTTATATACATCAATAACGTAATATAACCTAACCTAACCCAACCTAACCTTTCGGCGCTATTATTTGACAACATTCCTGGCGAGTTGGCCTCTACGTCTCCGTGGGACCTTCATATACATCAATAACGTAATATAACCTAACTTAACCCAACCTAACCTTTCGGCGCTATTATTTGACAACATTCCTGGCGAGTTGGCCTCTACGTCTCCGTGGGACCTTCATATACGTCAATAACGTAATGTAACCTAACCTAAGCCAACCTAACATTTCGGCGGTAATATTTGACAACATTCCTGTTGAGTTGGCCTCTACGTCTCCGAGGGACTTTTATATACATCAATAGCGTAATATAACTTAACCTACCCCAAACTAACATCTCGGTACTAATATTTGACAAAATTCCTGGCGAGTTGGACTCTACGTCTCCGTGGGACCTTCATGTACATCAATAACGTAAAATAACCTAACCTAAGCCAACCTAACATTTCAGCGGTAATATTTGACAACATTCCTGGGGAGTTGGCCTCTACGTGTCCGTGGGACTTTTATATACATCAATAACGTAATATAACCTAACCTAACCCAACCTAACCTTTCGGCGCTATTATTTGACAACATTCCTGGCGAGTTGGCCTCTACGTCTCCGTGGGACCTTCATATACATCAATAACGTAATATAACCTAACTTAACCCAACCTAACCTTTCGGCGCTATTATTTGACAACATTCCGGGCGAGTTGGCCTCTACGTCTCCGTGGGACCTTCATATACATCAATAACGTAATATAACCTAACCTAACCCAACCTAACCATTCGGCGCTATTATTTGACAACATTCCCGGCTTGTTGGCCTCTACGTCTCCGTAGGACTTTTATATACATCAATAGCGTAATATAACCTAACCTAACCCAACCTAAGATCTCGGCATTAATATTAGACAACATTCCTGGCGAGTTGGCCTCTACGTCTCCGTGGGACCTTCATATACATCAATAACGTAATATAACCTAACCTAACCCAACCTAACATCTCGGCGGTAATATTTGACCACATTCCTGGCTTGTTGGCCTCTACGTCTCCGTGGGACATTCATATCCATCAATAACGTAATATAACCTGACCTAATTTCAACCTAATCTTTCGGCGCTATTATTTGACAACATTCCTGGCGAGTTGGCCTCTACGTCTCCGTGGGACTTTTATATACATCAATAGCGTAATATAACCTAACCTAACGCAACCTAAGATCTCGGCGCTAATATTTGACAACATTCCTGTCGAGTTGGCCTCTACGTCTCCGTGGGGCCTTCATGTACATCAAAAACGTAATATAACCTAACCTAACCCAACCTAACATCTCGGCGGTAATATTTGACAACAATCCTGGCGAGTTGGCCTCTACGTCTCCGTGGGGCCTTTATATACATCAATAACGTAATATAACCTAACCTAACACAACCCAACGTCTCGGCACTAATATTTGACAACATTCCTGGCGAGTTGGCCTCTACGTCTCCGTGGGACTTTTATATACATCAATAACGTAATATAACCTAACCTAACCCAACCTAACCTGTCGGCGCTATTATTTGGCAACATTCCTGGCGTGTTCGCCTCTACGTCTACGTGGGACCTTCATATACATCAATAACGTAATATAACCTAACCTAACCCAACCTAACCTGTCGGCGCTATTATTTGACAACATTCCTGGCGAGTTGGCCTCTACGTCTCCGTGGGACTTTTATATACATCAATAACGTAATATAACCTAACCTAACCCAACCTAACCTTTCGGCGCTATTATTTGACAACATTACTGGCGAGTTGGCCTCTACGTATCCGTGGGACTTTTATATACATCAATAACGTAATATAACCTAACCTAATCCAACCTAACCTTTCGGCGCTATCATTTGACAACATTCCTGGCTTGTTGGCCTCTACGTCTCCGTAGGACTTTTATATACATCAATAGCGTAATATAACCTAACCTAACCCAACCTAAGATCTCGGCATTAATATTAGACAACATTCCTGGCGAGTTGGCCTCTACGTCTCCGTGGGACCTTCATATACATCAATAACGTAATATAACCTAACCTAACCCAACCTAACATCTCGGCGGTAATATTTGACCACATTCCTGGCTTGTTGGCCTCTACGTCTCCGTGGGACATTCATATCCATCAATAACGTAATATAACCTGACCTAACTCAACCTAATCTTTCGGCGCTATTATTTGACAACATTCCTGGCGAGTTGGCCTCTACGTCTCCGTGGGACCTTTATATACACCAATAACGTAATATAACCTAACCTAACCCAACCTAACCTGTCGGCGCTATTATTTGACAACATTCCTGGCGAGTTGGCCTCTACGTCTCCGTGGGACCTTCATATACATCAATAACGTAATATAACCTAACCCAACCCAACCCAAACTCTCGGCGCTATTATTTGACAACATTACTGGCGAGTTGGCCTCTACGTATCCGCGGGACTTTTATATACATCAATAACGTAATATAACCTAACCTAATCCAACCTAACCTTTCGGCGCTATTATTTGACAACATTCCTGGCTTGTTGGCCTCTACGTCTCCGTAGGACTTTTATATACATCAATAGCGTAATATAACCTAACCTAACCCAACCTAAGATCTCGGCATTAATATTAGACAACATTCCTGGCGAGTTGGCTTCTACGTCTCCGTGGGACCTTCATATACATCAATAACGTAATATAACCTAACCTAACCCAACCTAACCTTTCGGCGCTATTATTTGACCACATTCCTGGCTTGTTGGCCTCTACGTCTCCGTGCGACATTCATATCCATCAATAACGTAATATAACCTGACCTAACTCAACCTAACCTTTCGGCGCTATTATTTGACAACATTCCTGGCGAGTTGGCCTCTACGTCTCCGTGGGACTTTTATATACATCAATAACGTAATATAACCTAACCTAACCCAACCTAACATTTCGGCGCTATTATTTGACAACATTACTGGCGAGTTGGCCTCTACGTATCCGTGGGACTTTTATATACATCAATAACGTAAAATAACCTAACCTAATCCAACCTAACCGTTCGGCGCTATTATTTGACAACATTCCTGGCTTGTTGGCCTCTACGTCTCCGTAGGACTTTTATATACATCAATAGCGTAATATAACCTAACCTAACCCAACCTAAGATCTCGGCATTAATATTAGACAACATTCCTGGCGAGTTGGCCTCTACGTCTCCGTGGGACCTTCATATACATCAATAACGTAATATAACCTAACCTAACCCAACCTAACCTTTCGGCGCTATTATTTGACCACATTCCTGGCTTGTTGGCCTCTACGTCTCCGTGGGACATTCATATCCATCAATAACGTAATATAACCTGACCTAACTCAACCTAACCTTTCGGCGCTATTACTTGACAACATTCCTGGCGAGTTGGCCTCTACGTCTCCGTGGGACTTTTATATACATCAATAGCGTAATATAACCTAACCTAACCCAACCTAAGATCTCGGCGCTAATATTTGACAACATTCCTGTCGAGTTGGCCTCTACGTCTCCGTGGGGCCTTCATATACATCAAAAACGTAATATAACCTAACCTAACCCAACCTAACATCTCGGCGGTAATATTTGACAACATTCCTGGCGAGTTGGCCTCTACGTCTCCGTGGGGCCTTTCTATACATCAATAACGTAATATAACCTAACCTAACACAACCCAACGTCTCGGCACTAATATTTGACAACATTCCTGGCGAGTTGGCCTCTACGTCTCCGTGGGACTTTTATATACATCAATAACGTAATATAACCTAACCTAACCCAACCTAACCTGTCGGCGCTATTATTTGACAACATTCCCGGCTTGTTGGCCTCTACGTCTCCGTAGGACTTTTATATACATCAATAGCGTAATATAACCTAACCTAACCCAACCTAAGATCTCGGCATTAATATTAGACAACATTCCTGGCGAGTTGGCCTCTACGTCTCCGTGGGACCTTCATATACATCAATAACGTAATATAACCTAACCTAACCCAACCTAACATCTCGGCGGTAATATTTGACCACATTCCTGGCTTGTTGGCCTCTACGTCTCCGTGGGACATTCATATCCATCAATAACGTAATATAACCTGACCTAATTTCAACCTAATCTTTCGGCGCTATTATTTGACAACATTCCTGGCGAGTTGGCCTCTACGTCTCCGTGGGACTTTTATATACATCAATAGCGTAATATAACCTAACCTAACGCAACCTAAGATCTCGGCGCTAATATTTGACAACATTCCTGTCGAGTTGGCCTCTACGTCTCCGTGGGGCCTTCATGTACATCAAAAACGTAATATAACCTAACCTAACCCAACCTAACATCTCGGCGGTAATATTTGACCACATTCCTGGCTTGTTGGCCTCTACGTCTCCGTGGGACATTCATATCCATCAATAACGTAATATAACCTGACCTAACTCAACCTAATCTTTCGGCGCTATTATTTGACAACATTCCTGGCGAGTTGGCCTCTACGTCTCCGTGGGACCTTTATATACACCAATAACGTAATATAACCTAACCTAACCCAACCTAACCTGTCGGCGCTATTATTTGACAACATTCCTGGCGAGTTGGCCTCTACGTCTCCGTGGGACCTTCATATACATCAATAACGTAATATAACCTAACCCAACCCAACCCAAACTCTCGGCGCTATTATTTGACAACATTACTGGCGAGTTGGCCTCTACGTATCCGCGGGACTTTTATATACATCAATAACGTAATATAACCTAACCTAATCCAACCTAACCTTTCGGCGCTATTATTTGACAACATTCCTGGCTTGTTGGCCTCTACGTCTCCGTAGGACTTTTATATACATCAATAGCGTAATATAACCTAACCTAACCCAACCTAAGATCTCGGCATTAATATTAGACAACATTCCTGGCGAGTTGGCCTCTACGTCTCCGTGGGACCTTCATATACATCAATAACGTAATATAACCTAACCTAACCCAACCTAACCTTTCGGCGCTATTATTTGACCACATTCCTGGCTTGTTGGCCTCTACGTCTCCGTGCGACATTCATATCCATCAATAACGTAATATAACCTGACCTAACTCAACCTAACCTTTCGGCGCTATTATTTGACAACATTCCTGGCGAGTTGGCCTCTACGTCTCCGTGGGACTTTTATATACATCAATAACGTAATATAACCTAACCTAACCCAACCTAACATTTCGGCGCTATTATTTGACAACATTACTGGCGAGTTGGCCTCTACGTATCCGTGGGACTTTTATATACATCAATAACGTAAAATAACCTAACCTAATCCAACCTAACCGTTCGGCGCTATTATTTGACAACATTCCTGGCTTGTTGGCCTCTACCTCTCCGTAGGACTTTTATATACATCAATAGCGTAATATAACCTAACCTAACCCAACCTAAGATCTCGGCATTAATATTAGACAACATTCCTGGCGAGTTGGCCTCTACGTCTCCGTGGGACCTTCATATACATCAATAACGTAATATAACCTAACCTAACCCAACCTAACCTTTCGGCGCTATTATTTGACCACATTCCTGGCTTGTTGGCCTCTACGTCTCCGTGGGACATTCATATCCATCAATAACGTAATATAACCTGACCTAACTCAACCTAACCTTTCGGCGCTATTACTTGACAACATTCCTGGCGAGTTGGCCTCTACGTCTCCGTGGGACTTTTATATACATCAATAGCGTAATATAACCTAACCTAACCCAACCTAAGATCTCGGCGCTAATATTTGACAACATTCCTGTCGAGTTGGCCTCTACGTCTCCGTGGGGCCTTCATATACATCAAAAACGTAATATAACCTAACCTAACCCAACCTAACATCTCGGCGGTAATATTTGACAACATTCCTGGCGAGTTGGCCTCTACGTCTCCGTGGGGCCTTTCTATACATCAATAACGTAATATAACCTAACCTAACACAACCCAACGTCTCGGCACTAATATTTGACAACATTCCTGGCGAGTTGGCCTCTACGTCTCCGTGGGACTTTTATATACATCAATAACGTAATATAACCTAACCTAACCCAACCTAACCTGTCGGCGCTATTATTTGACAACATTCCTGGCGTGTTCGCCTCTACGTCTCCGTGGGACCTTCATATACATCAATAACGTAATATAACCTAACCTAACCCAACCTAACCTGTCGGCGCTATTATTTGACAACATTCCTGGCGAGTTGGCCTCTACGTCTCCGTGGGACCTTCATATCCATCAATAACGTAATATAACCTGACCTAACTCAACCTAATCTTTCGGCGCTATTATTTGACAACATTCCTGGCGAGTTGGCCTCTACGTCTCCGTGGGACCTTTATATACACCAATAACGTAATATAACCTAACCTAACCCAACCTAACCTGTCGGCGCTATTATTTGACAACATTCCTGGCGAGTTGGCCTCTACGTCTCCGTGGGACCTTCATATACATCAATAACGTAATATAACCTAACCCAACCCAACCCAAACTCTCGGCGCTATTATTTGACAACATTACTGGCGAGTTGGCCTCTACGTATCCGCGGGACTTTTATATACATCAATAACGTAATATAACCTAACCTAATCCAACCTAACCTTTCGGCGCTATTATTTGACAACATTCCTGGCTTGTTGGCCTCTACGTCTCCGTAGGACTTTTATATACATCAATAGCGTAATATAAACTAACCTAACCCAACCTAAGATCTCGGCATTAATATTAGACAACATTCCTGGCGAGTTGGCCTCTACGTCTCCGTGGGACCTTCATATACATCAATAACGTAATATAACCTAACCTAACCCAACCTAACCTTTCGGCGCTATTATTTGACCACATTCCTGGCTTGTTGGCCTCTACGTCTCCGTGCGACATTCATATCCATCAATAACGTAATATAACCTGACCTAACTCAACCTAACCTTTCGGCGCTATTATTTGACAACATTCCTGGCGAGTTGGCCTCTACGTCTCCGTGGGACTTTTATATACATCAATAACGTAATATAACCTAACCTAACCCAACCTAACGTTTCGGCGCTATTATTTGACAACATTACTGGCGAGTTGGCCTCTACGTATCCGTGGGACTTTTATATACATCAATAACGTAAAATAACCTAACCTAATCCAACCTAACCGTTCGGCGCTATTATTTGACAACATTCCTGGCTTGTTGGCCTCTACGTCTCCGTAGGACTTTTATATACATCAATAGCGTAATATAACCTAACCTAACCTAACCTAAGATCTCGGCATTAATATTAGACAACATTCCTGGCGAGTTGGCCTCTACGTGTCCGTGGGACCTTCATATACATCAATAACGTAATATAACCTAACCTAACCCAACCTAACCTTTCGGCGCTATTATTTGACCACATTCCTGGCTTGTTGGCCTCTACGTCTCCGTGGGACATTCATATCCATCAATAACGTAATATAACCTGACCTAACTCAACCTAACCTTTCGGCGCTATTACTTGACAACATTCCTGGCGAGTTGGCCTCTACGTCTCCGTGGGACTTTTATATACATCAATAGCGTAATATAACCTAACCTAACCCAACCTAAGATCTCGGCGCTAATATTTGACAACATTCCTGTCGAGTTGGCCTCTACGTCTCCGTGGGGCCTTCATATACATCAAAAACGTAATATAACCTAACCTAACCCAACCTAACATCTCGGCGGTAATATTTGACAACATTCCTGGCGAGTTGGCCTCTACGTCTCCGTGGGGCCTTTCTATACATCAATAACGTAATATAACCTAACCTAACACAACCCAACGTCTCGGCACTAATATTTGACAACATTCCTGGCGAGTTGGCCTCTACGTCTCCGTGGGACTTTTATATACATCAATAACGTAATATAACCTAACCTAACCCAACCTAACCTGTCGGCGCTATTATTTGACAACATTCCTGGCGTGTTCGCCTCTACGTCTCCGTGGGACCTTCATATACATCAATAACGTAATATAACCTAACCTAACCCAACCTAACCTGTCGGCGCTATTATTTGACAACATTCCTGGCGAGTTGGCCTCTACGTCTCCGTGGGACCTTCATATACATCAATAACGTAATACAACCTAACCTAACCCAACCTAACCATTCGGCGCTATTATTTGACCACATTCCTGGCTTGTTGGCCTCTACGTCTCCGTGGGACATTCATATCCATCAATAATGTAATTTAACCTAAAATAACCCAACGTAACATCTCGGCTGTAATATTTCACAACATTCCTGGCTTGTTGGCCTCTATGTTTCCGTGGGACCTTTATATACATCAATAGCGTAATATAACCTAACCTAACCCAACCTAAGATCTCGGCGCTAATATTTGACAACATTCCTGTCGAGTTGGCCTCTACGTCTCCGTGGGGCCTTCATATACATCAAAAACGTGATATAACCTTACCTAACCCAACCTAACATCTCGGCGGTAATATTTGACAACATTCCTGGCGAGTTGGCCTCTACGTCTCCGTGGGGCCTTTATATACATCAATAACGTAATATAACCTAACCTAACACAACCCAACGTCTCGGCACTAATATTTGACAACATTCCTGGCGAGTTGGCCTCTACGTTTCCGTGGGGCTTTTATATACATCAATAACGTAATATAACCTATCCCAACCCAAAGTAACGTCTCGGAGGTAATGTTTAACCACATTCCTGGCTTGTTGGCCTCCACGTTTCCGTGGGACTTTTATATACATCAATAACGTAATATAACCTAACCTAACCCAACTAACTAACCTTTCGGCGCTATTATTTGACAACATTACTGGCGAGTTGGCCTCTACGTCTCCGTGGGACTTTTATATACATCAATAACGTAATATAACCCAACCTAACCCAACCTAACCTGTCGGCGCTATTATTTGACAACGTTCCTGGCGAGTTGGCCTCTACGTCTCCGTGGGACCTTCATATACATCAATAACGTAATATAACCTAACCTAACCCAACCCAAACTCTCGGTACTAATATTTGACAACATTCCTGGCGAGTTGGCCTCTACGTATCCGTGGGACTTTTATATACATCAATAACGTAATATAACCTAACCTAATCCAACCTAACCTTTCGGCGCTATCGTTTGACAACATTCCTGGCTTGTTGGCCTCTACGTCTCCGTAGGACTTTTATATACATCAATAGCGTAATATAACCTAACCTAACCCAACCTAAGATCTCGGCATTAATATTAGACAACATTCCTGGCGAGTTGGCCTCTACGTCTCCGTGGGACCTTCATATACATCAATAACGTAATATAACCTAACCTAACCCAACCTAACATCTCGGCGGTAATATTTGACCATATTCCTGGCTTGTTGGCCTCTACGTCTCCGTGGGACATTCATATCCATCAATAACGTAATATAACCTGACCTAACTCAACCTAATCTTTCGGCGCTATTATTTGACAACATTCCTGGCTTGTTGGCCTCTACGTCTCCGTAGGACTTTTATATACATCAATAGCGTAATATAACCTAACCTAACCCAACCTAAGATCTCGGCATTAATATTAGACAACATTCCTGGCGAGTTGGCCTCTACGTCTCCGTGGGACCTTCATATACATCAATAACGTAATATAACCTAACCTAACCCAACCTAACCTTTCGGCGCTATTATTTGACCACATTCCTGGCTTGTTGGCCTCTACGTCTCCGTGCGACATTCATATCCATCAATAACGTAATATAACCTGACCTAACTCAACCTAACCTTTCGGCGCTATTATTTGACAACATTCCTGGCGAGTTGGCCTCTACGTCTCCGTGGGACTTTTATATACATCAATAACGTAATATAACCTAACCTAACCCAACCTAACGTTTCGGCGCTATTATTTGACAACATTACTGGCGAGTTGGCCTCTACGTATCCGTGGGACTTTTATATACATCAATAACGTAAAATAACCTAACCTAATCCAACCTAACCGTTCGGCGCTATTATTTGACAACATTCCTGGCTTGTTGGCCTCTACGTCTCCGTAGGACTTTTATATACATCAATAGCGTAATATAACCTAACCTAACCTAACCTAAGATCTCGGCATTAATATTAGACAACATTCCTGGCGAGTTGGCCTCTACGTCTCCGTGGGACCTTCATATACATCAATAACGTAATATAACCTAACCTAACCCAACCTAACCTTTCGGCGCTATTATTTGACCACATTCCTGGCTTGTTGGCCTCTACGTCTCCGTGGGACATTCATATCCATCAATAACGTAATATAACCTGACCTAACTCAACCTAACCTTTCGGCGCTATTACTTGACAACATTCCTGGCGAGTTGGCCTCTACGTCTCCGTGGGACTTTTATATACATCAATAGCGTAATATAACCTAACCTAACCCAACCTAAGATCTCGGCGCTAATATTTGACAACATTCCTGTCGAGTTGGCCTCTACGTCTCCGTGGGGCCTTCATATACATCAAAAACGTAATATAACCTAACCTAACCCAACCTAACATCTCGGCGGTAATATTTGACAACATTCCTGGCGAGTTGGCCTCTACGTCTCCGTGGGGCCTTTCTATACATCAATAACGTAATATAACCTAACCTAACACAACCCAACGTCTCGGCACTAATATTTGACAACATTCCTGGCGAGTTGGCCTCTACGTCTCCGTGGGACTTTTATATACATCAATAACGTAATATAACCTAACCTAACCCAACCTAACCTGTCGGCGCTATTATTTGACAACATTCCTGGCGTGTTCGCCTCTACGTCTCCGTGGGACCTTCATATACATCAATAACGTAATATAACCTAACCTAACCCAACCTAACCTGTCGGCGCTATTATTTGACAACATTCCTGGCGAGTTGGCCTCTACGTCTCCGTGGGACCTTCATATACATCAATAACGTAATACAACCTAACCTAACCCAACCTAACCATTCGGCGCTATTATTTGACCACATTCCTGGCTTGTTGGCCTCTACGTCTCCGTGGGACATTCATATCCATCAATGATGTAATTTAACCTAAAATAACCCAACGTAACATCTCGGCTGTAATATTTCTCAACATTCCTGGCTTGTTGGCCTCTATGTTTCCGTGGGACCTTTATATACATCAATAGCGTAATATAACCTAACCTAACCCAACCTAAGATCTCGGCGCTAATATTTGACAACATTCCTGTCGAGTTGGCCTCTACGTCTCCGTGGGGCCTTCATATACATCAAAAACGTAATATAACCTTACCTAACCCAACCTAACATCTCGGCGGTAATATTTGACAACATTCCTGGCGAGTTGGCCTCTACGTCTCCGTGGGGCCTTTATATACATCAATAACGTAATATAACCTAACCTAACACAACCCAACGTCTCGGCACTAATATTTGACAACATTCCTGGCGAGTTGGCCTCTACGTTTCCGTGGGGCTTTTATATACATCAATAACGTAATATAACCTATCCCAACCCAAAGTAACGTCTCGGAGGTAATGTTTAACCACATTCCTGGCTTGTTGGCCTCCACGTTTCCGTGGGACTTTTATATACATCAATAACGTAATATAACCTAACCTAACCCAACCTAACCTTTCGGCGCTATTATTTGACAACATTACTGGCGAGTTGGCCTCTACGTCTCCGTGGGACTTTTATATACATCAATAACGTAATATAACCCAACCTAACCCAACCTAACCTGTCGGCGCTATTATTTGACAACATTCCTGGCGAGTTGGCCTCTACGTCTCCGTGGGACCTTCATATACATCAATAACGTAATATAACCTAACCTAACCCAACCCAAACTCTCGGTACTAATATTTGACAACATTCCTGGCGAGTTGGCCTCTACGTATCCGTGGGACTTTTATATACATCAATAACGTAATATAACCTAACCTAATCCAACCTAACCTTTCGGCGCTATCGTTTGACAACATTCCTGGCTTGTTGGCCTCTACGTCTCCGTAGGACTTTTATATACATCAATAGCGTAATATAACCTAACCTAACCCAACCTAAGATCTCGGCATTAATATTAGACAACATTCCTGGCGAGTTGGCCTCTACGTCTCCGTGGGACCTTCATATACATCAATAACGTAATATAACCTAACCTAACCCAACCTAACATCTCGGCGGTAATATTTGACCATATTCCTGGCTTGTTGGCCTCTACGTCTCCGTGGGACATTCATATCCATCAATAACGTAATATAACTTGACCTAACTCAACCTAATCTTTCGGCGCTATTATTTGACAACATTCCTGGCGAGTTGGCCTCTACGTCTCCGTGGGACCTTTATATACACCAATAACGTAATATAACCTAACCTAACCCAACCTAACCTGTCGGCGCTATTATTTGACAACATTCCTGGCGAGTTGGCCTCTACGTCTCCGTGGGACCTTCATATACATCAATAACGTAATATAACCTAACCCAACCCAACCCAAACTCTCGGCGCTATTATTTGACAACATTACTGGCGAGTTGGCCTCTACGTATCCGCGGGACTTTTATATACATCAATAACGTAATATAACCTAACCTAATCCAACCTAACCTTTCGGCGCTATTATTTGACAACATTCCTGGCTTGTTGGCCTCTACGTCTCCGTAGGACTTTTATATACATCAATAGCGTAATATAACCTAACCTAACCCAACCTAAGATCTCGGCATTAATATTAGACAACATTCCTGGCGAGTTGGCCTCTACGTCTCCGTGGGACCTTCATATACATCAATAACGTAATATAACCTAACCTAACCCTACCTAACCTTTCGGCGCTATTATTTGACCACATTCCTGGCTTGTTGGCCTCTACGTCTCCGTGCGACATTCATATCCATCAATAACGTAATATAACCTGACCTAACTCAACCTAACCTTTCGGCGCTATTATTTGACAACATTCCTGGCGAGTTGGCCTCTACGTCTCCGTGGGACTTTTATATACATCAATAACGTAATATAACCTAACCTAACCCAACCTAACCTTTCGGCGCTATTATTTGACAACATTACTGGCGAGTTGGCCTCTACGTCTCCGTGGGACTTTTATATACATCAATAACGTAATATAACCCAACCTAACCCAACCTAACCTGTCGGCGCTATTATTTGACAACATTCCTGGCGAGTTGGCCTCTACGTCTCCGTGGGACCTTCATATACATCAATAACGTAATATAACCTAACCTAACCCAACCCAAACTCTCGGTACTAATATTTGACAACATTCCTGGCGAGTTGGCCTCTACGTCTCCGTGGGACCTTCATATACATCAATAACGTAATATAACCTAACCTAACCCAACCTAACCTTTCGGCGCTATTATTTGACCACATTCCTGGCTTGTTGGCCTCTACGTCTCCGTGGGACATTCATATCCATCAATAACGTAATATAACCTGACCTAACCCAACCTAACATTTCGGCGCTATTATTTGACAACATTCCTGGCGAGTTGGCCTCTACGTCTCCGTGGGACTTTTATATACATCAATAGCGTAATATAACCTAACCTAACCCAACCTAAGATCTCGGCGCTAATATTTGACAACATTCCTGTCGTGTTGGCCTATACGTCTCCGTGGGGCCTTCATATACATCAAAAACGTAATATAACCTAACCTAACCCAACCTAACATCTCGGCGGTAATATTTGACAACATTCCTGGCTTGTTGGCCTCTACGTCTCCGTGGGACATTCATATCCATCAATAACGTAATATAACCTGACCTAACTCAACCTAACCTGTCGGCGCTATTATTTGACAACATTCCTGGCGAGTTGGCCTCTACGTCTCCGTGGGACCTTCATATACATCAATAACGTAATATAACCTAACCTAACCCAACCCAAACTCTCGGTACTAATATTTGACAACATTCCTGGCGAGTTGGCCTCTACGTCTCCGTGGGACCTTCATATACATCAATAACGTAATACAACCTAACCTAACCCAACCTAACCATTCGGCGCTATTATTTGACCACATTCCTGGCTTGTTGGCCTCTACGTCTCCGTGGGACATTCATATCCATCAATAATGTAATTTAACCTAAAATAACCCAACGTAACATCTCGGCTGTAATATTTCTCAACATTCCTGGCTTGTTGGCCTCTATGTTTCCGTGGGACCTTTATATACATCAATAGCGTAATATAACCTAACCTAACCCAACCTAAGATCTCGGCGCTAATATTTGACAACATTCCTGTCGAGTTGGCCTCTACGTCTCCGTGGGGCCTTCATATACATCAAAAACGTAATATAACCTTACCTAACCCAACCTAACATCTCGGCGGTAATATTTGACAACATTCCTGGCGAGTTGGCCTCTACGTCTCCGTGGGGCCTTTATATACATCAATAACGTAATATAACCTAACCTAACACAACCCAACGTCTCGGCACTAATATTTGACAACATTCCTGGCGAGTTGGCCTCTACGTTTCCGTGGGGCTTTTATATACATCAATAACGTAATATAACCTATCCCAACCCAAAGTAACGTCTCGGAGGTAATGTTTAACCACATTCCTGGCTTGTTGGCCTCCACGTTTCCGTGGGACTTTTATATACATCAATAACGTAATATAACCTAACCTAACCCAACCTAACCTTTCGGCGCTATTATTTGACAACATTACTGGCGAGTTGGCCTCTACGTCTCCGTGGGACTTTTATATACATCAATAACGTAATATAACCCAACCTAACCCAACCTAACCTGTCGGCGCTATTATTTGACAACATTCCTGGCGAGTTGGCCTCTACGTCTCCGTGGGACCTTCATATACATCAATAACGTAATATAACCTAACCTAACCCAACCCAAACTCTCGGTACTAATATTTGACAACATTCCTGGCGAGTTGGCCTCTACGTATCCGTGGGACTTTTATATACATCAATAACGTAATATAACCTAACCTAATCCAACCTAACCTTTCGGCGCTATCGTTTGACAACATTCCTGGCTTGTTGGCCTCTACGTCTCCGTAGGACTTTTATATACATCAATAGCGTAATATAACCTAACCTAACCCAACCTAAGATCTCGGCATTAATATTAGACAACATTCCTGGCGAGTTGGCCTCTACGTCTCCGTGGGACCTTCATATACATCAATAACGTAATATAACCTAACCTAACCCAACCTAACATCTCGGCGGTAATATTTGACCATATTCCTGGCTTGTTGGCCTCTACGTCTCCGTGGGACATTCATATCCATCAATAACGTAATATAACCTGACCTAACTCAACCTAATCTTTCGGCGCTATTATTTGACAACATTCCTGGCGAGTTGGCCTCTACGTCTCCGTGGGACCTTTATATACACCAATAACGTAATATAACCTAACCTAACCCAACCTAACCTGTCGGCGCTATTATTTGACAACATTCCTGGCGAGTTGGCCTCTACGTCTCCGTGGGACCTTCATATACATCAATAACGTAATATAACCTAACCCAACCCAACCCAAACTCTCGGCGCTATTATTTGACAACATTACTGGCGAGTTGGCCTCTACGTATCCGCGGGACTTTTATATACATCAATAACGTAATATAACCTAACCTAATCCAACCTAACCTTTCGGCGCTATTATTTGACAACATTCCTGGCTTGTTGGCCTCTACGTCTCCGTAGGACTTTTATATACATCAATAGCGTAATATAACCTAACCTAACCCAACCTAAGATCTCGGCATTAATATTAGACAACATTCCTGGCGAGTTGGCCTCTACGTCTCCGTGGGACCTTCATATACATCAATAACGTAATATAACCTAACCTAACCCTACCTAACCTTTCGGCGCTATTATTTGACCACATTCCTGGCTTGTTGGCCTCTACGTCTCCGTGCGACATTCATATCCATCAATAACGTAATATAACCTGACCTAACTCAACCTAACCTTTCGGCGCTATTATTTGACAACATTCCTGGCGAGTTGGCCTCTACGTCTCCGTGGGACTTTTATATACATCAATAACGTAATATAACCTAACCTAACCCAACCTAACCTTTCGGCGCTATTATTTGACAACATTACTGGCGAGTTGGCCTCTACGTCTCCGTGGGACTTTTATATACATCAATAACGTAATATAACCCAACCTAACCCAACCTAACCTGTCGGCGCTATTATTTGACAACATTCCTGGCGAGTTGGCCTCTACGTCTCCGTGGGACCTTCATATACATCAATAACGTAATATAACCTAACCTAACCCAACCCAAACTCTCGGTACTAATATTTGACAACATTCCTGGCGAGTTGGCCTCTACGTCTCCGTGGGACCTTCATATACATCAATAACGTAATATAACCTAACCTAACCCAACCTAACCTTTCGGCGCTATTATTTGACCACATTCCTGGCTTGTTGGCCTCTACGTCTCCGTGGGACATTCATATCCATCAATAACGTAATATAACCTGACCTAACCCAACCTAACATTTCGGCGCTATTATTTGACAACATTCCTGGCGAGTTGGCCTCTACGTCTCCGTGGGACTTTTATATACATCAATAGCGTAATATAACCTAACCTAACCCAACCTAAGATCTCGGCGCTAATATTTGACAACATTCCTGTCGTGTTGGCCTATACGTCTCCGTGGGGCCTTCATATACATCAAAAACGTAATATAACCTAACCTAACCCAACCTAACATCTCGGCGGTAATATTTGACAACATTCCTGGCGAGTTGGCCTCTACGTCTTCGTGGGACTTTTATATACATCAATAACGTAATATAACCTAGCCTATTCCAGCCTAAACTTTCGGCGCTATTATTTGACAACATTCCTGGCTTGTTGGCCTCTACGTCTCCGTAGGACTTTTATATACATCAATAGCGTAATATAACCTAACCTAACACAACCTAAGATCTCGGCGATATTATTTGACAACATTCCTGTCGAGTTGGCCACTACGTCTCCGTGGGACTTTTATATACATCAATAGCGTAATATAACCTAACCTAACACAACCTAACATCTCGGTACTAATATTTGACAACATTCCTGGCGAGTTGGCCTCTACGTCTCCGTAGGGCCTTATATATATCAATAACATAATATAACCTAACCTAGCACAACCCAACCTCTCGGCACTAATATTTGACAACATTCCTGGCGAGTTGGCCTCTACGTTTCCGTGGGGCTTTTATATACATCAATAACGTAATATAACCTAACCTAACCCAACCTAACCTTTCGGCGCTATTATTTGACAACATTCCTGGCGAGTTGGCCTCTACGTCTCCGTGAGACCTTCATATCCATCAATAACGTAATATAACCTAACTTAACCCAACCTAACCTTTCGGCGCTATTATTTGACAACATTCCTGGCGAGTTGGCCTCTACGCCTCCGTGGGACTTTTATATACATCAATAACGTAATATAACCTAACCTAACCCAACCTAAACTTTCGGCGCTATTATTTGACAACATTACCGGCGAGTTGGCCTCTACGTCTCCGTGGGACTTTTATATACATCAGTAACGTAATATAACCTAACCTAACCCAACCTAACCTGTCGGCGCTATTATTTGACAACATTCCTGGCGAGTTGGCCTCTACGTCTCCGTGGGACCTTCATATACATCAATAACGTAATATAACCTAACTTAACCCAACCTAACCTTTCGGCGCTATTATTTGACAACATTCCTGGCGGGTTGGCCTCTACGTCTCCGTGGGACCTTCATATACATCAATAACGTAATATAACCTAACCTAACCCAACCTAACCTTTCGGCGCTATTATTTGACCATATTCCTGTCGAGTTGGCCTCTACGTCTCCGTGGGACTTTTATATACATCAATAGCGTAATATAACCTAACCTAACACAACCTAACATCTCGGTACCAATATTTGACAACATTCCTGGCGAGTTGGACTCTACGTCTCCGTGGGAATTTTATATATATCAATAGCGTAATATAACCTAACCTAACCCAACCTAACACCTCGGCGGTAATATTTGACAACATTCCTGGCGAGTTGGCCTCTACGTCTCCGTAGGGCCTTATATACATCAATAACGTAATATAACCTAACCTAACACAACCCAACCTCTCGGCACTAATATTTGACAACATTCCTGGCGAGTTGGCCTCTACGTTTCCGTGGGGCTTTTATATACATCAATAACGTAATATAACCTAACCTAACCCAAAGTAACGTCTCAGCGCTATTATTTGACAACATTCCTGGCGAGTTGGCCTCTACGTCTCCGTGGGAATTTTATATATATCAATAGCGTAATATAACCTAACCTAACCCAACCTAACACCTCGGCGGTAATATTTGACAACATTCCTGGCGAGTTGGCCTCTACGTGTCCGTAGGGCTTTTATATACATCAATAACGTAATATAACCTAACCTAACCCAACCTAACCTTTCGGCGCTATTATTTGACAACATTCCTGGCGAGTTGGCCTCTACGTCTCCGTGTGACCTTCATATCCATCAATAACGTAATATAACCTAACTTAACCCAACCTAACCTTTCGGCGCTATTATTTGACAACATTCCTGGCGAGTTGGCCTCTACGTCTCCGTGGGACTTTTATATACATCAATAACGTAATATAACCTAACCTAACCCAACCTAACCTTTCGGCGCTATTATTTGACAACATTACCGGCGAGTTGGCCTCTACGTCTCCGTGGGACTTTTATATACATCAATAACGTAATATAACCTAACCTAACCCAACCTAACCTTTCGGCGCTATTATTTGACAACATTCCTGGCGAGTTGGCCTCTACGTCTCCGTGGGACCTTCATATACATCAATAACGTAATATAACCTAACTTAACCCAACCTAACCTTTCGGCGCTATTATTTGACAACATTCCTGGCGGGTTGGCCTCTACGTCTCCGTGGGACCTTCATATACATCAATAACGTAATATAACCTAACCTAACCCAACCCAACACCTCGGCGGTAATATTTGACAACATTCCTGGCGAGTTGGCCTCTACGTCTCCGTAGGGCCTTATATACATCAATAACGTAATATAACCTAACCTAACACAACCCAACCTCTCGGCACTAATATTTGACAACATTCCTGGCGAGTTGGCCTCTACGTTTCCGTGGGGCTTTTATATACATCAATAACGTAATATAACCTAACCTAACCCAAAGTAACAACTCGGAGGTAATGTTTAACCACATTCCTGGCTTGTTGGCCTCTACGTTTCCGTGAGACCTTTATATACATCAATAACGTAATATAACCTAACCTAACCCAACCTAACATCTCGGCGGTAATAGTTGACAACATTCCTGGCGAATTGGCCTCTACGTCTCCGTGAGACTTTCATATCCATCAATAACGTAATATAACATTATATAAACCAACCTAACCTCTCGGCGCTATTATTTGACAACATTCCTGGCGAGTTGGCCTCTACGTGTCCGTGGGACTTTTATATACATCAATAGCGTAATATAACCTAACCTAACCCAACCTAACATTTCGGCGCTATTATTTGACAACATTCCTGGCGAGTTGGCCTCTACGTCTCCGTGGGACTTTTATATACATAAATAACGTAATATAACCTAACCTAACCCAACCTATCCTTTCGGCGCTATTATTTGACAACATTACCGGCGAGTTGGCCTCTACGTCTCCGTGGGACTTTTATATACATCAGTAACGTAATATAACCTAACCTAACCCAACCTAACCTTTCGGCGCTATTATTTGACAACATTCCTGGCGAGTTGGCCTCTACGTCTCCGTGGGACCTTCATATACATCAATAACGTAATATAACCTAACTTAACCCAACCTAACCTTTCGGCGCTATTATTTGACCACATTCCTGTCGAGTTGGCCTCTATGTCTCCGTGGGACTTTTATATTCATCAATAGCGTAATATAACCTAACCTAACACAACCTAACATCTCGGTACTAATATTTGACAACATTCCTGGCGAGTTGGACTCTACGTCTCCGTGGGAATTTTATATATATCAATAGCGTAATATAACCTAACCTAACCCAACCTAACACCTCGGCGGTAATATTTGACAACATTCCTGGCGAGTTGGCCTCTACGTCTCCGTAGGGCTTTTATATACATCAATAACGTAATATAACCTAACCTAACCCAACCTAACCTTTCGGCGCTATTATTTGACAACATTCCTGGCGAGTTGGCCTCTACGTCTCCGTGAGACCTTCATATCCATCAATAACGTAATATAACCTAACTTAACCCAACCTAACCTTTCGGCGCTATTATTTGACAACATTCCTGGCGAGTTGGCCTCTACGTCTCCGTGGGACTTTTATATACATCAATAACGTAATATAACCTAACCTAACCCAACCTAACCTTTCGGCGCTATTATTTGACAACATTACCGGCGAGTTGGCCTCTACGTCTCCGTGGGACTTTTATATACATCAATAACGTAATATAACCTAACCTAACCCAACCTAACCTTTCGGCGCTATTATTTGACCACATTCCTGTCGAGTTGGCCTCTATGTCTCCGTGGGACTTTTATATTCATCAATAGCGTAATATAACCTAACCTAACACAACCTAACATCTCGGTACTAATATTTGACAACATTCCTGGCGAGTTGGACTCTACGTCTCCGTGGGAATTTTATATATATCAATAGCGTAATATAACCTAACCTAACCCAACCTAACACCTCGGCGGTAATATTTGACAACATTCCTGGCGAGTTGGACTCTACGTCTCCGTGGGAATTTTATATATATCAATAGCGTAATATAACCTAACCTAACCCAACCTAACACCTCGGCGGTAATATTTGACAACATTCCTGGCGAGTTGGCCTCTACGTCTCCGTGAGACCTTCATATCCATCAATAACGTAATATAACCTAACTTAACCCAACCTAACATTTCGGCGCTATTATTTGACAACATTCCTGGCGAGTTGGCCTCTACGTCTCCGTGGGACTTTTATATACATAAATAACGTAATATAACCTAACCTAACCCAACCTATCCTTTCGGCGCTATTATTTGACAACATTACCGGCGAGTTGGCCTCTACGTCTCCGTGGGACTTTTATATACATCAGTAACGTAATATAACCTAACCTAACCCAACCTAACCTTTCGGCGCTATTATTTGACAACATTCCTGGCGAGTTGGCCTCTACGTCTCCGTGGGACCTTCATATACATCAATAACGTAATATAACCTAACTTAACCCAACCTAACCTTTCGGCGCTATTATTTGACAACATTCCTGGCGGGTTGGCCTCTACGTCTCCGTGGGACCTTCATATACATCAATAACGTAATATAACCTAACCTAACCCAACCTAACCTTTCGGCGCTATTATTTGACCACATTCCTGTCGAGTTGGCCTCTACGTCTCCGTGGGACTTTTATATTCATCAATAGCGTAATATAACCTAACCTAACACAACCTAACATCTCGGTACTAATATTTGACAACATTCCTGGCGAGTTGGACTCTACGTCTCCGTGGGAATTTTATATATATCAATAGCGTAATATAACCTAACCTAACCCAACCTAACACCTCGGCGGTAATATTTGACAACATTCCTGGCGAGTTGGCCTCTACGTCTCCGTAGGGCTTTTATATACATCAATAACGTAATATAACCTAACCTAACCCAACCTAACCTTTCGGCGCTATTATTTGACAACATTCCTGGCGAGTTGGCCTCTACGTCTCCGTGAGACCTTCATATCCATCAATAACGTAATATAACCTAACTTAACCCAACCTAACCTTTCGGCGCTATTATTTGACAACATTCCTGGCGAGTTGGCCTCTACGTCTCCGTGGGACTTTTATATACATCAATAACGTAATATAACCTAACCTAACCCAACCTAACCTTTCGGCGCTATTATTTGACAACATTACCGGCGAGTTGGCCTCTACGTCTCCGTGGGACTTTTATATACATCAATAACGTAATATAACCTAACCTAACCCAACCTAACCTTTCGGCGCTATTATTTGACAACATTCCTGGCGAGTTGGCCTCTACGTCTCCGTGGGACCTTCATATACATCAATAACGTAATATAACCTAACTTAACCCAACCTAACCTATCGGCGCTATTATTTGACAACATTCCTGGCGGGTTGGCCTCTACGTCTCCGTGGGACCTTCATATACATCAATAACGTAATATAACCTAACCTAACCCAACCCAACACCTCGGCGGTAATATTTGACAACATTCCTGGCGAGTTGGCCTCTACGTCTCCGTAGGGCCTTATATACATCAATAACGTAATATAACCTAACCTAACACAACCCAACCTCTCGGCACTAATATTTGACAACATTCCTGGCGAGTTGGCCTCTACGTTTCCGTGGGGCTTTTATATACATCAATAACGTAATATAACCTAACCTAACCCAAAGTAACGACTCGGAGGTAATGTTTAACCACATTCCTGGCTTGTTGGCCTCTACGTTTCCGTGAGACCTTTATATACATCAATAACGTAATATAACCTAACCTAACCCAACCTAACATCTCGGCGGTAATAGTTGACAACATTCCTGGCGAATTGGCCTCTACGTCTCCGTGAGACTTTCATATCCATCAATAACGTAATATAACATTATATAAACCAACCTAACCTCTCGGCGCTATTATTTGACAACATTCCTGGCGAGTTGGCCTCTACGTGTCCGTGGGACTTTTATATACATCAATAACGTAATATAACCTAACCTAACCCAACCTAACATTTCGGCGCTATTATTTGACAACATTCCTGGCGAGTTGGCCTCTACGTCTCCGTGAGACCTTCATATGCATCAATAACGTAATATAACCTAACTTAACCCAACCTAACCTTTCGGCGCTATTATTTGACAACATTCCTGGCGAGTTGGCCTCTACGTATCCGTGGGACTTTTATATACATCAATAACGTAATATAACCTAACCTAATCCAACCTAACCTTTCGGCGCTATTATTTGACCACATTCCTGGCGAGTTGGACTCTACGTCTCCGTGGGACCTTCATGTACATCAATAACGTAAAATAACCTAACCTAAGCCAACCTAACATTTCAGCGGTAATATTTGACAACATTCCTGGCGAGTTGGCGTCTACGTCTCCGTGGGGCCTTTATATACATCAATAACGTAATATAGCCTAACCTAACACAACCCAACCTCTCGGTACTAATATTTGACAACATTCCTGGCGAGTTGGCCTCTACGTCTCCGTAGGCCCTTATATATATCAATAACATAATATAACCTAACCTAGCACAACCCAACCTTTCGGCGCTATTATTTGACAACATTCCTGGCGAGTTGGCCTCTACGTTTCCGTGGGGCTTTTATATACATCAATAACGTAATATAACCTAACCTAACCCAAAGTAACGTCTCGGAGGTAATGTTTAACCACATTCCTGGCTTGTTGGCCTCTACGTTTCCGTGAGACCTTTATATACATCAATAACGTAATATAACCTAACCTAACCCAACCTAACATCTCGGCGGTAATAGTTGACAACATTCCTGGCGAATTGGCCTCTACGTCTCCGTGAGACTTTCATATCCATCAATAACGTAATATAACATTATATAAACCAACCTAACATCTCGGCGCTATTATTTGACAACATTCCTGGCGAGTTGGCCTCTACGTGTCCGTGGGACTTTTATATACATCAATAACGTAATATAACCTAACCTAACCCAACCTAACCTTTCGGCGCTATTATTTGACAACATTCCTGGCGAGTTGGCCTCTACGTCTCCGTGGGACCTTCATATACATCAATAACGCAATATAACCTAACCTAACCCAACCTAACCTTTCGGCGCTATTATTTGACCACATTCCTGGCTTGTTGGCCTCTACGTCTCCGTGGGACTTTTATATACATCAATAGCGTAATATAACCTAACCTAACCCAACCTAAGATCTCGGCGATATTATTTGACAACATTCCTGTCGAGTTGGCGACTACGTCTCCGTGGGACTTTTATATACATCAATAGCGTAATATAACCTAACCTAACCCAACCTATCCTTTCGGCGCTATTATTTGACAACATTCCTGGCGAGTTGGCCTCTACGTCTCCGTGAGACCTTCATATCCATCAATAACGTAATATAACCTAACTTAACCCAACCTAACATTTCGGCGCTATTATTTGACAACATTCCTGGCGAGTTGGCCTCTACGTCTCCGTGGGACTTTTATATACATAAATAACGTAATATAACCTAACCTAACCCAACCTATCCTTTCGGCGCTATTATTTGACAACATTACCGGCGAGTTGGCCTCTACGTCTCCGTGGGACTCTTATATACATCAGTAACGTAATATAACCTAACCTAACCCAACCTAACCTTTCGGCGCTATTATTTGACAACATTCCTGGCGAGTTGGCCTCTACGTC
Source organism: Xylocopa violacea (assembly GCA_963969225.1). Classification (NCBI taxonomy): domain Eukaryota; kingdom Metazoa; phylum Arthropoda; class Insecta; order Hymenoptera; family Apidae; genus Xylocopa; species Xylocopa violacea. The sequence continues at coordinate 3,769,933 of CAXAJV010000135.1, read as the reverse complement.
TCCGTGGGACCTTCATATACATCAATAACGTAATATAACCTAACTTAACCCAACCTAACCTTTCGGCGCTATTATTTGACAACATTCCTGGCGGGTTGGCCTCTACGTCTCCGTGGGACCTTCATATACATCAATAACGTAATATAACCTAACCTAACCCAACCTAACCTTTCGGCGCTATTATTTGACCACATTCCTGTCGAGTTGGCCTCTATGTCTCCGTGGGACTTTTATATTCATCAATAGCGTAATATAACCTAACCTAACACAACCTAACATCTCGGTACTAATATTTGACAACATTCCTGGCGAGTTGGACTCTACGTCTCCGTGGGAATTTTATATATATCAATAGCGTAATATAACCTAACCTAACCCAACCTAACACCTCGGCGGTAATATTTGACAACATTCCTGGCGAGTTGGACTCTACGTCTCCGTGGGAATTTTATATATATCAATAGCGTAATATAACCTAACCTAACCCAACCTAACACCTCGGCGGTAATATTTGACAACATTCCTGGCGAGTTGGCCTCTACGTCTCCGTAGGGCCTTATATACATCAATAACGTAATATAACCTAACCTAACACAACCCAACCTCTCGGCACTAATATTTGACAACATTCCTGGCGAGTTGGCCTCTACGTTTCCGTGGGGCTTTTATATACATCAATAACGTAATATAACCTAACCTAACCCAAAGTAACGTCTCAGCGCTATTATTTGACAACATTCCTGGCGAGTTGGCCTCTACGTATCCGTGGGACTTTTATATACATCAATAACGTAATATAACCTAACCTAACACAACCCAACCTCTCGGTACTAATATTTGACAACATTCCTGGCGAGTTGGCCTCTACGTCTCCGTGGGACCTTCATATACATCAATAACGCAATATAACATAACCTAACCCAACCTAACCTTTCGGCGCTATTATTTGACCACATTCCTGGCTTGTTGGCCTCTACGTCTCCGTGGGACTTTTATATACATCAATAGCGTAATATAACCTAACCTAACCCAACCTAACATCTCGGTACTAATATTTGACAACATTCCTGGCGAGTTGGCCTCTACGTGTCCGTGGGACTTTTATATACATCAATAACGTAATATAACCTAACCTAACCCAACCTAACCTTTCGGCGCTATTATTTGACAACATTCCTGGCGAGTTGGCCTCTACGTCTCCGTGGGACCTTCATATACATCAATAACGTAATATAACCTAACTTAACCCAACCTAACCTTTCGGCGCTATTATTTGACAACATTCCTGGCGGGTTGGCCTCTACGTCTCCGTGGGACCTTCATATACATCAATAACGTAATATAACCTAACCTAACCCAACCTAACCTTTCGGCGCTATTATTTGACCACATTCCTGTCGAGTTGGCCTCTACGTCTCCGTGGGACTTTTATATTCATCAATAGCGTAATATAACCTAACCTAACACAACCTAACATCTCGGTACTAATATTTGACAACATTCCTGGCGAGTTGGACTCTACGTCTCCGTGGGAATTTTATATATATCAATAGCGTAATATAACCTAACCTAACCCAACCTAACACCTCGGCGGTAATATTTGACAACATTCCTGGCGAGTTGGCCTCTACGTCTCCGTAGGGCTTTTATATACATCAATAACGTAATATAACCTAACCTAACCCAACCTAACCTTTCGGCGCTATTATTTGACAACATTCCTGGCGAGTTGGCCTCTACGTCTCCGTGAGACCTTCATATCCATCAATAACGCAATATAACCTAACTTAACCCAACCTAACCTTTCGGCGCTATTATTTGACAACATTCCTGGCGAGTTGGCCTCTACGTCTCCGTGGGACTTTTATATACATCAATAACGTAATATAACCTAACCTAACCCAACCTAACCTTTCGGCGCTATTATTTGACAACATTACCGGCGAGTTGGCCTCTACGTCTCCGTGGGACTTTTATATACATCAATAACGTAATATAACCTAACCTAACCCAACCTAACCTTTCGGCGCTATTATTTGACAACATTCCTGGCGAGTTGGCCTCTACGTCTCCGTGGGACCTTCATATACATCAATAACGTAATATAACCTAACTTAACCCAACCTAACCTTTCGGCGCTATTATTTGACAACATTCCTGGCGGGTTGGCCTCTACGTCTCCGTGGGACCTTCATATACATCAATAACGTAATATAACCTAACCTAACCCAACCCAACACCTCGGCGGTAATATTTGACAACATTCCTGGCGAGTTGGCCTCTACGTCTCCGTAGGGCCTTATATACATCAATAACGTAATATAACCTAACCTAACACAACCCAACCTCTCGGCACTAATATTTGACAACATTCCTGGCGAGTTGGCCTCTACGTTTCCGTGGGGCTTTTATATACATCAATAACGTAATATAACCTAACCTAACCCAAAGTAACGACTCGGAGGTAATGTTTAACCACATTCCTGGCTTGTTGGCCTCTACGTTTCCGTGAGACCTTTATATACATCAATAACGTAATATAACCTAACCTAACCCAACCTAACATCTCGGCGGTAATAGTTGACAACATTCCTGGCGAATTGGCCTCTACGTCTCCGTGAGACTTTCATATCCATCAATAACGTAATATAACATTATATAAACCAACCTAACCTCTCGGCGCTATTATTTGACAACATTCCTGGCGAGTTGGCCTCTACGTGTCCGTGGGACTTTTATATACATCAATAACGTAATATAACCTAACCTAACCCAACCTAACATTTCGGCGCTATTATTTGACAACATTCCTGGCGAGTTGGCCTCTACGTCTCCGTGAGACCTTCATATGCATCAATAACGTAATATAACCTAACTTAACCCAACCTAACCTTTCGGCGCTATTATTTGACAACATTCCTGGCGAGTTGGCCTCTACGTATCCGTGGGACTTTTATATACATCAATAACGTAATATAACCTAACCTAATCCAACCTAACCTTTCGGCGCTATTATTTGACCACATTCCTGGCGAGTTGGACTCTACGTCTCCGTGGGACCTTCATGTACATCAATAACGTAAAATAACCTAACCTAAGCCAACCTAACATTTCAGCGGTAATATTTGACAACATTCCTGGCGAGTTGGCGTCTACGTCTCCGTGGGGCCTTTATATACATCAATAACGTAATATAGCCTAACCTAACACAACCCAACCTCTCGGTACTAATATTTGACAACATTCCTGGCGAGTTGGCCTCTACGTCTCCGTAGGCCCTTATATATATCAATAACATAATATAACCTAACCTAGCACAACCCAACCTTTCGGCGCTATTATTTGACAACATTCCTGGCGAGTTGGCCTCTACGTTTCCGTGGGGCTTTTATATACATCAATAACGTAATATAACCTAACCTAACCCAAAGTAACGTCTCGGAGGTAATGTTTAACCACATTCCTGGCTTGTTGGCCTCTACGTTTCCGTGAGACCTTTATATACATCAATAACGTAATATAACCTAACCTAACCCAACCTAACATCTCGGCGGTAATAGTTGACAACATTCCTGGCGAATTGGCCTCTACGTCTCCGTGAGACTTTCATATCCATCAATAACGTAATATAACATTATATAAACCAACCTAACATCTCGGCGCTATTATTTGACAACATTCCTGGCGAGTTGGCCTCTACGTGTCCGTGGGACTTTTATATACATCAATAACGTAATATAACCTAACCTAACCCAACCTAACCTTTCGGCGCTATTATTTGACAACATTCCTGGCGAGTTGGCCTCTACGTCTCCGTGGGACCTTCATATACATCAATAACGCAATATAACCTAACCTAACCCAACCTAACCTTTCGGCGCTATTATTTGACCACATTCCTGGCTTGTTGGCCTCTACGTCTCCGTGGGACTTTTATATACATCAATAGCGTAATATAACCTAACCTAACCCAACCTAAGATCTCGGCGATATTATTTGACAACATTCCTGTCGAGTTGGCGACTACGTCTCCGTGGGACTTTTATATACATCAATAGCGTAATATAACCTAACCTAACCCAACCTATCCTTTCGGCGCTATTATTTGACAACATTCCTGGCGAGTTGGCCTCTACGTCTCCGTGAGACCTTCATATCCATCAATAACGTAATATAACCTAACTTAACCCAACCTAACATTTCGGCGCTATTATTTGACAACATTCCTGGCGAGTTGGCCTCTACGTCTCCGTGGGACTTTTATATACATAAATAACGTAATATAACCTAACCTAACCCAACCTATCCTTTCGGCGCTATTATTTGACAACATTACCGGCGAGTTGGCCTCTACGTCTCCGTGGGACTTTTATATACATCAGTAACGTAATATAACCTAACCTAACCCAACCTAACCTTTCGGCGCTATTATTTGACAACATTCCTGGCGAGTTGGCCTCTACGTCTCCGTGGGACCTTCATATACATCAATAACGTAATATAACCTAACTTAACCCAACCTAACCTTTCGGCGCTATTATTTGACAACATTCCTGGCGGGTTGGCCTCTACGTCTCCGTGGGACCTTCATATACATCAATAACGTAATATAACCTAACCTAACCCAACCTAACCTTTCGGCGCTATTATTTGACAACATTCCTGGCGAGTTGGCCTCTACGTCTCCGTGGGACCTTCATATACATCAATAACGTAATATAACCTAACTTAACCCAACCTAACCTTTCGGCGCTATTATTTGACAACATTCCTGACGGGTTGGCCTCTACGTCTCCGTGGGACCTTCATATACATCAATAACGTAATATAACCTAACCTAACCCAACCCAACACCTCGGCGGTAATATTTGACAACATTCCTGGCGAGTTGGCCTCTACGTCTCCGTAGGGCCTTATATACATCAATAACGTAATATAACCTAACCTAACACAACCCAACCTCTCGGCACTAATATTTGACAACATTCCTGGCGAGTTGGCCTCTACGTTTCCGTGGGGCTTTTATATACATCAATAACGTAATATAACCTAACCTAACCCAAAGTAACGACTCGGAGGTAATGTTTAACCACATTCCTGGCTTGTTGGCCTCTACGTTTCCGTGAGACCTTTATATACATCAATAACGTAATATAACCTAACCTAACCCAACCTAACATCTCGGCGGTAATAGTTGACAACATTCCTGGCGAATTGGCCTCTACGTCTCCGTGAGACTTTCATATCCATCAATAACGTAATATAACATTATATAAACCAACCTAACCTCTCGGCGCTATTATTTGACAACATTCCTGGCGAGTTGGCCTCTACGTGTCCGTGGGACTTTTATATACATCAATAACGTAATATAACCTAACCTAACCCAACCTAACATTTCGGCGCTATTATTTGACAACATTCCTGGCGAGTTGGCCTCTACGTCTCCGTGAGACCTTCATATGCATCAATAACGTAATATAACCTAACTTAACCCAACCTAACCTTTCGGCGCTATTATTTGACAACATTCCTGGCGAGTTGGCCTCTACGTATCCGTGGGACTTTTATATACATCAATAACGTAATATAACCTAACCTAATCCAACCTAACCTTTCGGCGCTATTATTTGACCACATTCCTGGCGAGTTGGACTCTACGTCTCCGTGGGACCTTCATGTACATCAATAACGTAAAATAACCTAACCTAAGCCAACCTAACATTTCAGCGGTAATATTTGACAACATTCCTGGCGAGTTGGCGTCTACGTCTCCGTGGGGCCTTTATATACATCAATAACGTAATATAGCCTAACCTAACACAACCCAACCTCTCGGTACTAATATTTGACAACATTCCTGGCGAGTTGGCCTCTACGTCTCCGTAGGCCCTTATATATATCAATAACATAATATAACCTAACCTAGCACAACCCAACCTTTCGGCGCTATTATTTGACAACATTCCTGGCGAGTTGGCCTCTACGTTTCCGTGGGGCTTTTATATACATCAATAACGTAATATAACCTAACCTAACCCAAAGTAACGTCTCGGAGGTAATGTTTAACCACATTCCTGGCTTGTTGGCCTCTACGTTTCCGTGAGACCTTTATATACATCAATAACGTAATATAACCTAACCTAACCCAACCTAACATCTCGGCGGTAATAGTTGACAACATTCCTGGCGAATTGGCCTCTACGTCTCCGTGAGACTTTCATATCCATCAATAACGTAATATAACATTATATAAACCAACCTAACATCTCGGCGCTATTATTTGACAACATTCCTGGCGAGTTGGCCTCTACGTGTCCGTGGGACTTTTATATACATCAATAACGTAATATAACCTAACCTAACCCAACCTAACCTTTCGGCGCTATTATTTGACAACATTCCTGGCGAGTTGGCCTCTACGTCTCCGTGGGACCTTCATATACATCAATAACGCAATATAACCTAACCTAACCCAACCTAACCTTTCGGCGCTATTATTTGACCACATTCCTGGCTTGTTGGCCTCTACGTCTCCGTGGGACTTTTATATACATCAATAGCGTAATATAACCTAACCTAACCCAACCTAAGATCTCGGCGATATTATTTGACAACATTCCTGTCGAGTTGGCGACTACGTCTCCGTGGGACTTTTATATACATCAATAGCGTAATATAACCTAACCTAACCCAACCTATCCTTTCGGCGCTATTATTTGACAACATTCCTGGCGAGTTGGCCTCTACGTCTCCGTGAGACCTTCATATCCATCAATAACGTAATATAACCTAACTTAACCCAACCTAACATTTCGGCGCTATTATTTGACAACATTCCTGGCGAGTTGGCCTCTACGTCTCCGTAGGGCCTTATATACATCAATAACGTAATATAACCTAACCTAACACAACCCAACCTCTCGGCACTAATATTTGACAACATTCCTGGCGAGTTGGCCTCTACGTTTCCGTGGGGCTTTTATATACATCAATAACGTAATATAACCTAACCTAACCCAAAGTAACGACTCGGAGGTAATGTTTAACCACATTCCTGGCTTGTTGGCCTCTACGTTTCCGTGAGACCTTTATATACATCAATAACGTAATATAACCTAACCTAACCCAACCTAACATCTCGGCGGTAATAGTTGACAACATTCCTGGCGAATTGGCCTCTACGTCTCCGTGAGACTTTCATATCCATCAATAACGTAATATAACATTATATAAACCAACCTAACCTCTCGGCGCTATTATTTGACAACATTCCTGGCGAGTTGGCCTCTACGTGTCCGTGGGACTTTTATATACATCAATAACGTAATATAACCTAACCTAACCCAACCTAACATTTCGGCGCTATTATTTGACAACATTCCTGGCGAGTTGGCCTCTACGTCTCCGTGAGACCTTCATATGCATCAATAACGTAATATAACCTAACTTAACCCAACCTAACCTTTCGGCGCTATTATTTGACAACATTCCTGGCGAGTTGGCCTCTACGTATCCGTGGGACTTTTATATACATCAATAACGTAATATAACCTAACCTAATCCAACCTAACCTTTCGGCGCTATTATTTGACCACATTCCTGGCGAGTTGGACTCTACGTCTCCGTGGGACCTTCATGTACATCAATAACGTAAAATAACCTAACCTAAGCCAACCTAACATTTCAGCGGTAATATTTGACAACATTCCTGGCGAGTTGGCGTCTACGTCTCCGTGGGGCCTTTATATACATCAATAACGTAATATAGCCTAACCTAACACAACCCAACCTCTCGGTACTAATATTTGACAACATTCCTGGCGAGTTGGCCTCTACGTCTCCGTAGGCCCTTATATATATCAATAACATAATATAACCTAACCTAGCACAACCCAACCTTTCGGCGCTATTATTTGACAACATTCCTGGCGAGTTGGCCTCTACGTTTCCGTGGGGCTTTTATATACATCAATAACGTAATATAACCTAACCTAACCCAAAGTAACGTCTCGGAGGTAATGTTTAACCACATTCCTGGCTTGTTGGCCTCTACGTTTCCGTGAGACCTTTATATACATCAATAACGTAATATAACCTAACCTAACCCAACCTAACATCTCGGCGGTAATAGTTGACAACATTCCTGGCGAATTGGCCTCTACGTCTCCGTGAGACTTTCATATCCATCAATAACGTAATATAACATTATATAAACCAACCTAACATCTCGGCGCTATTATTTGACAACATTCCTGGCGAGTTGGCCTCTACGTGTCCGTGGGACTTTTATATACATCAATAACGTAATATAACCTAACCTAACCCAACCTAACCTTTCGGCGCTATTATTTGACAACATTCCTGGCGAGTTGGCCTCTACGTCTCCGTGGGACCTTCATATACATCAATAACGCAATATAACCTAACCTAACCCAACCTAACCTTTCGGCGCTATTATTTGACCACATTCCTGGCTTGTTGGCCTCTACGTCTCCGTGGGACTTTTATATACATCAATAGCGTAATATAACCTAACCTAACCCAACCTAAGATCTCGGCGATATTATTTGACAACATTCCTGTCGAGTTGGCGACTACGTCTCCGTGGGACTTTTATATACATCAATAGCGTAATATAACCTAACCTAACCCAACCTATCCTTTCGGCGCTATTATTTGACAACATTCCTGGCGAGTTGGCCTCTACGTCTCCGTGAGACCTTCATATCCATCAATAACGTAATATAACCTAACTTAACCCAACCTAACATTTCGGCGCTATTATTTGACAACATTCCTGGCGAGTTGGCCTCTACGTCTCCGTGGGACTTTTATATACATAAATAACGTAATATAACCTAACCTAACCCAACCTATCCTTTCGGCGCTATTATTTGACAACATTACCGGCGAGTTGGCCTCTACGTCTCCGTGGGACTTTTATATACATCAGTAACGTAATATAACCTAACCTAACCCAACCTAACCTTTCGGCGCTATTATTTGACAACATTCCTGGCGAGTTGGCCTCTACGTCTCCGTGGGACCTTCATATACATCAATAACGTAATATAACCTAACTTAACCCAACCTAACCTTTCGGCGCTATTATTTGACAACATTCCTGGCGGGTTGGCCTCTACGTCTCCGTGGGACCTTCATATACATCAATAACGTAATATAACCTAACCTAACCCAACCTAACCTTTCGGCGCTATTATTTGACCACATTCCTGTCGAGTTGGCCTCTATGTCTCCGTGGGACTTTTATATTCATCAATAGCGTAATATAACCTAACCTAACACAACCTAACATCTCGGTACTATTATTTGACAACATTCCTGGCGAGTTGGACTCTACGTCTCCGTGGGAATTTTATATATATCAATAGCGTAATATAACCTAACCTAACCCAACCTAACACCTCGGCGGTAATATTTGACAACATTCCTGGCGAGTTGGCCTCTACGTCTCCGTAGGGCTTTTATATACATCAATAACGTAATATAACCTAACCTAACCCAACCTAACCTTTCGGCGCTATTATTTGACAACATTCCTGGCGAGTTGGCCTCTACGTCTCCGTGAGACCTTCATATCCATCAATAACGTAATATAACCTAACTTAACCCAACCTAACCTTTCGGCGCTATTATTTGACAACATTCCTGGCGAGTTGGCCTCTACGTCTCCGTGGGACTTTTATATACATCAATAACGTAATATAACCTAACCTAACCCAACCTAACCTTTCGGCGCTATTATTTGACAACATTACCGGCGAGTTGGCCTCTACGTCTCCGTGGGACTTTTATATACATCAATAACGTAATATAACCTAACCTAACCCAACCTAACCTTTCGGCGCTATTATTTGACAACATTCCTGGCGAGTTGGCCTCTACGTCTCCGTGGGACCTTCATATACATCAATAACGTAATATAACCTAACTTAACCCAACCTAACCTTTCGGCGCTATTATTTGACAACATTCCTGGCGGGTTGGCCTCTACGTCTCCGTGGGACCTTCATATACATCAATAACGTAATATAACCTAACCTAACCCAACCCAACACCTCGGCGGTAATATTTGACAACATTCCTGGCGAGTTGGCCTCTACGTCTCCGTAGGGCCTTATATACATCAATAACGTAATATAACCTAACCTAACACAACCCAACCTCTCGGCACTAATATTTGACAACATTCCTGGCGAGTTGGCCTCTACGTTTCCGTGGGGCTTTTATATACATCAATAACGTAATATAACCTAACCTAACCCAAAGTAACGACTCGGAGGTAATGTTTAACCACATTCCTGGCTTGTTGGCCTCTACGTTTCCGTGAGACCTTTATATACATCAATAACGTAATATAACCTAACCTAACCCAACCTAACATCTCGGCGGTAATAGTTGACAACATTCCTGGCGAATTGGCCTCTACGTCTCCGTGAGACTTTCATATCCATCAATAACGTAATATAACATTATATAAACCAACCTAACCTCTCGGCGCTATTATTTGACAACATTCCTGGCGAGTTGGCCTCTACGTGTCCGTGGGACTTTTATATACATCAATAACGTAATATAACCTAACCTAACCCAACCTAACATTTCGGCGCTATTATTTGACAACATTCCTGGCGAGTTGGCCTCTACGTCTCCGTGAGACCTTCATATCCATCAATAACGTAATATAACCTAACTTAACCCAACCTAACCTTTCGGCGCTATTATTTGACAACATTCCTGGCGAGTTGGCCTCTACGTATCCGTGGGACTTTTATATACATCAATAACGTAATATAACCTAACCTAATCCAACCTAACCTTTCGGCGCTATTATTTGACCACATTCCTGGCGAGTTGGACTCTACGTCTCCGTGGGACCTTCATGTACATCAATAACGTAAAATAACCTAACCTAAGCCAACCTAACATTTCAGCGGTAATATTTGACAACATTCCTGGCGAGTTGGCGTCTACGTCTCCGTGGGGCCTTTATATACATCAATAACGTAATATAGCCTAACCTAACACAACCCAACCTCTCGGTACTAATATTTGACAACATTCCTGGCGAGTTGGCCTCTACGTCTCCGTAGGGCCTTATATATATCAATAACATAATATAACCTAACCTAGCACAACCCAACCTTTCGGCGCTATTATTTGACAACATTCCTGGCGAGTTGGCCTCTACGTTTCCGTGGGGCTTTTATATACATCAATAACGTAATATAACCTAACCTAACCCAAAGTAACGTCTCGGAGGTAATGTTTAACCACATTCCTGGCTTGTTGGCCTCTACGTTTCCGTGAGACCTTTATATACATCAATAACGTAATATAACCTAACCTAACCCAACCTAACATCTCGGCGGTAATAGTTGACAACATTCCTGGCGAATTGGCCTCTACGTCTCCGTGAGACTTTCATATCCATCAATAACGTAATATAACATTATATAAACCAACCTAACATCTCGGCGCTATTATTTGACAACATTCCTGGCGAGTTGGCCTCTACGTGTCCGTGGGACTTTTATATACATCAATAACGTAATATAACCTAACCTAACCCAACCTAACCTTTCGGCGCTATTATTTGACAACATTCCTGGCGAGTTGGCCTCTACGTCTCCGTGGGACCTTCATATACATCAATAACGTAATATAACCTAACTTAACCCAACCTAACCTTTCGGCGCTATTATTTGACAACATTCCTGGCGGGTTGGCCTCTACGTCTCCGTGGGACCTTCATATACATCAATAACGTAATATAACCTAACCTAACCCAACCTAACCTTTCGGCGCTATTATTTGACCACATTCCTGTCGAGTTGGCCTCTACGTCTCCGTGGGACTTTTATATACATCAATAGCGTAATATAACCTAACCTAACACAACCTAACATCTCGGTACTAATATTTGACAACATTCCTGGCGAGTTGGACTCTACGTCTCCGTGGGAATTTTATATATATCAATAGCGTAATATAACCTAACCTAACCCAACCTAACACCTCGGCGGTAATATTTGACAACATTCCTGGCGAGTTGGCCTCTACGTCTCCGTAGGGCCTTATATACATCAATAACGTAATATAACCTAACCTAACCCAAAGTAACGTCTCGGAGGTAATGTTTAACCACATTCCTGGCTTGTTGGCCTCTACGTTTCCGTGAGACCTTTATATACATCAATAACGTAATATAACCTAACCTAAGCCAACCTAACATTTCGGCGGTAATATTTGACAACATTCCTGGCGAGTTGGCCTCTACGTCTCCGTGGGGCCTTTATATACATCAATAACGTAATATAACCTAACCTAGCACAACCCAACCTCTCGGTACTAATATTTGACAACATTCCTGGCGAGTTGGCCTCTACGTCTCCGTGGGACCTTCATATACATTAATAACGCAATATAACCTAACTTAACCCAACCTAACCTTTCGGCGCTATTATTTGACAACATTCCTGGCGGGTTGGCCTCTACGTCTCCGTGGGACCTTCATATACATCAATAACGTAATATAACCTAACCTAACCCAACCCAACACCTCGGCGGTAATATTTGACAACATTCCTGGCGATTTGGCCTCTACGTCTCCGTAGGGCCTTATATACATCAATAACGTAATATAACCTAACCTAACACAACCCAACCTCTCGGCACTAATATTTGACAACATTCCTGGCGAGTTGGCCTCTACGTTTCCGTGGGGCTTTTATATACATCAATAACGTAATATAACCTAACCTAACCCAAAGTAACGACTCGGAGGTAATGTTTAACCACATTCCTGGCTTGTTGGCCTCTACGTTTCCGTGAGACCTTTATATACATCAATAACGTAATATAACCTAACCTAACCCAACCTAACATCTCGGCGGTAATAGTTGACAACATTCCTGGCGAATTGGCCTCTACGTCTCCGTGAGACTTTCATATCCATCAATAACGTAATATAACATTATATAAACCAACCTAACCTCTCGGCGCTATTATTTGACAACATTCCTGGCGAGTTGGCCTCTACGTGTCCGTGGGACTTTTATATACATAAATAACGTAATATAACCTAACCTAACCCAACCTAACATTTCGGCGCTATTATTTGACAACATTCCTGGCGAGTTGGCCTCTACGTCTCCGTGAGACCTTCATATCCATCAATAACGTAATATAACCTAACTTAACCCAACCTAACCTTTCGGCGCTATTATTTGACAACATTCCTGGCGAGTTGGCCTCTACGTATCCGTGGGACTTTTATATACATCAATAACGTAATATAACCTAACCTAATCCAACCTAACCTTTCGGCGCTATTATTTGACCACATTCCTGGCGAGTTGGACTCTACGTCTCCGTGGGACCTTCATGTACATCAATAACGAAAAATAACCTAACCTAAGCCAACCTAACATTTCAGCGGTAATATTTGACAACATTCCTGGCGAGTTGGCGTCTACGTCTCCGTGGGGCCTTTATATACATCAATAACGTAATATAGCCTAACCTAACACAACCCAACCTCTCGGTACTAATATTTGACAACATTCCTGGCGAGTTGGCCTCTACGTCTCCGTAGGGCCTTATATATATCAATAACATAATATAACCTAACCTAGCACAACCCAACCTTTCGGCGCTATTATTTGACAACATTCCTGGCGAGTTGGCCTCTACGTTTCCGTGGGGCTTTTATATACATCAATAACGTAATATAACCTAACCTAACCCAAAGTAACGTCTCGGAGGTAATGTTTAACCACATTCCTGTCTTGTTGGCCTCTACGTTTCCGTGAGACCTTTATATACATCAATAACGTAATATAACCTAACCTAACCCAACCTAACATCTCGGCGGTAATAGTTGACAACATTCCTGGCGAATTGGCCTCTACGTCTCCGTGAGACTTTCATATCCATCAATAACGTAATATAACATTATATAAACCAACCTAACATCTCGGCGCTATTATTTGACAACATTCCTGGCGAGTTGGCCTCTACGTGTCCGTGGGACTTTTATATACATCAATAACGTAATATAACCTAACCTAACCCAACCTAACCTGTCGGCGCTATTATTTGACAACATTCCTGGCGAGTTGGCCTCTACGTCTCCGTGGGACCTTCATATACATCAATAACGTAATATAGCCTAACTTAACCCAACCTAACCTTTCGGCGCTATTATTTGACAACATTCCTGGCGGGTTGGCCTCTACGTCTCCGTGGGACCTTCATATACATCAATAACGTAATATAACCTAACCTAACCCAACCTAACCTTTCGGCGCTATTATTTGACCACATTCCTGTCGAGTTGGCCTCTACGTCTCCGTGGGACTTTTATATACATCAATAGCGTAATATAACCTAACCTAACACAACCTAACATCTCGGTACTAATATTTGACAACATTCCTGGCGAGTTGGACTCTACGTCTCCGTGGGAATTTTATATATATCAATAGCGTAATATAACCTAACCTAACCCAACCTAACACCTCGGCGGTAATATTTGACAACATTCCTGGCGAGTTGGCCTCTACGTCTCCGTAGGGCCTTATATACATCAATAACGTAATATAACCTAACCTAACCCAAAGTAACGTCTCGGAGGTAATGTTTAACCACATTCCTGGCTTGTTGGCCTCTACGTTTCCGTGAGACCTTTATATACATCAATAACGTAATATAACCTAACCTAAGCCAACCTAACATTTCGGCGGTAATATTTGACAACATTCCTGGCGAGTTGGCCTCTACGTCTCCGTGGGGCCTTTATATACATCAATAACGTAATATAACCTAACCTAGCACAACCCAACCTCTCGGTACTAATATTTGACAACATTCCTGGCGAGTTGGCCTCTACGTCTCCGTGGGACCTTCATATACATTAATAACGCAATATAACATAACCTAACCCAACATAACCTTTCGGCGCTATTATTTGACCACATTCCTGCCTTGTTGGCCTCTACGTCTCCGTGGGACATTCATATCCATCAATAACGTAATATAACCTGACCTAACCCAACCTAACCTTTCGGCGCCATTATTTGACAACATTCCTGGCGAGTTGGCCTCTACGTCTCCGTGGGACTTTTATATACATCAGTAGCGTAATATAACCTAACCTAACCCAACCTAAGATCTCGGCGCTAATATTTGACAACATTCCTGTCGAGTTGGCCTCTACGTCTCCGTGGGGCCTTCATACACATCAAAAACGTAATATAACCTAACCTAACCCAACCTAACATCTCGGCGGTAATATTTGACAACATTCCTGGCGAGTTGGCCTCTACGTCTCCGTGGGCCTTTTATATACATCAATAACGTAATATAACCTAACCTAACACAACCCAACCTCTCGGCACTAATATTTGACAACATTCCTGGCGAGTTGGCCTCTACGTTTCCGTGGGGCTTTTATATACATCAATAACGTAATATAACCTAACCTAACCCAAAGTAACGACTCGGAGGTAATGTTTAACCACATTCCTGGCTTGTTGGCCTCTACGTTTCCGTGAGACCTTTATATACATCAATAACGTAATATAACCTAACCTAACCCAACCTAACATCTCGGCGGTAATAGTTGACAACATTCCTGGCGAATTGGCCTCTACGTCTCCGTGAGACTTTCATATCCATCAATAACGTAATATAACATTATATAAACCAACCTAACCTCTCGGCGCTATTATTTGACAACATTCCTGGCGAGTTGGCCTCTACGTGTCCGTGAGACCTTCATATCCATCAATAACGTAATATAACCTAACTTAACCCAACCTAACCTTTCGGCGCTATTATTTGACAACATTCCTGGCGAGTTGGCCTCTACGTATCCGTGGGACTTTTATATACATCAATAACGTAATATAACCTAACCTAATCCAACCTAACCTTTCGGCGCTATTATTTGACCACATTCCTGGCGAGTTGGACTCTACGTCTCCGTGGGACCTTCATGTACATCAATAACGTAAAATAACCTAACCTAAGCCAACCTAACATTTCAGCGGTAATATTTGACAACATTCCTGGCGAGTTGGCGTCTACGTCTCCGTGGGGCCTTTATATACATCAATAACGTAATATAACCTAACGTAACACAACCCAACCTCTCGGTACTAATATTTGACAACATTCCTGGCGAGTTGGCCTCTACGTCTCCGTAGGGCCTTATATATATCAATAACATAATATAACCTAACCTAGCACAACCCAACCTTTCGGCGCTATTATTTGACAACATTCCTGGCGAGTTGGCCTCTACGTTTCCGTGGGGCTTTTATATACATCAATAACGTAATATTACCTAACCTAACCCAAAGTAACGTCTCGGAGGTAATGTTTAACCACATTCCTGGCTTGTTGGCCTCTACGTTTCCGTGAGACCTTTATATACATCAATAACGTAATATAACCTAACCTAAGCCAACCTAACATTTCGGCGGTAATATTTGACAACATTCCTGGCGAGTTGGCCTCTACGTCTCCGTGGGGCCTTTATATACATCAATAACGTAATATAACCTAACCTAACACAACCCAACCTCTCGGTACTAATATTTGACAACATTCCTGGCGAGTTGGCCTCTACGTCTCCGTGGGACCTTCATATACATTAATAACGCAATATAACATAACCTAACCCAACCTAACCTTTCGGCGCTATTATTTGACCACATTCCTGGCTTGTTGGCCTCTACGTCTCCGTGGGACATTCATATCCATCAATAACGTAATATAACCTGACCTAACCCAACCTAACCTTTCGGCGCCATTATTTGACAACATTCCTGGCGAGTTGGCCTCTACGTCTCCGTGGGACTTTTATATACATCAGTAGCGTAATATAACCTAACCTAACCCAACCTAAGATCTCGGCGCTAATATTTGACAACATTCCTGTCGAGTTGGCCTCTACGTCTCCGTGGGGCCTTCATACACATCAAAAACGTAATATAACCTAACCTAACCCAACCTAACATCTCGGCGGTAATATTTGACAACATTCCTGGCGAGTTGGCCTCTACGTCTCCGTGGGACTTTTATATACATCAATAACGTAATATAACCTAACCTAACACAACCCAACCTCTCGGCACTAATATTTGACAACATTCCTGGCGAGTTGGCCTCTACGTTTCCGTGGGGCTTTTATATACATCAATAACGTAATATAACCTAACCTAACCCAAAGTAACGACTCGGAGGTAATGTTTAACCACATTCCTGGCTTGTTGGCCTCTACGTTTCCGTGAGACCTTTATATACATCAATAACGTAATATAACCTAACCTAACCCAACCTAACATCTCGGCGGTAATAGTTGACAACATTCCTGGCGAATTGGCCTCTACGTCTCCGTGAGACTTTCATATCCATCAATAACGTAATATAACATTATATAAACCAACCTAACCTCTCGGCGCTATTATTTGACAACATTCCTGGCGAGTTGGCCTCTACGTGTCCGTGGGACTTTTATATACATCAATAACGTAATATAACCTAACCTAACCCAACCTAACATTTCGGCGCTATTATTTGACAACATTCCTGGCGAGTTGGCCTCTACGTCTCCGTGAGACCTTCATATCCATCAATAACGTAATATAACCTAACTTAACCCAACCTAACCTTTCGGCGCTATTATTTGACAACATTCCTGGCGAGTTGGCCTCTACGTATCCGTGGGACTTTTATATACATCAATAACGTAATATAACCTAACCTAATCCAACCTAACCTTTCGGCGCTATTATTTGACCACATTCCTGGCGAGTTGGACTCTACGTCTCCGTGGGACCTTCATGTACATCAATAACGTAAAATAACCTAACCTAAGCCAACCTAACATTTCAGCGGTAATATTTGACAACATTCCTGGCGAGTTGGCGTCTACGTCTCCGTGGGGCCTTTATATACATCAATAACGTAATATAACCTAACGTAACACAACCCAACCTCTCGGTACTAATATTTGACAACATTCCTGGCGAGTTGGCCTCTACGTCTCCGTAGGGCCTTATATATATCAATAACATAATATAACCTAACCTAGCACAACCCAACCTTTCGGCGCTATTATTTGACAACATTCCTGGCGAGTTGGCCTCTACGTTTCCGTGGGGCTTTTATATACATCAATAACGTAATATAACCTAACCTAACCCAAAGTAACGTCTCGGAGGTAATGTTTAACCACATTCCTGGCTTGTTGGCCTCTACGTTTCCGTGAGACCTTTATATACATCAATAACGTAATATAACCTAACCTAACCCAACCTAACATCTCGGCGGTAATAGTTGACAACATTCCTGGCGAATTGGCCTCTACGTCTCCGTGAGACTTTCATATCCATCAATAACGTAATATAACATTATATAAACCAACCTAACATCTCGGCGCTATTATTTGACAACATTCCTGGCGAGTTGGCCTCTACGTGTCCGTGGGACTTTTATATACATCAATAACGTAATATAACCTAACCTAACCCAACCTAACCTTTCGGCGCTATTATTTGACAACATTCCTGGCGAGTTGGCCTCTACGTCTCCGTGAGACCTTCATATCCATCAATAACGTAATATAACCTAACTTAACCCAACCTAACCTTTCGGCGCTATTATTTGACAACATTCCTGGCGAGTTGGCCTCTACGTCTCCGTGGGACTTTTATATACATCAATAACGTAATATAACCTAACCTAACCCAACCTAACCTTTCGGCGCTATTATTTGACAACATTACCGGCGAGTTGGCCTCTACGTCTCCGTGGGACTTTTATATACATCAATAACGTAATATAACCTAACCTAACCCAACCTAACCTTTCGGCGCTATTATTTGACAACATTCCTGGCGAGTTGGCCTCTACGTCTCTGTGGGACCTTCATATACATCAATAACGTAATATAACCTAACTTAACCCAACCTAACCTTTCGGCGCTATTATTTGACAACATTCCTGGCGGGTTGGCCTCTACGTCTCCGTGGGACCTTCATATACATCAATAACGTAATATAACCTAACCTAACCCAACCTAACCTTTCGGCGCTATTATTTGACCACATTCCTGTCGAGTTGGCCTCTACGTCTCCGTGGGACTTTTATATACATCAATAGCGTAATATAACCTAACCTAACACAACCTAACATCTCGGTACTAATATTTGACAACATTCCTGGCGAGTTGGCCTCTACGTCTCCGTGGGACTTTTATATACATCAATAACGTAATATAACCTAACCTAATCCAACCTAACCTTTCGGCGCTATTATTTGACAACATTTCTGGCGAGTTGGCCTCTACGTCTCCGTGGGAATTTTATATATATCAATAGCGTAATAGAACCTAACCTAACCCAACCTAACACCTCGGCGGTAATATTTGACAACATTCCTGGCGAGTTGGCCTCTACGTCTCCGTAGGGCCTTATATATATCAATAACATAATATAACCTAACCTAGCACAAACCAACCTCTCGGCACTAATATTTGACAACATTCCTGGCGAGTTGGCCTCTACGTTTCCGTGGGGCTTTTATATACATCAATAACGTAATATAACCTAACCTAACCCAAAGTAACGTCTCGGAGGTAATGTTTAACCACATTCCTGGCTTGTTGGCCTCTACGTTTCCGTGAGACCTTTATATACATCAATAACGTAATATAACCTAACCTAAGCCAACCTAACATTTCGGCGGTAATATTTGACAACATTCCTGGCGAGTTGGCCTCTACGTCTCCGTGGGGCCTTTATATACATCAATAACGTAATATAACCTAACCTAACACAACCCAACCTCTCGGTACTAATATTTGACAACATTCCTGGCGAGTTGGCCTCTACGTCTCCGTGGGACCTTCATATACATTAATAACGCAATATAACATAACCTAACCCAACCTAACCTTTCGGCGCTATTATTTGACCACATTCCTGGCTTGTTGGCCTCTACGTCTCCGTGGGACATTCATATCCATCAATAACGTAATATAACCTGACCTAACCCAACCTAACCTTTCGGCGCCATTATTTGACAACATTCCTGGCGAGTTGGCCTCTACGTCTCCGTGGGACTTTTATATACATCAGTAGCGTAATATAACCTAACCTAACCCAACCTAAGATCTCGGCGCTAATATTTGACAACATTCCTGTCGAGTTGGCCTCTACGACTCCGTGGGGCCTTCATACACATCAAAAACGTAATATAACCTAACCTAACCCAACCTAACATCTCGGCGGTAATATTTGACAACATTCCTGGCGAGTTGGCCTCTACGTCTCCGTGGGACTTTTATATACATCAATAACGTAATATAACCTAACCTAATCCAACCTAACCTTTCGGCGCTATTATTTGACAACATTTCTGGCGAGTTGGCCTCTACGTCTCCGTGGGAATTTTATATATATCAATAGCGTAATAGAACCTAACCTAACCCAACCTAACACCTCGGCGGTAATATTTGACAACATTCCTGGCGAGTTGGCCTCTACGTCTCCGTAGGGCCTTATATATATCAATAACATAATATAACCTAACCTAGCACAACCCAACCTCTCGGCACTAATATTTGACAACATTCCTGGCGAGTTGGCCTCTACGTTTCCGTGGGGCTTTTATATACATCAATAACGTAATATAACCTAACCTAACCCAAAGTAACGTCTCGGAGGTAATGTTTAACCACATTCCTGGCTTGTTGGCCTCTACGTTTCCGTGAGACCTTTATATACATCAATAACGTAATATAACCTAACCTAACCCAACCTAACATCTCGGCGGTAATAGTTGACAACATTCCTGGCGAATTGGCCTCTACGTCTCCGTGAGACTTTCATATCCATCAATAACGTAATATAACATTATATAAACCAACCTAACCTCTCGGCGCTATTATTTGACAACATTCCTGGCGAGTTGGCCTCTACGTGTCCGTGGGACTTTTATATACATCAATAACGTAATATAACCTAACCTAACCCAACCTAACCTTTCGGCGCTATTATTTGACAACATTCCTGGCGAGTTGGCCTCTACGTCCCCGTGAGACCTTCATATCCAACAATAACGTAATATAACCTAACTTAACCCAACCTAACCTTTCGGCGCTATTATTTGACAACATTCCTGGCGAGTTGGCCTCTACGTCTCCGTGGGACTTTTATATACATCAATAACGTAATATAACCTAACCTAACCCAACCTAACCTTTCGGCGCTATTATTTGACAACATTCCTGGCTAGTTGGCCTCTGCGTCTCCGTGGGACCTTCCTATACATCAATAACGTAATATAACCTAACCTAACCCAACCTAACATTTCGGCGCTATTATTTGACCACATTCCTGGCTTGTTGGCCTCTACGTCTCCGTGGGACTTTTATATACATCAATAGCGTAATATAACCTAACCTAACACAACCTAACATCTCGGTACTAATATTTGACAACATTCCTGGCGAGTTGGACTCTACGTCTCCGTGGGACATTCATATCCATCAATAACGTAATTTAACCTAAAATAACCCAACGTAACATCTCGGCTGTAATATTTCACAACATTCCTGGCTTGTTGGCCTCTACGTTTCCGTGGGGCTTTTATATACATCAATAACGTAATATAACCTAACCTAATCCAAAGTAACGTCTCGGAGGTAATGTTTAACCACATTCCTGGCTTGTTGGCCTCTACGTTTCCGTATGACCTTTATATACATCAATAGCGTAATATAACCTAACCTAACCCAACCTAACCTTTCGGCGCTATTATTTGACAACATTCCTGGCGAGTTGGCCTCTACGTCTCCGTGAGACCGTCATATCCATCAATAACGTAATATAACCTAACTTAACCCAACCTAACCTTTCGGCGCTATTATTTGACAACATTCCTGGCGAGTTGGCCTCTACGTCTCCGTGAGACCGTCATATCCATCAATAACGTAATATAACCTAACTTAACCCAACCTAACATTTCGGCGCTATTATTTGACAACATTCCTGGCGAGTTGGCCTCTACGTCTCCGTGGGACTTTTATATACATCAATAACGTAATATAACCTAACCTAACCCAACCTAACCTTTCGGCACTAATATTTGACAACATTCCTGGCGAGTTGGCCTCTACGTTTCCGTGGGGCTTTTATATACATCAATAAAGTAATATAACCTAACCTAACCCAAAGTAACGACTCGGAGGTAATGTTTAACCACATTCCTGGCTTGTTGGCCTCTACGTTTCCGTGAGACCTTTATATACATCAATAACGTAATATAACCTAACCTAACCCAACCTAACATCTCGGCGGTAATAGTTGACAACATTCCTGGCGAATTGGCCTCTACGTCTCCGTGAGACTTTCATATCCATCAATAACGTAATATAGCATTATATAAACCAACCTAACCTCTCGGCGCTATTATTTGACAACATTCCTGGCGAGTTGGCCTCTACGTGTCCGTGGGACTTTTATATACATCAATAACGTAATATAACCTAACCTAACCCAACCTAACATTTCGGCGCTATTATTTGACAACATTCCTGGCGAGTTGGCCTCTACGTCTCCGTGAGACCTTCATATCCATCAATAACGTAATATAACCTAACTTAACCCAACCTAACCTGTCGGCGCTATTATTTGACAACATTCCTGGCGAGTTGGCCTCTACGTCTCCGTGGGACCTTCATATACATCAATAACGTAATATAACCTAACTTAACCCAACCTAACCTTTCGGCGCTATTATTTGACAACATTCCTGGCGGGTTGGCCTCTACGTCTCCGTGGGGCCTTTATATACATCAATAACGTAATATAACCGAACCTAACACAACCCAACCTCTCGGTACTAATATTTGACAACATTCCTTGCGAGTTGGCCTCTACGTCTCCGTAGGGCCTTATATATATCAATAACATAATATAACCTAACCTAGCACAACCCAACCTTTCGGCGCTATTATTTGACAACATTCCTGGCGAGTTGGCCTCTACGTTTCCGTGGGGCTTTTATATACATCAATAACGTAATATAACCTACCCTAACCCAAAGTAACGTCTCGGAGGTAATGTTTAACCACATTCCTGGCTTGTTGGCCTCTACGTTTCCGTGAGACCTTTATATACATCAATAACGTAATATAACCTAACCTAACCCAACCTAACATCTCGGCGGTAATAGTTGACAACATTCCTGGCGAATTGGCCTCTACGTCTCCGTGAGACTTTCATATCCATCAATAACGTAATATAACATTATATAAACCAACCTAACATCTCGGCGCTATTATTTGACAACATTCCTGGCGAGTTGGCCTCTACGTGTCCGTGGGACTTTTATATACATCAATAACGTAATATAACCTAACCTAACCCAACCTAACCTTTCGGCGCTATTATTTGACAACATTCCTGGCGAGTTGGCCTCTACGTCTCCGTGAGACCTTCATATCCATCAATAACGTAATATAACCTAACTTAACCCAACCTAACCTTTCGGCGCTATTATTTGACAACATTACCGGCGAGTTGGCCTCTACGTCTCCGTGGGACTTTTATATACATCAATAACGTAATATAACCTAACCTAACCCAACCTAACCTTTCGGCGCTATTATTTGACAACATTCCTGGCGAGTTGGCCTCTACGTCTCCGTGGGACCTTCATATACATCAATAACGTAATATAACCTAACTTAACCCAACCTAACCTTTCGGCGCTATTATTTGACAACATTCCTGGCGGGTTGGCCTCTACGTCTCCGTGGGACCTTCATATACATCAATAACGTAATATAACCTAACCTAACCCAACCTAACCTTTCGGCGCTATTATTTGACCACATTCCTGTCGAGTTGGCCTCTACGTCTCCGTGGGACTTTTATATACATCAATAGCGTAATATAACCTAACCTAACACAACCTAACATCTCGGTACTAATATTTGACAACATTCCTGGCGAGTTGGACTCTACGTCTCCGTGGGACCTTCATATACATTAATAACGCAATATAACATAACCTAACCCAACCTAACCTTTCGGCGCTATTATTTGACCACATTCCTGGCTTGTTGGCCTCTACGTCTCCGTGGGACGTTTATGTACATCAATAGCGTAATATAACCTAACCTAACCCAACCTAAGATCTCGGCGACATTATTTGACAACTTTCCTGTCGAGTTAGCCTCTACGTCTCCGTGGGACTTTTATATACATCAATAGCGTAATATAACCTAACCTAACACAACCTAACATCTCGGTACTAATATTTGACAACATTCCTGGCTTGTTGGCCGCTACGTCTCCGTGGGACATTCATATCCATCAATAACGTAATTTAACCTAAAATAAACCAACGTAACGTCTCGGCTGTAATATTTCACAACATTCCTGGCTTGTTGGCCTCTATGTTTCCGTGGGACCTTTATATACATCAATAACGTAATATAACCTAACCTAACCCAACCTAACCTGTCGGCGCTATTATTTGACAACATTCCTGGCGAGTTGGCCTCTACGTCTCCGTGGGACCTTCATATACATCAATAACGTAATATAACCTAACCTAACCCAACCTAACCTGTCGGCGCTATTATTTGACAACATTCTTGGCGAGTTGGCCTCTACGTCTCCGTGGGACTTTTATATACATCAATAGCGTAATATAACCTAACCTAACACAAGCTAACATCTCGGTACGAATATTTGACAACATTCCTTTCGAGTTGGACTCTACGTCTCCGTGGGAATTTTATATATATCAATAGCGTAATAGAACCTAACCTAACCCAACCTAACACCTCGGCGGTAATATTTGACAACATTCCTGGCGAGTTGGCCTCTACGTCTCCGTAGGGCCTTATATATATCAATAACATAATATAACCTAACCTAGCACAACCCAACCTCTCGGCACTAATATTTGACAACATTCCTGGCGAGTTGGCCTCTACGTTTCCGTGGGGCTTTTATATACATCAATAACGTAATATAACCTAACCTAACCCAAAGTAACGTCTCGGAGGTAATGTTTAACCACATTCCTGGCTTGTTGGCCTCTACGTTTCCGTGAGACCTTTATATACATCAATAACGTAATATAACCTAACCTAACCCAACCTAACATCTCGGCGGTAATAGTTGACAACATTCCTGGCGAATTGGCCTCTACGTCTCCGTGAGACTTTCATATCCATCAATAACGTAATATAACATTATATAAACCAACCTAACCTCTCGGCGCTATTATTTGACAACATTCCTGGCGAGTTGGCCTCTACGTGTCCGTGGGACTTTTATATACATCAATAACGTAATATAACCTAACCTAACCCAACCTAACCTTTCGGCGCTATTATTTGACAACATTCCTGGCGAGTTGGCCTCTACGTCCCCGTGAGACCTTCATATCCAACAATAACGTAATATAACCTAACTTAACCCAACCTAACCTTTCGGCGCTATTATTTGACAACATTCCTGGCGAGTTGGCCTCTACGTCTCCGTGGGACTTTTATATACATCAATAACGTAATATAACCTAACCTAACCCAACCTAACCTTTCGGCGCTATTATTTGACAACATTCCTGGCTAGTTGGCCTCTGCGTCTCCGTGGGACCTTCCTATACATCAATAACGTAATATAACCTAACCTAACCCAACCTAACATTTCGGCGCTATTATTTGACCACATTCCTGGCTTGTTGGCCTCTACGTCTCCGTGGGACTTTTATATACATCAATAGCGTAATATAACCTAACCTAACACAACCTAACATCTCGGTACTAATATTTGACAACATTCCTGGCGAGTTGGACTCTACGTCTCCGTGGGACATTCATATCCATCAATAACGTAATTTAACCTAAAATAACCCAACGTAACATCTCGGCTGTAATATTTCACAACATTCCTGGCTTGTTGGCCTCTACGTTTCCGTGGGGCTTTTATATACATCAATAACGTAATATAACCTAACCTAATCCAAAGTAACGTCTCGGAGGTAATGTTTAACCACATTCCTGGCTTGTTGGCCTCTACGTTTCCGTATGACCTTTATATACATCAATAGCGTAATATAACCTAACCTAACCCAACCTAACCTTTCGGCGCTATTATTTGACAACATTCCTGGCGAGTTGGCCTCTACGTCTCCGTGAGACCTTCATATCCATCAATAACGTAATATAACCTAACTTAACCCAACCTAACCTTTCGGCGCTATTATTTGACAACATTCCTGGCGAGTTGGCCTCTACGTCTCCGTGGGACTTTTATATACATCAATAACGTAATATAACCTAACCTAACCCAACCTAACCTTTCGGCGCTATTATTTGACAACATTACCGGCGAGTTGGCCTCTACGTCTCCGTGGGACTTTTATATACATCAATAACGTAATATAACCTAACCTAACCCAACCTAACCTTTCGGCGCTATTATTTGACAACATTCCTGGCGAGTTGGCCTCTACGTCTCCGTGGGACCTTCATATACATCAATAACGTAATATAACCTAACTTAACCCAACCTAACCTTTCGGCGCTATTATTTGACAACATTCCTGGCGGGTTGGCCTCTACGTCTCCGTGGGACCTTCATATACATCAATAACGTAATATAACCTAACCTAACCCAACCCAACACCTCGGCGGTAATATTTGACAACATTCCTGGCGAGTTGGCCTCTACGTCTCCGTAGGGCCTTATATACATCAATAACGTAATATAACCTAACCTAACACAACCCAACCTCTCGGCACTAATATTTGACAACATTCCTGGCGAGTTGGCCTCTACGTTTCCGTGGGGCTTTTATATACATCAATAACGTAATATAACCTAACCTAACCCAAAGTAACGACTCGGAGGTAATGTTTAACCACATTCCTGGCTTGTGGGCCTCTACGTTTCCGTGAGACCTTTATATACATCAATAACGTAATATAACCTAACCTAACCCAACCTAACATCTCGGCGGTAATAGTTGACAACATTCCTGGCGAATTGGCCTCTACGTCTCCGTGAGACTTTCATATCCATCAATAACGTAATATAGCATTATATAAACCAACCTAACCTCTCGGCGCTATTATTTGACAACATTCCTGGCGAGTTGGCCTCTACGTGTCCGTGGGACTTTTATATACATCAATAACGTAATATAACCTAACCTAACCCAACCTAACATTTCGGCGCTATTATTTGACAACATTCCTGGCGAGTTGGCCTCTACGTCTCCGTGAGACCTTCATATCCATCAATAACGTAATATAACCTAACTTAACCCAAACTAACCTGTCGGCGCTATTATTTGACAACATTCCTGGCGAGTTGGCCTCTACGTCTCCGTGGGACCTTCATATACATCAATAACGTAATATAACCTAACTTAACCCAACCTAACCTTTCGGCGCTATTATTTGACAACATTCCTGGCGGGTTGGCCTCTACGTCTCCGTGGGGCCTTTATATACATCAATAACGTAATATAACCGAACCTAACACAACCCAACCTCTCGGTACTAATATTTGACAACATTCCTTGCGAGTTGGCCTCTACGTCTCCGTAGGGCCTTATATATATCAATAACGTAATATAACCTAACCTAACCCAACCTAACATCTCGGCGGTAATAGTTGACAACATTCCTGGCGAATTGGCCTCTACGTCTCCGTGAGACTTTCATATCCATCAATAACGTAATATAGCATTATATAAACCAACCTAACCTCTCGGCGCTATTATTTGACAACATTCCTGGCGAGTTGGCCTCTACGTGTCCGTGGGACTTTTATATACATCAATAACGTAATATAACCTAACCTAACCCAACCTAACATTTCGGCGCTATTATTTGACAACATTCCTGGCGAGTTGGCCTCTACGTCTCCGTGAGACCTTCATATCCATCAATAACGTAATATAACCTAACTTAACCCAACCTAACCTGTCGGCGCTATTATTTGACAACATTCCTGGCGAGTTGGCCTCTACGTCTCCGTGGGACCTTCATATACATCAATAACGTAATATAACCTAACTTAACCCAACCTAACCTTTCGGCGCTATTATTTGACAACATTCCTGGCGGGTTGGCCTCTACGTCTCCGTGGGGCCTTTATATACATCAATAACGTAATATAACCGAACCTAACACAACCCAACCTCTCGGTACTAATATTTGACAACATTCCTTGCGAGTTGGCCTCTACGTCTCCGTAGGGCCTTATATATATCAATAACATAATATAACCTAACCTAGCACAACCCAACCTTTCGGCGCTATTATTTGACAACATTCCTGGCGAGTTGGCCTCTACGTTTCCGTGGGGCTTTTATATACATCAATAACGTAATATAACCTACCCTAACCCAAAGTAACGTCTCGGAGGTAATGTTTAACCACATTCCTGGCTTGTTGGCCTCTACGTTTCCGTGAGACCTTTATATACATCAATAACGTAATATAACCTAACCTAACCCAACCTAACATCTCGGCGGTAATAGTTGACAACATTCCTGGCGAATTGGCCTCTACGTCTCCGTGAGACTTTCATATCCATCAATAACGTAATATAACATTATATAAACCAACCTAACATCTCGGCGCTATTATTTGACAACATTCCTGGCGAGTTGGCCTCTACGTGTCCGTGGGACTTTTATATACATCAATAACGTAATATAACCTAACCTAACCCAACCTAACCTTTCGGCGCTATTATTTGACAACATTCCTGGCGAGTTGGCCTCTACGTCTCCGTGAGACCTTCATATCCATCAATAACGTAATATAACCTAACTTAACCCAACCTAACCTTTCGGCGCTATTATTTGACAACATTACCGGCGAGTTGGCCTCTACGTCTCCGTGGGACTTTTATATACATCAATAACGTAATATAACCTAACCTAACCCAACCTAACCTTTCGGCGCTATTATTTGACAACATTCCTGGCGAGTTGGCCTCTACGTCTCCGTGGGACCTTCATATACATCAATAACGTAATATAACCTAACTTAACCCAACCTAACCTTTCGGCGCTATTATTTGACAACATTCCTGGCGGGTTGGCCTCTACGTCTCCGTGGGACCTTCATATACATCAATAACGTAATATAACCTAACCTAACCCAACCTAACCTTTCGGCGCTATTATTTGACCACATTCCTGTCGAGTTGGCCTCTACGTCTCCGTGGGACTTTTATATACATCAATAGCGTAATATAACCTAACCTAACACAACCTAACATCTCGGTACTAATATTTGACAACATTCCTGGCGAGTTGGACTCTACGTCTCCGTGGGACCTTCATATACATTAATAACGCAATATAACATAACCTAACCCAACCTAACCTTTCGGCGCTATTATTTGACCACATTCCTGGCTTGTTGGCCGCTACGTCTCCGTGGGACATTCATATCCATCAATAACGTAATTTAACCTAAAATAAACCAACGTAACGTCTCGGCTGTAATATTTCACAACATTCCTGGCTTGTTGGCCTCTATGTTTCCGTGGGACCTTTATATACATCAATAACGTAATATAACCTAACCTAACCCAACCTAACCTGTCGGCGCTATTATTTGACAACATTCCTGGCGAGTTGGCCTCTACGTCTCCGTGGGACCTTCATATACATCAATAACGTAATATAACCTAACCTAACCCAACCTAACCTGTCGGCGCTATTATTTGACAACATTCTTGGCGAGTTGGCCTCTACGTCTCCGTGGGACTTTTATATACATCAATAGCGTAATATAACCTAACCTAACACAACCTAACATCTCGGTACGAATATTTGACAACATTCCTTTCGAGTTGGACTCTACGTCTCCGTGGGAATTTTATATATATCAATAGCGTAATATAACCTAACCTAAGCCAACCTAACATTTCGGCGGTAATATTTGACAACATTCCTGGCGAGTTGGCCTCTACGTCTCCGTGGGTCCTTCATATACATCAATAACGTAATATAACCTAACCAAACCCAACCTAATCTTTCGGCGCTATTATTTGACCACATTCCTGGCTTGTTGGCCTCTACGTCTCCGTGGGACATTCATATCCATCAATAACGTAATATAACCTGACCTAACCCAACCTAACCTTTCGGCGCTATTATTTGACAACATTCCTGGCTAGTTGGCCTCTGCGTCTCCGTGGGACCTTCCTATACATCAATAACGTAACATAACCTAACCTAACCCAACCTAACATTTCGGCGCTATTATTTGACCACATTCCTGGCTTGTTGGCCTCTACGTCTCCGTGGGACTTTTATATACATCAATAGCGTAATATAACCTAACCTAACACAACCTAACATCTCGGTACTAATATTTGACAACATTCCTGGCGAGTTGGACTCTACGTCTCCGTGGGACATTCATATCCATCAATAACGTAATTTAACCTAAAATAACCCAACGTAACATCTCGGCTGTAATATTTCACAACATTCCTGGCTTGTTGGCCTCTACGTTTCCGTGGGGCTTTTATATACATCAATAACGTAATATAACCTAACCTAATCCAAAGTAACGTCTCGGAGGTAATGTTTAACCACATTCCTGGCTTGTTGGCCTCTACGTTTCCGTATGACCTTTATATACATCAATAGCGTAATATAACCTAACCTAACCCAACCTAACCTTTCGGCGCTATTATTTGACAACATTCCTGGCGAGTTGGCCTCTACGTCTCCGTGAGACCTTCATATCCATCAATAACGTAATATAACCTAACTTAACCCAACCTAATCTTTCGGCGCTATTATTTGACAACATTCCTGGCGAGTTGGCCTCTACGTCTCCGTGGGACTTTTATATACATCAATAACGTAATATAACCTAACCTAACCCAACCTAACCTTTCGGCGCTATTATTTGACAACATTACCGGCGAGTTGGCCTCTACGTCTCCGTGGGACTTTTATATACATCAATAACGTAATATAACCTAACCTAACCCAACCTAACCTTTCGGCGCTATTATTTGACAACATTCCTGGCGAGTTGGCCTCTACGTCTCCGTGGGACCTTCATATACATCAATAACGTAATATAACCTAACTTAACCCAACCTAACCTTTCGGCGCTATTATTTGACAACATTCCTGGCGGGTTGGCCTCTACGTCTCCGTGGGACCTTCATATACATCAATAACGTAATATAACCTAACCTAACCCAACCCAACACCTCGGCGGTAATATTTGACAACATTCCTGGCGAGTTGGCCTCTACGTCTCCGTAGGGCCTTATATACATCAATAACGTAATATAACCTAACCTAACCCAAAGTAACGACTCGGAGGTAATGTTTAACCACATTCCTGGCTTGTTGGCCTCTACGTTTCCGTGAGACCTTTATATACATCAATAACGTAATATAACCTAACCTAACCCAACCTAACATCTCGGCGGTAATAGTTGACAACATTCCTGGCGAATTGGCCTCTACGTCTCCGTGAGACTTTCATATCCATCAATAACGTAATATAGCATTATATAAACCAACCTAACCTCTCGGCGCTATTATTTGACAACATTCCTGGCGAGTTGGCCTCTACGTGTCCGTGGGACTTTTATATACATCAATAACGTAATATAACCTAACCTAACCCAACCTAACATTTCGGCGCTATTATTTGACAACATTCCTGGCGAGTTGGCCTCTACGTCTCCGTGAGACCTTCATATCCATCAATAACGTAATATAACCTAACTTAACCCAACCTAACCTGTCGGCGCTATTATTTGACAACATTCCTGGCGAGTTGGCCTCTACGTCTCCGTGGGACCTTCATATACATCAATAACGTAATATAACCTAACTTAACCCAACCTAACCTTTCGGCGCTATTATTTGACAACATTCCTGGCGGGTTGGCCTCTACGTCTCCGTGGGGCCTTTATATACATCAATAACGTAATATAACCTAACCTAACACAACCCAACCTCTCGGTACTAATATTTGACAACATTCCTTGCGAGTTGGCCTCTACGTCTCCGTAGGGCCTTATATATATCAATAACATAATATAACCTAACCTAGCACAACCCAACCTTTCGCCGCTATTATTTGACAACATTCCTGGCGAGTTGGCCTCTACGTTTCCGTGGGGCTTTTATATACATCAATAACGTAATATAACCTAACCTAACCCAAAGTAACGTCTCGGAGGTAATGTTTAACCACATTCCTGGCTTGTTGGCCTCTACGTTTCCGTGAGACCTTTATATACATCAATAACGTAATATAACCTAACCTAACCCAACCTAACATCTCGGCGGTAATAGTTGACAACATTCCTGGCGAATTGGCCTCTACGTCTCCGTGAGACTTTCATATCCATCAATAACGTAATATAACATTATATAAACCAACCTAACATCTCGGCGCTATTATTTGACAACATTCCTGGCGAGTTGGCCTCTACGTGTCCGTGGGACTTTTATATACATCAATAACGTAATATAACCTAACCTAACCCAACCTAACCTTTCGGCGCTATTATTTGACAACATTCCTGGCGAGTTGGCCTCTACGTCTCCGTGAGACCTTCATATCCATCAATAACGTAATATAACCTAACTTAACCCAACCTAACCTTTCGGCGCTATTATTTGACAACATTACCGGCGAGTTGGCCTCTACGTCTCCGTGGGACTTTTATATACATCAATAACGTAATATAACCTAACCTAACCCAACCTAACCTTTCGGCGCTATTATTTGACAACATTCCTGGCGAGTTGGCCTCTACGTCTCCGTGGGACCTTCATATACATCAATAACGTAATATAACCTAACTTAACCCAACCTAACCTTTCGGCGCTATTATTTGACAACATTCCTGGCGGGTTGGCCTCTACGTCTCCGTGGGACCTTCATATACATCAATAACGTAATATAACCTAACCTAACCCAACCTAACCTTTCGGCGCTATTATTTGACCACATTCCTGTCGAGTTGGCCTCTACGTCTCCGTGGGACTTTTATATACATCAATAGCGTAATATAACCTAACCTAACACAACCTAACATCTCGGTACTAATATTTGACAACATTCCTGGCGAGTTGGACTCTACGTCTCCGTGGGACCTTCATATACATTAATAACGCAATATAACATAACCTAACCCAACCTAACCTTTCGGCGCTATTATTTGACCACATTCCTGGCTTGTTGGCCGCTACGTCTCCGTGGGACATTCATATCCATCAATAACGTAATTTAACCTAAAATAAACCAACGTAACGTCTCGGCTGTAATATTTCACAACATTCCTGGCTTGTTGGCCTCTATGTTTCCGTGGGACCTTTATATACATCAATAACGTAATATAACCTAACCTAACCCAACCTAACCTGTCGGCGCTATTATTTGACAACATTCCTGGCGAGTTGGCCTCTACGTCTCCGTGGGACCTTCATATACATCAATAACGTAATATAACCTAACCTAACCCAACCTAACCTGTCGGCGCTATTATTTGACAACATTCTTGGCGAGTTGGCCTCTACGTCTCCGTGGGACTTTTATATACATCAATAGCGTAATATAACCTAACCTAACACAACCTAACATCTCGGTACGAATATTTGACAACATTCCTTTCGAGTTGGACTCTACGTCTCCGTGGGAATTTTATATATATCAATAGCGTAATATAACCTAACCTAAGCCAACCTAACATTTCGGCGGTAATATTTGACAACATTCCTGGCGAGTTGGCCTCTACGTCTCCGTGGGTCCTTCATATACATCAATAACGTAATATAACCTAACCAAACCCAACCTAATCTTTCGGCGCTATTATTTGACCACATTCCTGGCTTGTTGGCCTCTACGTCTCCGTGGGACATTCATATCCATCAATAACGTAATATAACCTGACCTAACCCAACCTAACCTTTCGGCGCTATTATTTGACAACATTCCTGGCTAGTTGGCCTCTGCGTCTCCGTGGGACCTTCCTATACATCAATAACGTAACATAACCTAACCTAACCCAACCTAACATTTCGGCGCTATTATTTGACCACATTCCTGGCTTGTTGGCCTCTACGTCTCCGTGGGACTTTTATATACATCAATAGCGTAATATAACCTAACCTAACACAACCTAACATCTCGGTACTAATATTTGACAACATTCCTGGCGAGTTGGACTCTACGTCTCCGTGGGACATTCATATCCATCAATAACGTAATTTAACCTAAAATAACCCAACGTAACATCTCGGCTGTAATATTTCACAACATTCCTGGCTTGTTGGCCTCTACGTTTCCGTGGGGCTTTTATATACATCAATAACGTAATATAACCTAACCTAATCCAAAGTAACGTCTCGGAGGTAATGTTTAACCACATTCCTGGCTTGTTGGCCTCTACGTTTCCGTATGACCTTTATATACATCAATAGCGTAATATAACCTAACCTAACCCAACCTAACCTTTCGGCGCTATTATTTGACAACATTCCTGGCGAGTTGGCCTCTACGTCTCCGTGAGACCTTCATATCCATCAATAACGTAATATAACCTAACTTAACCCAACCTAATCTTTCGGCGCTATTATTTGACAACATTCCTGGCGAGTTGGCCTCTACGTCTCCGTGGGACTTTTATATACATCAATAACGTAATATAACCTAACCTAACCCAACCTAACCTTTCGGCGCTATTATTTGACAACATTACCGGCGAGTTGGCCTCTACGTCTCCGTGGGACTTTTATATACATCAATAACGTAATATAACCTAACCTAACCCAACCTAACCTTTCGGCGCTATTATTTGACAACATTCCTGGCGAGTTGGCCTCTACGTCTCCGTGGGACCTTCATATACATCAATAACGTAATATAACCTAACTTAACCCAACCTAACCTTTCGGCGCTATTATTTGACAACATTCCTGGCGGGTTGGCCTCTACGTCTCCGTGGGACCTTCATATACATCAATAACGTAATATAACCTAACCTAACCCAACCCAACACCTCGGCGGTAATATTTGACAACATTCCTGGCGAGTTGGCCTCTACGTCTCCGTAGGGCCTTATATACATCAATAACGTAATATAACCTAACCTAACCCAAAGTAACGACTCGGAGGTAATGTTTAACCACATTCCTGGCTTGTTGGCCTCTACGTTTCCGTGAGACCTTTATATACATCAATAACGTAATATAACCTAACCTAACCCAACCTAACATCTCGGCGGTAATAGTTGACAACATTCCTGGCGAATTGGCCTCTACGTCTCCGTGAGACTTTCATATCCATCAATAACGTAATATAGCATTATATAAACCAACCTAACCTCTCGGCGCTATTATTTGACAACATTCCTGGCGAGTTGGCCTCTACGTGTCCGTGGGACTTTTATATACATCAATAACGTAATATAACCTAACCTAACCCAACCTAACATTTCGGCGCTATTATTTGACAACATTCCTGGCGAGTTGGCCTCTACGTCTCCGTGAGACCTTCATATCCATCAATAACGTAATATAACCTAACTTAACCCAACCTAACCTGTCGGCGCTATTATTTGACAACATTCCTGGCGAGTTGGCCTCTACGTCTCCGTGGGACCTTCATATACATCAATAACGTAATATAACCTAACTTAACCCAACCTAACCTTTCGGCGCTATTATTTGACAACATTCCTGGCGGGTTGGCCTCTACGTCTCCGTGGGGCCTTTATATACATCAATAACGTAATATAACCTAACCTAACACAACCCAACCTCTCGGTACTAATATTTGACAACATTCCTTGCGAGTTGGCCTCTACGTCTCCGTAGGGCCTTATATATATCAATAACATAATATAACCTAACCTAGCACAACCCAACCTTTCGCCGCTATTATTTGACAACATTCCTGGCGAGTTGGCCTCTACGTTTCCGTGGGGCTTTTATATACATCAATAACGTAATATAACCTAACCTAACCCAAAGTAACGTCTCGGAGGTAATGTTTAACCACATTCCTGGCTTGTTGGCCTCTACGTTTCCGTGAGACCTTTATATACATCAATAACGTAATATAACCTAACCTAACCCAACCTAACATCTCGGCGGTAATAGTTGACAACATTCCTGGCGAATTGGCCTCTACGTCTCCGTGAGACTTTCATATCCATCAATAACGTAATATAACATTATATAAACCAACCTAACATCTCGGCGCTATTATTTGACAACATTCCTGGCGAGTTGGCCTCTACGTGTCCGTGGGACTTTTATATACATCAATAACGTAATATAACCTAACCTAACCCAACCTAACCTTTCGGCGCTATTATTTGACAACATTCCTGGCGAGTTGGCCTCTACGTCTCCGTGAGACCTTCATATCCATCAATAACGTAATATAACCTAACTTAACCCAACCTAACCTTTCGGCGCTATTATTTGACAACATTACCGGCGAGTTGGCCTCTACGTCTCCGTGGGACTTTTATATACATCAATAACGTAATATAACCTAACCTAACCCAACCTAACCTTTCGGCGCTATTATTTGACAACATTCCTGGCGAGTTGGCCTCTACGTCTCCGTGGGACCTTCATATACATCAATAACGTAATATAACCTAACTTAACCCAACCTAACCTTTCGGCGCTATTATTTGACAACATTCCTGGCGGGTTGGCCTCTACGTCTCCGTGGGACCTTCATATACATCAATAACGTAATATAACCTAACCTAACCCAACCTAACCTTTCGGCGCTATTATTTGACCACATTCCTGTCGAGTTGGCCTCTACGTCTCCGTGGGACTTTTATATACATCAATAGCGTAATATAACCTAACCTAACACAACCTAACATCTCGGTACTAATATTTGACAACATTCCTGGCGAGTTGGACTCTACGTCTCCGTGGGACCTTCATATACATTAATAACGCAATATAACATAACCTAACCCAACCTAACCTTTCGGCGCTATTATTTGACCACATTCCTGGCTTGTTGGCCTCTACGTCTCCGTGGGACGTTTATGTACATCAATAGCGTAATATAACCTAACCTAACCCAACCTAAGATCTCGGCGACATTATTTGACAACTTTCCTGTCGAGTTAGCCTCTACGTCTCCGTGGGACTTTTATATACATCAATAGCGTAATATAACCTAACCTAACACAACCTAACATCTCGGTACTAATATTTGACAACATTCCTGGCTTGTTGGCCGCTACGTCTCCGTGGGACATTCATATCCATCAATAACGTAATTTAACCTAAAATAAACCAACGTAACGTCTCGGCTGTAATATTTCACAACATTCCTGGCTTGTTGGCCTCTATGTTTCCGTGGGACCTTTATATACATCAATAACGTAATATAACCTAACCTAACCCAACCTAACCTGTCGGCGCTATTATTTGACAACATTCCTGGCGAGTTGGCCTCTACGTCTCCGTGGGACCTTCATATACATCAATAACGTAATATAACCTAACCTAACCCAACCTAACCTGTCGGCGCTATTATTTGACAACATTCTTGGCGAGTTGGCCTCTACGTCTCCGTGGGACTTTTATATACATCAATAGCGTAATATAACCTAACCTAACACAACCTAACATCTCGGTACGAATATTTGACAACATTCCTTTCGAGTTGGACTCTACGTCTCCGTGGGAATTTTATATATATCAATAGCGTAATATAACCTAACCTAAGCCAACCTAACATTTCGGCGGTAATATTTGACAACATTCCTGGCGAGTTGGCCTCTACGTCTCCGTGGGTCCTTCATATACATCAATAACGTAATATAACCTAACCAAACCCAACCTAATCTTTCGGCGCTATTATTTGACCACATTCCTGGCTTGTTGGCCTCTACGTCTCCGTGGGACATTCATATCCATCAATAACGTAATATAACCTGACCTAACCCAACCTAACCTTTCGGCGCCATTATTTGACAACATTCCTGGCGAGTTGGCCTCTACGTCTCCGTGGGACTTTTATATACATCAGTAGCGTAATATAACCTAACCTAACCCAACCTAAGATCTCGGCGCTAATATTTGACAACATTCCTGTCGAGTTGGCCTCTACGTCTCCGTGGGGCCTTCATACACATCAAAAACGTAATATAACCTAACCTAACCCAACCTAACATCTCGGCGGTAATATTTGACAACATTCCTGGCGAGTTGGCCTCTACGTCTCCGTGGGACTTTTATATACATCAATAACGTAATATAACCTAACCTAATCCAACCTAACCTTTCGGCGCTATTATTTGACAACATTTCTGGCGAGTTGGCCTCTACGTCTCCGTGGGAATTTTATATATATCAATAGCGTAATAGAACCTAACCTAACCCAACCTAACACCTCGGCGGTAATATTTGACAACATTCCTGGCGAGTTGGCCTCTACGTCTCCGTAGGGCCTTATATATATCAATAACATAATATAACCTAACCTAGCACAACCCAACCTCTCGGCACTAATATTTGACAACATTCCTGGCGAGTTGGCCTCTACGTTTCCGTGGGGCTTTTATATACATCAATAACGTAATATAACCTAACCTAACCCAAAGTAACGTCTCGGAGGTAATGTTTAACCACATTCCTGGCTTGTTGGCCTCTACGTTTCCGTGAGACCTTTATATACATCAATAACGTAATATAACCTAACCTAACCCAACCTAACATCTCGGCGGTAATAGTTGACAACATTCCTGGCGAATTGGCCTCTACGTCTCCGTGAGACTTTCATATCCATCAATAACGTAATATAACATTATATAAACCAACCTAACCTCTCGGCGCTATTATTTGACAACATTCCTGGCGAGTTGGCCTCTACGTGTCCGTGGGACTTTTATATACATCAATAACGTAATATAACCTAACCTAACCCAACCTAACCTTTCGGCGCTATTATTTGACAACATTCCTGGCGAGTTGGCCTCTACGTCCCCGTGAGACCTTCATATCCAACAATAACGTAATATAACCTAACTTAACCCAACCTAACCTTTCGGCGCTATTATTTGACAACATTCCTGGCGAGTTGGCCTCTACGTCTCCGTGGGACTTTTATATACATCAATAACGTAATATAACCTAACCTAACCCAACCTAACCTTTCGGCGCTATTATTTGACAACCTTCCTGGCGAGTTGGCCTCTACGTCCCCGTGAGACCTTCATATCCAACAATAACGCAATATAACCTAACTTAACCCAACCTAACCTTTCGGCGCTATTATTTGACAACATTCCTGGCGAGTTGGCCTCTGCGTCTCCGTGGGACCTTCCTATACATCAATAACGTAATATAACCTAACCTAATCCAACCTAACATTTCGGCGCTATTATTTGACCACATTCCTGGCTTGTTGGCCTCTACGTCTCCGTGGGACTTTTATATACATCAATAGCGTAATATAACCTAACCTAACACAACCTAACATCTCGGTACTAATATTTGACAACATTCCTGGCGAGTTGGACTCTACGTCTCCGTGGGAATTTTATATATGTCAATAGCGTAATATAACCTAACCTAACCCAACCTAACACCTCGGCGGTAATATTTGACAACATTCCTGGCGAGTTGGCCTCTACGTCTCCGTAGGGCCTTATATACATCAATAACGTAATATAACCTAACCTAACACAACCCAACCTCTCGGCACTAATATTTGACAACATTCCTGGCGAGTTGGCCTCTACGTTTCCGTGGGGCTTTTATATACATCAATAACGTAATATAACCTAACCTAACCCAAAGTAACGTCTCAGCGCTATTATTTGACAACATTCCTGGCGAGTTGGCCTCTACGTATCCGTGGCACTTTTATATACATCAATAACGTAATATAACCTAACCTAATCCAACCTAACCTTTCGGCGCTATTATTTGACAACATTCCTGGCTTGTTGGCCTCTACGTCTCCGTGGGACTTTTATATACATCAATAGCGTAATATAACCTAACCTAACCCAACCTAAGATCTCGGCACTAATATTTGACAACATTCCTGTCCAGTTGGCTTCTACGTCTCCGTGAGGCCTTCATATACATCAAAAACGTAATATAACCTAACCTAACCCAACGTAACATCTCGAGTGTAATATTTGACAACATTGCTGGCTTGTTGGCGTCTACGTCTCCGTGGGACATTCATATCAATCAATAACGTAATATAACCTAACTTAACCCAACCTAACCTTTCGGCGCTATTATTTGACAACATTCCTGGCGAGTTGGCCTCTACGTGTCCGTGGGACTTTTATATACATCAATAACGTAATATAACCTAACCTAACCCAACCTAACCTTTCGGCGCTATTATTTGACAACATTCCTGGCGAGTTGGCCTCTACGTCTCCGTGAGACCTTCATATCCATCAATAACGTAATATAACCTAACTTAACCCAACCTAACCTTTCGGCGCTATTATTTGACAACATTCCTGTCGAGTTGGCCTCTACGTCTCCGTGGGACTTTTATATACATCAATAACGTAATATAACCAAACCTAACCCAACCTAACCTTTCGGCGCTATTATTTGACAACATTACCGGCGAGTTGGCCTCTACGTCTCCGTGGGACTTTTATATACATCAATAACGTAATATAACCTAACCTAACCCAACCTAACCTTTCGGCGCTATTATTTGACAACATTCCTGGCGAGTTGGCCTCTACGTCTCCGTGGGACCTTCATATACATCAATAACGTAATATAACCTAACTTAACCCAACCTAACCTTTCGGCGCTATTATTTGACAACATTCCTGGCGGGTTGGCCTCTACGTCTCCGTGGGACCTTCATATACATCAATAACGTAATATAACCTAACCTAACCCAACCTAACCTTTCGGCGCTATTATTTGACCACATTCCTGTCGAGTTGGCCTCTACGTCTCCGTGGGACATTTATATACATCAATAGCGTAATATAACCTAACCTAACACAACCTAACATCTCGGTACTAATATTTGACAACATTCCTGGCGAGTTGGACTCTACGTCTCCGTGGGAACTTTATATATATCAATAGCGTAATAAAACCTAACCTAACCCAACCTAACACCTCGGCGGTAATATTTGACAACATTCCTGGCGAGTTGGCCTCTACGTCTCCGTAGGGCCTTATATACATCAATAACGTAATATAACCTAACCTAACACAACCCAACCTCTCGGCACTAATATTTGACAACATTCCTGGCGAGTTGGCCTCTACGTTTCCGTGGGGCTTTTATATACATCAATAACGTAATATAACCTAACCTAACCCAAAGTAACGTCTCAGCGCTATTACTTGTCAACATTCCTGGCGAGTTGGCCTCTACGTATCCGTGGGACTTTTATATACATCAATAACGTAATATAACCTAACCTAATCCAACCTAACATTTCGGCGCTATTATTTGACACCATTCCTGGCTTGTTGGCCTCTACGTCTCCGTGGGGCCTTCATATACATCAAAAACGTAATATAACCTATCCTAACCCAACCTAACATCTCGGCGGTAATATTTGACAACATTCCTGGCGAGTTGGCCTCTACGTCTCCGTGGGGCCTTTATATACATCAGTAGCGTAATATAACCTAACCTAACCCAACCTAACCTTTCGGCGCTATTATTTGACAACATTCCTGGCGGGTTGGCCTCTACGTCTCCGTGGGACCTTCATATACATCAATAACGTAATATAACCTAACCTAACCCAACCTAACCTTTCGGCGCTATTATTTGACCACATTCCTGTCGAGTTGGCCTCTACGTCTCCGTGGGACATTTATATACATCAATAGCGTAATATAACCTAACCTAACACAACCTAACATCTCGGTACTAATATTTGACAACATTCCTGGCGAGTTGGACTCTACGTCTCCGTGGGACCTTCATATACATTAATAACGCAATATAACATAACCTAACCCAACCTAACCTTTCGGCGCTATTATTTGACCACATTCCTGGCTTGTTGGCCTCTACGTCTCCGTGGGACGTTTATGTACATCAATAGCGTAATATAACCTAACCTAACCCAACCTAAGATCTCGGCGACATTATTTGACAACTTTCCTGTCGAGTTAGCCTCTACGTCTCCGTGGGACTTTTATATACATCAATAGCGTAATATAACCTAACCTAACACAACCTAACATCTCGGTACTAATATTTGACAACATTCCTGGCTTGTTGGCCGCTACGTCTCCGTGGGACATTCATATCCATCAATAACGTAATTTAACCTAAAATAAACCAACGTAACGTCTCGGCTGTAATATTTCACAACATTCCTGGCTTGTTGGCCTCTATGTTTCCGTGGGACCTTTATATACATCAATAACGTAATATAACCTAACCTAACCCAACCTAACCTGTCGGCGCTATTATTTGACAACATTCCTGGCGAGTTGGCCTCTACGTCTCCGTGGGACCTTCATATACATCAATAACGTAATATAACCTAACCTAACCCAACCTAACCTGTCGGCGCTATTATTTGACAACATTCTTGGCGAGTTGGCCTCTACGTCTCCGTGGGACTTTTATATACATCAATAGCGTAATATAACCTAACCTAACACAACCTAACATCTCGGTACGAATATTTGACAACATTCCTTTCGAGTTGGACTCTACGTCTCCGTGGGAATTTTATATATATCAATAGCGTAATATAACCTAACCTAAGCCAACCTAACATTTCGGCGGTAATATTTGACAACATTCCTGGCGAGTTGGCCTCTACGTCTCCGTGGGTCCTTCATATACATCAATAACGTAATATAACCTAACCAAACCCAACCTAATCTTTCGGCGCTATTATTTGACCACATTCCTGGCTTGTTGGCCTCTACGTCTCCGTGGGACATTCATATCCATCAATAACGTAATATAACCTGACCTAACCCAACCTAACCTTTCGGCGCCATTATTTGACAACATTCCTGGCGAGTTGGCCTCTACGTCTCCGTGGGACTTTTATATACATCAGTAGCGTAATATAACCTAACCTAACCCAACCTAAGATCTCGGCGCTAATATTTGACAACATTCCTGTCGAGTTGGCCTCTACGTCTCCGTGGGGCCTTCATACACATCAAAAACGTAATATAACCTAACCTAACCCAACCTAACATCTCGGCGGTAATATTTGACAACATTCCTGGCGAGTTGGCCTCTACGTCTCCGTGGGACTTTTATATACATCAATAACGTAATATAACCTAACCTAATCCAACCTAACCTTTCGGCGCTATTATTTGACAACATTTCTGGCGAGTTGGCCTC
Source organism: Xylocopa violacea (assembly GCA_963969225.1). Lineage (NCBI taxonomy): Eukaryota > Metazoa > Arthropoda > Insecta > Hymenoptera > Apidae > Xylocopa > Xylocopa violacea. Next base: position 3,726,477 of record CAXAJV010000135.1, on the reverse strand, counting down.
TACGTCTCCGTGGGAATTTTATATATATCAATAGCGTAATAGAACCTAACCTAACCCAACCTAACACCTCGGCGGTAATATTTGACAACATTCCTGGCGAGTTGGCCTCTACGTCTCCGTAGGGCCTTATATATATCAATAACATAATATAACCTAACCTAGCACAACCCAACCTCTCGGCACTAATATTTGACAACATTCCTGGCGAGTTGGCCTCTACGTTTCCGTGGGGCTTTTATATACATCAATAACGTAATATAACCTAACCTAACCCAAAGTAACGTCTCGGAGGTAATGTTTAACCACATTCCTGGCTTGTTGGCCTCTACGTTTCCGTGAGACCTTTATATACATCAATAACGTAATATAACCTAACCTAACCCAACCTAACATCTCGGCGGTAATAGTTGACAACATTCCTGGCGAATTGGCCTCTACGTCTCCGTGAGACTTTCATATCCATCAATAACGTAATATAACATTATATAAACCAACCTAACCTCTCGGCGCTATTATTTGACAACATTCCTGGCGAGTTGGCCTCTACGTGTCCGTGGGACTTTTATATACATCAATAACGTAATATAACCTAACCTAACCCAACCTAACCTTTCGGCGCTATTATTTGACAACATTCCTGGCGAGTTGGCCTCTACGTCCCCGTGAGACCTTCATATCCAACAATAACGTAATATAACCTAACTTAACCCAACCTAACCTTTCGGCGCTATTATTTGACAACATTCCTGGCGAGTTGGCCTCTACGTCTCCGTGGGACTTTTATATACATCAATAACGTAATATAACCTAACCTAACCCAACCTAACCTTTCGGCGCTATTATTTGACAACCTTCCTGGCGAGTTGGCCTCTACGTCCCCGTGAGACCTTCATATCCAACAATAACGCAATATAACCTAACTTAACCCAACCTAACCTTTCGGCGCTATTATTTGACAACATTCCTGGCGAGTTGGCCTCTGCGTCTCCGTGGGACCTTCCTATACATCAATAACGTAATATAACCTAACCTAATCCAACCTAACATTTCGGCGCTATTATTTGACCACATTCCTGGCTTGTTGGCCTCTACGTCTCCGTGGGACTTTTATATACATCAATAGCGTAATATAACCTAACCTAACACAACCTAACATCTCGGTACTAATATTTGACAACATTCCTGGCGAGTTGGACTCTACGTCTCCGTGGGAATTTTATATATGTCAATAGCGTAATATAACCTAACCTAACCCAACCTAACACCTCGGCGGTAATATTTGACAACATTCCTGGCGAGTTGGCCTCTACGTCTCCGCAGGGCCTTATATACATCAATAACGTAATATAACCTAACCTAACACAACCCAACCTCTCGGCACTAATATTTGACAACATTCCTGGCTAGTTGGACTCTACGTCTCCGTGGGAACTTTATATATATCAATAGCGTAATAGAACCTAACCTAACCCAACCTAACACCTCGGCGGTAATATTTGACAACATTCCTGGCGCGTTGGCCTCTACGTCTCCGTAGGGCCTTATATACATCAATAACGTAATATAACCTAACCTAACACAACCCAACCTCTCGGCACTAATATTTGACAACATTCCTGTCGAGTTGGCCTCTACGTCTCCGTGGGACTTTTATATACATCAATAGCGTAATATAACCTAACCTAACACAACCTAACATCTCGGTACTAATATTTGACAACATTCCTGGCGAGTTGGACTCTACGTCTCCGTGGGAACTTTATATATATCAATAGCGTAATATAACCTAACCTAACCCAACCTAACACCTCGGCGGTAATATTTGACAACATTCCTGGCGAGTTGGCTTCTACGTCTCCGTAGGGCCTTATATACATCAATAACGTAATATAACCTAACCTAGCACAACCCAACCTCTCGGCACTAATATTTGACAACATTCCTGGCGAGTTGGCCTCTACGTTTCCGTGGGGCTTTTATATACATCAATAACGTAATATAACCTAACCTAACCCAAAGTAACGTCTCAGCGCTATTATTTGACAACATTCCTGGCGAGTTGGCCTCTACGTATCCGTGGCACTTTTATATACATCAATAACGTAATATAACCTAACCTAATCCAACCTAACCTTTCGGCGCTATTATTTGACAACATTCCTGGCTTGTTGGCCTCTACGTCTCCGTGGGACTTTTATATACATCAATAGCGTAATATAACCTAACCTAACCCAACCTAAGATCTCGGCACTAATATTTGACAACATTCCTGTCCAGTTGGCTTCTACGTCTCCGTGAGGCCTTCATATACATCAAAAACGTAATATAACCTAACCTAACCCAACGTAACATCTCGAGTGTAATATTTGACAACATTGCTGGCTTGTTGGCGTCTACGTCTCCGTGGGACATTCATATCAATCAATAACGTAATATAACCTAACTTAACCCAACCTAACCTTTCGGCGCTATTATTTGACAACATTCCTGGCGAGTTGGCCTCTACGTGTCCGTGGGACTTTTATATACATCAATAACGTAATATAACCTAACCTAACCCAACCTAACCTTTCGGCGCTATTATTTGACAACATTCCTGGCGAGTTGGCCTCTACGTCTCCGTGAGACCTTCATATCCATCAATAACGTAATATAACCTAACTTAACCCAACCTAACCTTTCGGCGCTATTATTTGACAACATTCCTGTCGAGTTGGCCTCTACGTCTCCGTGGGACTTTTATATACATCAATAACGTAATATAACCAAACCTAACCCAACCTAACCTTTCGGCGCTATTATTTGACAACATTACCGGCGAGTTGGCCTCTACGTCTCCGTGGGACTTTTATATACATCAATAACGTAATATAACCTAACCTAACCCAACCTAACCTTTCGGCGCTATTATTTGACAACATTCCTGGCGAGTTGGCCTCTACGTCTCCGTGGGACCTTCATATACATCAATAACGTAATATAACCTAACTTAACCCAACCTAACCTTTCGGCGCTATTATTTGACAACATTCCTGGCGGGTTGGCCTCTACGTCTCCGTGGGACCTTCATATACATCAATAACGTAATATAACCTAACCTAACCCAACCTAACCTTTCGGCGCTATTATTTGACCACATTCCTGTCGAGTTGGCCTCTACGTCTCCGTGGGACATTTATATACATCAATAGCGTAATATAACCTAACCTAACACAACCTAACATCTCGGTACTAATATTTGACAACATTCCTGGCGAGTTGGACTCTACGTCTCCGTGGGAACTTTATATATATCAATAGCGTAATAAAACCTAACCTAACCCAACCTAACACCTCGGCGGTAATATTTGACAACATTCCTGGCGAGTTGGCCTCTACGTCTCCGTAGGGCCTTATATACATCAATAACGTAATATAACCTAACCTAACACAACCCAACCTCTCGGCACTAATATTTGACAACATTCCTGGCGAGTTGGCCTCTACGTTTCCGTGGGGCTTTTATATACATCAATAACGTAATATAACCTAACCTAACCCAAAGTAACGTCTCAGCGCTATTACTTGTCAACATTCCTGGCGAGTTGGCCTCTACGTATCCGTGGGACTTTTATATACATCAATAACGTAATATAACCTAACCTAATCCAACCTAACCTTTCGGCGCTATTATTTGACACCATTCCTGGCTTGTTGGCCTCTACGTCTCCGTGGGGCCTTCATATACATCAAAAACGTAATATAACCTATCCTAACCCAACCTAACATCTCGGCGGTAATATTTGACAACATTCCTGGCGAGTTGGCCTCTACGTCTCCGTGGGGCCTTTATATACATCAGTAGCGTAATATAACCTAACCTAACCCAACCTAACCTTTCGGCGCTATTATTTGACAACATTCCTGGCTAGTTGGCCTCTACGTCTCCGTGGGACCTTCCTATACATCAATAACGTAATATAACCTAACCTAACCCAACCTAACATTTCGGCACTAATATTTGACATGATTCCTGGCTAGTTGGACTCTACGTCTCCGTGGGAACTTTATATATATCAATAGCGTAATATAACCTAACCTAACCCAACCTAACACCTCGGCGGTAATATTTGACAACATTCCTGGCGAGTTGGCCTCTACGTCTCCGTAGGGCCTTATATACATCAATAACGTAATATAACCTAACCTAACACAACCCAACCTCTCGGCACTAATATTTGACAACATTCCTGTCGAGTTGGCCTCTACGTCTCCGTGGGACTTTTATATACATCAATAGCGTAATATAACCTAACCTAACACAACCTAACATCTCGGTACTAATATTTGACAACATTCCTGGCGAGTTGGACTCTACGTCTCCGTGGGAACTTTATATATATCAATAGCGTAATATAACCTAACCTAACCCAACCTAACACCTCGGCGGTAATATTTGACAACATTCCTGGCGAGTTGGCCTCTACGTTTCCGTAGGGCCTTATATACATCAATAACGTAATATAACCTAACCTAACACAACCCAACCTCTCGGCACTAATATTTGACAACATTCCTGGCGAGTTGGTCTCTACGTTTCCGTGGGGCTTTTATATACATCAATAACGTAATATAACCTAACCTAACCCAAAGTAACGTCTCAGCGCTATTATTTGACCACATTCCTGTCGAGTTGGCCTCTACGTCTCCTTGGGACTTTTATATACATCAATAGCGTAATATAACCTAACCTAACACAACCTAACATCTCGGTACTAATATTTGACAACATTCCTGGCGAGTTGGACTCTACGTCTCCGTGGGAATTTTATATATATCAATAGCGTAATATAACCTAACCTAACCCAACCTAACACCTCGGCGGTAATATTTGACAACATTCCTCGCGAGTTGGCCTCTACGTCTCCGTAGGGCCTTATATACATCAATAACGTAATATAAGCTAACCTAACCCAAAGTAACGTCTCGGAGGTAATGTTTAACCACATTCCTGGCTTGTTGGCCTCTACGTTTCCGTGAGACCTTTATATACATCAATAACGTAATATAACATTATATAAACCAACCTAACACCTCGGCACTAATATTTGACAACATTCCTGGCGAGTTGGCCTCTACGTATCCGTGGGACTTTTATATACATCAATAACGTAATATAACCTAACCTAATCCATCCTAACCTTTCGGCGCTATTATTTGACCACATTCCTGGCTTGTTGGCCTCTACGTCTCCGTGGGACGTTTATGTACATCAATAGCGTAATATAACCTAACCTAACCCAACCTAAGATCTCGGCGATATTATTTGACAACTTCCCTGTCGAGTTGGCCTCCACGTCTCCGTGGGACTTTTATATACATCAATAGCGTAATATAACCTAACCTAACCCAACCTAACCTGTCGGCGCTATTATTTGACAACATTCCTGGCGAGTTGGCCTCTACGTCTCCGTGGGACCTTCATATACATCAATAACGTAATATAACCTAACCTAACCCAACCTAACCTGTCGGCGCTATTATTTGACAACATTCCTGGCGAGTTGGCCTCTACGTCTCCGTGGGACTTTTATATACATCAATAGCGTAATATAACCTAACCTAACACAGCCTAACATCTCGGTACGAATATTTGACAACATTCCTTTCGAGTTGGACTCTACGTCTCCGTGGGAATTTTATATATATCAATAGCGTAATATAACCTAACCTAAGCCAACCTAACATTTCGGCGGTAATATTTGACAACATTCCTGGCGAGTTGGCCTCTACGTCTCCGTGGGTCCTTCATATACATCAATAACGTAATATAACCTAACCTAACCCAACCTAATCCTTCGGCGCTATTATTTGACCACATTCCTGGCTTGTTGGCCTCTACGTCTCCGTGGGACATTCATATCCATCAATAACGTAATATAACCTGACCTAACCCAACCTAACCTTTCGGCGCCATTATTTGACAACATTCCTGGCGAGTTGGCCTCTACGTCTCCGTGGGACTTTTATATACATCAATAGCGTAATATAACCTAACCTAACACAACCTAACATCTCGGTACGAATATTTGACAACATTCCTTTCGAGTTGGACTCTACGTCTCCGTGGGAATTTTATATATATCAATAGCGTAATATAACCTAACCTAAGCCAACCTAACATTTCGGCGGTAATATTTGACAACATTCCTGGCGAGTTGGCCTCTACGTCTCCGTGGGTCCTTCATATACATCAATAACGTAATATAACCTAACCTAACCCAACCTAATCCTTCGGCGCTATTATTTGACCACATTCCTGGCTTGTTGGCCTCTACGTCTCCGTGGGACATTCATATCCATCAATAACGTAATATAACCTGACCTAACCCAACCTAACCTTTCGGCGCCATTATTTGACAACATTCCTGGCGAGTTGGCCTCTACGTCTCCGTGGGACTTTTATATACATCAATAGCGTAATATAACCTAACCTAACACAACCTAACATCTCGGTACGAATATTTGACAACATTCCTTTCGAGTTGGACTCTACGTCTCCGTGGGAATTTTATATATATCAATAGCGTAATATAACCTAACCTAAGCCAACCTAACATTTCGGCGGTAATATTTGACAACATTCCTGGCGAGTTGGCCTCTACGTCTCCGTGGGTCCTTCATATACATCAATAACGTAATATAACCTAACCTAACCCAACCTAATCTTTCGGCGCTATTATTTGACCACATTCCTGGCTTGTTGGCCTCTACGTCTCCGTGGGACATTCATATCCATCAATAACGTAATATAACCTGACCTAACCCAACCTAACCTTTCGGCGCCATTATTTGACAACATTCCTGGCGAGTTGGCCTCTACGTCTCCGTGGGACTTTTATATACATCAATAGCGTAATATAACCTAACCTAACACAACCTAACATCTCGGTACGAATATTTGACAACATTCCTTTCGAGTTGGACTCTACGTCTCCGTGGGAATTTTATATATATCAATAGCGTAATATAACCTAACCTAAGCCAACCTAACATTTCGGCGGTAATATTTGACAACATTCCTGGCGAGTTGGCCTCTACGTCTCCGTGGGTCCTTCATATACATCAATAACGTAATATAACCTAACCTAACCCAACCTAATCTTTCGGCGCTATTATTTGACCACATTCCTGGCTTGTTGGCCTCTACGTCTCCGTGGGACATTCATATCCATCAATAACGTAATATAACCTGACCTAACCCAACCTAACCTTTCGGCGCCATTATTTGACAACATTCCTGGCGAGTTGGCCTCTAGGTCTCCGTGGGACTTTTATATACATCAGTAGCGTAATATAACCTAACCTAACCCAACCTAAGATCTCGGCGCTAATATTTGACAACATTCCTGTCGAGTTGGCCTCTACGTCTCCGTGGGGCCTTCATACAAATCAAAAACGTAATATAACCTAACCTAACCCAACCTAACATCTCGGCGGTAATATTTGACAACATTCCTGGCGAGTTGGCCTCTACGTCTCCGTGGGACTTTTATATACATCAATAACGTAATATAACCTAACCTAACCCAACCTAACCTTTCGGCGCTATTATTTGACAACATTCCTGGCTAGTTGGCCTCTACGTCTCCGTGGGACCTTCCTATACATCAATAACGTAATATAACCTAACCTAACCCAACCTAACATTTCGGCGCTATTATTTGACCACATTCCTGGCTTGTTGGCCTCTACGTCTCCGTGGGACTTTTATATACATCAATAGCGTAATATAACCTAACCTAACACAACCTAACATCTCGGTACTAATATTTGACAACATTCCTGGCGAGTTGGACTCTACGTCTCCGTGGGAATTTTATATATGTCAATAGCGTAATATAACCTAACCTAACCCAACCTAACACCTCGGCGGTAATATTTGACAACATTCCTGGCGAGTTGGCCTCTACGTCTCCGCAGGTCCTTATATACATCAATAACGTAATATAACCTAACCTAACACAACCCAACCTCTCGGCACTAATATTTGACAACATTCCTGGCTAGTTGGACTCTACGTCTCCGTGGGAACTTTATATATATCAATAGCGTAATATAACCTAACCTAACCCAACCTAACACCTCGGCGGTAATATTTGACAACATTCCTGGCGAGTTGGCCTCTACGTCTCCGTAGGGCCTTATATACATCAATAACGTAATATAACCTAACCTAACCCAAAGTAACGTCTCGGAGGTAATGTTTAACCACATTCCTGGCTTGTTGGCCTCTACGTTTCCGTGAGACCTTTATATACATCAATAACGTAATATAACCTAACCTAACCCAACCTAACATCTCGGCGGTAATAGTTGACAACATTCCTGGCGAATTGGCCTCTATATCTCCGTGAGACTTTCATATCCACCAATAACGTAATATAACATTATATAAACCAACCTAACACCTCGGCACTAATATTTGACAACATTCCTGGCGAGTTGGCCTCTACGTATCCGTGGGACTTTTATATACATCAATAACGTAATATAACCTAACCTAATCCAACCTAACCTTTCGGCGCTATTATTTGACCACATTCCTGGCGAGTTGGACTCTACGTCTCCGTGGGACCTTCATGTACATCAATAACGTAAAATAACCTAACCTAAGCCAACCTAACATTTCGGCGGTAATATTTGACAACATTCCTGGCGAGTTGGCCTCTACGTCTCCGTGGGGCCTTTATATACATCAATAACGTAATATAACCTAACCTAACTCAACCCAACATCTCGGTACTAATATTTGACAACATTCCTGGCGAGTTGGCCTCTACGTCTCCGTGGGACCTTCATATGCATTAATAACGCAATATAACATAACCTAACCCAACCTAACCTTTCGGCGCTATTATTTGACCACATTCCTGGCTTGTTGGCCTCTACGTCTCCGTGGGACGTTTATGTACATCAATAGCGTAATATAACCTAACCTAACCCAACCTAAGATCTCGGCGATATTATTTGACAACTTTCCTGTCGAGTTGGCCTCTACGTCTCCGTGGGACTTTTATATACATCAATAGCGTAATATGACCTAACCTAACCCAACCTAACCTGTCAGCGCTATTATTTGACAACATTCCTGGCGAGTTGGCCTCTACGTCTCCGTGGGACCTTCATATACATCAATAACGTAATATAACTTAACCTAACCCAACCTAACCTGTCGGCGCTATTATTTGACAACACTCCTGGCGAGTTGGCCTCTACGTCTCCGTGGGACTTTTATATACATCAATAGCGTAATATAACCTAACCTAACACAACCTAACATCTCGGTACGAATATTTGACAACATTCCTTTCGAGTTGGACTCTACGTCTCCGTGGGAATTTTATATATATCAATAGCGTAATATAACCTAACCTAAGCCAACCTAACATTTCGGCGGTAATATTTGACAACATTCCTGGCGAGTTGGCCTCTACGTCTCCGTGGGTCCTTCATATACATCAATAACGTAATATAACCTAACCTAACCCAACCTAATCTTTCGGCGCTATTATTTGACCACATTCCTGGCTTGTTGGCCTCTACGTCTCCGTGGGACATTCATATCCATCAATAACGTAATATAACCTGACCTAACCCAACCTAACCTTTCGGCGCCATTATTTGACAACATTCCTGGCGAGTTGGCCTCTACGTCTCCGTGGGACTTTTATATACATCAATAGCGTAATATAACCTAACCTAACACAACCTAACATCTCGGTACGAATATTTGACAACATTCCTTTCGAGTTGGACTCTACGTCTCCGTGGGAATTTTATATATATCAATAGCGTAATATAACCTAACCTAAGCCAACCTAACATTTCGGCGGTAATATTTGACAACATTCCTGGCGAGTTGGCCTCTACGTCTCCGTGGGTCCTTCATATACATCAATAACGTAATATAACCTAACCTAACCCAACCTAATCTTTCGGCGCTATTATTTGACCACATTCCTGGCTTGTTGGCCTCTACGTCTCCGTGGGACATTCATATCCATCAATAACGTAATATAACCTGACCTAACCCAACCTAACCTTTCGGCGCCATTATTTGACAACATTCCTGGCGAGTTGGCCTCTACGTCTCCGTGGGACTTTTATATACATCAGTAGCGTAATATAACCTAACCTAACCCAACCTAAGATCTCGGCGCTAATATTTGACAACATTCCTGTGGAGTTGGCCTCTACGTCTCCGTGGGGCCTTCATACACATCAAAAACGTAATATAACCTAACCTAACCCAACCTAACATCTCGGCGGTAATATTTGACAACATTCCTGGCGAGTTGGCCTCTACGTCTCCGTGGGACTTTTATATACATCAATAACGTAATATAACCTAACCTAATCCAACCTAATCTTTCGGCGCTATTATTTGACAACATTTCTGGCGAGTTGGCCTCTACGTCTCCGTGGGAATTTTATATATATCAATAGCGTAATAGAACCTAAACTAACCCAACCTAACACCTCGGCGGTAATATTTGACAACATTCCTGGCGAGTTGGCCTCTACGTCTCCGTAGGGCCTTATATATATCAATAACATAATATAACCTAACCTAGCACAACCCAACCTCTCGGCACTAATATTTGACAACATTCCTGGCGAGTTGGCCTCTACGTTTCCGTGGGGCTTTTATATACATCAATAACGTAATATAACCTAACCTAACCCAAAGTAACGTCTCGGAGGTAATGTTTAACCACATTCCTGGCTTGTTGGCCTCTACGTTTCCGTGAGACCTTTATATACATCAATAACGTAATATAACCTAACCTAACCCAACCTAACATCTCGGCGGTAATAGTTGACAACATTCCTGGCGAATTGGCCTCTACGTCTCCGTGAGACTTTCATATCCATCAATAACGTAATATAACATTATATAAACCAACCTAACCTCTCGGCGCTATTATTTGACAAGATTCCTGGCGAGTTGGCCTCTACGTGTCCGTGGGACTTTTATATACATCAATAACGTAATATAACCTAACCTAACCCAACCTAACCTTTCGGCGCTATTATTTGACAACATTCCTGGCGAGTTGGCCTCTACGTCCCCGTGAGACCTTCATATCCAACAATAACGTAATATAACCTAACTTAACCCAACCTAACCTTTCGGCGCTATTATTTGACAACATTCCTGGCGAGTTGGCCTCTACGTCTCCGTGGGACTTTTATATACATCAATAACGTAATATAACCTAACCTAACCCAACCTAACCTTTCGGCGCTATTATTTGACAACATTCCTGGCTAGTTGGCCTCTACGTCTCCGTGGGACCTTCCTATACATCAATAACGTAATATAACCTAACCTAACCCAACCTAACATTTCGGCGCTATTATTTGACCACATTCCTGGCTTGTTGGCCTCTACGTCTCCGTGGGACTTTTATATACATCAATAGCGTAATATAACCTAACCTAACACAACCTAACATCTCGGTACTAATATTTGACAACATTCCTGGCGAGTTGGACTCTACGTCTCCGTGGGAATTTTATATATGTCAATAGCGTAATATAACCTAACCTAACCCAACCTAACACCTCGGCGGTAATATTTGACAACATTCCTGGCGAGTTGGCCTCTACGTCTCCGCAGGTCCTTATATACATCAATAACGTAATATAACCTAACCTAACACAACCCAACCTCTCGGCACTAATATTTGACAACATTCCTGGCTAGTTGGACTCTACGTCTCCGTGGGAACTTTATATATATCAATAGCGTAATATAACCTAACCTAACCCAACCTAACACCTCGGCGGTAATATTTGACAACATTCCTGGCGAGTTGGCCTCTACGTCTCCGTAGGGCCTTATATACATCAATAACGTAATATAACCTAACCTAACCCAAAGTAACGTCTCGGAGGTAATGTTTAACCACATTCCTGGCTTGTTGGCCTCTACGTTTCCGTGAGACCTTTATATACATCAATAACGTAATATAACCTAACCTAACCCAACCTAACATCTCGGCGGTAATAGTTGACAACATTCCTGGCGAATTGGCCTCTATGTCTCCGTGAGACTTTCATATCCACCAATAACGTAATATAACATTATATAAACCAACCTAACACCTCGGCACTAATATTTGACAACATTCCTGGCGAGTTGGCCTCTACGTATCCGTGGGACTTTTATATACATCAATAACGTAATATAACCTAACCTAATCCAACCTAACCTTTCGGCGCTATTATTTGACCACATTCCTGGCGAGTTGGACTCTACGTCTCCGTGGGACCTTCATGTACATCAATAACGTAAAATAACCTAACCTAAGCCAACCTAAGATCTCGGCGATATTATTTGACAACTTTCCTGTCGAGTTGGCCTCTACGTCTCCGTGGGACTTTTATATACATCAATAGCGTAATATAACCTAACCTAACCCAACCTAACCTGTCGGCGCTATTATTTGACAACATTCCTGGCGAGTTGGCCTCTACGTCTCCGTGGGACCTTCATATACATCAATAACGTAATATAACTTAACCTAACCCAACCTAACCTGTCGGCGCTATTATTTGACAACATTCCTGGCGAGTTGGCCTCTACGTCTCCGTGGGACTTTTATATACATCAATAGCGTAATATAACCTAACCTAACACAACCTAACATCTCGGTACGAATGTTTGACAACATTCCTTTCGAGTTGGACTCTACGTCTCCGTGGGAATTTTATATATATCAATAGCGTAATATAACCTAACCTAAGCCAACCTAACATTTCGGCGGTAATATTTGACAACATTCCTGGCGAGTTGGCCTCTACGTATCCGTGGGACTTTTATATACATCAATAACGTAATATAACCTAACCTAATCCAACCTAACCTTTCGGCGCTATTATTTGACCACATTCCTGACTTGTTGGCCTCTACGTCTCCGTGGGACGTTTATGTACATCAATAGCGTAATATAACCTAACCTAACCCAACCTAAGATCTCGGCGATATTATTTGACAACTTCCCTGTCGAGTTGGCCTCTACGTCTCCGTGGGACTTTTATATACATCAATAGCGTAATATAACCTAACCTAACCCAACCTAACCTGTCGGCGCTATTATTTGACAACATTCCTGGCGAGTTGGCCTCTACGTCTCCGTGGGACCTTCATATACATCAATAACGTAATATAACCTAACCTAACCCAACCTAACCTGTCGGCGCTATTATTTGACAACATTCCTGGCGAGTTGGCCTCTACGTCTCCGTGGGACTTTTATATACATCAATAGCGTAATATAACCTAACCTAACACAACCTAACATCTCGGTACGAATATTTGACAACATTCCTTTCGAGTTGGACTCTACGTCTCCGTGGGAATTTTATATATATCAATAGCGTAATATAACCTAACCTAAGCCAACCTAACATTTCGGCGGTAATATTTGACAACATTCCTGGCGAGTTGGCCTCTACGTCTCCGTGGGTCCTTCATATACATCAATAACGTAATATAACCTAACCTAACCCAACCTAATCCTTCGGCGCTATTATTTGACCACATTCCTGGCTTGTTGGCCTCTACGTCTCCGTGGGACATTCATATCCATCAATAACGTAATATAACCTGACCTAACCCAACCTAACCTTTCGGCGCCATTATTTGACAACATTCCTGGCGAGTTGGCCTCTACGTCTCCGTGGGACTTTTATATACATCAATAGCGTAATATAACCTAACCTAACACAACCTAACATCTCGGTACTAATATTTGACAACATTCCTTTCGAGTTGGACTCTACGTCTCCGTGGGAATTTTATATATATCAATAGCGTAATATAACCTAACCTAAGCCAACCTAACATTTCGGCGGTAATATTTGACAACATTCCTGGCGAGTTGGCCTCTACGTCTCCGTGGGTCCTTCATATACATCAATAACGTAATATAACCTAACCTAACCCAACCTAATCTTTCGGCGCTATTATTTGACCACATTCCTGGCTTGTTGGCCTCTACGTCTCCGTGGGACATTCATATCCATCAATAACGTAATATAACCTGACCTAACCCAACCTAACCTTTCGGCGCCATTATTTGACAACATTCCTGGCGAGTTGGCCTCTACGTCTCCGTGGGACTTTTATATACATCAATAACGTAATATAACCTAACCTAACCCAACCTAACCTTTCGGCGCTATTATTTGACAACATTCCTGGCTAGTTGGCCTCTACGTCCCCGTGGGACCTTCCTATACATCAATAACGTAATATAACCTAACCTAACCCAACCTAACATTTCGGCGCTATTATTTGACCACATTCCTGGCTTGTTGGCCTCTACGTCTCCGTGGGACTTTTATATACATCAATAGCGTAATATAACCTAACCTAACACAACCTAACATCTCGGTACTAATATTTGACAACATTCCTGGCGAGTTGGACTCTACGTCTCCGTGGGAATTTTATATATGTCAATAGCGTAATATAACCTAACCTAACCCAACCTAACACCTCGGCGGTAATATTTGATAACATTCCTGGCGAGTTGGCCTCTACGTCTCCGCAGGGCCTTATATACATCAATAACGTAATATAACCTAACCTAACACAACCCAACCTCTCGGCACTAATATTTGAGAACATTCCTGGCTAGTTGGACTCTACGTCTCCGTGGGAACTTTATATATATCAATAGCGTAATATAACCTAACCTAACCCAACCTAACACCTCGGCGGTAATATTTGACAACATTCCTGGCGAGTTGGCCTCTACGTCTCCGTAGGGCCTTATATACATCAATAACGTAATATAACCTAACCTAACCCAAAGTAACGTCTCGGAGGTAATGTTTAACCACATTCCTGGCTTGTTGGCCTCTACGTTTCCGTGAGACCTTTATATACATCAATAACGTAATATAACCTAACCTAACCCAACCTAACATCTCGGCGGTAATAGTTGACAACATTCCTGGCGAATTGGCCTCTATGTCTCCGTGAGACTTTCATATCCATCAATAACGTAATATAACATTATATAAACCAACCTAACACCTCGGCACTAATATTTGACAACATTCCTGGCGAGTTGGCCTCTACGTATCCGTGGGACTTTTATATACATCAATAACGTAATATAACCTAACCTAATCCAACCTAACCTTTCGGCGCTATTATTTGACCACATTCCTGGCGAGTTGGCCTCTACGTGTCCGTGGGACCTTCATGTACATCAATAACGTAAAATAACCTAACCTAAGCCAACCTAACATTTCGGCGGTAATATTTGACAACATTCCTGGCGAGTTGGCCTCTACGTCTCCGTGGGGCCTTTATATACATCAATAACGTAATATAACCTAACCTAACACAACCCAACCTCTCGGTACTAATATTTGACAACATTCCTGGCGAGTTGGCCTCTACGTCTCCGTGGGACCTTCATATGCATTAATAACGCAATATAACATAACCTAACCCAACCTAACCTTTCGGCGCTATTATTTGACCACATTCCTGGCTTGTTGGCCTCTACGTCTCCGTGGGACGTTTATGTACATCAATAGCGTAATATAACCTAACCTAACCCAACCTAAGATCTCGGCGATATTATTTGACAACTTTCCTGTCGAGTTGGCCTCTACGTCTCCGTGGGACTTTTATATACATCAATAGCGTAATATAACCTAACCTAACCCAACCTAACCTGTCGGCGCTATTATTTGACAACATTCCTGGCGAGTTGGCCTCTACGTCTCCGTGGGACCTTCATATACATCAATAACGTAATATAACTTAACCTAACCCAACCTAACCTGTCGGCGCTATTATTTGACAACATTCCTGGCGAGTTGGCCTCTACGTCTCCGTGGGACTTTTATATACATCAATAGCGTAATATAACCTAACCTAACACAACCTAACATCTCGGTACGAATATTTGACAACATTCCTTTCGAGTTGGACTCTACGTCTCCGTGGGAATTTTATATATATCAATAGCGTAATATAACCTAACCTAAGCCAACCTAACATTTCGGCGGTAATATTTGACAACATTCCTGGCGAGTTGGCCTCTACGTATCCGTGGGACTTTTATATACATCAATAACGTAATATAACCTAACCTAATCCAACCTAACCTTTCGGCGCTATTATTTGACCACATTCCTGACTTGTTGGCCTCTACGTCTCCGTGGGACGTTTATGTACATCAATAGCGTAATATAACCTAACCTAACCCAACCTAAGATCTCGGCGATATTATTTGACAACTTCCCTGTCGAGTTGGCCTCTACGTCTCCGTGGGACCTTTATATACATCAATAACGTAATATAACCTAACCTAACCCAACCTAACATCTCGGCGGTAATAGTTGACAACATTCCTGGCGAATTGGCCTCTATGTCTCCGTGAGACTTTCATATCCATCAATAACGTAATATAACATTATATAAACCAACCTAACACCTCGGCACTAATATTTGACAACATTCCTGGCGAGTTGGCCTCTACGTATCCGTGGGACTTTTATATACATCAATAACGTAATATAACCTAACCTAATCCAACCTAACCTTTCGGCGCTATTATTTGACCACATTCCTGGCGAGTTGGCCTCTACGTGTCCGTGGGACCTTCATGTACATCAATAACGTAAAATAACCTAACCTAAGCCAACCTAACATTTCGGCGGTAATATTTGACAACATTCCTGGCGAGTTGGCCTCTACGTCTCCGTGGGGCCTTTATATACACCAATAACGTAATATAACCTAACCTAACACAACCCAACCTCTCGGTACTAATATTTGACAACATTCCTGGCGAGTTGGCCTCTACGTCTCCGTGGGACCTTCATATGCATTAATAACGCAATATAACATAACCTAACCCAACCTAACCTTTCGGCGCTATTATTTGACCACATTCCTGGCTTGTTGGCCTCTACGTCTCCGTGGGACGTTTATGTACATCAATAGCGTAATATAACCTAACCTAACCCAACCTAAGATCTCGGCGATATTATTTGACAACTTTCCTGTCGAGTTGGCCTCTACGTCTCCGTGGGACTTTTATATACATCAATAGCGTAATATAACCTAACCTAACCCAACCTAACCTGTCAGCGCTATTATTTGACAACATTCCTGGCGAGTTGGCCTCTACGTCTCCGTGGGACCTTCATATACATCAATAACGTAATATAACCTAACCTAACACAACCTAACATCTCGGTACGAATATTTGACAACATTCCTTTCGAGTTGGACTCTACGTCTCCGTGGGAATTTTATATATATCAATAGCGTAATATAACCTAACCTAAGCCAACCTAACATTTCGGCGGTAATATTTGACAACATTCCTGGCGAGTTGGCCTCTACGTCTCCGTGGGTCCTTCATATACATCAATAACGTAATATAACCTAACCTAACCCAACCTAATCTTTCGGCGCTATTATTTGACCACATTCCTGGCTTGTTGGCCTCTACGTCTCCGTGGGACATTCATATCCATCAATAACGTAATATAACCTGACCTAACCCAACCTAACCTTTCGGCGCCATTATTTGACAACATTCCTGGCGAGTTGGCCTCTACGTCTCCGTGGGACTTTTATATACATCAATAGCGTAATATAACCTAACCTAACACAACCTAACATCTCGGTACGAATATTTGACAACATTCCTTTCGAGTTGGACTCTACGTCTCCGTGGGAATTTTATATATATCAATAGCGTAATATAACCTAACCTAAGCCAACCTAACATTTCGGCGGTAATATTTGACAACATTCCTGGCGAGTTGGCCTCTACGTCTCCGTGGGTCCTTCATATACATCAATAACGTAATATAACCTAACCTAACCCAACCTAATCTTTCGGCGCTATTATTTGACCACATTCCTGGCTTGTTGGCCTCTACGTCTCCGTGGGACATTCATATCCATCAATAACGTAATATAACCTGACCTAACCCAACCTAACCTTTCGGCGCCATTATTTGACAACATTCCTGGCGAGTTGGCCTCTACGTCTCCGTGGGACTTTTATATACATCAGTAGCGTAATATAACCTAACCTAACCCAACCTAAGATCTCGGCGCTAATATTTGACAACATTCCTGTCGAGTTGGCCTCTACGTCTCCGTGGGGCCTTCATACACATCAAAAACGTAATATAACCTAACCTAACCCAACCTAACATCTCGGCGGTAATATTTGACAACATTCCTGGCGAGTTGGCCTCTACGTCTCCGTGGGAACTTTATATATATCAATAGCGTAATATAACCTAACCTAACCCAACCTAACACCTCGGCGGTAATATTTGACAACATTCCTGGCGAGTTGGCCTCTACGTCTCCGTAGGGCTTTATATACATCAATAACGTAATATAACCTAACCTAACCCAAAGTAACGTCTCGGAGGTAATGTTTAACCACATTCCTGGCTTGTTGGCCTCTACGTTTCCGTGAGACCTTTATATACATCAATAACGTAATATAACCTAACCTAACCCAACCTAACATCTCGGCGGTAATAGTTGACAACATTCCTGGCGAATTGGCCTCTATGTCTCCGTGAGACTTTCATATCCATCAATAACGTAATATAACATTATATAAACCAACCTAACACCTCGGCACTAATATTTGACAACATTCCTGGCGAGTTGGCCTCTACGTATCCGTGGGACTTTTATATACATCAATAACGTAATATAACCTAACCTAATCCAACCTAACCTTTCGGCGCTATTATTTGACCACATTCCTGGCGAGTTGGCCTCTACGTGTCCGTGGGACCTTCATGTACATCAATAACGTAAAATAACCTAACCTAAGCCAACCTAACATTTCGGCGGTAATATTTGACAACATTCCTGGCGAGTTGGCCTCTACGTCTCCGTGGGGCCTTTATATACATCAATAACGTAATATAACCTAACCTAACACAACCCAACCTCTCGGTACTAATATTTGACAACATTCCTGGCGAGTTGGCCTCTACGTCTCCGTGGGACCTTCATATGCATTAATAACGCAATATAACATAACCTAACCCAACCTAACCTTTCGGCGCTATTATTTGACCACATTCCTGGCTTGTTGGCCTCTACGTCTCCGTGGGACGTTTATGTACATCAATAGCGTAATATAACCTAACCTAACCCAACCTAAGATCTCGGCGATATTATTTGACAACTTTCCTGTCGAGTTGGCCTCTACGTCTCCGTGGGACTTTTATATACATCAATAGCGTAATATAACCTAACCTAACCCAACCTAACCTGTCGGCGCTATTATTTGACAACATTCCTGGCGAGTTGGCCTCTACGTCTCCGTGGGACCTTCATATACATCAATAACGTAATATAACTTAACCTAACCCAACCTAACCTGTCGGCGCTATTATTTGACAACATTCCTGGCGAGTTGGCCTCTACGTCTCCGTGGGACTTTTATATACATCAATAGCGTAATATAACCTAACCTAACACAACCTAACATCTCGGTACGAATATTTGACAACATTCCTTTCGAGTTGGACTCTACGTCTCCGTGGGAATTTTATATATATCAATAGCGTAATATAACCTAACCTAAGCCAACCTAACATTTCGGCGGTAATATTTGACAACATTCCTGGCGAGTTGGCCTCTACGTATCCGTGGGACTTTTATATACATCAATAACGTAATATAACCTAACCTAACCCAACCTAATCGTTCGGCGCTATTATTTGACCACATTCCTGGCTTGTTGGCCTCTACGTCTCCGTGGGACATTCATATCCATCAATAACGTAATATAACCTGACCTAACCCAACCTAACCTTTCGGCGCCATTATTTGACAACATTCCTGGCGAGTTGGCCTCTACGTCTCCGTGGGACTTTTATATACATCAATAGCGTAATATAACCTAACCTAACACAACCTAACATCTCGGTACTAATATTTGACAACATTCCCTTCGAGTTGGACTCTACGTCTCCGTGGGAATTTTATATATATCAATAGCGTAATATAACCTAACCTAAGCCAACCTAACATTTCGGCGGTAATATTTGACAACATTCCTGGCGAGTTGGCCTCTACGTCTCCGTGGGTCCTTCATATACATCAATAACGTAATATAACCTAACCTAACCCAACCTAATCTTTCGGCGCTATTATTTGACCACATTCCTGGCTTGTTGGCCTCTACGTCTCCGTGGGACATTCATATCCATCAATAACGTAATATAACCTGACCTAACCCAACCTAACCTTTCGGCGCCATTATTTGACAACATTCCTGGCGAGTTGGCCTCTACGTCTCCGTGGGACTTTTATATACATCAATAACGTAATATAACCTAACCTAACCCAACCTAACCTTTCGGCGCTATTATTTGACAACATTCCTGGCTAGTTGGCCTCTACGTCCCCGTGGGACCTTCCTATACATCAATAACGTAATATAACCTAACCTAACCCAACCTAACATTTCGGCGCTATTATTTGACCACATTCCTGGCTTGTTGGCCTCTACGTCTCCGTGGGACTTTTATATACATCAATAGCGTAATATAACCTAACCTAACACAACCTAACATCTCGGTACTAATATTTGACAACATTCCTGGCGAGTTGGACTCTACGTCTCCGTGGGAATTTTATATATGTCAATAGCGTAATATAACCTAACCTAACCCAACCTAACACCTCGGCGGTAATATTTGATAACATTCCTGGCGAGTTGGCCTCTACGTCTCCGCAGGGCCTTATATACATCAATAACGTAATATAACCTAACCTAACACAACCCAACCTCTCGGCACTAATATTTGAGAACATTCCTGGCTAGTTGGACTCTACGTCTCCGTGGGAACTTTATATATATCAATAGCGTAATATAACCTAACCTAACCCAACCTAACACCTCGGCGGTAATATTTGACAACATTCCTGGCGAGTTGGCCTCTACGTCTCCGTAGGGCCTTATATACATCAATAACGTAATATAACCTAACCTAACCCAAAGTAACGTCTCGGAGGTAATGTTTAACCACATTCCTGGCTTGTTGGCCTCTACGTTTCCGTGAGACCTTTATATACATCAATAACGTAATATAACCTAACCTAACCCAACCTAACATCTCGGCGGTAATAGTTGACAACATTCCTGGCGAATTGGCCTCTATGTCTCCGTGAGACTTTCATATCCATCAATAACGTAATATAACATTATATAAACCAACCTAACACCTCGGCACTAATATTTGACAACATTCCTGGCGAGTTGGCCTCTACGTATCCGTGGGACTTTTATATACATCAATAACGTAATATAACCTAACCTAATCCAACCTAACCTTTCGGCGCTATTATTTGACCACATTCCTGGCGAGTTGGCCTCTACGTGTCCGTGGGACCTTCATGTACATCAATAACGTAAAATAACCTAACCTAAGCCAACCTAACATTTCGGCGGTAATATTTGACAACATTCCTGGCGAGTTGGCCTCTACGTCTCCGTGGGGCCTTTATATACACCAATAACGTAATATAACCTAACCTAACACAACCCAACCTCTCGGTACTAATATTTGACAACATTCCTGGCGAGTTGGCCTCTACGTCTCCGTGGGACCTTCATATGCATTAATAACGCAATATAACATAACCTAAGCCAACCTAACCTTTCGGCGCTATTATTTGACCACATTCCTGGCTTGTTGGCCTCTACGTCTCCGTGGGACGTTTATGTACATCAATAGCGTAATATAACCTAACCTAACCCAACCTAAGATCTCGGCGATATTATTTGACAACTTTCCTGTCGAGTTGGCCTCTACGTCTCCGTGGGACTTTTATATACATCAATAGCGTAATATAACCTAACCTAACCCAACCTAACCTGTCAGCGCTATTATTTGACAACATTCCTGGCGAGTTGGCCTCTACGTCTCCGTGGGACCTTCATATACATCAATAACGTAATATAACTTAACCTAACCCAACCTAACCTGTCGGCGCTATTATTTGACAACACTCCTGGCGAGTTGGCCTCTACGTCTCCGTGGGACTTTTATATACATCAATAGCGTAATATAACCTAACCTAACACAACCTAACATCTCGGTACGAATATTTGACAACATTCCTTTCGAGTTGGACTCTACGTCTCCGTGGGAATTTTATATATATCAATAGCGTAATATAACCTAACCTAAGCCAACCTAACATTTCGGCGGTAATATTTGACAACATTCCTGGCGAGTTGGCCTCTACGTCTCCGTGGGTCCTTCATATACATCAATAACGTAATATAACCTAACCTAACCCAACCTAATCTTTCGGCGCTATTATTTGACCACATTCCTGGCTTGTTGGCCTCTACGTCTCCGTGGGACATTCATATCCATCAATAACGTAATATAACCTGACCTAACCCAACCTAACCTTTCGGCGCCATTATTTGACAACATTCCTGGCGAGTTGGCCTCTACGTCTCCGTGGGACTTTTATATACATCAATAGCGTAATATAACCTAACCTAACACAACCTAACATCTCGGTACGAATATTTGACAACATTCCTTTCGAGTTGGACTCTACGTCTCCGTGGGAATTTTATATATATCAATAGCGTAATATAACCTAACCTAAGCCAACCTAACATTTCGGCGGTAATATTTGACAACATTCCTGGCGAGTTGGCCTCTACGTCTCCGTGGGTCCTTCATATACATCAATAACGTAATATAACCTAACCTAACCCAACCTAATCTTTCGGCGCTATTATTTGACCACATTCCTGGCTTGTTGGCCTCTACGTCTCCGTGGGACATTCATATCCATCAATAACGTAATATAACCTGACCTAACCCAACCTAACCTTTCGGCGCCATTATTTGACAACATTCCTGGCGAGTTGGCCTCTACGTCTCCGTGGGACTTTTATATACATCAGTAGCGTAATATAACCTAACCTAACCCAACCTAAGATCTCGGCGCTAATATTTGACAACATTCCTGTCGAGTTGGCCTCTACGTCTCCGTGGGGCCTTCATACACATCAAAAACGTAATATAACCTAACCTAACCCAACCTAACATCTCGGCGGTAATGTTTGACAACATTCCTGGCGAGTTGGCCTCTACGTCTCCGTGGGACTTTTATATACATCAATAACGTAATATAACCTAACCTAACCCAACCTAACCTTTCGGCGCTATTATTTGACAACATTCCTGGCTAGTTGGCCTCTACGTCTCCGTGGGACCTTCCTATACATCAATAACGTAATATAACCTAACCTAACCCAACCTAACATTTCGGCGCTATTATTTGACCACATTCCTGGCTTGTTGGCCTCTACGTCTCCGTGGGACTTTTATATACATCAATAGCGTAATATAACCTAACCTAACACAACCTAACATCTCGGTACTAATATTTGACAACATTCCTGGCGAGTTGGACTCTACGTCTCCGTGGGAATTTTATATATGTCAATAGCGTAATATAACCTAACCTAACCCAACCTAACACCTCGGCGGTAATATTTGACAACATTCCTGGCGAGTTGGCCTCTACGTCTCCGCAGGTCCTTATATACATCAATAACGTAATATAACCTAACCTAACACAACCCAACCTCTCGGCACTAATATTTGACAACATTCCTGGCTAGTTGGACTCTACGTCTCCGTGGGAACTTTATATATATCAATAGCGTAATATAACCTAACCTAACCCAACCTAACACCTCGGCGGTAATATTTGACAACATTCCTGGCGAGTTGGCCTCTACGTCTCCGTAGGGCCTTATATACATCAATAACGTAATATAACCTAACCTAACCCAAAGTAACGTCTCGGAGGTAATGTTTAACCACATTCCTGGCTTGTTGGCCTCTACGTTTCCGTGAGACCTTTATATACATCAATAACGTAATATAACCTAACCTAACCCAACCTAACATCTCGGCGGTAATAGTTGACAACATTCCTGGCGAATTGGCCTCTATGTCTCCGTGAGACTTTCATATCCACCAATAACGTAATATAACATTATATAAACCAACCTAACACCTCGGCACTAATATTTGACAACATTCCTGGCGAGTTGGCCTCTACGTATCCGTGGGACTTTTATATACATCAATAACGTAATATAACCTAACCTAATCCAACCTAACCTTTCGGCGCTATTATTTGACCACATTCCTGGCGAGTTGGACTCTACGTCTCCGTGGGACCTTCATGTACATCAATAACGTAAAATAACCTAACCTAAGCCAACCTAACATTTCGGCGGTAATATTTGACAACATTCCTGGCGAGTTGGCCTCTACGTCTCCGTGGGGCCTTTATATACATCAATAACGTAATATAACCTAACCTAACACAACCCAACCTCTCGGTACTAATATTTGACAACATTCCTGGCGAGTTGGCCTCTACGTCTCCGTGGGACCTTCATATGCATTAATAACGCAATATAACATAACCTAACCCAACCTAACCTTTCGGCGCTATTATTTGACCACATTCCTGGCTTGTTGGCCTCTACGTCTCCGTGGGACGTTTATGTACATCAATAGCGCAATATAACCTAACCTAACCCAACCTAAGATCTCGGCGATATTATTTGACAACTTTCCTGTCGAGTTGGCCTCTACGTCTCCGTGGGACTTTTATATACATCAATAGCGTAATATGACCTAACCTAACCCAACCTAACCTGTCAGCGCTATTATTTGACAACATTCCTGGCGAGTTGGCCTCTACGTCTCCGTGGGACCTTCATATACATCAATAACGTAATATAACTTAACCTAACCCAACCTAACCTGTCGGCGCTATTATTTGACAACACTCCTGGCGAGTTGGCCTCTACGTCTCCGTGGGACTTTTATATACATCAATAGCGTAATATAACCTAACCTAACACAACCTAACATCTCGGTACGAATATTTGACAACATTCCTTTCGAGTTGGACTCTACGTCTCCGTGGGAATTTTATATATATCAATAGCGTAATATAACCTAACCTAAGCCAACCTAACATTTCGGCGGTAATATTTGACAACATTCCTGGCGAGTTGGCCTCTACGTCTCCGTGGGTCCTTCATATACATCAATAACGTAACATAACCTAACCTAACCCAACCTAATCTTTCGGCGCTATTATTTGACCACATTCCTGGCTTGTTGGCCTCTACGTCTCCGTGGGACATTCATATCCATCAATAACGTAATAAACCTGACCTAACCCAACCTAACCTTTCGGCGCCATTATTTGACAACATTCCTGGCGAGTTGGCCTCTACGTCTCCGTGGGACTTTTATATACATCAATAGCGTAATATAACCTAACCTAACACAACCTAACATCTCGGTACGAATATTTGACAACATTCCTTTCGAGTTGGACTCTACGTCTCCGTGGGAATTTTATATATATCAATAGCGTAATATAACCTAACCTAAGCCAACCTAACATTTCGGCGGTAATATTTGACAACATTCCTGGCGAGTTGGCCTCTACGTCTCCGTGGGTCCTTCATATACATCAATAACGTAATATAACCTAACCTAACCCAACCTAATCTTTCGGCGCTATTATTTGACCACATTCCTGGCTTGTTGGCCTCTACGTCTCCGTGGGACATTCATATCCATCAATAACGTAATATAACCTGACCTAACCCAACCTAACCTTTCGGCGCCATTATTTGACAACATTCCTGGCGAGTTGGCCTCTACGTCTCCGTGGGAATTTTATATATATCAATAGCGTAATAGAACCTAAACTAACCCAACCTAACACCTCGGCGGTAATATTTGACAACATTCCTGGCGAGTTGGCCTCTACGTCTCCGTAGGGCCTTATATATATCAATAACATAATATAACCTAACCTAGCACAACCCAACCTCTCGGCACTAATATTTGACAACATTCCTGGCGAGTTGGCCTCTACGTTTCCGTGGGGCTTTTATATACATCAATAACGTAATATAACCTAACCTAACCCAAAGTAACGTCTCGGAGGTAATGTTTAACCACATTCCTGGCTTGTTGGCCTCTACGTTTCCGTGAGACCTTTATATACATCAATAACGTAATATAACCTAACCTAACCCAACCTAACATCTCGGCGGTAATAGTTGACAACATTCCTGGCGAATTGGCCTCTACGTCTCCGTGAGACTTTCATATCCATCAATAACGTAATATAACATTATATAAACCAACCTAACCTCTCGGCGCTATTATTTGACAAGATTCCTGGCGAGTTGGCCTCTACGTGTCCGTGGGACTTTTATATACATCAATAACGTAATATAACCTAACCTAACCCAACCTAACCTTTCGGCGCTATTATTTGACAACATTCCTGGCGAGTTGGCCTCTACGTCCCCGTGAGACCTTCATATCCAACAATAACGTAATATAACCTAACTTAACCCAACCTAACCTTTCGGCGCTATTATTTGACAACATTCCTGGCGAGTTGGCCTCTACGTCTCCGTGGGACTTTTATATACATCAATAACGTAATATAACCTAACCTAACCCAACCTAACCTTTCGGCGCTATTATTTGACAACATTCCTGGCTAGTTGGCCTCTACGTCTCCGTGGGACCTTCCTATACATCAATAACGTAATATAACCTAACCTAACCCAACGTAACATTTCGGCGCTATTATTTGACCACATTCCTGGCTTGTTGGCCTCTACGTCTCCGTGGGACTTTTATATACATCAATAGCGTAATATAACCTAACCTAACACAACCTAACATCTCGGTACTAATATTTGACAACATTCCTGGCGAGTTGGACTCTACGTCTCCGTGGGAATTTTATATATGTCAATAGCGTAATATAACCTAACCTAACCCAACCTAACACCTCGGCGGTAATATTTGACAACATTCCTGGCGAGTTGGCCTCTACGTCTCCGCAGGTCCTTATATACATCAATAACGTAATATAACCTAACCTAACACAACCCAACCTCTCGGCACTAATATTTGACAACATTCCTGGCTAGTTGGACTCTACGTCTCCGTGGGAACTTTATATATATCAATAGCGTAATATAACCTAACCTAACCCAACCTAACACCTCGGCGGTAATATTTGACAACATTCCTGGCGAGTTGGCCTCTACGTCTCCGTAGGGCCTTATATACATCAATAACGTAATATAACCTAACCTAACCCAAAGTAACGTCTCGGAGGTAATGTTTAACCACATTCCTGGCTTGTTGGCCTCTACGTTTCCGTAAGACCTTTATATACATCAATAACGTAATATAACCTAACCTAACCCAACCTAACATCTCGGCGGTAATAGTTGACAACATTCCTGGCGAATTGGCCTCTATGTCTCCGTGAGACTTTCATATCCACCAATAACGTAATATAACATTATATAAACCAACCTAACACCTCGGCACTAATATTTGACAACATTCCTGGCGAGTTGGCCTCTACGTATCCGTGGGACTTTTATATACATCAATAACGTAATATAACCTAACCTAATCCAACCTAACCTTTCGGCGCTATTATTTGACCACATTCCTGGCGAGTTGGACTCTACGTCTCCGTGGGACCTTCATGTACATCAATAACGTAAAATAACCTAACCTAAGCCAACCTAACATTTCGGCGGTAATATTTGACAACATTCCTGGCGAGTTGGCCTCTACGTCTCCGTGGGGCCTTTATATACATCAATAACGTAATATAACCTAACCTAACACAACCCAACCTCTCGGTACTAATATTTGACAACATTCCTGGCGAGTTGGCCTCTACGTCTCCGTGGGACCTTCATATGCATTAATAACGCAATATAACATAACCTAACCCAACCTAACCTTTCGGCGCTATTATATGACCACATTCCTGGCTTGTTGGCCTCTACGTCTCCGTGGGACGTTTATGTACATCAATAGCGTAATATAACCTAACCTAACCCAACCTAAGATCTCGGCGATATTATTTGACAACTTTCCTGTCGAGTTGGCCTCTACGTCTCCGTGGGACTTTTATATACATCAATAGCGTAATATAACCTAACCTAACCCAACCTAACCTGTCGGCGCTATTATTTGACAACATTCCTGGCGAGTTGGCCTCTACGTCTCCGTGGGACCTTCATATACATCAATAACGTAATATAACTTAACCTAACCCAACCTAACCTGTCGGCGCTATTATTTGACAACATTCCTGGCGAGTTGGCCTCTACGTCTCCGTGGGACTTTTATATACATCAATAGCGTAATATAACCTAACCTAACACAACCTAACATCTCGGTACGAATATTTGACAACATTCCTTTCGAGTTGGACTCTACGTCTCCGTGGGAATTTTATATATATCAATAGCGTAATATAACCTAACCTAAGCCAACCTAACATTTCGGCGGTAATATTTGACAACATTCCTGGCGAGTTGGCCTCTACGTCTCCGTGGGTCCTTCATATACATCAATAACGTAATATAACCTAACCTAACCCAACCTAATCTTTCGGCGCTATTATTTGACCACATTCCTGGCTTGTTGGCCTCTACGTCTCCGTGGGACATTCATATCCATCAATAACGTAATATAACCTGACCTAACCCAACCTAAGATCTCGGCGCTAATATTTGACAACATTCCTGTCGAGTTGGCCTCTACGTCTCCGTGGGGCCTTCATACACATCAAAAACGTAATATAACCTAACCTAACCCAACCTAACATCTCGGCGGTAATATTTGACAACATTCCTGGCGAGTTGGCCTCTACGTCTCCGTGGGACTTTTATATACATCAATAACGTAATACAACCTAACCTAATCCAACCTAACCTCTCGGCGCTATTATTTGACAACATTCCTGGCGAGTTGGCCTCTACGTCTCCGTGGGACTTTTATATACATCAATAGCGTAATATAACCTAACCTAACACAACCTAACATCTCGGTACTAATATTTGACAACATTCCTGGCGAGTTGGACTCTACGTCTCCGTGGGAATTTTATATATGTCAATAGCGTAATATAACCTAACCTAACCCAACCTAACACCTCGGCGGTAATATTTGACAACATTCCTGGCGAGTTGGCCTCTACGTCTCCGCAGGTCCTTATATACATCAATAACGTAATATAACCTAACCTAACACAACCCAACCTCTCGGCACTAATATTTGACAACATTCCTGGCTAGTTGGACTCTACGTCTCCGTGGGAACTTTATATATATCAATAGCGTAATATAACCTAACCTAACCCAACCTAACACCTCGGCGGTAATATTTGACAACATTCCTGGCGAGTTGGCCTCTACGTCTCCGTAGGGCCTTATATACATCAATAACGTAATATAACCTAACCTAACCCAAAGTAACGTCTCGGAGGTAATGTTTAACCACATTCCTGGCTTGTTGGCCTCTACGTTTCCGTGAGACCTTTATATACATCAATAACGTAATATAACCTAACCTAACCCAACCTAACATCTCGGCGGTAATAGTTGACAACATTCCTGGCGAGTTGGCCTCTACGTATCCGTGGGACTTTTATATACATCAATAACGTAATATAACCTAACCTAATCCAACCTAACCTTTCGGCGCTATTATTTGACCACATTCCTGGCGAGTTGGACTCTACGTCTCCGTGGGACCTTCATGTACATCAATAACGTAAAATAACCTAACCTAAGCCAACCTAACATTTCGGCGGTAATATTTGACAACATTCCTGGCGAGTTGGCCTCTACGTCTCCGTGGGGCCTTTATATACATCAATAACGTAATATAACCTAACCTAACACAACCCAACCTCTCGGTACTAATATTTGACAACATTCCTGGCGAGTTGGCCTCTACGTCTCCGTGGGACCTTCATATGCATTAATAACGCAATATAACATAACCTAACCCAACCTAACCTTTCGGCGCTATTATTTGACCACATTCCTGGCTTGTTGGCCTCTACGTCTCCGTGGGACGTTTATGTACATCAATAGCGCAATATAACCTAACCTAACCCAACCTAAGATCTCGGCGATATTATTTGACAACTTTCCTGTCGAGTTGGCCTCTACGTCTCCGTGGGACTTTTATATACATCAATAGCGTAATATGACCTAACCTAACCCAACCTAACCTGTCAGCGCTATTATTTGACAACATTCCTGGCGAGTTGGCCTCTACGTCTCCGTGGGACCTTCATATACATCAATAACGTAATATAACTTAACCTAACCCAACCTAACCTGTCGGCGCTATTATTTGACAACACTCCTGGCGAGTTGGCCTCTACGTCTCCGTGGGACTTTTATATACATCAATAGCGTAATATAACCTAACCTAACACAACCTAACATCTCGGTACGAATATTTGACAACATTCCTTTCGAGTTGGACTCTACGTCTCCGTGGGAATTTTATATATATCAATAGCGTAATATAACCTAACCTAAGCCAACCTAACATTTCGGCGGTAATATTTGACAACATTCCTGGCGAGTTGGCCTCTACGTCTCCGTGGGTCCTTCATATACATCAATAACGTAATATAACCTAACCTAACCCAACCTAATCTTTCGGCGCTATTATTTGACCACATTCCTGGCTTGTTGGCCTCTACGTCTCCGTGGGACATTCATATCCATCAATAACGTAATATAACCTGACCTAACCCAACCTAACCTTTCGGCGCCATTATTTGACAACATTCCTGGCGAGTTGGCCTCTACGTCTCCGTGGGACTTTTATATACATCAATAGCGTAATATAACCTAACCTAACACAACCTAACATCTCGGTACGAATATTTGACAACATTCCTTTCGAGTTGGACTCTACGTCTCCGTGGGAATTTTATATATATCAATAGCGTAATATAACCTAACCTAAGCCAACCTAACATTTCGGCGGTAATATTTGACAACATTCCTGGCGAGTTGGCCTCTACGTCTCCGTGGGTCCTTCATATACATCAATAACGTAATATAACCTAACCTAACCCAACCTAATCTTTCGGCGCTATTATTTGACCACATTCCTGGCTTGTTGGCCTCTACGTCTCCGTGGGACATTCATATCCATCAATAACGTAATATAACCTGACCTAACCCAACCTAACCTTTCGGCGCCATTATTTGACAACATTCCTGGCGAGTTGGCCTCTACGTCTCCGTGGGACTTTTATATACATCAGTAGCGTAATATAACCTAACCTAACCCAACCTAAGATCTCGGCGCTAATATTTGACAACATTCCTGTCGAGTTGGCCTCTACGTCTCCGTGGGGCCTTCATACACATCAAAAACGCAATATAACCTAACCTAACCCAACCTAACATCTCGGCGGTAATATTTGACAACATTCCTGGCGAGTTGGCCTCTACGTCTCCGTGGGACTTTTATATACATCAATAACGTAATATAACCTAACCTAATCCAACCTAATCTTTCGGCGCTATTATTTGACAACATTTCTGGCGAGTTGGCCTCTACGTCTCCGTGGGAATTTTATATATATCAATAGCGTAATAGAACCTAAACTAACCCAACCTAACACCTCGGCGGTAATATTTGACAACATTCCTGGCGAGTTGGCCTCTACGTCTCCGTAGGGCCTTATATATATCAATAACATAATATAACCTAACCTAGCACAACCCAACCTCTCGGCACTAATATTTGACAACATTCCTGGCGAGTTGGCCTCTACGTTTCCGTGGGGCTTTTATATACATCAATAACGTAATATAACCTAACCTAACCCAAAGTAACGTCTCGGAGGTAATGTTTAACCACATTCCTGGCTTGTTGGCCTCTACGTTTCCGTGAGACCTTTATATACATCAATAACGTAATATAACCTAACCTAACCCAACCTAA
Source organism: Xylocopa violacea (assembly GCA_963969225.1). Classification (NCBI taxonomy): domain Eukaryota; kingdom Metazoa; phylum Arthropoda; class Insecta; order Hymenoptera; family Apidae; genus Xylocopa; species Xylocopa violacea. The sequence goes on along the minus strand of CAXAJV010000135.1, from coordinate 3,694,503 downwards.
CATCTCGGCGGTAATAGTTGACAACATTCCTGGCGAATTGGCCTCTACGTCTCCGTGAGACTTTCATATCCATCAATAACGTAATATAACATTATATAAACCAACCTAACCTCTCGGCGCTATTATTTGACAAGATTCCTGGCGAGTTGGCCTCTACGTGTCCGTGGGACTTTTATATACATCAATAACGTAATATAACCTAACCTAACCCAACCTAACCTTTCGGCGCTATTATTTGACAACATTCCTGGCGAGTTGGCCTCTACGTCCCCGTGAGACCTTCATATCCAACAATAACGTAATATAACCTAACTTAACCCAACCTAACCTTTCGGCGCTATTATTTGACAACATTCCTGGCGAGTTGGCCTCTACGTCTCCGTGGGACTTTTATATACATCAATAACGTAATATAACCTAACCTAACCCAACCTAACCTTTCGGCGCTATTATTTGACAACATTCCTGGCTAGTTGGCCTCTACGTCTCCGTGGGACCTTCCTATACATCAATAACGTAATATAACCTAACCTAACCCAACGTAACATTTCGGCGCTATTATTTGACCACATTCCTGGCTTGTTGGCCTCTACGTCTCCGTGGGACTTTTATATACATCAATAGCGTAATATAACCTAACCTAACACAACCTAACATCTCGGTACTAATATTTGACAACATTCCTGGCGAGTTGGACTCTACGTCTCCGTGGGAATTTTATATATGTCAATAGCGTAATATAACCTAACCTAACCCAACCTAACACCTCGGCGGTAATATTTGACAACATTCCTGGCGAGTTGGCCTCTACGTCTCCGCAGGTCCTTATATACATCAATAACGTAATATAACCTAACCTAACACAACCCAACCTCTCGGCACTAATATTTGACAACATTCCTGGCTAGTTGGACTCTACGTCTCCGTGGGAACTTTATATATATCAATAGCGTAATATAACCTAACCTAACCCAACCTAACACCTCGGCGGTAATATTTGACAACATTCCTGGCGAGTTGGCCTCTACGTCTCCGTAGGGCCTTATATACATCAATAACGTAATATAACCTAACCTAACCCAAAGTAACGTCTCGGAGGTAATGTTTAACCACATTCCTGGCTTGTTGGCCTCTACGTTTCCGTGAGACCTTTATATACATCAATAACGTAATATAACCTAACCTAACCCAACCTAACATCTCGGCGGTAATAGTTGACAACATTCCTGGCGAATTGGCCTCTATGTCTCCGTGAGACTTTCATATCCACCAATAACGTAATATAACATTATATAAACCAACCTAACACCTCGGTACTAATATTTGACAACATTCCTGGCGAGTTGGACTCTACGTCTCCGTGGGACTTTTATATACATCAATAGCGTAATATAACCTAACCTAACCCAACCTAACCTGTCGGCGCTATTATTTGACAACATTCCTGGCGAGTTGGCCTCTACGTCTCCGTGGGACCTTCATATACATCAATAACGTAATATAACCTAACCTAACCCAACCTAACCTGTCGGCGCTATTATTTGACAACATTCCTGGCGAGTTGGCCTCTACGTCTCCGTGGGACTTTTATATACATCAATAGCGTAATATAACCTAACCTAACACAACCTAACATCTCGGTACGAATATTTGACAACATTCCTTTCGAGTTGGACTCTACGTCTCCGTGGGAATTTTATATATATCAATAGCGTAATATAACCTAACCTAAGCCAACCTAACATTTCGGCGGTAATATTTGACAACATTCCTGGCGAGTTGGCCTCTACGTCTCCGTGGGTCCTTCATATACATCAATAACGTAATATAACCTAACCTAACCCAACCTAATCTTTCGGCGCTATTATTTGACCACATTCCTGGCTTGTTGGCCTCTACGTCTCCGTGGGACATTCATATCCATCAATAACGTAATATAACCTGACCTAACCCAACCTAACCTTTCGGCGCCATTATTTGACAACATTCCTGGCGAGTTGGCCTCTACGTCTCCGTGGGACTTTTATATACATCAATAGCGTAATAAAACCTAACCTAACCCAACCTAACATCTCGGCGGTAATATTTGACAACATTCCTGGCGAGTTGGCCTCTACGTCTCCGTGGGACTTTTATATACATCAATAACGTAATATAACCTAACCTAACCCAACCTAACCTTTCGGCGCTATTATTTGACAACATTCCTGGCGAGTTGGCCTCTACGTCCCCGTGAGACCTTCATATCCAACAATAACGTAATATAACCTAACCTAACCCAACCTAACATTTCGGCGCTATTATTTGACCACATTCCTGGCTTGTTGGCCTCTACGTCTCCGTGGGACTTTTATATACATCAATAGCGTAATATAACCTAACCTAACACAACCTAACATCTCGGTACTAATATTTGACAACATTCCTGGCGAGTTGGACTCTACGTCTCCGTGGGAATTTTATATATGTCAATAGCGTAATATAACCTAACCTAACCCAACCTAACACCTCGGCGGTAATATTTGACAACATTCCTGGCGAGTTGGCCTCTACGTCTCCGCAGGGCCTTATATACATCTATAACGTAATATAACCTAACCTAACACAACCCAACCTCTCGGCACTAATATTTGACAACATTCCTGGCTAGTTGGACTCTACGTCTCCGTGGGAACTTTATATATATCAATAGCGTAATATAACCTAACCTAACCCAACCTAACACCTCGGCGGTAATATTTGACAACATTCCTGGCGAGTTGGCCTCTACGTCTCCGTAGGGCCTTTATATACATCAATAACGTAATATAACCTAACCTAACACAACCCAACCTCTCGGTACTAATATTTGACAACATTCCTGGCGAGTTGGCCTCTACGTCTCCGTGGGGCCTTTATATACATCAATAACGTAATATAACCTAACCTAACACAACCCAACCTCTCGGTACTAATATTTGACAACATTCCTGGCGAGTTGGCCTCTACGTCTCCGTGGGACCTTCATATGCATTAATAACGCAATATAACATAACCTAACCCAACCTAACCTTTCGGCGCTATTATTTGACCACATTCCTGGCTTGTTGGCCTCTACGTCTCCGTGGGACGTTTATGTACATCAATAGCGTAATATAACCTAACCTAACCCAACCTAAGATCTCGGCGATATTATTTGACAACTTTCCTGTCGAGTTGGCCTCTACGTCTCCGTGGGACTTTTATATACATCAATAGCGTAATATAACCTAACCTAACCCAACCTAACCTGTCGGCGCTATTATTTGACAACATTCCTGGCGAGTTGGCCTCTACGTCTCCGTGGGACCTTCATATACATCAATAACGTAATATAACTTAACCTAACCCAACCTAACCTGTCGGCGCTATTATTTGACAACATTCCTGGCGAGTTGGCCTCTACGTCTCCGTGGGACTTTTATATACATCAATAGCGTAATATAACCTAACCTAACACAACCTAACATCTCGGTACGAATATTTGACAACATTCCTTTCGAGTTGGACTCTACGTCTCCGTGGGAATTTTATATATATCAATAGCGTAATATAACCTAACCTAAGCCAACCTAACATTTCGGCGGTAATATTTGACAACATTCCTGGCGAGTTGGCCTCTACGTCTCCGTGGGTCCTTCATATACATCAATAACGTAATATAACCTAACCTAACCCAACCTAATCTTTCGGCGCTATTATTTGACCACATTCCTGGCTTGTTGGCCTCTACGTCTCCGTGGGACATTCATATCCATCAATAACGTAATATAACCTGACCTAACCCAACCTAACCTTTCGGCGCCATTATTTGACAACATTCCTGGCGAGTTGGCCTCTACGTCTCCGTGGGACTTTTATATACATCAATAGCGTAATATAACCTAACCTAACACAACCTAACATCTCGGTACGAATATTTGACAACATTCCTTTCGAGTTGGACTCTACGTCTCCGTGGGAATTTTATATATATCAATAGCGTAATATAACCTAACCTAAGCCAACCTAACATTTCGGCGGTAATATTTGACAACATTCCTGGCGAGTTGGCCTCTACGTCTCCGTGGGTCCTTCATATACATCAATAACGTAATATAACCTAACCTAACCCAACCTAATCTTTCGGCGCTATTATTTGACCACATTCCTGGCTTGTTGGCCTCTACGTCTCCGTGGGACATTCATATCCATCAATAACGTAATATAACCTGACCTAAGCCAACCTAAGATCTCGGCGCTAATATTTGACAACATTCCTGTCGAGTTGGCCTCTACGTCTCCGTGGGGCCTTCATACACATCAAAAACGTAATATAACCTAACCTAACCCAACCTAACATTTCGGCGCTATTATTTGACCTCATTCCTGTCTTGTTGGCCTCTACGTCTCCGTGGGACTTTTATATACATCAATAGCGTAATATAACCTAACCTAAGACAACCTAACATCTCGGTACTAATATTTGACAACATTCCTGGCGAGTTGGACTCTACGTCTCCGTGGGACTTTTATATACATCAATAGCGTAATATAACCTAACCTAACCCAACCTAACCTGTCGGCGCTATTATTTGACAACATTCCTGGCGAGTTGGCCTCTACGTCTCCGTGGGACCTTCATATACATCAATAACGTAATATAACCTAACCTAACCCAACCTAACCTGTCGGCGCTATTATTTGACAACATTCCTGGCGAGTTGGCCTCTACGTCTCCGTGGGACTTTTATATACATCAATAGCGTAATATAACCTAACCTAACACAACCTAACATCTCGGTACGAATATTTGACAACATTCCTTTCGAGTTGGACTCTACGTCTCCGTGGGAATTTTATATATATCAATAGCGTAATATAACCTAACCTAAGCCAACCTAACATTTCGGCGGTAATATTTGACAACATTCCTGGCGAGTTGGCCTCTACGTCTCCGTGGGTCCTTCATATACATCAATAACGTAATATAACCTAACCTAACCCAACCTAATCTTTCGGCGCTATTATTTGACCACATTCCTGGCTTGTTGGCCTCTACGTCTCCGTGGGACATTCATATCCATCAATAACGTAATATAACCTGACCTAACCCAACCTAACCTTTCGGCGCCATTATTTGACAACATTCCTGGCGAGTTGGCCTCTACGTCTCCGTGGGACTTTTATATACATCAATAGCGTAATAAAACCTAACCTAACACAACCTAACATCTCGGTACGAATATTTGACAACATTCCTTTCGAGTTGGACTCTACGTCTCCGTGGGAATTTTATATATATCAATAGCGTAATATAACCTAACCTAAGCCAACCTAACATTTCGGCGGTAATATTTGACAACATTCCTGGCGAGTTGGCCTCTACGTCTCCGTGGGTCCTTCATATACATCAATAACGTAATATAACCTAATCTAACCCAACCTAATCTTTCGGCGCTATTATTTGACCACATTCCTGGCTTGTTGGCCTCTACGTCTCCGTGGGACATTCATATCCATCAATAACGTAATATAACCTGACCTAACCCAACCTAACCTTTCGGCGCCATTATTTGACAACATTCCTGGCGAGTTGGCCTCTACGTCTCCGTGGGACTTTTATATACATCAGTAGCGTAATATAACCTAACCTAACCCAACCTAAGATCTCGGCGCTAATATTTGACAACATTCCTGTCGAGTTTGCCTCTACGTCTCCGTGGGGCCTTCATACCCATCAAAAACGTAATATAACCTAACCTAACCCAACCTAACATCTCGGCGGTAATATTTGACAACATTCCTGGCGAGTTGGCCTCTACGTCTCCGTGGGACTTTTATATACATCAATAACGTAATATAACCTAACCTAATCCAACCTAACCTTTCGGCGCTATTATTTGACAACATTTCTGGCGAGTTGGCCTCTACGTCTCCGTGGGAATTTTATATATATCAATAGCGTAATAGAACCTAAACTAACCCAACCTAACACCTCGGCGGTAATATTTGACAACATTCCTGGCGAGTTGGCCTCTACGTCTCCGTAGGGCCTTATATATATCAATAACATAATATAACCTAACCTAGCACAACCCAACCTCTCGGCACTAATATTTGACAACATTCCTGGCGAGTTGGCCTCTACGTTTCCGTGGGGCTTTTATATACATCAATAACGTAATATAACCTAACCTAACCCAAAGTAACGTCTCGGAGGTAATGTTTAACCACATTCCTGGCTTGTTGGCCTCTACGTTTCCGTGAGACCTTTATATACATCAATAACGTAATATAACCTAACCTAACCCAACCTAACATCTCGGCGGTAATAGTTGACAACATTCCTGGCGAATTGGCCTCTACGTCTCCGTGAGACTTTCATATCCATCAATAACGTAATATAACATTATATAAACCAACCTAACCTCTCGGCGCTATTATTTGACAACATTTCTGGCGAGTTGGCCTCTACGTGTCCGTGGGACTTTTATATACATCAATAACGTAATATAACCTAACCTAACCCAACCTAACCTTTCGGCGCTATTATTTGACAACATTCCTGGCGAGTTGGCCTCTACGTCCCCGTGAGACCTTCATATCCAACAATAACGTAATATAACCTAACCTAACCCAACCTAACATTTCGGCGCTATTATTTGACCACATTCCTGGCTTGTTGGCCTCTACGTCTCCGTGGGACTTTTATATACATCAATAGCGTAATATAACCTAACCTAACACAACCTAACATCTCGGTACTAATATTTGACAACATTCCTGGCGAGTTGGACTCTACGTCTCCGTGGGAATTTTATATATGTCAATAGCGTAATATAACCTAACCTAACCCAACCTAACACCTCGGCGGTAATATTTGACAACATTCCTGGCGAGTTGGCCTCTACGTCTCCGCAGGGCCTTATATACATCTATAACGTAATATAACCTAACCTAACACAACCCAACCTCTCGGCACTAATATTTGACAACATTCCTGGCTAGTTGGACTCTACGTCTCCGTGGGAACTTTATATATATCAATAGCGTAATATAACCTAACCTAACCCAACCTAACACCTCGGCGGTAATATTTGACAACATTCCTGGCGAGTTGGCCTCTACGTCTCCGTAGGGCCTTTATATACATCAATAACGTAATATAACCTAACCTAACACAACCCAACCTCTCGGTACTAATATTTGACAAAACATTCCTGGCGAGTTGGCCTCTACGTCTCCGTGGGGCCTTTATATACATCAATAACGTAATATAACCTAACCTAACACAACCCAACCTCTCGGTACTAATATTTGACAACATTCCTGGCGAGTTGGCCTCTACGTCTCCGTGGGACCTTCATATGCATTAATAACGCAATATAACATAACCTAACCCAACCTAACCTTTCGGCGCTATTATTTGACCACATTCCTGGCTTGTTGGCCTCTACGTCTCCGTGGGACGTTTATGTACATCAATAGCGTAATATAACCTAACCTAACCCAACCTAAGATCTCGGCGATATTATTTGACAACTTTCCTGTCGAGTTGGCCTCTACGTCTCCGTGGGACTTTTATATACATCAATAGCGTAATATAACCTAACCTAACCCAACCTAACCTGTCGGCGCTATTATTTGACAACATACCTGGCGAGTTGGCCTCTACGTCTCCGTGGGACCTTCATATACATCAATAACGTAATATAACTTAACCTAACCCAACCTAACCTGTCGGCGCTATTATTTGACAACATTCCTGGCGAGTTGGCCTCTACGTCTCCGTGGGACTTTTATATACATCAATAGCGTAATATAACCTAACCTAACACAACCTAACATCTCGGTACGAATATTTGACAACATTCCTTTCGAGTTGGACTCTACGTCTCCGTGGGAATTTTATATATATCAATAGCGTAATATAACCTAACCTAAGCCAACCTAACATTTCGGCGGTAATATTTGACAACATTCCTGGCGAGTTGGCCTCTACGTCTCCGTGGGTCCTTCATATACATCAATAACGTAATATAACCTAACCTAACCCAACCTAATCTTTCGGCGCTATTATTTGACCACATTCCTGGCTTGTTGGCCTCTACGTCTCCGTGGGACATTCATATCCATCAATAACGTAATATAACCTGACCTAACCCAACCTAACCTTTCGGCGCCATTATTTGACAACATTCCTGGCGAGTTGGCCTCTACGTCTCCGTGGGACTTTTATATACATCAATAGCGTAATATAACCTAACCTAACACAACCTAACATCTCGGTACGAATATTTGACAACATTCCTTTCGAGTTGGACTCTACGTCTCCGTGGGAATTTTATATATATCAATAGCGTAATATAACCTAACCTAAGCCAACCTAACATTTCGGCGGTAATATTTGACAACATTCCTGGCGAGTTGGCCTCTACGTCTCCGTGGGTCCTTCATATACATCAATAACGTAATATAACCTAACCTAACCCAACCTAATCTTTCGGCGCTATTATTTGACCACATTCCTGGCTTGTTGGCCTCTACGTCTCCGTGGGACATTCATATCCATCAATAACGTAATATAACCTGACCTAACCCAACCTAAGATCTCGGCGCTAATATTTGACAACATTCCTGTCGAGTTGGCCTCTACGTCTCCGTGGGGCCTTCATACACATCAAAAACGTAATATAACCTAACCTAACCCAACCTAACATTTCGGCGCTATTATTTGACCTCATTCCTGTCTTGTTGGCCTCTACGTCTCCGTGGGACTTTTATATACATCAATAGCGTAATATAACCTAACCTAAGACAACCTAACATCTCGGTACTAATATTTGACAACATTCCTGGCGAGTTGGACTCTACGTCTCCGTGGGACTTTTATATACATCAATAGCGTAATATAACCTAACCTAACCCAACCTAACCTGTCGGCGCTATTATTTGACAACATTCCTGGCGAGTTGGCCTCTACGTCTCCGTGGGACCTTCATATACATCAATAACGTAATATAACCTAACCTAACCCAACCTAACCTGTCGGCGCTATTATTTGACAACATTCCTGGCGAGTTGGCCTCTACGTCTCCGTGGGACTTTTATATACATCAATAGCGTAATATAACCTAACCTAACACAACCTAACATCTCGGTACGAATATTTGACAACATTCCTTTCGAGTTGGACTCTACGTCTCCGTGGGAATTTTATATATATCAATAGCGTAATATAACCTAACCTAAGCCAACCTAACATTTCGGCGGTAATATTTGACAACATTCCTGGCGAGTTGGCCTCTACGTCTCCGTGGGTCCTTCATATACATCAATAACGTAATATAACCTAACCTAACCCAACCTAATCTTTCGGCGCTATTATTTGACCACATTCCTGGCTTGTTGGCCTCTACGTCTCCGTGGGACATTCATATCCATCAATAACGTAATATAACCTGACCTAACCCAACCTAACCTTTCGGCGCCATTATTTGACAACATTCCTGGCGAGTTGGCCTCTACGTCTCCGTGGGACTTTTATATACATCAATAGCGTAATAAAACCTAACCTAACACAACCTAACATCTCGGTACGAATATTTGACAACATTCCTTTCGAGTTGGACTCTACGTCTCCGTGGGAATTTTATATATATCAATAGCGTAATATAACCTAACCTAAGCCAACCTAACATTTCGGCGGTAATATTTGACAACATTCCTGGCGAGTTGGCCTCTACGTCTCCGTGGGTCCTTCATATACATCAATAACGTAATATAACCTAATCTAACCCAACCTAATCTTTCGGCGCTATTATTTGACCACATTCCTGGCTTGTTGGCCTCTACGTCTCCGTGGGACATTCATATCCATCAATAACGTAATATAACCTGACCTAACCCAACCTAACCTTTCGGCGCCATTATTTGACAACATTCCTGGCGAGTTGGCCTCTACGTCTCCGTGGGACTTTTATATACATCAGTAGCGTAATATAACCTAACCTAACCCAACCTAAGATCTCGGCGCTAATATTTGACAACATTCCTGTCGAGTTTGCCTCTACGTCTCCGTGGGGCCTTCATACCCATCAAAAACGTAATATAACCTAACCTAACCCAACCTAACATCTCGGCGGTAATATTTGACAACATTCCTGGCGAGTTGGCCTCTACGTCTCCGTGGGCCTTTTATATACATCAATAACGTAATATAACCTAACCTAATCCAACCTAACCTTTCGGCGCTATTATTTGACAACATTTCTGGCGAGTTGGCCTCTACGTCTCCGTGGGAATTTTATATATATCAATAGCGTAATAGAACCTAAACTAACCCAACCTAACACCTCGGCGGTAATATTTGACAACATTCCTGGCGAGTTGGCCTCTACGTCTCCGTAGGGCCTTATATATATCAATAACATAATATAACCTAACCTAGCACAACCCAACCTCTCGGCACTAATATTTGACAACATTCCTGGCGAGTTGGCCTCTACGTTTCCGTGGGGCTTTTATATACATCAATAACGTAATATAACCTAACCTAACCCAAAGTAACGTCTCGGAGGTAATGTTTAACCACATTCCTGGCTTGTTGGCCTCTACGTTTCCGTGAGACCTTTATATACATCAATAACGTAATATAACCTAACCTAACCCAACCTAACATCTCGGCGGTAATAGTTGACAACATTCCTGGCGAATTGGCCTCTACGTCTCCGTGAGACTTTCATATCCATCAATAACGTAATATAACATTATATAAACCAACCTAACCTCTCGGCGCTATTATTTGACAACATTTCTGGCGAGTTGGCCTCTACGTGTCCGTGGGACTTTTATATACATCAATAACGTAATATAACCTAACCTAACCCAACCTAACCTTTCGGCGCTATTATTTGACAACATTCCTGGCGAGTTGGCCTCTACGTCCCCGTGAGACCTTCATATCCAACAATAACGTAATATAACCTAACCTAACCCAACCTAACATTTCGGCGCTATTATTTGACCACATTCCTGGCTTGTTGGCCTCTACGTCTCCGTGGGACTTTTATATACATCAATAGCGTAATATAACCTAACCTAACACAACCTAACATCTCGGTACTAATATTTGACAACATTCCTGGCGAGTTGGACTCTACGTCTCCGTGGGAATTTTATATATGTCAATAGCGTAATATAACCTAACCTAACCCAACCTAACACCTCGGCGGTAATATTTGACAACATTCCTGGCGAGTTGGCCTCTACGTCTCCGTAGGGCCTTTATATACATCAATAACGTAATATAACCTAACCTAACACAACCCAACCTCTCGGTACTAATATTTGACAACATTCCTGGCGAGTTGGCCTCTACGTCTCCGTGGGGCCTTTATATACATCAATAACGTAATATAACCTAACCTAACACAACCCAACCTCTCGGTACTAATATTTGACAACATTCCTGGCGAGTTGGCCTCTACGTCTCCGTGGGACCTTCATATGCATTAATAACGCAATATAACATAACCTAACCCAACCTAACCTTTCGGCGCTATTATTTGACCACATTCCTGGCTTGTTGGCCTCTACGTCTCCGTGGGACGTTTATGTACATCAATAGCGTAATATAACCTAACCTAACCCAACCTAAGATCTCGGCGATATTATTTGACAACTTTCCTGTCGAGTTGGCCTCTACGTCTCCGTGGGACTTTTATATACATCAATAGCGTAATATAACCTAACCTAACCCAACCTAACCTGTCGGCGCTATTATTTGACAACATACCTGGCGAGTTGGCCTCTACGTCTCCGTGGGACCTTCATATACATCAATAACGTAATATAACTTAACCTAACCCAACCTAACCTGTCGGCGCTATTATTTGACAACATTCCTGGCGAGTTGGCCTCTACGTCTCCGTGGGACTTTTATATACATCAATAGCGTAATATAACCTAACCTAACACAACCTAACATCTCGGTACGAATATTTGACAACATTCCTTTCGAGTTGGACTCTACGTCTCCGTGGGAATTTTATATATATCAATAGCGTAATATAACCTAACCTAAGCCAACCTAACATTTCGGCGGTAATATTTGACAACATTCCTGGCGAGTTGGCCTCTACGTCTCCGTGGGTCCTTCATATACATCAATAACGTAATATAACCTAACCTAACCCAACCTAATCTTTCGGCGCTATTATTTGACCACATTCCTGGCTTGTTGGCCTCTACGTCTCCGTGGGACATTCATATCCATCAATAACGTAATATAACCTGACCTAACCCAACCTAACCTTTCGGCGCCATTATTTGACAACATTCCTGGCGAGTTGGCCTCTACGTCTCCGTGGGACTTTTATATACATCAATAGCGTAATATAACCTAACCTAACACAACCTAACATCTCGGTACGAATATTTGACAACATTCCTTTCGAGTTGGACTCTACGTCTCCGTGGGAATTTTATATATATCAATAGCGTAATATAACCTAACCTAAGCCAACCTAACATTTCGGCGGTAATATTTGACAACATTCCTGGCGAGTTGGCCTCTACGTCTCCGTGGGTCCTTCATATACATCAATAACGTAATATAACCTAACCTAACCCAACCTAATCTTTCGGCGCTATTATTTGACCACATTCCTGGCTTGTTGGCCTCTACGTCTCCGTGGGACATTCATATCCATCAATAACGTAATATAACCTGACCTAACCCAACCTAAGATCTCGGCGCTAATATTTGACAACATTCCTGTCGAGTTGGCCTCTACGTCTCCGTGGGGCCTTCATACACATCAAAAACGTAATATAACCTAACCTAACCCAACCTAACATCTCGGCGGTAATATTTGACAACATTCCTGGCGAGTTGGCCTCTACGTCTCCGTGGGACTTTTATATACATCAATAACGTAATATAACCTAACCTAATCCAACCTAACCTTTCGGCGCTATTATTTGACAACATTTCTGGCGAGTTGGCCTCTACGTCTCCGTGGGAATTTTATATATATCAATAGCGTAATAGAACCTAAATTAACCCAACCTAACACCTCGGCGGTAATATTTGACAACATTCCTGGCGAGTTGGCCTCTACGTCTCCGTAGGGCCTTATATATATCAATAACATAATATAACCTAACCTAGCACAACCCAACCTCTCGGCACTAATATTTGACAACATTCCTGGCGAGTTGGCCTCTACGTTTCCGTGGGGCTTTTATATACATCAATAACGTAATATAACCTAACCTAACCCAAAGTAACGTCTCGGAGGTAATGTTTAACCACATTCCTGGCTTGTTGGCCTCTACGTTTCCGTGAGACATTTATATACATCAATAACGTAATATAACCTAACCTAACCCAACCTAACATCTCGGCGGTAATAGTTGACAACATTCCTGGCGAATTGGCCTCTACGTCTCCGTGAGACTTTCATATCCATCAATAACGTAGTATAACATTATATAAACCAACCTAACCTCTCGGCGCTATTATTTGACAACATTCCTGGCGAGTTGGCCTCTACGTGTCCGTGGGACTTTTATATACATCAATAACGTAATATAACCTAACCTAACCCAACCTAACCTTTCGGCGCTATTATTTGACAACATTCCTGGCGAGTTGGCCTCTACGTCCCCGTGAGGCCTTCATATCCAACAATAACGTAATATAACCTAACTTAACCCAACCTAACCTTTCGGCGCTATTATTTGACAACATTCCTGGCGAGTTGGCCTCTACGTCTCCGTGGGACTTTTATATACATCAATAACGTAATATAACCTAACCTAACCCAACCTAACCTTTCGGCGCTATTATTTGACAACATTCCTGGCTAGTTGGCCTCTACGTCTCCGTGGGACCTTCCTATACATCAATAACGTAATATAACCTAACCTAACCCAACCTAACATTTCGGCGCTATTATTTGACCTCATTCCTGTCTTGTTGGCCTCTACGTCTCCGTGGGACTTTTATATACATCAATAGCGTAATATAACCTAACCTAAGACAACCTAACATCTCGGTACTAATATTTGACAACGTTCCTGGCGAGTTGGACTCTACGTCTCCGTGGGACTTTTATATACATCAATAGCGTAATATAACCTAACCTAACCCAACCTAACCTGTCGGCGCTATTATTTGACAACATTCCTGGCGAGTTGGCCTCTACGTCTCCGTGGGACCTTCATATACATCAATAACGTAATATAACCTAACCTAACCCAACCTAACCTGTCGGCGCTATTATTTGACAACATTCCTGGCGAGTTGGCCTCTACGTCTCCGTGGGACTTTTATATACATCAATAGCGTAATATAACCTAACCTAACACAACCTAACATCTCGGTACGAATATTTGACAACATTCCTTTCGAGTTGGACTCTACGTCTCCGTGGGAATTTTATATATATCAATAGCGTAATATAACCTAACCTAAGCCAACCTAACATTTCGGCGGTAATATTTGACAACATTCCTGGCGAGTTGGCCTCTACGTCTCCGTGGGTCCTTCATATACATCAATAACGTAATATAACCTAACCTAACCCAACCTAATCTTTCGGCGCTATTATTTGACCACATTCCTGGCTTGTTGGCCTCTACGTCTCCGTGGGACATTCATATCCATCAATAACGTAATATAACCTGACCTAACCCAACCTAACCTTTCGGCGCCATTATTTGACAACATTCCTGGCGAGTTGGCCTCTACGTCTCCGTGGGACTTTTATATACATCAATAGCGTAATAAAACCTAACCTAACACAACCTAACATCTCGGTACGAATATTTGACAACATTCCTTTCGAGTTGGACTCTACGTCTCCGTGGGAATTTTATATATATCAATAGCGTAATATAACCTAACCTAAGCCAACCTAACATTTCGGCGGTAATATTTGACAACATTCCTGGCGAGTTGGCATCTACGTCTCCGTGGGTCCTTCATATACATCAATAACGTAATATAACCTAATCTAACCCAACCTAATCTTTCGGCGCTATTATTTGACCACATTCCTGGCTTGTTGGCCTCTACGTCTCCGTGGGACATTCATATCCATCAATAACGTAATATAACCTGACCTAACCCAACCTAACCTTTCGGCGCCATTATTTGACAACATTCCTGGCGAGTTGGCCTCTACGTCTCCGTGGGACTTTTATATACATCAGTAGCGTAATATAACCTAACCTAACCCAACCTAAGATCTCGGCGCTAATATTTGACAACATTCCTGTCGAGTTTGCCTCTACGTCTCCGTGGGGCCTTCATACACATCAAAAACGTAATATAACCTAACCTAACCCAACCTAACATCTCGGCGGTAATATTTGACAACATTCCTGGCGAGTTGGCCTCTACGTCTCCGTGGGACTTTTATATACATCAATAACGTAATATAACCTAACCTAATCCGACCTAACCTTTCGGCGCTATTATTTGACAACATTTCTGGCGAGTTGGCCTCTACGTCTCCGTGGGAATTTTATATATATCAATAGCGTAATAGAACCTAAACTAACCCAACCTAACACCTCGGCGGTAATATTTGACAACATTCCTGGCGAGTTGGCCTCTACGTCTCCGTAGGGCCTTATATATATCAATAACATAATATAACCTAACCTAGCACAACCCAACCTCTCGGCACTAATATTTGACAACATTCCTGGCGAGTTGGCCTCTACGTTTCCGTGGGGCTTTTATATACATCAATAACGTAATATAACCTAACCTAACCCAAAGTAACGTCTCGGAGGTAATGTTTAACCACATTCCTGGCTTGTTGGCCTCTACGTTTCCGTGAGACCTTTATATACATCAATAACGTAATATAACCTAACCTAACCCAACCTAACATCTCGGCGGTAATAGTTGACAACATTCCTGGCGAATTGGCCTCTACGTCTCCGTGAGACTTTCATATCCATCAATAACGTAATATAACATTATATAAACCAACCTAACCTCTCGGCGCTATTATTTGACATCTCTGGCGAGTTGGCCTCTACGTGTCCGTGGGACTTTTATATACATCAATAACGTAATATAACCTAACCTAACCCAACCTAACCTTTCGGCGCTATTATTTGACAACATTCCTGGCGAGTTGGCCTCTACGTCCCCGTGAGACCTTCATATCCAACAATAACGTAATATAACCTAACCTAACCCAACCTAACATTTCGGCGCTATTATTTGACCACATTCCTGGCTTGTTGGCCTCTACGTCTCCGTGGGACTTTTATATACATCAATAGCGTAATATAACCTAACCTAACACAACCTAACATCTCGGTACTAATATTTGACAACATTCCTGGCGAGTTGGACTCTACGTCTCCGTGGGAATTTTATATATGTCAATAGCGTAATATAACCTAACCTAACCCAACCTAACACCTCGGCGGTAATATTTGACAACATTCCTGGCGAGTTGGCCTCTACGTCTCCGCAGGGCCTTATATACATCTATAACGTAATATAACCTAACCTAACACAACCCAACCTCTCGGCACTAATATTTGACAACATTCCTGGCTAGTTGGACTCTACGTCTCCGTGGGAACTTTATATATATCAATAGCGTAATATAACCTAACCTAACCCAACCTAACACCTCGGCGGTAATATTTGACAACATTCCTGGCGAGTTGGCCTCTACGTCTCCGTAGGGCCTTATATACATCAATAACGTAATATAACCTAACTTAACACAACCCAACCTCTCGGCACTATTATTTGACCACATTCCTGTCGAGTTGGCCTCTACGTCTCCGTGGGACTTTTATATACATCTATAGCGTAATATAACCTAACCTAACACAACCTAACATCTCGGTACTAATATTTGACAACATTCCTGGCGAGTTGGACTCTACGTCTCCGTGGGAACTTTATATATATCAATAGCGTAATAAAACCTAACCTAACCCAACCTAACACCTCGGCGGTAATATTTGACAACATTCCAGGCGAGTTGGCCTCTACGTCTCCGTAGGGCCTTATATACATCAATAACGTAATATACCCTAACCTAACACAACCCAACCTCTCGGCACTAATATTTGACAACATTCCTGGCAAGTTGGCCTCTACGTTTCCGTGGGGCTTTTATATACATCAATAACGTAATATAACCTAACCTAACCCAAAGTAACGTCTCAGCGCTATTATTTGTCAACATTCCTGGCGAGTTGGCCTCTACGTATCCGTGGGACTTTTATATACATCAATAACGTAATATAACCTAACCTAATCCAACCTAACCTTTCGGCGCTATTATTTGACAACATTCCTGGCTTGTTGGCCTCCACGTCTCCGTGGGGCCTTCATATACATCAAAAACGTAATATAACCTCTCCTAACCCAACCTAACATCTCGGCGGTAATATTTGACAACATTCCTGGCGAGTTGGCCTCTACGTCTCCGTGGGGCCTTTATATACATCAGTAGCGTAATATAACCTAACCTAACCCAACCTAACGTTTCGGCGCTATTATTTGACAACATTCCTGGCTAGTTGGCCTCTACGTCTCCGTGGGACCTTCCTATACATCAATAACGTAATATAACCTAACCTAACCCAACCTAACATTTCGGCACTAATATTTGACAACATTCCTGGCTAGTTGGACTCTACGTCTCCGTGGGAACTTTATATATATCAATAGCGTAATATAACCTAACCTAACCCAACCTAACACCTCGGCGGTAATATTTGACAACATTCCTGGCGAGTTGGCCTCTACGTCTCCGTAGGGCCTTATATACATCAATAACGTAATATAACCTAACCTAACCCAACCTAACACCTCGGCGGTAATATTTGACAACATTCCTGGCGAGTTGGCCTCTACGTTTCCGTAGGGCCTTATATACATCAATAACGTAATATAACCTAACCTAACACAACCCAACCTCTCGGCACTAATATTTGACAACATTCCTGGCGAGTTGGTCTCTACGTTTCCGTGGGGCTTTTATATACATCAATAACGTAATATAACCTAACCTAACCCAAAGTAACGTCTCAGCGCTATTATTTGACAACATTCCTGGCGAGTTGGCCTCTACGTATCCGTGGGACTTTTATATACATCAATAACGTAATATAACCTAACCTAATCCAACCTAACCTTTCGGCGCTATTATTTGACAACATTCCTGGCTTGTTGGCCTCTACGTCTCCGTGGGACTTTTATATACATCAATAGCGTAATATAACCTAACCTAACCCAACCTAAGATCTCGGCACTAATATTTGACAACATTCCTGTCGAGTTGGCTTCTACGTCTCCGTGAGGCCTTCATATACATCAAAAACGTAATATAACCTAACCTAACCAAACGTAACATCTCGAGTGTAATATTTGACAACATTGCTGGCTTGTTGGCGTCTACGTCTCCGTGGGACATTCATATCAATCAATAACGTAATATAACCTAACTTAACCCAACCTAACCTTTCGGCGCTATTATTTGGCAACATTCCTGGCGAGTTGGCCTCTACGTGTCCGTGGGACTTTTATATACATCAATAACGTAATATAACCTAACCTAACCCAACCTAACCTTTCGGCGCTATTATTTGACAACATTCCTGGCGAGTTGGCCTCTACGTCTCCGTGAGACCTTCATATCCATCAATAACGTAATATAACCTAACTTAACCCAACCTAACCTTTCGGCGCTATTATTTGACAACATTCCTGGCGAGTTGGCCTCTACGTCTCCGTGGGGCCTTTATATACATCAGTAGCGTAATATAACCTAACCTAACCCAACCTAACGTTTCGGCGCTATTATTTGACAACATTCCTGGCTAGTTGGCCTCTACGTCTCCGTGGGACCTTCCTATACATCAATAACGTAATATAACCTAACCTAACCCAACCTAACATTTCGGCACTAATATTTGACAACATTCCTGGCTAGTTGGACTCTACGTCTCCGTGGGAACTTTATATATATCAATAGCGTAATATAACCTAACCTAACCCAACCTAACACCTCGGCGGTAATATTTGACAACATTCCTGGCGAGTTGGCCTCTACGTCTCCGTAGGGCCTTATATACATCAATAACGTAATATAACCTAACCTAACCCAACCTAACACCTCGGCGGTAATATTTGACAACATTCCTGGCGAGTTGGCCTCTACGTTTCCGTAGGGCCTTATATACATCAATAACGTAATATAACCTAACCTAACACAACCCAACCTCTCGGCACTAATATTTGACAACATTCCTGGCGAGTTGGTCTCTACGTTTCCGTGGGGCTTTTATATACATCAATAACGTAATATAACCTAACCTAACCCAAAGTAACGTCTCAGCGCTATTATTTGACAACATTCCTGGCGAGTTGGCCTCTACGTATCCGTGGGACTTTTATATACATCAATAACGTAATATAACCTAACCTAATCCAACCTAACCTTTCGGCGCTATTATTTGACAACATTCCTGGCTTGTTGGCCTCTACGTCTCCGTGG
The DNA here is from genome assembly GCA_963969225.1 of Xylocopa violacea. Taxonomy (NCBI): domain Eukaryota; kingdom Metazoa; phylum Arthropoda; class Insecta; order Hymenoptera; family Apidae; genus Xylocopa; species Xylocopa violacea. Next base: position 3,674,950 of record CAXAJV010000135.1, on the reverse strand, counting down.
GACTTTTATATACATCAATAGCGTAATATAACCTAACCTAACCCAACCTAAGATCTCGGCACTAATATTTGACAACATTCCTGTCGAGTTGGCTTCTACGTCTCCGTGAGGCCTTCATATACATCAAAAACGTAATATAACCTAACCTAACCAAACGTAACATCTCGAGTGTAATATTTGACAACATTGCTGGCTTGTTGGCGTCTACGTCTCCGTGGGACATTCATATCAATCAATAACGTAATATAACCTAACTTAACCCAACCTAACCTTTCGGCGCTATTATTTGGCAACATTCCTGGCGAGTTGGCCTCTACGTGTCCGTGGGACTTTTATATACATCAATAACGTAATATAACCTAACCTAACCCAACCTAACCTTTCGGCGCTATTATTTGACAACATTCCTGGCGAGTTGGCCTCTACGTCTCCGTGAGACCTTCATATCCATCAATAACGTAATATAACCTAACTTAACCCAACCTAACCTTTCGGCGCTATTATTTGACAACATTCCTGGCGAGTTGGCCTCTACGTCTCCGTGGGACTTTTATATACATCAATAACGTAATATAACCTAACCTAACCCAACCTAACCTTTCGGCGCTATTATTTGACAACATTACCGGCGAGTTGGCCTCTACGTCTCCGTGGGACTTTTATATACATCAATAACGTAATATAACCTAACCTAACCCAACCTAACCTTTCGGCGCTATTATTTGACAACATTCCTGGCGAGTTGGCCTCTACGTCTCCGTGGGACCTTCATATACATCAATAACGTAATATAACCTAACTTAACCCAACCTAACCTTTCGGCGCTATTATTTGACAACATTCCTGGCGGGTTGGCCTCTACGTCTCCGTGGGACCTTCATATACATCAATAACGTAATATAACCTAACCTAACCCAACCTAACCTCTCGGCACTAATATTTGACAACATTCCTGGCGAGTTGGCCTCTACGTTTCCGTGGGGCTTTTATATGCATCAATAGCGTAATATAACCTAACCTAACACAACCTAACATCTCGGTACTAATATTTGACAACATTCCTGGCGAGTTGGACTCTACGTCTCCGTGGGAACTTTATATATATCAATAGCGTAATATAACCTAACCTAACCCAACCAAACACCTCGGCGGTAATATTTGACAACTTTCCTGGCGAGTTGGCCTCTACGTCTCCGTGGGGCCTTTATATACATCAATAACGTAATATAACATAACCTAACACAACCCAAAGTCTCGGCACTAATATTTGACAACATTCCTGGCGAGTTGGCCTCTACGTTTCCGTGGGGCTTTTATATACATCAATAACGTAATATAACCTAACCTAACCCAAAGTAACGTCTCGGAGGTAATGTTTAACCACATTCCTGGCTTGTTGGCTTCTACGTTTCCGTGAGATCTTTATATACATCAATAACGTAATATAACCTAACCTAACCCAACCTAACATCTCGGCGGTAATATTTGACAACATTCCTGGCGAGTTGGCTTCTACGTATCCGTGGGACCTTCATATACATCAATAACGTAATATAACCTAACCTAACCCAACCTAATCTTTCGGCGCTATTATTTGACCACATTCCTGGCTTGTTGGCCTCTACGTCTCCGTGGGACATTCATATCCATCAATAACGTAATATAACCTGACCTAACCCAACCTAACCTTTCGGCGCTATTATTTGACAACATTCCTGGCGAGTTGGCCTCTACGTCTCCGTGGGACTTTTATATACATCAGTAGCGTAATATAACCTAACCTAACCCAACCTAAGATCTCGGCGCTAATATTTGACAACATTCCTGTCGAGTTGGCCTCTACGTCTCCGTGGGGCCTTCATACACATCAAAAACGTAATATAACCTAACCTAACCCAACCTAACATCTCGGCGGTAATATTTGACAACATTCCTGGCGAGTTGGCCTCTACGTCTCCGTGGGACTTTTATATACATCAATAACGTAATATAACCTAACCTAATCCAACCTAACCTTTCGGCGCTATTATTTGACAACATTCCTGGCGAGTTGGCCTCTACGTCTCCGTGGGAATTTTATATATATCAATAGCGTAATAGAACCTAACCTAACCCAACCTAACACCTCGGCGGTAATATTTGACAACATTCCTGGCGAGTTGGCCTCTACGTCTCCGTAGGGCCTTATATATATCAATAACATAATATAACCTAACCTAGCACAACCCAACCTCTCGGCACTAATATTTGACAACATTCCTGGCGAGTTGGCCTCTACGTTTCCGTGGGGCTTTTATATACATCAATAACGTAATATAACCTAACCTAACCCAAAGTAACGTCTCGGAGGTAATGTTTAACCACATTCCTGGCTTGTTGGCCTCTACGTTTCCGTGAGACCTTTATATACATCAATAACGTAATATAACCTAACCTAACCCAACCTAACATCTCGGCGGTAATAGTTGACAACATTCCTGGCGAATTGGCCTCTACGTCTCCTTGAGACTTTCATATCCATCAATAACGTAATATAACATTATATAAACCAACCTAACCTCTCGGCGCTATTATTTGACAACATTCCTGGCGAGTTGGCCTCTACGTCTCCGTGGGACTTTTATATACATCAATAACGTAATATAACCTTTTTTTTTTTTTTTTTTTTTTTTTTTTTTGTCGCAGGGAAATCCTCATGGATACCGTGGATTTTTGGGAAATCCGCGGTTATGTCGGACTCTTACCGACTAAAACCCTGCGGTGGTCTTCCTACACTTGTAGCGGGTACCCGGGAACTCTTTCGAACGCATCCAGCATCCGGCCTCGTGTCTGAGTTCGTTGAACTCTCTGCACACAGCTCGTTCGCGAGTTCATTATTTAAACAGGCAGCGACCGCAACCACCGAGGTCGCTGCCCTCTCCTCGGTCGAGCGCGTGCCGGAGAGACGTGACCCAAATCCTGTCTATCCGGCGCTCGGCGGCTCTTTCTCTTTTTCTAATTTAATTTTTCTGCCTCCTTCCTTCTACGTCGTCTTCCTCTTCTCCTGCTTGCGGCATATCGAGATGGACGGCAGCGGCGAAGCTCCACTCCCCGGTGGGTACTTTGAAGCGACTCTCGAGCCGTGATGGACGAGAGTCCCCTACCTTGGAGTGGAACGTGGCAAACGTCTACGACGCCGACCACATAAGACTCGTCGAACAGAGAGCGTGCGCTCCCTTTCGCGCTCGGCGGCTTCCTTCGCAGCCATCACTTTGTCGCAAAACAATGTAACGGCTCGCCAATATCTCTCCCCTTCCAGCATCTTCGGCAGGATGCTGGTCGGCGAGAGATCCGGTCCGATCTCTGCCACGAGAGCGTGGCGCAGCGTTTGCCATGCCGGACAGTGTTCCAGCGTGTGCTGCGCAGAGTCGTCTCCGTCTCCGCAATGGTGACATTCAGCCGTGGCTTCTTTTCCGATCTTGCACAGGTACTGACCGAAGCAACCGTGTCCAGTCAGCATCTGCGTCACTCTGAAGTTGAGCTGCCCTCTCCTGTTTTCTACCCATTTTTCCAAGATGGGTAGAATCGCTCCGACGATCCTGTGATTGGTCGCAGGTGCGAGTTTCTCCTTCCATTTAGAGAAAGTGAAGCGTCTCGCTTCTCTTCTAATCTCGTCCTTCGTCGGAGCGGGTGCACCTTCTTCTTGTACCTGGCGCATTGTACGAAGGGTTTCGTACACTATCAGATCTTCCTGCGCCAGGTATTCCAGTGGTGTGAGACCCGCCAGCATTGTTGCCGCATCGTAAGAAATCGTGCGATATCCTCTTACGATCCGAATGGCTATTCTTCGCCACGCGCTTCGCAGCAGCTGCAGCTTTCTGCCTCCTTTGTTGAGCGCGTCGCTCCATACCGGGGCTCCGTAAAGCGCGATGCTTCTTATCACCCCGGCATAAAGTTTCCTTACTTTCTCGTCCGGTCCGTGCAGATTCGGCATGATGCGGCTTAGGTAATTCGCCGCAGCATCCAGTCGAACGGCCTGACGAGCGAAGTGGAGACCAAAGTTCCATTTATCATCAAGGAGCAGTCCAAGATACTTCATCTCGCTCCCCACTGTAACTTTGGCTGGTCCGATGTTGACCACTTCGTTTCCTCCTCGCGGGTCTCTTCTTCGTCCCTTGAAGCACAGGATTTCAGATTTCTCCGGTGCCATCTGGAGCCCCATCTTCTTGATGGCATTAGCCACGACCGCAACTGCCATTTCGGCCCGGCAAATTGCGCGTTGCCGGCACGTGTCGACTGCCAACACCATCGTGTCATCCGCGTAGCATGTGAGATGCACGCCGGACGGCATTGGCAGCTTCAGGACCGCGTCGTACCCGAGATTCCAGAGAAGCGGTCCGAGGACCGATCCCTGGGGAACGCCGCGATCAATCTTCTTCTTCTCGATTCCGTGCCGGCTATCGTAGAGAATCGCGCGGTCGCTCAGGTAATTTTCCACGACCCTTCGCAGGTATCGCGGAAACCCGTGCTTTTCAAGCGCTCTACGTATCGTACTCCATTCGAGGGAGTTGAACGCATTCTTAATATCTAAAGATATCGCGATTACGACTCCCCCGGCAGCGATCGCGTTTTCGGCGAAACTCTTCACTTGTCGAATCGCGTCAATCGTCGATCGCCCTTCTCGGAAACCGAACTGGTTCTCGGCTAAGTTCGGCCCGGTTCGCGACAGGTGCTCGACGAGGCGGTTGTGGATTATTCTTTCAAATAATTTTCCGATCTCGTCGAGCAAAACTATCGGCCTGTACGCGGCCGGTGAATCCTCCGGTTTTCCCGGCTTTCGGAGCAACACTAATCTGCCAGTTTTCCATTTTGCTGGCAACGTGCCCGTCTTCAAGCATGCTGTAAATAACTTCCGCAATCTTGAATTCAGGACACTGAGTGCCATCAACCAGGCACGGCCGGGAATTCCATCCGGTCCGGGCGCGGTGTTCTTCTTTGTCATGCGCTTTATGGCGCGAGCCATTTCCTCCTCGCTGACGTCGTTGTCCTGCGACCAGATGATCGGGTCGATGTGTTCTGAAATTTGCGAGTTGCTCGCCGAAGCAGATTCTCCCGGTGGGAAGAGCGCGTCAACGACTCGCCTCAAGAAAGGCGTCTCCATCGTCTCCGTTAACGGGGGCGCCCACGGTCGTAATTTATTCATTACTATCTTGTACGGCCGCCCCCACGGATCGTCACGCAGCGTTTCCAGCAGCCCGTCCCATGCTCGTGCCTTTGACGTTTTTATGGCGGCTTGCAGCTCTATTTTCTTCTCCTTGTAAACTTCATAGAGTTGCGCCTTCCTTTCCGGATCGGGATCCCTCCGTTTCCGGTATCTCGTGTACTGTCTCCGCGCGGTCGTGCTCTCCGCACGGAGATGAGCGATCTCATTGCTCCACCAGTACAAAGGTTTACGCGGAGGATTTGACTTTATTTTCGGCATGCTTGCATTGCATACCGAGGTCAACGTCCTTGTAAACCATTCGGCTTCTCGCTCGACTACGGCCGTTTCGGTCGCCTCGCTCGGCCAGGTAGCGACGAGGGTAGCCGCCATAAACATATCCTCGTCCAACTTTCGCAACGACCATTTATTTTGTTTTCCAGTCGTAGTTTTTCTTCTTTGCATGGTTGACACGTCGATCCTTATGTAGAGATGATCAGATAATGTTTCGGTCGTGTCAACTTTCCAGCCGGTGACTCTTCGGGATGCTGCGTCGTTCGCGAACGAGAGGTCGACCGTGCTCTCGCCCTGCTGACGTACGCACGTACTGGCAGATCCTTGATTCAGCAGCCTGAGATTCGCGGATGCTGCCCAATCCATCGTCGAGTGTCCGCGCTGGTTCGTTCTGGAGGAGTGCCACATAGTTGCGTGAGCATTAAAATCTCCCAGAACGAATGTTGGACGGGGGGCGTGGCTTCGCACTACCCCTTCCACTTCATCTAAGAGCCGGTCGTAATCTTCCAGTGACCAGCTCGGCGGAGCGTATATTCCGATGACGACGCAGTCCGACCACGATACGGCTACGTAACCACGCCCTTGCGCGATGAGCGTGATCGGACGGATGCGTGTCGGCGTCGTCTGAATAATTGCCACTGTCTTCTCTTTGTTTGCTATCCACGACGGCTTGTCGTTGATAGAATACGGCTCCGCTGCAACGACTAATTCGACTACGCCGCTGTGTAAGCTTTCGAGCATCAGATCTTGTGCTCTCGCGGCGTGATTCAAATTAGCTTGCAGTATTTGTGATTTCGCGTTGAGTATTACGCGATTTCCATTTTCTCCTCGTGGCTAATGGACGCCTTCGGAGATTCGCGCGCTTTCTCCACTGCAGGTATTGATTTGGCTGCTGTTGCCGCCTCTTCCTTCTTCTGTGCAGGTACACCTGTCGATTTCGCGCCGGATTTAGCGGCGGTCGCTCTCTCTTTCGTCGCCGGCGGCGAAGCAGAGCAGGCCTTACTACCTGCTCTATGTCCGTGCGGGCGGCCCGCCGATTTGCAAACCGGGCACGTCGGCGACTTCTCTTTGCAATTTGTCGCACGATGTCCCTTTTCGCCGCACCTGTAGCAGGCTTCGGTGCGGTCCACGTTCGCTGTGCATTTAGCGATTACGTGGCCGATCGCCCAGCATTTGAAGCAGATTAACTGCCTTTCCTCTATATGTTCGACTCGGACAGACGTCCAGCCGACTTTAACCTTGCCGCTCTCCGTTACTTTTCTCGCGGCGGCGATCGGACATTGCATGAGCATTGTGCCCATGCCATTATTTGCTATCCTTCTCGGGCCGACTTTTACGTCATAGGTAGTGCAGCCGCCTTGCGCGGCGACTGCCTCGACGATTTCGTCGACCGTTAGAGAGTCTTCCATTCGGAAAACTCTCAAGGCCGCCCGTTTGCATGGGCGCGTGACTTTCACGCCGCACGTCGTCGCGAATAATTGGCTCAGTCTTAGCGCGAGCTTATCCGCTTTTTCCTCCTTACCGCCGCCGCTTATTTCCAAAATAAGTGCGCCGGTTAGCGCCTTTCTGGGCCTTACTTCTTCTATACCCAGTTCTGACAACTTTATATGCTGCCGAGCTGTCGTCATCAGCTCGGCGTAAGTCATACGGCTATCCCTGCCTATCGTAATGACGATAGCGGCCGTGCTCGGGTTTTTAGCCAGTTTCGGCTTCTCCTTTGGCACCGGCTTCGCAGTTACTACCTGCGACGGTGCCTTTTTTCCTGCGCTCGCGGGTTTGCTTGCCGCGGTCACTGTCTCTTTCTTTATTTTTCTACCGAGGACTTTCGTCCACGGCGTTTCCATCTTATTCGCACTCGGCACAGCAGTTGTGGTTGCTGCAGGAGATTTCTTATCATTCTCCTTACGCACCTGCTCTTTTTGTATTTCTTCCATCCTCTTCTGGACGGGAGACTTCTTTTTTTCTTCCGCTTTCGCGGCTTTCTTCACCGGTGGAGGGTGCAACGCCTCTCTCTGTCCACCGGACTTTTCCTTCTTCATCGGTTCGGCGTTTGTTTCCGCTTTCGCAGGTTCCTCCCGTCGCGCCGAGTTTCTTGCCGCCGATCGCGGACGCTCCTCCTTGGGAGCGAAGCGTTTCTCCGCCTTCTCCCAAAAGCTCGAGAGTCTTTCATTTATGATTGCCCCGATCTGCTCCATCAGCAGAACGAGACCGCCATCGGGGATGCTGGTTTCTTCCGTCGTCGGTGCGAGCGATTGTCGTCGCGATTTCCCCTCGCTGCGCTTGGCGATTTCCATGCGTTCAATCGCCGGCGGTAAATGGCTGCTTTCCCTGTTTTCCAGGGCGGTCAGCCTCTCCTTTAGAAGGGCGTTCTCCTTCTCTAACTTTTCGGCCTTCGCTTTAATAAGGCCGAATTCGGGATCCTCTGCGGATCCTGCGATGGCGCGGCTGGCGCGCAGTCCGGCTTCCGTCGTAGCCGCTCGCAGGATCCTTACGCTTACTCGCATCGTTCTTTTTATTGAACCTTTTAGCTGCGATGACTTCGCAGCTGCGTACTCAATCTTCGCCGCCGATTCGAGAGCCCAGGCTGCCAAATCCTGAATTGGCATTTTCCTTGCCTCCTCGTCGAAAACTTCTTGATCCGGGATGGGATTTGACGACCTTGCCGGAGGCGGCGGCATGCATTCACCGGAGAGGAGCTCTCGCTCTAGAGCGTCCTCTGCGTCCTTCGCTGCAGATTTCTTGTCTGCGAGTTTGGCTTCCGCCAGCTTGACGTATTCACCCGCTGTGGGGGGGCGTCCCCTCTTCTTGAGAGGCTTCGTTGGCTCTGACGGTGTCGTCGAGAGTAATGAAGCCAACGACGTATCCGAGTCGTACTCGGAGGTTTCCTCCTTGGCTCGCTTTATGCTTTTACGCTGGCGCGTAATCTTCCTCGGTGCTTCCGGCAGGATCCTGTCATCCATAATCACCGGCTTCTCTCCGCCACAACTAAAATCAGAAAGGCCGCTCGGGCCGGCCCCCTCTCCCCCACTCGTCGCGGTCGCGTAATCGCGCGCCGCCATGCTTGGTTGCCCAAGCAGGGCTTCGCACGATTTATTAACTTGATCGACGGGTCGGTCTGGCACACGATTTTCTCCCCGTGGAGAAAATAACTCCGCGCACTTCACTTGCCCTTCCGCGTGGGAACGCCCGCACTTTCCACGTTTTAGTGCAGGCCGGTTGCCTATCTCTCTCCCGCTTACACAGTCCAACCGTCCTTCAGTCCTTGTCTCTTAAAGAGTCTCTCTCTCACTCCCACGTGAGTCCACGAAGCAGCGCAAAAGTTCAAAGGTTCGCGTATTAAAGTCTCTATACACATACCTTTGTCGTCTTCCTTGTCGCAATCTCCCGCTATAATCCGAAATTGATTGCTTATCGTATTGCTGTTTCTACCCGCTGGATTTCCGCGTGGGAGATGGCCGCCGCTCTTTTCCCGCGTTTTTCCTCCGCGAAGAAGGCCGCTACCTGCTTTCTCCAACAAAATCCCGCGTTAGGCTGCAGAATTTCACGCTGTCAGCTCTAAATGTCGTTGACAAGCGTCCCTTTGATTGTCAGTGTTCTTGCACTTTTTCCACCGAATTTGCACTTATTGTCCGCAAGCGCCAAAAGTGCGCAAATACGCGAAAAAGGCCGAGAGAATACTCTAATTCTCGTCAGTCGTATCAACGTGGCGTACGTGCCACGCCCGACTTTCAAAATGGCGGCGGCGACGCCTCGTCTTCTCTCGGTGCTTTTATCGCTTATTTTCGTACTTTTCCTGTAGCAACCGTAACTGCTGGCACTTCCGCACTAAAATTTTAGTCGCAAAGAGCACTCTAGGTGCGCGAACAAGCGATTATCGCGTGAAGAAACGGCCAAATCGCGATATATTGCGTACGTGCCACGGCTACGTGGCAATATGTCGGCGGTAACGTCTTTTTTCCTTCGGTCGATTTTCACTCGTTTTCACACTTCACTTGCACTTTTCCGCCACAAGCTTTACACAGATGTTGGCGCGCGTAAACCCGGAGCACTGGGAAGTGTTCCACACAACTTTCCAGCTTCTACGACCGAAAACGTCGACTCGAAGCCAGCTCCACTTCACCCGCGCGAACAAAGGGAAGCGCAAAGCGTATTCTCCCTTTATTTCCGCAAATACTGTTACTAACTTCCAGTTTTTACACTGGAAGTGTTCACAAACCGCCTTGGAAGGATATAAACAAGAGTTTATATCCTTTTCTCCGAAAAAGTCGCGCCGATCAACTTAGGTAGCGGAGCACAGCGAAACACGTCTGCTCTCTACGGCTGCTCGAACGAGACTCCAACGTAATATAACCTAACCTAACCCAACCTAACCTTTCGGCGCTATTATTTGACAACATTCCTGGCGAGTTGGCCTCTACGTCTCCGTGGGACCTTCATATACATCAATAACGTAATATAACCTAACTTAACCCAACCTAACCTTTCGGCGCTATTATTTGACAACATTCCTGGCGGGTTGGCCTCTACGTCTCCGTGGGACCTTCATATACATCAATAACGTAATATAACCTAACCTAACCCAACCTAACCTTTCGGCGCTATTATTTGACAACATTCCTGGCGAGTTGGCCTCTACGTCTCCGTGGGACCTTCATATACATCAATAACGTAATATAACCTAACTTAACCCAACCTAACCTTTCGGCGCTATTATTTGACAACATTCCTGGCGGGTTGGCCTCTACGTCTCCGTGGCACCTTCATATACATCAATAACGTAATATAACCTAACCTAACCCAACCTAACCTTTCGGCGCTATTATTTGACCACATTCCTGTCGAGTTGGCCTCTACGTCTCCGTGGGACTTTTATATACATCAATAGCGTAATATAACCTAACCTAACACAACCTAACATCTCGGTACTAATATTTGACAACATTCCTGGCGAGTTGGACTCTACGTCTCCGTGGGAACTTTATATATATCAATAGCGTAATATAACCTAACCTAACCCAACCTAACACCTCGGCGGTAATATTTGACAACATTCCTGGCGAGTTGGCCTCTACGTCTCCGTAGGGCCTTATATACATCAATAACGTAATATAACCTAACCTAACACAACCCAACCTCTCGGCACTAATATTTGACAACATTCCTGGCGAGTTGGCCTCTACGTTTCCGTGGGGCTTTTATATACATCAATAACGTAATATAACCTAACCTAACCCAAAGTAACGTCTCAGCGCTATTATTTGACAACATTCCTGGCGAGTTGGCCTCTACGTATCCGTGGGACTTTTATATACATCAATAACGTAATATAACCTAACCTAATCCAACCTAACCTTTCGGCGCTATTATTTGACAACATTCCTGGCTTGTTGGCCTCTACGTCTCCGTGGGGCCTTCATATACATCAAAAACGTAATATAACCTATCCTAACCCAACCTAACATCTCGGCGGTAATATTTGACAACATTCCTGGCGAGTTGGTCTCTACGTCTCCGTAGGGCCTTATATACATCAATAACGTAATATAACCTAACCTAACACAACCCAACCTCTCGGCACTAATATTTGACAACATTCCTGGCGAGTTGGCCTCTACGTTTCCGTGGGGCTTTTATATACATCAATAACGTAATATAACCTAACCTAACCCAAAGTAACGTCTCAGCGCTATTATTTGACAACATTCCTGGCGAGTTGGCCTCTACGTATCCGTGGGACTTTTATATACATCAATAACGTAATATAACCTAACCTAATCCAACCTAACCTTTCGGCGCTATTATTTGACAACATTCCTGGCTTGTTGGCCTCTACGTCTCCGTGGGGCCTTCATATACATCAAAAACGTAATATAACCTATCCTAACCCAACCTAACATCTCGGCGGTAATATTTGACAACATTCCTGGCGAGTTGGCCTCTACGTCTCCGTGGGGCCTTTATATACATCAATAACGTAATATAACATAACCTAACACAACCCAAAGTCTCGGCACTAATATTTGACAACATTCCTGGCGAGTTGGCCTCTACGTTTCCGTGGGGCTTTTATATACATCAATAACGTAATATAACCTAACCTAACCCAACCTAACATCTCGGCGGTAATATTTGACAACATTCCTGGCGAGTTGGCCTCTACGTCTCCGTGGGACCTTCATATACATCAATAATGTAATATAACCTAACCTAACCCAACCTAATCTTTCGGCGCTATTATTTGACCACATTCCTGGCTTGTTGGCCTCTACGTCTCCGTGGGACATTCATATCCATCAATAACGTAACATAACCTGACCTAACCCAACCTAACCTTTCGGCGCTATTATTTGACAACATTCCTGGCGAGTTGGCCTCTACGTCTCCGTGGGACTTTTATATACATCAGTAGCGTAATATAACCTAACCTAACCCAACCTAAGATCTCGGCGCTAATATTTGACAACATTCCTGTCGAGTTGGCCTCTACGTCTCCGTGGGGCCTTCATACACATCAAAAACGTAATATAACCTAACCTAACCCAACCTAACATCTCGGCGGTAATATTTGACAACATTCCTGGCGAGTTGGCCTCTACGTCTCCGTGGGACTTTTATATACATCAATAACGTAATATAACCTAACCTAATCCAACCTAACCTTTCGGCGCTATTATTTGACAACATTCCTGGCGAGTTGGCCTCTACGTCTCCGTGGGAATTTTATATATATCAATAGCGTAATAGAACCTAACCTAACCCAACCTAACACCTCGGCGGTAATATTTGACAACATTACTGGCGAGTTGGCCTCTACGTCTCCGTAGGGCCTTATATATATCAATAACATAATATAACCTAACCTAGAACAACCCAACCTCTCGGCACTAATATTTGACAACATTCCTCGCGAGTTGGCCTCTACGTTTCCGTGGGGCTTTTATATACATCAATAACGTAATATAACCTAACCTAACCCGAAGTAACGTCTCGGAGGTAATGTTTAACCACATTCCTGGCTTGTTGGCCTCTACGTTTCCGTGAGACCTTTATATACATCAATAACGTAATATAACCTAACCTAACCCAACCTAACATCTCGGCGGTAATAGTTGACAACATTCCTGGCGAATTGGCCTCTACGTCTCCGTGAGACTTTCATATCCATCAATAACGTAATATAACATTATATAAACCAACCTAACCTCTCGGCGCTATTATTTGACAACATTCCTGGCGAGTTGGCCTCTACGTGTCCGTGGGACTTTTATATACATCAATAACGTAATATAACCTAACCTAACCCAACCTAACCTTTCGGCGCTATTATTTGACAACATTCCTGGCTTGTTGGCCTCTACGTCTCCGTGGGGCCTTCATATACATCAAAAACATAATATAACCTATCCTAACCCAACCTAACATCTCGGCGGTAATATTTGACAACATTCCTGGCGAGTTGGCCTCTACGTCTCCGTGGGGCCTTTATATACATCAATAACGTAATATAACATAACCTAACACAACCCAAAGTCTCGGCGCTAATATTTGACAACATTCCTGGCGAGTTGGCCTCTACGTTTCCGTGGGGCTTTTATATACATCAATAACGTAATATAACCTAACCTAACCCAACCTAACATCTCGGCGGTAATATTTGACAACATTCCTGGCGAGTTGGCCTCTACGTCTCCGTGGGACCTTCATATACATCAATAACGTAATATAACCTAACCTAACCCAACCTAATCTTTCGGCGCTATTATTTGACCACATTCCTGGCTTGTTGGCCTCTACGTCTCCGTGGGACATTCATATCCATCAATAACGTAATATAACCTGACCTAACCCAACCTAACCTTTCGGCGCTATTATTTGACAACATTCCTGGCGAGTTGGCCTCTACGTCTCCGTGGGACTTTTATATACATCAGTAGCGTAATATAACCTAACCTAACCCAACCTAACCTTTCGGCGCTATTATTTGACAACATTCCTGGCTAGTTGGCCTCTACGTCTCCGTGGGACCTTCCTATACATCAATAACGTAATATAACCTAACCTAACCCAACCTAACATTTCGGCGCTATTATTTGACCACATTCCTGGCTTGTTGGCCTCTACGTCTCCGTGGGACTTTTATTAACATCAATAGCGTAATATAACCTAACCTAACACAACCTAACATCTCGGTACTAATATTTGACAACATTCCTGGCGAGTTGGACTCTACGTCTCCGTGGGAATTTTATATATATCAATAGCGTAATATAACCTAACCTAACCCAACCTAACACCTCGGCGGTAATATTTGACAACATTCCTGGCGAGTTGGCCTCTACGTCTCCGCAGGGCCTTATATACATCAATAACGTAATATAACCTAACCTAACACAACCCAACCTCTCGGCACTAATATTTGACAACATTCCTGGCGAGTTGGCCTCTACATTTCCGTGGGGCTTTTATATACATCAATAACGTAATATAACATAACCTAACCCAAAGTAACGTCTCGGAGGTAATGTTTAACCACATTCCTGGCTTGTTGGCCTCTACGTTTCCGTGAGATCTTTATATACATCAATAACGTAATATAACCTAACCTAACCCAACCTAACATCTCGGCGCTAATATTTGACAACATTCCTGGCGAGTTGGCGTTTACGTCTCCGTGAGACCTTCATATCCATCAATAACGCAATATAACCTAACTTAACCCAACCTAACCTTTCGGCGCTATTATTTGACAACATTCCTGGCGAGTTGGCCTCTACGTCTCCGAGGGACTTTTATATACATCAATAACGTAATATAACCTAACCTAACCCAACCTAACCTTTCGGCGCTATTATTTGACAACATTACTGGGGAGTTGGCCTTTACGTATCCGTGGGACTTTTATATACATCAATAACGTAATATAACCTAACCTAATCCAACCTAACCTTTCGGAGCTATTATTTGACAACATTCCTGGCTTGTTGGCCTCTACGTCTCCGTGGGACTTTTATATACATCAATAGCGTAATATAACCTAACCTAACCCAACCTAAGATCTCGACACTAATATTTGACAACATTCCTGTCGAGTTGGCTTCTACGTCTCCGTGAGGCCTTCATATACATGAAAAACGTAATATAACCTAACCCAACGTAACATCTCGAGTGTAATATTTGACAACATTCCTAGCTTGTTGGCCTCTACGTCTCCGTGGGACATTCAAATCCATTAATAACGTAATTTAACCTAAAATAACCCAACGTAACATTTCGGCTGTAATATTTCACAACATTCCTGGCTTGTTGGCCTCTATGTTTCCGTGGGACCTTTATATACATCAATAACGTAAAATAACCTAACCTAACCCAACCTAACATCTCGGCGGTAATATTTGACAACATTCCTGGCGAGTTGGCCTCTACGTCTCCGTGGGACCTTCATATACATCAATAACGTAATATAACCTAACCTAACCCAACCTAATCTTTCGGCGCTATTATTTGACCACATTCCTGGCTTGTTGGCCTCTACGTCTCCGTGGGACATTCATATCCATCAATAACGTAATATAACCTGACCTAACCCAACGTAACCTTTCGGCGCTATTATTTGACAACATTCCTGGCGAGTTGGCCTCTACGTCTCCGTGGGACTTTTATATACATCAGTAGCGTAATATAACCTAACCTAACCCAACCTAAGATCTCGGCGCTAATATTTGACAACATTCCTGTCGAGTTGGCCTCTACGTCTCCGTGGGGCCTTCATACACATCAAAAACGTAATATAACCTAACCTAACCCAACCTAACATCTCGGCGGTAATATTTGACAACATTCCTGGCGAGTTGGCCTCTACGTCTCCGTGGGACTTTTATATACATCAATAACGTAATATAACCTAACCTAATCCAACCTAACCTTTCGGCGCTATTATTTGACAACATTCCTGGCGAGTTGGCCTCTACGTCTCCGTGGGAATTTTATATATATCAATAGCGTAATAGAACCTAACCTAACCCAACCTAACACCTCGGCGGTAATATTTGACAACATTCCTGGCGAGTTGGCCTCTACGTCTCCGTAGGGCCTTATATATATCAATAACATAATATAACCTAACCTAGAACAACCCAACCTCTCGGCACTAATATTTGACAACATTCCTCGCGAGTTGGCCTCTACGTTTCCGTGGGGCTTTTATATACATCAATAACGTAATATAACCTAACCTAACCCGAAGTAACGTCTCGGAGGTAATGTTTAACCACATTCCTGGCTTGTTGGCCTCTACGTTTCCGTGAGACCTTTATATACATCAATAACGTAATATAACCTAACCTAACCCAACCTAACATCTCGGCGGTAATAGTTGACAACATTCCTGGCGAATTGGCCTCTACGTCTCCGTGAGACTTTCATATCCATCAATAACGTAATATAACATTATATAAACCAACCTAACCTCTCGGCGCTATTATTTGACAACATTCCTGGCGAGTTGGCCTCTACGTGTCCGTGGGACTTTTATATACATCAATAACGTAATATAACCTAACCTAACCCAACCTAACATCTCGGCGGTAATATTTGACAACATTCCTGGCGAGTTGGCCTCTACGTCTCCGTGGGACCTTCATATACATCAATAACGTAATATAACCTAACCTAACCCAACCTAATCTTTCGGCGCTATTATTTGACCACATTCCTGGCTTGTTGGCCTCTACGTCTCCGTGGGACATTCATATCCATCAATAACGTAATATAACCTGACCTAACCCAACCTAACCTTTCGGCGCTATTATTTGACAACATTCCTGGCGAGTTGGCCTCTACGTCTCCGTGGGACTTTTATATACATCAGTAGCGTAATATAACCTAACCTAACCCAACCTAACCTTTCGGCGCTATTATTTGACAACATTCCTGGCTAGTTGGCCTCTACGCCTCCGTGGGACCTTCCTATACATCAATAACGTAATATAACCTAACCTAACCCAACCTAACATTTCGGCGCTATTATTTGACCACATTCCTGGCTTGTTGGCCTCTACGTCTCCGTGGGGCCTTCATATACATCAAAAACGTAATATAACCTATCCTAACCCAACCTAACATCTCGGCGGTAATATTTGACAACATTCCTGGCGAGTTGGTCTCTACGTCTCCGTAGGGCCTTATATACATCAATAACGTAATATAACCTAACCTAACACAACCCAACCTCTCGGCACTAATATTTGACAACATTCCTGGCGAGTTGGCCTCTACGTTTCCGTGGGGCTTTTATATACATCAATAACGTAATATAACCTAACCTAACCCAAAGTAACGTCTCAGCGCTATTATTTGACAACATTCCTGGCGAGTTGGCCTCTACGTATCCGTGGGACTTTTATATACATCAATAACGTAATATAACCTAACCTAATCCAACCTAACCTTTCGGCGCTATTATTTGACAACATTCCTGGCTTGTTGGCCTCTACGTCTCCGTGGGGCCTTCATATACATCAAAAACGTAATATAACCTATCCTAACCCAACCTAACATCTCGGCGGTAATATTTGACAACATTCCTGGCGAGTTGGCCTCTACGTCTCCGTGGGGCCTTTATATACATCAATAACGTAATATAACATAACCTAACACAACCCAAAGTCTCGGCACTAATATTTGACAACATTCCTGGCGAGTTGGCCTCTACGTTTCCGTGGGGCTTTTATATACATCAATAACGTAATATAACCTAACCTAACCCAAAGTAACGTCTCGGAGGTAATGTTTAACCACATTCCTGGCTTGTTGGCTTCTACGTTTCCGTGAGATCTTTATATACATCAATAACGTAATATAACCTAACCTAACCCAACCTAACATCTCGGCGGTAATATTTGACAACATTCCTGGCGAGTTGGCCTCTACGTCTCCGTGGGACCTTCATATACATCAATAACGTAATATAAACTAACCTAACCCAACCTAATCTTTCGGCGCTATTATTTGACCACATTCCTGGCTTGTTGGCCTCTACGTCTCCGTGGGACATTCATATCCATCAATAACGTAATATAACCTGACCTAACCCAACCTAACCTTTCGGCGCTATTATTTGACAACATTCCTGGCGAGTTGGCCTCTACGTCTCCGTGGGACTTTTATATACATCAGTAGCGTAATATAACCTAACCTAACCCAACCTAAGATCTCGGCGCTAATATTTGACAACATTCCTGTCGAGTTGGCCTCTACGTCTCCGTGGGGCCTTCATACACATCAAAAACGTAATATAACCTAACCTAACCCAACCTAACATCTCGGCGGTAATATTTGACAACATTCCTGGCGAGTTGGCCTCTACGTCTCCGTGGGACTTTTATATACATCAATAACGTAATATAACCTAACCTAATCCAACCTAACCTTTCGGCGCTATTATTTGACAACATTCCTGGCGAGTTGGCCTCTACGTCTCCGTGGGAATTTTATATATATCAATAGCGTAATAGAACCTAACCTAACCCAACCTAACACCTCGGCGGTAATATTTGACAACATTCCTGGCGAGTTGGCCTCTACGTCTCCGTAGGGCCTTATATATATCAATAACATAATATAACCTAACCTAGAACAACCCAACCTCTCGGCACTAATATTTGACAACATTCCTCGCGAGTTGGCCTCTACGTTTCCGTGGGGCTTTTATATACATCAATGACGTAATATAACCTAACCTAACCCGAAGTAACGTCTCGGAGGTAATGTTTAACCACATTCCTGGCTTGTTGGCCTCTACGTTTCCGTGAGACCTTTATATACATCAATAACGTAATATAACCTAACCTAACCCAACCTAACATCTCGGCGGTAATAGTTGACAACATTCCTGGCGAATTGGCCTCTACGTCTCCGTGAGACTTTCATATCCATCAATAACGTAATATAACATTATATAAACCAACCTAACCTCTCGGCGCTATTATTTGACAACATTCCTGGCGAGTTGGCCTCTACGTGTCCGTGGGACTTTTATATACATCAATAACGTAATATAACCTAACCTAACCCAACCTAACCTTTCGGCGCTATTATTTGACAACATTCCTGGCTTGTTGGCCTCTACGTCTCCGTGGGGCCTTCATATACATCAAAAACATAATATAACCTATCCTAACCCAACCTAACATCTCGGCGGTAATATTTGACAACATTCCTGGCGAGTTGGCCTCTACGTCTCCGTGGGGCCTTTATATACATCAATAACGTAATATAACATAACCTAACACAACCCAAAGTCTCGGCGCTAATATTTGACAACATTCCTGGCGAGTTGGCCTCTACGTTTCCGTGGGGCTTTTATATACATCAATAACGTAATATAACCTAACCTAACCCAACCTAACATCTCGGCGGTAATATTTGACAACATTCCTGGCGAGTTGGCCTCTACGTCTCCGTGGGACCTTCATATACATCAATAACGTAATATAACCTAACCTAACCCAACCTAATCTTTCGGCGCTATTATTTGACCACATTCCTGGCTTGTTGGCCTCTACGTCTCCGTGGGACATTCATATCCATCAATAACGTAATATAACCTGACCTAACCCAACCTAACCTTTCGGCGCTATTATTTGACAACATTCCTGGCGAGTTGGCCTCTACGTCTCCGTGGGACTTTTATATACATCAGTAGCGTAATATAACCTAACCTAACCCAACCTAACCTTTCGGCGCTATTATTTGACAACATTCCTGGCTAGTTGGCCTCTACGTCTCCGTGGGACCTTCCTATACATCAATAACGTAATATAACCTAACCTAACCCAACCTAACATTTCGGCGCTATTATTTGACCACATTCCTGGCTTGTTGGCCTCTACGTCTCCGTGGGACTTTTATTAACATCAATAGCGTAATATAACCTAACCTAACACAACCTAACATCTCGGTACTAATATTTGACAACATTCCTGGCGAGTTGGACTCTACGTCTCCGTGGGAATTTTATATATATCAATAGCGTAATATAACCTAACCTAACCCAACCTAACACCTCGGCGGTAATATTTGACAACATTCCTGGCGAGTTGGCCTCTACGTCTCCGCAGGGCCTTATATACATGAATAACGTAATATAACCTAACCTAACACAACCCAACCTCTCGGCACTAATATTTGACAACATTCCTGGCGAGTTGGCCTCTACATTTCCGTGGGGCTTTTATATACATCAATAACGTAATATAACCTAACCTAACCCAAAGTAACGTCTCGGAGGTAATGTTCAACCACATTCCCGGCTTGTTGGCCTCTACGTTTCCGTGAGATCTTTATATACATCAATAACGTAATATAACCTAACCTAACCCAACCTAACATCTCGGCGCTAATATTTGACAACATTCCTGGCGAGTTGGCGTTTACGTCTCCGTGAGACCTTCATATCCATCAATAACGTAATATAACCTAACTTAACCCAACCTAACCTTTCGGCGCTATTATTTGACAACATTCCTGGCGAGTTGGCCTCTACGTCTCCGAGGGACTTTTATATACATCAATAACGTAATATAACCTAACCTAACCCAACCTAACCTTTCGGCGCTATTATTTGACAACATTACTGGGGAGTTGGCCTTTACGTATCCGTGGGACTTTTATATACATCAATAACGTAATATAACCTAACCTAATCCAACCTAACCTTTCGGAGCTATTATTTGACAACATTCCTGGCTTGTTGGCCTCTACGTCTCCGTGGGACTTTTATATACATCAATAGCGTAATATAACCTAACCTAACCCAACCTAAGATCTCGACACTAATATTTGACAACATTCCTGTCGAGTTGGCTTCTACGTCTCCGTGAGGCCTTCATATACATGAAAAACGTAATATAACCTAACCCAACGTAACATCTCGAGTGTAATATTTGACAACATTCCTAGCTTGTTGGCCTCTACGTCTCCGTGGGACATTCAAATCCATTAATAACGTAATTTAACCTAAAATAACCCAACGTAACATTTCGGCTGTAATATTTCACAACATTCCTGGCTTGTTGGCCTCTATGTTTCCGTGGGACCTTTATATACATCAATAACGTAAAATAACCTAACCTAACCCAACCTAACATCTCGGCGGTAATATTTGACAACATTCCTGGCGAGTTGGCCTCTACGTCTCCATGAGACCTTCATATCCATCAATAACGTAATATAACCTTATATAACCCAACCTAACCTCTCGGCGCTAGTATTTGACAACGTTCCTGTTGAGTTGGCCTCTACGTCTCCGAGGGACTTTTATATACATCAATAACGTAATATAACCTAACCTAACCCAACCTAACCTTTCGGCGCTATTATTTGACAACATTACTGGCGAGTTGGCCTCTACGTCTCCGTGGGACTTTTATATACATTAATAACGTAATATAACCTAACCTAACCCAACCTAACCTTTCGGCGCTATTATTTGACAACATTCCTGGCGAGTTGGCCTCTACGTCTCCGTGGGACATTTATATACATCAATAGCGTAATATAACCTATCCTAACCCAACCTAAGATCTCGGAGATATTATTTGACAACATTCCTGTCGAGTTGGCCTCTATGTCTCCGTGGGACTTTTATATACATCAATAGCGTAATATAACCTAACCTAACACAACCTAACATCTCGGTACTAATATTTGACAACATTCCTGGCGAGTTGGACTCTACGTCTCCGTGTGAATTTTATATATGTCAATAGCGTAATATAACCTAACCTAACCCAACCTAACACCTCGGCGGTAATATTTGACAACATTCCTGGCGAGTTGGTCTCTACGTCTCCGTAGGGCCTTATATACATCAATAACGTAATATAACCTAACCTAACACAACCCAACCTCTCGGCACTAACATTTGACAACATTCCTGGCGAGTTGGCCTCTACGTTTCCGTGGGGCTTTTATATACATCAATAACGTAATATAACCTAACCGAACCCAAGTAACGTCTCCGAGGTAATGTTTAACCACATTCCTGGCTTGTTGGCCTCTACGTTTCCGTGCGACCTTTATATACATCAATTACGTAATATAACCTAACCTAACCCAACCTAACATCTCGGCGGTAATATTTGACAACGTTCCTGTTGAGTTGGCCTCTACGTCTCCGAGGGACTTTTATATACATCAATAACGTAATATAACCTAACCTAACCCAACCTAACCTTTCGGCGCTATTATTTGACAACATTACTGGCGAGTTGGCCTCTACGTCTCCGTGGGACTTTTATATACATTAATAACGTAATATAACCTAACCTAACCCAACCTAACCTTTCGGCGCTATTATTTGACAACATTCCTGGCGAGTTGGCCTCTACGTCTCCGTGGGACCTTCATATACATCAATAACGTAATATAACCTAACCTAACCCAACCTAACCTTTCGGCGCTATTATTTGACCACATTCCTGGCTTGTTGGCCTCTACGTCTCCGTGGGACATTTATATACATCAATAGCGTAATATAACCTATCCTAACCCAACCTAAGATCTCGGAGATATTATTTGACAACATTCCTGTCGAGTTGGCCTCTATGTCTCCGTGGGACTTTTATATACATCAATAGCGTAATATAACCTAACCTAACACAACCTAACATCTCGGTACTAATATTTGACAACATTCCTGGCGAGTTGGACTCTACGTCTCCGTGTGAATTTTATATATGTCAATAGCGTAATATAACCTAACCTAACCCAACCTAACACCTCGGCGGTAATATTTGACAACATTCCTGGCGAGTTGGTCTCTACGTCTCCGTAGGGCCTTATATACATCAATAACGTAATATAACCTAACCTAACACAACCCAACCTCTCGGCACTAACATTTGACAACATTCCTGGCGAGTTGGCCTCTACGTTTCCGTGGGGCTTTTATATACATCAATAACGTAATATAACCTAACCGAACCCAAGTAACGTCTCCGAGGTAATGTTTAACCACATTCCTGGCTTGTTGGCCTCTACGTTTCCGTGCGACCTTTATATACATCAATTACGTAATATAACCTAACCTAACCCAACCTAACATCTCGGCGGTAATAGTTGACAACATTCCTGGCGAATTGGCCTCTACGTCTCCGTGGGACTTTTATATACATCAATAACGTAATATAAACTAACCTAACCCAACCTAACCTTTCGGCGCTATTATTTGACAACATTACTGGCGAGTTGGCCTCTACGTCTCCGTGGGACTTTTATATACATCAATAGCGTAATATAACCTAACCTATCCCAACCTACGATCTCGGCGATATTATTTGACAACATTCCTGTCGAGTTGGCCTCTACGTCTCCGTGGGACTTTTTTATACATCAATAGCGTAATATAACCTAACCTAACACAACCTAACATCTCGGTACTAATATTTGACAACATTCCTGGCGAGTTGGACTCTACGTCTCCGTGGGAATTTTATATACATCAATAGCGTAATATAACCTAACCTAACCCAACCTAACACCTCGGCGGTAATATTTGACAACATTCCTGGCGAGTTGGCCTCTACGTCTCCGTAGGGCCTTATATACATCAATAACGTAATATAACCTAACCTAACACAAACCAACCTCTCGGCACTAATATTTGACACCATTCCTGGCGAGTTGGCCTCTACGTTTCCGTGGGGCTTTTATATACATCAATAACGTAATATAACCTAACCTAACCCAAAGTAACGTCTCGGAGGTAATGTTTAACCACATTCCTGGCTTGTTGGCCTCTACGTTTCCGTGAGATCTTTATATACATCAATAACGTAATATAACCTAACCTAACCCAACCTAACATCTCGGCGCTAATATTTGACAACATTCCTGGCGAGTTGGCGTCTACGTCCCCGTGAGACCTTCATATCCATCAATAACGTAATATAACCTTATATAACCCAACCTAACCTCTCGGCGCTATTATTTGACAACATTCCTGGCGAGTTGGCCTTTACGTATCCGTGGGACTTTTATATACATCAATAACGTAATATAACCTAACCTAATCCAACCTAACCTTTCGGAGCTATTATTTGACAACATTCCTGGCTTGTTGGCCTCTACGTCTCCGTGGGACTTTTATATACATCAATAGCGTAATATAACCTAACCTAACCCAACCTAAGATCTCGACACTAATATTTGACAACATTCCTGTCGAGTTGGCTTCTACGTCTCCGTGAGGCCTTCAGATACATGAAAAACGTAATATAACCTAACCCAACGTAACATCTCGAGTGTAATATTTGACAACATTCCTAGCTTGTTGGCCTCTACGTCTCCGTGGGACATTCATATCCATTAATAACGTAATTTAACCTAAAATAACCCAACGTAACATTTCGGCTGTAATATTTCACAACATTCCTGGCTTGTTGGCCTCTATGTTTCCGTGGGACCTTTATATACATCAATAACGTAAAATAACCTAACCTAACCCAACCTAACATCTCGGCGGTAATATTTGACAACGTTCCTGTTGAGTTGGCCTCTACGTCTCCGAGGGACTTTTATATACATCAATAACGTAATATAACCTAACCTAACCCAACCTAACCTTTCGGCGCTATTATTTGACAACATTACTGGCGAGTTGGCCTCTACGTCTCCGTGGGACTTTTATATACATTAATAACGTAATATAACCTAACCTAACCCAACCTAACCTTTCGGCGCTATTATTTGACAACATTCCTGGCGAGTTGGCCTCTACGTCTCCGTGGGACCTTCATATACATCAATAACGTAATATAACCTAACCTAACCCAACCTAACCTTTCGGCGCTATTATTTGACCACATTCCTGGCTTGTTGGCCTCTACGTCTCCGTGGGACATTTATATACATCAATAGCGTAATATAACCTATCCTAACCCAACCTAAGATCTCGGAGATATTATTTGACAACATTCCTGTCGAGTTGGCCTCTATGTCTCCGTGGGACTTTTATATACATCAATAGCGTAATATAACCTAACCTAACACAACCTAACATCTCGGTACTAATATTTGACAACATTCCTGGCGAGTTGGACTCTACGTCTCCGTGTGAATTTTATATATGTCAATAGCGTAATATAACCTAACCTAACCCAACCTAACACCTCGGCGGTAATATTTGACAACATTCCTGGCGAGTTGGTCTCTACGTCTCCGTAGGGCCTTATATACATCAATAACGTAATATAACCTAACCTAACACAACCCAACCTCTCGGCACTAACATTTGACAACATTCCTGGCGAGTTGGCCTCTACGTTTCCGTGGGGCTTTTATA
Source organism: Xylocopa violacea (assembly GCA_963969225.1). Lineage (NCBI taxonomy): Eukaryota > Metazoa > Arthropoda > Insecta > Hymenoptera > Apidae > Xylocopa > Xylocopa violacea. The sequence goes on along the minus strand of CAXAJV010000135.1, from coordinate 3,650,135 downwards.
TACATCAATAACGTAATATAACCTAACCGAACCCAAGTAACGTCTCCGAGGTAATGTTTAACCACATTCCTGGCTTGTTGGCCTCTACGTTTCCGTGCGACCTTTATATACATCAATTACGTAATATAACCTAACCTAACCCAACCTAACATCTCGGCGGTAATAGTTGACAACATTCCTGGCGAATTGGCCTCTACGTCTCCGTGGGACTTTTATATACATCAATAACGTAATATAAACTAACCTAACCCAACCTAACCTTTCGGCGCTATTATTTGACAACATTACTGGCGAGTTGGCCTCTACGTCTCCGTGGGACTTTTATATACATCAATAACGTAATATAAACTAACCTAACCCAACCTAACCTTTCGGCGCTATTATTTGACAACATTACTGGCGAGTTGGCCTCTACGTCTCCGTGGGACTTTTATATACATCAATAGCGTAATATAACCTAACCTAACCCAACCTACGATCTCGGCGATATTATTTGACAACATTCCTGTCGAGTTGGCCTCTACGTCTCCGTGGGACTTTTTTATACATCAATAGCGTAATATAACCTAACCTAACACAACCTAACATCTCGGTACTAATATTTGACAACATTCCTGGCGAGTTGGACTCTACGTCTCCGTGTGAATTTTATATATGTCAATAGCGTAATATAACCTAACCTAACCCAACCTAACACCTCGGCGGTAATATTTGACAACATTCCTGGCGAGTTGGTCTCTACGTCTCCGTAGGGCCTTATATACATCAATAACGTAATATAACCTAACCTAACACAAACCAACCTCTCGGCACTAATATTTGACACCATTCCTGGCGAGTTGGCCTCTACGTTTCCGTGGGGCTTTTATATACATCAATAACGTAATATAACCTAACCTAACCCAAAGTAACGTCTCGGAGGTAATGTTTAACCACATTCCTGGCTTGTTGGCCTCTACGTTTCCGTGAGATCTTTATATACATCAATAACGTAATATAACCTAACCTAACCCAACCTAACATCTCGGCGCTAATATTTGACAACATTCCTGGCGAGTTGGCGTCTACGTCCCCGTGAGACCTTCATATCCATCAATAACGTAATATAACCTTATATAACCCAACCTAACCTCTCGGCGCTAGTATTTGACAACATTCCTGTTGAGTTGGCCTCTACGTCTCCGAGGGACTTTTATATACATCAATAACGTAATATAACCTAACCTAACCCAACCTAACCTTTCGGCGCTATTATTTGACAACATTACTGGCGAGTTGGCCTCTACGTCTCCGTGGGACTTTTATATACATTAAAAACGTAATATAACCTAACCTAACCCAACCTAACCTTTCGGCGCTATTATTTGACAACATTCCTGGCTTGTTAGCCTCTACGTCTCCGTGGGACTTTTATATACATCAATAGCGTAATATAACCTAACCTAACCCAACCTAAGATCTCGACACTAATATTTGACAACATTTCTGTCGAGTTGGCTTCTACGTCTCCGTGAGGCCTTCATATACATGAAAAACGTAATATAACCTAACCTAACCCAACGTAACATCTCGAGTGTAATATTTGACAACATTCCTAGCTTGTTGGCCTCTACGTCTCCGTGGGACATTCATATCCATCAATAACGTAATTTAACCTAAAATAACCCAACGTAACATTTCGGCTGTAATATTTCACAACATTCCTGGCTTGTTGGCCTCTATGTTTGCGTGGGACCTTTATATACATCAATAACGTAAAATAACCTAACCTATCCCAACCTAACATCTCGGCGGTAATATTTGACAACATTCCTGGCGAGTTGGCCTCTACGTCTCCATGAGACCTTCATATCCATCAATAACGTAATATAACCTTATATAACCCAACCTAACCTCTCGGCGCTATTATTTGACAACATTCCTGGCGAGTTGGCCTTTACGTATCCGTGGGACTTTTATATACATCAATAACGTAATATAACCTAACCTAATCCAACCTAACCTTTCGGAGCTATTATTTGACAACATTACTGGCGAGTTGGCCTCTACGTCTCCGTGGGACTTTTATATACATCAATAACGTAATATAACCTAACCTAACCCAACCTAACCTTTCGGCGCTATTATTTGACAACATTCCTGGCGAGTTGGCCTCTACGTCTCCGTGGGACCTTCATATACATCAATAACGTAATATAACCTAACCTAACCCAATCTAACCTTTCGGCGCTATTATTTGACCACATTCCTGGCTTGTTGGCCTCTACGTCTCCGTGGGACTTTTATATACATCAATAGCGTAATATAACCTAACCTAACCCAACCTACGATCTCGGCGATATTATTTGACAACATTCCTGTCGAGTTGGCATCTACGTCTCCGTGGGAATTTTATATATATCAATAGCGTAATATAACCTAACCTAACCCAACCTAACACCTCGGCGGTAATATTTGACAACATTCCTGGCGAGTTGGCCTCTACGTCTCCGTAGGGCCTTATATACATCAATAACGTAATATAACCTAACCTAACACAACCCAACCTCTCGGCACTAAGATTTGACAACATTCCTGGCGAGTTGGCCTCTACGTCTCCGTGGGAATTTTATATACATCAATAGCCTAATATAACCTAACCTAACCCAACCTACGATCTCGGCGATATTATTTGACAACATTCCTGTCGAGTTGGCCTCTACGTCTCCGTGGGACTTTTATATACATCAATAGCGTAATATAACCTAACCTAACACAACCTAACATATCGGTACTAATATTTGACAACATTCCTGGCGAGTTGGACTCTACGTCTCCGTGGGAATTTTATATATGTCAATAGCGTAATATAACCTAACCTAACCCAACCTAACACCTCGGCGGTAATATTTGACAACATTCCTGGCGAGTTGGTCTCTACGTCTCCGTAGGGCCTTATATACATCAATAACGTAATATAACCTAACCTAACACAACCCAACCTCTCGGCACTAACATTTAACAACATTCCTGGCGAGTTGGCCTCTACGTTTCCGTGGGGCTTTTATATACATCAATAACGTAGTATAACCTAACCTAACCCAAGTAACGTCTCGGAGGTAATGTTTAACCACATTCCTGGCGAGTTGGCCTCTACGTCTCCGCGGGACCTTCATATACATCAATAACGTTATATAACCTAACCTAACCCAACCTAACCTTTCGGCGCTATTATTTGACAACATTCCTGGCGAGTTGGCCTCTACGTCTCCGTGGGACTTTTATATACATCAATAACGTAATATAACCTAACCTAACCCAGCCTAACCTTTCGGCGCTATTATTTGACAACATTACTGGCGAGGTGGCCTCTACGTCTCCGTGGGACTTTTATATACATCAATAACGTAATATAACCTAACCTAACCCAACCTAACATCGCGGTACTAATATTTGACAACATTCCTGGCGAGTTGGACTCTACGTCTCCGTGGGAATTTTATATATATCCATAGCGTAATATAACCTAACCTAACCCAACCTAACACCTCGGCGGTAATATTTGACAACATTCCTGGCGAGTTGGCCTCTACGTCTCCGTAGGGCCTTATATACATCAATAACGTAATATAACCTAACCTAACACAACCCAACCTCTCGGCACTAATATTTGACAACATTCCTGGCGAGTTGGACTCTACGTCTCCGTGGGAATTTTATATATATCAATAGCGTAATATAACCTAACCTAACCCAACCTAACATCTCGGCGGTAACAGTTGTCAACATTCCTGGCGAATTGGCCTCTACGTCTCCGTGGGACTTTTATATACATCAATAACGTAATATAACCTAACCTAACCCAACCTAACCTTTCGGCGCTATTATTTGACAACATTCCTGGCGGGTTGGCCTCTACGTCTCCGTGGGACCTTCATATACATAAATAACGTAATATAACCTAACCTAACCCAACCCAAACTCTCGGTACTAATATTTGACAACATTCCTGGCGAGTTGGCCTCTACGTCTCCGCGGGACCTTCATATACATCAATAACGTTATATAACCTAACCTAACCCAACCTAACACCTCGGCGGTAATATTTGACAACATTCCTGGCGAGTTGGTCTCTACGTCTCCGTAGGGCCGTATATACATCAATAACGTAATATAACCTAACCTAACACACCCCAACCTCTCGGCACTAACATTTAACAACATTCCTGGCGAGTTGGCCTCTACGTTTCCGTGGGGCTTTTATATACATCAATAACGTAGTATAACCTAACCTAACCCAAGTAACGTCTCGGAGGTAATGTTTAACCACATTTCTGGCTTGTTGGCCTCTACGTTTCCGTGAGACCTTTATATACATCAATTACGTAATATAACCTAACCTAACCCAACCTAACCTTTCGGCGCTATTATTTGACAACATTCCTGGCGGATTGGCCTCTACGTCTCCGTGGGACCTTCATATACATAAATAACATAATATAACCTAACCTAACCCAACCCAAACTCTCGGTACTAATATTTGACAACATTCCTGGCGAGTTGGCCTCTACGTCTCCGCGGGACCTTCATATACATCAATAACGTTATATAACCTAACCTAACCCAACCTAACCTTTCGGCGCTATTATTTGAACACATTCCTGGCTTGTTGGCCTCTACGTCTCCGTGGGACTTTTATATACATCAATAGCGTAATATAACCTAACCTAACCCAACCTACGATCTCGGCGATATTATTTGACAACATTCCTGTCGAGTTGGCCTCTACGTCTCCGTGGGACTTTTTTATACATCAATAGCGTAATATAACCTAACCTAACACACCCTAACATCTCGGTACTAATATTTGACAACATTCCTGGCGAGTTGGACTCTACGTCTCCGTGGGAATTTTATATATATCAATAGCGTAATATAACCTAACCTAACCCAACCTAACACCTCGGCGGTAATATTTGACAACATTCCTGGCGAGTTGGCGTCTACGTCTCCGTGAGACCTTCATATCCATCAATAACGTAATATAACCTAACTTAACCCAACCTAACCTTTCGGCGCTATTATTTGACAACATTCCTGGCGAGTTGGCCTCTACGTCTCCGTGGGACTTTTATATACATCAATAACGTAATATAACCTAACCTAACCCAACCTAACCTTTCGGCGCTATTATTTGACAACATTACTTGCGAGTTGGCCTCTACGTCTCCGTGGGACTTTTATATACATCAATAACGTAATATAACCTAACCTAACCCAACCTAACCTTTCGGCGCTATTATTTGACAACATTCCTGGCGAGTTGGCCTCTACGTCTCCGTGGGACCTTCATATACATCAATAACGTAATATAACCTAACCTAACCCAACCCAAACTCTCGTTACTAATATTTGACAACATTCCTGGCGAGTCGGCCTCTACGTCTCCGAGGGACTTTTATATACATCAATAACGTAATATAACCTAACCTAACCCAACCTAATCTTTCGGCGCTATTATTTGACAACATTACTGGCGAGTTGGCCTCTACGTCTCCGTGGGACTTTTATATACATCAATAGCGTAATATAACCTAACCTAACCCAACCTACGATCTCGGCGATATTATTTGACAACATTCCTGGCGAGTTGGCCTCTACGTCTCCGTAGGGCCTTATATACATCAATAACGTAATATAACCTAACCTAACACAACCCAACCTCTCGGCACTAATATTTGACAACATTCCTGGCGAGTTGGTCTCTACGTGTCCGTAGGGCCTTATATACATCAATAACGTAATATAACCTAACCTAACACAACCCAACCTCTCGGCACTAACATTTAACAACATTCCTGGCGAGTTGGCCTCTACGTTTCCGTGGGGCTTTTATATACATCAATAACGTAGTATAACCTAACCTAACCCAAGTAACGTCTCGGAGGTAATGTTTAACCACATTCCTGGCTTGTTGGCCTCTACGTTTCCGTGAGACCTTTATATACATCAATTACGTAATATAACCTAACCTAACCTATCCTAACATCTCGGCGGGAATAGTTGGCAACATTCCTGGCGAATTGGACTCTACGTCTCCGTGGGACTTTTATATACATCAATAACGTAATATAACATAACCTAACCCAACCTAACCTTTCGGCGCTATTATTTGACAACATTCCTGGCCGGTTGGCCTCTACGTCTCCGTGGGACCTTCATATACATAAATAACGTAATATAACCTAACCTAACCCAACCCAAACTCTCGGTACTAATATTTGACAACATTCCTGGCGAGTTGGCCTCTACGTCTCCGCGGGACCTTCATATACATCAATAACGTTATATAACCTAGCCTAACCCAACCTAACCTTTCGGCGCTATTATTTGAACACATTCCTGGCTTGTTGGCCTCTACGTCTCCGTGGGACTTTTATATACATCAATAGCGTAATATAAACTAACCTAACCCAACCTACGATCTCGGCGATATTATTTGACAACATTCCTGTCGAGTTGGCCTCTACGTCTCCGTGGGACTTTTTTATACATCAATAGCGTAATATAACCTAACCTAACACAACCTAACATCTCGGTACTAATATTTGACAACATTCCTGGCGAGCTGGACTCTACGTCTCCGTGGGAATTTTATATATATCAATAGCGTAATATAACCTAACCTAACCCAACCTAACACCTCGGCGGTAATATTTGACAACATTCCTGGCGAGTTGGCGTCTACGTCTCCGTGAGACCTTCATATCCATCAATAACGTAATATAACCTAACTTAACCCAACCTAACCTTTCGGCGCTATTATTTGACAACATTCCTGGCGAGTTGGCCTCTACGTCTCCGTGGGACTTTTATATACATCAATAACGTAATATAACCTAACCTAACCCAGCCTAACCTTTCGGCGCTATTATTTGACAACATTACTGGCGAGTTGGCCTCTACGTCTCCGTGGGACTTTTATATACATCAATAACGTAATATAACCTAACCTAACCCAACCTAACATCTCGGTACTAATATTTGACAACATTCCTGGCGAGTTGGACTCTACGTCTCCGTGGGAATTTTATATATATCCATAGCGTAATATAACCTAACCTAACCCAACCTAACACCTCGGCGGTAATATTTGACAACATTCCTGGCGAGTTGGCCTCTACGTCTCCGTAGGGCCTTATATACATCAATAACGTAATATAACCTAACCTAACACAACCCAACATCTCGGCACTAATATTTGACAACATTCCTGGCGAGTTGGACTCTACGTCTCCGTGGGAATTTTATATATATCAATAGCGTAATATAACCTAACCTAACCCAACCTAACACCTCGGCGGTAATATTTGACAACATTCCTGGCGAGTTGGCGTCTACGTCTCCGTGAGACCTTTATATACATCAATTACGTAATATAACCTATCCTAACCTAACCCATCCTAACATCTCGGCGGTAATAGTTGTCAACATTCCTGGCGAATTGGCCTCTACGTCTCCGTGGGACTTTTATATACATCAATAACGTAATATAACCTAACCTAACCCAACCTAACCTTTCGGCGCTATTATTTGAACACATTCCTGGCGGGTTGGCCTCTACGTCTCCGTGGGACCTTCATATACATAAATAACGTAATATAACCTAACCTAACCCAACCTAACACCTCGGCGGTAATATTTGACAACATTCCTGGCGAGTTGGTCTCTACGTCTCCGCGGGACCTTCATATACATCAATAACGTTATATAACCTAACCTAACCCAACCTAACACCTCGGCGGTAATATTTGACAACATTCCTGGCGAGTTGGTCTCTACGTCTCCGTAGGGCCGTATATACATCAATAACGTAATATAACCTAACCTAACACACCCCAACCTCTCGGCACTAACATTTAACAACATTCCTGGCGAGTTGGCCTCTACGTTTCCGTGGGGCTTTTATATACATCAATAACGTAGTATAACCTAACCTAACCCAAGTAACGTCTCGGAGGTAATGTTTAACCACATTCCTGGCTTGTTGGCCTCTACGTTTCCGTGAGACCTTTATATACATCAATTACGTAATATAACCTAACCTAACCCAACCTAACCTTTCGGCGCTATTATTTGACAACATTCCTGGCGGATTGGCCTCTACGTCTCCGTGGGACCTTCATATACATAAATAACATAATATAACCTAACCTAACCCAACCCAAACTCTCGGTACTAATATTTGACAACATTCCTGGCGAGTTGGCCTCTACGTCTCCGCGGGACCTTCATATACATCAATAACGTTATATAACCTAACCTAACCCAACCTAACCTTTCGGCGCTATTATTTGAACACATTCCTGGCTTGTTGGCCTCTACGTCTCCGTGGGACTTTTATATACATCAATAGCGTAATATAACCTAACCTAACCCAACCTACGATCTCGGCGATATTATTTGACAACATTCTTGTCGAGTTGGCCTCTACGTCTCCGTGGGACTTTTTTATACATCAATAGCGTAATATAACCTAACCTAACACACCCTAACATCTCGGTACTAATATTTGACAACATTCCTGGCGAGTTGGACTCTACGTCTCCGTGGGAATTTTATATATATCAATAGCGTAATATAACCTAACCTAACCCAACCTAACACCTCGGCGGTAATATTTGACAACATTCCTGGCGAGTTGGCGTCTACGTCTCCGTGAGACCTTCATATCCATCAATAACGTAATATAACCTAACTTAACCCAACCTAACCTTTCGGCGCTATTATTTGACAACATTCCTGGCGAGTTGGCCTCTACGTCTCCGTGGGACTTTTATATACATCAATAACGTAATATAACCTAACCTAACCCAACCTAACCTTTCGGCGCTATTATTTGACAACATTACTTGCGAGTTGGCCTCTACGTCTCCGTGGGACTTTTATATACATCAATAACGTAATATAACCTAACCTAACCCAACCTAACCTTTCGGCGCTATTATTTGACAACATTCCTGGCGAGTTGGCCTCTACGTCTCCGTGGGACCTTCATATACATCAATAACGTAATATAACCTAACCTAACCCAACCCAAACTCTCGTTACTAATATTTGACAACATTCCTGGCGAGTCGGCCTCTACGTCTCCGAGGGACTTTTATATACATCAATAACGTAATATAACCTAACCTAACCCAACCTAATCTTTCGGCGCTATTATTTGAGAACATTACTGGCGAGTTGGCCTCTACGTCTCCGTGGGACTTTTATATACATCAATAACGTAATATAACCTAACCTAACCCAACCTAACCTTTCGGCGCTATTATTTGACAACATTCCTGGCGAGTTGGCCTCTACGTCTCCGTGGGACCTTCATATACATAAATAACGTAATATAACCTAACCTAACCCAAAGTAACGTCTCGGAGGTAATGTTTAACCACATTACTGGCTTGTTGGCCTCTACGTTTCCGTGAGATCTTTATATACATCAATAACGTAATATAACCTAACCTAACCCAACCTAACATCTCGGCGCTAATATTTGACAACATTCGTGGCGAGTTGGCCCCTACGTCTCCGTGCGGCCTTTATATACATCAATAACGTAATATAACCTAACCTCACACAACCCAACCTCTCGGCACTAACATTTGACAACATTCCTGGCGAGTTGGCCTCTACGTTTCCGTGGGGCTTTTATATACATCAATAACGTAATATAACCTAACCTAACCCAAGTAACGTCTCGGAGGTAATGTTTAACCACATTCCTGGCTTGTTGGCCTCTACGTTTCCGTGAGACCTTTATATACATCAATTACGTAATATAACCTAACCTAACCCAACCTAACATCTCGGCGGTAATAGTTGACAACATTCCTGGCGAATTGGCCTCTACGTCTCCGTGAGACCTTCATATCCATCATTTACGTAATATAACCTAACCTAACCTAACCCATCCTAACATCTCGGCGGTAATAGTTGTCAACATTCCTGGCGAATTGGCCTCTACGCCTCCGTGGGACTTTTATATACATCAATAACGTAATATAACCTAACCTAACCCAACCTAACCTTTCGGCGCTATTATTTGACAACATTCCTGGCGGGTTGGCCTCTACGTCTCCGTGGGACCTTCATATACATAAATAACGTAATATAACCTAACCTAACCCAACCCAAACTCTCGGTACTAATATTTGACAACATTCCTGGCGAGCTGGCCTCTACGTCTCCGCGGGACCTTCATATACATCAATAACGTTATATAACCTAACCTAACCCAACCTAACCTTTCGGCGCTATTATTTGAACACATTCCTGGCTTGTTGGCCTCTACGTCTCCGTGGGACTTTTATATACATCAATAGCGTAATATAACCTAACCTAACCCAACCTACGATCTCGGCGATATTATTTGACAACATTCCTGGCGAGTTGGCCTCTACGTCTCCGTAGGGCCTTATATACATCAATAACGTAATATAACCTAACCTAACACAACCCAACCTCTCGGCACTAATATTTGACAACATTCCTGGCGAGTTGGTCTCTACGTGTCCGTAGGGCCTTATATACATCAATAACGTAATATAACCTAACCTAACACAACCCAACCTCTCGGCACTAACATTTAACAACATTCCTGGCGAGTTGGCCTCTACGTTTCCGTGGGGCTTTTATATACATCAATAACGTAGTATAACCTAACCTAACCCAAGTAACGTCTCGGAGGTAATGTTTAACCACATTCCTGGCTTGTTGGCCTCTACGTTTCCGTGAGACCTTTATATACATCAATTACGTAATATAACCTAACCTAACCTATCCTAACATCTCGGCGGGAATAGTTGGCAACATTCCTGGCGAATTGGACTCTACGTCTCCGTGGGACTTTTATATACATCAATAACGTAATATAACATAACCTAACCCAACCTAACCTTTCGGCGCTATTATTTGACAACATTCCTGGCCGGTTGGCCTCTACGTCTCCGTGGGACCTTCATATACATAAATAACGTAGTATAACCTAACCTAACCCAACCCAAACTCTCGGTACTAATATTTGACAACATTCCTGGCGAGTTGGCCTCTACGTCTCCGCGGGACCTTCATATACATCAATAACGTTATATAACCTAGCCTAACCCAACCTAACCTTTCGGCGCTATTATTTGAACACATTCCTGGCTTGTTGGCCTCTACGTCTCCGTGGGACTTTTATATACATCAATAGCGTAATATAAACTAACCTAACCCAACCTACGATCTCGGCGATATTATTTGACAACATTCCTGTCGAGTTGGCCTCTACGTCTCCGTGGGACTTTTTTATACATCAATAGCGTAATATAACCTAACCTAACACAACCTAACATCTCGGTACTAATATTTGACAACATTCCTGGCGAGCTGGAATCTACGTCTCCGTGCGGCCTTTATATACATCAATAACGTAATATAACCTAACCTAACACAACCCAACCTCTCGGCACTAACATTTGACAACATTCCTGGCGAGTTGGCCTCTACGTTTCCGTGGGGCTTTTATATACATCAATAACGTAATATAACCTAACCTAACCCAAGTAACGTCTCGGAGGTAATGTTTAACCACATTCCTGGCTTGTTGGCCTCTACGTTTCCGTGAGACCTTTATATACATCAATTACGTAATATAACCTAACCTAACCCAACCTAACATCTCGGCGGTAATAGTTGACAACATTCCTGGCGAATTGGCCTCTACGTCTCCGTGAGACCTTCATATCCATCATTTACGTAATATAACCTAACCTAACCTAACCCATCCTAACATCTCGGCGGTAATAGTTGTCAACATTCCTGGCGAATTGGCCTCTACGCCTCCGTGGGACTTTTATATACATCAATAACGTAATATAACCTAACCTAACCCAACCTAACCTTTCGGCGCTATTATTTGACAACATTCCTGGCGGGTTGGCCTCTACGTCTCCGTGGGACCTTCATATACATAAATAACGTAATATAACCTAACCTAACCCAACCCAAACTCTCGGTACTAATATTTGACAACATTCCTGGCGAGCTGGCCTCTACGTCTCCGCGGGACCTTCATATACATCAATAACGTTATATAACCTAACCTAACCCAACCTAACCTTTCGGCGCTATTATTTGAACACATTCCTGGCTTGTTGGCCTCTACGTCTCCGTGGGACTTTTATATACATCAATAGCGTAATATAACCTAACCTAACCCAACCTACGATCTCGGCGATATTATTTGACAACATTCCTGGCGAGTTGGCCTCTACGTCTCCGTAGGGCCTTATATACATCAATAACGTAATATAACCTAACCTAACACAACCCAACCTCTCGGCACTAATATTTGACAACATTCCTGGCGAGTTGGTCTCTACGTGTCCGTAGGGCCTTATATACATCAATAACGTAATATAACCTAACCTAACACAACCCAACCTCTCGGCACTAACATTTAACAACATTCCTGGCGAGTTGGCCTCTACGTTTCCGTGGGGCTTTTATATACATCAATAACGTAGTATAACCTAACCTAACCCAAGTAACGTCTCGGAGGTAATGTTTAACCACATTCCTGGCTTGTTGGCCTCTACGTTTCCGTGAGACCTTTATATACATCAATTACGTAATATAACCTAACCTAACCTATCCTAACATCTCGGCGGGAATAGTTGGCAACATTCCTGGCGAATTGGACTCTACGTCTCCGTGGGACTTTTATATACATCAATAACGTAATATAACATAACCTAACCCAACCTAACCTTTCGGCGCTATTATTTGACAACATTCCTGGCCGGTTGGCCTCTACGTCTCCGTGGGACCTTCATATACATAAATAACGTAATATAACCTAACCTAACCCAACCCAAACTCTCGGTACTAATATTTGACAACATTCCTGGCGAGTTGGCCTCTACGTCTCCGCGGGACCTTCATATACATCAATAACGTTATATAACCTAGCCTAACCCAACCTAACCTTTCGGCGCTATTATTTGAACACATTCCTGGCTTGTTGGCCTCTACGTCTCCGTGGGACTTTTATATACATCAATAGCGTAATATAAACTAACCTAACCCAACCTACGATCTCGGCGATATTATTTGACAACATTCCTGTCGAGTTGGCCTCTACGTCTCCGTGGGACTTTTTTATACATCAATAGCGTAATATAACCTAACCTAACACAACCTAACATCTCGGTACTAATATTTGACAACATTCCTGGCGAGCTGGACTCTACGTCTCCGTGGGAATTTTATATATATCAATAGCGTAATATAACCTAACCTAACACAACCTAACATCTCGGTACTAATATTTGACAACATACCTGGCGAGTTGGACTCTACGTCTCCGTGGGAATTTTATATATATCCATAGCGTAATATAACCTAACCTAACCCAACCTAACACCTCGGCGGTAATATTTGACAACATTCCTGGCGAGTTGGCCTCTACGTCTCCGTAGGGCCTTATATACATCAATAACGTAATATAACCTAACCTAACACAACCCAACCTCTCGGCACTAATATTTGACAACATTCCTGGCGAGTTGGACTCTACGTCTCCGTGGGAATTTTATATATATCAATAGCGTAATATAACCTAACCTAACCCAACCTAACACCTCGGCGGTAATATTTGACAACATTCCTGGCGAGTTGGCGTCTACGTCTCCGTGAGACCTTTATATACATCAATTACGTAATATAACCTATCCTAACCTAACCCATCCTAACATCTCGGCGGTAATAGTTGTCAACATTCCTGGCGAATTGGCCTCTACGTCTCCGTGGGACTTTTATATACATCAATAACGTAATATAACCTAACCTAACCCAACCTAACCTTTCGGCGCTATTATTTGACAACATTCCTGGCGGGTTGGCCTCTACGTCTCCGTGGGACCTTCATATACATAAATAACGTAATATAACCTAACCTAACCCAACCCAAACTCTCGGTACTAATATTTGACAACATTCCTGGCGAGTTGGCCTCTACGTCTCCGCGGGACCTTCATATACATCAATAACGTTATATAACCTAACCTAACCCAACCTAACACCTCGGCGGTAATATTTGACAACATTCCTGGCGAGTTGGTCTCTACGTCTCCGTAGGGCCGTATATACATCAATAACGTAATATAACCTAACCTAACACACCCCAACCTCTCGGCACTAACATTTAACAACATTCCTGGCGAGTTGGCCTCTACGTTTCCGTGGGGCTTTTATATACATCAATAACGTAGTATAACCTAACCTAACCCAAGTAACGTCTCGGAGGTAATGTTTAACCACATTCCTGGCTTGTTGGCCTCTACGTTTCCGTGAGACCTTTATATACATCAATTACGTAATATAACCTAACCTAACCCAACCTAACCTTTCGGCGCTATTATTTGACAACATTCCTGGCGGATTGGCCTCTACTTCTCCGTGGGACCTTCATATACATAAATAACATAATATAACCTAACCTAACCCAACCCAAACTCTCGGTACTAATATTTGACAACATTCCTGGCGAGTTGGCCTCTACGTCTCCGTGGGACCTTCATATACATCAATAACGTAATATAACCTAACCTAACCCAACCCAAACTCTCGTTACTAATATTTGACAACATTCCTGGCGAGTCGGCCTCTACGTCTCCGAGGGACTTTTATATACATCAATAACGTAATATAACCTAACCTAACCCAACCTAATCTTTCGGCGCTATTATTTGACAACATTACTGGCGAGTTGGCCTCTACGTCTCCGTGGGACTTTTATATACATCAATAACGTAATATAACCTAACCTAACCCAACCTAACCTTTCGGCGCTATTATTTGACAACATTCCTGGCGAGTTGGCCTCTACGTCTCCGTGGGACCTTCATATACATAAATAACGTAATATAACCTAACCTAACCCAAAGTAACGTCTCGGAGGTAATGTTTAACCACATTACTGGCTTGTTGGCCTCTACGTTTCCGTGAGATCTTTATATACATCAATAACGTAATATAACCTAACCTAACCCAACCTAACATCTCGGCGCTAATATTTGACAACATTCGTGGCGAGTTGGCCCCTACGTCTCCGTGCGGCCTTTATATACATCAATAACGTAATATAACCTAACCTAACACAACCCAACCTCTCGGCACTAACATTTGACAACATTCCTGGCGAGTTGGCCTCTACGTTTCCGTGGGGCTTTTATATACATCAATAACGTAATATAACCTAACCTAACCCAAGTAACGTCTCGGAGGTAATGTTTAACCACATTCCTGGCTTGTTGGCCTCTACGTTTCCGTGAGACCTTTATATACATCAATTACGTAATATAACCTAACCTAACCCAACCTAACATCTCGGCGGTAATAGTTGACAACATTCCTGGCGAATTGGCCTCTACGTCTCCGTGAGACCTTCATATCCATCAATTACGTAATATAACCTAACCTAACCTAACCCATCCTAACATCTCGGCGGTAATAGTTGTCAACATTCCTGGCGAATTGGCCTCTACGCCTCCGTGGGACTTTTATATACATCAATAACGTAATATAACCTAACCTAACCCAACCTAACCTTTCGGCGCTATTATTTGACAACATTCCTGGCGGGTTGGCCTCTACGTCTCCGTGGGACCTTCATATACATCAATAACGTTATATAACCTAACCTAACCCAACCTAACCTTTCGGCGCTATTATTTGAACACATTCCTGGCTTGTTGGCCTCTACGTCTCCGTGGGACTTTTATATACATCAATAGCGTAATATAACCTAACCTAACCCAACCTACGATCTCGGCGATATTATTTGACAACATTCCTGTCGAGTTGGCCTCTACGTCTCCGTGGGACATTTTTATACATCAATAGCGTAATATAACCTAACCTAACACACCCTAACATCTCGGTACTAATATTTGACAACATTCCTGGCGAGTTGGACTCTACGTCTCCGTGGGAATTTTATATATATCAATAGCGTAATATAACCTAACCTAACCCAACCTAACACCTCGGCGGTAATATTTGACAACATTCCTGGCGAGTTGGCGTCTACGTCTCCGTGAGAACTTCATATCCATCAATAATGTAATATAACCTAACCTAACCCAACCTAACCTAACCCAACCTAACCTTTCGGCGCTATTATTTGACAACATTCCTGGCGGGTTGGCCTCTATGTCTCCGTGGGACCTTCATATACATAAATAACGTAATATAACCTAACCTAACCCAACCCAAACTCTCGGTACTAATATTTGACAACATTCCTGGCGAGTTGGCCTCTACGTCTCCGCGGGACCTTCATATACATCAATAACGTTATATAACCTAACCTAACCCAACCTAACCTTTCGGCGTTATTATTTGAACACATTCCTGGCTTGTTGGCCTCTACGTCTCCGTGGGACTTTTATATACATCAATAGCGTAATATAACCCAACCTAACCCAACCTACGATCTCGGCGATATTATTTGACAACATTCCTGTCGAGTTGGCCTCTACGTCTCCGTGGGACTTTTTTATACATCAATAGCGTAATATAACCTAACCTAACACACCCTAACATCTCGGTACTAATATTTGACAACATTCCTGGCGAGTTGGACTCTACGTCTCCGTGGGAATTTTATATATATCAATAGCGTAATATAACCTAACCTAACCCAACCTAACACCTCGGCGGTAATATTTGACAACATTCCTGTCGAGTTGGCGTCTACGTCTCCGTGAGAACTTCATATCCATCAATAACGTAATATAACCTAACTTAACCCAACCTAACCTTTCGGCGCTATTATTTGACAACATTCCTGGCGAGTTGGCCTCTACGTCTCCGTGGGACTTTTATATACATCAATAACGTAATATAACCTAACCTAACCCAACCTAACCTTTCGGCGCTATTATTTGACAACATTACTGGCGAGTTGGCCTCTACGTCTCCGTGGGACTTTTATATACATCAATAACGTAATATAACCTAACCTAACCCAACCTAACCTTTCGGCGCTATTATTTGACAACATTCCTGGCGAGTTGGCCTCTACGTCTCCGTGGGACCTTCATATACATCAATAACGTAATATAACCTAACCTAACCCAACCCAAACTCTCGGTACTAATATTTGACAACATTCCTGGCGAGTTGGCCTCTACGTCTCCGCGGGACCTTCATATACATCAATAACGTTATATAACCTAACCTAACCCAACCTAACCTTTCGGCGTTATTATTTGAACACATTCCTGGCTTGTTGGCCTCTACGTCTCCGTGGGACTTTTATATACATCAATAGCGTAATATAACCTAACCTAACCCAACCTACGATCTCGGCGATATTATTTGACAACATTCCTGTCGAGTTGGCCTCTACGTCTCCGTGGGACTTTTTTATACATCAATAGCGTAATATAACCTAACCTAACACACCCTAACATCTCGGTACTAATATTTGACAACATTCCTGGCGAGTTGGACTCTACGTCTCCGTGGGAATTTTATATATATCAATAGCGTAATATAACCTAACCTAACCCAACCTAACACCTCGGCGGTAATATTTGACAACATTCCTGTCGAGTTGGCGTCTACGTCTCCGTGAGAACTTCATATCCATCAATAACGTAATATAACCTAACTTAACCCAACCTAACCTTTCGGCGCTATTATTTGACAACATTCCTGGCGAGTTGGCCTCTACGTCTCCGTGGGACTTTTATATACATCAATAACGTAATATAACCTAACCTAACCCAACCTAACCTTTCGGCGCTATTATTTGACAACATTACTGGCGAGTTGGCCTCTACGTCTCCGTGGGACTTTTATATACATCAATAACGTAATATAACCTAACCTAACCCAACCTAACCTTTCGGCGCTATTATTTGACAACATTCCTGGCGAGTTGGCCTCTACGTCTCCGTGGGACCTTCATATACATCAATAACGTAATATAACCTAACCTAACCCAACCCAAACTCTCGGTACTTATATTTGACAACATTCCTGGCGAGTCGGCCTCTACGTCTCCGAGGGACTTTTATATACATCAATAACGTAATATAACCTAACCTAACCCAACCTAATCTTTCGGCGCTATTATTTGACAACATTACTGGCGAGTTGGCCTCTACGTCTCCGTGGGACTTTTATATACATCAATAACGTAATATAACCTAACCTAACCCAACCTAACCTTTCGGCGCTATTATTTGACAACATTCCTGGCGAGTTGGCCTCCACGTCTCCGTGGGACCTTCATATACATAAATAACGTAATATAACCTAACCTAACCCAAAGTAACGTCTCGGAGGTAATGTTTAACCACATTACTGGCTTGTTGGCCTCTACGTTTCCGTGAGATCTTTATATACATCAATAACGTAATATAACCTAACCTAACCCAACCTAACATCTCGGCGCTAATATTTGACAACATTCGTGGCGAGTTGGCCTCTACGTCTCCGTGGGGCCTTTATATACATCAATAACGTAATATAACCTAACCTAACGCAACCCAACCTCTCGGCAGTAATATTTGACTACATTCCTGTCGAGTTGGCCCCTACGTCTCCGTGGGACTTTTATATACATCAATAACGTAATATAACATAACCTAACCCAACCTAACCTTTCGGCGCTATTATTTGACAACATTACTGGCGAGTTGGCCTCTACGTCTACGTGGGAATTTTATATATGTCAATAGCGTAATATAACCTAACCTAACCCAACCTAACACCTCGGCGGTAATATTTGACAACATTACTGGCGAGTTGGTCTCTACGTCTGCGTAGGGCCATATATACATCAATAACGTAATATAACCTAACCTAACACAACCCAACCTCTCGGCACTAACATTTGACAACATTCCTGGCGAGTTGGCCTCCACGTTTCCGTGGGGCTTTTATATACATCAATAACGTAATATAACCTAACCTAATCCAACCTAACCTTTCGGAGCTATTATTTGACAACATTCCTCGCTTGTTGGCCTCTACGTCTCCGTGGGACTTTTATATGCATCAATAGCGTAACATAACCTAACCTAACCCAATCTAACACCTCGGCGGTAATATTTGACAACATTCCTGGCGAGTTGGCCTCTACGTCTCCGTAGGGGCTTATATACATCAATAACGTAATATAACCTAACCTAACACAACCCAACCTCTCGGCACTAACATTTGACAACATTCCTGGCGAGTTGGCCTCTACGTTTCCGTGGGGCTTTTATATACATCAATAACGTAATATAACCTAACCTAACCCAAGTAACGTCTCGGAGGTAATGTTTAACCACATTCCTGGCTTGTTGGCCTCTACGTTTCCGTGAGTCCTTTATATACATCAATTACGTAATATAACCTAACCTAACCCAACCTAACATCTCGGCGGTAATAGTTGACAACATTCTTGGCGAATTGGCCTCTACGTCTCCGTGAGACCTTCATATCCATGAGTAACGTAATATAACCTTATATAACCAACCTAACCTCTCGGCGCTATTATTTGACAACATTCCTGGCGAGTTGGCCTCTACGTATCCGTGGGACTTTTATATACATCAATAACGTAATATAAGCTAACCTAATCCAACCTAACCTTTCGGAGCTATTATTTGACAACATTCCTGGCTTGTTGGCCTCTACGTCTCCGTGGGACTTTTATATACATCAATAGCGTAATATAACCGAACCTAACCCAACCTAAGATCTCGGCACTAATATTTGACAACATTCCTGTCGAGTTAGCTTCTACGTCTCCGTGAGGCCTTCATATACATCAAAAACGTAATATAACCTAACCTAACCCAACGTAACATCTCGTGTGTAATATTTGACAACATTCCTGGCTTGTTGGTCTCTACGTCTCCGTGGGACATTCATATCAATCAATAACGTAATTTAACCTAAAATAACCCAACGTAACATTTCGGCTGTAATATTTCACAATATTCCTGGCTTGTTGGCCTCTATGTTTCCGTGGGACCTTTATATACATCAATAACGTAATATAACCTAACCTAACGCAACCCAACCTCTCGGCAGTAATATTTGACTACATTCCTGTCGAGTTGGCCCCTACGTCTCCGTGGGACTTTTATATACATCAATAACGTAATATAACATAACCTAACCCAACCTAACCTTTCGGCGCTATTATTTGACAACATTACTGGCGAGTTGGCCTCTACGTCTACGTGGGAATTTTATATATGTCAATAGCGTAATATAACCTAACCTAACCCAACCTAACACCTCGGCGGTAATATTTGACAACATTACTGGCGAGTTGGTCTCTACGTCTGCGTAGGGCCATATATACATCAATAACGTAATATAACCTAACCTAACACAACCCAACCTCTCGGCACTAACATTTGACAACATTCCTGGCGAGTTGGCCTCCACGTTTCCGTGGGGCTTTTATATACATCAATAACGTAATATAACCTAACCTAACCCAAGTAACGTCTCGGAGGTAATGTTTAACCACATTCCTGGCTTGTTGGCCTCTACGTTTCCGTGAGACCTTTATATACATCAATTACGTAATATAACCTAACCTAACCCAACCTAACATCTCGGCGGTAATAGTTGACAACATTCCTGGCGAATTGGCCTCTACGTCTCCGTGAGACCTTCATATCCATCAATTACGTAATATAACCTAACCTAACCTAACCCATCCTAACATCTCGGCGGTAATAGTTGTCAACATTCCTGGCGAATTGGCCTCTACGTCTCCGTGGGACTTTTATATACATCAATAACGTAATATAACCTAACCTAACCCAACCTAACCTTTCGGCGCTATTATTTGACAACATTCCTGGCGGGTTGGCCTCTACGTCTCCGTGGGACCTTCATATACATAAATAACGTAATATAACCTAACCTAACCCAACCCAAACTCTCGGTACTAATATTTGACAACATTCCTGGCGAGTTGGCCTCTACGTCTCCGCGGGACCTTCATATACATCAATAACGTTATATAACCTAACCTAACCCAACCTAACCTTTCGGCGCTATTATTTGAACACATTCCTGGCTTGTTGGCCTCTACGTCTCCGTGGGACTTTTATATACATCAATAGCGTAATATAACCTAACCTAACCCAACCTAACATCTCGGCGCTAATATTTGACAACATTCGTGGCGAGTTGGCCTCTACGTCTCCGTGGGGCCTTTATATACATCAATAACGTAATATAACCTAACCTAACACAACCCAACCTCTCGGCAGTAATATTTGACTACATTCCTGGCGAGTTGGCCTCTACGTCTCGGTGGGACTTTTATATACATCAATAGCGTAATATAACCTAACCTAACCCAATCTAACACCTCGGCGGTAATATTTGACAACATTCCTGGCGAGTTGGTCTCTACGTCTCCGTAGGGCCTTATATACATCAATAACGTAATATAACCTAACCTAACACAACCCAACCTCTCGGCACTAACATTTGACAACATTCCTGGCGAGTTGGCCTCTACGTTTCCGTGGGGCTTTTATATACATCAATAACGTAATATAACCTAACCTAACCCAAGTAACGTCTCGGAGGTAATGTTTAACCACATTCCTGGCTTGTTGGCCTCTACGTTTCCGTGAGACCTTTATATACATCAATAACGTAATATAACCTAACCTAACCCAACCTAACATCTCGGCGCTAATATTTGACAACATTCGTGGCGAGTTGGCCTCTACGTCTCCGTGGGGCCTTTATATACATCAATAACGTAATATAACCTAACCTAACACAACCCAACCTCTCGGCAGTAATATTTGACTACATTCCTGGCGAGTTGGCCTCTACGTCTCCGTGGGACTTTTATATACATCAATAACGTAATATAACCTAACCTAACCCAACCAAACCTTTCGGCGCTATTATTTGACCACATTCCTGGCTTGTTGGCCTCTACGTCTCCGTGGGAAATTTATATACATCAATAACGTAATATAACCTAACCTAACCCAATCTAACATCTCGGCGGTAATATTTGACAACATTCCTGGCTTATTGGCCTCATGGTTTCCGTGGGGCCTTTATATACATCAATAACGTAATATAACATAACCTAACCCAACCCAACCTCTCGGTACTAATATTTGACAACATTCCTGGCGAGTTGGCCTCTACGTCTCCGTGGGACCTTCATATACATCAATAACGTAATATAACCTAACCTAACCCAACCTAACCTTTCGGCGCTATTATTTGACCACATTCCTGGCTTGTTGGCCTCTACATCTCCGTGGGACTTTTATATACATCAATAGCGTAACATAACCTAACCTAACCCAACCTAAGATCTCGGCGCTATTGTTTGACAACATTCCTGTCGAGTTGGCCTCTACGTCTCCGTGAGACTTTTATATACATCAATAACGTAATATAACCTATCCTAACCCAACCTAACCTTTCGGCGCTATTATTTGACAACATTTCTGGCGAGGTGGCCTCTACCTTTCCGTCGGGCCTTTATATACATCAATAACGTAATATAAGCTAACCTAACCCAACCCAAAGTCTCGGTACTAATATTTGACAACATTCCTGGCGAGTTGGACTCTACGTCTCCGTGGGACCTTCATATACATCAATAACGTAATATAACCTAACCTAACCCAACCAAACCTTTCGGCGCTATTATTTGACCACATTCCTGGCTTGTTGGCCTCTACGTCTCCGTGGGAAATTTATATACATCAATAACGTAATATAACCTAACCTAACCCAATCTAACATCTCGGCGGTAATATTTGACAACATTCCTGGCTTATTGGCCTCATGGTTTCCGTGGGGCCTTTATATACATCAATAACGTAATATAACATAACCTAACCCAACCCAACCTCTCGGTACTAATATTTGACAACATTCCTGGCGAGTTGGCCTCTACGTCTCCGTGGGACCTTCATATACATCCATAACGTAATATAACCTAACCTAACCCAACCTAACCTTTCGGCGCTATTATTTGACCACATTCCTGGCTTGTTGGCCTCTACGTCTCCGTGGGACTTTTATATACATCAATAGCGTAACATAACCTAACCTAACCCAACCTAAGATCTCGGCGCTATTGTTTGACAACATTTCTGTCGAGTTGGCCTCTACGCCTCCGTGGGACTTTTATATACATCAATAGCGTAATATAACCTAACCTAACACAACCTAACATCTCGGTACTATTATTCGACAACATTCCTGGCGAGTGGGCCTCTACGTCTCCGTGGGACCTTCATATACATCAATAACGTAATATAACCTAACCTAACCCAACCCAACCTCTCGGTACTAATATTTGACAACATTCCTGGCGAGTGGGCCTCTACGTCTCCGTGGGACCTTCATATCCATCAATAACGTAATATAACCTAACCTAACGCAAGTAACGTCTCGAAGGTAATGTTTGACCACATTCCTGGCTTGTTGGCCTCTACGTTTCCGTGAGACCTTTATGTACATCAATTACGTAATATAACCTAACCTAACCCAACCTAACATCTCGGCGGTAATAGTTGACAACATTCCTGGCGAATTGGCCTCTACGTCTCCGTGAGACCTTCATATCCATCAATTACGTAATATAACCTAACCTAACCTAACCTCCCGGCGCTATTATTTGACAACATTCCTGGCTTGTTGGCCTCTACGTCTCCGTGGGACTTTTATATACATCAATAGCGTAATATAACCTAACCTAACCCAACCTAAGATCTCGGCACTAATATTTGACAACATTCCTGTCGAGTTGGCTTCTACGTCTCCGTGAGGCCTTCATATACATCAAAAACGTAATATAACCTAACCTAACCCAACGTAACATCTCGAGTGTAATATTTGACCACATTACTGGCTTGTTGGCCTCTACGTCTCCGTGGGACATTCATATCAATCAATAACGTAATTTAACCTAAAGTAACCCAACGTAACATTTCGGCTGTAATATTTCACAACATTCCTGGCTTGTTGGCCTCTATGTTTCCGTGGGACCTTCATATACATCAATAACGAAATATAACCTAACCTAACCCAACCTAACATCTCGGCGGTAATATTTGACAACATTCCTGGCGAGTTGGCCTCTACGTCTCCGTGAGACCTTCATATCCATCAATAACGTAATATAACCTTATATAACCCAACCTAACCTCTCGGCGCTATTATTTGACAACATTCCTGTTGAGTTGGCCTCTACGTCTCCGAGGGACTTTTATATACATCAATAACGTAATATAACCTAACCTAACCCAACCTAATCTTTCGGCGCTATTATTTGACAACATTACTGGCGAGTTGGCCTCTACGTCTTCGTGGGACTTTTATATACATCAATAACGTAATATAACCTAACCTAACCCAACCTAACCTTTCGGCGCTATTATTTGACAACATTCCTGGCGAGTTGGCCTCTACGTCTCCGTGGGACCTTCATATACATAAATAACGTAATATAACCTGACCTAACACAACCCAAACTCTCGGTACTAATATTTGACAACATTCCTGGCGAGTTGGACTCTACGTCTCCGTGGGACCTTCATATACATCAATAACGTAATATAACCTAACCTAACCCAACCAAACCTTTCGGCGCTATTATTTGACCACATTCCTGGCTTGTTGGCCTCTACGTCTCCGTGGGAAATTTATATACATCAATAACGTAATATAACCTAACCTAACCTAACCCAATCTAATATCTCGGCGGTAATATTTGACAACATTCCTGGCTTATTGGCCTCATGGTTTCCGTGGGGCCTTTATATACATCAATAACGTAATATAACATAACCTAACCCAACCCAACCTCTCGGTACTAATATTTGACAACATTCCTGGCGAGTTGGCCTCTACGTCTCCGTGGGACCTTCATATACATCCATAACGTAATATAACCTAACCTAACCCAACCTAACCTTTCGGCGCTATTATTTGACCACATTCCTGGCTTGTTGGCCTCTACGTCTCCGTGGGACTTTTATATACATCAATAGCGTAACATAACCTAACCTAACCCAACCTAAGATCTCGGCGCTATTGTTTGACAACATTTCTGTCGAGTTGGCCTCTACGCCTCCGTGGGACTTTTATATACATCAATAGCGTAATATAACCTAACCTAACACAACCTAACATCTCGGTACTATTATTCGACAACATTCCTGGCGAGTGGGCCTCTACGTCTCCGTGGGACCTTCATATACATCAATAACGTAATATAACCTAACCTAACCCAACCCAACCTCTCGGTACTAATATTTGACAACATTCCTGGCGAGTGGGCCTCTACGTCTCCGTGGGACCTTCATATCCATCAATAACGTAATATAACCTAACCTAACGCAAGTAACGTCTCGAAGGTAATGTTTGACCACATTCCTGGCTTGTTGGCCTCTACGTTTCCGTGAGACCTTTATGTACATCAATTACGTAATATAACCTAACCTAACCCAACCTAACATCTCGGCGGTAATAGTTGACAACATTCCTGGCGAATTGGCCTCTACGTCTCCGTGAGACCTTCATATCCATCAATTACGTAATATAACCTAACCTAACCTAACCTCCCGGCGCTATTATTTGACAACATTCCTGGCTTGTTGGCCTCTACGTCTCCGTGGGACTTTTATATACATCAATAGCGTAATATAACCTAACCTAACCCAACCTAAGATCTCGGCACTAATATTTGACAACATTCCTGTCGAGTTGGCTTCTACGTCTCCGTGAGGCCTTCATATACATCAAAAACGTAATATAACCTAACCTAACCCAACGTAACATCTCGAGTGTAATATTTGACCACATTACTGGCTTGTTGGCCTCTACGTCTCCGTGGGACATTCATATCAATCAATAACGTAATTTAACCTAAAGTAACCCAACGTAACATTTCGGCTGTAATATTTCACAACATTCCTGGCTTGTTGGCCTCTATGTTTCCGTGGGACCTTCATATACATCAATAACGAAATATAACCTAACCTAACCCAACCTAACATCTCGGCGGTAATATTTGACAACATTCCTGGCGAGTTGGCCTCTACGTCTCCGTGAGACCTTCATATCCATCAATAACGTAATATAACCTTATATAACCCAACCTAACCTCTCGGCGCTATTATTTGACAACATTCCTGTTGAGTTGGCCTCTACGTCTCCGAGGGACTTTTATATACATCAATAACGTAATATAACCTAACCTAACCCAACCTAATCTTTCGGCGCTATTATTTGACAACATTACTGGCGAGTTGGCCTCTACGTCTTCGTGGGACTTTTATATACATCAATAACGTAATATAACCTAACCTAACCCAACCTAACCTTTCGGCGCTATTATTTGACAACATTCCTGGCGAGTTGGCCTCTACGTCTCCGTGGGACCTTCATATACATAAATAACGTAATATAACCTGACCTAACACAACCCAAACTCTCGGTACTAATATTTGACAACATTCCTGGCGAGTTGGACTCTACGTCTCCGTGGGACCTTCATATACATCAATAACGTAATATAACCTAACCTAACCCAACCAAACCTTTCGGCGCTATTATTTGACCACATTCCTGGCTTGTTGGCCTCTACGTCTCCGTGGGAAATTTATATACATCAATAACGTAATATAACCTAACCTAACCTAACCCAATCTAACATCTCGGCGGTAATATTTGACAACATTTCTGGCTTATTGGCCTCATGGTTTCCGTGGGGCCTTTATATACATCAATAACCTAATATAACCTAACCTAACCCAACTCAACCTCTCGGTACTAATATTTGACAACATTCCTGGCGAGTTGGCCTCTACGTCTCCGTGGGACCTTCATATACATCAATAACGTAATATAACCTAACCTAACCCAACCTAACCTTTCGGCGCTATTATTTGACCACATTCCTGGCTTGTTGGCCTCTACGTCTCCGTGGGACTTTTATATACATCAATAGCGTAACATAACCTAACCTAACCCAACCTAAGATCTCGGCGCTATTGTTTGACAACATTCCTGTCGAGTTGGCATCTACGTCTCCGTGGGACTTTTATATACATCAATAGCGTAATATAACCTAACCTAACACAACCTAACATCTCGGTACTATTATTTGACAACATTCCTGGCGAGTGGGCCTCTACGTCTCCGTGGGACCTTCATATACATCAATAACGTAATATAACCTAACCTAACCCAACCCAACCTCTCGGTACTAATATTTGACAACATTCCTGGCGAGTGGGCCTCTACGTCTCCGTGGGACCTTCATATCCATCAATAACGTAATATAACCTAACCTAACCCAAGTAACGTCTCGGAGGTAATGTTTAACCACATTCCTGGCTTGTTGGCCTCTACGTTTCCGTGAAACCTTTATGTACATCAATTACGTAATATAACCTAACCTAACCCAACCTAACATCTCGGCGGTAATAGTTGACAACATTCCTGGCGAATTGGCCTCTACGTCTCCGTGAGACCTTCATATCCATCAATAACGTAATATAACCTTATATAACCCAACCTAACCTCTCGGCGCTATTATTTGACAACATTCCTGGCTTGTTGGCCTCTACGTCTCCGTGGGACTTTTATATACATCAATAGCGTAATATAACCTAACCTAACCCAACCTAAGATCTCGGCACTAATATTTGACAACATTCCTGTCGAATTGGCTTCTACGTCTCCGTGAGGCCTTCGTATACATCAAAAACCTAATATAACCTAACCTAACCCAACGTAACATCTCGAGTGTAATATTTGACAACATTGCTGGCTTGTTGGCCTCTACGTCTCCGTGGGACATTCATATCAATCAATAACGTAATTTAACCTAAAGTAACCCAACGTAACGTTTCGGCTGTAATATTTCACAACATTCCTGGCTTGTTGGCCTCTATGTTTCCGTGGGACCTTTATATACATCAATAACGTAATATAACCTAACCTAACCCAACCTAACATCTCGGCGGTAGTATTTGACAACATTCCTGGCGAGTTGGGCTCTACGTCTCCGTGAGACCTTCATATCCATCAATAACGTAATATAACCTTATATAACCCAACCTAACCTCTCGGCGCTATTATTTGACAACATTCCTGTTGAGTTGGCCTCTACGTCTCCGAGGGACTTTTATATACATCAATAACGTAATATAACCTAACCTAACCCAACCTAATCTTTCGGCGCTATTATTTGACAACATTACTGGCGAGTTGGCCTCTACGTCTTCGTGTGACTTTTATATACATCAATAACGTAATATAACCTAACCTAACCCAACCTAACCTTTCGGCGCTATTATTTGACAACATTCCTGGCGAGTTGGCCTCTACGTCTCCGTGGGACCTTCATATACATAAATAACGTAATATAACCTGACCTAACACAACCCAAACTCTCGGTACTAATATTTGACAACATTCCTGGCGAGTTGGACTCTACGTCTCCGTGGGACCTTCATATACATCAATAACGTAATATAACCTAACCTAACCCAACCAAACCTTTCGGCGCTATTATTTGACCACATTCCTGGCTTGTTGGCCTCTACGTCTCCGTGGGAAATTTATATACATCAATAACGTAATATAACCTAACCTAACCCAATCTAACATCTCGGCGGTAATATTTGACAACATTCCTGGCTTATTGGCCTCATGGTTTCCGTGGGGCCTTTATATACATCAATAACGTAATATAACCTAACCTAACCCAACTCAACCTCTCGGTACTAATATTTGACAACATTCCTGGCGAGTTGGCCTCTACGTCTCCGTGGGACCTTCATATACATCAATAACGTAATATAACCTAACCTAACCCAACCTAACCTTTCGGCGCTATTATTTGACCACATTCCTGGCTTGTTGGCCTCTACGTCTCCGTGGGACTTTTATATACATCAATAGCGTAACATAACCTAACCTAACCCAACCTAAGATCTCGGCGCTATTGTTTGACAACATTCCTGTCGAGTTGGCCTCTACGTCTCCGTGGGACTTTTATATACATCAATAGCGTAATATAACCTAACCTAACACAACCTAACATCTCGGTACTATTATTTGACAACATTCCTGGCGAGTGGGCCTCTACGTCTCCGTGGGACCTTCATATACATCAATAACGTAATATAACCTAACCTAACCCAACCCAACCTCTCGGTACTAATATTTGACAACATTCCTGGCGAGTGGGCCTCTACGTCTCCGTGGGACCTTCATATCCATCAATAACGTAATATAACCTAACCTAACCCAAGTAACGTCTCGGAGGTAATGTTTAACCACATTCCTGGCTTGTTGGCCTCTACGTTTCCGTGAGACCTTTATGTACATCAATTACGTAATATAACCTAACCTAACCCAACCTAACATCTCGGCGGTAATAGTTGACAACATTCCTGGCGAATTGGCCTCTACGTCTCCGTGAGACCTTCATATCCATCAATTACGTAATATAACCTAACCTAACCTAACCCATCCTAACATCTCGGCGGTAATAGTTGTCAACATTCCTGGCGAATTGGCCTCTACGTCTCCGTGGGACTTTTATATACATCAATAACGTAATATAACCTAACCTAACCCAACCTAACCTTTCGGCGCTATTATTTGACAACATTCCTGGCGGGTTGGCCTCTACGTCTCCGTGGGACCTTCATATACATAAATAACGTAATATAACCTAACCTAACCCAACCCAAACTCTCGGTACTAATATTTGACAACATTCCTGGCGAGTTGGCCTCTACGTCTCCGTGGGACCTTCATATACATCAATAACGTTATATAACCTAACCTAACCCAACCTAACCTTTCGGCGCTATTATTTGAACACATTCCTGGCTTGTTGGCCTCTACGTCTCCGTGGGACTTTTATATACATCAATAGCGTAATATAACCTAACCTAACCCAACCTAACATCTCGGCGCTAATATTTGACAACATTCGTGGCGAGTTGGCCTCTACGTCTCCGTGGGGCCTTTATATACATCAATAACGTAATATAACCTAACCTAACACAACCCAACCTCTCGGCAGTAATATTTGACTACATTCCTGGCGAGTTGGCCTCTACGTCTCGGTGGGACTTTTATATACATCAATAGCGTAATATAACCTAACCTAACCCAATCTAACACCTCGGCGGTAATATTTGACAACATTCCTGGCGAGTTGGTCTCTACGTCTCCGTAGGGCCTTATATACATCAATAACGTAATATAACCTAACCTAACACAACCCAACCTCTCGGCACTAACATTTGACAACATTCCTGGCGAGTTGGCCTCTACGTCTCCGTGGGACTTTTATATACATCAATAGCGTAATATAACCTAACCTAACCCAACCTAAGATCTCGGCACTAATATTTGACAACATTCCTGTCGAGTTGGCTTCTACGTCTCCGTGAGGCCTTCATATACATCAAAAACGTAATATAACCTAACCTAACCCAACGTAACATCTCGAGTGTAATATTTGACCACATTACTGGCTTGTTGGCCTCTACGTCTCCGTGGGACATTCATATCAATCAATAACGTAATTTAACCTAAAGTAACCCAACGTAACATTTCGGCTGTAATATTTCACAACATTCCTGGCTTGTTGGCCTCTATGTTTCCGTGGGACCTTCATATACATCAATAACGAAATATAACCTAACCTAACCCAACCTAACATCTCGGCGGTAATATTTGACAACATTCCTGGCGAGTTGGCCTCTACGTCTCCGTGAGACCTTCATATCCATCAATAACGTAATATAACCTTATATAACCCAACCTAACCTCTCGGCGCTATTATTTGACAACATTCCTGTTGAGTTGGCCTCTACGTCTCCGAGGGACTT
This sequence comes from Xylocopa violacea, assembly GCA_963969225.1. Taxonomy (NCBI): domain Eukaryota; kingdom Metazoa; phylum Arthropoda; class Insecta; order Hymenoptera; family Apidae; genus Xylocopa; species Xylocopa violacea. The sequence goes on along the minus strand of CAXAJV010000135.1, from coordinate 3,619,173 downwards.
TTATATACATCAATAACGTAATATAACCTAACCTAACCCAACCTAATCTTTCGGCGCTATTATTTGACAACATTACTGGCGAGTTGGCCTCTACGTCTTCGTGGGACTTTTATATACATCAATAACGTAATATAACCTAACCTAACCCAACCTAACCTTTCGGCGCTATTATTTGACAACATTCCTGGCGAGTTGGCCTCTACGTCTCCGTGGGACCTTCATATACATAAATAACGTAATATAACCTGACCTAACACAACCCAAACTCTCGGTACTAATATTTGACAACATTCCTGGCGAGTTGGACTCTACGTCTCCGTGGGACCTTCATATACATCAATAACGTAATATAACCTAACCTAACCCAACCAAACCTTTCGGCGCTATTATTTGACCACATTCCTGGCTTGTTGGCCTCTACGTCTCCGTGGGAAATTTATATACATCAATAACGTAATATAACCTAACCTAACCTAACCCAATCTAACATCTCGGCGGTAATATTTGACAACATTTCTGGCTTATTGGCCTCATGGTTTCCGTGGGGCCTTTATATACATCAATAACCTAATATAACCTAACCTAACCCAACTCAACCTCTCGGTACTAATATTTGACAACATTCCTGGCGAGTTGGCCTCTACGTCTCCGTGGGACCTTCATATACATCAATAACGTAATATAACCTAACCTAACCCAACCTAACCTTTCGGCGCTATTATTTGACCACATTCCTGGCTTGTTGGCCTCTACGTCTCCGTGGGACTTTTATATACATCAATAGCGTAACATAACCTAACCTAACCCAACCTAAGATCTCGGCGCTATTGTTTGACAACATTCCTGTCGAGTTGGCATCTACGTCTCCGTGGGACTTTTATATACATCAATAGCGTAATATAACCTAACCTAACACAACCTAACATCTCGGTACTATTATTTGACAACATTCCTGGCGAGTGGGCCTCTACGTCTCCGTGGGACCTTCATATACATCAATAACGTAATATAACCTAACCTAACCCAACCCAACCTCTCGGTACTAATATTTGACAACATTCCTGGCGAGTGGGCCTCTACGTCTCCGTGGGACCTTCATATCCATCAATAACGTAATATAACCTAACCTAACCCAAGTAACGTCTCGGAGGTAATGTTTAACCACATTCCTGGCTTGTTGGCCTCTACGTTTCCGTGAAACCTTTATGTACATCAATTACGTAATATAACCTAACCTAACCCAACCTAACATCTCGGCGGTAATAGTTGACAACATTCCTGGCGAATTGGCCTCTACGTCTCCGTGAGACCTTCATATCCATCAATAACGTAATATAACCTTATATAACCCAACCTAACCTCTCGGCGCTATTATTTGACAACATTCCTGGCTTGTTGGCCTCTACGTCTCCGTGGGACTTTTATATACATCAATAGCGTAATATAACCTAACCTAACCCAACCTAAGATCTCGGCACTAATATTTGACAACATTCCTGTCGAATTGGCTTCTACGTCTCCGTGAGGCCTTCGTATACATCAAAAACCTAATATAACCTAACCTAACCCAACGTAACATCTCGAGTGTAATATTTGACAACATTGCTGGCTTGTTGGCCTCTACGTCTCCGTGGGACATTCATATCAATCAATAACGTAATTTAACCTAAAGTAACCCAACGTAACGTTTCGGCTGTAATATTTCACAACATTCCTGGCTTGTTGGCCTCTATGTTTCCGTGGGACCTTTATATACATCAATAACGTAATATAACCTAACCTAACCCAACCTAACATCTCGGCGGTAGTATTTGACAACATTCCTGGCGAGTTGGGCTCTACGTCTCCGTGAGACCTTCATATCCATCAATAACGTAATATAACCTTATATAACCCAACCTAACCTCTCGGCGCTATTATTTGACAACATTCCTGTTGAGTTGGCCTCTACGTCTCCGAGGGACTTTTATATACATCAATAACGTAATATAACCTAACCTAACCCAACCTAATCTTTCGGCGCTATTATTTGACAACATTACTGGCGAGTTGGCCTCTACGTCTTCGTGTGACTTTTATATACATCAATAACGTAATATAACCTAACCTAACCCAACCTAACCTTTCGGCGCTATTATTTGACAACATTCCTGGCGAGTTGGCCTCTACGTCTCCGTGGGACCTTCATATACATAAATAACGTAATATAACCTGACCTAACACAACCCAAACTCTCGGTACTAATATTTGACAACATTCCTGGCGAGTTGGACTCTACGTCTCCGTGGGACCTTCATATACATCAATAACGTAATATAACCTAACCTAACCCAACCAAACCTTTCGGCGCTATTATTTGACCACATTCCTGGCTTGTTGGCCTCTACGTCTCCGTGGGAAATTTATATACATCAATAACGTAATATAACCTAACCTAACCCAATCTAACATCTCGGCGGTAATATTTGACAACATTCCTGGCTTATTGGCCTCATGGTTTCCGTGGGGCCTTTATATACATCAATAACGTAATATAACCTAACCTAACCCAACTCAACCTCTCGGTACTAATATTTGACAACATTCCTGGCGAGTTGGCCTCTACGTCTCCGTGGGACCTTCATATACATCAATAACGTAATATAACCTAACCTAACCCAACCTAACCTTTCGGCGCTATTATTTGACCACATTCCTGGCTTGTTGGCCTCTACGTCTCCGTGGGACTTTTATATACATCAATAGCGTAACATAACCTAACCTAACCCAACCTAAGATCTCGGCGCTATTGTTTGACAACATTCCTGTCGAGTTGGCCTCTACGTCTCCGTGGGACTTTTATATACATCAATAGCGTAATATAACCTAACCTAACACAACCTAACATCTCGGTACTATTATTTGACAACATTCCTGGCGAGTGGGCCTCTACGTCTCCGTGGGACCTTCATATACATCAATAACGTAATATAACCTAACCTAACCCAACCCAACCTCTCGGTACTAATATTTGACAACATTCCTGGCGAGTGGGCCTCTACGTCTCCGTGGGACCTTCATATCCATCAATAACGTAATATAACCTAACCTAACCCAAGTAACGTCTCGGAGGTAATGTTTAACCACATTCCTGGCTTGTTGGCCTCTACGTTTCCGTGAGACCTTTATGTACATCAATTACGTAATATAACCTAACCTAACCCAACCTAACATCTCGGCGGTAATAGTTGACAACATTCCTGGCGAATTGGCCTCTACGTCTCCGTGAGACCTTCATATCCATCAATTACGTAATATAACCTAACCTAACCTAACCCATCCTAACATCTCGGCGGTAATAGTTGTCAACATTCCTGGCGAATTGGCCTCTACGTCTCCGTGGGACTTTTATATACATCAATAACGTAATATAACCTAACCTAACCCAACCTAACCTTTCGGCGCTATTATTTGACAACATTCCTGGCGGGTTGGCCTCTACGTCTCCGTGGGACCTTCATATACATAAATAACGTAATATAACCTAACCTAACCCAACCCAAACTCTCGGTACTAATATTTGACAACATTCCTGGCGAGTTGGCCTCTACGTCTCCGTGGGACCTTCATATACATCAATAACGTTATATAACCTAACCTAACCCAACCTAACCTTTCGGCGCTATTATTTGAACACATTCCTGGCTTGTTGGCCTCTACGTCTCCGTGGGACTTTTATATACATCAATAGCGTAATATAACCTAACCTAACCCAACCTAACATCTCGGCGCTAATATTTGACAACATTCGTGGCGAGTTGGCCTCTACGTCTCCGTGGGGCCTTTATATACATCAATAACGTAATATAACCTAACCTAACACAACCCAACCTCTCGGCAGTAATATTTGACTACATTCCTGGCGAGTTGGCCTCTACGTCTCGGTGGGACTTTTATATACATCAATAGCGTAATATAACCTAACCTAACCCAATCTAACACCTCGGCGGTAATATTTGACAACATTCCTGGCGAGTTGGTCTCTACGTCTCCGTAGGGCCTTATATACATCAATAACGTAATATAACCTAACCTAACACAACCCAACCTCTCGGCACTAACATTTGACAACATTCCTGGCGAGTTGGCCTCTACGTTTCCGTGGGGCTTTTATATACATCAATAACGTAATATAACCTAACCTAACCCAAGTAACGTCTCGGAGGTAATGTTTAACCACATTCCTGGCTTGTTGGCCTCTACGTTTCCGTGAGACCTTTATATACATCAATAACGTAATATAACCTAACCTAACCCAACCTAACATCTCGGCGCTAATATTTGACAACATTCGTGGCGAGTTGGCCTCTACGTCTCCGTGGGGCCTTTATATACATCAATAACGTAATATAACCTAACCTAACACAACCCAACCTCTCGGCAGTAATATTTGACTACATTCCTGGCGAGTTGGCCTCTACGTCTCCGTGGGACTTTTATATACATCAATAACGTAATATAACCTAACCTAACCCAACCAAACCTTTCGGCGCTATTATTTGACCACATTCCTGGCTTGTTGGCCTCTACGTCTCCGTGGGAAATTTATATACATCAATAACGTAATATAACCTAACCTAACCCAATCTAACATCTCGGCGGTAATATTTGACAACATTCCTGGCTTATTGGCCTCATGGTTTCCGTGGGGCCTTTATATACATCAATAACGTAATATAACATAACCTAACCCAACCCAACCTCTCGGTACTAATATTTGACAACATTCCTGGCGAGTTGGCCTCTACGTCTCCGTGGGACCTTCATATACATCAATAACGTAATATAACCTAACCTAACCCAACCTAACCTTTCGGCGCTATTATTTGACCACATTCCTGGCTTGTTGGCCTCTACATCTCCGTGGGACTTTTATATACATCAATAGCGTAACATAACCTAACCTAACCCAACCTAAGATCTCGGCGCTATTGTTTGACAACATTCCTGTCGAGTTGGCCTCTACGTCTCCGTGAGACTTTTATATACATCAATAACGTAATATAACCTATCCTAACCCAACCTAACCTTTCGGCGCTATTATTTGACAACATTTCTGGCGAGTTGGCCTCTACCTTTCCGTCGGGCCTTTATATACATCAATAACGTAATATAAGCTAAGCTAACCCAACCCAAAGTCTCGGTACTAATATTTGACAACATTCCTGGCGAGTTGGACTCTACGTCTCCGTGGGACCTTCATATACATCAATAACGTAATATAACCTAACCTAACCCAACCAAACCTTTCGGCGCTATTATTTGACCACATTCCTGGCTTGTTGGTCTCTACGTCTCCGTGGGAAATTTATATACATCAATAACGTAATATAACCTAACCTAACCCAATCTAACATCTCGGCGGTAATATTTGACAACATTCCTGGCTTATTGGCCTCATGGTTTCCGTGGGGCCTTTATATACATCAATAACGTAATATAACATAACCTAACCCAACCCAACCTCTCGGTACTAATATTTGACAACATTCCTGGCGAGTTGGCCTCTACGTCTCCGTGGGACCTTCATATACATCCATAACGTAATATAACCTAACCTAACCCAACCTAACCTTTAGGCGCTATTATTTGACCACATTCCTGGCTTGTTGGCCTCTACGTCTCCGTGGGACTTTTATATACATCAATAGCGTAACATAACCTAACCTAACCCAACCTAAGATCTCGGCGCTATTGTTTGACAACATTTCTGTCGAGTTGGCCTCTACGTCTCCGTGGGACTTTTATATACATCAATAGCGTAATATAACCTAACCTAACACAACCTAACATCTCGGTACTATTATTCGACAACATTCCTGGCGAGTGGGCCTCTACGTCTCCGTTGGACCTTCATATACATCAATAACGTAATATAACCTAACCTAACCCAACCTAACCTTTCGGCGCTATTATTTGACAACATTCCTGGCGAGTTGGCCTCTACGTCTCCGTGGGACCTTCATATACATAAATAACGTAATATAACCTGACCTAACACAACCCAAACTCTCGGTACTAATATTTGACAACATTCCTGGCGAGTTGGACTCTACGTCTCCGTGGGACCTTCATATACATCAATAACGTAATATAACCTAACCTAACCCAACCAAACCTTTCGGCGCTATTATTTGACCACATTCCTGGCTTGTTGGCCTCTACGTCTCCGTGGGAAATTTATATACATCAATAACGTAATATAACCTAACCTAACCTAACCCAATCTAACATCTCGGCGGTAATATTTGACAACATTTCTGGCTTATTGGCCTCATGGTTTCCGTGGGGCCTTTATATACATCAATAACCTAATATAACCTAACCTAACCCAACTCAACCTCTCGGTACTAATATTTGACAACATTCCTGGCGAGTTGGCCTCTACGTCTCCGTGGGACCTTCATATACATCAATAACGTAATATAACCTAACCTAACCCAACCTAACCTTTCGGCGCTATTATTTGACCACATTCCTGGCTTGTTGGCCTCTACGTCTCCGTGGGACTTTTATATACATCAATAGCGTAACATAACCTAACCTAACCCAACCTAAGATCTCGGCGCTATTGTTTGACAACATTCCTGTCGAGTTGGCATCTACGTCTCCGTGGGACTTTTATATACATCAATAGCGTAATATAACCTAACCTAACACAACCTAACATCTCGGTACTATTATTTGACAACATTCCTGGCGAGTGGGCCTCTACGTCTCCGTGGGACCTTCATATACATCAATAACGTAATATAACCTAACCTAACCCAACCCAACCTCTCGGTACTAATATTTGACAACATTCCTGGCGAGTGGGCCTCTACGTCTCCGTGGGACCTTCATATCCATCAATAACGTAATATAACCTAACCTAACCCAAGTAACGTCTCGGAGGTAATGTTTAACCACATTCCTGGCTTGTTGGCCTCTACGTTTCCGTGAAACCTTTATGTACATCAATTACGTAATATAACCTAACCTAACCCAACCTAACATCTCGGCGGTAATAGTTGACAACATTCCTGGCGAATTGGCCTCTACGTCTCCGTGAGACCTTCATATCCATCAATAACGTAATATAACCTTATATAACCCAACCTAACCTCTCGGCGCTATTATTTGACAACATTCCTGGCTTGTTGGCCTCTACGTCTCCGTGGGACTTTTATATACATCAATAGCGTAATATAACCTAACCTAACCCAACCTAAGATCTCGGCACTAATATTTGACAACATTCCTGTCGAATTGGCTTCTACGTCTCCGTGAGGCCTTCGTATACATCAAAAACCTAATATAACCTAACCTAACCCAACGTAACATCTCGAGTGTAATATTTGACAACATTGCTGGCTTGTTGGCCTCTACGTCTCCGTGGGACATTCATATCAATCAATAACGTAATTTAACCTAAAGTAACCCAACGTAACGTTTCGGCTGTAATATTTCACAACATTCCTGGCTTGTTGGCCTCTATGTTTCCGTGGGACCTTTATATACATCAATAACGTAATATAACCTAACCTAACCCAACCTAACATCTCGGCGGTAGTATTTGACAACATTCCTGGCGAGTTGGGCTCTACGTCTCCGTGAGACCTTCATATCCATCAATAACGTAATATAACCTTATATAACCCAACCTAACCTCTCGGCGCTATTATTTGACAACATTCCTGTTGAGTTGGCCTCTACGTCTCCGAGGGACTTTTATATACATCAATAACGTAATATAACCTAACCTAACCCAACCTAATCTTTCGGCGCTATTATTTGACAACATTACTGGCGAGTTGGCCTCTACGTCTTCGTGTGACTTTTATATACATCAATAACGTAATATAACCTAACCTAACCCAACCTAACCTTTCGGCGCTATTATTTGACAACATTCCTGGCGAGTTGGCCTCTACGTCTCCGTGGGAAATTTATATACATCAATAACGTAATATAACCTAACCTAACCCAATCTAACATCTCGGCGGTAATATTTGACAACATTCCTGGCTTATTGGCCTCATGGTTTCCGTGGGGCCTTTATATACATCAATAACGTAATATAACATAACCTAACCCAACCCAACCTCTCGGTACTAATATTTGACAACATTCCTGGCGAGTTGGCCTCTACGTCTCCGTGGGACCTTCATATACATCAATAACGTAATATAACCTAACCTAACCCAACCTAACCTTTCGGCGCTATTATTTGACCACATTCCTGGCTTGTTGGCCTCTACATCTCCGTGGGACTTTTATATACATCAATAGCGTAACATAACCTAACCTAACCCAACCTAAGATCTCGGCGCTATTGTTTGACAACATTCCTGTCGAGTTGGCCTCTACGTCTCCGTGAGACTTTTATATACATCAATAACGTAATATAACCTATCCTAACCCAACCTAACCTTTCGGCGCTATTATTTGACAACATTTCTGGCGAGTTGGCCTCTACCTTTCCGTCGGGCCTTTATATACATCAATAACGTAATATAAGCTAAGCTAACCCAACCCAAAGTCTCGGTACTAATATTTGACAACATTCCTGGCGAGTTGGACTCTACGTCTCCGTGGGACCTTCATATACATCAATAACGTAATATAACCTAACCTAACCCAACCAAACCTTTCGGCGCTATTATTTGACCACATTCCTGGCTTGTTGGTCTCTACGTCTCCGTGGGAAATTTATATACATCAATAACGTAATATAACCTAACCTAACCCAATCTAACATCTCGGCGGTAATATTTGACAACATTCCTGGCTTATTGGCCTCATGGTTTCCGTGGGGCCTTTATATACATCAATAACGTAATATAACATAACCTAACCCAACCCAACCTCTCGGTACTAATATTTGACAACATTCCTGGCGAGTTGGCCTCTACGTCTCCGTGGGACCTTCATATACATCCATAACGTAATATAACCTAACCTAACCCAACCTAACCTTTAGGCGCTATTATTTGACCACATTCCTGGCTTGTTGGCCTCTACGTCTCCGTGGGACTTTTATATACATCAATAGCGTAACATAACCTAACCTAACCCAACCTAAGATCTCGGCGCTATTGTTTGACAACATTTCTGTCGAGTTGGCCTCTACGTCTCCGTGGGACTTTTATATACATCAATAGCGTAATATAACCTAACCTAACACAACCTAACATCTCGGTACTATTATTCGACAACATTCCTGGCGAGTGGGCCTCTACGTCTCCGTTGGACCTTCATATACATCAATAACGTAATATAACCTAACCTAACCCAACCTAACCTTTCGGCGCTATTATTTGACAACATTCCTGGCGAGTTGGCCTCTACGTCTCCGTGGGACCTTCATATACATAAATAACGTAATATAACCTGACCTAACACAACCCAAACTCTCGGTACTAATATTTGACAACATTCCTGGCGAGTTGGACTCTACGTCTCCGTGGGACCTTCATATACATCAATAACGTAATATAACCTAACCTAACCCAACCAAACCTTTCGGCGCTATTATTTGACCACATTCCTGGCTTGTTGGCCTCTACGTCTCCGTGGGAAATTTATATACATCAATAACGTAATATAACCTAACCTAACCTAACCCAATCTAACATCTCGGCGGTAATATTTGACAACATTTCTGGCTTATTGGCCTCATGGTTTCCGTGGGGCCTTTATATACATCAATAACCTAATATAACCTAACCTAACCCAACTCAACCTCTCGGTACTAATATTTGACAACATTCCTGGCGAGTTGGCCTCTACGTCTCCGTGGGACCTTCATATACATCAATAACGTAATATAACCTAACCTAACCCAACCTAACCTTTCGGCGCTATTATTTGACCACATTCCTGGCTTGTTGGCCTCTACGTCTCCGTGGGACTTTTATATACATCAATAGCGTAACATAACCTAACCTAACCCAACCTAAGATCTCGGCGCTATTGTTTGACAACATTCCTGTCGAGTTGGCATCTACGTCTCCGTGGGACTTTTATATACATCAATAGCGTAATATAACCTAACCTAACACAACCTAACATCTCGGTACTATTATTTGACAACATTCCTGGCGAGTGGGCCTCTACGTCTCCGTGGGACCTTCATATACATCAATAACGTAATATAACCTAACCTAACCCAACCCAACCTCTCGGTACTAATATTTGACAACATTCCTGGCGAGTGGGCCTCTACGTCTCCGTGGGACCTTCATATCCATCAATAACGTAATATAACCTAACCTAACCCAAGTAACGTCTCGGAGGTAATGTTTAACCACATTCCTGGCTTGTTGGCCTCTACGTTTCCGTGAAACCTTTATGTACATCAATTACGTAATATAACCTAACCTAACCCAACCTAACATCTCGGCGGTAATAGTTGACAACATTCCTGGCGAATTGGCCTCTACGTCTCCGTGAGACCTTCATATCCATCAATAACGTAATATAACCTTATATAACCCAACCTAACCTCTCGGCGCTATTATTTGACAACATTCCTGGCTTGTTGGCCTCTACGTCTCCGTGGGACTTTTATATACATCAATAGCGTAATATAACCTAACCTAACCCAACCTAAGATCTCGGCACTAATATTTGACAACATTCCTGTCGAATTGGCTTCTACGTCTCCGTGAGGCCTTCGTATACATCAAAAACCTAATATAACCTAACCTAACCCAACGTAACATCTCGAGTGTAATATTTGACAACATTGCTGGCTTGTTGGCCTCTACGTCTCCGTGGGACATTCATATCAATCAATAACGTAATTTAACCTAAAGTAACCCAACGTAACGTTTCGGCTGTAATATTTCACAACATTCCTGGCTTGTTGGCCTCTATGTTTCCGTGGGACCTTTATATACATCAATAACGTAATATAACCTAACCTAACCCAACCTAACATCTCGGCGGTAGTATTTGACAACATTCCTGGCGAGTTGGGCTCTACGTCTCCGTGAGACCTTCATATCCATCAATAACGTAATATAACCTTATATAACCCAACCTAACCTCTCGGCGCTATTATTTGACAACATTCCTGTTGAGTTGGCCTCTACGTCTCCGAGGGACTTTTATATACATCAATAACGTAATATAACCTAACCTAACCCAACCTAATCTTTCGGCGCTATTATTTGACAACATTACTGGCGAGTTGGCCTCTACGTCTTCGTGTGACTTTTATATACATCAATAACGTAATATAACCTAACCTAACCCAACCTAACCTTTCGGCGCTATTATTTGACAACATTCCTGGCGAGTTGGCCTCTACGTCTCCGTGGGACCTTCATATACATAAATAACGTAATATAACCTGACCTAACACAACCCAAACTCTCGGTACTAATATTTGACAACATTCCTGGCGAGTTGGACTCTACGTCTCCGTGGGACCTTCATATACATCAATAACGTAATATAACCTAACCTAACCCAACCAAACCTTTCGGCGCTATTATTTGACCACATTCCTGGCTTGTTGGCCTCTACGTCTCCGTGGGAAATTTATATACATCAATAACGTAATATAACCTAACCTAACCCAATCTAACATCTCGGCGGTAATATTTGACAACATTCCTGGCTTATTGGCCTCATGGTTTCCGTGGGGCCTTTATATACATCAATAACGTAATATAACCTAACCTAACCCAACTCAACCTCTCGGTACTAATATTTGACAACATTCCTGGCGAGTTGGCCTCTACGTCTCCGTGGGACCTTCATATACATCAATAACGTAATATAACCTAACCTAACCCAACCTAACCTTTCGGCGCTATTATTTGACCACATTCCTGGCTTGTTGGCCTCTACGTCTCCGTGGGACTTTTATATACATCAATAGCGTAACATAACCTAACCTAACCCAACCTAAGATCTCGGCGCTATTGTTTGACAACATTCCTGTCGAGTTGGCCTCTACGTCTCCGTGGGACTTTTATATACATCAATAGCGTAATATAACCTAACCTAACACAACCTAACATCTCGGTACTATTATTTGACAACATTCCTGGCGAGTGGGCCTCTACGTCTCCGTGGGACCTTCATATACATCAATAACGTAATATAACCTAACCTAACCCAACCCAACCTCTCGGTACTAATATTTGACAACATTCCTGGCGAGTGGGCCTCTACGTCTCCGTGGGACCTTCATATCCATCAATAACGTAATATAACCTAACCTAACCCAAGTAACGTCTCGGAGGTAATGTTTAACCACATTCCTGGCTTGTTGGCCTCTACGTTTCCGTGAGACCTTTATGTACATCAATTACGTAATATAACCTAACCTAACCCAACCTAACATCTCGGCGGTAATAGTTGACAACATTCCTGGCGAATTGGCCTCTACGTCTCCGTGAGACCTTCATATCCATCAATTACGTAATATAACCTAACCTAACCTAACCCATCCTAACATCTCGGCGGTAATAGTTGTCAACATTCCTGGCGAATTGGCCTCTACGTCTCCGTGGGACTTTTATATACATCAATAACGTAATATAACCTAACCTAACCCAACCTAACCTTTCGGCGCTATTATTTGACAACATTCCTGGCGGGTTGGCCTCTACGTCTCCGTGGGACCTTCATATACATAAATAACGTAATATAACCTAACCTAACCCAACCCAAACTCTCGGTACTAATATTTGACAACATTCCTGGCGAGTTGGCCTCTACGTCTCCGTGGGACCTTCATATACATCAATAACGTTATATAACCTAACCTAACCCAACCTAACCTTTCGGCGCTATTATTTGAACACATTCCTGGCTTGTTGGCCTCTACGTCTCCGTGGGACTTTTATATACATCAATAGCGTAATATAACCTAACCTAACCCAACCTAACATCTCGGCGCTAATATTTGACAACATTCGTGGCGAGTTGGCCTCTACGTCTCCGTGGGGCCTTTATATACATCAATAACGTAATATAACCTAACCTAACACAACCCAACCTCTCGGCAGTAATATTTGACTACATTCCTGGCGAGTTGGCCTCTACGTCTCGGTGGGACTTTTATATACATCAATAGCGTAATATAACCTAACCTAACCCAATCTAACACCTCGGCGGTAATATTTGACAACATTCCTGGCGAGTTGGTCTCTACGTCTCCGTAGGGCCTTATATACATCAATAACGTAATATAACCTAACCTAACACAACCCAACCTCTCGGCACTAACATTTGACAACATTCCTGGCGAGTTGGCCTCTACGTTTCCGTGGGGCTTTTATATACATCAATAACGTAATATAACCTAACCTAACCCAAGTAACGTCTCGGAGGTAATGTTTAACCACATTCCTGGCTTGTTGGCCTCTACGTTTCCGTGAGACCTTTATATACATCAATAACGTAATATAACCTAACCTAACCCAACCTAACATCTCGGCGCTAATATTTGACAACATTCGTGGCGAGTTGGCCTCTACGTCTCCGTGGGGCCTTTATATACATCAATAACGTAATATAACCTAACCTAACACAACCCAACCTCTCGGCAGTAATATTTGACTACATTCCTGGCGAGTTGGCCTCTACGTCTCCGTGGGACTTTTATATACATCAATAACGTAATATAACCTAACCTAACCCAACCAAACCTTTCGGCGCTATTATTTGACCACATTCCTGGCTTGTTGGCCTCTACGTCTCCGTGGGAAATTTATATACATCAATAACGTAATATAACCTAACCTAACCCAATCTAACATCTCGGCGGTAATATTTGACAACATTCCTGGCTTATTGGCCTCATGGTTTCCGTGGGGCCTTTATATACATCAATAACGTAATATAACATAACCTAACCCAACCCAACCTCTCGGTACTAATATTTGACAACATTCCTGGCGAGTTGGCCTCTACGTCTCCGTGGGACCTTCATATACATCAATAACGTAATATAACCTAACCTAACCCAACCTAACCTTTCGGCGCTATTATTTGACCACATTCCTGGCTTGTTGGCCTCTACATCTCCGTGGGACTTTTATATACATCAATAGCGTAACATAACCTAACCTAACCCAACCTAAGATCTCGGCGCTATTGTTTGACAACATTCCTGTCGAGTTGGCCTCTACGTCTCCGTGAGACTTTTATATACATCAATAACGTAATATAACCTATCCTAACCCAACCTAACCTTTCGGCGCTATTATTTGACAACATTTCTGGCGAGTTGGCCTCTACCTTTCCGTCGGGCCTTTATATACATCAATAACGTAATATAAGCTAAGCTAACCCAACCCAAAGTCTCGGTACTAATATTTGACAACATTCCTGGCGAGTTGGACTCTACGTCTCCGTGGGACCTTCATATACATCAATAACGTAATATAACCTAACCTAACCCAACCAAACCTTTCGGCGCTATTATTTGACCACATTCCTGGCTTGTTGGTCTCTACGTCTCCGTGGGAAATTTATATACATCAATAACGTAATATAACCTAACCTAACCCAATCTAACATCTCGGCGGTAATATTTGACAACATTCCTGGCTTATTGGCCTCATGGTTTCCGTGGGGCCTTTATATACATCAATAACGTAATATAACATAACCTAACCCAACCCAACCTCTCGGTACTAATATTTGACAACATTCCTGGCGAGTTGGCCTCTACGTCTCCGTGGGACCTTCATATACATCCATAACGTAATATAACCTAACCTAACCCAACCTAACCTTTAGGCGCTATTATTTGACCACATTCCTGGCTTGTTGGCCTCTACGTCTCCGTGGGACTTTTATATACATCAATAGCGTAACATAACCTAACCTAACCCAACCTAAGATCTCGGCGCTATTGTTTGACAACATTTCTGTCGAGTTGGCCTCTACGTCTCCGTGGGACTTTTATATACATCAATAGCGTAATATAACCTAACCTAACACAACCTAACATCTCGGTACTATTATTCGACAACATTCCTGGCGAGTGGGCCTCTACGTCTCCGTTGGACCTTCATATACATCAATAACGTAATATAACCTAACCTAACCCAACCCAACCTCTCGGTACTAATATTTGACAACATTCCTGGCGAGTGGGCCTCTACGTCTCCGTGGGACCTTCATATCCATCAATAACGTAATATAACCTAACCTAACGCAAGTAACGTCTCGAAGGTAATGTTTGACCACATTCCTGGCTTGTTGGCCTCTACGTTTCCGTGAGACCTTTATGTACATCAATTACGTAATATAACCTAACCTAACCCAACCTAACATCTCGGCGGTAATAGTTGACAACATTCCTGGCGAATTGGCCTCTACGTCTCCGTGAGACCTTCATATCCATCAATAACGTAATATAACCTTATATAACCCAACCTAACCTCCCGGCGCTATTATTTGACAACATTCCTGGCTTGTTGGCCTCTACGTCTCCGTGGGACTTTTATATACATCAATAGCGTAATATAACCTAACCTAACCCAACCTAAGATCTCGGCACTAATATTTGACAACATTCCTGTCGAGTTGGCTTCTACGTCTCCGTGAGGCCTTCATATACATCAAAAACGTAATATAACCTAACCTAACCCAACGTAACATCTCGAGTGTAATATTTGACCACATTACTGGCTTGTTGGCCTCTACGTCTCCGTGGGACATTCATATCAATCAATAACGTAATTTAACCTAAAGTAACCCAACGTAACATTTCGGCTGTAATATTTCACAACATTCCTGGCTTGTTGGCCTCTATGTTTCCGTGGGACCTTCATATACATCAATAACGAAATATAACCTAACCTAACCCAACCTAACATCTCGGCGGTAATATTTGACAACATTCCTGGCGAGTTGGCCTCTACGTCTCCGTGAGACCTTCATATCCATCAATAACGTAATATAACCTTATATAACCCAACCTAACCTCTCGGCGCTATTATTTGACAACATTCCTGTTGAGTTGGCCTCTACGTCTCCGAGGGACTTTTATATACATCAATAACGTAATATAACCTAACCTAACCCAACCTAATCTTTCGGCGCTATTATTTGACAACATTACTGGCGAGTTGGCCTCTACGTCTTCGTGGGACTTTTATATACATCAATAACGTAATATAACCTAACCTAACCCAACCTAACCTTTCGGCGCTATTATTTGACAACATTCCTGGCGAGTTGGCCTCTACGTCTCCGTGGGACCTTCATATACATAAATAACGTAATATAACCTGACCTAACACAACCCAAACTCTCGGTACTAATATTTGACAACATTCCTGGCGAGTTGGACTCTACGTCTCCGTGGGACCTTCATATACATCAATAACGTAATATAACCTAACCTAACCCAACCAAACCTTTCGGCGCTATTATTTGACCACATTCCTGGCTTGTTGGCCTCTACGTCTCCGTGGGAAATTTATATACATCAATAACGTAATATAACCTAACCTAACCCAATCTAACATCTCGGCGGTAATATTTGACAACATTTCTGGCTTATTGGCCTCATGGTTTCCGTGGGGCCTTTATATACATCAATAACCTAATATAACCTAACCTAACCCAACTCAACCTCTCGGTACTAATATTTGACAACATTCCTGGCGAGTTGGCCTCTATGTCTCCGTGGGACCTTCATATACATCAATAACGTAATATAACCTAACCTAACCCAACCTAACCTTTCGGCGCTATTATTTGACCACATTCCTGGCTTGTTGGCCTCTACGTCTCCGTGGGACTTTTATATACATCAATAGCGTAACATAACCTAACCTAACCCAACCTAAGATCTCGGCGCTATTGTTTGACAACATTCCTGTCGAGTTGGCCTCTACGTCTCCGTGGGACTTTTATATACATCAATAGCGTAATATAACCTAACCTAACACAACCTAACATCTCGGTACTATTATTTGACAACATTCCTGGCGAGTGGGCCTCTACGTCTCCGTGGGACCTTCATATACATCAATAACGTAATATAACCTAACCTAACCCAACCCAACCTCTCGGTACTAATATTTGACAACATTCCTGGCGAGTGGGCCTCTACGTCTCCGTGGGACCTTCATATCCATCAATAACGTAATATAACCTAACCTAACCCAAGTAACGTCTCGGAGGTAATGTTTAACCACATTCCTGGCTTGTTGGCCTCTACGTTTCCGTGAAACCTTTATGTACATCAATTACGTAATATAACCTAACCTAACCCAACCTAACATCTCGGCGGTAATAGTTGACAACATTCCTGGCGAATTGGCCTCTACGTCTCCGTGAGACCTTCATATCCATCAATAACGTAATATAACCTTATATAACCCAACCTAACCTCTCGGCGCTATTATTTGACAACATTCCTGGCTTGTTGGCCTCTACGTCTCCGTGGGACTTTTATATACATCAATAGCGTAATATAACCTAACCTAACCCAACCTAAGATCTCGGCACTAATATTTGACAACATTCCTGTCGAATTGGCTTCTACGTCTCCGTGAGGCCTTCGTATACATCAAAAACCTAATATAACCTAACCTAACCCAACGTAACATCTCGAGTGTAATATTTGACAACATTGCTGGCTTGTTGGCCTCTACGTCTCCGTGGGACATTCATATCAATCAATAACGTAATTTAACCTAACCTAACCCAACCTAACATCTCGGCGGTAGTATTTGACAACATTCCTGGCGAGTTGGCCTCTACGTCTCCGTGGGACCTTCATATACATAAATAACGTAATATAACCTGACCTAACACAACCCAAACTCTCGGTACTAATATTTGACAACATTCCTGGCGAGTTGGACTCTACGTCTCCGTGGGACCTTCATATACATCAATAACGTAATATAACCTAACCTAACCCAACCAAACCTTTCGGCGCTATTATTTGACCACATTCCTGGCTTGTTGGCCTCTACGTCTCCGTGGGAAATTTATATACATCAATAACGTAATATAACCTAACCTAACCCAATCTAACATCTCGGCGGTAATATTTGACAACATTCCTGGCTTATTGGCCTCATGGTTTCCGTGGGGCCTTTATATACATCAATAACGTAATATAACCTAACCTAACCCAACTCAACCTCTCGGTACTAATATTTGACAACATTCCTGGCGAGTTGGCCTCTACGTCTCCGTGGGACCTTCATATACATCAATAACGTAATATAACCTAACCTAACCCAACCTAACCTTTCGGCGCTATTATTTGACCACATTCCTGGCTTGTTGGCCTCTACGTCTCCGTGGGACTTTTATATACATCAATAGCGTAACATAACCTAACCTAACCCAACCTAAGATCTCGGCGCTATTGTTTGACAACATTCCTGTCGAGTTGGCCTCTACGTCTCCGTGGGACTTTTATATACATCAATAGCGTAATATAACCTAACCTAACACAACCTAACATTTCGGTACTATTATTTGACAACATTCCTGGCGAGTGGGCCTCTACGTCTCCGTGGGACCTTCATATACATCAATAACGTAATATAACCTAACCTAACCCAACCCAACCTCTCGGTACTAATATTTGACAACATTCCTGGCGAGTGGGCCTCTACGTCTCCGTGGGACCTTCATATCCATCAATAACGTAATATAACCTAACCTAACCCAAGTAACGTCTCGGAGGTAATGTTTAACCACATTCCTGGCTTGTTGGCCTCTACGTTTCCGTGAGACCTTTATGTACATCAATTACGTAATATAACCTAACCTAACCCAACCTAACATCTCGGCGGTAATAGTTGACAACATTCCTGGCGAATTGGCCTCTACGTCTCCGTGAGACCTTCATATCCATCAATAACGTGATATAACCTTATATAACCCAACCTAACCTCTCGGCGCTATTATTTGACAACATTCCTGGCTTGTTGGCCTCTACGTCTCCGTGGGACTTTTATATACATCAATAGCGTAATATAACCTATCCTAACCCAACCTAAGATCTCGGCACTAATATTTGACAACATTCCTGTCGAGTTGGCTTCTACGTCTCCGTGAGGCCTTCATATACATCAAAAACCTAATATAACCTAACCTAACCCAACCTAATCTTTCGGCGCTATTATTGGACAACATTACTGGCGAGTTGGCCTCTACGTCTTCGTGGGACTTTTATATACACCAATAACGTGATATAACCTTTTTTTTTTTTTTTTTTTTTTTTTCGCAGGGAAATCCTCATGGATACCGTGGATTTTTTGGGAAATCCGCGGTTATGTCGGACTCTTACCGACTAAAACCCTGCGGTGGTCTTCCTACACTTGTAGCGGGTAGCCGGGAACTCTTTCGAACGCGTCCAGCATCCCGCCTCGTGTCTGAGTTCTTTGAACTCTCTGTTCATAGCTGGCGTGCGAGTTCATACTTTAGATTGGCAACGACTGCAACCACCACAGTCGTTTGCCTCTCCTCGGTCGAGCGCGTGCCGGATAGACTTGACCCAAATCCTGTCTAGCCGGCGCTCGGCTGCTCTTTCTGTTTTTTCTTATTTACTTTTTCTTTGCGCAATCTTTTCTATTACGCTTGTGTGCGAATGCATGCATTCCTCACGCGTACCTCTTTGTCGAATTTCTTGCGCCTGTCTTCAATCTTCGAAGTCGTCTTCCTCTTCTCCCGCTTGCGGCGTTTGAGATGGACGGCGACGGCGAAGCTCCGCTCCCCGGTGGGTACTTTGGAGCGACTCTCGCGCCCTGACGGACGAGAGTCCCCTACCTTGGAGTGGAACGTGGCAAACGTCTACAACGCCGACCACGTAAGGCTCGTCGAGCAGAAAGCGTGCGCTCTCTTTCGCGCTCGGCGGCTTCCTTCGCAGCCATCACTTTGTCGCAAAACAAGGTAACGGCTCGCCAGTATCTCTCCCCTTCCAGCATCTTCGGCAGGATGCTGGTCGGCGAGAGATCCCGTCCGATCTCTGCCACGAGAGCGTGGCGCAGCGTTTGCCACGCTGGACAGCGTTCCAACGTGTGCTGCGCAGAGTCGTCTCCGTCTCCGCAATGGTGACATTCAGCCGTGGCCTCTTTTCCGATCTTGCAGAGGTACTGACCGAAGCATCCATGTCCAGTCAGCACCTGCGTCACTCTGAAGGTGAGCTGCCCTCTCCTGTTTTCTACCCAGTTTTCCAAGATGGGTAGAATCGCTCCCACGATCCTGTGATTGGTCGCAGGTGCGAGTTTCTCCTTCCATTTAGAGAAAGTGAAGCGTCTCGCTTCTCTTCTAATCTCGTCCCTTGTCGGAGCAGGTGCACCTTCTTCTTCTACCTGGCGCGTTGTGCGAAGGGTTTCGTACACTATGAGGTCTTCCTGCGCCAGGTATTCCAGGGGTGCGAGACCCGCCAGCATTGTTGCCGCGTCGTAGGAAATCGTGCGATATCCTCTTATGACCCGAATGGCTATTCTTCGCCACGCGCTTCGCAGCAGCTGCAGCTTTCTGCCTCCTTTGTTAAGCGCGTCGCTCCATACCGGGGCTCCGTAAAGCGCAATGCTTTTTATCACCCCAGCATAGACTTTCCTTACTTTCTCGTCCGGTCCGTGCAGATTCGGCATGATGCGGCTTAGATAATTTGCCGCAGCATCCAGTCGAACGGCCTGACGAGCGAAGTGGAGACCAAAGTTCCATTTATCGTCGAGGAGCAGTCCGAGATACTTCATCTCGCTCCCCACTGTAACTTTGGATGGTCCAATGTTGACCACTTCGTTTCCTCCTCGCGGGTCTCTTCTTCGTCCCTTGAAGCACAGGATTTCAGATTTCTCCGGTGCCATCTGGAAACGTGATATAACCTAACCTAACCCAACCTAACCTTTCGGCGCTATTATTTGACCACATTCCTGGCTTGTTGGCCTCTACGTCTCCGTGGGACTTTTATATACATCAATAGCGTAACATAACCTAACCTAACCCAACCTAAGATCTCGGCGCTATTGTTTGACAACATTCCTGTCGAGTTGGCCTCTACGACTCCGTGGGACTTTTATATACATCAATAGCGTAATATAACCTAACCTAACACAACCTAACATCTCGGTACTATTATTTGACAACATTCCTGGCGAGTGGGCCTCTACGTCTCCGTGGGACCTTCATATACATCAATAACATAATATAACCTAACCTAACCCAACCCAACCTCTCGGTACTAATATTTGACAACATTCCTGGCGAGTGGGCCTCTACGTCTCCGTGGGACCTTCATATCCATCAATAACGTAATATAACCTAACCTAACCCAAGTAACGTCTCGGGGGTAATGTTTAACCACATTCCTGGCTTGTTGGCCTCTACGTTTCCGTGAGACCTTTATGTACATCAATTACGTAATATAACCTAACCTAACCCAACCTAACATCTCGGCGGTAATAGTTGACAACATTCCTGGCGAATTGGCCTCTACGTCTCCGTGAGACCTTCATATCCATCAATAACGTAATATAACCTTATATAACCCAACCTAACCTCTCGGCGCTATTATTTGACAACATTCCTGGCTTGTTGGCCTCTACGTCTCCGTGGGACTTTTATATACATCAATAGCGTAATATAACCTATCCTAACCCAACCTAAGATCTCGGCACTAATATTTGACAACATTCCTGTCGAGTTGGCTTCTAAGTCTCCGTGAGGCCTTCATATACATCAAAAACCTAATATAACCTAACCTAACCCAACCTAATCTTTCGGTGCTATTATTTGACAACATTACTGGCGAGTTGGCCTCTACGTCTTCGTGGGACTTTTATATACATCAATAACGTGATATAACCTAACCTAACCCAACCTAACCTTTCGGCGCTATTATTTGACAACATTCCTGGCGAGTTGGCCTCTACGTCTCCATGGGACCTTCATATACATAAATAACGTAATATAACCTGACCTAACACAACCCAAACTCTCGGTACTAATATTTGACAACATTCCTGGCGAGTTGGACTCTACCTCTCCGTGGGACCTTCATATACATCAATAACGTAATATAACCTAACCTAACCCAACCAAACCTTTCGGCGCTATTATTTGACCACATTTCTGGCTTGTTGGCCTCTACGTCTCCGTGGGAAATTTATATACATCAATAACGTAATATAACCTAACCTAACCCAATCTAACATCTCGGCGGTAATATTTGACAACATTCCTGGCTTATTGGCCTCTACGTCTCCGTGGGACTTTTATATACATCAATAGCGTAATATAACCTAACCTGACACAACCTAACATCTCGGTACTATTATTTGACAACATTCCTGGCGAGTGGGCCTCTACGTCTCCGTGGGACCTTCATATACATCAATAACGTAATATAACCTAACCTAACCCAACCCAACCTCTCGGTACTAATATTTGACAACATTCCTGGCGAGTGGGCCTCTACGTCTCCGTGGGACCTTCATATCCATCAATAACGTAATATAACCTAACCTAACCCAACCTAACCTTTCGGCGCAATTATTTGACAACATTCCTGGCGAGTTGGCCTCTACGTCTCCGTGGGACTTTTATATACATCAATAACGTAATATAACCTAACCTAATCCAACCTAACCTTTCGGCGCTATTATTTGCAACATTCCTGGCTTGTTGGCCTCTACGTCTCCGTGGGACTTTTATATACATCAATAGCGTAATATAACCTAACCTAACCCAACCTAACACCTCGGCGCTATTATTTGACAACATTCCTGGCGAGTTGGCCTCTACGTCTCCGTGGGACCTTCATATACATAAATAACGTAATATAACCTAACCTAACCCAACCCAAACTCTCGGTACTAATGTTTGACAACATTCCTGGCGAGTTGGCCTCTACGTCTCCGTGGGACTTTTATATACATCAATAACGTAATATAACCTAACCTAACCCAACCTACTATCTCGGCGATATTATTTGACAACATTCCTGTCGAGTTGGCCTCTACGTCTCCGTGGGACTTTTATATACATCAATAGCGTAATATAACCTAACCTAACCCAACCTACGATCTCGGCGATATTATTTGACAACATTCCTGTCGAGTTGGCCTCTACGTCTCCGTGGGACTTTTTTATACATCAATAGCGTAATATAACCTAACCTAACACAACCTAACATCTCGGTACTAATATTTGACAACATTCCTGGCGAGTTGGTCTCTACTTCTCCGTGGGAATTTTATATATATCAATAGCGTAATATAACCTAACCTAACACAACCTAACACCTCGGCGGTTATATTTGACAACATTCCTGGCGAGTTGGCCTCTACGTCTCCGTAGGGCCTTATATACATCAATAACGTAATATAAGCTAACCTAACATAACCCAACCTCTCGGCACTAATATTTGACAACATTCCTGGCGAGTTGGCCTCTACGTTTCCGTGGGGCTTTTATATACATCAATAACGTAATATAACCTAACCTAACCCAAAGTAACGTCTCGGAGGTAATGTTTAACCACATTCCTGGCTTGTTGGCCTCTACGTTTCCGTGAGACCTTTATATACATCAATTACGTAATATAACCTAACCTAACCCAACCTAACCTTTCCGCGCTATTATTTGACAACATTCCTGGCGAGTTGGCCTCTACGTATCCGTGGGACCTTCATATACATCAATAACGTAATATAACCTAACCTAACCCAACCTAACCTTTCGGCGCTATTATTTGACCACATTCCTGGCTTGTTGGTCCTACGTCTCCGTGGGACTTTTATATACATCAATAGCGTAACATAACCTAACCTAACCCAACCTAAGATCTCGGCGCTATTGTTTGACAACATTCCTGTCGAGTTGGCCTCTACGTCTCCGTGGGACTTTTATATACATCAATAGCATAATATAACCTAACCTAACACAACCTAACATCTCGGTACTATTATTTGACAACATTCCTGGCGAGTGGGCCTCTACGTCTCCGTGGGAAATTTATATATGTCAATAGCGTAATATAACCTAACCTAACCCAACCTAACACCTCGGCGGTAATATTTGACAACATTCCTGTCGAGTTGGCCTCTACGTCTCCGTGGGACTTTTATATACATCAATAACGTAATATAACCTATCCTAACCCAACCTAACCTTTCGGCGCTATTATTTGACAACCTTTCTGGCGAGTTGGCCTCTACCTTTCCGTCGGGCCTTTATATACATCAATAACGTAATATAACCTAACCTAACCCAACCCAACGTCTCGGTACTAATATTTGACAACATTCCTGGCGAGTTGGACTCTACGTCTCCGTGGGACATTCATATCAATCAATAACGTAATATAACCTAACCTAACCCAACCCAACCTCTCGGTACTAATATTTGACAACATTCCTGGCGAGTGGGCCTCTACGTCTCCGTGGGACCTTCATATCCATCAATAACGTAATATAACCTAACCTAACCCAACCTAACCTTTCGGCGCTATTATTTGACAACATTCCTGGCGAGTTGGCCTCTACGTCTCCGTGGGACTTTTATATACATCAATAACGTAATATAACCTAACCTAATCCAACCTAACCTTTCGTCGCTATTATTTGACAACATTCCTGGCTTGTTGGCCTCTACGTCTCCGTGGGACTTTTATATACATCAATAGCGTAATATAAACTAACCTAACCCAACCTAACACCTCGGCGGTAATATTTGACAACATTCCTGTCGAGTTGGTCTCTACGTCTCCGTAGGGCCTTATATACATCAATAACGTAATATAACCTAACCTAACACAACCCAACCTCTCGGCACTAACATTTGACAACATTCCTGGCGAGTTGGCCTCTACGTTTCCGTGGGGCTTTTATATACATCAATTACGTAATATAACCTAACCTAACCCAAGTAACGTCTCGGAGGTAATGTTTAACCACATTCCTGGCTTGTTGGCCTCTACGTTTCCGTGAGACCTTTATGTACATCAATTACGTAATATAACCTAACCTAACCCAACGTAACATCTCGAGTGTAATATTTGACAACATTCCTGGCTTGTTGGCCTCTACGTCTCCGTGGGACATTCATATCAATCAATAACGTAATTTAACCTAAAATAACCCAACGTAACATTTCGGCTGTAATATTTCACAACATTCCTGGCTTGTTGGCCTCTATGTTTCCGTGGGACCTTTATATACATCAATAACGTAATATAACCTAACCTAACCCAACCCAACGTCTCGGTACTAATATTTGACAACATTCCTGGCGAGTTGGACTCTACGTCTCCGTGGGGCCTTCATATACATCAATAACGTAATATAACCTAACCTAACCCAACCTAACCTTTCGGCGCTATTATTTGACCACATTCCTGGCTTGTTGGCCTCTACGTCTCCGTGGGACTTTTATATACATCAATAGCGTAACATAACCTAACCTAACCCAACCTAAGATCTCGGCGCTATTGTTTGACAACATTCCTGTCGAGTTGGCCTCTACGTCTCCGTGGGACTTTTATATACATCAATAGCGTAATATAACCTAACCTAACACAACCTAACATCTCGGTACTATTATTTGACAACATTCCTGGCGAGTGGGCCTCTACGTCTCCGTGGGACCTTCATATACATCAATAACGTAATATAACCTAACCTATCCCAACCCAACCTCTCGGTACTAATATTTGACAACATTCCTGGCGAGTGGGCCTCTACGTCTCCGTGGGACCTTCATATCCATCAATAACGTAATATAACCTAACCTAACCCAACCTAACCTTTCGGCGCAATTATTTGACAACATTCCTGGCGAGTTGGCCTCTACGTCTCCGTGGGACTTTTATATACATCAATAACGTAATATAACCTAACCTAATCCAACCTAACCTTTCGGCGCTATTATTTGCAACATTCCTGGCTTGTTGGCCTCTACGTCTCCGTGGGACTTTTATATACATCAATAGCGTAATATAACCTAACCTAACCCAACCTAACACCTCGGCGCTATTATTTGACAACATTCCTGGCGAGTTGGCCTCTACGTCTCCGTGGGACCTTCATATACATAAATAACGTAATATAACCTAACCTAACCCAACCCAAACTCTCGGTACTAATGTTTGACAACATTCCTGGCGAGTTGGCCTCTACGTCTCCGTGGGACTTTTATATACATCAATAACGTAATATAACCTAACCTAACCCAACCTACTATCTCGGCGATATTATTTGACAACATTCCTGTCGAGTTGGCCTCTACGTCTCCGTGGGACTTTTATATACATCAATAGCGTAATATAACCTAACCTAACCCAACCTACGATCTCGGCGATATTATTTGACAACATTCCTGTCGAGTTGGCCTCTACGTCTCCGTGGGACTTTTTTATACATCAATAGCGTAATATAACCTAACCTAACACAACCTAACATCTCGGTACTAATATTTGACAACATTCCTGGCGAGTTGGTCTCTACGTCTCCGTGGGAATTTTATATATATCAATAGCGTAATATAACCTAACCTAACACAACCTAACACCTCGGCGGTTATATTTGACAACATTCCTGGCGAGTTGGCCTCTACGTCTCCGTAGGGCCTTATATACATCAATAACGTAATATAAGCTAACCTAACATAACCCAACCTCTCGGCACTAATATTTGACAACATTCCTGGCGAGTTGGCCTCTACGTTTCCGTGGGGCTTTTATATACATCAATAACGTAATATAACCTAACCTAACCCAAAGTAACGTCTCGAAGGTAATGTTTAACCACATTACTGGCTTGTTGGCCTCTACGTTTCCGTGAGATCTTTATATACATCAATAACGTAATATAACCTAACCTAACCCAACCTAACCTTTCGGCGCTATTATTTGACAACATTACTGGCGAGTTGGCCTCTACGTCTCCGTGGGAATTTTATATATGTCAATAGCGTAATATAACCTAACCTAACCCAACCTAACACCTCGGCGGTAATATTTGACAACATTACTGGCGAGTTGGCCTCTACGTCTCCGTAGGGCCATATATACATCAATAACGTAATATAACCTAACCTAACACAACCCAACCTCTCGGCACTAACATTTGACAACATTCCTGGCGAGTTGGCCTCTACGTTTCCGTGGGGCTTTTATATACATCAATAACGTAATATGACCTAACCTAACCCAAGTAACGTCTCGGAGGTAATGTTTAACCACATTCCTGGCTTGTTGGCCTCTACGTTTCCGTGAGACCTTTATATACATCAATTACGTAATATAACCTAACCTAACCCAACCTAACATCTCGGCGGTAATAGTTGACAACATTCCTGGCGAATTGGCCTCTACGTCTCCGTGAGACCTTCATATCCATCAATAACGTAATATAACCTTATATAACCCAACCTAACCTCTCGGCGCTATTATTTGACAACATTCCTGGCGAGTTGGCCTCTACGTATCCGTGGGACTTTTGTATACATCAATAACGTAATATAACCTAACCTAATCCAACCTAACCTTTCGGAGCTATTATTTGACAACATTCCTGGCTTGTTGGCCTCTACGTCTCCGTGGGACTTTTATATACATCAATAGCGTAATATAACCTAACCTAACACAACCTAACATCTCGGTACTATTATTTGACAACATTCCTGGCGAGTGGGCCTCTACGTCTCCGTGGGACCTTCATATACATCAATAACGTAATATAACCTAACCTAACCCAACCCAACCTCTCGGTACTAATATTTGACAACATTCCTGGCGAGTGGGCCTCTACGTCTCCGTGGGACCTTCATATCCATCAATAACGTAATATAACCTAACCTAACCCAACCTAACCTTTCGGCGCAATTATTTGACAACATTCCTGGCGAGTTGGCCTCTACGTCTCCGTGGGACTTTTATATACATCAATAACGTAATATAACCTAACCTAATCCAACCTAACCTTTCGGCGCTATTATTTGCAACATTCCTGGCATGTTGGCCTCTACGTCTCCGTGGGACTTTTATATACATCAATAGCGTAATATAACCTAACCTAACCCAACCTAACACCTCGGCGGTAATATTTGACAACATTCCTGTCGAGTTGGTCTCTACGTCTCCGTAGGGCCTTATATACATCAATAACGTAATATAACCTAACCTAACACAACCCAACCTCTCGGCACTAACATTTGACAACATTCCTGGCGAGTTGGCCTCTACGTTTCCGTGGCGCTTTTATATACATCAATAACGTAATATAACCTAACCTAACCCAAGTAACGTCTCGGAGGTAATGTTTAACCACATTCCTGGCTTGTTGGCCTCTACGTTTCCGTGAGACCTTTATATACATCAATTACGTAATATAACCTAACCTAACCCAACCTAACATCTCGGCGGTAATAGTTTACAACATTCTTGGCGAATTGGCCTCTACGTCTCCGTGAGACCTTCATATCCATCAATAACGTAATATAACCTTATATAACCCAACCTAACCTCTCGGCGCTATTATTTGACAACATTCCTGGCGAGTTGGCCTCTACGTCTCCGTGGGACCTTCATATACATAAATAACGTAATATAACCTAACCTAACCCAACCCAAACTCTCGGTACTAATGTTTGACAACATTCCTGGCGAGTTGGCCTCTACGTCTCCGTAGGGCCTTATATACATCAATAACGTAATATAAGCTAACCTAACATAACCCAACCTCTCGGCACTAATATTTGACAACATTCCTGGCGAGTTGGCCTCTACGTTTCCGTGGGGCTTTTATATACATCAATAACGTAATATAACCTAACCTAACACAACGTAACATCTCGGTACCAATATTTGACTACATTCCTGGCGAGTTGGCCTCTACGTCTCCGTGGGACTTTTATATACATCAATAACGTAATATAACCTAACCTAACCCAACCTAACCTTTCGGCGCTATTATTTGACAACATTACTGGCGAGTTGGCCTCTACGTCTCCGTGGGAATTTTATATATGTCAATAGCGTAATATAACCTAACCTAACCCAACCTAACACCTCGGCGGTAATATTTGACAACATTACTGGCGAGTTGGCCTCTACGTCTCCGTAGGGCCATATATACATCAATAACGTAATATAACCTAACCTAACACAACCCAACCTCTCGGCACTAACATTTGACAACATTCCTGGCGAGTTGGCCTCTACGTTTCCGTGGGGCTTTTATATACATCAATAAAGTAATATGACCTAACCTAACCCAAGTAACGTCTCGGAGGTAATGTTTAACCACATTCCTGGCTTGTTGGCCTCTACGTTTCCGTGAGATCTTTATATACATCAATTACGTAATATAACCTAACCTAACCCAACCTAACATCTCGGCGGTAATAGTTGACAACATTCCTGGCGAATTGGCCTCTACGTCTCCGTGAGACCTTCATATCCATCAATAACGTAATATAACCTTATATAACCCAACCTAACCTCTCGGCGCTATTATTTGACAACATTCCTGGCGAGTTGGCCTCTACGTATCCGTGGGACTTTTGTATACATCAATAACGTAATATAACCTAACCTAATCCAACCTAACCTTTCGGAGCTATTATTTGACAACATTCCTGGCTTGTTGGCCTCTACGTCTCCGTGGGACTTTTATATACATCAATAGCGTAATATAACCTAACCTAACCCAATCTAACACCTCGGCGGTAATATTTGACAACATTCCTGGCGAGTTGGTCTCTACGTCTCCGTAGGGCCTTATATACATCAATAACGTAATATAACCTAACCTAACACAACCCATCCTCTCGGCACTAACATTTGACAACATTCCTGGCGAGTTGGCCTCTACGTTTCCGTGGGGCTTTTATATACATCAATAACGTAATATAACCTAACTTAACCCAAGTAACGTCTCGGAGGTAATGTATAACCACATTCCTGGCTTGTTGGCCTCTACGTTTCCGTGAGACCTTTATATACATCAATTACGTAATATAACCTAACCTAACCCAACCTAACATCTCGGCGGTAATAGTTGACAACATTCTTGGCGAATTGGCCTCTACGTCTCCGTGAGACCTTCATATCCATCAATAACGTAATATAACCTTATATAACCCAACCTAACCTCTCGGCGCTATTATTTGACAACATTACTGGCGAGTTGGCCTCTACGTCTTCGTGGGACTTTTATATACATCAATAACGTAATATAACCTAACCTAACCCAACCTAACCTTTCCGCGCTATTATTTGACAACATTCCTGGCGAGTTGGCCTCTACGTATCCGTGGGACTTTTATATACATCAATAACGTAATATAACCTAACCTAATCCAACCTAACCTTTCGGAGCTATTATTTGACAACATTCCTGGCTTGTTGGCCTCTACGTCTCCGTTGGACTTTTATATACATCAATAGCGTAATATAACCTGACCTAACCCAACCTAAGATCTCGGCACTAATATTTGACAACATTCCTGTCGAGTTGGCTTCTACGTCTCCGTGAGGCCTTCATATACATCAAAAACGTAATATAACCTAACCTAACCCAACGTATCATCTCGAGTGTAATATTTGACAACATTCCTGGCTTGTTGGCCTCTACGTCTCCGTGGGACATTCATATCAATCAATAACGTAATTTAACCTAAAATAACCCAACGTAACATTTCGGCTGTAATATTTCACAACATTCCTGGCTTGTTGGCCTCTATGTTTCCGTGGGACCTTTATATACATCAATAACGTAATATAACCTAACCTAACCCAACCTAACATCTCGGCGGTAATATTTGACAACATTCCTGGCGAGTTGGCCTCTACGTCTCCGTGAGACCTTCATATCCATCAATAACGTAATATAACCTTATATAACCCAACCAACCTCTCGGCGCTATTATTTGACAACATTCCTGTTGAGTTGGCCTCTACGTCTCCGAGGGACTTTTATATACATCAATAACGTAATATAACCTAACCTAACCCAACCTAACCTTTCGGCGCTATTATTTGACAACATTCCTGGCGAGTTGGCCTCTACGTCTCCGTGGGACCTTCATATACATCAATAACGTAATATAACCTAACCTAACCCAACCTAACCTTTCGGCGCTATTATTTGACCACATTCCTGGCTTGTTGGTCCTACGTCTCCGTGGGACTTTTATATACATCAATAGCGTAACATAACCTAACCTAACCCAACCTAAGATCTCGGCGCTATTGTTTGACAACATTCCTGTCGAGTTGGCCTCTACGTCTCCGTGGGACTTTTATATACATCAATAGCATAATATAACCTAACCTAACACAACCTAACATCTCGGTACTATTATTTGACAACATTCCTGGCGAGTGGGCCTCTACGTCTCCGTGGGAATTTTATATATGTCAATAGCGTAATATAACCTAACCTAACCCAACCTAACACCTCGGCGGTAATATTTGACAACATTCCTGTCGAGTTGGCTTCTACGTCTCCGTGGGACTTTTATATACATCAATAACGTAATATAACCTATCCTAACCCAACCTAACCTTTCGGCGCTATTATTTGACAACCTTTCTGGCGAGTTGGCCTCTACCTTTCCGTCGGGCCTTTATATACATCAATAACGTAATATAACCTAACCTAACCCAACCCAACGTCTCGGTACTAATATTTGACAACATTCCTGGCGAGTTGGACTCTACGTCTCCGTGGGACCTTCATATACATCAATAACGTAATATAACCTAACCTAACCCAACCAAACCTTTCGGCGCTATTATTTGACCACATTCCTGGCTTGTTGGCCTCTACGTCTCCGTGGGAAATTTATATACATCAATAACGTAATATAACCTAATCTAACCCAATCTAACATCTCGGCGGTAATATTTGACAACATTCCTGGCTTATTGGCCTCATGGTTTCCGTGGGGCCTTTATATACATCAATAACGTAATATAACCTAACCTAACCCAACCCAACCTCTCGGTACTAATATTTGACAACATTCCTGGCGAGTTGGCCTCTACGTCTCCGTGGGACCTTCATATACATCAATAACGTAATATAACCTAACCTAACCCAACCTAACCTTTCGGCGCTATTATTTGATCACATTCCTGGCTTTTTGGCCTCTACGTCTCCGTGGGAAATTTATATACATCAATAACGTAATATAACCTAACCTAACCCAATCTAACATCTCGGCGGTAATATTTGACAACATTCCTGGCTTATTGGCCTCATGGTTTCCGTGGGGCCTTTATATACATCAATAACGTAATATAACCTAACTTAACCCAACCCAACCTCTCGGTACTAATATTTGACAACATTCCTGGCGAGTTGGCCTCTACGTCTCCGTGGGACTTTTTTATACACCAATAGCGTAATATAACCTAACCTAACACAACCTAACATCTCGGTACTAATATTTGACAACATTCCTGGCGAGTTGGTCTCTACGTCTCCGTGGGAATTTTATATATATCAATAGCGTAATATAACCTAACCTAACACAACCTAACACCTCGGCGGTTATATTTGACAACATTCCTGGCGAGTTGGCCTCTACGTCTCCGTAGGGCCTTATATACATCAATAACGTAATATAAGCTAACCTAACATAACCCAACCTCTCGGCACTAATATTTGACAACATTCCTGGCGAGTTGGCCTCTACGTTTCCGTGGGGCTTTTATATACATCAATAACGTAATATAACCTAACCTAACCCAAAGTAACGTCTCGAAGGTAATGTTTAACCACATTACTGGCTTGTTGGCCTCTACGTTTCCGTGAGATCTTTATATACATCAATAACGTAATATAACCTAACCTAACCCAACCTAACATCTCGGCGCTAATATTTGACAACATTCGTGGCGAGTTGGCCTCTACGTCTCTGTGGGGCCTTTATATACATCAATAGCGTAATATAACCTAACCTAACACAACGTAACATCTCGGTACCAATATTTGACTACATTCCTGGCGAGTTGGCCTCTACGTCTCCGTGGGACTTTTATATACATCAATAACGTAATATAACCTAACCTAACCCAACCTAACCTTTCGGCGCTATTATTTGACAACATTACTGGCGAGTTGGCCTCTACGTCTCCGTGGGAATTTTATATATGTCAATAGCGTAATATAACCTAACCTAACCCAACCTAACACCTCGGCGGTAATATTTGACAACATTACTGGCGAGTTGGCCTCTACGTCTCCGTAGGGCCATATATACATCAATAACGTAATATAACCTAACCTAACACAACCCAACCTCTCGGCACTAACATTTGACAACATTCCTGGCGAGTTGGCCTCTACGTTT
Source organism: Xylocopa violacea (assembly GCA_963969225.1). NCBI lineage: Eukaryota > Metazoa > Arthropoda > Insecta > Hymenoptera > Apidae > Xylocopa > Xylocopa violacea. The sequence continues at coordinate 3,585,840 of CAXAJV010000135.1, read as the reverse complement.
CCGTGGGGCTTTTATATACATCAATAACGTAATATGACCTAACCTAACCCAAGTAACGTCTCGGAGGTAATGTTTAACCACATTCCTGGCTTGTTGGCCTCTACGTTTCCGTGAGACCTTTATATACATCAATTACGTAATATAACCTAACCTAACCCAACCTAACATCTCGGCGGTAATAGTTGACAACATTCCTGGCGAATTGGCCTCTACGTCTCCGTGAGACCTTCATATCCATCAATAACGTAATATAACCTTATATAACCCAACCTAACCTCTCGGCGCTATTATTTGACAACATTCCTGGCGAGTTGGCCTCTACGTATCCGTGGGACTTTTGTATACATCAATAACGTAATATAACCTAACCTAATCCAACCTAACCTTTCGGAGCTATTATTTGACAACATTCCTGGCTTGTTGGCCTCTACGTCTCCGTGGGACTTTTATATACATCAATAGCGTAATATAACCTAACCTAACCCAATCTAACACCTCGGCGGTAATATTTGACAACATTCCTGGCGAGTTGGTCTCTACGTCTCCGTAGGGCCTTATATACATCAATAACGTAATATAACCTAACCTAACACAACCCATCCTCTCGGCACTAACATTTGACAACATTCCTGGCGAGTTGGCCTCTACGTTTCCGTGGGGCTTTTATATACATCAATAACGTAATATAACCTAACTTAACCCAAGTAACGTCTCGGAGGTAATGTATAACCACATTCCTGGCTTGTTGGCCTCTACGTTTCCGTGAGACCTTTATATACATCAATTACGTAATATAACCTAACCTAACCCAACCTAACATCTCGGCGGTAATAGTTGACAACATTCTTGGCGAATTGGCCTCTACGTCTCCGTGAGACCTTCATACCCATCAATAACGTAATATAACCTTATATAACCCAACCTAACCTCTCGGCGCTATTATTTGACAACATTACTGGCGAGTTGGCCTCTACGTCTTCGTGGGACTTTTATATACATCAATAACGTAATATAACCTAACCTAACCCAACCTAACCTTTCCGCGCTATTATTTGACAACATTCCTGGCGAGTTGGCCTCTACGTATCCGTGGGACTTTTATATACATCAATAACGTAATATAACCTAACCTAATCCAACCTAACCTTTCGGAGCTATTATTTGACAACATTCCTGGCTTGTTGGCCTCTACGTCTCCGTTGGACTTTTATATACATCAATAGCGTAATATAACCTGACCTAACCCAACCTAAGATCTCGGCACTAATATTTGACAACATTCCTGTCGAGTTGGCTTCTACGTCTCCGTGAGGCCTTCATATACATCAAAAACGTAATATAACCTAACCTAACCCAACGTATCATCTCGAGTGTAATATTTGACAACATTCCTGGCTTGTTGGCCTCTACGTCTCCGTGGGACATTCATATCAATCAATAACGTAATTTAACCTAAAATAACCCAACGTAACATTTCGGCTGTAATATTTCACAACATTCCTGGCTTGTTGGCCTCTACGTCTCCGTGGGAAATTTATATACATCAATAACGTAATATAACCTAATCTAACCCAATCTAACATCTCGGCGGTAATATTTGACAACATTCCTGGCTTATTGGCCTCATGGTTTCCGTGGGGCCTTTATATACATCAATAACGTAATATAACCTAACCTAACCCAACCCAACCTCTCGGTACTAATATTTGACAACATTCCTGGCGAGTTGGCCTCTACGTCTCCGTGGGACCTTCATATACATCAATAACGTAATATAACCTAACCTAACCCAACCTAACCTTTCGGCGCTATTATTTGATCACATTCCTGGCTTGTTGGCCTCTACGTATCCGTGGGAAATTTATATACATCAATAACGTAATATAACCTAACCTAACCCAATCTAACATCTCGGCGGTAATATTTGACAACATTCCTGGCTTATTGGCCTCATGGTTTCCGTGGGGCCTTTATATACATCAATAACGTAATATAACCTAACTTAACCCAACCCAACCTCTCGGTACTAATATTTGACAACATTCCTGGCGAGTTGGCCTCTACGTCTCCGTGGGACCTTCATATACATCAATAACGTAATATAACCTAACCTAACCCAACCTAACCTTTCGGCGCTATTATTTGACCACATTCCTGGCTTTTTGGCCTCTACGTCTCCGTGGGACTTTTATATACATCAATAGCGTAACATAACCTAACCTAACCCAACCTAAGATCTCGGCGCTATTGTTTGACAACATTCCTGTCGAGTTGGCCTCTACGTCTCCGTGGGACTTTTATATACATCAATAACGTAATATAACCTATCCTAACCCAACCTAACCTTTCGGCGGTAATATTTGACAACATTCCTGGCTTATTGGCCTCATGGTTTCCGTGGGGCCTTTATATACATCAATAACGTAATATAACCTAACCTAACCCAACTCAACCTCTCGGTACTAATATTTGACAACATTCCTGGCGAGTTGGCCTCTACGTATCCGTGGGACTTTTATATACATCAATAACGTAATATAACCTAACCTAATCCAACCTAACCTTTCGGAGCTATTATTTGACAACATTCCTGGCTTGTTGGCCTCTACGTCTCCGTGGGACTTTGATATACATCAATAGCGTAATATAACCTAACCTAACCCAACCTAAGATCTCGGCACTAATATTTGACAACATTCCTGTCGAGTTGGCTTCTACGTCTCCGTGAGGCCATCATATACATCAAAAACGTAATATAACCTAACCTAACCCAACCTAACCTTTCGGCGCTATTATTTGACCACATTCCTGGCTTGTTGGCCTCTACATCTCCGTGGGACCTTCATATACATCAATAACGTAATATAACCTAACCTAACCCAACCTAACCTTTCGGCGCTATTATTTGACCACATTCCTGGCTTGTTGGCCTCTACATCTCCGTGGGACTTTTATATACATCAATAGCGTAACATAACCTAACCTAACCCAACCTAAGATCTCGGCGCTATTGTTTGACAACATTCCTGTCGAGTTGGCCTCTACGTCTCCGTGGGACTTTTATATACATCAATAACGTAATATAACCTATCCTAACCCAACCTAACCTTTCGGCGCTATTATTTGACAACATTTCTGGCGAGTTGGCCTCTACCTTTCCGTCGGGCCTTTATATACATCAATAACGTAATATAACCTAACCTAACCCAACCCAACGTCTCGGTACTAATATTTGACAACATTCCTGGCGAGTTGGACTCTACGTCTCCGTGGGACCTTCATATACATCAATAACGTAATATAACCTAACCTAACCCAACCAAACCTTTCGACGCTATTATTTGACAACATTCCTGGCTTATTGGCCTCATGGTTTCCGTGGGGCCTTTATATACATCAATAACGTAATATAACCTAACCTAACCCAACTCAACCTCTCGGTACTAATATTTGACAACATTCCTGGCGAGTTGGCCTCTACGTCTCCGTGGGACTTTCATATACATCAATAACGTAATATAACCTAACCTAACCCAACCTAACCTTTCGGCGCTATTATTTGACCACATTCCTGGCTTGTTGGCCTCTACGTCTCCGTGGGACTTTAATATACATCAATAGCGTAACATAACCTAACCTAACCCAACCTAAGATCTCGGCGCTATTCGTTTGACAACATTCCTGTCGAGTTGGCCTCTACGTCTCCGTGGGACTTTTATATACATCAATAGCGTAATATAACCTAACCTAACACAACCTAACATCTCGGTACTATTATTTGACAACATTCCTGGCGAGTGGGCCTCTACGTCTCCGTGGGACCTTCATATACATCAATAACGTAATATAACCTAACCTAACCCAACCCAACCTCTCGGTACTAATATTTGACAACATTCCTGGCGAGTGGGCCTCTACGTCTCCGTGGGACCTTAATATCCATCAATAACGTAATATAACCTAACCTAACCCAAGTAACGTCTCGGAGGTAATGTTTAACCACATACCTGGCTTGTTGGCCTCTACGTTTCCGTGAGACCTTTATGTACATCAATTACGTAATATAACCTAACCTAACCCAACCTAACATCTCGGCGGTAATAGTTGACAACATTCCTGGCGAATTGGCCTCTACATCTCCGTGAGACCTTCATATCCATCAATAACGTAATATAACCTTATATAACCCAACCAACCTCTCGGCGCTATTATTTGACAACATTCCTGTTGAGTTGGCCTCTACGTCTCCGAGGGACTTTTATATACATCAATAACGTAATATAACCTAACCTAACCCAACGTAATCTTTCGGCGCTATTATTTGACAACATTACTGGCGAGTTGGCCTCTACGTCTTCGTGGGACTTTTATATACATCAATAACGTAATATAACCTAACCTAACCCAACCTAACCTTTCGGCGCTATTATTTGACAACATTCCTGGCGAGTTGGCCTCTACGTCTCCGTGGGACCTTCATATACATCAATAACGTAATATAACCTAACCTAACCCAACCTAACCTTTCGGCGCTATTATTTGACCACATTCCTGGCTTGTTGGCCTCTACGTCTCCGTGGGACTTTTATATACATCAATAGCGTAACATAACCTAACCTAACCCAACCTAAGATCTCGGCGCTATTGTTTGACAACATTCCTGTCGAGTTGGCCTCTACGTCTCCGTGGGACTTTTATATACATCAATAGCGTAATATAACCTAACCTAACACAACCTAACATCTCGGTACTATTATATGACAACATTCCTGGCGAGTGGGCCTCTACGTCTCCGTGGGAATTTTATATATGTAAATAGCGTAATATAACCTAACCTAACCCAACCTAACACCTCGGCGGTAATATTTGACAACATTACTGGCGAGTTGGTCTCTACGTCTCCGTAGGGCCATATATACATCAATAACGTAATATAACCTAACCTAACACAACCCAACCTCTTGGCACTAACATTTGACAACATTCCTGGCGAGTTGGCCTCTACGTTTCCGTGGGGCTTTTATATACATCAATAACGTAATATAACCTAACCTAACCCAAGTAACGTCTCGGAGGTAATGTTTAACCACATTCCTGGCTTGTTGGCCTCTACGTTTCCGTGAGACCTTTATATACATCAATTACGTAATATAACCTAACCTAACCCAACCTAACATCTCGGCGGTAATAGTTGACAACATTCCTGGCGAATTGGACTCTACGTCTCCGTGAGACCTTCATATCCATCAATAACGTAATATAACCTTATATAACCCAACCTAACCTCTCGGCGCTATTATTTGACAACATTCCTGGCGAGTTGGCCTCTACGTATCCGTGGGACTTTTATATACATCAATAACGTAATATAACCTAATCTAATCCAACCTAACCTTTCGGAGCTATTATTTGACAACAGTCCTGGCTTGTTGGCCTCTACGTCTCCGTGGGACTTTTATATACATCAATAGCGTAATATAACCTAACCTAACCCAATCTAACACCTCGGCGGTAATATTTGACAACATTCCTGGCGAGTTGGTCTCTACGTCTCCGTAGGGCCTTATATACATCAATAGCGTAACATAACCTAACCTAACCCAACCTAAGATCTCGGCGCTATTGTTTGACAACATTCCTGTCGAGTTGGCCTCTACGTCTCCGTGGGACTTTTATATACATCAATAACGTAATATAACCTATCCTAACCCAACCTAACCTTTCGGCGCTATTATTTGACAACATTTCTGGCGAGTTGGCCTCTACCTTTCCGTCGGGCCTTTATATACATCAATAACGTAATATAACCTAACCTAACCCAACCCAACCTCTCGGTACTAATATTTGACAACATTCCTGGCGAGTTGGCCTCTACGTATCCGTGGGACCTTCATATACATCAATAACGTAATATAACCTAACCTAACCCAACCTAACCTTTCGGCGCTATTATTTGACCACATTCCTGGCTTGTTGGCCTCTACGTCTCCGTGGGACTTTTATATACATCAATAGCGTAACATAACCTAACCTAACCCAACCTAAGATCTCGGCGCTATTGTTTGACAACATTCCTGTCGAGTTGGCCTCTACGTCTCCGTGGGACTTTTATATACATCAATAACGTAATATAACCTATCCTAACCCAACCTAACCTTTCGGCGGTAATATTTGACAACATTCCTGGCTTATTGGCCTCATGGTTTCCGCGGGGCCTTTATATACATCAATAACGTAATATAACCTAACCTAACCCAACTCAACCTCTCGGTACTAATATTTGACAACATTCCTGGCGAGTTGGCCTCTACGTATCCGTGGGACTTTTATATATATCAATAACGTAATATAACCTAACCTAATCCAACCTAACCTTTCGGAGCTATTATTTGACAACATTCCTGGCTTGTTGGCCTCTACGTCTCCGTGGGACTTTGATATACATCAATAGCGTAATATAACCTAACCTAACCCAACCTAAGATCTCGGCACTAATATTTGACAACATTCCTGTCGAGTTGGCTTCTACGTCTCCGTGAGGCCTTCATATATATCAAAAACGTAATATAACCTAACCTAACCCAACCTAACCTTTCGGCGCTATTATTTGACCACATTCCTGGCTTGTTGGCCTCTACATCTCCGTGGGACCTTCATATACATCAATAACGTAATATAACCTAACCTAACCCAACCTAACCTTTCGGCGCTATTATTTGACCACATTCCTGGCTTGTTGGCCTCTACATCTCCGTGGGACTTTTATATACATCAATAGCGTAACATAACCTAACCTAACCCAACCTAAGATCTCAGCGCTATTGTTTGACAACATTCCTGTCGAGTTGGCCTCTACGTCTCCGTGGGACTTTTATATACATCAATAACGTAATATAACCTATCCTAACCCAACCTAACCTTTCGGCGCTATTATTTGACAACATTTCTGGCGAGTTGGCCTCTACCTTTCCGTCGGGCCTTTATATACATCAATAACGTAATATAACCTAACCTAACCCAACCCAACGTCTCGGTACTAATATTTGACAACATTCCTGGCGAGTTGGACTCTACGTCTCCGTGGGACCTTCATATACATCAATAACGTAATATAACCTAACATAACCCAACCAAACCTTTCGGCGCTATTATTTGACCACATTCCTGGCTTGTTGGCCTCTACGTCTCCGTGGGAAATTTATATACATGAATAACGTAATATAACCTAACCTAACCCAATCTAACATCTCGGCGGTAATATTTGACAACATTCCTGGCTTATTGGCCTCATGGTTTCCGTGGGGCCTTTATATACATCAATAACGTAATATAACCTAACCTAACCCAACTCAACCTCTCGGTACTAATATTTGACAACATTCCTGGCGAGTTGGCCTCTACGTCTCCGTGGGACCTTCATATACATCAATAACGTAATATAACCTAACCTAACCCAACCTAACCTTTCGGCGCTATTATTTGACCACATTCCTGGCTTGTTGGCCTCTACGTCTCCGTGGGACTTTTATATACATCAATGGCGTAACATAACCTAACCTAACCCAACCTAAGATCTCGGCGCTATTCGTTTGACAACATTCCTGTCGAGTTAGCCTCTACGTCTCCGTGGGACTTTTATATACATCAATAGCGTAATATAACCTAACCTAACACAACCTAACATCTCGGTACTATTATTTGACAACATTCCTGGCGAGTGGGCCTCTACGTCTCCGTGGGACCTTCATATACATCAATAACGTAATATAACCTAACCTAACCCAACCCAACCTCTCGGTACTAATATTTGACAACATTCCTGGCGAGTGGGCCTCTACGTCTCCGTGGGACCTTAATATCCATCAATAACGTAATATAACCTAACCTAACCCAAGTAACGTCTCGGAGGTAATGTTTAACCACATACCTGGCTTGTTGGCCTCTACGTTTCCGTGAGACCTTTATGTACATCAATTACGTAATATAACCTAACCTAACCCAACCTAACATCTCGGCGGTAATAGTTGACAACATTCCTGGCGAATTGGCCTCTACGTCTCCGTGAGACCTTCATATCCATCAATAACGTAATATAACCTTATATAACCCAACCTAACCTCCCGGCGCTATTATTTGACAACATTCCTGGCTTGTTGGCCTCTACGTCTCCGTGGGACTTTTATATACATCAATAGCGTAATATAACCTAACCTAACCCAACCTAAGATCTCGGCACTAATATTTGACAACATTCCTGTCGAGTTGGCTTCTACGTCTCCGTGAGGCCTTCATATACATCAAAAACGTAATATAACCTAACCTAACCCAACGTAACATCTCGAGTGTAATATTTGACAACATTGCTGGCTTGTTGGCCTCTACGTCTCCGTGGGACATTCATATCAATCAATAACGTAATTTAACCTAAAGTAACCCAACGTAACATTTCGGCTGTAATATTTCACAACATTCCTGGCTTGTTGGCCTCTACGTTTCCGTGAGACCTTTATATACATCAATAACGTAATATAACCTAACCTAACCCAACCTAACATCTCGGCGGTAATAGTTGACAACATTCCTGGCGAATTGGACTCTACGTCTCCGTGAGACCTTCATATCCATCAATAACGTAATATAACCTTATATAACCCAACCTAACCTCTCGGCGCTATTATTTGACAACATTCCTGTTGAGTTGGCCTCTACGTCTCCGAGGGACTTTTATATACATCAATAACGTAATATAACCAAACCTAACCCAACCTAATCTTTCGGCGCTATTATTTGACAACATTACTGGCGAGTTGGCCTCTACGTCTTCGTGGGACTTTTATATACATCAATAACGTAATATAACCTAACCTAACCCAACCCAAACTCTCGGTACTAATATTTGACAACATTCCTGGCGAGTTGGCCTCTACGTCTCCGTGGGAATTTTATATACATCAATAGCGTAACATAACCTAACCTAACCCAACCTAAGATCTCAGCGCTATTGTTTGACAACATTCCTGTCGAGTTGGCCTCTACGTCTCCGTGGGACTTTTATATACATCAATAACGTAATATAACCTATCCTAACCCAACCTAACCTTTCGGCGCTATTATTTGACAACATTTCTGGCGAGTTGGCCTCTACCTTTCCGTCGGGCCTTTATATACATCAATAACGTAATATAACCTAACCTAACCCAACCCAACCTCTCGGTACTAATATTTGACAACATTCCTGGCGAGTTGGCCTCTACGTATCCGTGGGACCTTCATATACATCAATAACGTAATATAACCTAACCTAACCCAACCTAACCTTTCGGCGCTATTATTTGACCACATTCCTGGCTTGTTGGCCTCTACGTCTCCGTGGGACTTTTATATACATCAATAGCGTAACATAACCTAACCTAACCCAACCTAAGATCTCGGCGCTATTGTTTGACAACATTCCTGTCGAGTTGGCTTCTACGTCTCCGTGAGGCCTTCATATATATCAAAAACGTAATATAACCTAACCTAACCCAACCTAACCTTTCGGCGCTATTATTTGACCACATTCCTGGCTTGTTGGCCTCTACATCTCCGTGGGACCTTCATATACATCAATAACGTAATATAACCTAACCTAACCCAACCTAACCTTTCGGCGCTATTATTTGACCACATTCCTGGCTTGTTGGCCTCTACATCTCCGTGGGACTTTTATATACATCAATAGCGTAACATAACCTAACCTAACCCAACCAAAGATCTCAGCGCTATTGTTTGACAATATTCCTGTCGAGTTGGCCTCTACGTCTCCGTGGGACTTTTATATACATCAATAACGTAATATAACCTATCCTAACCCAACCTAACCTTTCGGCGCTATTATTTGACAACATTTCTGGCGAGTTGGCCTCTACCTTTCCGTCGGGCCTTTATATACATCAATAACGTAATATAACCTAACCTAACCCAACCCAACGTCTCGGTACTAATATTTGACAACATTCCTGGCGAGTTGGACTCTACGTCTCCGTGGGACCTTCATATACATCAATAACGTAATATAACCTAACCTAACCCAACCAAACCTTTCGGCGCTATTATTTGACCACATTCCTGGCTTGTTGGCCTCTACGTCTCCGTGGGAAATTTATATACATGAATAACGTAATATAACCTAACCTAACCCAATCTAACATCTCGGCGGTAATATTTGACAACATTCCTGGCTTATTGGCCTCATGGTTTCCGTGGGGCCTTTATATACATCAATAACGTAATATAACCTAACCTAACCCAACTCAACCTCTCGGTACTAATATTTGACAACATTCCTGGCGAGTTGGCCTCTACGTCTCCGTGGGACCTTCATATACATCAATAACGTAATATAACCTAACCTAACCCAACCTAACCTTTCGGCGCTATTGTTTGACCACATTCCTGGCTTGTTGGCCTCTACGTCTCCGTGGGACTTTTATATACATCAATGGCGTAACATAACCTAACCTAACCCAACCTAAGGTCTCGGCGCTATTCGTTTGACAACATTCCTGTCGAGTTGGCCTCTACGTCTCCGTGGGACTTTTATATACATCAATAGCGTAATATAACCTAACCTAACACAACCTAACATCTCGGTACTATTATTTGACAACATTCCTGGCGAGTGGGCCTCTACGTCTCCGTGGGACCTTCATATACATCAATAACGTAATATAACCTAACCTAACCCAACCCAACCTCTCGGTACTAATATTTGACAACATTCCTGGCGAGTGGGCCTCTACGTCTCCGTGGGACCTTAATATCCATCAATAACGTAATATAACCTAACCTAACCCAAGTAACGTCTCGGAGGTAATGTTTAACCACATACCTGGCTTGTTGGCCTCTACGTTTCCGTGAGACCTTTATGTACATCAATTACGTAATATAACCTAACCTAACCCAACCTAACATCTCGGCGGTAATAGTTGACAATATTCCTGGCGAATTGGCCTCTACGTCTCCGTGAGACCTTCATATCCATCAATAACGTAATATAACCTTATATAACCCAACCTAACCTCCCGGCGCTATTATTTGACAACATTCCTGGCTTGTTGGCCTCTACGTCTCCGTGGGACTTTTATATACATCAATAGCGTAATATAACCTAACCTAACCCAACCTAAGATCTCGGCACTAATATTTGACAACATTCCTGTCGAGTTGGCTTCTACGTCTCCGTGAGGCCTTCATATACATCAAAAACGTAATATAACCTAACCTAACCCAACGTAACATCTCGAGTGTAATATTTGACAACATTGCTGGCTTGTTGGCCTCTACGTCTCCGTGGGACATTCATATCAATCAATAACGTAATTTAACCTAAAGTAACCCAACGTAACATTTCGGCTGTAATATTTCACAACATTCCTGGCTTGTTGGCCTCTACGTTTCCGTGAGACCTTTATATACATCAATAACGTAATATAACCTAACCTAACCCAACCTAACATCTCGGCGGTAATAGTTGACAACATTCCTGGCGAATTGGACTCTACGTCTCCGTGAGACCTTCATATCCATCAATAACGTAATATAACCTTATATAACCCAACCTAACCTCTCGGCGCTATTATTTGACAACATTCTTGGCGAGTTGGCCTCTACGTATCCGTGGGTCTTTTATATACATCAATAACGTAATATAACCTAACCTAATCCAACCTAATCTTTCGGAGCTATTATTTGACAACATTCCTGGCTTGTTGGCCTCTACGTCTCCGTGGGACTTTTATATACATCAATAGCGTAATATAACCTAACCTAACCCAACCTAAGATCTCGGCACTAATATTTGACAACATTCCTGTCGAGTTGGCTTCTACGTCTCCGTGAGGCCTTCATATACATCAAAACCGTAATATAACCTAACCTAACCCAACGTAACATCTCGAGTGTAATATTTGACAACATTGCTGGCTTGTTGGCCTCTGCGTCTCCGTGGGACATTCATATCAATCAATAACGTAATTTAACCTAAAATAACCCAACGTAATATTTCGGCTGTAATATATCACAACATTCCCGGCTTGTTGGCCTCTATGTTTCCGTGGGACCTTTATATACATCAATAACGTAATATAACCTAACCTAACCCAACCCAACGTCTCGGTACTAATATTTGACAACATTCCTGGCGAGTTGGACTCTACGTCTCCGTGGGACCTTCATATACATCAATAACGTAATATAACCTAACCTAACCCAACCAAACCTTTCGGCGCTATTATTTGACCACATTCCTGGCTTGTTGGCCTCTACGTCTCCGTGGGAAATTTATATACATGAATAACGTAATATAACCTAACCTAACCCAATCTAACATCTCGGCGGTAATATTTGACAACATTCCTGGCTTATTGGCCTCATGGTTTCCGTGGGGCCTTTATAAACATCAATAACGTAATATAACCTAACCTAACCCAACCCAACCTCTCGGTACTAATATTTGACAACATTCCTGGCGAGTTGGCCTCTACGTCTCCGTGGGACCTCCATATACATCAATGACGTAATATAATCTAACCTAACCCAACCTAACCTTTCGGCGCTATTATTTGACCACATTCCTGGCTTGTTGGCCTCTACATCTCCGTGGGACTTTTATATACATCAATAGCGTAACATAACCTAACCTAACCCAATCTAACATCTCGGCGGTAATATTTGACAACATTCCTGGCTTATTGGCCTCATGGTTTCCGTGGGACCTTTATATACATCAGTAACGTAATATAACCTAACCTAACCGAACCAAACATCTCGGCACTAATATTTGACAACATTACTGGCGAGTTGGACTCTACGTCTCCGTGTGGCCTTTATATACATAAATAATGTAATATAACCTAACCTAACACAACCCATCCTCTCGGCACTAATATTTGACAACATTCCTGGCGAGTTGGCCTCTACGTCTCCGTGGGAATTTTATATACATCAATAACGTAATATAACCTAACCTAACCCAACCTAACATCTCGGCCGTAATATCTGACATCATTCCTGGCGAGTTGGCCTCTACGTCTCCGTGGGGCCTTTATATACATAAATAACGTAATATAACCTAACCTAACACAACCCAGCCTCTCGGCACTAATATTTGACAACCTTCCTGGCGAGTTGGCCTCTACGTCTCCGTGGGACTTTTATATACATCAATAACGTAATATAACCTATCCTAACCCAACCTAACGTTTCGGCGCTATTATTTGACAACATTTCTGGCGCGTTGGCCTCTACCTTTCCGTGGGGCCTTTATATACATCAATAACATAATATAACGTAACCTAACCCAACCCAACCTCTCGGTTCCAATATTTGACAACATTCCTGGCGAGTTGGCCTCTACGTCTCCGTGGGAATTTTATATACATCAATAACGTAATATAACCTAGCCTAACCGAATCTAACATCAGGGGGTAATATTTGACGACATTCCTGGCTTATTGGCCTCATGGTTTCCGTGGGACCTTTATATACATCAGTAACGTAATATAACCTAACCTAACCGAACCAAACATCTCGGCACTAATATTTGACAACATTCCTGGCGAGTTGGCCTCTACGTCTCCGTGGGAATTTTATATACATCAATAACGTAATATAACCTAACCTAACCCAACCTAACATCTCGGCCGTAATATCTGACATCATTCCTGGCGAGTTGGCCTCTACGTCTCCGTGGGGCCTTTATATACATAAATAACGTAATATAACCTAACCTAACACAACCCGTCCTCTCGGCACTAATATTTGACAACATTCCTGGCGAGTTGGCTTCTACGTCTCCGTGGGACTTTTATATACATCAATAACGTAATATAACCTAACCTAACCCAACCCAAACTCTCGGTACTAATATTTGACAACATTCCTGGCGAGTTGGCCTCTACGTCTCCGTGGGAATTTTATATACATCAATAGCGTAACATAACCTAACCTAACCCAACCTAAGATCTCAGCGCTATTGTTTGACAACATTCCTGTCGAGTTGGCCTCTACGTCTCCGTGGGACTTTTATATACATCAATAACGTAATATAACCTATCCTAACCCAACCTAACCTTTCGGCGCTATTATTTGACAACATTTCTGGCGAGTTGGCCTCTACCCTTCCGTCGGGCCTTTATATACATCAATAACGTAATATAACCTAACCTAACCCAACCCAACGTCTCGGTACTAATATTTGACAACATTCCTGGCGAGTTGGACTCTACGTCTCCGTGGGACCTTCATATACATCAATAACGTAATATAACCTAACCTAACCCAACCAAACCTTTCGGCGCTATTATTTGACCACATTCCTGGCTTGTTGGCCTCTACGTCTCCGTGGGAAATTTATATACATGAATAACGTAATATAACCTAACCTAACCCAATCTAACATCTCGGCGGTAATATTTGACAACATTCCTGGCTTATTGGCCTCATGGTTTCCGTGGGGCCTTTATATACATCAATAACGTAATATAACCTAACCTAACCCAACTCAACCTCTCGGTACTAATATTTGACAACATTCCTGGCGAGTTGGCCTCTACGTCTCCGTGGGACCTTCATATACATCAATAACGTAATATAACCTAACCTAACCCAACCTAACCTTTCGGCGCTATTATTTGACCACATTCCTGGCTTGTTGGCCTCTACGTCTCCGTGGGACTTTTATATACATCAATGGCGTAACATAACCTAACCTAACCCAACCTAAGATCTCGGCGCTATTCGTTTGACAACATTCCTGTCGAGTTGGCCTCTACGTCTCCGTGGGACTTTTATATACATCAATAGCGTAATATAACCTAACCTAACACAACCTAACATCTCGGTACTATTATTTGACAACATTCCTGGCGAGTGGGCCTCTACGTCTCCGTGGGACCTTCATATACATCAATAACGTAATATAACCTAACCTAACCCAACCCAACCTCTCGGTACTAATATTTGACAACATTCCTGGCGAGTGGGCCTCTACGTCTCCGTGGGACCTTAATATCCATCAATAACGTAATATAACCTAACCTAACCCAAGTAACGTCTCGGAGGTAATGTTTAACCACATACCTGGCTTGTTGGCCTCTACGTTTCCGTGAGACCTTTATGTACATCAATTACGTAATATAACCTAACCTAACCCAACCTAACATCTCGGCGGTAATAGTTGACAACATTCCTGGCGAATTGGCCTCTACGTCTCCGTGAGACCTTCATATCCATCAATAACGTAATATAACCTTATATAACCCAACCTAACCTCCCGGCGCTATTATTTGACAACATTCCTGGCTTGTTGGCCTCTACGTCTCCGTGGGACTTTTATATACATCAATAGCGTAATATAACCTAACCTAACCCAACCTAAGATCTCGGCACTAATATTTGACAACATTCCTGTCGAGTTGGCTTCTACGTCTCCGTGAGGCCTTCATATACATCAAAAACGTAATATAACCTAACCTAACCCAACGTAACATCTCGAGTGTAATATTTGACAACATTGCTGGCTTGTTGGCCTCTACGTCTCCGTGGGACATTCATATCAATCAATAACGTAATTTAACCTAAAGTAACCCAACGTAACATTTCGGCTGTAATATTTCACAACATTCCTGGCTTGTTGGCCTCTACGTTTCCGTGAGACCTTTATATACATCAATAACGTAATATAACCTAACCTAACCCAACCTAACATCTCGGCGGTAATAGTTGACAACATTCCTGGCGAATTGGACTCTACGTCTCCGTGAGACCTTCATATCCATCAATAACGTAATATAACCTTATATAACCCAACCTAACCTCTCGGCGCTATTATTTGACAACATTCCTGGCGAGTTGGCCTCTACGTATCCGTGGGTCTTTTATATACATCAATAACGTAATATAACCTAACCTAATCCAACCTAATCTTTCGGAGCTATTATTTGACAACATTCCTGGCTTGTTGGCCTCTACGTCTCTGTGGGACTTTTATATACATCAATAGCGTAATATAACCTAACCTAACCCAACCTAAGATCTCGGCACTAATATTTGACAACATTCCTGTCGAGTTGGCTTCTACGTCTCCGTGAGGCCTTCATATACATCAAAAACGTAATATAACCTAACCTAACCCAACGTAACATCTCGAGTGTAATATTTGACAACATTGCTGGCTTGTTGGCCTCTGCGTCTCCGTGGGACATTCATATCAATCAATAACGTAATTTAACCTAAAATAACCCAACGTAATATTTCGGCTGTAATATATCACAACATTCCCGGCTTGTTCGCCTCTATGTTTCCGTGGGACCTTTATATACATCAATAACGTAATATAACCTAACCTAACCCAACCTAACATCTCGGCGGTAATATTTGACAACATTCCTGGCGAGTTGGCCTCTACGTCTCCGTGAGACCTTCATATCCATCAATAATGTAATATAACCTTATATAACCCAACCTAACCTCTCGGCGCTATTATTTGACAACATTCCTGTTGAGTTGGCCTCTACGTCTCCGAGGGACTTTTATATACATCAATAACGTAATATAACCAAACCTAACCCAACCTAATCTTTCGGCGCTATTATTTGACAACATTACTGGCGAGTTGGCCTCTACGTCTCCGTGGGACTTTTATATACATCAATAACGTAATATAACCTATCCTAACCCAACCTAACGTTTCGGCGCTATTATTTGACAACATTTCTGGCGCGTTGGCCTCTACCTTTCCGTGGGGCCTTTATATACATCAATAACATAATATAACGTAACCTAACCCAACCCAACCTCTCGGTTCCAATATTTGACAACATTCCTGGCGAGTTGGCCTCTACGTCTCCGTGGGAATTTTATATACATCAATAACGTAATATAACCTAGCCTAACCGAATCTAACATCAGGGGGTAATATTTGACGACATTCCTGGCTTATTGGCCTCATGGTTTCCGTGGGACCTTTATATACATCAGTAACGTAATATAACCTAACCTAACCGAACCAAACATCTCGGCACTAATATTTGACAACATTCCTGGCGAGTTGGCCTCTACGTCTCCGTGGGAATTTTATATACATCAATAACGTAATATAACCTAACCTAACCCAACCTAACATCTCGGCCGTAATATCTGACATCATTCCTGGCGAGTTGGCCTCTACGTCTCCGTGGGGCCTTTATATACATAAATAACGTAATATAACCTAACCTAACACAACCCGTCCTCTCGGCACTAATATTTGACAACATTCCTGGCGAGTTGGCTTCTACGTCTCCGTGGGACTTTTATATACATCAATAACGTAATATAACCTAACCTAACCCAACCCAAACTCTCGGTACTAATATTTGACAACATTCCTGGCGAGTTGGCCTCTACGTCTCCGTGGGAATTTTATATACATCAATAGCGTAACATAACCTAACCTAACCCAACCTAAGATCTCAGCGCTATTGTTTGACAACATTCCTGTCGAGTTGGCCTCTACGTCTCCGTGGGACTTTTATATACATCAATAACGTAATATAACCTATCCTAACCCAACCTAACCTTTCGGCGCTATTATTTGACAACATTTCTGGCGAGTTGGCCTCTACCCTTCCGTCGGGCCTTTATATACATCAATAACGTAATATAACCTAACCTAACCCAACCCAACGTCTCGGTACTAATATTTGACAACATTCCTGGCGAGTTGGACTCTACGTCTCCGTGGGACCTTCATATACATCAATAACGTAATATAACCTAACCTAACCCAACCAAACCTTTCGGCGCTATTATTTGACCACATTCCTGGCTTGTTGGCCTCTACGTCTCCGTGGGAAATTTATATACATGAATAACGTAATATAACCTAACCTAACCCAATCTAACATCTCGGCGGTAATATTTGACAACATTCCTGGCTTATTGGCCTCATGGTTTCCGTGGGGCCTTTATATACATCAATAACGTAATATAACCTAACCTAACCCAACTCAACCTCTCGGTACTAATATTTGACAACATTCCTGGCGAGTTGGCCTCTACGTCTCCGTGGGACCTTCATATACATCAATAACGTAATATAACCTAACCTAACCCAACCTAACCTTTCGGCGCTATTATTTGACCACATTCCTGGCTTGTTGGCCTCTACGTCTCCGTGGGACTTTTATATACATCAATGGCGTAACATAACCTAACCTAACCCAACCTAAGATCTCGGCGCTATTCGTTTGACAACATTCCTGTCGAGTTGGCCTCTACGTCTCCGTGGGACTTTTATATACATCAATAGCGTAATATAACCTAACCTAACACAACCTAACATCTCGGTACTATTATTTGACAACATTCCTGGCGAGTGGGCCTCTACGTCTCCGTGGGACCTTCATATACATCAATAACGTAATATAACCTAACCTAACCCAACCCAACCTCTCGGTACTAATATTTGACAACATTCCTGGCGAGTGGGCCTCTACGTCTCCGTGGGACCTTAATATCCATCAATAACGTAATATAACCTAACCTAACCCAAGTAACGTCTCGGAGGTAATGTTTAACCACATACCTGGCTTGTTGGCCTCTACGTTTCCGTGAGACCTTTATGTACATCAATTACGTAATATAACCTAACCTAACCCAACCTAACATCTCGGCGGTAATAGTTGACAACATTCCTGGCGAATTGGCCTCTACGTCTCCGTGAGACCTTCATATCCATCAATAACGTAATATAACCTTATATAACCCAACCTAACCTCCCGGCGCTATTATTTGACAACATTCCTGGCTTGTTGGCCTCTACGTCTCCGTGGGACTTTTATATACATCAATAGCGTAATATAACCTAACCTAACCCAACCTAAGATCTCGGCACTAATATTTGACAACATTCCTGTCGAGTTGGCTTCTACGTCTCCGTGAGGCCTTCATATACATCAAAAACGTAATATAACCTAACCTAACCCAACGTAACATCTCGAGTGTAATATTTGACAACATTGCTGGCTTGTTGGCCTCTACGTCTCCGTGGGACATTCATATCAATCAATAACGTAATTTAACCTAAAGTAACCCAACGTAACATTTCGGCTGTAATATTTCACAACATTCCTGGCTTGTTGGCCTCTACGTTTCCGTGAGACCTTTATATACATCAATAACGTAATATAACCTAACCTAACCCAACCTAACATCTCGGCGGTAATAGTTGACAACATTCCTGGCGAATTGGACTCTACGTCTCCGTGAGACCTTCATATCCATCAATAACGTAATATAACCTTATATAACCCAACCTAACCTCTCGGCGCTATTATTTGACAACATTCCTGGCGAGTTGGCCTCTACGTATCCGTGGGTCTTTTATATACATCAATAACGTAATATAACCTAACCTAATCCAACCTAATCTTTCGGAGCTATTATTTGACAACATTCCTGGCTTGTTGGCCTCTACGTCTCTGTGGGACTTTTATATACATCAATAGCGTAATATAACCTAACCTAACCCAACCTAAGATCTCGGCACTAATATTTGACAACATTCCTGTCGAGTTGGCTTCTACGTCTCCGTGAGGCCTTCATATACATCAAAAACGTAATATAACCTAACCTAACCCAACGTAACATCTCGAGTGTAATATTTGACAACATTGCTGGCTTGTTGGCCTCTGCGTCTCCGTGGGACATTCATATCAATCAATAACGTAATTTAACCTAAAATAACCCAACGTAATATTTCGGCTGTAATATATCACAACATTCCCGGCTTGTTCGCCTCTATGTTTCCGTGGGACCTTTATATACATCAATAACGTAATATAACCTAACCTAACCCAACCTAACATCTCGGCGGTAATATTTGACAACATTCCTGGCGAGTTGGCCTCTACGTCTCCGTGAGACCTTCATATCCATCAATAATGTAATATAACCTTATATAACCCAACCTAACCTCTCGGCGCTATTATTTGACAACATTCCTGTTGAGTTGGCCTCTACGTCTCCGAGGGACTTTTATATACATCAATAACGTAATATAACCAAACCTAACCCAACCTAATCTTTCGGCGCTATTATTTGACAACATTACTGGCGAGTTGGCCTCTACGTCTTCGTGGGACTTTTATATACATCAATAACGTAATATAACCTAACCTAACCCAACCCAAACTCTCGGTACTAATATTTGACAACATTCCTGGCGAGTTGGCCTCTACGTCTCCGTGGGAATTTTATATACATCAATAACGTAATATAACCTATCCTAACCCAACCTACCCTTTCGGCGCTATTATTTGACAACATTTCTGGCGAGTTGGCCTCTACCTTTCCGTGGGGCCTTTATATACATCAATAACGTAATATAACCTAACCTAACCCAACCCAACCTCTCGGTACTAATATTTGACAACATTCCTGGCGAGTTGGACTCTACGTCTCCGTGGGGCCTTCATATACATTAATAACGTAATATAACCTAACCTACCCC
Organism: Xylocopa violacea; assembly: GCA_963969225.1. Taxonomy (NCBI): domain Eukaryota; kingdom Metazoa; phylum Arthropoda; class Insecta; order Hymenoptera; family Apidae; genus Xylocopa; species Xylocopa violacea. Next base: position 3,565,307 of record CAXAJV010000135.1, on the reverse strand, counting down.
AACCTAACCTTTCGGCGCTATTATTTGACCACATTCCTGGATTGTTGGCCTCTACGTCTCCGTGGGGCCTTTATATACATCAATAGCGTAATATAACCTAACCTAACCCAACCTAAGATCTCGGCGCTATTATTTGACAACATTCCTGTCGAGTTGGCCTCGACGTCTCCGTGGGAATTTTATATACATCAATAGCGTAATATAACCTAACCTAACACATCCTAATTTCTCGATACTAATATTTGACAACATTCCTGGCGAGTTGGCATCTACGTCTCCGTGGGAATTTTATATACATCAATAACGTAATATAACCTAACCTAACCCAACCTAATATCTCGGCACTAATATTTGACAACATTCCTGGCGAGTTGGCCTCTACGTCTCCGTGGGACTTTTATATACATCAATAACGTAATATAACCTATCCTAACCCAAAGTAACGTCTCGGAGGTAATGTTTAACCACATTCCTGGCTTGTTGGCCTCTACGTTTCCGTGAGACCTTTATATACATCAATAACATAATATAACCTAACCTAACCCAACCTAACATCTCGGCGGTAATAGTTGACAACATTCCTGGCGAATTGGCCTCTACGTCTCCGTGAGACCTTCATATCCATCAATAATGTAATATAACCTTATATAACCCAACCTAACCTCTCGGCGCTATTATTTGACCACATTCCTGTTGAGTTGACCTCTACGTCTCCGAGGGACTTTTATATACATCAATAACGCTATATAACCTAACCTAACCCAACCTAATCTTTCGGCGCTATTATTTGACAACATTACTGGCGAGTTGGCCTCTACGTCTTCGTGGGACTTTTATATACATCAATAACGTAATATAACCTAACCTAACCCAATCTAACATCTCGGCGGTAATATTTGACAACATTCCTGGCGAGTTGGCCTCTACGTCTTCGTGGGGCCTTCATATACATCAATAACGTAATGTAACTTGACCTAACCCAACCTAACATCTCGGCGGTAATATTTGACAACATTCCTGGCTTATTGGCCTCATGGTTTCCGTGGGGCCTTTATAAACATCAATAACGTAATATAACCTAACCTAACCCAACCCAACCTCTCGGTACTAATATTTGACAACATTCCTGGCGAGTTGGCCTCTACGTCTCCGTGGGACCTTCATATACATCAATAACGTAATATAACCTAACCTAACCCATACTAACCTTTCGGCGCTATTATTTGACCACATTCCTGGCTTTTTGGCCTCTAAATCTCCGTGGGACTTTTATATACATCAATAGCGTAACATAACCTAACCTAACCCAACCTAAGATCTCGGCGCTATTGTTTGACAACATTCCTGTCGAGTTGGCCTCTACGTCTCCGTGGGACTTTTATATACATCAATAGCGTAATATAACCTAACCTAACCCAACCCAACCTCTCGGTTCCAATATTTGACAACATTCCTGGCGAGTTGGCCTCTACGTCTCCGTGGGAATTTTATATACCTCAATAACGTAATATAACCTAGCCTAACCAAATCTAACATCACGGGGTAATATTTGACGACATTCCTGGCTTATTGGCCTCATGGTTTCCGTGGGACCTTTATATACATCAGTAACGTAATATAACCTAACCTAACCGAACCAAACATCTCGGCACTTATATTTGACAACATTCCTCGCGAGCTGGCCTCTACGTCTCCGTGCGAATTTTATATACATCAATAACGTAATATAACCTAACCTAACCCAACCTAACATCTCGGCCGTAATATCTGACATCATTCCTGGCGAGTTGGCCTCTACGTCTCCGTGGGGCCTTTATATACATAAATAACGTAATATAACCTAACCTAACACAACCCAGCCTCTCGGCACTAATATTTGACAACCTTCCTGGCGAGTTGGCCTCTACGTCTCCGTGGGACTTTTATATACATCAATTACGTAATATAACCTATCCTAACCCAACCTAACCTTTCGGCGCTATTATTTGACAACATGTCTGGCGCGTTGGCCTCTACCTTTCCGTGGGGCCTTTATATACATCAATAACATAATATAACCTAACCTAACCCAACCCAACCTCTCGGTTCCAATATTTGACAACATTCCTGGCGAGTTGGCCTCTACGTCTCCGTGGGAATTTTATATACATCAATAACGTAATATAACCTAGCCTAACCAAATCTAACATCAGGGGGTAATATCTGACGACATTCCTGGCTTATTGGCCTCATGGTTTCCGTGGGACCTTTATATACATCAGTAACGTAATATAACCTAACCTAACCGAACCAAACATCTCGGCACTAATATTTGACAACATTCCTGGCGAGTTGGCCTCTACGTCTCCGTGGGAATTTTATATACATCAATAACCTAATATAACCTAACCTAACCCAACCTAACATCTCGGCCGTAATAACTGACATCATTCCTGGCGAGTTGGCCTCTACGTCTCCGTGGGGCCTTTATATACATAAATAACGTAATATAACCTAACCTAACACAACCCATCCTCTCGGCACTAATATTTGACAACATTCCTGGCGAGTTGGCCTCTACGTCTCCGTGGGACTTTTATATACATCAATAACGTAATATAACCTATCCTAACCCAACCTAACCTTTCGGCGCTATTATTTGACAACATTTCTGGCGAGTTGGCCTCTACCTTTCCGTGGGGCCTTTATATACATCAATAACGTAATATAACCTAACCTAACCCAACCCAACCTCTCGGTACTAATATTTGACAACATTCCTGGCGAGTTGGACTCTACGTCTCCGTGGGGCCTTCATATACATTAATAACGTAATATAACCTAACCTACCCCAACCTAACCTTTCGGCGCTATTATTTGACCACATTCCTGGCTTGTTGGCCTCTACGTCTCCGTGGGGCCTTTATATACATCATTAGCGTAATATAACCTAACCTAACCCAACCTAAGATCTCGGCGGTAATATTTGACAACATTCCTGGCTTATTGGCCTCATGGTTTCCGTGGGGCCTTTATATACATCAATAACGTAATATAACCTAACCTAACCCAACCTAAGATCTCGGCGCTATTATTTGACAACATTCCTGTCGAGTTGGCCTCGACGTCTCCGTGGGACATTTATATACATCAATAGCGTAATATAACCTAACCTAACACATCCTAATATCTCGATACTAATATTTGACAACATTCCTGGCGAGTTGGCATCTACGTCTCCGTGGGAATTTTATATACATCAATAACGTAATATAACCTAACCTAACCCAACTTAACATCTGGGCGGTAATGTTTGACAACATTCCTGACGAGTTGCCCTCTACGTCTCCGTGAGACCTTCATATCCATCAATAACGTAATATAACCTAACCTAACCCAACCTAACTTTTTGGCGCTATTATTTGACAACATTCCTTGCGAGTTGGCCTCTACGTCTCCGTGGGGCCTTCATATACACCAATAGCGTAATATAACCTAACCTAACACAACCCAACCTCTCGGCACTAATATTTGACAACATTCCTGGCGACTTTGCCTCTACGTTTCCGTGGGACTTTTATATACATCAATAGCGTAACATAACCTAACCTAACCCAACCTAAGATCTCGGCGCTATTGTTTGACAACATTCCTGTCGAGTTGGCCTCTACGTCTCCGTGGGACTTTTATATATATCAATAGCGTAATATAACCTAACCTAACACAACCTAACATCTCGGTACTAATATTTGACAACATTCCTGGCGAGTTGGCCTCTACGTCTCCGTGGGAATTTTATATACATCAATAACGTAATATAACCTAACCTAACCCAACCTAACATCTCGGCGGTAATATCTGACAACATTCCTGGCGAGTTGGCCTCTACGTCTCCGTGGGTCTTTATGTACATAAATAACGTAATATAACCTAACCTAACACAACCCAGCCTCTCGGCACTAATATTTGACAACATTCCTGGCGAGTTGGCTTCTACGTTTCCGTGGGGCTTTTATATACATCAATAACGTAATATAACCGAACCTAACCCAAAGTAACGTCTCGGAGGTAATGTTTAACCACATTCCTGGCTTGTTGGCCTCTACGTTTCCGTGAGACCTTTATGTACATCAATAACATAATATAACCTAACCTAACCCAACCTAACATCTCGGCGGTAATAGTTGACAACATTCCTGGCGAATTGGCCTCTACGTCTCCGTGAGACCTTCATATCCATCAATAACGTAATATAACCTTATATAACCCAACCTAACCTCTCGGCGCTATTATTTGACAACATTCCTGGCGAGTTGGCCTCTACGTCTCCGTGGGGCCTTTATATACATCAATAGCGTAATATAACCTAACCTAACACAACCTAACATTTCGGAGCTATTATTTGACAATATTCCTGTCGAGTTGGCCTCTACGTCTCCGAGGGACTTTTATATACATCAATAGCGTAATATAACTTAACCTATCACAACCTAACATCTCGGTACTAGTATTTGACAACATTCCTGGCGAGTTGGCCTCTACGTCTCCTTGGGAATTTTATATACATCAAAAACGTAATACAACCTAACCTAACCCAACCTAACATCTCGGCGGTAATAGTTGACAACATTCCTGGCGAGTTGGCCTCTACGTCTTCGTGGGGCCTTCATATACATCAATAACGTAATATAACCACACCTAACCCAACCTATCATCTCGACGGTAATAGTTGACAACATTCCTGGCGAGTTGGCCTCTATGTCTCCGTGGGACCTTTATATACATCAATAGCGTAATATAACCTAACCTAACCCAACCTAACCTTTCGGCGCTATTATTTGACAACATTCCTGTCGAGTTGGCCTCTACGTCTCCGAGGGACTACTATATACATCAATAGCGTAATATAACTTAACCTAACACAACCTAACATCTCGGTACTAGTATTTGACAACATTCCTGGCGAGTTGGCCTCTACGTCTCCTTGGGAATTTTATATACATCAAAAACGTAATATAACCTAACCTAACCCAACCTAACATCTCGGCGGTAATATTTGACAACATTCCTGTCGAGTTGGCTTCTACGTCTCCGTGGGGCCTTCATATACATCAAAAACGTAATATAACCTAACCTAACCCAACCTAACATCTGGGCGGTAATGCTTGACAACATTCCTGACGAGTTGCCATCTACGTCTCCGTGAGACCTTCATATCCATCAATAACGTAATATAACCTTATATAACCCAACCCAACCTCTCGGCGCTATTATTTGACAACATTCCTGTTGAGTTGGCCTCTACGTCTCCGAGGGACTTTTATATACATCAATAACGTAATATAACCAAACCTAACCCAACCTAATCTTTCGGCGCTATTATTTGACAACATTACTGGCGAGTTGGCCTCTACGTCTTCGTGGGACTTTTATATACATCAATAACGTAATATAACCTAACCTAACCCAACCTAAAATCTCGGCGGTAATATCTGACAACATTCCTGGCGAGTTGGCCTCTACGTCTCCGTGGGGCCTTTATATACATAAATAACGTAATATAACCTAACCTAACACAACCCAGCCTCACGGCACTAATATTTGACAACATTCCTGGCGAGTTGGCCTCTACGTTTCCGTGGGGCTTTTATATACATTAATAACGTAATATAACCTAACCTAACCCAAAGTAACGTCTCTGAGGTAATGTTTAACCACATTCCTGGCTTGTTGGCCTCTACGTTTCCGTGAGACCTTTATATACATCAATAACATAATATAACCTAACCTGACCCAACCTAACATCTCGGCGGTAATAGTTGACAACATTCCTGTCGAGTTGGCCTCGACGTCTCCGTGGGACATTTATATACATCAATAGCGTAATATAACCTAACCTAACACATCCTAATATCTCGATACTAATATTTGACAACATTCCTGGCGAGTTGGCATCTACGTCTCCGTGGGAATTTTATATACATCAATAACGTAATATAACCTAACCTAACCCAACTTAACATCTGGGCGGTAATGTTTGACAACATTCCTGACGAGTTGCCCTCTACGTCTCCGTGAGACCTTCATATCCATCAATAACGTAATATAACCTAACCTAACCCAACCTAACTTTTTGGCGCTATTATTTGACAACATTCCTTGCGAGTTGGCCTCTACGTCTCCGTGGGGCCTTCATATACACCAATAGCGTAATATAACCTAACCTAACACAACCCAACCTCTCGGCACTAATATTTGACAACATTCCTGGCGACTTTGCCTCTACGTTTCCGTGGGACTTTTATATACATCAATAGCGTAACATAACCTAACCTAACCCAACCTAAGATCTCGGCGCTATTGTTTGACAACATTCCTGTCGAGTTGGCCTCTACGTCTCCGTGGGACTTTTATATATATCAATAGCGTAATATAACCTAACCTAACACAACCTAACATCTCGGTACTAATATTTGACAACATTCCTGGCGAGTTGGCCTCTACGTCTCCGTGGGAATTTTATATACATCAATAACGTAATATAACCTAACCTAACCCAACCTAACATCTCGGCGGTAATATCTGACAACATTCCTGGCGAGTTGGCCTCTACGTCTCCGTGGGGCCTTTATGTACGTAAATAACGTAATATAACCTAACCTAACACAACCCAGCCTCTCGGCACTAATATTTGACAACATTCCTGGCGAGTTGGCTTCTACGTTTCCGTGGGGCTTTTATATACATCAATAACGTAATATAACCGAACCTAACCCAAAGTAACGTCTCGGAGGTAATGTTTAACCACATTCCTGGCTTGTTGGCCTCTACGTTTCCGTGAGACCTTTATGTACATCAATAACATAATATAACCTAACCTAACCCAACCTAACATCTCGGCGGTAATAGTTGACAACATTCCTGGCGAATTGGCCTCTACGTCTCCGTGAGACCTTCATATCCATCAATAACGTAATATAACCTTATATAACCCAACCTAACCTCTCGGCGCTATTATTTGACAACATTCCTGGCGAGTTGGCCTCTACGTCTCCGTGGGGCCTTTATATACATCAATAGCGTAATATAACCTAACCTAACACAACCTAACATTTCGGAGCTATTATTTGACAACATTCTTGTCGAGTTGGCCTCTACGTCTCCGAGGGACTTTTATATACATCAATAGCGTAATATAACTTAACCTATCACAACCTAACATCTCGGTACTAGTATTTGACAACATTCCTGGCGAGTTGGCCTCTACGTCTCCTTGGGAATTTTATATACATCAAAAACGTAATACAACCTAACCTAACCCAACCTAACATCTCGGCGGTAATAGTTGACAACATTCCTGGCGAGTTGGCCTCTACGTCTTCGTGGGGCCTTCATATACATCAATAACGTAATATAACCAAACCTAACCCAACCTATCATCTCGACGGTAATAGTTGACAACATTCCTAACGAGTTGGCCTCTACGTCTCCGTGGGACCATTATATACATCAATAACGTAATATAACCTAACCTAAGCCAACCTAACATCTCGGCGGTAATAGTTGACAACATTCCTGGCGAGTTGGCCTCTATGTCTCCGTGGGACCTTTATATACATCAATAGCGTAATATAACCTAACCTAACCCAACCTAACCTTTCGGCGCTATTATTTGACAACATTCCTGTCGAGTTGGCCTCTACGTCTCCGAGGGACTACTATATACATCAATAGCGTAATATAACTTAACCTAACACAACCTAACATCTCGGTACTAGTATTTGACAACATTCCTGGCGAGTTGGCCTCTACGTCTCCTTGGGAATTTTATATACATCAAAAACGTAATATAACCTAACCTAACCCAACCTAACATCTCGGCGGTAATATTTGACAACATTCCTGTCGAGTTGGCTTCTACGTCTCCGTGGGGCCTTCATATACATCAAAAACGTAATATAACCTAACCTAACCCAACCTAACATCTGGGCGGTAATGCTTGACAACATTCCTGACGAGTTGCCATCTACGTCTCCGTGAGACCTTCATATCCATCAATAACGTAATATAACCTTATATAACCCAACCCAACCTCTCGGCGCTATTATTTGACAACATTCCTGGCGAGATGGCCTCTACGTCTCCGTGGGGCTTTTATATACATCAATAGCGTAACATAACCTAACCTAACCCAACCTAAGATCTCGGCGCTATTGTTTGACAACATTCCTGTCGAGTTGGCCTCTACGTCTCCGTGGGGCCTTCATATACACCAATAACGTAATATAACCTAACCTAACACAACCCAACCTCTCGGCACTAATATTTGACAACATTCCTGGCGAGTTGGCCTCTACGTCTCCGTGGGAATTTTATATACATCAATAACGTAATATAACCTAACCTAACCCAACCTAAAATCTCGGCGGTAATATCTGACAACATTCCTGGCGAGTTGGCCTCTACGTCTCCGTGGGGCCTTTATATACATAAATAACGTAATATAACCTAACCTAACACAACCCAGCCTCACGGCACTAATATTTGACAACATTCCTGGCGAGTTGGCCTCTACGTTTCCGTGGGGCTTTTATATACATTAATAACGTAATATAACCTAACCTAACCCAAAGTAACGTCTCGGAGGTAATGTTTAACCACATTCCTGGCTTGTTGGCCTCTACGTTTCCGTGAGACCTTTATATACATCAATAACATAATATAACCTAACCTGACCCAACCTAACATCTCGGCGGTAATAGTTGACAACATTCCTGGCGAATTGGCCTCTTCGTCTCCGTGAGACCTTCATATCCATCAATAACGTAATATAACCTCATATAACCCAACCTAACCTCTCGCCGCTATTATTTGACAACATTCCTGGCGAGTTGGCCTCTACGTCTCCGTGGGGCCTTTATATACATAAATAACGTAATATAACCTAACCTAACCCAACCCAACCTCTCGGTTCCAATATTTGACAACATTCCTAGCGAGATGGCCTCTACGTCTCCGTGGGACTTTTATATACATCAATAACGTAATATAACCTAACCTAACCCAACCTAACTTTTTGGCGCTATTATTTGACAACATTCCTTGCGAGTTGGCCTCTACGTCTCCGTGGGGCCTTCATATACACCAATAACGTAATATAACCTAACCTAACACAACCCAACCGCTCGGCACTAATATTTGACAACATTCCTGGCAAATTGGCCTGTACTTCTCCGTGAGACCTTCATATCCATCAATAACGTAATATAACCTTATATAACCCAACCTAACCTCTCGGCGCTATTATTTGACAACATTCCTGGCGAGTTGGCCTCTACGTCTCCGTGGGGCCTTTATATACATCAATAGCGTAATATAACCTAACCTAACACAACCTAACATTTCGGAGCTATTATTTGACAACATTCCTGTCGAGTTGGCCTCTACGTCTCCGAGGGACTTTTATATACATCAATAGCGTAATATAACCTAACCTAACACAACCTAACCTCTCGGCACTAATATTTGACAACATTCCTGGCGAGTTTGCCTCTACGTTTCCGTGGGACTTTTATATACATCAATAGCGTAACATAACCTAACCTAACCCAACCTAAGATCTCGGCGCTATTGTTTGACAACATTCCTGTCGAGTTGGCCTCTACTTCTCCTTGGGAATTTTATATACATCAAAAACGTAATATAACCTAACCTAACCCAACCTAACATCTCGGCGGTAATATTTGAGAACATTCCTGTCGAGTTGGCTTCTACGTCTCCGTGGGGCCTTCATATACATCAAAAACGTAATATAACCTAACCTAACCCAACCTAACATCTGGGCGGTAATGCTTGACAACATTCCTGACGAGTTGCCATCTACGTCTCCGTGAGACCTTCATATCCATCAATAACGTAATATAACCTTATATAACCCAACCCAACCTCTCGGCGCTATTATTTGACAACATTCCTGGCGAGATGGCCTCTACGTCTCCGTGGGGCTTTTATATACATCAATAGCGTAACATAACCTAACCTAACCCAACCTAAGATCTCGGCGCTATTGTTTGACAACATTCCTGTCGAGTTGGCCTCTACGTCTCCGTGGGGCCTTCATATACACCAATAACGTAATATAACCTAACCTAACACAACCCAACCTCTCGGCACTAATATTTGACAACATTCCTGGCGAGTTGGCCTCTACGTCTCCGTGGGAATTTTATATACATCAATAACGTAATATAACCTAACCTAACCCAACCTAAAATCTCGGCGGTAATATCTGACAACATTCCTGGCGAGTTGGCCTCTACGTCTCCGTGGGGCCTTTATATACATAAATAACGTAATATAACCTAACCTAACACAACCCAGCCTCACGGCACTAATATTTGACAACATTCCTGGCGAGTTGGCCTCTACGTTTCCGTGGGGCTTTTATATACATTAATAACGTAATATAACCTAACCTAACCCAAAGTAACGTCTCGGAGGTAATGTTTAACCACATTCCTGGCTTGTTGGCCTCTACGTTTCCGTGAGACCTTTATATACATCAATAACATAATATAACCTAACCTGACCCAACCTAACATCTCGGCGGTAATAGTTGACAACATTCCTGGCGAATTGGCCTCTTCGTCTCCGTGAGACCTTCATATCCATCAATAACGTAATATAACCTTATATAACCCAACCTAACCTCTCGGCGCTATTATTTGACAACAATCCTGGCGAGTTGGCCTCTACGTCTCCGTGGGGCCTTTATATACATCAATAGCGTAATATAACTTAACCTAACACAACCTAACATCTCGGTACTAGTATTTGACAACATTCCTGGCGAGTTGGCCTCTACGTCTCCTTGGGTATTTTATATACATCAAAAACGTAATATAACCTAACCTAACCCAACCTAACATCTCGGCGGTAATATTTGACAACATTCCTGTCGAGTTGGCTTCTACGTCTCCGTGGGGCCTTCATATACATCAAAAACGTAATATAACCTAACCTAACCCAACCTAACATCTGGGCGGTAATGTTTTACAACATTCCTGACGAGTTGCCATCTACGTCTCCGTGAGACCTTCATATCCATCAATAACGTAATATAACCTTATATAACCCAACCCAACCTCTCGGCGCCATTATTTGACAACATTCCTGGCGAGATGGCCTCTACGTCTCCGTGGGGCTTTTATATACATCAATAGCGTAACATAACCTAACCTAACCCAACCTAAGATCTCGGCGCTATTGTTTGACAACATTCCTGTCGAGTTGGCCTCTACGTCTCCGTGGGGCCGTCATATACACCAATAACGTAATATAACCTAACCTAACACAACCCAACCTCTCGGCACTAATATTTGACAACATTCCTGGCGAGTTGGCCTCTACGTCTCCGTGGGAATTTTATATACATCAATAACGTAATATAACCTAACCTAACCCAACCTAAAATCTCGGCGGTAATATCTGACAACATTCCTGGCGAGTTGGCCTCTACGTCTCCGTGGGGCCTTTATATACATAAATAACGTAATATAACCTAACCTAACACAACCCAGCCTCTCGGCACTAATATTTGACAACATTCCTTGCGAGTTGGCCTCTACGTTTCCGTGGGGCTTTTATATACATTAATAACGTAATATAACCTAACCTAACCCAAAGTAACTTCTCGGAGGTAATGTTTAACCACATTCCTGGCTTGTTGGCCTCTACGTTTCCGTGAGACCTTTATATACATCAATAACATAATATAACCTAACCTGACCCAACCTAACATCTCGGCGGTAATAGTTGACAACATTCCTGGCGAATTGGCCTCTTCGTCTCCGTGAGACCTTCATATCCATCAATAACGTAATATAACCTTATATAACCCAACCTAACCTCTCGCCGCTATTATTTGACAACATTCCTGGCGAGTTGGCCTCTACGTCTCCGTGGGGCCTTTATATACATAAATAACGTAATATAACCTAACCTAACCCAACCCAACCTCTCGGTTCCAATATTTGACAACATTCCTGGCGAGTTGGCCTCTACGTCTCCGTGGGAATTTTATATGCATCAATAACGTAATATAACCTAGCCTAACCAAATCTAACATCACGGGGTAATATTTGACGACATTCCTGGCTTATTGGCCTCATGGTTTCCGTGGGACCTTTATATACATCAGTAACGTAATATAACCTAACCTAACCGAACCAAACATCTCGGTACTAGTATTTGACAACATTCCTGGCGAGTTGGCCTCTACGTCTCCTTGGGAATTTTATATACATCAAAAACGTAACATAACCTAACCTAACCCAACCTAACATCTCGGCGGTAATATTTGACAACATTCCTGTCGAGTTGGCTTCTACGTCTCCGTGGGGCCTTCATATACATCAAAAACGTAATATAACCTAACCTAACCCAACTTAACATCTCGGCGGTAATGGTTGACAACATTCCTGACGAGTTGCCCTCTACGTCTCCGTGAGACCTTCATATCCATCAATAACGTAATATAACCTTATATAACCCAACCTAATCTCTCGGCGCTATTATTTGACAACATTCCTAGCGAGATGGCCTCTACGTCTCCGTGGGACTTTTATATACATCAATAACGTAATATAACCTAACCTAACCCAACCTAACTTTTTGGCGCTTTTATTTGACAACATTCCTTGCGAGTTGGCCTCTACGTCTCAGTGGGGCCTTCATATACACCAATAACGTAATATAACCTAACCTAACACAACCCAACCTCTCGGCACTAATATTTGACAACATTCCTGGCAAATTGGCCTCTACGTCTCCGTGAGACCTTCATATCCATCAATAACGTAATATAACCTTATATAACCCAACCTAACCTCTCGGCGCTATCATTTGACAACATTCCTGGCGAGTTGGCCTCTACGTCTCCGTGGGGCCTTTATATACATCAATAGCGTAATATAACCTAACCTAACACAACCTAACATTTCGGAGCTAGTATTTGACAACATTCCTGTCGAGTTGGCCTCTACGTCTCCGAGGGACTTTTATATACATCAATAGCGTAATATAACTTAACCTATCACAACCTAACATCTCGGTACTAGTATTTGACAACATTCCTGGCGAGTTGGCCTCTACGTCGCCTTGGGAATTTTATATACATCAAAAACGTAATATAACCTAACCTAACCCAACCTAACATCTCGGCGGTAATAGTTGACAACATTCCTGGCGAGTTGGCCTCTACGTCTTCGTGGGGCCTTCATATACATCAATAACGTAATATAACCAAACCTAACCCAACATATCATCTCGACGGTAATACTTGAAAACATTCCTAACGAGTTGGCCTCTACGTCTCCGTGGGACCATTATATACATCAATAACGTAATATAACCTAACCTAACCCAACCTAACTTTTTGGCGCTTTTATTTGACAACATTCCTTGCGAGTTGGCCTCTACGTCTCCGTGGGGCCTTCATATACACCAATAACGTAATATAACCTAACCTAACACAACCCAACCTCTCGGCACTAATATTTGACAACATTCCTGGCAAATTGGCCTCTACGTCTCCGTGAGACCTTCATATCCATCAATAACGTAATATAAACTTATATAACCCAAGCTAACCTCTCGGCGCTATTATTTGACAACATTCCTAGCGAGATGGCCTCTACGTCTCCGTGGGACTTTTATATACATCAATAACGTAATATAACCTAACCTAACCCAACCTAACTTTTTGGCGCTATTATTTGACAACATTCCTTGCGAGTTGGCCTCTACGTCTCCGTGGGGCCTTCATATACACCAATAACGTAATATAACCTAACCTAACACAACCCAACCTCTCGGCACTAATATTTGACAACATTCCTGGCAAATTGGCCTCTACGTCTCCGTGAGACCTTCATATCCATCAATAACGTAATATAACCTTATATAACCCAACCTAACCTCTCGGCGCTATCATTTGACAACATTCCTGGCGAGTTGGCCTCTACGTCTCCGTGTGGCCTTTATATACATCAATAGCGTAATATAACCTAACCTAACACAACCTAACATTTCGGAGCTAGTATTTGACAACATTCCTGTCGAGTTGGCCTCTACGTCTCCGAGGGACTTTTATATACATCAATAGCGTAATATAACTTAACCTATCACAACCTAACATCTCGGTACTAGTGTTTGACAACATTCCTGGCGAGTTGGCCTCTACGTCTCCTTGGGAATTTTATATACATCAAAAACGTAATACAACCTAACCTAACCCAACCTAACATCTCGGCGGTAATAGTTGACAACATTCCTGGCGAGTTGGCCTCTACGTATCCGTCGGACTTTTATATACATCAATAACGTAATATAACCTAACCTAACCCAACCTAACCTTTCGGCGCTATTATTTGACAAGATTCCTGTCGAGTTGGCCTCTACGTCTCCGAGGGACTTTTATATACATCAATAACGTAATATAACCTTATATAACCCAACCCAACCTCTCGGCGCTATTATTTGACAACATTCCTGGCGAGATGGCCTCTACGTCTCCGTGGGGCTTTTATATACATCAATAGCGTAACATAACCTAACCTAACCCAACCTAAGATCTCGGCGCTATTGTTTGACAACATTCCTGTCGAGTTGGCCTCTACGTCTCCGTGGGGCCGTCATATACACCAATAACGTAATATAACCTAACCTAACACAACCCAACCTCTCGGCACTAATATTTGACAACATTCCTGGCGAGTTGGCCTCTACGTCTCCGTGGGAATTTTATATACATCAATAACGTAATATAACCTAACCTAACCCAACCTAAAATCTCGGCGGTAATATCTGACAACATTCCTGGCGAGTTGGCCTCTACGTCTCCGTGGGGCCTTTATATACATAAATAACGTAATATAACCTAACCTAACACAACCCAGCCTCTCGGCACTAATATTTGACAACATTCCTTGCGAGTTGGCCTCTACGTTTCCGTGGGGCTTTTATATACATTAATAACGTAATATAACCTAACCTAACCCAAAGTAACGTCTCGGAGGTAAT
Source organism: Xylocopa violacea (assembly GCA_963969225.1). Taxonomy (NCBI): domain Eukaryota; kingdom Metazoa; phylum Arthropoda; class Insecta; order Hymenoptera; family Apidae; genus Xylocopa; species Xylocopa violacea. Next base: position 3,550,247 of record CAXAJV010000135.1, on the reverse strand, counting down.
GTTTAACAACATTCCTGGCTTGTTGGCCTCTACGTTTCCGTGAGACCTTTATATACATCAATAACATAATATAACCTAACCTGACCCAACCTAACATCTCGGCGGTAATAGTTGACAACATTCCTGGCGAATTGGCCTCTTCGTCTCCGTGAGACCTTCATATCCATCAATAACGTAATATAACCTTATATAACCCAACCTAACCTCTCGCCGCTATTATTTGACAACATTCCTGGCGAGTTGGCCTCTACGTCTCCGTGGGGCCTTTATATACATAAATAACGTAATATAACCTAACCTAACCCAACCCAACCTCTCGGTTCCAATATTTGACAACATTCCTGGCGAGTTGGCCTCTACGTCTCCGTGGGAATTTTATATGCATCAATAACGTAATATAACCTAGCCTAACCAAATCTAACATCACGGGGTAATATTTGACGACATTCCTGGCTTATTGGCCTCATGGTTTCCGTGGGACCTTTATATACATCAGTAACGTAATATAACCTAACCTAACCGAACCAAACATCTCGGTACTAGTATTTGACAACATTCCTGGCGAGTTGGCCTCTACGTCTCCTTGGGAATTTTATATACATCAAAAACGTAACATAACCTAACCTAACCCAACCTAACATCTCGGCGGTAATATTTGACAACATTCCTGTCGAGTTGGCTTCTACGTCTCCGTGGGGCCTTCATATACATCAAAAACGTAATATAACCTAACCTAACCCAACTTAACATCTGGGCGGTAATGGTTGACAACATTCCTGACGAGTTGCCCTCTACGTCTCCGTGAGACCTTCATATCCATCAATAACGTAATATAACCTTATATAACCCAACCTAATCTCTCGGCGCTATTATTTGACAACATTCCTAGCGAGATGGCCTCTACGTCTCCGTGGGACTTTTATATACATCAATAACGTAATATAACCTAACCTAACCCAACCTAACTTTTTGGCGCTTTTATTTGACAACATTCCTTGCGAGTTGGCCTCTACGTCTCCGTGGGGCCTTCATATACACCAATAACGTAATATAACCTAACCTAACACAACCCAACCTCTCGGCACTAATATTTGACAACATTCCTGGCAAATTGGCCTCTACGTCTCCGTGAGACCTTCATATCCATCAATAACGTAATATAAACTTATATAACCCAAGCTAACCTCTCGGCGCTATTATTTGACAACATTCCTAGCGAGATGGCCTCTACGTCTCCGTGGGACTTTTATATACATCAATAACGTAATATAACCTAACCTAACCCAACCTAACTTTTTGGCGCTTTTATTTGACAACATTCCTTGCGAGTTGGCCTCTACGTCTCAGTGGGGCCTTCATATACACCAATAACGTAATATAACCTAACCTAACACAACCCAACCTCTCGGCACTAATATTTGACAACATTCCTGGCAAATTGGCCTCTACGTCTCCGTGAGACCTTCATATACATCAATAACGTAATATAACCTTATATAACCCAACCCAACCTCTCGGCGCTATTATTTGACAACATTCCTGGCGAGATGGCCTCTACGTCTCCGTGGGGCTTTTATATACATCAATAGCGTAACATAACCTAACCTAACCCAACCTAAGATCTCGGCGCTATTGTTTGACAACATTCCTGTCGAGTTGGCCTCTACGTCTCCGTGGGGCCGTCATATACACCAATAACGTAATATAACCTAACCTAACACAACCCAACCTCTCGGCACTAATATTTGACAACATTCCTGGCGAGTTGGCCTCTACGTCTCCGTGGGAATTTTATATACATCAATAACGTAATATAACCTAACCTAACCCAACCTAAAATCTCGGCGGTAATATCTGACAACATTCCTGGCGAGTTGGCCTCTACGTCTCCGTGGGGCCTTTATATACATAAATAACGTAATATAACCTAACCTAACACAACCCAGCCTCTCGGCACTAATATTTGACAACATTCCTTGCGAGTTGGCCTCTACGTTTCCGTGGGGCTTTTATATACATTAATAACGTAATATAACCTAACCTAACCCAAAGTAACGTCTCGGAGGTAATGTTTAACAACATTCCTGGCTTGTTGGCCTCTACGTTTCCGTGAGACCTTTATATACATCAATAACATAATATAACCTAACCTGACCCAACCTAACATCTCGGCGGTAATAGTTGACAACATTCCTGGCGAATTGGCCTCTTCGTCTCCGTGAGACCTTCATATCCATCAATAACGTAATATAACCTTATATAACCCAACCTAACCTCTCGCCGCTATTATTTGACAACATTCCTGGCGAGTTGGCCTCTACGTCTCCGTGGGGCCTTTATATACATAAATAACGTAATATAACCTAACCTAACCCAACCCAACCTCTCGGTTCCAATATTTGACAACATTCCTGGCGAGTTGGCCTCTACGTCTCCGTGGGAATTTTATATGCATCAATAACGTAATATAACCTAGCCTAACCAAATCTAACATCACGGGGTAATATTTGACGACATTCCTGGCTTATTGGCCTCATGGTTTCCGTGGGACCTTTATATACATCAGTAACGTAATATAACCTAACCTAACCGAACCAAACATCTCGGTACTAGTATTTGACAACATTCCTGGCGAGTTGGCCTCTACGTCTCCTTGGGAATTTTATATACATCAAAAACGTAACATAACCTAACCTAACCCAACCTAACATCTCGGCGGTAATATTTGACAACATTCCTGTCGAGTTGGCTTCTACGTCTCCGTGGGGCCTTCATATACATCAAAAACGTAATATAACCTAACCTAACCCAACTTAACATCTGGGCGGTAATGGTTGACAACATTCCTGACGAGTTGCCCTCTACGTCTCCGTGAGACCTTCATATCCATCAATAACGTAATATAACCTTATATAACCCAACCTAATCTCTCGGCGCTATTATTTGACAACATTCCTAGCGAGATGGCCTCTACGTCTCCGTGGGACTTTTATATACATCAATAACGTAATATAACCTAACCTAACCCAACCTAACTTTTTGGCGCTTTTATTTGACAACATTCCTTGCGAGTTGGCCTCTACGTCTCCGTGGGGCCTTCATATACACCAATAACGTAATATAACCTAACCTAACACAACCCAACCTCTCGGCACTAATATTTGACAACATTCCTGGCAAATTGGCCTCTACGTCTCCGTGAGACCTTCATATCCATCAATAACGTAATATAAACTTATATAACCCAAGCTAACCTCTCGGCGCTATTATTTGACAACATTCCTAGCGAGATGGCCTCTACGTCTCCGTGGGACTTTTATATACATCAATAACGTAATATAACCTAACCTAACCCAACCTAACTTTTTGGCGCTATTATTTGACAACATTCCTTGCGAGTTGGCCTCTACGTCTCCGTGGGGCCTTCATATACACCAATAACGTAATATAACCTAACCTAACACAACCCAACCTCTCGGCACTAATATTTGACAACATTCCTGGCAAATTGGCCTCTACGTCTCCGTGAGACCTTCATATCCATCAATAACGTAATATAACCTTATATAACCCAACCTAACCTCTCGGCGCTATCATTTGACAACATTCCTGGCGAGTTGGCCTCTACGTCTCCGTGGGGCCTTTATATACATCAATAGCGTAATATAACCTAACCTAACACAACCTAACATTTCGGAGCTAGTATTTGACAACATTCCTGTCGAGTTGGCCTCTACGTCTCCGAGGGACTTTTATATACATCAATAGCGTAATATAACTTAACCTATCACAACCTAACATCTCGGTACTAGTGTTTGACAACATTCCTGGCGAGTTGGCCTCTACGTCTCCTTGGGAATTTTATATACATCAAAAACGTAATACAACCTAACCTAACCCAACCTAACATCTCGGCGGTAATAGTTGACAACATTCCTGGCGAGTTGGCCTCTACGTATCCGTCGGACTTTTATATACATCAATAACGTAATATAACCTAACCTAACCCAACCTAACCTTTCGGCGCTATTATTTGACAACATTCCTGTCGAGTTGGCCTCTACGTCTCCGAGGGACTTTTATATACATCAATAGCGTAATATAACTTAACCTATCACAACCTAACATCTCGGTACTAGTGTTTGACAACATTCCTGGCGAGTTGGCCTCTACGTCTCCTTGGGAATTTTATATACATCAAAAACGTAATACAACCTAACCTAACCCAACCTAACATCTCGGCGGTAATAGTTGACAACATTCCTGGCGAGTTGGCCTCTACGTATCCGTCGGACTTTTATATACATCAATAACGTAATATAACCTAACCTAACCCAACCTAACCTTTCGGCGCTATTATTTGACAACATTCCTGTCGAGTTGGCCTCTACGTCTCCGAGGGACTTTTATATACATCAATAGCGTAATATAACTTAACCTAACACAACCTAACACCTCGGTACTAGTATTTGACAACATTCCTGGCGAGTTGGCCTCTACGTCTCCTTGGGAATTTTATATACATCAAAAACGTAATATAACCTAACCTAACCCAACCTAACATCTCGGCGGTAATATTTGACAACATTCCTGTCGAGTTGGCTTCTACGTCTCCGTGGGGCCTTTATATACATCAAAAACGTAATATAACCTAACCTAACCCAACCTAACATCTGGGCGGTAATGTTTGACAACATTCCTGGCGAGTTGGCCTCTACGTCTCCGTGGGGCCTTTATATACATAAATAACGTAATATAACCTAACCTAACACAACCCAGCCTCTCGGCACTAATATTTGACAACATTCCTGGCGAGTTGGCTTCTACGTTTCCGTGGGGCTTTTATATACATCAATAACGTAATATAACCGAACCTAACCCAAAGTAACGTCTCGGAGGTAATGTTTAACCACATTCCTGGCTTGTTGGCCTCTACGTTTCCGTGAGACCTTTATATACATCAATAACATAATATAACCTAACCTAACCCAACCTAACATCTCGGCGGTAATAGTTGACAACATTCCTGGCGAATTGGCCTCTACGTCTCCGTGAGACCTTCATATCCATCAATAACGTAATATAACCTTATATAACCCAAGCTAACCTCTCGGCGCTATTATTTGACAACATTCCTAGCGAGATGGCCTCTACGTCTCCGTGGGTCTTTTATATACATCAATAACGTAATATAACCTAACCTAACCCAACCTAACTTTTTGGCGCTATTATTTGACAACATTCCTTGCGAGTTGGCCTCTACGTCTCCGTGGGGCCTTCATATACACCAATAACGTAATATAACCTAACCTAACACAACCCAACCACTCGGCACTAATATTTGACAACATTCCTGGCAAATTGGCCTCTACGTCTCCGTGAGACCTTCATATCCATCAATAACGTAATATAACCTTATATAACCCAACCTAACCTCTCGGCGCTATTATTTGACAACATTCCTGGCGAGTTGGCCTCTACGTCTCCGTGGGGCCTTTATATACATCAATAGCGTAATATAACCTAACCTAACACAACCTAACATTTCGGAGCTATTATTTGACAACATTCCTTTCGAGTTGGCATCTACGTCTCCGAGGGACTTTTATATACATCAATAGCGTAATATAACTTAACCTATCACAACCTAACATCTCGGTACTAGTGTTTGACAACATTCCTGGCGAGTTGGCCTCTACGTCTCCGAGGGACCATTATATACATCAATAACGTAATATAACCTAACCTAACCCAACCTAACATCTCGGCGGTAATAGTTGACAACATTCTTGGCGAGTTGGCCTCTACGTATCCGTGGGACTTTTATATACATCAATAACGTAATATAACCTAACCTAACCCAACCTAACCTTTCGGCGCTATTATTTGACAACATTCCTGTCGAGTTGGCCTCTACGTCTCCGAGGGACTTTTATATACATCAATAGCGTAATATAACTTAACCTAACACAACCTAACATCTCGGTACTAGTATTTGACAACATTCCTGGCGAGTTGGCCTCTACGTCTCCTTGGGAATTTTATATACATCAAAAACGTAACATAACCTAACCTAACCCAACCTAACATCTCGGCGGTAATATTTGACAACATTCCTGTCGAGTTGGCTTCTACGTCTCCGTGGGGCCTTCATATACATCAAAAACGTAATATAACCTAACCTAACCCAACTTAACATCTGGGCGGTAATGGTTGACAACATTCCTGACGAGTTGCCCTCTACGTCTCCGTGAGACCTTCATATCCATCAATAACGTAATATAACCTTATATAACCCAACCTAATCTCTCGGCGCTATTATTTGACAACATTCCTAGCGAGATGGCCTCTACGTCTCCGTGGGACTTTTATATACATCAATAACGTAATATAACCTAACCTAACCCAACCTAACTTTTTGGCGCTTTTATTTGACAACATTCCTTGCGAGTTGGCCTCTACGTCTCCGTGGGGCCTTCATATACACCAATAACGTAATATAACCTAACCTAACACAACCCAACCTCTCGGCACTAATATTTGACAACATTCCTGGCAAATTGGCCTCTACGTCTCCGTGAGACCTTCATATCCATCAATAACGTAATATAACCTTATATAACCCAAGCTAACCTCTCGGCGCTATTATTTGACAACATTCCTAGCGAGATGGCCTCTACGTCTCCGTGGGACTTTTATATACATCAATAACGTAATATAACCTAACCTAACCCAACCTAACTTTTTGGCGCTATTATTTGACAACATTCCTTGCGAGTTGGCCTCTACGTCTCCGTGGGGCCTTCATATACACCAATAACGTAATATAACCTAACCTAACACAACCCAACCACTCGGCACTAATATTTGACAACATTCCTGGCAAATTGGCCTCTACGTCTCCGTGAGACCTTCATATCCATCAATAACGTAATATAACCTTATATAACCCAACCTAACCTCTCGGCGCTATTATTTGACAACATTCCTGGCGAGTTGGCCTCTACGTCTCCGTGGGGCCTTTATATACATCAATAGCGTAATATAACCTAACCTAACACAACCTAACATTTCGGAGCTATTATTTGACAACATTCCTTTCGAGTTGGCATCTACGTCTCCGAGGGACTTTTATATACATCAATAGCGTAATATAACTTAACCTATCACAACCTAACATCTCGGTACTAGTGTTTGACAACATTCCTGGCGAGTTGGCCTCTACGTCTCCGAGGGACCATTATATACATCAATAACGTAATATAACCTAACCTAACCCAACCTAACATCTCGGCGGTAATAGTTGACAACATTCTTGGCGAGTTGGCCTCTACGTATCCGTGGGACTTTTATATACATCAATAACGTAATATAACCTAACCTAACCCAACCTAACCTTTCGGCGCTATTATTTGACAACATTCCTGTCGAGTTGGCCTCTACGTCTCCGAGGGACTTTTATATACATCAATAGCGTAATATAACTTAACCTAACACAACCTAACATCTCGGTACTAGTATTTGACAACATTCCTGGCGAGTTGGCCTCTACGTCTCCTTGGGAATTTTATATACATCAAAAACGTAACATAACCTAACCTAACCCAACCTAACATCTCGGCGGTAATATTTGACAACATTCCTGTCGAGTTGGCTTCTACGTCTCCGTGGGGCCTTCATATACATCAAAAACGTAATATAACCTAACCTAACCCAACTTAACATCTGGGCGGTAATGGTTGACAACATTCCTGACGAGTTGCCCTCTACGTCTCCGTGAGACCTTCATATCCATCAATAACGTAATATAACCTTATATAACCCAACCTAATTTCTCGGCGCTATTATTTGACAACATTCCTAGCGAGATGGCCTCTACGTCTCCGTGGGACTTTTATATACATCAATAACGTAATATAACCTAACCTAACCCAACCTAACTTTTTGGCGCTTTTATTTGACAACATTCCTTGCGAGTTGGCCTCTACGTCTCCGTGGGGCCTTCATATACACCAATAACGTAATATAACCTAACCTAACACAACCCAACCTCTCGGCACTAATATTTGACAACATTCCTGGCAAATTGGCCTCTACGTCTCCGTGAGACCTTCATATCCATCAATAACGTAATATAACCTTATATAACCCAAGCTAACCTCTCGGCGCTATTATTTGACAACATTCCTAGCGAGATGGCCTCTACGTCTCCGTGGGACTTTTATATACATCAATAACGTAATATAACCTAACCTAACCCAACCTAACTTTTTGGCGCTATTATTTGACAACATTCCTTGCGAGTTGGCCTCTACGTCTCCGTGGGGCCTTCATATACACCAATAACGTAATATAACCTAACCTAACACAACCCAACCACTCGGCACTAATATTTGACAACATTCCTGGCAAATTGGCCTCTACGTCTCCGTGAGACCTTCATATCCATCAATAACGTAATATAACCTTATATAACCCAACCTAACCTCTCGGCGCTATTATTTGACAACATTCCTGGCGAGTTGGCCTCTACGTCTCCGTGGGGCCTTTATATACATCAATAGCGTAATATAACCTAACCTAACACAACCTAACATTTCGGAGCTATTATTTGACAACATTCCTTTCGAGTTGGCATCTACGTCTCCGAGGGACTTTTATATACATCAATAGCGTAATATAACTTAACCTATCACAACCTAACATCTCGGTACTAGTGTTTGACAACATTCCTGGCGAGTTGGCCTCTACGTCTCCTTGGGAATTTTATATACATCAAAAACGTAATACAACCTAACCTAACCCAACCTAACATCTCGGCGGTAATAGTTGACAACATTCCTGGCGAATTGGCCTCTACGTCTCCGTGAGACCTTCATATCCATCAATAACGTAATATAACCTTATATAACCCAACCTAACCTCTCGGCGCTATTATTTGACAACATTCCTGTCGAGTTGGCCTCTACGTCTCCGAGGGACTTTTATATACATCAATAGCGTAATATAACTTAACCTAACACAACCTAACATCTCGGTACTAGTATTTGACAACATTCCTGGCGACTTGGCCTCTACGTCTCCTTGGGAATTTTATATACATCAAAAACGTAATATAACCTAACCTAACCCAACCTAACATCTCGGCGGTAATATTTGACAACATTCCTGTCGAGTTGGCCTCTACGTCTCCGTGAGACCTTCATATCCATCAATAACGTAATATAACCTTATATAACCCAAGCTAACCTCTCGGCGCTATTATTTGACAACATTCCTGTCGAGTTGGCTTCTACGTCTCCGTGGGGCCTTCATATACATCAAAAACGTAATATAACCTAACCTAACCCAACTTAACATCTGGGCGGTAATGGTTGACAACATTCCTGACGAGTTGCCCTCTACGTCTCCGTGAGACCTTCATATCCATTAATAACGTAATATAACCTTATATAACCCAACCTAATCTCTCGGCGCTATTATTTGACAACATTCCTAGCGAGATGGCCTCTACGTCTCCGTGGGACTTTTATATACATCAATAACGTAATATAACCTAACCTAACCCAACCTAACTTTTTGGCGCTATTATTTGACAACATTCCTTGCGAGTTGGCCTCTACGTCTCCGTGGGGCCTTCATATACACCAATAACGTAATATAACCTAACCTAACACAACCCAACCGCTCGGCACTAATATTTGACAACATTCCTGGCAAATTGGCCACTACTTCTCCGTGAGACCTTCATATCCATCAATAACGTAATATAACCTTATATAACCCAACCTAACCTCTCGGCGCTATTATTTGACAACATTCCTGGCGAGTTGGCCTCTACGTCTCCGTGGGGCCTTTATATACATCAATAGCGTAATATAACCTAACCTAACACAACCTAACATTTCGGAGCTATTATTTGACAACATTCCTGTCGAGTTGGCCTCTACGTCTCCGAGGGACTTTTATATACATCAATAGCGTAATATAACTTAACCTATCACAACCTAACATCTCGGTACTAGTGTTTGACAACATTCCTGGCGAGTTGGCCTCTACGTCTCCTTGGGAATTTTATATACATCAAAAACGTAATACAACCTAACCTAACCCAACCTAACATCTCGGCGGTAATAGTTGACAACATTCCTGGCGAGTTGGCCTCTACGTATCCGTGGGACTTTTATATACATCAATAACGTAATATAACCTAACCTCACCCAACCTAACCTTTCGGCGCTATTATTTGACAACATTCCTGTCGAGTTGGCCTCTACGTCTCCGAGGGACTTTTATATACATCAATAGCGTAATATAACTTAACCTAACACAACCTAACATCTCGGTACTAGTATTTGACAACATTCCTGGCGAGTTGGCCTCTACGTCTCCGTGGGGCCGTTATATACATAAATAACGTAATATAACCTAACCTAACACAACCCAGCCTCTCGCCACTAATATTTGACAACATTCCTGGCGAGTTGGCTTCTACGTTTCCGTGGGGCTTTTATATACATCAATAACGTAATATAACCGAACCTAACCCAAAGTAACGTCTCGGAGGTAATGTTTAACCACATTCCTGGCTTGTTGGCCTCTACGTTTCCGTGAGACCTTTATATACATCAATAACATAATATAACCTAACCTAACCCAACCTAACATCTCGGCGGTAATAGTTGACAACATTCCTGGCGAATTGGCCTCTACGTCTCCGTGAGACCTTCATATCCATCAATAACGTAATATAACCTTATATAACCCAACCTAACCTCTCGCCGCTATTATTTGACAACATTCCTGGCGAGTTGGCCTCTACGTCTCCGTGGGGCCTTTATATACATCAATAGCGTAATATAACCTAACCTAACACAACCTAACCATTCGGCGCTATTATTTGACAACATTCCTGTCGAGTTGGCCTCTACGTCTCCGAGGGACTGTTATATACATCAATAGCGTAATATAACTTAACCTATCACAACCTAACATCTCGGTACTAGTATTTGACAACATTCCTGGCGAGTTGGCCTCTACGTCGCCTTGGGAATTTTATATACATCAAAAACGTAATATAACCTAACCTAACCCAACCTAACATCTCGGCGGTAATAGTTGACAACATTCCTGGCGAGTTGGCCTCTACGTCTTCGTGGGGCCTTCATATACATCAATAACGTAATATAACCAAACCTAACCCAACATATCATCTCGACGGTAATATTTGAAAACATTCCTAACGAGTTGGCCTCTACGTCTCCGAGGGACCATTATATACATCAATAACGTAATATAACCTAACCTAAACCAACCTAACATCTCGGCGGTAATAGTTGACAACATTCTTGGCGAGTTGGCCTCTACGTATCCGTGGGACTTTTATATACATCAATAACGTAATATAACCTAACCTAACCCAACCTAACCTTTCGGCGCTATTATTTGACAACATTCCTGTCGAGTTGGCCTCTACGTCTCCGAGGGACTTTTATATACATCAATAGCGTAATATAACTTAACCTAACACAACCTAACATCTCGGTACTAGTATTTGACAACATTCCTGGCGAGTTGGCCTCTACGTCTCCTTGGGAATTTTATATACATCAAAAACGTAACATAACCTAACCTAACCCAACCTAACATCTCGGCGGTAATATTTGACAACATTCCTGTCGAGTTGGCTTCTACGTCTCCGTGGGGCCTTCATATACATCAAAAACGTAATATAACCTAACCTAACCCAACTTAACATCTGGGCGGTAATGGTTGACAACATTCCTGACGAGTTGCCCTCTACGTCTCCGTGAGACCTTCATATCCATCAATAACGTAATATAACCTTATATAACCCAACCTAATTTCTCGGCGCTATTATTTGACAACATTCCTAGCGAGATGGCCTCTACGTCTCCGTGGGACTTTTATATACATCAATAACGTAATATAACCTAACCTAACCCAACCTAACTTTTTGGCGCTTTTATTTGACAACATTCCTTGCGAGTTGGCCTCTACGTCTCCGTGGGGCCTTCATATACACCAATAACGTAATATAACCTAACCTAACACAACCCAACCTCTCGGCACTAATATTTGACAACATTCCTGGCAAATTGGCCTCTACGTCTCCGTGAGACCTTCATATCCATCAATAACGTAATATAACCTTATATAACCCAAGCTAACCTCTCGGCGCTATTATTTGACAACATTCCTAGCGAGATGGCCTCTACGTCTCCGTGGGACTTTTATATACATCAATAACGTAATATAACCTAACCTAACCCAACCTAACTTTTTGGCGCTATTATTTGACAACATTCCTTGCGAGTTGGCCTCTACGTCTCCGTGGGGCCTTCATATACACCAATAACGTAATATAACCTAACCTAACACAACCCAACCACTCGGCACTAATATTTGACAACATTCCTGGCAAATTGGCCTCTACGTCTCCGTGAGACCTTCATATCCATCAATAACGTAATATAACCTTATATAACCCAACCTAACCTCTCGGCGCTATTATTTGACAACATTCCTGGCGAGTTGGCCTCTACGTCTCCGTGGGGCCTTTATATACATCAATAGCGTAATATAACCTAACCTAACACAACCTAACATTTCGGAGCTATTATTTGACAACATTCCTTTCGAGTTGGCATCTACGTCTCCGAGGGACTTTTATATACATCAATAGCGTAATATAACTTAACCTATCACAACCTAACATCTCGGTACTAGTGTTTGACAACATTCCTGGCGAGTTGGCCTCTACGTCTCCTTGGGAATTTTATATACATCAAAAACGTAATACAACCTAACCTAACCCAACCTAACATCTCGGCGGTAATAGTTGACAACATTCCTGGCGAGTTGGCCTCTACGTATCCGTGGGACTTTTATATACATCAATAACGTAATATGACCTAACCTAACCCAACCTAACCTTTCGGCGCTATTATTTGACAACATTCCTGTCGAGTTGGCCTCTACGTCTCCGAGGGACTTTTATATACATCAATAGCGTAATATAACTTAACCTAACACAACCTAACATCTCGGTACTAGTATTTGACAACATTCCTGGCGAGTTGGCCTCTACGTCTCCTTGGGAATTTTATATACATCAAAAACGTAATATAACCTAACCTAACCCAACCTAACATCTCGGCGGTAATATTTGACAACATTCCTGTCGAGTTGGCTTCTACGTCTCCGTGGGGCCTTTATATACATCAAAAACGTAATATAACCTAACCTAACCCAACCTAACATCTGGGCGGTAATGTTTGACAACATTCCTGGCGAGTTGGCCTCTACGTCTCCGTGGGGCCTTTATATACATAAATAACGTAATATAACCTAACCTAACACAACCCAGCCTCTCGGCACTAATATTTGACAACATTCCTGGCGAGTTGGCTTCTACGTTTCCGTGGGGCTTTTATATACATCAATAACGTAATATAACCGAACCTAACCCAAAGTAACGTCTCGGAGGTAATGTTTAACCACATTCCTGGCTTGTTGGCCTCTACGTTTCCGTGAGACCTTTATATACATCAATAACATAATATAACCTAACCTAACCCAACCTAACATCTCGGCGGTAATAGTTGACAACATTCCTGGCGAATTGGCCTCTACGTCTCCGTGAGACCTTCATATCCATCAATAACGTAATATAACCTTATATAACCCAACCTAACCTCTCGGCGCTATTATTTGACAACATTCCTGTCGAGTTGGCCTCTACGTCTCCGAGGGACTTTTATATACATCAATAGCGTAATATAACTTAACCTAACACAACCTAACATCTCGGTACTAGTATTTGACAACATTCCTGGCGACTTGGCCTCTACGTCTCCTTGGGAATTTTATATACATCAAAAACGTAATATAACCTAACCTAACCCAACCTAACATCTCGGCGGTAATATTTGACAACATTCCTGTCGAGTTGGCCTCTACGTCTCCGTGAGACCTTCATATCCATCAATAACGTAATATAACCTTATATAACCCAAGCTAACCTCTCGGCGCTATTATTTGACAACATTCCTGTCGAGTTGGCTTCTACGTCTCCGTGGGGCCTTCATATACATCAAAAACGTAATATAACCTAACCTAACCCAACTTAACATCTGGGCGGTAATGGTTGACAACATTCCTGACGAGTTGCCCTCTACGTCTCCGTGAGACCTTCATATCCATTAATAACGTAATATAACCTTATATAACCCAACCTAATCTCTCGGCGCTATTATTTGACAACATTCCTAGCGAGATGGCCTCTACGTCTCCGTGGGACTTTTATATACATCAATAACGTAATATAACCTAACCTAACCCAACCTAACTTTTTGGCGCTATTATTTGACAACATTCCTTGCGAGTTGGCCTCTACGTCTCCGTGGGGCCTTCATATACACCAATAACGTAATATAACCTAACCTAACACAACCCAACCGCTCGGCACTAATATTTGACAACATTCCTGGCAAATTGGCCACTACTTCTCCGTGAGACCTTCATATCCATCAATAACGTAATATAACCTTATATAACCCAACCTAACCTCTCGGCGCTATTATTTGACAACATTCCTGGCGAGTTGGCCTCTACGTCTCCGTGGGGCCTTTATATACATCAATAGCGTAATATAACCTAACCTAACACAACCTAACATTTCGGAGCTATTATTTGACAACATTCCTGTCGAGTTGGCCTCTACGTCTCCGAGGGACTTTTATATACATCAATAGCGTAATATAACTTAACCTATCACAACCTAACATCTCGGTACTAGTGTTTGACAACATTCCTGGCGAGTTGGCCTCTACGTCTCCTTGGGAATTTTATATACATCAAAAACGTAATACAACCTAACCTAACCCAACCTAACATCTCGGCGGTAATAGTTGACAACATTCCTGGCGAGTTGGCCTCTACGTATCCGTGGGACTTTTATATACATCAATAACGTAATATAACCTAACCTCACCCAACCTAACCTTTCGGCGCTATTATTTGACAACATTCCTGTCGAGTTGGCCTCTACGTCTCCGAGGGACTTTTATATACATCAATAGCGTAATATAACTTAACCTAACACAACCTAACATCTCGGTACTAGTATTTGACAACATTCCTGGCGAGTTGGCCTCTACGTCTCCGTGGGGCCGTTATATACATAAATAACGTAATATAACCTAACCTAACACAACCCAGCCTCTCGCCACTAATATTTGACAACATTCCTGGCGAGTTGGCTTCTACGTTTCCGTGGGGCTTTTATATACATCAATAACGTAATATAACCGAACCTAACCCAAAGTAACGTCTCGGAGGTAATGTTTAACCACATTCCTGGCTTGTTGGCCTCTACGTTTCCGTGAGACCTTTATATACATCAATAACATAATATAACCTAACCTAACCCAACCTAACATCTCGGCGGTAATAGTTGACAACATTCCTGGCGAATTGGCCTCTACGTCTCCGTGAGACCTTCATATCCATCAATAACGTAATATAACCTTATATAACCCAACCTAACCTCTCGCCGCTATTATTTGACAACATTCCTGGCGAGTTGGCCTCTACGTCTCCGTGGGGCCTTTATATACATCAATAGCGTAATATAACCTAACCTAACACAACCTAACCATTCGGCGCTATTATTTGACAACATTCCTGTCGAGTTGGCCTCTACGTCTCCGAGGGACTGTTATATACATCAATAGCGTAATATAACTTAACCTATCACAACCTAACATCTCGGTACTAGTATTTGACAACATTCCTGGCGAGTTGGCCTCTACGTCGCCTTGGGAATTTTATATACATCAAAAACGTAATATAACCTAACCTAACCCAACCTAACATCTCGGCGGTAATAGTTGACAACATTCCTGGCGAGTTGGCCTCTACGTCTTCGTGGGGCCTTCATATACATCAATAACGTAATATAACCAAACCTAACCCAACATATCATCTCGACGGTAATATTTGAAAACATTCCTAACGAGTTGGCCTCTACGTCTCCGAGGGACCATTATATACATCAATAACGTAATATAACCTAACCTAAACCAACCTAACATCTCGGCGGTAATAGTTGACAACATTCTTGGCGAGTTGGCCTCTACGTATCCGTGGGACTTTTATATACATCAATAACGTAATATAACCTAACCTAACCCAACCTAACCTTTCGGCGCTATTATTTGACAACATTCCTGTCGAGTTGGCCTCTACGTCTCCGAGGGACTTTTATATACATCAATAGCGTAATATAACTTAACCTAACACAACCTAACATCTCGGTACTAGTATTTGACAACATTCCTGGCGAGTTGGCCTCTACGTCTCCTTGGGAATTTTATATACATCAAAAACGTAACATAACCTAACCTAACCCAACCTAACATCTCGGCGGTAATATTTGACAACATTCCTGTCGAGTTGGCTTCTACGTCTCCGTGGGGCCTTCATATACATCAAAAACGTAATATAACCTAACCTAACCCAACTTAACATCTGGGCGGTAATGGTTGACAACATTCCTGACGAGTTGCCCTCTACGTCTCCGTGAGACCTTCATATCCATCAATAACGTAATATAACCTTATATAACCCAACCTAATCTCTCGGCGCTATTATTTGACAACATTCCTAGCGAGATGGCCTCTACGTCTCCGTGGGACTTTTATATACATCAATAACGTAATATAACCTAACCTAACCCAACCTAACTTTTTGGCGCTTTTATTTGACAACATTCCTTGCGAGTTGGCCTCTACGTCTCCGTGGAGCCTTCATATACACCAATAACGTAATATAACCTAACCTAACACAACCCAACCTCTCGGCACTAATATTTGACAACATTCCTGGCAAATTGGCCTCTACGTCTCCGTGAGACCTTCATATCCATCAATAACGTAATATAACCTTATATAACCCAAGCTAACCTCTCGGCGCTATTATTTGACAACATTCCTAGCGAGATGGCCTCTACGTCTCCGTGGGACTTTTATATACATCAATAACGTAATATAACCTAACCTAACCCAACCTAACTTTTTGGCGCTATTATTTGACAACATTCCTTGCGAGTTGGCCTCTACGTCTCCGTGGGGCCTTCATATACACCAATAACGTAATATAACCTAACCTAACACAACCCAACCACTCGGCACTAATATTTGACAACATTCCTGGCAAATTGGCCTCTACGTCTCCGTGAGACCTTCATATCCATCAATAACGTAATATAACCTTATATAACCCAACCTAACCTCTCGGCGCTATTATTTGACAACATTCCTGGCGAGTTGGCCTCTACGTCTCCGTGGGGCCTTTATATACATCAATAGCGTAATATAACCTAACCTAACACAACCTAACATTTCGGAGCTATTATTTGACAACATTCCTTTCGAGTTGGCATCTACGTCTCCGAGGGACTTTTATATACATCAATAGCGTAATATAACTTAACCTATCACAACCTAACATCTCGGTACTAGTGTTTGACAACATTCCTGGCGAGTTGGCCTCTACGTCTCCTTGGGAATTTTATATACATCAAAAACGTAATACAACCTAACCTAACCCAACCTAACATCTCGGCGGTAATAGTTGACAACATTCCTGGCGAGTTGGCCTCTACGTATCCGTGGGACTTTTATATACATCAATAACGTAATATGACCTAACCTAACCCAACCTAACCTTTCGGCGCTATTATTTGACAACATTCCTGTCGAGTTGGCCTCTACGTCTCCGAGGGACTTTTATATACATCAATAGCGTAATATAACTTAACCTAACACAACCTAACATCTCGGTACTAGTATTTGACAACATTCCTGGCGAGTTGGCCTCTACGTCTCCTTGGGAATTTTATATACATCAAAAACGTAATATAACCTAACCTAACCCAACCTAACATCTCGGCGGTAATATTTGACAACATTCCTGTCGAGTTGGCTTCTACGTCTCCGTGGGGCCTTTATATACATCAAAAACGTAATATAACCTAACCTAACCCAACCTAACATCTGGGCGGTAATGTTTGACAACATTCCTGGCGAGTTGGCCTCTACGTCTCCGTGGGGCCTTTATATACATAAAGAACGTAATATAACCTAACCTAACACAACCCAGCCTCTCGGCACTAATATTTGACAACATTCCTGGCGAGTTGGCTTCTACGTTTCCGTGGGGCTTTTATATACATCAATAACGTAATATAACCGAACCTAACCCAAAGTAACGTCTCGGAGGTAATGTTTAACCACATTCCTGGCTTGTTGGCCTCTACGTTTCCGTGAGACCTTTATATACATCAATAACATAATATAACCTAACCTAACCCAACCTAACATCTCGGCGGTAATAGTTGACAACATTCCTGGCGAATTGGCCTCTACGTCTCCGTGAGACCTTCATATCTATCAATAACGTAATATAACCTTATATAACCCAACCTAACCTCTCGGCGCTATTATTTGACAACATTCCTGGCGAGTTGGCCTCTACGTCTCCGAGGGACTTTTATATACATCAATAGCGTAATATAACTTAACCTAACACAACCTAACATCTCGGTACTAGTATTTGACAACATTCCTGGCGAGTTGGCCTCTACGTCTCCTTGGGAATTTTATATACATCAAAAACGTAATATAACCTAACCTAACCCAACCTAACATCTCGGCGGTAATATTTGACAACATTCCTGTCGAGTTGGCTTCTACGTCTCCGTGGGGCCTTCATATACATCAAAAACGTAATATAACCTAACCTAACCCAACTTAACATCTGGGCGGTAATGGTTGACAACATTCCTGACGAGTTGCCCTCTACGTCTCCGTGAGACCTTCATATCCATCAATAACGTAATATAACCTTATATAACCCAAGCTAACCTCTCGGCGCTATTATTTGACAACATTCCTAGCGAGATGGCCTCTACGTCTCCGTGGGACTTTTATATACATCAATAACGTAATATAACCTAACCTAACCCAACCTAACTTTTTGGCGCTATTATTTGACAACATTCCTTGCGAGTTGGCCTCTACGTCTCCGTGGGGCCTTCATATACACCAATAACGTAATATAACCTAACCTAACACAACCCAACCTCTCGGCACTAATATTTGACAACATTCCTGGCAAATTGGCCTCTACGTCTCCGTGAGACCTTCATATCCATCAATAACGTAATATAACCTTATATAACCCAAGCTAACCTCTCGGCGCTATTATTTGACAACATTCCTGTCGAGTTGGCCTCTACGTATCCGTGGGACTTTTATATACATCAATAACGTAATATAACCTATCCTAACCCAGCCTAACCTTTCGGCGCTATTATTTGACAACATTCCTTGCGAGCTGGCTACTACGTCTCCGAGGGACTTTTATATACATCAATAGCGTAATATAACTTAACCTAACACAACCTAACATCTCGGTACTAGTATTTGACAACATTCCTGGCGACTTGGCCTCTACGTCTCCTTGGGAATTTTATATACATCAAAAACGTAATATAACCTAACCTAACCCAACCTAACATCTCGGCGGTAATATTTGACAACATTCCTGTCGAGTTGGCCTCTACGTCTCCGTGAGACCTTCATATCCATCAATAACGTAATATAACCTTATATAACCCAAGCTAACCTCTCGGCGCTATTATTTGACAACATTCCTGTCGAGTTGGCTTCTACGTCTCCGTGGGGCCTTCATATACATCAAAAACGTAATATAACCTAACCTAACCCAACTTAACATCTGGGCGGTAATGGTTGACAACATTCCTGACGAGTTGCCCTCTACGTCTCCGTGAGACCTTCATATCCATTAATAACGTAATATAACCTTATATAACCCAACCTAATCTCTCGGCGCTATTATTTGACAACATTCCTAGCGACATGGCCTCTACGTCTCCGTGGGACTTTTATATACATCAATAACGTAATATAACCTAACCTAACCCAACCTAACTTTTTGGCGCTATTATTTGACAACATTCCTTGCGAGTTGGCCTCTACGTCTCCGTGGGGCCTTCATATACACCAATAACGTAATATAACCTAACCTAACACAACCCAACCGCTCGGCACTAATATTTGACAACATTCCTGGCAAATTGGCCACTACTTCTCCGTGAGACCTTCATATCCATCAATAACGTAATATAACCTTATATAACCCAACCTAACCTCTCGGCGCTATTATTTGACAACATTCCTGGCGAGTTGGCCTCTACGTCTCCGTGGGGCCTTTATATACATCAATAGCGTAATATAACCTAACCTAACACAACCTAACATTTCGGAGCTATTATTTGACAACATTCCTGTCGAGTTGGCCTCTACGTCTCCGAGGGACTTTTATATACATCAATAGCGTAATATAACTTAACCTATCACAACCTAACATCTCGGTACTAGTGTTTGACAACATTCCTGGCGAGTTGGCCTCTACGTCTCCTTGGGAATTTTATATACATCAAAAACGTAATACAACCTAACCTAACCCAACCTAACATCTCGGCGGTAATAGTTGACAACATTCCTGGCGAGTTGGCCTCTACGTATCCGTGGGACTTTTATATACATCAATAACGTAATATAACCTAACCTCACCCAACCTAACCTTTCGGCGCTATTATTTGACAACATTCCTGTCGAGTTGGCCTCTACGTCTCCGAGGGACTTTTATATACATCAATAGCGTAATATAACTTAACCTAACACAACCTAACATCTCGGTACTAGTATTTGACAACATTCCTGGCGAGTTGGCCTCTACGTCTCCGTGGGGCCGTTATATACATAAATAACGTAATATAACCTAACCTAACACAACCCAGCCTCTCGCCACTAATATTTGACAACATTCCTGGCGAGTTGGCTTCTACGTTTCCGTGGGGCTTTTATATACATCAATAACGTAATATAACCGAACCTAACCCAAAGTAACGTCTCGGAGGTAATGTTTAACCACATTCCTGGCTTGTTGGCCTCTACGTTTCCGTGAGACCTTTATATACATCAATAACATAATATAACCTAACCTAACCCAACCTAACATCTCGGCGGTAATAGTTGACAACATTCCTGGCGAATTGGCCTCTACGTCTCCGTGAGACCTTCATATCCATCAATAACGTAATATAACCTTATATAACCCAACCTAACCTCTCGCCGCTATTATTTGACAACATTCCTGGCGAGTTGGCCTCTACGTCTCCGTGGGGCCTTTATATACATCAATAGCGTAATATAACCTAACCTAACACAACCTAACCATTCGGCGCTATTATTTGACAACATTCCTGTCGAGTTGGCCTCTACGTCTCCGAGGGACTGTTATATACATCAATAGCGTAATATAACTTAACCTATCACAACCTAACATCTCGGTACTAGTATTTGACAACATTCCTGGCGAGTTGGCCTCTACGTCGCCTTGGGAATTTTATATACATCAAAAACGTAATATAACCTAACCTAACCCAACCTAACATCTCGGCGGTAATAGTTGACAACATTCCTGGCGAGTTGGCCTCTACGTCTTCGTGGGGCCTTCATATACATCAATAACGTAATATAACCAAACCTAACCCAACATATCATCTCGACGGTAATATTTGAAAACATTCCTAACGAGTTGGCCTCTACGTCTCCGAGGGACCATTATATACATCAATAACGTAATATAACCTAACCTAAACCAACCTAACATCTCGGCGGTAATAGTTGACAACATTCTTGGCGAGTTGGCCTCTACGTATCCGTGGGACTTTTATATACATCAATAACGTAATATAACCTAACCTAACCCAACCTAACCTTTCGGCGCTATTATTTGACAACATTCCTGTCGAGTTGGCCTCTACGTCTCCGAGGGACTTTTATATACATCAATAGCGTAATATAACTTAACCTAACACAACCTAACATCTCGGTACTAGTATTTGACAACATTCCTGGCGAGTTGGCCTCTACGTCTCCTTGGGAATTTTATATACATCAAAAACGTAACATAACCTAACCTAACCCAACCTAACATCTCGGCGGTAATATTTGACAACATTCCTGTCGAGTTGGCTTCTACGTCTCCGTGGGGCCTTCATATACATCAAAAACGTAATATAACCTAACCTAACCCAACTTAACATCTGGGCGGTAATGGTTGACAACATTCCTGACGAGTTGCCCTCTACGTCTCCGTGAGACCTTCATATCCATCAATAACGTAATATAACCTTATATAACCCAACCTAATCTCTCGGCGCTATTATTTGACAACATTCCTAGCGAGATGGCCTCTACGTCTCCGTGGGACTTTTATATACATCAATAACGTAATATAACCTAACCTAACCCAACCTAACTTTTTGGCGCTTTTATTTGACAACATTCCTTGCGAGTTGGCCTCTACGTCTCCGTGGAGCCTTCATATACACCAATAACGTAATATAACCTAACCTAACACAACCCAACCTCTCGGCACTAATATTTGACAACATTCCTGGCAAATTGGCCTCTACGTCTCCGTGAGACCTTCATATCCATCAATAACGTAATATAACCTTATATAACCCAAGCTAACCTCTCGGCGCTATTATTTGACAACATTCCTAGCGAGATGGCCTCTACGTCTCCGTGGGACTTTTATATACATCAATAACGTAATATAACCTAACCTAACCCAACCTAACTTTTTGGCGCTATTATTTGACAACATTCCTTGCGAGTTGGCCTCTACGTCTCCGTGGGGCCTTCATATACACCAATAACGTAATATAACCTAACCTAACACAACCCAACCACTCGGCACTAATATTTGACAACATTCCTGGCAAATTGGCCTCTACGTCTCCGTGAGACCTTCATATCCATCAATAACGTAATATAACCTTATATAACCCAACCTAACCTCTCGGCGCTATTATTTGACAACATTCCTGGCGAGTTGGCCTCTACGTCTCCGTGGGGCCTTTATATACATCAATAGCGTAATATAACCTAACCTAACACAACCTAACATTTCGGAGCTATTATTTGACAACATTCCTTTCGAGTTGGCATCTACGTCTCCGAGGGACTTTTATATACATCAATAGCGTAATATAACTTAACCTATCACAACCTAACATCTCGGTACTAGTGTTTGACAACATTCCTGGCGAGTTGGCCTCTACGTCTCCTTGGGAATTTTATATACATCAAAAACGTAATACAACCTAACCTAACCCAACCTAACATCTCGGCGGTAATAGTTGACAACATTCCTGGCGAGTTGGCCTCTACGTATCCGTGGGACTTTTATATACATCAATAACGTAATATGACCTAACCTAACCCAACCTAACCTTTCGGCGCTATTATTTGACAACATTCCTGTCGAGTTGGCCTCTACGTCTCCGAGGGACTTTTATATACATCAATAGCGTAATATAACTTAACCTAACACAACCTAACATCTCGGTACTAGTATTTGACAACATTCCTGGCGAGTTGGCCTCTACGTCTCCTTGGGAATTTTATATACATCAAAAACGTAATATAACCTAACCTAACCCAACCTAACATCTCGGCGGTAATATTTGACAACATTCCTGTCGAGTTGGCTTCTACGTCTCCGTGGGGCCTTTATATACATCAAAAACGTAATATAACCTAACCTAACCCAACCTAACATCTGGGCGGTAATGTTTGACAACATTCCTGGCGAGTTGGCCTCTACGTCTCCGTGGGGCCTTTATATACATAAAGAACGTAATATAACCTAACCTAACACAACCCAGCCTCTCGGCACTAATATTTGACAACATTCCTGGCGAGTTGGCTTCTACGTTTCCGTGGGGCTTTTATATACATCAATAACGTAATATAACCGAACCTAACCCAAAGTAACGTCTCGGAGGTAATGTTTAACCACATTCCTGGCTTGTTGGCCTCTACGTTTCCGTGAGACCTTTATATACATCAATAACATAATATAACCTAACCTAACCCAACCTAACATCTCGGCGGTAATAGTTGACAACATTCCTGGCGAATTGGCCTCTACGTCTCCGTGAGACCTTCATATCTATCAATAACGTAATATAACCTTATATAACCCAACCTAACCTCTCGGCGCTATTATTTGACAACATTCCTGGCGAGTTGGCCTCTACGTCTCCGAGGGACTTTTATATACATCAATAGCGTAATATAACTTAACCTAACACAACCTAACATCTCGGTACTAGTATTTGACAACATTCCTGGCGAGTTGGCCTCTACGTCTCCTTGGGAATTTTATATACATCAAAAACGTAATATAACCTAACCTAACCCAACCTAACATCTCGGCGGTAATATTTGACAACATTCCTGTCGAGTTGGCTTCTACGTCTCCGTGGGGCCTTCATATACATCAAAAACGTAATATAACCTAACCTAACCCAACTTAACATCTGGGCGGTAATGGTTGACAACATTCCTGACGAGTTGCCCTCTACGTCTCCGTGAGACCTTCATATCCATCAATAACGTAATATAACCTTATATAACCCAAGCTAACCTCTCGGCGCTATTATTTGACAACATTCCTAGCGAGATGGCCTCTACGTCTCCGTGGGACTTTTATATACATCAATAACGTAATATAACCTAACCTAACCCAACCTAACTTTTTGGCGCTATTATTTGACAACATTCCTTGCGAGTTGGCCTCTACGTCTCCGTGGGGCCTTCATATACACCAATAACGTAATATAACCTAACCTAACACAACCCAACCTCTCGGCACTAATATTTGACAACATTCCTGGCAAATTGGCCTCTACGTCTCCGTGAGACCTTCATATCCATCAATAACGTAATATAACCTTATATAACCCAAGCTAACCTCTCGGCGCTATTATTTGACAACATTCCTGTCGAGTTGGCCTCTACGTATCCGTGGGACTTTTATATACATCAATAACGTAATATAACCTATCCTAACCCAGCCTAACCTTTCGGCGCTATTATTTGACAACATTCCTTGCGAGCTGGCTACTACGTCTCCGTGGGGCCTTTCTATACACCAATAACGTAATATAACCTAACCTAACACAACCCAACCTCTCGGCACTAATATTTGACAACATTCCTGGCGAGTTGGCATCTACGTTTCGGTGGGGCTTTTACATACATCAATAACGTAATATGACCTAACCTAACCCAAAGTAATGTCACGGAGGTAATGTTTAACCACATTCCTGGCTTGTTGGCGTCTAGGTTTCCCTGAGACCGTTATATACATCGATAACGTAATATAACCTAACCTAACCCAACCTAACATCTCGGCGGTATGTTTGATAACATTCCTGGCGAGTTGGCCTCTACGTATCCGTGAGACCTTCATATCCATCAATAACGTAATATAACCTTATATAACCCAACCTAACCTCTCGGCGCTATTATTTGACAACATTCCTGGCGAGTTGGCCTCTACGTCTCCGTGGGACTTTTATATACATCAATAACGTAATATAACCTAACCTAACCCAACCTAACCTTTCGGCGCTATTATTTGACAACATTCCTGGCGAGTTGGCCTCTACGTATCCGAGGGACTTTTATATACATCAATAACGTAATATAACCTAACCTAACCCAACCTAACCTTTCGGCGCTATTATTTGACAACATTCCTGTCGAGTAGGCCTCTACGTCTCCGAGGGACTTTTATATACATCAATAGCGTAATATAACTTAACCTAACACAACCTAACATCTCGGTACTAGTATTTAACAACATTCCTGGCGAGCTGGCCTCAACGTCTCCGTGGGGCCTTTCTATACACCAATAACGTAATATAACCTAACCTAACACAACCCAACATCTCGGCACTAATATTTGACAACATTCCTGGCGAGTTGGCCTCTACGTTTCCGTAGGGCTTTTATATACATCAATAACGTAATATAACCTAACCTAACCCAAAGTAACGTCTCGGAGGTAGTGTTTAACCACATTCCTGGCTTGTTGGCCTCTACGTTTCCCTGAGACCTTTATATACATCAATAACGTAATATAACCTAACCTAACCCAACGTAACATCTCGGCTGTAATATTTGACAACATTCCTGGCTTGTTGGCCTCTATGTTTCCGTGGGTCCTTTATATACATCAATAACGTAATATAACCTAACCTAACCCAACCTAACTTTTCGGCGCTATTATTTTACAACATTCCTTGCGAGTTGGCCTCTACGTCTCCGTGGGGACCTTATATACACCAATAACGTAATATAACCTAACCTAACACAACCCAACCTCTCGGCACTTATATTTGACAACATTCCTGGCGAGTTTGCCTCTACGTTTCGGTGGGGCTTTTACATACATCAATAACGTAATATAACCTAACCTAACCCAAAGTAACGTCTCGGAGGTAATGTTTAACCACATTTCTGGCTTGTTGGCCTCTACGTTTCCCTGAGACCTTTATAAACATCAATAACGTAATATAACCTAACCTAACCCAAAGTAACGTCTCGGAGGTAATGTTTAACAACATTCCTGGCTTGTTGGCGTCTACGTTTCCCTGAGACCTTTATATACATCAATAACGTAATATAACCTAACCTAACCCAACCTAACATCTCGGTACTAATATTTAACAACATTCCTGGCTTGTTGGCTTCTACGTCTCCGTGGGACTTTCATATCCATCAATAACGTAATTTAACCTAAAATAACCCAACGTCACATCTCGGATGTAATATTTGACAACATTCCTGGTTTTTTGGCCTCTGTGATTCCGTGGGACCTTTATATACATCAATAGCGTAATATAACCTAACCTAACCCAACGTAACATCTCGGCTGTAATATTTGACAACATTCCTGGCTTGTTGGCCTCTATGATTCCGTGGGACCTTTATATACATAAATAACGTAATATAACCTAACCTAACCCAACCTAACATCTCGGCGGTAATGTTTGATAACATTCCTGGCGAGTTGGCCTCTACGTCTCCGTGAGACCTTCATATCCATCAATAACGTAATATAACCTAACCTAACGCAACCTAACATCTCGGCGGTAATATTTGACAACATTCCTGGCGAGTTGTCCTCTACGTCTCCGTGAGGCCTTCATATCCATCAATAACGTAATATAACCTAACCTAACCCAACCTAACATCTCGGCGGTAATATTTGACAACATTCGTGGCGAGTTGGCCTCTACGTCTCCGTGAGGCCTTCATATACATCAATAACGTAATATAACCTAACCTGACACAACCCAACCTCTCGGCACTATTATTTGACAACATTCCTGGCGAGTTGGCCTCTATGTCTCCGTAGGAATTTTATATACATCAATAACGTAATATAACCTAACCTAACGCAACCTAACATCTCGGCGGTAATGTTTGATAACATTCCTGGCGAGTTGGCCTCTACGTCTCCGTGAGACCTTCATATCCATCAATAACGTAATATAACCTTATATAACCCAACCTAACCTCTCGGCGATATTATTTGACAACATTCCTGGCGAGTTGGCCTCTACGTCTCCGTGTGACTTTTATATACATCAGTAACGTAATATAACCTATCCTAACCCAGCCTAACCTTTCGGCGCTATTATTTGACAACATTCCTTGCGAGCTGGCCTCAACGTCTCCGTGGGGCCTTTCTATACACCAATAACGTAATATAACCTAACCTAACACAACCCAACATCTCGGCACTAATATTTGACAACATTCCTGGCGAGTTGGCCTCTACGTTTCCGTAGGGCTTTTATATACATCAATAACGTAATATAACCTAACCTAACCCAAAGTAACGTCTCGGAGGTAGTGTTTAACCACATTCCTGGCTTGTTGGCCTCTACGTTTCCCTGAGACCTTTATATACATCAATAACGTAATATAACCTAACCTAACCCAACGTAACATCTCGGCTGTAATATTTGACAACATTCCTGGCTTGTTGGCCTCTATGTTTCCGTGGGTCCTTTATATACATCAATAACGTAATATAACCTAACCTAACCCAACCTAACTTTTCGGCGCTATTATTTTACAACATTCCTTGCGAGTTGGCCTCTACGTCTCCGTGGGGACCTTATATACACCAATAACGTAATATAACCTAACCTAACACAACCCAACCTCTCGGCACTTATATTTGACAACATTCCTGGCGAGTTTGCCTCTACGTTTCGGTGGGGCTTTTACATACATCAATAACGTAATATAACCTAACCTAACCCAAAGTAACGTCTCGGAGGTAATGTTTAACCACATTTCTGGCTTGTTGGCCTCTACGTTTCCCTGAGACCTTTATAAACATCAATAACGTAATATAACCTAACCTAACCCAAAGTAACGTCTCGGAGGTAATGTTTAACAACATTCCTGGCTTGTTGGCGTCTACGCTTCCCTGAGACCTTTATATACATCAATAACGTAATATAACCTAACCTAACCCAACCTAACATCTCGGTACTAATATTTAACAACATTCCTGGCTTGTTGGCTTCTACGTCTCCGTGGGACTTTCATATCCATCAATAACGTAATTTAACCTAAAATAACCCAACGTCACATCTCGGATGTAATATTTGACAACATTCCTGGTTTTTTGGCCTCTGTGATTCCGTGGGACCTTTATATACATCAATAGCGTAATATAACCTAACCTAACCCAACGTAACATCTCGGCTGTAATATTTGACAACATTCCTGGCTTGTTGGCCTCTATGATTCCGTGGGACCTTTATATACATAAATAACGTAATATAACCTAACCTAACCCAACCTAACATCTCGGCGGTAATGTTTGATAACATTCCTGGCGAGTTGGCCTCTACGTCTCCGTGAGACCTTCATATCCATCAATAACGTAATATAACCTAACCTAACGCAACCTAACATCTCGGCGGTAATATTTGACAACATTCCTGGCGAGTTGTCCTCTACGTCTCCGTGAGGCCTTCATATCCATCAATAACGTAATATAACCTAACCTAACCCAACCTAACATCTCGGCGGTAATATTTGACAACATTCGTGGCGAGTTGGACTCTACGTCTCCGTGGGGCCTTTATATACATCAATAACGTAATATAACCTAACCTAACACAACCCAACCTCTCGGCACTAATATTTGACAACATTCCTGGCGAGTTGGCCTCTACGCTTCCGTGGGGCTTTTATATACATCAATAACGTAATATAACCTATCCTAACCCAAAGTAACGTCTCGGAGGTAATGTTTAACCACATTCCTGGCTTGTTGGCCTCTACGTTTCCCTGAGACTTTTATATACATCAATAACGTAATATAACCTAACCTAACCCAACCTCACATCTCGGCGGTAATATTTGACAACATTCCTTGCGAGTTGGACTCTACGTTTCCGTGGGGCTTTTACATACATCAATAACGTAATATAACCTAACCTAACCCAAAGTAACGTCTCGCAGGTAGTGTTTAACCACATTCCTGGCTTGTTGGCCTCTACGTTTCCCTGAGACCTTTATATACATCAATAACGTAATATAACCTAACCTAACCCAAAGTAACGTCTCGGAGGTAATATTTGACAACATTCCTGGCTTGTTGGCCTCTACGTCTCCGTGGGACATTCATATCCATCAATAACGTAATTTAACCTAAAATAACCAAACGTAACATCTCGGCTGTAATATTTGACAACATTCCTGGCTTGTTGGCCTCTATGTTTCCGTGGGACCTTTATATACATCAATAACGTAATATAACCTAACCTAACCTAACCTAACATCTCGGCGGTAATGTTTGACAACATTCCTGGCGAGTTGGCCGCTACCTCTCCGTGAGACCTTCATATCCATCAATAACGTAATATAACCTTATAACCCAACCTAACCTCTCGGCGCTATTATTTGACAACATTCCTGTCGAGTTGACATCTACGTCTCCGTGGGGCCTTCATATACATCAAAAACGTAATATAACCTAACCTAACCCAACCTAACATCTCGGCGGTAATATTTGACAACATTCCTGGCGAGTTAGACTCTAGGTCTCAGTGGGGCCTTTATATACATCAATAACGTAATATAACCTAACCTAACCCAAAGTAACGTCTCGGAGGTAATGTTTAACCACATTCCTGGCTTGTTGGCTTCTACGTCTCCGTGAGGCCTTCATATACATCAAAAACGTAATATAACCTAACCTAACCCAACGTAACAACTCGGCTGTAATATGTGACAACAGTCCTGGCTTGTTGGCCTCTACGTCTCCGTGGGACATTCATATCCATCAATAACGTAATTTAACCTAAAATAACCCAACGTAACATCTCGGCTGTAATATTTGACAACATTCCTGGCCAGTTGGCCTCTACGTCTCCGTGAGACCTTCATATCCATCAATAACGTAATATAACCTAACCTAACCCAACCTAACATCTCGGCGGTAATATTTGACAACATTCCTGTCGAGTTGGCCTCTACGTCTCCGTCGGACTTTTATATACATCAATAACGTAATATAACCTAACCTAACCCAACCTAACCTTTCGGCGCTATTATTTGACAACATTCCTGGCGAGTTGGCCTCTACGTCTCCGTGAGAACTTCATATCCATCAATAACGTAATTTAACCTAAAATAACCCAACGTAACATCTCTGCTGTAATATTTGACAACATTCCTGGCTTGTTGGCCTCTATGTTTCCGTGGGACCTTTATATACATCAATAACGTAATATAACCTAACCTAACCTAACCTAACATCTCGGCGGTAATGTTTGACAACATTCCTGGCGAGTTGGCCGCTACCTCTCCGTGAGACCTTCATATCCATCAATAACGTAATATAACCTTATATAACCCAACCTAACCTCTCGGCGCTATTATTTGACAACATTCCTGTCGAGTTGGCCTCTACGTCTCCGTGGGGCCTTCATATACATCAAAAACATAATATAACCTAACCTAAACCAACCTAACATCTCGGCGGTAATATTTGACAACATTCCTGGCTTGTTGGCCTCTAGGTCTCCGTGGGACATTCATATCCATCAATAACGTAATTTAACCTAAAATAACCCAACGTAACATCTCGGCTGTAATATTTGACAACATTCCTGGCTTGTTGGCCTCTATGTTTCCGTGGGACCTTTATATACATCAATAACGTAATATAACCTAACCTAACCTAACCTAACATCTCGGCGGTAATGTTTGACAACATTCCTGGCGAGTTGGCCGCTACCTCTCCGTGAGACCTTCATATCCATCAATAACGTAATATAACCTAACCTAACACAACCTAACATCTCGGTACTAATATTTGACAACATTCCTGCCGAGTTGGCCTCTACGTCTCCGTGGGACCTTCATATACATCAATAACGTAATATAACCTAACCTAACACAACCCAACCACTCGGCACTAATATTTGACAACATTCCTGGCGAGTTGGCCTCTACGTTTCCGTGGGGCTTTTATATACATCAATAGCGTAATATAACTTAACCTAACACAACCTAACATCTCGGTACTAATATTTTACAACATTCCTGGCGAGTTGGCCTCTACGTTCCCGTGGGGCTTTTACATACATCAATAACGTAATATAACCTAACCTAACCCAAAGTAACGTCTCGGAGGTAATGTTTAACCACATTCCTGGCTTGTTGGCCTCTACGTTTCCCTGAGACTTTTATATACATCAATAACGTAATATAACCTAACCTAACCCAACCTAACATCTCGGCGGTAATATTTGACAACATTCCTTGCGAGTTGGACTCTACGTTTCCGTGGGGCTTTTACATACATCAATAACGTAACATAACCTAACCTAACCCAAAGTAACGTCTCGCAGGTAGTGTTTAACCACATTCCTGGCTTGTTGGCCTCTACGTTTCCCTGAGACCTTTATAAACATCAATAACGTAATATAACCTAACCTAACCCAAAGTAACGTCTCGGAGGTAATGTTTAACAACATTCCTGGCTTGTTGGCGTCTACGTTTCCCTGAGACCTTTATATACATCAATAACGTAATATAACCTAACCTAACCCAACCTAACATCTCGGTACTAATATTTAACAACATTCCTGGCTTGTTGGCTTCTACGTCTCCGTGGGACTTTCATATCCATCAATAACGTAATTTAACCTAAAATAACCCAACGTCACATCTCGGATGTAATATTTGACAACATTCCTGGTTTTTTGGCCTCTGTGATTCCGTGGGACCTTTATATACATCAATAGCGTAATATAACCTAACCTAACCCAACGTAACATCTCGGCTGTAATATTTGACAACATTCCTGGCTTGTTGGCCTCTATGATTCCGTGGGACCTTTATATACATAAATAACGTAATATAACCTAACCTAACCCAACCTAACATCTCGGCGGTAATGTTTGATAACATTCCTGGCGAGTTGGCCTCTACGTCTCCGTGAGACCTTCATATCCATCAATAACGTAATATAACCTAACCTAACGCAACCTAACATCTCGGCGGTAATATTTGACAACATTCCTGGCGAGTTGTTCTCTACGTCTCCGTGAGGCCTTCATATCCATCAATAACGTAATATAACCTAACCTAACCCAACCTAACATCTCGGCGGTAATATTTGACAACATTCCTGGCTTGTTGGCCTCTATGTTTCCGTGGGACCTTTATATACATCAATAACGTAATATAACCTAACCTAACCTAACCTAACATCTCGGCGGTAATGTTTGACAACATTCCTGGCGAGTTGGCCGCTACCTCTCCGTGAGACCTTCATATCCATCAATAACGTAATATAACCTAACCTAACACAACCTAACATCTCGGTACTAATATTTGACAACATTCCTGCCGAGTTGGCCTCTACGTCTCCGTGGGACCTTCATATACATCAATAACGTAATATAACCTAACCTAACACAACCCAACCACTCGGCACTAATATTTGACAACATTCCTGGCGAGTTGGCCTCTACGTTTCCGTGGGGCTTTTATATACATCAATAGCGTAATATAACTTAACCTAACACAACCTAACATCTCGGTACTAATATTTTACAACATTCCTGGCGAGTTGGCCTCTACGTTCCCGTGGGGCTTTTACATACATCAATAACGTAATATAACCTAACCTAACCCAAAGTAACGTCTCGGAGGTAATGTTTAACCACATTCCTGGCTTGTTGGCCTCTACGTTTCCCTGAGACTTTTATATACATCAATAACGTAATATAACCTAACCTAACCCAACGTAACATCTCGGCTGTAATATTTGACAACATTCCTGGCTTGTTGGCCTCTATGTTTCCGTGGGTCCTTTATATACATCAATAACGTAATATAACCTAACCTAACCCAACCTAACTTTTCGGCGCTATTATTTTACAACATTCCTTGCGAGTTGGCCTCTACGTCTCCGTGGGGACCTTATATACACCAATAACGTAATATAACCTAACCTAACACAACCCAACCTCTCGGCACTTATATTTGACAACATTCCTGGCGAGTTTGCCTCTACGTTTCGGTGGGGCTTTTACATACATCAATAACGTAATATAACCTAACCTAACCCAAAGTAACGTCTCGGAGGTAATGTTTAACCACATTTCTGGCTTGTTGGCCTCTACGTTTCCCTGAGACCTTTATAAACATCAATAACGTAATATAACCTAACCTAACCCAAAGTAACGTCTCGGAGGTAATGTTTAACAACATTCCTGGCTTGTTGGCGTCTACGTTTCCCTGAGACCTTTATATACATCAATAACGTAATATAACCTAACCTAACCCAACCTAACATCTCGGTACTAATATTTAACAACATTCCTGGCTTGTTGGCTTCTACGTCTCCGTGGGACTTTCATATCCATCAATAACGTAATTTAACCTAAAATAACCCAACGTCACATCTCGGATGTAATATTTGACAACATTCCTGGTTTTTTGGCCTCTGTGATTCCGTGGGACCTTTATATACATCAATAGCGTAATATAACCTAACCTAACCCAACGTAACATCTCGGCTGTAATATTTGACAACATTCCTGGCTTGTTGGCCTCTATGATTCCGTGGGACCTTTATATACATAAATAACGTAATATAACCTAACCTAACCCAACCTAACATCTCGGCGGTAATGTTTGATAACATTCCTGGCGAGTTGGCCTCTACGTCTCCGTGAGACCTTCATATCCATCAATAACGTAATATAACCTAACCTAACGCAACCTAACATCTCGGCGGTAATATTTGACAACATTCCTGGCGAGTTGTCCTCTACGTCTCCGTGAGGCCTTCATATCCATCAATAACGTAATATAACCTAACCTAACCCAACCTAACATCTCGGCGGTAATATTTGACAACATTCGTGGCGAGTTGGACTCTACGTCTCCGTGGGGCCTTTATATACATCAATAACGTAATATAACCTAACCTAACACAACCCAACCTCTCGGCACTAATATTTGACAACATTCCTGGCGAGTTGGCCTCTACGCTTCCGTGGGGCTTTTATATACATCAATAACGTAATATAACCTATCCTAACCCAAAGTAACGTCTCGGAGGTAATGTTTAACCACATTCCTGGCTTGTTGGCCTCTACGTTTCCCTGAGACTTTTATATACATCAATAACGTAATATAACCTAACCTAACCCAACCTCACATCTCGGCGGTAATATTTGACAACATTCCTTGCGAGTTGGACTCTACGTTTCCGTGGGGCTTTTACATACATCAATAACGTAATATAACCTAACCTAACCCAAAGTAACGTCTCGCAGGTAGTGTTTAACCACATTCCTGGCTTGTTGGCCTCTACGTTTCCCTGAGACCTTTATATACATCAATAACGTAATATAACCTAACCTAACCCAAAGTAACGTCTCGGAGGTAATATTTGACAACATTCCTGGCTTGTTGGCCTCTACGTCTCCGTGGGACATTCATATCCATCAATAACGTAATTTAACCTAAAATAACCAAACGTAACATCTCGGCTGTAATATTTGACAACATTCCTGGCTTGTTGGCCTCTATGTTTCCGTGGGACCTTTATATACATCAATAACGTAATATAACCTAACCTAACCTAACCTAACATCTCGGCGGTAATGTTTGACAACATTCCTGGCGAGTTGGCCGCTACCTCTCCGTGAGACCTTCATATCCATCAATAACGTAATATAACCTTATAAAGCCCAACCTAACCTCTCGGCGCTATTATTTGACAACATTCCTGTCGAGTTGACATCTACGTCTCCGTGGGGCCTTCATATACATCAAAAACGTAATATAACCTAACCTAACCCAACCTAACATCTCGGCGGTAATATTTGACAACATTCCTGGCGAGTTAGACTCTAGGTCTCAGTGGGGCCTTTATATACATCAATAACGTAATATAACCTAACCTAACCCAAAGTAACGTCTCGGAGGTAATGTTTAACCACATTCCTGGCTTGTTGGCTTCTACGTCTCCGTGAGGCCTTCATATACATCAAAAACGTAATATAACCTAACCTAACCCAACGTAACAACTCGGCTGTAATATGTG
The DNA here is from genome assembly GCA_963969225.1 of Xylocopa violacea. Taxonomy (NCBI): domain Eukaryota; kingdom Metazoa; phylum Arthropoda; class Insecta; order Hymenoptera; family Apidae; genus Xylocopa; species Xylocopa violacea. Next base: position 3,514,604 of record CAXAJV010000135.1, on the reverse strand, counting down.
ACAACAGTCCTGGCTTGTTGGCCTCTACGTCTCCGTGGGACATTCATATCCATCAATAACGTAATTTAACCTAAAATAACCCAACGTAACATCTCGGCTGTAATATTTGACAACATTCCTGGCGAGTTGGCCTCTACGTCTCCGTGAGACCTTCATATCCATCAATAACGTAATATAACCTAACCTAACCCAACCTAACATCTCGGCGGTAATATTTGACAACATTCCTGTCGAGTTGGCCTCTACGTCTCCGTCGGACTTTTATATACATCAATAACGTAATATAACCTAACCTAACCCAACCTAACCTTTCGGCGCTATTATTTGACAACATTCCTGGCGAGTTGGCCTCTACGTCTCCGTGAGAACTTCATATCCATCAATAACGTAATTTAACCTAAAATAACCCAACGTAACATCTCTGCTGTAATATTTGACAACATTCCTGGCTTGTTGGCCTCTATGTTTCCGTGGGACCTTTATATACATCAATAACGTAATATAACCTAACCTAACCTAACCTAACATCTCGGCGGTAATGTTTGACAACATTCCTGGCGAGTTGGCCGCTACCTCTCCGTGAGACCTTCATATCCATCAATAACGTAATATAACCTTATATAACCCAACCTAACCTCTCGGCGCTATTATTTGACAACATTCCTGTCGAGTTGGCCTCTACGTCTCCGTGGGGCCTTCATATACATCAAAAACATAATATAACCTAACCTAAACCAACCTAACATCTCGGCGGTAATATTTGACAACATTCCTGGCTTGTTGGCCTCTAGGTCTCCGTGGGACATTCATATCCATCAATAACGTAATTTAACCTAAAATAACCCAACGTAACATCTCGGCTGTAATATTTGACAACATTCCTGGCTTGTTGGCCTCTATGTTTCCGTGGGACCTTTATATACATCAATAACGTAATATAACCTAACCTAACCTAACCTAACATCTCGGCGGTAATGTTTGACAACATTCCTGGCGAGTTGGCCGCTACCTCTCCGTGAGACCTTCATATCCATCAATAACGTAATATAACCTAACCTAACACAACCTAACATCTCGGTACTAATATTTGACAACATTCCTGCCGAGTTGGCCTCTACGTCTCCGTGGGACCTTCATATACATCAATAACGTAATATAACCTAACCTAACACAACCCAACCACTCGGCACTAATATTTGACAACATTCCTGGCGAGTTGGCCTCTACGTTTCCGTGGGGCTTTTATATACATCAATAGCGTAATATAACTTAACCTAACACAACCTAACATCTCGGTACTAATATTTTACAACATTCCTGGCGAGTTGGCCTCTACGTTCCCGTGGGGCTTTTACATACATCAATAACGTAATATAACCTAACCTAACCCAAAGTAACGTCTCGGAGGTAATGTTTAACCACATTCCTGGCTTGTTGGCCTCTACGTTTCCCTGAGACTTTTATATACATCAATAACGTAATATAACCTAACCTAACCCAACCTAACATCTCGGCGGTAATATTTGACAACATTCCTTGCGAGTTGGACTCTACGTTTCCGTGGGGCTTTTACATACATCAATAACGTAACATAACCTAACCTAACCCAAAGTAACGTCTCGCAGGTAGTGTTTAACCACATTCCTGGCTTGTTGGCCTCTACGTTTCCCTGAGACCTTTATAAACATCAATAACGTAATATAACCTAACCTAACCCAAAGTAACGTCTCGGAGGTAATGTTTAACAACATTCCTGGCTTGTTGGCGTCTACGTTTCCCTGAGACCTTTATATACATCAATAACGTAATATAACCTAACCTAACCCAACCTAACATCTCGGTACTAATATTTAACAACATTCCTGGCTTGTTGGCTTCTACGTCTCCGTGGGACTTTCATATCCATCAATAACGTAATTTAACCTAAAATAACCCAACGTCACATCTCGGATGTAATATTTGACAACATTCCTGGTTTTTTGGCCTCTGTGATTCCGTGGGACCTTTATATACATCAATAGCGTAATATAACCTAACCTAACCCAACGTAACATCTCGGCTGTAATATTTGACAACATTCCTGGCTTGTTGGCCTCTATGATTCCGTGGGACCTTTATATACATAAATAACGTAATATAACCTAACCTAACCCAACCTAACATCTCGGCGGTAATGTTTGATAACATTCCTGGCGAGTTGGCCTCTACGTCTCCGTGAGACCTTCATATCCATCAATAACGTAATATAACCTAACCTAACGCAACCCAACATCTCGGCACTAATATTTGACAACATTCCTGGCGAGTTGGCCTCTACGTTTCCGTAGGGCTTTTATATACATCAATAACGTAATATAACCTAACCTAACCCAAAGTAACGTCTCGGAGGTAGTGTTTAACCACATTCCTGGCTTGTTGGCCTCTACGTTTCCCTGAGACCTTTATATACATCAATAACGTAATATAACCTAACCTAACCCAACGTAACATCTCGGCTGTAATATTTGACAACATTCCTGGCTTGTTGGCCTCTATGTTTCCGTGGGTCCTTTATATACATCAATAACGTAATATAACCTAACCTAACCCAACCTAACTTTTCGGCGCTATTATTTTACAACATTCCTTGCGAGTTGGCCTCTACGTCTCCGTGGGGACCTTATATACACCAATAACGTAATATAACCTAACCTAACACAACCCAACCTCTCGGCACTTATATTTGACAACATTCCTGGCGAGTTTGCCTCTACGTTTCGGTGGGGCTTTTACATACATCAATAACGTAATATAACCTAACCTAACCCAAAGTAACGTCTCGGAGGTAATGTTTAACCACATTTCTGGCTTGTTGGCCTCTACGTTTCCCTGAGACCTTTATAAACATCAATAACGTAATATAACCTAACCTAACCCAAAGTAACGTCTCGGAGGTAATGTTTAACAACATTCCTGGCTTGTTGGCGTCTACGTTTCCCTGAGACCTTTATATACATCAATAACGTAATATAACCTAACCTAACCCAACCTAACATCTCGGTACTAATATTTAACAACATTCCTGGCTTGTTGGCTTCTACGTCTCCGTGGGACTTTCATATCCATCAATAACGTAATTTAACCTAAAATAACCCAACGTCACATCTCGGATGTAATATTTGACAACATTCCTGGTTTTTTGGCCTCTGTGATTCCGTGGGACCTTTATATACATCAATAGCGTAATATAACCTAACCTAACCCAACGTAACATCTCGGCTGTAATATTTGACAACATTCCTGGCTTGTTGGCCTCTATGATTCCGTGGGACCTTTATATACATAAATAACGTAATATAACCTAACCTAACCCAACCTAACATCTCGGCGGTAATGTTTGATAACATTCCTGGCGAGTTGGCCTCTACGTCTCCGTGAGACCTTCATATCCATCAATAACGTAATATAACCTAACCTAACGCAACCTAACATCTCGGCGGTAATATTTGACAACATTCCTGGCGAGTTGTCCTCTACGTCTCCGTGAGGCCTTCATATCCATCAATAACGTAATATAACCTAACCTAACCCAACCTAACATCTCGGCGGTAATATTTGACAACATTCGTGGCGAGTTGGACTCTACGTCTCCGTGGGGCCTTTATATACATCAATAACGTAATATAACCTAACCTAACACAACCCAACCTCTCGGCACTAATATTTGACAACATTCCTGGCGAGTTGGCCTCTACGCTTCCGTGGGGCTTTTATATACATCAATAACGTAATATAACCTATCCTAACCCAAAGTAACGTCTCGGAGGTAATGTTTAACCACATTCCTGGCTTGTTGGCCTCTACGTTTCCCTGAGACTTTTATATACATCAATAACGTAATATAACCTAACCTAACCCAACCTCACATCTCGGCGGTAATATTTGACAACATTCCTTGCGAGTTGGACTCTACGTTTCCGTGGGGCTTTTACATACATCAATAACGTAATATAACCTAACCTAACCCAAAGTAACGTCTCGCAGGTAGTGTTTAACCACATTCCTGGCTTGTTGGCCTCTACGTTTCCCTGAGACCTTTATATACATCAATAACGTAATATAACCTAACCTAACCCAAAGTAACGTCTCGGAGGTAATATTTGACAACATTCCTGGCTTGTTGGCCTCTACGTCTCCGTGGGACATTCATATCCATCAATAACGTAATTTAACCTAAAATAACCAAACGTAACATCTCGGCTGTAATATTTGACAACATTCCTGGCTTGTTGGCCTCTATGTTTCCGTGGGACCTTTATATACATCAATAACGTAATATAACCTAACCTAACCTAACCTAACATCTCGGCGGTAATGTTTGACAACATTCCTGGCGAGTTGGCCGCTACCTCTCCGTGAGACCTTCATATCCATCAATAACGTAATATAACCTTATAAAGCCCAACCTAACCTCTCGGCGCTATTATTTGACAACATTCCTGTCGAGTTGACATCTACGTCTCCGTGGGGCCTTCATATACATCAAAAACGTAATATAACCTAACCTAACCCAACCTAACATCTCGGCGCTAATATTTGACAACATTCCTGGCGAGTTAGACTCTAGGTCTCAGTGGGGCCTTTATATACATCAATAACGTAATATAACCTAACCTAACCCAAAGTAACGTCTCGGAGGTAATGTTTAACCACATTCCTGGCTTGTTGGCTTCTACGTCTCCGTGAGGCCTTCATATACATCAAAAACGTAATATAACCTAACCTAACCCAACGTAACAACTCGGCTGTAATATGTGACAACAGTCCTGGCTTGTTGGCCTCTACGTCTCCGTGGGACATTCATATCCATCAATAACGTAATTTAACCTAAAATAACCCAACGTAACATCTCGGCTGTAATATTTGACAACATTCCTGGCGAGTTGGCCTCTACGTCTCCGTGAGACCTTCATATCCATCAATAACGTAATATAACCTAACCTAACCCAACCTAACATCTCGGCGGTAATATTTGACAACATTCCTGTCGAGTTGGCCTCTACGTCTCCGTCGGACTTTTATATACATCAATAACGTAATATAACCTAACCTAACCCAACCTAACCTTTCGGCGCTATTATTTGACAACATTCCTGGCGAGTTGGCCTCTACGTCTCCGTGAGAACTTCATATCCATCAATAACGTAATTTAACCTAAAATAACCCAACGTAACATCTCTGCTGTAATATTTGACAACATTCCTGGCTTGTTGGCCTCTATGTTTCCGTGGGACCTTTATATACATCAATAACGTAATATAACCTAACCTAACCTAACCTAACATCTCGGCGGTAATGTTTGACAACATTCCTGGCGAGTTGGCCGCTACCTCTCCGTGAGACCTTCATATCCATCAATAACGTAATATAACCTTATATAACCCAACCTAACCTCTCGGCGCTATTATTTGACAACATTCCTGTCGAGTTGGCCTCTACGTCTCCGTGGGGCCTTCATATACATCAAAAACATAATATAACCTAACCTAAACCAACCTAACATCTCGGCGGTAATATTTGACAACATTCCTGGCTTGTTGGCCTCTAGGTCTCCGTGGGACATTCATATCCATCAATAACGTAATTTAACCTAAAATAACCCAACGTAACATCTCGGCTGTAATATTTGACAACATTCCTGGCTTGTTGGCCTCTATGTTTCCGTGGGACCTTTATATACATCAATAACGTAATATAACCTAACCTAACCTAACCTAACATCTCGGCGGTAATGTTTGACAACATTCCTGGCGAGTTGGCCGCTACCTCTCCGTGAGACCTTCATATCCATCAATAACGTAATATAACCTAACCTAACACAACCTAACATCTCGGTACTAATATTTGACAACATTCCTGCCGAGTTGGCCTCTACGTCTCCGTGGGACCTTCATATACATCAATAACGTAATATAACCTAACCTAACACAACCCAACCACTCGGCACTAATATTTGACAACATTCCTGGCGAGTTGGCCTCTACGTTTCCGTGGGGCTTTTATATACATCAATAGCGTAATATAACTTAACCTAACACAACCTAACATCTCGGTACTAATATTTTACAACATTCCTGGCGAGTTGGCCTCTACGTTCCCGTGGGGCTTTTACATACATCAATAACGTAATATAACCTAACCTAACCCAAAGTAACGTCTCGGAGGTAATGTTTAACCACATTCCTGGCTTGTTGGCCTCTACGTTTCCCTGAGACTTTTATATACATCAATAACGTAATATAACCTAACCTAACCCAACCTAACATCTCGGCGGTAATATTTGACAACATTCCTTGCGAGTTGGACTCTACGTTTCCGTGGGGCTTTTACATACATCAATAACGTAACATAACCTAACCTAACCCAAAGTAACGTCTCGCAGGTAGTGTTTAACCACATTCCTGGCTTGTTGGCCTCTACGTTTCCCTGAGACCTTTATAAACATCAATAACGTAATATAACCTAACCTAACCCAAAGTAACGTCTCGGAGGTAATGTTTAACAACATTCCTGGCTTGTTGGCGTCTACGTTTCCCTGAGACCTTTATATACATCAATAACGTAATATAACCTAACCTAACCCAACCTAACATCTCGGTACTAATATTTAACAACATTCCTGGCTTGTTGGCTTCTACGTCTCCGTGGGACTTTCATATCCATCAATAACGTAATTTAACCTAAAATAACCCAACGTCACATCTCGGATGTAATATTTGACAACATTCCTGGTTTTTTGGCCTCTGTGATTCCGTGGGACCTTTATATACATCAATAGCGTAATATAACCTAACCTAACCCAACGTAACATCTCGGCTGTAATATTTGACAACATTCCTGGCTTGTTGGCCTCTATGATTCCGTGGGACCTTTATATACATAAATAACGTAATATAACCTAACCTAACCCAACCTAACATCTCGGCGGTAATGTTTGATAACATTCCTGGCGAGTTGGCCTCTACGTCTCCGTGAGACCTTCATATCCATCAATAACGTAATATAACCTAACCTAACGCAACCCAACATCTCGGCACTAATATTTGACAACATTCCTGGCGAGTTGGCCTCTACGTTTCCGTAGGGCTTTTATATACATCAATAACGTAATATAACCTAACCTAACCCAAAGTAACGTCTCGGAGGTAGTGTTTAACCACATTCCTGGCTTGTTGGCCTCTACGTTTCCCTGAGACCTTTATATACATCAATAACGTAATATAACCTAACCTAACCCAACGTAACATCTCGGCTGTAATATTTGACAACATTCCTGGCTTGTTGGCCTCTATGTTTCCGTGGGTCCTTTATATACATCAATAACGTAATATAACCTAACCTAACCCAACCTAACTTTTCGGCGCTATTATTTTACAACATTCCTTGCGAGTTGGCCTCTACGTCTCCGTGGGGACCTTATATACACCAATAACGTAATATAACCTAACCTAACACAACCCAACCTCTCGGCACTTATATTTGACAACATTCCTGGCGAGTTTGCCTCTACGTTTCGGTGGGGCTTTTACATACATCAATAACGTAATATAACCTAACCTAACCCAAAGTAACGTCTCGGAGGTAATGTTTAACCACATTTCTGGCTTGTTGGCCTCTACGTTTCCCTGAGACCTTTATAAACATCAATAACGTAATATAACCTAACCTAACCCAAAGTAACGTCTCGGAGGTAATGTTTAACAACATTCCTGGCTTGTTGGCGTCTACGTTTCCCTGAGACCTTTATATACATCAATAACGTAATATAACCTAACCTAACCCAACCTAACATCTCGGTACTAATATTTAACAACATTCCTGGCTTGTTGGCTTCTACGTCTCCGTGGGACTTTCATATCCATCAATAACGTAATTTAACCTAAAATAACCCAACGTCACATCTCGGATGTAATATTTGACAACATTCCTGGTTTTTTGGCCTCTGTGATTCCGTGGGACCTTTATATACATCAATAGCGTAATATAACCTAACCTAACCCAACGTAACATCTCGGCTGTAATATTTGACAACATTCCTGGCTTGTTGGCCTCTATGATTCCGTGGGACCTTTATATACATAAATAACGTAATATAACCTAACCTAACCCAACCTAACATCTCGGCGGTAATGTTTGATAACATTCCTGGCGAGTTGGCCTCTACGTCTCCGTGAGACCTTCATATCCATCAATAACGTAATATAACCTAACCTAACGCAACCTAACATCTCGGCGGTAATATTTGACAACATTCCTGGCGAGTTGTCCTCTACGTCTCCGTGAGGCCTTCATATCCATCAATAACGTAATATAACCTAACCTAACCCAACCTAACATCTCGGCGGTAATATTTGACAACATTCGTGGCGAGTTGGACTCTACGTCTCCGTGGGGCCTTTATATACATCAATAACGTAATATAACCTAACCTAACACAACCCAACCTCTCGGCACTAATATTTGACAACATTCCTGGCGAGTTGGCCTCTACGTTTCCCTGAGACCTTTATATACATCAATAACGTAATATAACCTAACCTAACCCAAAGTAACGTCTCGGAGGTAATGTTTAACCACATTCCTGGCTTGTTGGCTTCTACGTCTCCGTGAGGCATTCATATACATCAAAAACGTATTATAACCTAACCTAACCCAACGTAACATCTCGGCTGTAATATTTGACAACATTCCTGGCTTGTTGGCCTCTACGTCTCCGTGGGACATTCATATCCATCAATAACGTAATTTAACCTAAAATAGCCCAACGTAACATCTCCGCGGTAATGTTTGACAACATTACTGGCGAGTTGGCCTCTACGTCTCCGTGAGACCTTCATATCCATCAATAACGTAATATAACCTTATATAACCCAACCTAACCTCTCGGCGCTATTATTTGACAACATTCCTAGCGAGTTGGCCTCTACGTCTCCGTGGGACTTTTATATACATCAATAACCTAATATAACCTAACCTAACCCAACCTAACCTTTCGGCGCTATTATTTGACAACATTCCTGGCAAGTTCGCCTCTACGTCTCCGTGGGGCCTTTATATACACCAATAACGTAATATAACCTAACCTAACACAACCCAACCTCTCGGCGGTAATATTTGACAACATTCCTGGCGACTTGGACTCTATGTCTCAGTGGGGCCTTTATATACATCAATAAAGTAATATAACCTAACCTAACCCAACCTAACATCTCGGTACTAATATTTAACAACATTCCTGGCTTGTTGGCTTCTACGTCTCTGTGGGACTTTCATATCCATCAATAACGTTATTTAACCTAAAATAACCCAACGTAACATCTCGGCTGTAATATTTGACAACATTCCTGGCTTGTTGGACTCTATGATTCCGTGGGACCTTTATATACATCAATAACGTAATATAACCTAACCTAACCCAACCTAACATCTCGGCGGTAATGTTTGACAACATTCCTGGCGAGTTGGCCTCTACGTATCCGTGAGACCTTCATATCCATCAATAACGTAATATAACCTTATATAACCCAACCTAACCTCTCGGCGCTATTATTTGACAATATTCCTTGCGAGCTGGCCTCTACGTCTCCGTGGGGCCTTCATATACATCAAAAACGTAATATAACCTAACCTAACCCAACCTAACATCTCGGCGGTAATATTTGACAACATTCCTGGCGAGTTGGCCTCTACGTGTCCGTGGGGCCTTTATATACATCAATAACGTAATATAACCTAACCTAACACAACCCAAACTCCCGGCACTAATATTTGACAACATTCCTGGCGAGTTGGCCTCTACGTTTCCCTGAGACCTTTATATACATCAATAACGTAATATAACCTAACCTAACCCAAAGTAACGTCTCGGAGGTAATGTTTAACCACATTCCTGGCTTGTTGGCTTCTACGTCTCCGTGAGGCCTTCATATACATCAAAAACGTAATATAACCTAACCTAACCCAACGTAACATCTCGGCTGTAATATTTGACAACATTCCTGGCTTGTTGGCCTCTACGTCTCCGTGGGACATTCATATCAATCAATAACGTAATTTAACCTAAAATAACCCAACGTAACATCTCGGCTGTAATATTTGACAACATTCCTGGCTTGTTGGCCTCTATGTTTCCGTGCGACCTTTATATACATCAATAACGTAATATAACCTAACCTAACCCAACCTAACATCTCGGCGGTAATATTTGACAACATTCCTGGCGAGTTGTCCTCTACGTCTCCGTGAGGCCTTCATATCCATCAATAACGTAATATAACCTAACCTAACCCAACCTAACATCTCGGCGGTAATATTTGACAACATTCGTGGCGAGTTGGACTCTACGTCTCCGTGGGGCCTTTATATACATCAATAACGTAATATAACCTAACCTAACACAACCCAACCTCTCGGCACTAATATTTGACAACCTTCCTGGCGAGTTGGCCTCTACGTTTCCGTGGGGCTTTTATATACATCAATAACGTAATATAACCTAACCTAACCCAAAGTAACGTCTCGGAGGTAATGTTTAACCACATTCCTGGCTTGTTGGCCTCTACGTTTCCCTGAGACCTTTATATACATCAATAACGTAATATAACCTAACCTAACCCAAAGTAACGTCTCGGAGGTAATGTTTAACCACATTCCTGGCTTGTTGGCTTCTACGTCTCCGTGAGGCATTCATATACATCAAAAACGTAATATAACCTAACCTAACCCAACGTAACATCTCGGCTGTAATATTTGACAACATTCCTGGCTTGTTGGCCTCTACGTCTCCGTGGGACATTCATATCCATCAATAACGTAATTTAACCTAAAATAGCCCAACGTAACATCTCGGCTGTAATATTTGACAACATTCCTGGCTTGTTGGCCTCTATGGTTCCGTGGGACTTTTATACACATCAATAACGTAATATAACCTAACCTAACCCAACCTAACCTTTCGGCGCTATTATTTGACAACATTCCTGGCTAGTTGGCCTCTACGTCTCCGTGGGACATTCATATCAATCAATAACGTAATTTAACCTAAAATAACCCAACGTAACATCTCGGCTGTAATATTTGACAACATTCCTGGCTTGTTGGCCTCTATGTTTCCGTGCGACCTTTATATACATCAATAACGTAATATAACCTAACCTAACCCAACCTAACATCTCGGCGGTAATATTTGACAACATTCCTGGCGAGTTGTCCTCTACGTCTCCGTGAGGCCTTCATATCCATCAATAACGTAATATAACCTAACCTAACCCAACCTAACATCTCGGCTGTAATATTTGACAACATTCGTGGCGAGTTGGACTCTACGTCTCCGTGGGGCCTTTATATACATCAATAACGTAATATAACCTAACCTAACACAACCCAACCACTCGGCACTAATATTTGACAACATTCCTGGCGAGTTGGCCTCTACGTTTCCGTGGGGCTTTTATATACATCAATAGCGTAATATAACTTAACCTAACACAACCTAACATCTCGGTACTAATATTTTACAACATTCCTGGCGAGTTGGCCTCTACGTTCCCGTGGGGCTTTTACATACATCAATAACGTAATATAACCTAACCTAACCCAAAGTAACGTCTCGGAGGTAATGTTTAACCACATTCCTGGCTTGTTGGCCTCTACGTTTCCTGAGACCTTTATATACATCAATAACGTATTATAACCTAACCTAACCCAACCTAACATCTCGGCGGTAATATTTGACAACATTCCTGGCGAGTTGGCCTCTATGTCTCCGTGGGACTTTTATACACATCAATAACGTAATATAACCTAACCTAACCCAACCTAACCTTTCGGCGCTATTATTTGACAACATTCCTGGCGAGTTGGCCTCTACGTCTCCGTGGGGCCTTTATATACATCAATTTCGTAATATAACCTATCCTAACACTACCCAACCTCTCGGCACTGATATTTGACAACATTCCTGGCGAGTTGGCCTCTACGTTTCCGTGGGGCTTTTATATACATCAATAGCGTAATATAACTTAGCCTAACACAACCTAACATCTCGGTACTAATATTTGACAACATTCCTGGCGAGTTGGCCTCTACGTCTCCGTGGGACTTTTATATACATCAATAACGTAATATAACCTAACCTAACCCAACCTAACATCTCGGCGGTAATATTTGACAACATTCGTGGCGAGTTGGCCGCTACGTCCCCGTGGGGCCTTTATATACATAATAACCTAATATAACCTAACCTAACACAACCCAACCTCTCGGCACTAATATTTGACAACATTCCTGGCGAGTTGGCCTCTACGTTTCCCTGAGACCTTTATATACATCAATAACGTAATATAACCTAACCTAACCCAACCTAACCTTTCGTCGCTATTATTTGACAACATTCCTGGCGAGTTGGCCTCTAAGTCTCCGTGGGGCCTTTATATACACCAATAACGTAATATAACCTAACCTAACACAACCCAGCCTCTCGGCACTAATATTTGACAACATTCCTTGCGAGCTGGCCTCTACGTCTCCGTGGGGCCTTCATATACATCAAAAACGTAATATAACCTAACCTAACCCAACCTAACATCTCGGCGGTAATATTTGACAACATTCCTGGCGAGTTGGCCTCTACGTCCCGTGGGGCCTTTATATACATCAATAACGTAATATAACCTAACCTAACACAACCCAAACTCCCGGCACTAATATTTGACAACATTCCTGGCGAGTTGGCCTCTACGTTTCCCTGAGACCTTTATATACATCAATAACGTAATATAACCTAACCTAACCCAAAGTAACGTCTCGGAGGTAATGTTTAACCACATTCCTGGCTTGTTGGCTTCTACGTCTCCGTGAGGCCTTCATATACATCAAAAACGTAATATAACCTAACCTAACCCAACGTAACATCTCGGCTGTAATATTTGACAACATTCCTGGCTTGTTGGCCTCTACGTCTCCGTGGGACATTCATATCAATCAATAACGTAATTTAACCTAAAATAACCCAACCTAACATCTCGGCTGTAATATTTGACAACATTCCTGGCTTGTTGGCCTCTATGTTTCCGTGCGACCTTTATATACATCAATAACGTAATATAACCTAACCTAACCCAACCTAACATCTCGGCGGTAATATTTGACAACATTCCTGGCGAGTTGTCCTCTACGTCTCCGTGAGGCCTTCATATCCATCAATAACGTAATATAACCTAACCTAACCCAACCTAACATCTCGGCGGTAATATTTGACAACATTCGTGGCGAGTTGGACTCTACGTCTCCGTGGGGCCTTTATATACATCAATAACGTAATATAACCTAACCTAACACAACCCAACCTCCCGGCACTAATATTTGACAACCTTCCTGGCGAGTTGGCCTCTACGTTTCCGTGGGGCTTTTATATACATCAATAACGTAATATAACCTAACCTAACCCAAAGTAACGTCTCGGAGGTAATGTTTAACCACATTCCTGGCTTGTTGGCCTCTACGTTTCCCTGAGACTTTTATATACGTCAATAACGTAATATAACCTAACCTAACCCAACCTAACACCTCGGCGGTAATATTTGACAACATTCCTTGCGAGTTGGACTCTACGTTTCCGTGGGGCTTTTACATACCTCAATAACGTAATATAACCTAACCTATCCCAAAGTAACGTCTCGGAGGTAGTGTTTAACCACATTCCTGGCTTGTTGGCCTCTACGTTTCCCTGAGACCTTTATATACATCAATAACGTAATATAACCTAACCTAACCCAAAGTAACGTCTCGGAGGTAATGTTTAAACACATTCCTGGCTTGTTGGCTTCTACGTCTCCGTGAGGCATTCATATACATCAAAAACGTAATATAACCTAACCTAACCCAACGTAACATCTCGGCTGTAATATTTGACAACATTCCTGGCTTGTTGGCCTCTACGTCTCCGTGGGACATTCATATCCATCAATAACGTAATTTAACCTAAAATAGCCCAACGTAACATCTCGGCTGTAATATTTGACAACATTCCTGGCTTGTTGGCCTCTATGGTTCCGTGGGACTTTTATACACATCAATAACGTAATATAACCTAACCTAACCCAACCTAACTTTTCGGCGCTATTATTTGACAACATTCCTGGCTTGTTGGCCTCTACGTCTCCGTGGGACATTCATATCAATCAATAACGTAATTTAACCTAAAATAACCCAACGTAACATCTCGGCTGTAATATTTGACAACATTCCTGGCTTGTTGGCCTCTATGTTTCCGTGCGACCTTTATATACATCAATAACGTAATATAACCTAACCTAACCCAACCTAACATCTCGGCGGTAATATTTGACAACATTCCTGGCGAGTTGTCCTCTACGTCTCCGTGAGGCCTTCATATCCATCAATAACGTAATATAACCTAACCTAACCCAACCTAACATCTCGGCTGTAATATTTGACAACATTCGTGGCGAGTTGGACTCTACGTCTCCGTGGGGCCTTTATATACATCAATAACGTAATATAACCTAACCTAACACAACCCAACCACTCGGCACTAATATTTGACAACATTCCTGGCGAGTTGGCCTCTACGTTTCCGTGGGGCTTTTATATACATCAATAGCGTAATATAACTTAACCTAACACAACCTAACATCTCGGTACTAATATTTTACAACATTCCTGGCGAGTTGGCCTCTACGTTCCCGTGGGGCTTTTACATACATCAATAACGTAATATAACCTAACCTAACCCAAAGTAACGTCTCGGAGGTAATGTTTAACCACATTCCTGGCTTGTTGGCCTCTACGTTTCCTGAGACCTTTATATACATCAATAACGTATTATAACCTAACCTAACCCAACCTAACATCTCGGCGGTAATATTTGACAACATTCCTGGCGAGTTGGCCTCTATGTCTCCGTGGGACTTTTATACACATCAATAACGTAATATAACCTAACCTAACCCAACCTAACCTTTCGGCGCTATTATTTGACAACATTCCTGGCGAGTTGGCCTCTACGTCTCCGTGGGGCCTTTATATACATCAATTTCGTAATATAACCTATCCTAACACTACCCAACCTCTCGGCACTGATATTTGACAACATTCCTGGCGAGTTGGCCTCTACGTTTCCGTGGGGCTTTTATATACATCAATAGCGTAATATAACTTAGCCTAACACAACCTAACATCTCGGCACTAATATTTGACAACCTTCCTGGCGAGTTGGCCTCTACGTTTCCGTGGGGCTTTTATATACATCAATAACGTAATATAACCTAACCTAACCCAAAGTAACGTCTCGGAGGTAATGTTTGACCACATTACTGGCGAGTTGGCCTCTACGTCTCCGTGAGACCTTCATATCCATCAATAACGTAATATAACCTTATATAACCCAACCTAACCTCTCGGCGCTATTATTTGACAACATTCCTAGCGAGTTGGCCTCTACGTCTCCGTGGGACTTTTATATACATCAATAACCTAATATAACCTAACCTAACCCAACCTAACCTTTCGGCGCTATTATTTGACAACATTCCTGGCAAGTTCGCCTTTACGTCTCCGTGGGGTCTTTATATACACCAATAACGTAATATAACCTAACCTAACACAACCCAACCTCTCGGCACTAATATTTGACAACATTCCTGGCGAGTTGGCCTCTACGTTTCCGTGGGTCTTTTATATACATCAATAACGTAATATAACCTAACCTAACCCAAAGTAACTTCTCGGAGGTAATGTTTAACCACATTCCTGGCTTGTTGGCTTCTACGTCTCCGTGAGGCCTTCATATACATCAAAAACGTAATATAACCTAACCTAACCCAACGTAACATCTCGGCTGTAATATTTGACTACATTCCTGGCGAGTTGGACTCTACGTCTCCGTCGGACTTTTATATACATCAATAACGTAATATAACCTAACCTAACCCAACCTAACATCTCGGCGGTAATATTTGACAACATTCGTGGCGAGTTGGACTCTACGTCTCCGTGGGGCCTTTATATACATCAATAACGTAATATAACCTAACCTAACACAACCCAACCTCTCGGCACTAATATTTGACAACCTTCCTGGCGAGTTGGCCTCTACGTTTCCGTGGGGCTTTTACATACATCAATAACGTAATATAACCTAACCTAACCCAAAGTAACGTCTCGGAGGTAGTGTTTAACCACATTCCTGGCTTGTTGGCCTCTACGTTTCCCTGAGACCTTTATATACATCAATAACGTAATATAACCTAACCTAACCCAAAGTAACGTCTCGGAGGTAATGTTTAACCACATTCCTGGCTTGTTGGCTTCTACGTCTCCGTGAGGCATTCATATACATCAAAAACGTAATATAACCTAACCTAACCCAACGTAACATCTCGGCTGTAATATTTGACAACATTCCTGGCTTGTTGGCCTCTACGTCTCCGTGGGACATTCATATCCATCAATAACGTAATTTAACCTAAAATAGCCCAACGTAACATCTCGGCTGTAATATTTGACAACATTCCTGGCTTGTTGGCCTCTATGGTTCCGTGGGACTTTTATACACATCAATAACGTAATATAACCTAACCTAACCCAACCTAACCTTTCGGCGCTATTATTTGACAACATTCCTGGCTTGTTGGCCTCTACGTCTCCGTGGGACATTCATATCAATCAATAACGTAATTTAACCTAAAATAACCCAACGTAACATCTCGGCTGTAATATTTGACAACATTCCTAGCTTGTTGGCCTCTATGTTTCCGTGCGACCTTTATATACATCAATAACGTAATATAACCTAACCTAACCCAACCTAACATCTCGGCGGTAATATTTGACAACATTCCTGGCGAGTTGTCCTCTACGTCTCCGTGAGGCCTTCATATCCATCAATAACGTAATATAACCTAACCTAACCCAACCTAACATCTCGGCGGTAATATTTGACAACATTCGTGGCGAGTTGGACTCTACGTCTCCGTGGGGCCTTTATATACATCAATAACGTAATATAACCTAACCTAACACAACCCAACCTCTCGGCACTAATATTTGACAACCTTCCTGGCGAGTTGGCCTCTACGTTTCCGTGGGGCTTTTATATACATCAATAACGTAATATAACCTAACCTAACCCAAAGTAACGTCTCGGAGGTAATGTTTAACCACATTCCTGGCTTGTTGGCTTCTACGTCTCCGTGAGGCCTTCATATACATCAAAAACGTAATATAACCTAACCTAACCCAACGTAACATCTCGGCTGTAATATTTGACTACATTCCTGGCGAGTTGGACTCTACGTCTCCGTCGGACTTTTATATACATCAATAACGTAATATAACCTAACCTAACCCAACCTAACCTTTCGGCGCTATTATTTGACAACATTCGTGGCGAGTTGGCCTCTACGTCTCCGTGGGGCCTTTATATACACCAATAACGTAATATAACCTAACCTAACACAACCCAACCTCTCGGCACTAATATTTGACAACATTCCTGGCGAGTTGGCCTCTACGTATCCGTGGGGCTTTCATATACATCAATAACGTAATATAACCTAACCTAACCCAAAGTAACGTCTCGGAGGTAATGTTTAATCACATTCCTGGCTTGTTGGCCTCTACGTTTGCCTGAGACTTTTATATACATCAATAACGTAATATAACCTCACCTATCCCAACCTAACATCTCGGCGGTAATATTTGACAACATTCCTGGCGACTTGGACTCTATGTCTCAGTGGGGCCTTTATATACATCAATAAAGTAATATAACCTAACCTAACCCAACCTAACATCTCGGTACTAATATTTAACAACATTCCTGGCTTGTTGGCTTCCACGTCTCTGTGGGACTTTCATATCCATCAATAACGTTATTTAACCTAAAATAACCCAACGTAACATCTCGGCTGTAATATTTGACAACATTCCTGGCTTGTTGGACTCTATGATTCCGTGGGACCTTTATATACATCAATAACGTAATATAACCTAACCTAACCCAACGTAACATCTCGGCGGTAATGTTTGACAACATTCCTGGCGAGTTGGCCTCTACGTATCCGTGAGACCTTCATATCCATCAATAACGTAATATAACCTTATATAACCCAACCTAACCTCTCGGCGCTATTATTTGACAATATTCCTTGCGAGCTGGCCTCTACGTCTCCGTGGGGCCTTCATATATATCAAAAACGTAATATAACCTAACCTAACCCAACCTAACATCTCGGCGGTAATATTTGACAACATTCCTGGCGAGTTGGCCTCTACGTCTCCGTGGGGCCTTTATATACATCAATAACGTAATATAACCTAACCTAACACAACCCAAACTCCCGGCACTAATATTTGACAACATTCCTGGCGAGTTGGCCTCTACGTTTCCCTGAGACCTTTATATACATCAATAACGTAATATAACCTAACCTAACCCAAAGTAACGTCTCGGAGGTAATGTTTAACCACATTCCTGGCTTGTTGGCTTCTACGTCTCCGTGAGGCCTTCATATACATCAAAAACGTAATATAACCTAACCTAACCCAACGTAACATCTCGGCTGTAATATTTGACAACATTCCTGGCTTGTTGGCCTCTACGTCTCCGTGGGACATTCATATCAATCAATAACGTAATTTAACCTAAAATAACCCAACGTAACATCTCGGCTGTAATATTTGACAACATTCCTGGCTTGTTGGCCTCTATGTTTCCGTGCGACCTTTATATACATCAATAACGTAATATAACCTAACCTAACCCAACCTAACATCTCGGCGGTAATATTTGACTACATTCGTGGCGAGTTGGACTCTACGTCTCCGTGGGGCCTTTATATACATCAATAACGTAATATAACCTAACCTAACACAACCCAACCTCTCGGCACTAATATTTGACAACATTCCTGGCGAGTTGGCCTCTACGTTTCCGTGGGGCTTTTATATACATCAATAACGCAATATAACCTAACCTAACCCAAAGTAACGTCTCGGAGGTAGTGTTTAACCACATTCCTGGCTTGTTGGTCTCTACGTTTCCCTGAGACCTTTATATACATCAATAACGTAATATAACCTAACCTAACCCAAAGTAACGTCTCGGAGGTAATGTTTAACCACATTCCTGGCTTGTTGGCTTCTACGTCTCCGTGAGGCATTCATATACATCAAAAACGTATTATAACCTAACCTAACCCAACGTAACATCTCGGCTGTAATATTTGACAACATTCCTGGCTTGTTGGCCTCTACGTCTCCGTGGGACATTCATATCCATCAATAACGTAATTTAACCTAAAATAGCCCAACGTAACATCTCCGCGGTAATGTTTGACAACATTACTGGCGAGTTGGCCTCTACGTCTCCGTGAGACCTTCATATCCATCAATAACGTAATATAACCTTATATAACCCAACCTAACCTCTCGGCGCTATTATTTGACAACATTCCTAGCGAGTTGGCCTCTACGTCTCCGTGGGACTTTTATATACATCAATAACCTAATATAACCTAACCTAACCCAACCTAACCTTTCGGCGCTATTATTTGACAACATTCCTGGCAAGTTCGCCTCTACGTCTCCGTGGGGCCTTTATATACACCAGTAACGTAATATAACCTAACCTAACACAACCCAACCTCTCGGCGGTAATATTTGACAACATTCCTGGCGACTTGGACTCTATGTCTCAGTGGGGCCTTTATATACATCAATAAAGTAATATAACCTAACCTAACCCAACCTAACATCTCGGTACTAATATTTAACAACATTCCTGGCTTGTTGGCTTCTACGTCTCTGTGGGACTTTCATATCCATCAATAACGTTATTTAACCTAAAATAACCCAACGTAACATCTCGGCTGTAATATTTGACAACATTCCTGGCTTGTTGGACTCTATGATTCCGTGGGACCTTTATATACATCAATAACGTAATATAACCTAACCTAACCCAACCTAACATCTCGGCGGTAATGTTTGACAACATTCCTGGCGAGTTGGCCTCTACGTATCCGTGAGACCTTCATATCCATCAATAACGTAATATAACCTTATATAACCCAACCTAACATCTCGGCGGTAATATTTGACAACATTCCTGGCGAGTTGGCCTCTACGTGTCCGTGGGGCCTTTATATACATCAATAACGTAATATAACCTAACCTAACACAACCCAAACTCCCGGCACTAATATTTGACAACATTCCTGGCGAGTTGGCCTCTACGTTTCCCTGAGACCTTTATATACATCAATAACGTAATATAACCTAACCTAACCCAAAGTAACGTCTCGGAGGTAATGTTTAACCACATTCCTGGCTTGTTGGCCTCTACGTTTCCCTGAGACTTTTATATACGTCAATAACGTAATATAACCTAACCTAACCCAACCTAACACCTCGGCGGTAATATTTGACAACATTCCTTGCGAGTTGGACTCTACGTTTCCGTGGGGCTTTTACATACCTCAATAACGTAATATAACCTAACCTATCCCAAAGTAACGTCTCGGAGGTAGTGTTTAACCACATTCCTGGCTTGTTGGCCTCTACGTTTCCCTGAGACCTTTATATACATCAATAACGTAATATAACCTAACCTAACCCAAAGTAACGTCTCGGAGGTAATGTTTAACCACATTCCTGGCTTGTTGGCTTCTACGTCTCCGTGAGGCATTCATATACATCAAAAACGTAATATAACCTAACCTAACCCAACGTAACATCTCGGCTGTAATATTTGACAACATTCCTGGCTTGTTGGCCTCTATGTTTCCGTGCGACCTTTATATACATCAATAACGTAATATAACCTAACCTAACCCAACCTAACATCTCGGCGGTAATATTTGACAACATTCCTGGCGAGTTGTCCTCTACGTCTCCGTGAGGCCTTCATATCCATCAATAACGTAATATAACCTAACCTAACCCAACCTAACATCTCGGCTGTAATATTTGACAACATTCGTGGCGAGTTGGACTCTACGTCTCCGTGGGGCCTTTATATACATCAATAACGTAATATAACCTAACCTAACACAACCCAACCACTCGGCACTAATATTTGACAACATTCCTGGCGAGTTGGCCTCTACGTTTCCGTGGGGCTTTTATATACATCAATAGCGTAATATAACTTAACCTAACACAACCTAACATCTCGGTACTAATATTTTACAACATTCCTGGCGAGTTGGCCTCTACGTTCCCGTGGGGCTTTTACATACATCAATAACGTAATATAACCTAACCTAACCCAAAGTAACGTCTCGGAGGTAATGTTTAACCACATTCCTGGCTTGTTGGCCTCTACGTTTCCTGAGACCTTTATATACATCAATAACGTATTATAACCTAACCTAACCCAACCTAACATCTCGGCGGTAATATTTGACAACATTCCTGGCGAGTTGGCCTCTATGTCTCCGTGGGACTTTTATACACATCAATAACGTAATATAACCTAACCTAACCCAACCTAACCTTTCGGCGCTATTATTTGACAACATTCCTGGCGAGTTGGCCTCTACGTCTCCGTGGGGCCTTTATATACATCAATTTCGTAATATAACCTATCCTAACACTACCCAACCTCTCGGCACTGATATTTGACAACATTCCTGGCGAGTTGGCCTCTACGTTTCCGTGGGGCTTTTATATACATCAATAGCGTAATATAACTTAGCCTAACACAACCTAACATCTCGGCACTAATATTTGACAACCTTCCTGGCGAGTTGGCCTCTACGTTTCCGTGGGGCTTTTATATACATCAATAACGTAATATAACCTAACCTAACCCAAAGTAACGTCTCGGAGGTAATGTTTGACCACATTACTGGCGAGTTGGCCTCTACGTCTCCGTGAGACCTTCATATCCATCAATAACGTAATATAACCTTATATAACCCAACCTAACCTCTCGGCGCTATTATTTGACAACATTCCTAGCGAGTTGGCCTCTACGTCTCCGTGGGACTTTTATATACATCAATAACCTAATATAACCTAACCTAACCCAACCTAACCTTTCGGCGCTATTATTTGACAACATTCCTGGCAAGTTCGCCTTTACGTCTCCGTGGGGTCTTTATATACACCAATAACGTAATATAACCTAACCTAACACAACCCAACCTCTCGGCACTAATATTTGACAACATTCCTGGCGAGTTGGCCTCTACGTTTCCGTGGGTCTTTTATATACATCAATAACGTAATATAACCTAACCTAACCCAAAGTAACTTCTCGGAGGTAATGTTTAACCACATTCCTGGCTTGTTGGCTTCTACGTCTCCGTGAGGCCTTCATATACATCAAAAACGTAATATAACCTAACCTAACCCAACGTAACATCTCGGCTGTAATATTTGACTACATTCCTGGCGAGTTGGACTCTACGTCTCCGTCGGACTTTTATATACATCAATAACGTAATATAACCTAACCTAACCCAACCTAACATCTCGGCGGTAATATTTGACAACATTCGTGGCGAGTTGGACTCTACGTCTCCGTGGGGCCTTTATATACATCAATAACGTAATATAACCTAACCTAACACAACCCAACCTCTCGGCACTAATATTTGACAACCTTCCTGGCGAGTTGGCCTCTACGTTTCCGTGGGGCTTTTATATACATCAATAACGTAATATAACCTAACCTAACCCAAAGTAACGCCTCGGAGGTAATGTTTAACCACATTCCTGGCTTGTTGGCCTCTACGTTTCCCTGAGACTTTTATATACGTCAATAACGTAATATGACCTAACCTAACCCAACCTAACACCTCGGCGGTAATATTTGACAACATTCCTTGCGAGTTGGACTCCACGTTTCCGTGGGGCTTTTACATACATCAATAACGTAATATAACCTAACCTATCCCAAAGTAACGTCTCGGAGGTAGTGTTTAACCACATTCCTGGCTTGTTGGCCTCTACGTTTCCCTGAGACCTTTATATACATCAATAACGTAATATAACCTAACCTAACCCAAAGTAACGTCTCGGAGGTAATGTTTAACCACATTCCTGGCTTGTTGGCTTCTACGTCTCCGTGAGGCATTCATATACATCAAAAACGTAATATAACCTAACCTAACCCAACGTAACATCTCGGCTGTAATATTTGACAACATTCCTGGCTTGTTGGCCTCTACGTCTCCGTGGGACATTCATATCCATCAATAACGTAATTTAACCTAAAATAGCCCAACGTAACATCTCGGCTGTAATATTTGACAACATTCCTGGCTTGTTGGCCTCTATGGTTCCGTGGGACTTTTATACACATCAATAACGTAATATAACCTAACCTAACCCAACCTAACCTTTCGGCGCTATTATTTGACAACATTCCTGGCTTGTTGGCCTCTACGTCTCCGTGGAACATTCATATCAATCAATAACGTAATTTAACCTAAAATAACCCAACGTAACATCTCGGCTGTAATATTTGACAACATTCCTAGCTTGTTGGACTCTATGTTTCCGTGCGACCTTTATATACATCAATAACGTAATATAACCTAACCTAACCCAACCTAACATCTCGGCGGTAATATTTGACAACATTCCTGGCGAGTTGTCCTCTACGTCTCCGTGAGGCCTTCATATCCATCAATAACGTAATATAACCTAACCTAACCCAACCTAACATCTCGGCGGTAATATTTGACAACATTCGTGGCGAGTTGGACTCTACGTCTCCGTGGGGCCTTTATATACATCAATAACGTAATATAACCTAACCTAACACAACCCAACCTCTCGGCACTAATATTTGACAACCTTCCTGGCGAGTTGGCCTCTACGTTTCCGTGGGGCTTTTATATACATCAATAACGTAATATAACCTAACCTAACCCAAAGTAACGTCTCGGAGGTAATGTTTAACCACATTCCTGGCTTGTTGGCTTCTACGTCTCCGTGAGGCCTTCATATACATCAAAAACGTAATAAAACCTAACCTAACCCAACGTAACATCTCGGCTGTAATATTTGACTACATTCCTGGCGAGTTGGACTCTACGTCTCCGTCGGACTTTTATATACATCAATAACGTAATATAACCTAACCTAACCCAACCTAACCTTTCGGCGCTATTATTTGACAACATTCGTGGCGAGTTGGCCCCTACGTCTCCGTGGGGCCTTTATATACACCAATAACGTAATATAACCTAACCTAACACAACCCAACCTCTCGGCACTAATATTTGACAACATTCCTGGCGAGTTGGCCTCTACGTATCCGTGGGGCTTTCATATACATCAATAACGTAATATAACCTAACCTAACCCAAAGTAACGTCTCGGAGGTAATGTTTAATCACATTCCTGGCTTGTTGGCCTCTACGTTTGCCTGAGACTTTTATATACATCAATAACGTAATATAACCTCACCTATCCCAACCTAACATCTCGGCGGTAATATTTGACAACATTCCTGGCGACTTGGACTCTATGTCTCAGTGGGGCCTTTATATACATCAATAAAGTAATATAACCTAACCTAACCCAACCTAACATCTCGGTACTAATATTTAACAACATTCCTGGCTTGTTGGCTTCCACGTCTCTGTGGGACTTTCATATCCATCAATAACGTTATTTAACCTAAAATAACCCAACGTAACATCTCGGCTGTAATATTTGACAACATTCCTGGCTT
Organism: Xylocopa violacea; assembly: GCA_963969225.1. NCBI lineage: Eukaryota > Metazoa > Arthropoda > Insecta > Hymenoptera > Apidae > Xylocopa > Xylocopa violacea. The sequence continues at coordinate 3,489,850 of CAXAJV010000135.1, read as the reverse complement.
GTTGGACTCTATGATTCCGTGGGACCTTTATATACATCAATAACGTAATATAACCTAACCTAACCCAACGTAACATCTCGGCGGTAATGTTTGACAACATTCCTGGCGAGTTGGCCTCTACGTATCCGTGAGACCTTCATATCCATCAATAACGTAATATAACCTTATATAACCCAACCTAACCTCTCGGCGCTATTATTTGACAATATTCCTTGCGAGCTGGCCTCTACGTCTCCGTGGGGCCTTCATATATATCAAAAACGTAATATAACCTAACCTAACCCAACCTAACATCTCGGCGGTAATATTTGACAACATTCCTGGCGAGTTGGCCTCTACGTCTCCGTGGGGCCTTTATATACATCAATAACGTAATATAACCTAACCTAACACAACCCAAACTCCCGGCACTAATATTTGACAACATTCCTGGCGAGTTGGCCTCTACGTTTCCCTGAGACCTTTATATACATCAATAACGTAATATAACCTAACCTAACCCAAAGTAACGTCTCGGAGGTAATGTTTAACCACATTCCTGGCTTGTTGGCTTCTACGCCTCCGTGAGGCCTTCATATACATCAAAAACGTAATATAACCTAACCTAACCCAACGTAACATCTCGGCTGTAATATTTGACAACATTCCTGGCTTGTTGGCCTCTACGTCTCCGTGGGACATTCATATCAATCAATAACGTAATTTAACCTAAAATAACCCAACGTAACATCTCGGCTGTAATATTTGACAACATTCCTGGCTTGTTGGCCTCTATGTTTCCGTGCGACCTTTATATACATCAATAACGTAATATAACCTAACCTAACCCAACCTAACATCTCGGCGGTAATATTTGACTACATTCGTGGCGAGTTGGACTCTACGTCTCCGTGGGGCCTTTATATACATCAATAACGTAATATAACCTAACCTAACACAACCCAACCTCTCGGCACTAATATTTGACAACATTCCTGGCGAGTTGGCCTCTACGTTTCCGTGGGGCTTTTATATACATCACTAACGTAATATAACCTAACCTAACGCAAAGTAACTTCTCGGAGGTAATGTTTAACCACATTCCTGGCTTGTTGGCTTCTACGTCTCCGTGAGCCCTTCATATACAACAAAAACGTAATATAACCTAACCTAACCCAACGTAACATCTCGGCTGTAATATTTGACTACATTCCTGGCGAGTTGGACTCTACGTCTCCGTCGGACTTTTATATACATCAATAACGTAATATAACCTAACCTAACCCAACCTAACCTTTTGGCGCTATTATTTGACAACATTCGTGGCGAGTTGGCCCCTACGTCTCCGTGGGGCCTTTATATACACCAATAACGTAATATAACCTAACCTAACACAACCTAACATCTCGGCGGTAATATTTGACAACATTCGTGTCGAGTTGGCCTCTACGTCTCCGTTGGGCCTTTATATACATAATAACGTAATATAACCTAACCTAACACAACCCAACCTCTCGGCACTAATATTTGACAACATTCCTGGCGAGTTGGCCTCTACGCTTCCCTGAGACCTTTATATACATCAATAACGTAATATAACCTAACGTAACCCAAAGTAACGTCTCGCAGGTAATGTTTAACCACATTCCTGGCTTGTTGGCTTCTACGTCTCCGTGAGGCCTTCATATACATCCATAACGTAATTTAACCTAAAATAACCCAACGTAACTTCTCGGCTGTAATATTTGACAACATTCCTGGCTTGTTGGCCTCTATGATTCCGTGGGACCTTTATATACATCAATAACGTAATATAACCTAACCTAACCCAACCTAACATCTCGGCGGTAATGTTTGACAACATTCCTGGCGAGTTGGCCTCTACGTATCCGTGAGACCTTCATATCCATCAATAACGTAATATAACCTTATATAAACCAACCTAACCTCTCGGCGCTACTATTTGACAATATTCCTTGCGAGCTGGCCTCTACGTCTACGTGGGGCCTTCATATAGATCAAAAACGTAATATAACCTAACCTAACCCAACCTAACATCTCGGCGGTAATATTTGACAACATTCCTGGCGAGTTGGCCTCTACGTCTCCGTGGGGCCTTTATATACATCAATAACGTAATATAACCTAACCTAACACAACCCAAACTCCCGGCACTAATATTTGACAACATTCCTGGAGAGTTGGCCTCTACGTTTCCCTGAGACCTTTATATACATCAATAACGTAATATAACCTAACCTAACCCAAAGTAACGTCTCGGAGATAATGTTTAACCACATTCCTGGCTTGTTGGCTTCTACGTCTCCGTGAGGCCTTCATATACATCAAAAACGTAATATGACCTAACCTAACCCAACGTAACATCTCGGCTGTAATATTTGACAACATTTCTGGCGAGTTGGCCTCTACGTCTCCGTCAGGCCTTCATATCCGTCAATAACGTAATATAACCTTATATAACCCAACCTAACCTCTCGGTGCTATTATTTGACAACATTCCTGGCGAGTTGGCCTCTACGTTTCCGTGGGGCTTTTACATACATCAATAACGTAATATAACCTAACCTAACCCAACCTAACATCTCGGCGGTAATATTTGACAACATTCCTGTCGAGTTGCACTCTACGTCTCCGTCGGACTTTTATATACATCAATAACGTAATATAACCTAACCTAACCCAACCTATCCTTTCGGCGGTATTATTTGACAACATTCCTGGCTAGTTGGCCTCTAAGTCTCCGTGGGGCCTTTATACACACCAATAACGTAATATAACCTAACCTAACACAACCCAACCTCTCTGCACTAATATTTGACAACATTCCTGGCGAGTTGGCCTCTACGTTTCCGTGGGGCTTTCATATACATCAATAACGTAATATAACCTAACCTAACCCAAAGTAACGTCTCGGAGGGAATGTTTAACCACATTCCTGGCTTGTTGGCCTCTACGTTTGCCTGAGACTTTTATATACATCAATAACGTAATATAACCTCACCTATCCCAACCTAACATCTCGGCGGTAATATTTGACAACATTCCTGGCGAGTTGGCCTCTACGTATCCGTGAGACCTTCATATCCATCAATAACGTAATATAACCTTATATAACCCAACCTAACCTCTCGGCGCTACTATTTGACAATATTCCTTGCGAGCTGGCCTCTACGTCTCCGTGGGGCCTTCATATACATCAAAAACGTAATGTAACCTAACCTAACCCAACCTAACATCTCTGCGGTAATATTTGACAACATTCCTGGCGAGTTGGCCTCTACGTCTCCGTGGGGCCTTTATATACATCAATAACGTAATATAACCTAACCTAACACAACCCAAACTCCCGGCACTAATATTTGACAACATTCCTGGAGAGTTGGCCTCTACGTTTCCCTGAGACCTTTATGTACATCAATAACGTAATATAACCTAACCTAACCCAAAGTAACGTCTCGGAGGTAATGTTTAACCACATTCCTGGCTTGTTGGCTTCTACGTCTCCGTGAGGCCTTCATATACATCAAAAACGTAATATGGCCTAACCTAACCCAACGTAACATCTCGGCTGTAATATTTGACAACATTTCTGGCGAGTTGGCCTCTACGTCTCCGTCAGGCCTTCATATCCGTCAATAACGTAATATAACCTTATATAACCCAACCTAACCTCTCGGTGCTATTATTTGACAACATTCCTGGCGAGTTGGCCTCTACGTTTCCGTGGGGCTTTTACATACATCAATAACGTAATATAACCTAACCTAACCCAAAGTAACGTCTCGGAGGTAATGTTGAAGCACATTCCTGGCTTGTTGGCTTCTACGTCTCCGTGAGGCCTTCATATACATCAAAAACGTAATATGACCTAACCTAACCCAACGTAACATCTCGGCTGTAATATTTGACAACATTTCTGGCGAGTTGGCCTCTACGTCTCCGTCAGGCCTTCATATCCGTCAATAACGTAATATAACCTTATATAACCCAACCTAACCTCTCGGTGCTATTATTTGACAACATTCCTGGCGAGTTGGCCTCTACGTTTCCGTGGGGCTTTTACATACATCAATAACGTAATATAACCTAACCTAACCCAACCTAACATCTCGGCGGTAATATTTGACAACATTCCTGTCGAGTTGCACTCTACGTCTCCGTCGGACTTTTATATACATCAATAACGTAATATAACCTAACCTAACCCAACCTATCCTTTCGGCGGTATTATTTGACAACATTCCTGGCTAGTTGGCCTCTAAGTCTCCGTGGGGCCTTTATACACACCAATAACGTAATATAACCTAACCTAACACAACCCAACCTCTCTGCACTAATATTTGACAACATTCCTGGCGAGTTGGCCTCTACGTTTCCGTGGGGCTTTCATATACATCAATAACGTAATATAACCTAACCTAACCCAAAGTAACGTCTCGGAGGGAATGTTTAACCACATTCCTGGCTTGTTGGCCTCTACGTTTGCCTGAGACTTTTATATACATCAATAACGTAATATAACCTCACCTATCCCAACCTAACATCTCGGCGGTAATATTTGACAACATTCCTGGCGAGTTGGCCTCTACGTATCCGTGAGACCTTCATATCCATCAATAACGTAATATAACCTTATATAACCCAACCTAACCTCTCGGCGCTACTATTTGACAATATTCCTTGCGAGCTGGCCTCTACGTCTCCGTGGGGCCTTCATATACATCAAAAACGTAATGTAACCTAACCTAACCCAACCTAACATCTCGGCGGTAATATTTGACAACATTCCTGGCGAGTTGGCCTCTACGTCTCCGTGGGGCCTTTATATACATCAATAACGTAATATAACCTAACCTAACACAACCCAAACTCCCGGCACTAATATTTGACAACATTCCTGGAGAGTTGGCCTCTACGTTTCCCTGAGACCTTTATGTACATCAATAACGTAATATAACCTAACCTAACCCAAAGTAACGTCTCGGAGGTAATGTTTAACCACATTCCTGGCTTGTTGGCTTCTACGTCTCCGTGAGGCCTTCATATACATCAAAAACGTAATATGGCCTAACCTAACCCAACGTAACATCTCGGCTGTAATATTTGACAACATTTCTGGCGAGTTGGCCTCTACGTCTCCGTCAGGCCTTCATATCCGTCAATAACGTAATATAACCTTATATAACCCAACCTAACCTCTCGGTGCTATTATTTGACAACATTCCTGGCGAGTTGGCCTCTACGTTTCCGTGGGGCTTTTACATACATCAATAACGTAATATAACCTAACCTAACCCAAAGTAACGTCTCGGAGGTAATGTTGAAGCACATTCCTGGCTTGTTGGCTTCTACGTCTCCGTGAGGCCTTCATATACATCAAAAACGTAATATAACCTAACCTAACCCGACCTAACATCTCGGCGGTAATAGTTGACAACACTCCTGGCGAGTTGGCCTCTACGTCTCCGTGGGACATTCATATCCATCAATAACGTAATTTAACCTAACCTAACACAACCCAACCACTCGGCACTAATATTTGACAACATTCCTGGCGAGTTGGCCTCTACGTCTCCGTTGGGCCTTTATATACACCAATAACGTAATATAAATTAACCTAACACAACCTAACATCTCGGTACTAATATTTGACAACATTCCTGGCGAGTTGGACTCTACGTCTCCTTGGGAATTTTATATACATCAAAAACGTAATATAACATAACCTAACCCAACCTAACTTTTCGGCGCTATTATTTGACAACATTCCATGCGAGTTGGCCTCTACGTCACCGTGGTGCCTTTATATACACCAATAACGTAATATAACCTAACCTAACACAACCCAACCTCTCGGGACTAATATTTGACAACATTCCTGGCGAGTTTGCCTCTACGTTTCCGTGGGGCTTTTATATACATCAATAGCGTAATATAACTTAACCGAACACAACCTAACATCTCGGTACTAATATTTTACAACATTCCTGGCGAGTTGGCCTCTACGTTCCCGTGGGGCTTTTACATACATCAATAACGTAATATAACCTAACCTAACCCAAAGTAACGTCTCGGAGGTAATGTTTAACCACATTCCTGGCTTGTTGGCCTCTACGTTTCCTGAGACCTTTATATTCATCAATAACGTATTATAACCTAACCTAACCCAACCTAACATCTCGGCGGTAATATTTGACAACATTCCTGGCCAGTTGGCCTCTACGTCTCCGTGCGGCCTTTATATACACCAATAACGTAATATAACCTAACCTAACACAACCCAACCTCTCGGCACTAATATTTGACAACATTCCTGGCGAGTTGGCCTCTACGTTTCCGTGGGGCTTTTACATACATCAATAACGTAATATAACCTAACCTAACCCAAAGTAACGTCTCGGAGGTAATGTTGAAGCACATTCCTGGCTTGTTGGCTTCTACGTCTCCGTGAGGCCTTCATATACATCAAAAACGTAATATAACCTAACCTAACCCGACCTAACATCTCGGCGGTAATAGTTGACAACACTCCTGGCGAGTTGGCCTCTACGTCTCCGTGGGACATTCATATCCATCAATAACGTAATTTAACCTAACCTAACAGAACCCAACCACTCGGCACTAATATTTGACAACATTCCTGGCGAGATGGCCTCTACGTCTCCGTGGGACTTTTATATACATCAATAACGTAATATAAATTAACCTAACCCAACCTAACATCTCGGCGGTAATATTTGACAACATTCCTGTCGAGTTGGCCTCTACGTCTCCGTCGGACTTTTATATACATCAATAACGTAATATAACCTAACCTAACCCAACCTAACCTTTCGGCGCTATTATTTGACAACATTCCTGGCGAGTTGGCCTCTAAGTCTCCGTGGGGCCTTTATATACACCAATAACGTAATATAACCTAACCTAACAAAACCCAACCTCTCGGCACTAATATTTGACAACATTCCTGGCTTGTTGGCTTCTACGTCTCCGTGAGGCCTTCATATACATCAATAACGTAATTTAACCTAAAATTACCCAACGTAACATCTCGGCTGTAATATTTGACAACATTCCTGGCTTGTTGGCCTCTATGATTCCGTGGGACCTTTATATACATCAATAACGTAATATAACCTAACCTAACCCAACCTAACATCTCGGCGGTAATGTTTGACAACATTCCTGGCGAGATGGCCTCTACGTATCCGTGAGACCTTCATATCCATCAATAACGTAATATAACCTTATATAAACCAACCTAACCTCTCGGCGCTACTATTTGACAATATTCCTTGCGAGCTGGCCTCTACGTCTCCGTGGGGCCTTCATATAGATCAAAAACGTAATATAACCTAACCTAACCCAACCTAACATCTCGGCGGTAATATTTGACAACATTCCTGGCGAGTTGGCCTCTACGTCTCCGTGGGGCCTTTATATACATCAATAACGTAATATAACCTAACCTAACACAACCCAAACTCCCGGCACTAATATTTGACAACATTCCTGGAGAGTTGGACTCTACGTTTCCCTGAGACCTTTATATACATCAATAACGTAATATAACCTAACCTAACCCAAAGTAACGTCTCGGAGGTAATGTTTAACCACATTCCTGGCTTGTTGGCTTCTACGTCACCGTGAGGCCTTCATATACATCAAAAACGTAATATGACCTAACCTAACCCAACGTAACATCTCGGCTGTAATATTTGACAACATTTCTGGCGAGTTGGCCTCTACGTCTCCGTCAGGCCTTCATATCCGTCAATAACGTAATATAACCTTATATAACCCAACCTAACCTCTCGGTGCTATTATTTGACAACATTCCTGGCGAGTTGGCCTCTACGTTTCCGTGGGGCTTTTACATACATCAATAACGTAATATAACCTAACCTAACCCAACCTAACATCTTGGCGGTAATATTTGACAACATTCCTGTCGAGTTGGACTCTACGTCTCCGTCGGACTTTTATATACATCAATAACGTAATATAACCTAACCTAACCCAACCTATCCTTTCGGCGGTATTATTTGACAACATTCCTGGCTAGTTGGCCTCTAAGTCTCCGTGGGGCCTTTATATACACCAATAACGTAATATAACCTAACCTAACACAACCCAACCTCTCTGCACTAATATTTGACAACATTCCTGGCGAGTTGGCCTCTACGTTTCCGTGGGGCTTTCATATACATCAATAACGTAATATAACCTAACCTAACCCAAAGTAACGTCTCGGAGGTAATGTTTAACCACATTCCTGGCTTGTTGGCCTCTACGTTTGCCTGAGACTTTTATATACATCAATAACGTAATATAACCTCACCTATCCCAACCTAACTTCTCGGCGGTAATATTTGACAACATTCCTGGCGAGTTGGCCTCTACGTATCCGTGAGACCTTCATATCCATCAATAACGTAATATAACCTTATATAACCCAACCTAACCTCTCGGCGCTACTATTTGACAATATTCCTTGCGAGCTGGCCTCTACGTCTCCGTGGGGCCTTCATATACATCAAAAACGTAATGTAACCTAACCTAACCCAACCTAACATCTCGGCGGTAATATTTGACAACATTCCTGGCGAGTTGGCCTCTACGTCTCCGTGGGGCCTTTATATACATCAATAACGTAATATAACCTAACCTAACACAACCCAATCTCCCGGCACTAATATTTGACAACATTCCTGGAGAGTTGGCCTCTACGTTTCCCTGAGACCTTTATGTACATCAATAACGTAATATAACCTAACCTAACCCAAAGTAACGTCTCGGAGGTAATGTTTAACCACATTCCTGGCTTGTTGGCTTCTACGTCTCCGTGAGGCCTTCATATACATCAAAAACGTAATATGGCCTAACCTAACCCAACGTAACATCTCGGCTGTAATATTTGACAACATTTCTGGCGAGTTGGCCTCTACGTCTCCGTCAGGCCTTCATATCCGTCAATAACGTAATATAACCTTATATAACCCAACCTAACCTCTCGGTGCTATTATTTGACAACATTCCTGGCGAGTTGGCCTCTACGTTTCCGTGGGGCTTTTACATACATCAATAACGTAATATAACCTAACCTAACCCAAGTAACGTCTCGGAGGTGATGTTGAAGCACATTCCTGGCTTGTTGGCTTCTACGTCTCCCTGAGGCCTTCATATACATCAAAAACGTAATATAACCTAACCTAACCCGACCTAACATCTCGGCGGTAATAGTTGACAACACTCCTGGCGAGTTGGCCTCTACGTCTCCGTGGGACATTCATATCCATCAATAACGTAATTTAACCTAACCTAACACAACCCAACCACTCGGCACTAATATTTGACAACATTCCTGGCGAGTTGGCCTCTACGTTTCCGTGGGGCTTTTATATACATCAATAGCGTAATATAACTTAACCTAACACAACCTAACATCTCGGTACTAATATTTTACAACATTCCTGGCGAGTTGGCCTCTACGTTCCCGTGGGGCTTTTACATACATCAATAACGTAATATAACCTAACCTAACCCAAAGTAACGTCTCGGAGGTAATGTTGAAGCACATTCCTGGCTTGTTGGCTTCTACGTCTCCGTGAGGCCTTCATATACATCAAAAACGTAATATAACCTAACCTAACCCGACCTAACATCTCGGCGGTAATAGTTGACAACACTCCTGGCGAGTTGGCCTCTACGTCTCCGTGCGACATTCATATCCATCAATAACGTAATTTAACCTAACCTAACACAACCCAACCACTCGGCACTAATATTTGACAACATTCCTGGCGAGTTGGCCTCTACGTCTCCGTTGGGCCTTTATATACACCAATAACGTAATATAAATTAACCTAACACAACCTAACATCTCGGTACTAATATTTGACAACATTCCTGGCGAGTTGGCCTCTACGTCTCCTTGGGAATTTTATATACATCAAAAACGTAATATAACATAACCTAACCCAACCTAACTTTTCGGCGCTATTATTTGACAACATTCCATGCGAGTTGGCCTCTACGTCACCGTGGTGCCTTTATATACACCAATAACGTAATATAACCTAACCTAACACAACTCAACCTCTCGGGACTAATATTTGACAACATTCCTGGCGAGTTTGCCTCTACGTTTCCGTGGGGCTTTTATATACATCAATAGCGTAATATAACTTAACCTAACACAACCTAACATCTCGGTACTAATATTTGACAACATTCCTGGCGAGTTGGCCTCTACGTCTCCTTGGGGCCTTTATATACATCAATAACGTAATATAACCTAACCTAACACAACCCAACCTCTCGGCACTATTATTTGACAACATTCCTGGCCAGTTGTCCTCTACGTCTCCGTGGGAATTTTATATACATCAATAACGTAATATAACCTAACCTAACCCAATCTAACATCACGGCGGTAATATTTGACGACATTCCTGGCTTATTGGTCTCATGGTTTCCGTGGGACCTTTATATACATCAGTAACGTAATATAACCTAACCTAACCGAACCAAACATCTCGGCACTAATATTTGACAACATTCCTGTCGAGCTGGCTTCTACGTCTCCGTGAGGCATTCATATACATCAAAAACGTAATATAACCTAACCTAACCCAACCTAACATCTCAGCGGTAATATTTGGCAACATTCCTGGCGAGTTGGCCTCTACGTCTCCGTGGGACCTTCATATACATCAATAACGTAATTTAACTTAACCTAGCCCAACCTATCATCTCGGCGGTAATATTTGAAAACATTGCTAACGAGTTGGCCTCTACGTCTCCGTGGGACTTTTATATACATGAATAACGTAATATAACCTACCCTAACCTAACCTAACCTTTCGGCGCTATTATTTGACAACATTTCTGGCGAGTTGGCCTCCACGTTTCCGTGGGGCTTTTATATACATCAATAACGTAATATAACCTAACCTAACCCAAAGTAACGTCTCGGAGGTAATGTTTAACCACATTCCTGGCTTGTTGGCCTCTACGTTTCCGTGAGACCTTTATATACATCAATAACGTAATATAACCTAACCTAACCCAACCTAACCTTTCGGCGCTATTATTTGACAACATTCCTGTCGAGTTGGCCTCTACGTCTCCGAGGGACTTTTATATACATCAATAGCGTAATATAACTTAACCTAACACAACCTAACATCTCGGCACTAGTATTTGACAACATTCCTGGCGAGTTGGCCTCTACGTCTCCTTGGGAATTTTATATACATCAAAAACGTAATATAACCTAACCTAACCCAACCTAACATCTCGGCGGTAATATTTGACAACATTCCTGTCGAGTTGGCTTCTACGTCTCCGTGGGGCCTTCATATACATCAAACACGTAATATAACCTAACCTAACCCAACCTAACATCTAGGTGGTAATGTTTGACAACATTCCTGACGAGTTGGCCTCTACGTCTCCGTGAGACCTTCATATCCATCAATAACGTAATATAACCTTATATAACCCAACCTAACCTCTCGGCGCTATTATTTGACAACATTCCTGGCGAGTTGGCCTGTACGTCTCCGTGGGACTTTTATATACATCAGTAACGTAATATAACCTAACCTAACCCAACCTAACCTTTCGGCGCTATTATTTGACAACATTCCTTGCGAGCTGGCCTCTACGTCTCCGTGGGGCCTTTATATACACCAATAACGTAATATAACCTAACCTAACACAACCCAACCTCTCGGCACTAATATTTGACAATATTCCTGGCGAGTTGGCCTCTACGTTTCCGTGGGGCTTTTACATACATCAATAACGTAATATAACATAACCTAACCCAACCTAACATCTCGGCGGTAATGTTTGACAACATTCCTGGCGAGTTGGCCTCTACGTTTCCCTGAGACCTTTATATACATCAATAACGTAATATAACCTAACCTAACCCAAAGTAACGTCTCGGAGGTAATGTTTAACCACATTCCTGGCTTGTTGGCTTCTACGTCTCCGTGAGGCCTTCATATACATCAAAAACGTAATATAACCTAACCTAACCCAACGTAACATCTCGGCTGTAATATTGGACAACATTCCTGGCTTGTTGGCCTCTACGTCTCGGTGGGACATTCATATCAATCAATAACGTAATTTAACCTAAAATAACCCAACGTAACATCTCGGCTGTAATATTTGACAACATTCCTGGCTTGTTGGCCTCAATGTTTCCGTGGGACCTTTATATACATCAATAACGTAATATGACCTAACCTAACCCAACCTAACATCTCGGCGGTAATATTTGACAACATTCCTGGCGAGTTGGCCGCTACCTCTCCGTGAGACCTTCATATCCATCAATAACGTAATATAACCTTATATAACCCAACCTAACCTCTCGGCGCTATTATTTGACAAAATTCCTGTCGAGTTGGCCTCTACGTCTCCGTGGGGCCTTCATATATATCAAAAACGTAGTATAACCTAACCTAACCCAACCTAACATCTCGGCGGTTATATTTGACAACATTCCTGGCGAGTTGGACTCTAGGTCTCAGTGGGGCCTTTATATACATCAATAACGTAATATAACCTAACCTAACCCAAAGTAACGTCTCGGAGGTAATGTTTAACCACATTCCTGGCTTGTTGGCTTCTACGTCTCCGTGAGGCCTTCATATACATCAATAACGTAATATAACCTAACCTAACCCAAAATAACATCTCGGTACTAATATTTAACAACATTCCTGGCTTTTTGGCTTCTACGTCTCTGTGAGACTTTCATATCCATCAATAACTTAATTTAACCTAACCTAACCCAACGTAACATCTCGGCTGTAATATTTGACAACATTCCTGGCGAGTTGGCCTCTACGTCTCCGTCAGGCCTTCATATCCGTCAATAACGTAATATAACCTTATATAACCCAACCTAACCTCTCGGCGCTATTATTTGACAACATTCCTGGCGAGTTGGCCTCTACGTCTCCGTGAGGCATTCATATACATCAAAAACGTAATATAACCTAACCTAACCCAACCTAACATCTCAGCGGTAATATTTGGCAACATTCCTGGCGAGTTGGCCTCTACGTCTCCGTGGGACCTTCATATACATCAATAACGTAATTTAACTTAACCTAGCCCAACCTATCATCTCGGCGGTAATATTTGAAAACATTGCTAACGAGTTGGCCTCTACGTCTCCGTGGGACTTTTATATACATGAATAACGTAATATAACCTACCCTAACCTAACCTAACCTTTCGCCGCTATTATTTGACAACATTTCTGGCGAGTTGGCCTCCACGTTTCCGTGGGGCTTTTATATACATCAATAACGTAATATAACCTAACCTAACCCAAAGTAACGTCTCGGAGGTAATGTTTAACCACATTCCTGGCTTGTTGGCCTCTACGTTTCCGTGAGACCTTTATATACATCAATAACGTAATATAACCTAACCTAACCCAACCTAACCTTTCGGCGCTATTATTTGACAACATTCCTGTCGAGTTGGCCTCTACGTCTCCGAGGGACTTTTATATACATCAATAGCGTAATATAACTTAACCTAACACAACCTAACATCTCGGCACTAGTATTTGACAACATTCCTGGCGAGTTGGCCTCTACGTCTCCTTGGGAATTTTATATACATCAAAAACGTAATATAACCTAACCTAACCCAACCTAACATCTCGGCGGTAATATTTGACAACATTCCTGTCGAGTTGGCTTCTACGTCTCCGTGGGGCCTTCATATACATCAAACACGTAATATAACCTAACCTAACCCAACCTAACATCTAGGTGGTAATGTTTGACAACATTCCTGACGAGTTGGCCTCTACGTCTCCGTGAGACCTTCATATCCATCAATAACGTAATATAACCTTATATAACCCAACCTAACCTCTCGGCGCTATTATTTGACAACATTCCTGGCGAGTTGGCCTGTACGTCTCCGTGGGACTTTTATATACATCAGTAACGTAATATAACCTAACCTAACCCAACCTAACCTTTCGGCACTATTATTTGACAACATTCCTTGCGAGCTGGCCTCTACGTCTCCGTGGGGCCTTTATATACACCAATAACGTAATATAACCTAACCTAACACAACCCAACCTCTCGGCACTAATATTTGACAATATTCCTGGCGAGTTGGCCTCTACGTTTCCGTGGGGCTTTTACATACATCAATAACGTAATATAACATAACCTAACCCAACCTAACATCTCGGCGGTAATGTTTGACAACATTCCTGGCGAGTTGGCCTCTACGTTTCCCTGAGACCTTTATATACATCAATAACGTAATATAACCTAACCTAACCCAAAGTAACGTCTCGGAGGTAATGTTTAACCACATTCCTGGCTTGTTGGCCTCTACGTTTCCCTGAGAACTTTATATACATCAATAACGTAATATAACCTAACCTAACCCAACGTAACATCTCGGCTGTAATATTGGACAACATTCCTGGCTTGTTGGCCTCTACGTCTCGGTGGGACATTCATATCAATCAATAACGTAATTTAACCTAAAATAACCCAACGTAACATCTCGGCTGTAATATTTGACAACATTCCTGGCTTGTTGGCCTCAATGTTTCCGTGGGACCTTTATATACATCAATAACGTAATATGACCTAACCTAACCCAACCTAACATCTCGGCGGTAATATTTGACAACATTCCTGGCGAGTTGGCCGCTACCTCTCCGTGAGACCTTCATATCCATCAATAACGTAATATAACCTTATATAACCCAACCTAACCTCTCGGCGCTATTATTTGACAAAATTCCTGTCGAGTTGGCCTCTACGTCTCCGTGGGGCCTTCATATATATCAAAAACGTAGTATAACCTAACCTAACCCAACCTAACATCTCGGCGGTTATATTTGACAACATTCCTGGCGAGTTGGACTCTAGGTCTCAGTGGGGCCTTTATATACATCAATAACGTAATATAACCTAACCTAACCCAAAGTAACGTCTCGGAGGTAATGTTTAACCACATTCCTGGCTTGTTGGCTTCTACGTCTCCGTGAGGTCTTCATATACATCAATAACGTAATATAACCTAACCTAACCCAACATAACATCTCGGTACTAATATTTAACAACATTCCTGGCTTTTTGGCTTCTACGTCTCTGTGAGACTTTCATATCCATCAATAACGTAATTTAACCTAACCTAACCCAACGTAACATCTCGGCTGTAATATTTGACAACATTCCTGGCGAGTTGGCCTCTACGTCTCCGTCAGGCCTTCATATCCGTCAATAACGTGATATAACCTTATATAACCCAACCTAACCTCTCGGCGCTATTATTTGACAACATTCCTGGCGAGTTGGCCTCTACGTCTCCGTGGGACTTTTATGCACATCAATAACGTAATATAACCTAATCTAACGCAACCTAACCTTTCGGCGCTATTATTTGACAACATTCCTGGCGAGTTGGCCTCTACGTCTCCGTGGGGCCTTCATATACATCAAAAACATAATATAACCTAACCTATCCCAACCTAACATCTCGGCGGTAATATTTGACAACATTCCTGGCGAGTTGGCCTCTACGTCTCCGTGAGAACTTCATATCCATCAATAACGTAATATAACCTTTTATAACCCAACCTAACCTCTCGGCGCTATTATTTGACAACATTCCTGTCGAGTTGGCCTCTACGTCTCCGTGGGGCCTTCATATACATCAAAAACATAATATAACCTAACCTAACCCAACCTAACATCTCGGCTGTAATATTTGACAACATTCCTGGCTTGTTGGCCTCTATGATTCCGTGGGACCTTTATATACATTAATAACGTAATATAACCTAACCTAACCCACCCTAACATCTCCGCGGTAATGTTTGACAACATTACTGGCGAGTTGGCCTCTACGTCTCCGTGAGACCTTCATATCCATCAATAACGTAATATAACCTTATATAACCCAACCAAACATCTCGGCTGTAATATTTGACAACATTCCTGGCGAGTTGGCCTCTACGTCTCCGTGGGACTTTTATATACATCAATAACGTAATATAACCTAACCTAACCCAACCTAACATCTCGGCGGTAATATTTGACAACATTCCTGTCGAGTTGGCCTCTACGTCTCCGTCGGACTTTTATATACATCAATAACGTAATATAACCTAACCTAACCCAACCTAACCTTTCGGCGCTATTATTTGACAACATTAATGGCGAGTTGGCCTCTAAGTCTCCGTGGGGCCTTTATATACACCAATAACGTAATATAACCTAACCTAACAAAACCCAACCTCTCGGCACTAATATTTGACAACATTCCTGGCGAGTTGGCCTCTACGTTTCCGTGGGGCTTTCATATACATCAATAACGTAATATAACCTAACCTAACCCAAAGTAACGACTCGGAGGTAATGTTTAACCACATTCCTGGCTTGTTGGCTTCTACGTCTCCGTGAGGCCTTCATATACATCAAAAACGTAATATAACCTAACCTAACCCAACGTAACATCTCGGCTGTAATATTTGACAAAATTCCTGGCGAGTTGGCCTCTACGTCTCCGTGTAACCCTCATATACATCAATAACGTAATATAGCCGTGACCTAACCCAACCTATCATCTCGGCGGTAATATTTGACAACATTCCTGGCGAGTTGGCATCTACGTCTCCCTGAGACCTTTATGTACATCATTAACGTAATATAACCTAACCTAACCCAACCTAACATCTCGGCGGTAATATTTGACAACATTCCTGGCGAGTTGGCCTCTACGTCTCCGTGTAACCCTCATATACATCAATAACGTAATATAACGTAACCTAACCCAACCTATCATCTCGGCGGTAATATTTGACAACATTCGTGGCGAGTTGGCCGCTACGTCTCCGTGTAACCCTCATATACATCAATAACGTAATATAACGTAACCTAACCCAACCTATCATCTCGGCGGTAATATTTGACAACATTCCTGGCGAGTTGGCCTCTACGTCTCCGTGTGATCTTTATATACATCAATAACGTAATATAACATAACCTAACGCAATCTAACATCTCGGCGGTAATATTTGACCACATTCCCGGCTTGTTGGCCTCTACGTGTCCGTGTAACCCTCATATACATCAATAACGTAATAGAACGTAACCTAACCCAACCTATCATCTCGGCGGTAATATTTGACAACATTCCTGGCGATTTGGCATCTACGTCTCCCTGGGACCTTTATATACATCATTAACGTAATGTAGCCTAACCTAATCCAACCTAACATCTCGGCGGTAATATTTGACAACATTCCTGGCGAGTTGGCCTCTACGTCTCCTTGTAACCCTCATATACATCAATAACGTAATATAACGTAACCTAACCCAACCTATCATCTCGGCGGTAATATTTGACAACATTCCTGGCGAGTTGGCCTCTACCTCTCCGTGTGATCTGTATATACATCAATAACGTAATATAACATAACCTAACCCAATCTAACATCTCGGCGGTAATATTTGACAACATTCCTGGCGATTTGGCCTCTACGTCTCCGTGTGATCTTTATATACATCAATAACCTAATATAACATAACCTAACCCAATCTAACATCTCGGCGGTAATATTTGACAACATTCCTGGCTTGTTGGCTTCTACGTCTCCGTGTAACCCTCATATACATCAATATCGTAATAGAACGTAACCTAACCCAACCTACCATCTCGGCGGTAATATTTGACAACATTCCTGGCGAGTTGGCCTCTACGTCTCCGTGGGGCCTTCATATACATCAAAAACATAATATAACCTAACCTAACCCAACCTAACATCTCGGCGGTAATATTTGACAACATTCCTGGCTTGTTGGCCTCTACGTCTCCGTGGGACATTCATATCCATCAATAACGTAATTTAACCTAAAATAACCTCTACGTTTCCGTGGGGCTTTCATATACATCAATAACGTAATATAACCTAACCTAACCCAAAGTAACGTCTCGGAGGTAATGTTTAACCACATTCCTGGCTTGTTGGCCTCTACGTTTGCCTGAGACTTTTATATACATCAATAACGTAATATAACCTCACCTATCCCAAACTAACATCTCGGCGGTAATATTTGACAATATTCCTGGCGAGTTGGACTCTATGTCTCAGTGGGGCCTTTATATACATCAATAACGTAATATAACCTAACATAACCCAACCTAACATCTCGGTACTAATATTTAACAACATTCCTGGCTTGTTGGCTTCTACGTCTCTGTGGTACTTTCATATCCATCAATAACGTTATTTAACCTAAAATAATCCAACGTAACATCTCGGCTGTAATATTTGACAACATTCCTGGCTTGTTGGCCTCTATGATTCCGTGGGACCTTTATATACATCAATAACGTAATATAACCTAACCTAACCCAACCTAACATCTCGGCGGTAATGTTTGACAACATTCCTGGCGAGTTGGCCTCTACGTATCCGTGAGACCTTCATATCCATCAATAACGTAACATAACCTTATATAACCCAACCTAACCTCTCGGCGCTATTATTTGACAATATTGCTTGCGAGCTGGCCTCTACGTCTCCGTGGGGCCTTCATATACATCAAAAACGTAATATAACCTAATCTAACCCAACCTAACATCTCGGCGGTAATATTTGACAACATTCCTGGCGAGTTGGCCTCTACGTCTCCGTGGGGCCTTCATATACATCAAAAACATAATATAACCTAACCTAACCCAACCTAACATCTCGGCGGTAATATTTGACAACATTCCTGGCTTGTTGGCCTCTACGTCTCCGTGGGACATTCATATCCATCAATAACGTAATTTAACCTAAAATAACCTCTACGTTTCCGTGGGGCTTTCATATACATCAATAACGTAATATAACCTAACCTAACCCAAAGTAACGTCTCGGAGGTAATGTTTAACCACATTCCTGGCTTGTTGGCCTCTACGTTTGCCTGAGACTTTTATATACATCAATAACGTAATATAACCTCACCTATCCCAAACTAACATCTCGGCGGTAATATTTGACAATATTCCTGGCGAGTTGGACTCTATGTCTCAGTGGGGCCTTTATATACATCAATAACGTAATATAACCTAACATAACCCAACCTAACATCTCGGTACTAATATTTAACAACATTCCTGGCTTGTTGGCTTCTACGTCTCTGTGGTACTTTCATATCCATCAATAACGTTATTTAACCTAAAATAACCCAACGTAACATCTCGGCTGTAATATTTGACAACATTCCTGGCTTGTTGGCCTCTATGATTCCGTGGGACCTTTATATACATCAATAACGTAATATAACCTAACCTAACCCAACCTAACATCTCGGCGGTAATGTTTGACAACATTCCTGGCGAGTTGGCCTCTACGTATCCGTGAGACCTTCATATCCATCAATAACGTAACATAACCTTATATAACCCAACCTAACCTCTCGGCGCTATTATTTGACAATATTGCTTGCGAGCTGGCCTCTACGTCTCCGTGGGGCCTTCATATACATCAAAAACGTAATATAACCTAATCTAACCCAACCTAACATCTCGGCGGTAATATTTGACAACATTCCTGGCGAGTTGGCCTCTACGTCTCCGTGGGGCCTTCATATACATCAAAAACATAATATAACCTAACCTAACCCAACCTAACATCTCGGCGGTAATATTTGACAACATTCCTGGCTTGTTGGCCTCTACGTCTCCGTGGGACATTCATATCCATCAATAACGTAATTTAACCTAAAATAACCTCTACGTTTCCGTGGGGCTTTCATATACATCAATAACGTAATATAACCTAACCTAACCCAAAGTAACGTCTCGGAGGTAATGTTTAACCACATTCCTGGCTTGTTGGCCTCTACGTTTGCCTGAGACTTTTATATACATCAATAACGTAATATAACCTCACCTATCCCAAACTAACATCTCGGCGGTAATATTTGACAATATTCCTGGCGAGTTGGACTCTATGTCTCAGTGGGGCCTTTATATACATCAATAACGTAATATAACCTAACATAACCCAACCTAACATCTCGGTACTAATATTTAACAACATTCCTGGCTTGTTGGCTTCTACGTCTCTGTGGTACTTTCATATCCATCAATAACGTTATTTAACCTAAAATAACCCAACGTAACATCTCGGCTGTAATATTTGACAACATTCCTGGCTTGTTGGCCTCTATGATTCCGTGGGACCTTTATATACATCAATAACGTAATATAACCTAACCTAACCCAACCTAACATCTCGGCGGTAATGTTTGACAACATTCCTGGCGAGTTGGCCTCTACGTATCCGTGAGACCTTCATATCCATCAATAACGTAACATAACCTTATATAACCCAACCTAACCTCTCGGCGCTATTATTTGACAATATTGCTTGCGAGCTGGCCTCTACGTCTCCGTGGGGCCTTCATATACATCAAAAACGTAATATAACCTAATCTAACCCAACCTAACATCTCGGCGGTAATATTTGACAACATTCCTGGCGAGTTGGCCTCTACGTCTCCGTGGGGCCTTCATATACATCAAAAACATAATATAACCTAACCTAACCCAACCTAACATCTCGGCGGTAATATTTGACAACATTCCTGGCTTGTTGGCCTCTACGTCTCCGTGGGACATTCATATCCATCAATAACGTAATTTAACCTAAAATAACCTCTACGTTTCCGTGGGGCTTTCATATACATCAATAACGTAATATAACCTAACCTAACCCAAAGTAACGTCTCGGAGGTAATGTTTAACCACATTCCTGGCTTGTTGGCCTCTACGTTTGCCTGAGACTTTTATATACATCAATAACGTAATATAACCTCACCTATCCCAAACTAACATCTCGGCGGTAATATTTGACAATATTCCTGGCGAGTTGGACTCTATGTCTCAGTGGGGCCTTTATATACATCAATAACGTAATATAACCTAACATAACCCAACCTAACATCTCGGTACTAATATTTAACAACATTCCTGGCTTGTTGGCTTCTACGTCTCTGTGGTACTTTCATATCCATCAATAACGTTATTTAACCTAAAATAACCCAACGTAACATCTCGGCTGTAATATTTGACAACATTCCTGGCTTGTTGGCCTCTATGATTCCGTGGGACCTTTATATACATCAATAACGTAATATAACCTAACCTAACCCAACCTAACATCTCGGCGGTAATGTTTGACAACATTCCTGGCGAGTTGGCCTCTACGTATCCGTGAGACCTTCATATCCATCAATAACGTAACATAACCTTATATAACCCAACCTAACCTCTCGGCGCTATTATTTGACAATATTGCTTGCGAGCTGGCCTCTACGTCTCCGTGGGGCCTTCATATACATCAAAAACGTAATATAACCTAATCTAACCCAACCTAACATCTCGGCGGTAATATTTGACAACATTCCTGGCGAGTTGGCCTCTACGTCTCCGTGGGGCCTTCATATACATCAAAAACATAATATAACCTAACCTAACCCAACCTAACATCTCGGCGGTAATATTTGACAACATTCCTGGCTTGTTGGCCTCTACGTCTCCGTGGGACATTCATATCCATCAATAACGTAATTTAACCTAAAATAACCTCTACGTTTCCGTGGGGCTTTCATATACATCAATAACGTAATATAACCTAACCTAACCCAAAGTAACGTCTCGGAGGTAATGTTTAACCACATTCCTGGCTTGTTGGCCTCTACGTTTGCCTGAGACTTTTATATACATCAATAACGTAATATAACCTCACCTATCCCAAACTAACATCTCGGCGGTAATATTTGACAATATTCCTGGCGAGTTGGACTCTATGTCTCAGTGGGGCCTTTATATACATCAATAACGTAATATAACCTAACATAACCCAACCTAACATCTCGGTACTAATATTTAACAACATTCCTGGCTTGTTGGCTTCTACGTCTCTGTGGTACTTTCATATCCATCAATAACGTTATTTAACCTAAAATAACCCAACGTAACATCTCGGCTGTAATATTTGACAACATTCCTGGCTTGTTGGCCTCTATGATTCCGTGGGACCTTTATATACATCAATAACGTAATATAACCTAACCTAACCCAACCTAACATCTCGGCGGTAATGTTTGACAACATTCCTGGCGAGTTGGCCTCTACGTATCCGTGAGACCTTCATATCCATCAATAACGTAACATAACCTTATATAACCCAACCTAACCTCTCGGCGCTATTATTTGACAATATTGCTTGCGAGCTGGCCTCTACGTCTCCGTGGGGCCTTCATATACATCAAAAACGTAATATAACCTAATCTAACCCAACCTAACATCTCGGCGGTAACATTTGACAACATTCCTGGCGAGTTGGCCTCTACGTCTCCGTGGGGCCTTCATATACATCAAAAACATAATATAACCTAACCTAACCCAACCTAACATCTCGGCGGTAATATTTGACAACATTCCTGGCTTGTTGGCCTCTACGTCTCCGTGGGACATTCATATCCATCAATAACGTAATTTAACCTAAAATAACCTCTACGTTTCCGTGGGGCTTTCATATACATCAATAACGTAATATAACCTAACCTAACCCAAAGTAACGTCTCGGAGGTAATGTTTAACCACATTCCTGGCTTGTTGGCCTCTACGTTTGCCTGAGACTTTTATATACATCAATAACGTAATATAACCTCACCTATCCCAAACTAACATCTCGGCGGTAATATTTGACAATATTCCTGGCGAGTTGGACTCTATGTCTCAGTGGGGCCTTTATATACATCAATAACGTAATATAACCTAACATAACCCAACCTAACATCTCGGTACTAATATTTAACAACATTCCTGGCTTGTTGGCTTCTACGTCTCTGTGGTACTTTCATATCCATCAATAACGTTATTTAACCTAAAATAACCCAACGTAACATCTCGGCTGTAATATTTGACAACATTCCTGGCTTGTTGGCCTCTATGATTCCGTGGGACCTTTATATACATCAATAACGTAATATAACCTAACCTAACCCAACCTAACATCTCGGCGGTAATGTTTGACAACATTCCTGGCGAGTTGGCCTCTACGTATCCGTGAGACCTTCATATCCATCAATAACGTAACATAACCTTATATAACCCAACCTAACCTCTCGGCGCTATTATTTGACAATATTGCTTGCGAGCTGGCCTCTACGTCTCCGTGGGGCCTTCATATACATCAAAAACGTAATATAACCTAATCTAACCCAACCTAACATCTCGGCGGTAATATTTGACAACATTCCTGGCGAGTTGGCCTCTACGTCTCCGTGGGGCCTTCATATACATCAAAAACATAATATAACCTAACCTAACCCAACCTAACATCTCGGCGGTAATATTTGACAACATTCCTGGCTTGTTGGCCTCTACGTCTCCGTGGGACATTCATATCCATCAATAACGTAATTTAACCTAAAATAACCTCTACGTTTCCGTGGGGCTTTCATATACATCAATAACGTAATATAACCTAACCTAACCCAAAGTAACGTCTCGGAGGTAATGTTTAACCACATTCCTGGCTTGTTGGCCTCTACGTTTGCCTGAGACTTTTATATACATCAATAACGTAATATAACCTCACCTATCCCAAACTAACATCTCGGCGGTAATATTTGACAATATTCCTGGCGAGTTGGACTCTATGTCTCAGTGGGGCCTTTATATACATCAATAACGTAATATAACCTAACATAACCCAACCTAACATCTCGGTACTAATATTTAACAACATTCCTGGCTTGTTGGCTTCTACGTCTCTGTGGTACTTTCATATCCATCAATAACGTTATTTAACCTAAAATAACCCAACGTAACATCTCGGCTGTAATATTTGACAACATTCCTGGCTTGTTGGCCTCTATGATTCCGTGGGACCTTTATATACATCAATAACGTAATATAACCTAACCTAACCCAACCTAACATCTCGGCGGTAATGTTTGACAACATTCCTGGCGAGTTGGCCTCTACGTATCCGTGAGACCTTCATATCCATCAATAACGTAACATAACCTTATATAACCCAACCTAACCTCTCGGCGCTATTATTTGACAATATTGCTTGCGAGCTGGCCTCTACGTCTCCGTGGGGCCTTCATATACATCAAAAACGTAATATAACCTAATCTAACCCAACCTAACATCTCGGCGGTAATATTTGACAACATTCCTGGCGAGTTGGCCTCTACGTCTCCGTGGGGCCTTCATATACATCAAAAACATAATATAACCTAACCTAACCCAACCTAACATCTCGGCGGTAATATTTGACAACATTCCTGGCTTGTTGGCCTCTACGTCTCCGTGGGACATTCATATCCATCAATAACGTAATTTAACCTAAAATAACCTCTACGTTTCCGTGGGGCTTTCATATACATCAATAACGTAATATAACCTAACCTAACCCAAAGTAACGTCTCGGAGGTAATGTTTAACCACATTCCTGGCTTGTTGGCCTCTACGTTTGCCTGAGACTTTTATATACATCAATAACGTAATATAACCTCACCTATCCCAAACTAACATCTCGGCGGTAATATTTGACAATATTCCTGGCGAGTTGGACTCTATGTCTCAGTGGGGCCTTTATATACATCAATAACGTAATATAACCTAACATAACCCAACCTAACATCTCGGTACTAATATTTAACAACATTCCTGGCTTGTTGGCTTCTACGTCTCTGTGGTACTTTCATATCCATCAATAACGTTATTTAACCTAAAATAACCCAACGTAACATCTCGGCTGTAATATTTGACAACATTCCTGGCTTGTTGGCCTCTATGATTCCGTGGGACCTTTATATACATCAATAACGTAATATAACCTAACCTAACCCAACCTAACATCTCGGCGGTAATGTTTGACAACATTCCTGGCGAGTTGGCCTCTACGTATCCGTGAGACCTTCATATCCATCAATAACGTAACATAACCTTATATAACCCAACCTAACCTCTCGGCGCTATTATTTGACAATATTGCTTGCGAGCTGGCCTCTACGTCTCCGTGGGGCCTTCATATACATCAAAAACGTAATATAACCTAATCTAACCCAACCTAACATCTCGGCGGTAATATTTGACAACATTCCTGGCGAGTTGGCCTCTACGTCTCCGTGGGGCCTTCATATACATCAAAAACATAATATAACCTAACCTAACCCAACCTAACATCTCGGCGGTAATATTTGACAACATTCCTGGCTTGTTGGCCTCTACGTCTCCGTGGGACATTCATATCCATCAATAACGTAATTTAACCTAAAATAACCTCTACGTTTCCGTGGGGCTTTCATATACATCAATAACGTAATATAACCTAACCTAACCCAAAGTAACGTCTCGGAGGTAATGTTTAACCACATTCCTGGCTTGTTGGCCTCTACGTTTGCCTGAGACTTTTATATACATCAATAACGTAATATAACCTCACCTATCCCAAACTAACATCTCGGCGGTAATATTTGACAATATTCCTGGCGAGTTGGACTCTATGTCTCAGTGGGGCCTTTATATACATCAATAACGTAATATAACCTAACATAACCCAACCTAACATCTCGGTACTAATATTTAACAACATTCCTGGCTTGTTGGCTTCTACGTCTCTGTGGTACTTTCATATCCATCAATAACGTTATTTAACCTAAAATAACCCAACGTAACATCTCGGCTGTAATATTTGACAACATTCCTGGCTTGTTGGCCTCTATGATTCCGTGGGACCTTTATATACATCAATAACGTAATATAACCTAACCTAACCCAACCTAACATCTCGGCGGTAATGTTTGACAACATTCCTGGCGAGTTGGCCTCTACGTATCCGTGAGACCTTCATATCCATCAATAACGTAACATAACCTTATATAACCCAACCTAACCTCTCGGCGCTATTATTTGACAATATTGCTTGCGAGCTGGCCTCTACGTCTCCGTGGGGCCTTCATATACATCAAAAACGTAATATAACCTAATCTAACCCAACCTAACATCTCGGCGGTAATATTTGACAACATTCCTGGCGAGTTGGCCTCTACGTCTCCGTGGGGCCTTCATATACATCAAAAACATAATATAACCTAACCTAACCCAACCTAACATCTCGGCGGTAATATTTGACAACATTCCTGGCTTGTTGGCCTCTACGTCTCCGTGGGACATTCATATCCATCAATAACGTAATTTAACCTAAAATAACCTCTACGTTTCCGTGGGGCTTTCATATACATCAATAACGTAATATAACCTAACCTAACCCAAAGTAACGTCTCGGAGGTAATGTTTAACCACATTCCTGGCTTGTTGGCCTCTACGTTTGCCTGAGACTTTTATATACATCAATAACGTAATATAACCTCACCTATCCCAAACTAACATCTCGGCGGTAATATTTGACAATATTCCTGGCGAGTTGGACTCTATGTCTCAGTGGGGCCTTTATATACATCAATAACGTAATATAACCTAACATAACCCAACCTAACATCTCGGTACTAATATTTAACAACATTCCTGGCTTGTTGGCTTCTACGTCTCTGTGGTACTTTCATATCCATCAATAACGTTATTTAACCTAAAATAAATCAACGTAACATCTCGGCTGTAATATTTGACAACATTCCTGGCTTGTTGGCCTCTATGATTCCGTGGGACCTTTATATACATCAATAACGTAATATAACCTAACCTAACCCAACCTAACATCTCGGCGGTAATGTTTGACAACATTCCTGGCTTGTTGGCTTCTACGTCTCCGTGAGGCCTTCATATACATCAAAAACGTAATATAACCTAACCTAACCCAACGTAACACCTCGGCTGTAATATTTGACAACATTCCTGGCTTGTTGGCCTCTACGTCTCCGTGCGATATTCATATCCATCAATAACGTAATTTAACCTAAAATAACCCAACGTAACATCTCGGCTGTAATATTTGACAACATTCCTGGCTTGTTGGCCTCTATGTTTCCGTGGGACCTTTATATACATCAATAACGTAATATAACCTAACCTAACCCAACCTAACATCTCCGCGGTAATGTTTGACAACATTCCTGGCGAGTTGGCCGCTACCTCTCCGTGAGACCTTCATATCCATCAATAACGTAATATAACCTTATATAACCCAACCTAACCTCTCGGCGCTATTATTTGACAACATTCCTGTCGAGTTGGCCTCTACGTCTCCGTGGGGCCTTCATATACATCAAAAACGTAATATAACCTAACCCAACCTAACATCTCGGCGGTAATATTTGACAACATTCCTGGCGAGTTGGCCTCTACGTCTCCGTGGGGCCTTTATATACATCAATAACGTAATATAACCTAACCTAACACAACCCAAACTCCCGGCACTAATATTTGACAACATTCCTGGCGAGTTGGCCTCTACGATTACCTGAGACCTTTATATACATCAATAACGTAATATAACCTAACCTAACCCAAAGTAACGTCTCGGAGGTAATGTGTAACCACATTCCTGGCTTGTTGGCTTCTACGTCTCCGTGAGGCCTTCATATACATCAAAAACGTAATATAACCTAACCTAACCCAACGTAACATCTCGGCTGTAATATTTGACAACATTCCTGGCGAGTTGGCCTCTACGTCTCCGTCAGGCCTTCATATCCGTCAATAACGTAATATAACCTTATATAACCCAACCTAACCTCTCGGCGCTATTATTTGACAACATTACTGGCGAGTTGGCCTCTACGTCTCCGTGGGACTTTTATATACATCAATAACGTAATATAACCTAACCTAACCCAACCTAACCTTTCGGCGCTATTATTTGACAACATTCCTGGCGAGTTGGCCTCTACGTCTCCGTGAGGCCTTCATATCCATCAATAACGTAATATAACCTTATATAACCCAACCAAACCTCTCGGCGCTATTATTTGACAACATTCCTGGCGAGTTGGCCTCTACGTCTCCGTGGGACTTTTATATACATCAATAACGTAATATAACCTAACCTAACCCAACCTAACCTTTCGGCGCTATTATTTGAGAACATACCTGGCGAGTTGGCCTCTACGTCTCCGTGGGGCCTTTATATACACCAATAACGTAATATAACCTAACCTAACACAACCCAACCTCACGGCACTAATATTTGACAACATTCCTGGCGAGTTGGCCTCTACGTTTCCGTGGGGCTTTTATATACATCAATAACGTAATATAACATAACCTAACCCAACCTAACATCTCGGCGGTAATGTTTGACAACATTCCTGGCGAGTTGGCCTCTACGTTTCCCTGAGACCTTTATATACATCAATAACGTAATATAACCTAACCTAACCCAAAGTAACGTCTCGGAGGTAATGTTTAACCACATTCCTGGCTTGTTGGCTTCTACGTCTCCGTGAGGCCTTCATATACATCAAAAACGTAATATAACCTAACCTAACCCAACGTAACATCTTGGCTGTAATATTTGACAACATTCCTGGCTTGTTGGCCTCTACGTCTCCGTGGGACATTCATATCCATCAATAACGTAATTTAACCTAAAATAACCCAACGTAACATCTCGGCTGTAATATTTGGCAACATTCCTGGCTTGTTGGCCTCTATGTTTCCGTGGGACCTTTATATACATCAATAACGTAATATAACCTAGCCTAACCCAACCTAACATCTCGGCGGTAATATTTGACAGCATTCCTGGCGAGTTGGCCTCTACGTCTCCGTGAGGCCTTCATATCCATCAATAACGTAATATAACCTTATATAACCCAACCTAACCTCTCGGCGCTATTATTTGACAATATTCCTTGCGAGTTGGCCTCTACGTCTCCGTGGGACTTTTATATACATCAATAACCTAATATAACCTAACTTAACCCAACCTAACCTTTCGGCGCTATTATTTGACAACATTCCTGGCGAGTTGGCCTCTACGTTTCCGTGGGGCTTTTATATACATCAATAACGTAATATAACCTTTTTTTTTTTTTTTTTTTTTTTTTTTTTTTTTTCGCAGGGAAATCCTCATGGATACCGTGGATTTTTTGGGAAATCCGCGGTTATGTCGGACTCTTACCGGCTAAAACCCTGCGGTGGTCTTCCTACACTTGTAGCGGGTAGCCGGGAACTCTTTCGAACGCGTCCAG
Organism: Xylocopa violacea; assembly: GCA_963969225.1. NCBI lineage: Eukaryota > Metazoa > Arthropoda > Insecta > Hymenoptera > Apidae > Xylocopa > Xylocopa violacea. The sequence goes on along the minus strand of CAXAJV010000135.1, from coordinate 3,460,604 downwards.
CATCCCGCCTCGTGTCTGAGTTCTTTGAACTCTCTGTTCATAGCTGGCGTGCGAGTTCATACTTTAGATTGGCAACGACTGCAACCACCACAGTCGTTTGCCTCTCCTCGGTCGAGCGCGTGCCGGATAGACTTGACCCAAATCCTGTCTAGCCGGCGCTCGGCTGCTCTTTCTGTTTTTTCTTATTTACTTTTTCTTTGCGCAATCTTTTCTATTACGCTTGTGTGCGAATGCATGCATTCCTCACGCGTACCTCTTTGTCGAATTTCTTGCGCCTGTCTTCAATCTTCGAAGTCGTCTTCCTCTTCTCCCGCTTGCGGCGTTTGAGATGGACGGCGACGGCGAAGCTCCGCTCCCCGGTGGGTACTTTGGAGCGACTCTCGCGCCCTGACGGACGAGAGTCCCCTACCTTGGAGTGGAACGTGGCAAACGTCTACAACGCCGACCACGTAAGGCTCGTCGAGCAGAAAGCGTGCGCTCTCTTTCGCGCTCGGCGGCTTCCTTCGCAGCCATCACTTTGTCGCAAAACAAGGTAACGGCTCGCCAGTATCTCTCCCCTTCCAGCATCTTCGGCAGGATGCTGGTCGGCGAGAGATCCCGTCCGATCTCTGCCACGAGAGCGTGGCGCAGCGTTTGCCACGCTGGACAGCGTTCCAACGTGTGCTGCGCAGAGTCGTCTCCGTCTCCGCAATGGTGACATTCAGCCGTGGCCTCTTTTCCGATCTTGCAGAGGTACTGACCGAAGCATCCATGTCCAGTCAGCACCTGCGTCACTCTGAAGGTGAGCTGCCCTCTCCTGTTTTCTACCCAGTTTTCCAAGATGGGTAGAATCGCTCCCACGATCCTGTGATTGGTCGCAGGTGCGAGTTTCTCCTTCCATTTAGAGAAAGTGAAGCGTCTCGCTTCTCTTCTAATCTCGTCCCTTGTCGGAGCAGGTGCACCTTCTTCTTCTACCTGGCGCGTTGTGCGAAGGGTTTCGTACACTATGAGGTCTTCCTGCGCCAGGTATTCCAGGGGTGCGAGACCCGCCAGCATTGTTGCCGCGTCGTAGGAAATCGTGCGATATCCTCTTATGACCCGAATGGCTATTCTTCGCCACGCGCTTCGCAGCAGCTGCAGCTTTCTGCCTCCTTTGTTAAGCGCGTCGCTCCATACCGGGGCTCCGTAAAGCGCAATGCTTTTTATCACCCCAGCATAGACTTTCCTTACTTTCTCGTCCGGTCCGTGCAGATTCGGCATGATGCGGCTTAGATAATTTGCCGCAGCATCCAGTCGAACGGCCTGACGAGCGAAGTGGAGACCAAAGTTCCATTTATCGTCGAGGAGCAGTCCGAGATACTTCATCTCGCTCCCCACTGTAACTTTGGATGGTCCAATGTTGACCACTTCGTTTCCTCCTCGCGGGTCTCTTCTTCGTCCCTTGAAGCACAGGATTTCAGATTTCTCTGGTGCCATCTGGAGCCCCATCTTCTTGATCGTATTAGCCACGACCGCAACTGCCACTTCGGCCCGGCAGATTGCGCGTTGCCGACACGTGTCGACTGCCAACACCATCGTGTCATCCGCGTAGCACGTGAGATGCACGCCGGACGGCATTGGCAGCTTCAGGACCGCGTCGTACCCGAGATTCCAGAGAAGCGGTCCGAGGACCGATCCCTGGGGAACGCCGCGATCAATCTTCTTTTTCTCGATTCCATGCCGGCTATCGTAGAGAACCGCGCGGTCGCTCAGGTAATTTTCCACGACCCTTCGCAGGTATCGCGGAAACCCGTGCTTTTCAAGCGCTCTACGAATCGTACTCCATTCGAGGGAGTTGAACGCATTCTTAATATCTAAAGATATCGCGATTACGACTCCCCCGGCGGCGATCGCGTTTTCGGCGAAACTTTTCACTTGTCGAATCGCGTCAATCGTCGATCGTCCTTCTCGGAAGCCGAATTGGTTCTCGGCTAAATTCGGCCCGGTTCGCGACAGGTGCTCGATGAGGCGGTTGTGGATTATCCTTTCAAATAATTTTCCGACCTCGTCGAGCAAAACTATCGGCCTGTACGCTGCCGGTAAATCCTCCGATTTTCCCGGCTTTCGGAGCAATACTAATCTGCCGGTTTTCCATCTTGCTGGAAACGTACCCGTCTTCAAGCATGCTGTAAATAACTTCCGCAATCTTGAATTCAGGACACTGAGTGCCATCGACCAGGCACGGCCGGGAATTCCGTCCGGTCCGGGCGCGGTGTTCTTCTTTGTCATGCGCTTTATGGCGCGAGCCATTTCCTCCTCGGTGACGTCGTTGTCCAGCGACCAGATGATCGGGTCGATGTGTGCTGAAATTTGCGAGTTGCTCGCCGACGTAGCCTCTTCCGGTGGGAAGAGCGTGTCGACAACTCGCTTCAAGAACGGCGTCTCCATCGTCTCCGTTAACGGGGGCGCCCACGGTCGTAATTTATTCATTACTATCTTGTACGGCCGCCCCCACGGATCCTCGCGCAGTGTTTCCAGCAGCCCGTCCCATGCTCGTGCCTTTGATGTCTTTATGGCCGCCTGCAGCTCTATTTTCTTCTCCTTGTAAACTTCATAGAGCTGCGCTTTCCTCACCGAATCGGGATTCCTCCGTTTCCGGTATCTCGTATATTGTCTCCGTGCGTTTGTGCTCTCCGCACGGAGAAGAGCGATCTCGTTCCTCCACCAATATACGGGTTTACGAGTGGGGTTCGACCTTATTTTCGGCATGCTTGCGTTGCACACCGATGTCAACGTCCTCGTAAACCATTCTGCTTCTCGCTCGACTACGGCCACTTCGGTCGGTTCGCTCGGCCAGGTAGCGGCGAGGGTTGCCGCCATAAACATATCTTCGTCGATTTTTCGCAACGACCATCTATTTTGCTTCTGGTCCGCTGCCCTTCTTCCTTGTACCGTGGATATGTCGATCCTTATATATAAGTGATCAGATAAAGTTTCGATCGGATCCACTTTCCAGCTCGTGACTCTTCGAGATGCTGCGTCGTTCGCGAACGAGAGGTCGACCTTGCTCTCGCCCTGTGGACGCACGCACGTACTGGCAGATCCTTGATTCAACAGTCTGAGATTCGCGGATGCTGCCCAGTCCATCGTCGAGTGTCCACGCTGAGTCGTTCTGGAAGAGCGCCACATAGTCGCGTGCGCGTTGAAATCTCCCAGTACGAATGTCGGTTGCGAGGCGTGATTTCGCACTACACCCTCCACTTCGTCCAGGAGCTGATCGAAATCTTGCAACGACCAACTCGGCGGCGCGTATATTCCAATGACGACGCAATCCGACCACGATACTGCGACGTAACCACGCCCTTGCGCGATGGCTGTGATCGGTCGGATGCGTGTCGGCGTCGCCTGAATTATTGCAACCGTCTTCTCCCTGTTTGCTATCCATGACGGCTTGTCGTGGATTAAATACGGCTCCGCGGCAACCACTAATTCAACCACGCCGCTTTGCAGGCTTTCGAGCATAAGATCTTGTGCTCTCGCGGCGTGATTTAAATTAGTTTGCAGGATCTGGCATTTCATATTGAAAGTTACGCCAGATCCATCGCCTCCTCGCGGCTGGTGCTCGCCTTCAGAGTTTCGCGCTCCTTCTCCTCTTCGTGGTTGTGTTTGGCTGCTGCTGCAGCTTTTTCCTTCTTTTCCTCAGGTTTCTTATCCTTACCTGAGGATTTAGCGCTCGATTGAGTAGCGTTCTTCTGTCCTTTTTTTGCCGGCGGCGGGACAGTGCAGGCTTTGCTACCTGCTCTGTGTCCATGCGGGCGGTTTGCCGACTTGCATACCGGGCACGTCGGTGCCTTCTCATTGCATTCCGCAGCGCGGTGTCCCTTCTCACCGCACCGGTAACACGCCTCCGTTCGGTCCACGGTCGCGGAGCATTTCGCGATTACGTGCCCGATTTCCCAACATTTGAAGCAGGTAAGTTGTCGTGCTTCGATGGGTTCAACGCGGACGGACGTCCATCCGACCTTTACTTTACCGTTTTCGGTAACCTTCTTTGCGGCGGCGACCGGGCATTGCATAAGCATCGTGCCCATGCCGTTATACGCCGTCCTCCTGGGACCGGTTTTTATCTCGTCGGCGGTGCAGCCGCCTTGTGCGGCGACTGCTTCGACGACCTCACCGACCGTGATCGAGTCTTCCATCCTGAAGACCCTCAGGGCCGCTCTCTTGCAGGGGCGCGTGATTTTTACACCCCTCGTGATCGCGAATAGCCCGGTTAACTTGTTGGCGAGCGCGTTCGCCTTCTCTTCTTTACCTTCGCCGCTTATTTCGAGAATAAGCGCTCCGGTCAGCGCTTTCCTGGGTTTGACCTCACCGATTCCCAGGTCCGACAGTTTGATCTTCTGCCGCGCCGTTGTCATAAGCTCGGCGTATGTCGATTTACTGCCCTCCTCTATAGTGATTACGACAGCGGCCGTGCTCGGGGTTTTCATCACTATCGGCTTTTCTTTTGGCATCGACTTCGCAGCTGCTACCTTCTTGCCTGCCCTCACGGTCTTGTTTACGGTGGCCGTCGTCTCCTTTTTCGACTTTCTGCCGAGGACTTTCGTCCACGGCGTCTCCGTCTCCTTCTTGTTCTGCGGAGCAGGTGCGCTCGCTGCTGGACACTTCCCTTCGCTCTCCTTCCGAACCTGCTCCTTTTGAATCTGTTCCATCCTCTTCTGGATGGGTGATTTCTTTGTTTCCGCTTTCGCGGATTTTTTCACCGGTGGAAGGGGCATTGCCTCTCTCTTCCCAGCGGACTTCTCCTTCTTTATGATTGCGGCGCTTGTTCCCTCTTTCGCGGGTTCTTCGCGTCGCGCAACATTTCGTGCCTCCGACCGCGGACGATCCTCCTTCGGAGCGAAGCGCTTCTCCGCCTTCTCCCAAAATTGTGTAAGCCGTTCGTTGACAACGGCCCCAATCTGCTCCATTAGCAGTACGAGACCGGTGTCGGGGATGCTGGCTTCCTCCTGCTTCGTAGTCAGCGATTGCCGTCGTGTTCTTTTATCACTACGCTCGGCGATCTCCATGCTTTTGATCGCCGGCGATAATTGGCTGTTTGCCGTATTTTCGAGGGCGGTCAGCCTCTCCTTGAGAAGGGCATTCTCCTTCTCCAGTTTTTCAGCCTTAGCTTTAATAAGGCTGAATTCCTGATCTCCTGCTGTTCCGGCGATGGCGCGGCTGGCGCGTTGTTCAGCTTCCGTAGTCGCCGCTCGCAGGATTCGAACGCTGACGCGCATCGACCGTTTAATTGTGCCTTTCAGCTGCGACGACTTCGCAGCGGCATATTCAATTTTGGCCGCCGATTCCAGAGCCCAGGCTGCCAGATCCTCTATCGGCATTTTCCTGGCCTCTTCGTCAAAAACTTCCTGGTCCGGAATAGGATTTGACGTCCTTGATGGTGGCGGCGGCATGCAATCACCGTAGAGGAGCTCTCGCTCTAGAGCGTCCTCTGCATCCTTCTCGGCAGCTTTATCGGCTAGCAGTTTGGCTTCCGCCAATTTTATGTATTCCTCCGTTGTGGGGGGGCGTCCCTTCTTCTTCAGATGCTTCGTTGACTCGGACGGCGTCGTCGAGAGCAACGAAGCGAGTGACGTGTCCGAATCGTATTCGGACGTCTCCGCCTTTGACCTCTTCACGCTCCTGCGCGTGCGTGGAATTCTCCTCTCTGGTTCCCGCAGCATCCTGCCTTCCGTCCTCTCCGACTTGCTGCTGCCGCCGGTTCTGCAACTGATAAGGCCACTCGGGCCGGCCCCCTCTCCCCCACTCGCCACGGTCGCGTAATCGCGCGTCGCCATGCTTGGTTACCCAAGCAGGGCTTCGCACGATAATTAATTTGCCGACGAGTCGGTCGCGCAAACGCTATTCTCCTCCGTGGAGAAAATCACACCGCGCACCTCACTTGCTCCGCCGTGTGGGAACGTTCGCACTTCCCACGTTCAGCGCAGACCGGTTGTCTGTCTCTGTCCCGCACACAGTTCAACCGTCACTCTCTCTTTGTCTCTCTATTCGTCCTCTCACTCGCTCTTGCGTTCGCTTCGATTTCCGCGAACAGTTCACGGAGCGACGCCAGAGTTCAAGATTCGCGCTTTAAGAGTCTCTAGCACTTACCTTTTTTGTCTTCTTTGTCGCAATCTCCTGGAATAATCCGAGATTGATTACGGCTGGTAGCCTCTTTCTCGCCGAGTTCCCGCGTCGCACTTTTACACCGTTTTTTGCACTAATGTTATCGAAAATCAGTGTTTCTACAATCGTGCTTAACGACCGGAAGCGCTGAAAGTGCGGGAACACGTCGAAAAGGCCGGGAGAAGCCCTTGTTTCGCGACTGCCGTCTCGACGCGGCGTACGTGCCACGCCTGACTGTCAAGATGGCGGCGGCGACGCCTCGTTTTCTCCCGATGCTTTTCCACGTATTATCGCACCTTTTTCTCCAGTGCCCGCAACCACGGGAGCCACCTCACAGTCACTTTTGCCGCAAAGAGCACTTTAAGTTCGCAAACAAGCAGCAATCGCCGGAAAGAACGCCCTAATCGCGGTGGAACGCGTACGTGCCACGGCTGCGCGGCAATATGGCGGCGGTGACGCCCTGTTCCTTTCCGCCGATTTCCACTTGTTTTCGCACACTTTTGGCACTTTCCACTGCACAAACTGCGCACTGGTTGTGCCGCACGTGACACTGACTCTCAGGGAAGTGATCCAGACCACTTTCCAACTCCTTTTCTGCCGAAAACGCCGAATCAATTATCGACGCCACGTCACCGAAAGCGAACAAAGGACACGCAGAGCGTATATTCCTTTCTATCGCGTTATTCTTGCTACTAGCTTCTAGTTCTTACACTAGAAGTTTTCACAATCCTCCTCGGAAGGATATAAACCGAAGTATATATCCTTTATCGCCTAAAAAGTCGCGTCGTACAACTCAGGTAGCGGAGCGCACCGAAACACGTCCGCTCTCTACGGCTGCTCGAACGAGACTCAACGTAATATAACCTAACCTAACCCAAAGTAACGACTCGGAGGTAATGTTTAACCACATTCCTGGCTTGTTGGCCTCTACGTTTCCCTGAGAACTTTATATACATCAATAACGTAATATAACCTAACCTAACCCAACCTAACATCTCGGTACTAATATTTAACAATATTCCTGGCTTGTTGGCTTATACGTCTCCGTGGGACTTTCATATCCATCAATAACGTAATTTAACCTAAAATAACCCAACTTAACATCTCGGATGTAATATTTGACAACATTCCTGGCTTGTTGGCCTCTATGATTCCGTGGGACCTTTATATACATCAATAACGTAATATAACCTAACCTAACCCAACCTAACCTCTCGGCGCTATTATTTGACAACATTCCTGTCGAGTTGGCCTCTACGTCTCCGTGGGGCCTTCATATACATCAAAAACGTAATATAACCTAACCTAACCCAACCTAACATCTCGGCGGTAATATTTGACAACATTCGTGGCGAGTTGGCCTCTACGTCTCCGTGGGGCCTTTATATACATCAATCTCGTAATATAACCTAACCTAACACTACCCAACCTCTCGGCACTAATATTTGACAACATTCCTGGCGAGTTGGCCTCTACGTCTCCGTGGGACTTTTATATACATCAATAACCTAATATAACCTAACTTAACCCAAGCTAACCTTTCGGCGCTATTATTTGACAACATTCCTGGCGAGTTGGCCTCTACGTTTCCGTGGGACTTTCATATCCATCAATAACGTAATTTAACCTAAAATAACCCAACTTAACATCTCGGCTGTAATATTTGACAACATTCCTGGCTTGTTGGCCTCTATGATTCCGTGGAGCCTTTATATACATCAATCTCGTAATATAACCTAACCTAACACTACCCAACCTCTCGGCGCTATTATTTGACAATATTCCTTGCGAGCTGGCCTCTACGTCTCCGTGGGAGTTTTATGTACACCAATAACGTAATATAACCTAACCTAACACAACGCAACCTCTCGGCACTAATATTTGACAATATTCCTGGCGAGTTGGCCTCTTCGTTTCCGTGGGGCTTTTACATACATCAATAACGTAATATAACCTAACCTAACCCAACCTAAACTTTCGGCGCTATTATTTGCCAAATTCCTGGCGAGTCGGCCTCTACGTCTCCGTGGGACTTTCATATCCATCAATAACGTAATTTAACCTAAAATAACCCAACTTAACATCTCGGCTGTAATATTTGACAACATTCCTGGCTTGTTGCGCTCTATGATTCCGTGGGACCTTTATATACATCAATAACGTAATATAACCTAACCTAACCCAACCTAACCTCTCGGCGCTATTATTTGACAACATTCCTGGCGAGTTGCCCTCTACGTCACCGTGGGACTTTTATATACATCAATAACCTAATATAACCTAACTTAACCCAACCTAACCTTTCGGCGCTATTATTTGACAACATTCCTGGCGAGTTGGCCTCTACGTCTCCGTGGGGCCTTTATATACATCAATTTCGTAATATAACCTAACCTAACACTACCCAACCTCTCGGCACTGATATTTGACAACATTACTGGCGAGTTGGCCTCTACGTTTCCCTGAGAGCTTTATGTACATCAATAACGTAATATAACCTAACCTAACCCAAAGTAACGTCTCGGAGGTAATGTTTAACCACATTCCTGGCTTGTTGGCCTCTACGTTTCCCTGAGAACTTTATATACATCAATAACGTAATATAACCTAACATAACCCAACCTAACATCTCGGTACTAATATTTAACAACATTCCTGGCTTGTTGGCTTCTACGTCTCCGTGGGACTTTCATATCCATCAATAACGTAATTTAACCTAAAATAATCCAACTTAACATCTCGGCTGTAATATTTGACAACATTCCTGGCTTGTTGGCCTCTATGATTCCGTGGGACCTTTATATACATCAATAACGTAATATAACCTAACCTAACCCAACCTAACCTCTCGGCGCTATTATTTGACAACATTCCTGTCGAGTTGGCCTCTACGTCTCCGTGGGGCCTTCATATACATCAAAAACGTAATATAACCTAACCTAACCCAACCTAACATCTCGGCGGTAATATTTGACAACATTCGTGGCGAGTTGGCCTCTACGTCTCCGTGGGGCCTTTATATACATCAATCTCGTAATATAACCTAACCTAACACTACCCAACGTCTCGGCACTAATATTTGACAACATTCCTGGCGAGTTGGCCTCTACGTCTCCGTGGGACTTTTATATACATCAATAACCTAATATAACCTAACTTAACCCAACCTAACCTTTCGGCGCTATTATTTGACAACATTCCTGGCGAGTTGGCCTCTACGTTTCCGTGGGGCTTTTATATACATCAATAACGTAATATAACCTAACCTAACCCAAAGTAACGTCTCGGAGGTAATGTTTAACCACATTCCTGGCTTGTTGGCCTCTACGTTTCCCTGAGAACTTTATATACATCAATAACGTAATATAACCTAACCTAACCCAACCTAACATCTCGGTACTAATATTTAACAACATTCCTGGCTTGTTGGCTTCTACGTCTCCGTGGGACTTTCATATCCATCAATAACGTAATTTAACCTAAAATAACCCAACTTAACATCTCGGCTGTAATATTTGACAACATTCCTGGCTTGTTGGCCTCTATGATTCCGTGGGACCTTTATATACATCAATAACGTAATATAACCTAACCTAACCCAACCTAACCTCTCGGCGCTATTATTTGACAACATTCCTGTCGAGTTGGCCTCTACGTCTCCGTGGGGCCTTCATATACATCAAAAACGTAATATAACGTAACCTAACCCAACCTAACATCTCGGCGGTAATATTTGACAACATTCGTGGCGAGTTGGCCTCTACGTCTCCGTGGGGCCTTTATATACATCAATCTCGTAATATAACCTAACCTAACACTACCCAACCTCTCGGCACTAATATTTGACAACATTCCTGGCGAGTTGGCCTCTACGTTTCCGTGGGGCTTTTATATACATCAATAACGTAATATAACCTAACCTAACCCAAAGTAACGTCTCGGAGGTAATGTTTAACCACATTCCTGGCTTGTTGGCCTCTACGTTTCCCTGAGAACTTTATATACATCAATAACGTAATATAACCTAACCTGACCGAACCTAACATCTCGGTACTAATATTTAACAACATTCCTGGCTTGTTGGCTTCTACGTCTCCGTGGGACTTTCATATCCATCAATAACGTAATTTAACCTAAAATAACCCAACTTAACATCTCGGCTGTAATATTTGACAACATTCCTGGCTTGTTGGCCTCTATGATTCCGTGGGACCTTTATATACATCAATAACGTAATATAACCTAACCTAACCCAACCTAACCTCTCGGCGCTATTATTTGACAACATTCCTGGCGAGTTGCCCTCTACGTCACCCTGGGACTTTTATATACATCAATAACCTAATATAACCTAACTTAACCCAACCTAACCTTTCGGCGCTATTATTTGACAACATTCCTGGCGAGTTGGCCTCTACGTCTCCGTGGGGCCTTTATATACATCAATAACGTAATATAACCTAACCTAACACAACCCAACCTCTCGGCACTAATATTTCACAACATTCCTGGCGAGTTGGCCTCTACGTTTCCGTGGGGCTTTTATATACATCAATAACGTAATATAACCTAACCTAACCCAAAGTAACGTCTCGGAGGTAATGTTTAACCACATTCCTGGCTTGTTGGCCTCTACATTTCCCTGAGAACTTTATATACATCAATAACGTAATATAACCTAACCTGACCCAACCTAACATCTCGGTACTAATATTTAACAACATTCCTGGCTTGTTGGCTTCTACGTCTCCGTGGGACTTTCATATCCATCAATAACGTAATTTAACCTAAAATAACCCAACTTAACATCTCGGCTGTAATATTTGACAACATTCCTGGCTTGTTGGCCTCTATGATTCCGTGGGACCTTTATATACATCAATAACGTAATATAACCTAACCTAACCCAACCTAACATCTCGGCGCTATTATTTGACAACATTCCTGTCGAGTTGGCCTCTACGTCTCCGTGGGGCCTTCATATACATCAAAAACGTAATATAACCTAACCTAACCCAACCTAACATCTCGGCGGTAATATTTGACAACATTCGTGGCGAGTTGGCCTCTACGTCTCCGTGGGGCCTTTATATACATCAATAACGTAATATAACCTAACCTAACACAACGCAACCTCTCGGCACTAATATTTGACAATATTCCTGGCGAGTTGGCCTCTTCGTTTCCGTGGGGCTTTTACATACATCAATAACGTAATATAACCTAACCTAACCCAACCTAAACTTTCGGCGCTATTATTTGCCAAATTCCTGGCGAGTCGGCCTCTACGTCTCCGTGGGACTTTCATATCCATCAATAACGTAATTTAACCTAAAATAACCCAACTTAACATCTCGGCTGTAATATTTGACAACATTCCTGGCTTGTTGCGCTCTATGATTCCGTGGGACCTTTATATACATCAATAACGTAATATAACCTAACCTAACCCAACCTAAACTCTCGGCGCTATTATTTGACAACATTCCTGGCGAGTTGCCCTCTACGTCACCGTGGGACTTTTATATACATCAATAACCTAATATAACCTAACTTAACCCAACCTAACCTTTCGGCGCTATTATTTGACAACATTCCTGGCGAGTTGGCCTCTACGTCTCCGTGGGGCCTTTATATACATCAATTTCGTAATATAACCTAACCTAACACTACCCAACCTCTCGGCACTGATATTTGACAACATTACTGGCGAGTTGGCCTCTACCTTTCCGTGGGGCTTTTATATACATCAATAGCGTAATATAACTTAACCTAACACAACCTAACATCTCGGTACTAATATTTGACAACATTCCTGGCGAGTTGGCCTCTACGTTTCCGTGGGGCTTTTACATACATCAATAACGTAATATAACCTAACCTAACCCAAAGTAACGTCTCGGAGGTAATGTTTAACCACATTCCTGGCTTGTTGGCCTCTACGTTTCCTGAGACCTTTATATACATCAATAACGTATTATAACCTAACCTAACCCAACCTAACATCTCGGCGGTAATATTTGACAACATTCCTGGCGAGTTGGCCTCTACGTCTCCGTGAGGCCTTCATATCCATCAATAACGTAATATAACCTTATATAACCCAACCAAACCTCTCGGCGCTATTATTTGACAACATTCCTGGCGAGTTGGCCTCTACGTCTCCGTGGGACTTTTATATACATCAATAACGTAATATAACCTAACCTATCCCAACCTAACCTTTCGGCGCTATTATTTGAGAACATTCCTGGCGAGTTGGCCTCTACGTCTCCGTGGGGCCTTTATATACACCAATAACGTAATATAACCTAACCTAACACAACACAACCTCACGGCACTAATATTTGACAACATTCCTGGCGAGTTGGCCTCTACGTTTCCGTGGGGCTTTTATATACATCAATAACGTAATATAACATAACCTAACCCAACCTAACATCTCGGCGGTAATGTTTGACAACATTCCTGGCGAGTTGGCCTCTACGTTTCCCTGAGACCTTTATGTACATCAATAACGTAATATAACCTAACCTAACCCAAAGTAACGGCTCGGAGGTAATGTTTAACCACATTCCTGGCTTGTTGGCTTCTACGTCTCCGTGAGGCCTTCATATACATCAAAAACGTAATATAACCTAACCTAACCCAACGTAACATCTTGGTTGTAATATTTGACAACATTCCTGGCTTGTTGGCCTCTACGTCTCCGTGGGACATTCATATCCATCAATAACGTAATTTAACCTAAAATAACCCAACGTAACATCTCGGCTGTAATATTTGGCAACATTCCTGGCTTGTTGGCCTCTATGTTTCCGTGGGACCTTTATATACATCAATAACGTAATATAACCTAGCCTAAACCAACCTAACATCTCGGCGGTAATATTTGACAACATTCCTGGCGAGTTGGCCTCTACGTCTCCGTGGGACTTTTATATACATCAATAACGTAATATAACCTAACCTATCCCAACCTAACCTTTCGGCGCTATTATTTGACAATATTCCTTGCGAGTTGGCCTCTACGTCTCCGTGGGACTTTTATATACATCAATAACCTAATATAACCTACCTTAACCCAACCTAACCTTTCGGCGCTATTATTTGACAACATTCCTGGCGAGTTGGCCTCTACGTTTCCGTGGGGCTTTTATATACATCAATAACGTAATATAACCTAACCTAACCCAAAGTAACGTCTCGGAGGTAATGTTTAACCACATTCCTGGCTTGTTGGCCTCTACGTTTCCCTGAGAACTTTATATACATCAATAACGTAATATAACCTAACCTAACCCAACCTAACATCTCGGTACTAATATTTAACAACATTCCTGGCTTGTTGGCTTCTACGTCTCCGTGGGACTTTCATATCCATCAATAACGTAATTTAACCTAAAATAACCCAACTTAACATCTCGGCTGTAATATTTGACAACATTCCTGGCTTGTTGGCCTCTATGATTCCGTGGGACCTTTATATACATCAATAACGTAATATAACCTAACCTAACCCAACCTAACCTCTGGCGCTATTACTTGACAACATTCCTGTCGAGTTGGCCTCTACGTCTCCGTGGGGCCTTCATCTACATCAAAAACGTAATATAACGTAACCTAACCCAACCTAACATCTCGGCGGTAATATTTGACAACATTCGTGGCGAGTTGGCCTCTACGTCTCCGTGGGGCCTTTATATACATCAATCTCGTAGTATAACCTAACCTAACACTACCCAACCTCTCGGCACTAATATTTGACAACATTCCTGGCGAGTTGGCCTCTACGTCTCCGTGGGACTTTTATATACATCAATAACCTAATATAACCTAACGTAACACAACGCAACCTCTCGGCACTAATATTTGACAATATTCCTGGCGAGTTGGCCTCTTCGTTTCCGTGGGGCTTTTACATACATCAATAACGTAATATAACATAACCTAACCCAACCTAAACTTTCGGCGCTATTATTTGCCAAATTCCTGGCGAGTTGGCCTCTACGTCTCCGTGAGACCTTCATATCCTTCAATAACGTAATATAACCTTATATAACCCAACCTAACCTCTCGGCGCTATTATTTGACAACATTCCTGGCGAGTTGGCCTCTACGTCTCCGTGGGACTTTTATATACATCAATAACGTAATATAACCTAATCTATCCCAACCTAAACTTTCGGCGCTATTATTTGAGAACATTCCTGGCGAGTTGGCCTCTACGTCTCCGTGGGGCCTTTATATACACCAATAACGTAATATAACCTAACCTAACACAACCCAACCTCACGGCACTAATATTTGACAACATTCCTGGCGAGTTGGCCTCTACGTTTCCGTGGGGCTTTTATATACATCAATAACGTAATATAACATAACCTAACCCAACCTAACATCTCGGCGGTAATGTTTGACAACATTCCTGGCGAGTTGGCCTCTACGTTTCCCTGAGACCTTTATATACATCAATAACGTAATATAACCTAACCTAACCCAAAGTAACGTCTCGGAGGTAATGTTTAACCACATTCCTGGCTTGTTGGCTTCTACGTCTCCGTCAGGCCTTCATATACATCAAAAACGTAATATAACCTAACCTAACCCAACGTAACATCTTGGCTGTAATATTTGACAACATTCCTGGCTTGTTGGCCTCTACGTCTCCGTGGGACATTCATATCCATCAATAACGTAATTTAACCTAAAATAACCCAACGTAACATCTCGGCTGTAATATTTGGCAACATTCCTGGCTTGTTGGCCTCTATGTTTCCGTGGGACCTTTATATACATCAATAACGTAATATAACCTAGCCTAACACAACCTAACATCTCGGCGGTAATATTTGACAACATTCCTGGCGAGTTGGCCTCTACGTCTCCGTGAGGCCTTCATATCCATCAATAACGTAATATAACCTTATATAACCCAACCTAACCTCTCGGCGCTATTATTTGACAATATTCCTTGCGAGTTGGCCTCTACGTCTCCGTGGGACTTTTATATACATCAATAACCTAATATAACCTAACTTAACCCAACCTAACCTTTCGGCGCTATTATTTGACAACATTCCTGGCGAGTTGGCCTCTACGTTTCCGTGGGGCTTTTATATACATCAATAACGTAATATAACCTAACCTGACCCAAAGTAACGTCTCGGAGGTAATGTTTAACCACATTCCTGGCTTGTTGGTCTCTACGTTTCCCTGAGAACTTTATATACATCAATAACGTAATATAACCTAACCTAACCCAACCTAACATCTCGGTACTAATATTTAACAACATTCCTGGCTTGTTGGCTTCTACGTCTCCGTGGGACTTTCATATCCATCAATAACGTAATTTAACCTAAAATAACCCAACTTAACACCTCGGCTGTAATATTTGACAACATTCCTGGCTTGTTGGCCTCTATGATTCCGTGGGACCTTTATATACATCAATAACGTAATATAACCTAACCTAACCCAACCTAACCTCTCGGCGCTATTATTTGACAACATTCCTGTCGAGTTGGCCTCTACGTCTCCGTGGGGCCTTCATATACATCAAAAACGTAATATAACCTAACCTATCCCAACCTAACATCTCGGCGGTAATATTTGACAACATTCGCGGCGAGTTGGCCTCTACGTCTCCGTCGGGCCTTTATATACATCAATCTCGTAATATAACCTAACCTAACACTACCCAACCTCTCGGCACTAATATTTGACAACATTCCTGGCGAGTTGGCCTCTACGTCTCCGTGAGGCCTTCATATCCATCAATAACGTAATATAACCTTATATAACCCAACCTAACCTCTCGGCGCTATTATTTGACAATATTCCTTGCGAGCTGGCCTCTACGTCTCCGTGGGAGTTTTATATACACAAATAACGTAATATAACCTAACCTAACACAACGCAACCTCTCGGCACTAATATTTGACAATATTCCTGGCGAGTTGGCCTCTTCGTTTCCGTGGGGCTTTTACATACATCAATAACGTAATATAACCTAACCTAACCCAACCTAAACTTTCGGCGCTATTATTTGCCAAATTCCTGGCGAGTCGGCCTCTACGTCTCCGTGAGACCTTCATATCCATCAATAACGTAATATAACATTATATAACCCAACCTAACCTCTCGGCGCTATTATTTGACAACATTCCTGGCGAGTTGGCTTCTACGTCTCCGTGGGACTTTTATATACATCAATAACCTAATATAACCTAACTTAACCCAACCTAACCTTTCGGCGCTATTATTTGACAACATTCCTGGCGAGTTGGCCTCTACGTCTCCGTGAGGCCTTCATATCCATCAATAACGTAATATAACCTTATATAACCCAACCTAACCTCTCGGAGCTATTATTTGACAATATTCCTTGCGAGCTGGCCTCTACGTCTCCGTGGGAGTTTTATATACACCAATAACGTAATATAACCTATACCTAACACAACGCAACCTCTCGGCACTAATATTTGACAATATTCCTGGCGAGTTGGCCTCTTCGTTTCCGTGGGGCTTTTACATACATCAATAACGTAATATAACCTAACCTAACCCAACCTAAACTTTCGGCGCTATTATTTGCCAAATTCCTGGCGAGTCGGCCTCTACGTCTCCGTGAGACCTTCATATCCATCAATAACGTAATATAACCTTATATAACCCAACCTAACCTCTCGGCGCTATTATTTGACAACATTCCTGGCGAGTTGGCTTCTACGTCTCCGTGGGACTTTTATATACATCAATAACCTAATATAACCTAACTTAACCCAACCTAACCTTTCGGCGCTATTATTTGACAACATTCCTGGCGAGTTGCCCTCTACGTCACCGTGGGACTTTTATATACATCAATAACCTAATATAACCTAACTTAACCCAACCTAACCTTTCGGCGCTATTATTTGACAACATTCCTGGCGAGTTGGCCTCTACGTCTCCGTGGGGCTTTATATACATCAATTTCGTAATATAACCTAACCTAACACTACCCAACCTCTCGGCACTGATATTTGACAACATTCCTGGCGAGTTGGCCTCTACGTTTCCGTGGGGCTTTTATATACATCAATAGCGTAATATAACTTAACCTAACACAACCTAACATCTCGGTCCTAATATCTGACAACATTCCTGGCGAGTTGGCCTCTACGTTTCCGTGGGGCTTTTACATACATCAATAACGTAATATAACCTAACCTAACCCAAAGTAACGTCTCGGAGGTAATGTTTAACCACATTCCTGGCTTGTTGGCCTCTACGCTTCCTGAAACCTTTAGATACATCAATAACGTATTATAACCTAACCTAACCCAACCTAACATCTCGGCGGTAATATTTGACAACATTCCTGGCGAGTTGGCCTCTACGTCTCCGTGAGGCCTTCATATCCATCAATAACGTAATATAACCTTATATAACCCAACCAAACCTCTCGGCGCTATTATTTGACAACATTCCTGGCGAGTTGGCCTCTACGTCTCCGCGGGACTTTTATATACATCAATAACCTAATATAACCTAACCTAACCCAACCTAACTTTTCGGCGCTATTATTTGAGAACATTCCTGGCGAGTTGGCCTCTACGTCTCCGTGGGGCCTTTATATACACCAATAACGTAATATAACCTAACGTAACACAACCCAACCTCACGGCACTAATATTTGACAACATTCCTGGCGAGTTGGCCTCTACGTTTCCGTGGGGCTTTTATATACATCAATAACGTAATATAACATAACCTAACCCAACCTAACATCTCGGCGGTAATGTTTGACAACATTCCTGGCGAGTTGGCCTCTACGTTTCCCTGAGACCTTTATATACATCAATAACGTAATATAACCTAACCTAACCCAAAGTAACGTCTCGGAGGTAATGTTTAACCACATTCCTAGCTTGTTGGCTTCTACGTCTCCGTGAGGCCTTCATATACATCAAAAACGTAATATAACCTAACCTAACCCAACGTAACATCTCGGCTGTAATATTTGACAACATTCCTGGCTTGTTGGCCTCTACGTCTCCGTGGGACATTCATATCCATCAATAACGTAATTTAACCTAAAATAACCCAACGTAACATCTCGGCTGTAATATTTGGCAACATTCCTGGCATGTTGGCCTCTATGTTTCCGTGGGACCTTTATATACATCAATAACGTAATATAACCTAGCCTAACCCAACCTAACATCTCGGCGGTAATATTTGACAACATTCCTGGCGAGTTGGCCTCTACGTCTCCGTGAGGCCTTCATATCCATTAATAACGTAATATAACCTTATATAACCCAACCTAACCTCTCGGCGCTATTATTTGACAATATTCCTTGCGAGCTGGCCTCTACGTCTCCGTGGGAGTTTTATATACACCAATAACGTAATATAACCTAACTTAACCCAACCTAACCTTTCGGCGCTATTATTTGACAACATTCCTGGCGAGTTGGCCTCTACGTCTCCGTGGGGCTTTATATACATCAATTTCGTAATATAACCTAACCTAACACTACCCAACCTCTCGGCACTGATATTTGACAACATTCCTGGCGAGTTGGCCTCTACGTTTCCGTGGGGCTTTTATATACATCAATAGCGTAATATAACTTAACCTAACACAACCTAACATCTCGGTCCTAATATCTGACAACATTCCTGGCGAGTTGGCCTCTACGTTTCCGTGGGGCTTTTACATACATCAATAACGTAATATAACCTAACCTAACCCAAAGTAACGTCTCGGAGGTAATGTTTAACCACATTCCTGGCTTGTTGGCCTCTACGCTTCCTGAGACCTTTAGATACATCAATAACGTATTATAACCTAACCTAACCCAACCTAACATCTCGGCGGTAATATTTGACAACATTCCTGGCGAGTTGGCCTCTACGTCTCCGTGAGGCCTTCATATCCATCAATAACGTAATATAACCTTATATAACCCAACCAAACCTCTCGGCGCTATTATTTGACAACATTCCTGGCGAGTTGGCCTCTACGTCTCCGCGGGACTTTTATATACATCAATAACCTAATATAACCTAACCTAACCCAACCTAACTTTTCGGCGCTATTATTTGAGAACATTCCTGGCGAGTTGGCCTCTACGTCTCCGTGGGGCCTTTATATACACCAATAACGTAATATAACCTAACGTAACACAACCCAACCTCACGGCACTAATATTTGACAACATTCCTGGCGAGTTGGCCTCTACGTTTCCGTGGGGCTTTTATATACATCAATAACGTAATATAACATAACCTAACCCAACCTAACATCTCGGCGGTAATGTTTGACAACATTCCTGGCGAGTTGGCCTCTACGTTTCCCTGAGACCTTTATATACATCAATAACGTAATATAACCTAACCTAACCCAAAGTAACGTCTCGGAGGTAATGTTTAACCACATTCCTAGCTTGTTGGCTTCTACGTCTCCGTGAGGCCTTCATATACATCAAAAACGTAATATAACCTAACCTAACCCAACGTAACATCTCGGCTGTAATATTTGACAACATTCCTGGCTTGTTGGCCTCTACGTCTCCGTGGGACATTCATATCCATCAATAACGTAATTTAACCTAAAATAACCCAACGTAACATCTCGGCTGTAATATTTGGCAACATTCCTGGCTTGTTGGCCTCTATGTTTCCGTGGGACCTTTATATACATCAATAACGTAATATAACCTAGCCTAACCCAACCTAACATCTCGGCGGTAATATTTGACAACATTCCTGGCGAGTTGGCCTCTACGTCTCCGTGAGGCCTTCATATCCATTAATAACGTAATATAACCTTATATAACCCAACCTAACCTCTCGGCGCTATTATTTGACAATATTCCTTGCGAGCTGGCCTCTACGTCTCCGTGGGAGTTTTATATACACCAATAACGTAATATAACCTAACCTAACACAACGCAACCTTTCGGCACTAATATTTGACAATATTCCTGGCGAGTTGGCCTCTTCGTTTCCGTGGGGCTTTTACATACATCAATAACGTAATATAACCTAACCTAACCCAACCTAAACTTTCGGCGCTATTATTTGCCAAATTCCTGGCGAGTTGGCCTCTACGTCTCCGTGAGACCTTCATATCCTTCAATAACGTAATATAACCTTATATAACCCAACCTAACCTCTCGGCGCTATTATTTGACAACATTCCTGGCGAGTTGGCCTCTACGTCTCCGTGGGACTTTTATATACATCAATAACGTAATATAACCTAACCTATCCCAACCTAACCTTTCGGCGCTATTATTTGAGAACATTCCTGGCGAGTTGGCCTCTACGTCTCCGTGGGGCCTTTATATACACGAATAACGTAATATAACCTAACCTAACACAACCCAACCTCACGGTACTAATATTTGACAACATTCCTGGCGAGTTGGCCTCTACGTTTCCGTGGGGCTTTTATATACATCAATAACGTAATATAACATAACCTAACCCAACCTAACATCTCGGCGGTAATGTTTGACAACATTCCTGGCGAGTTGGCCTCTACGTTTCCCTGAGACCTTTATATACATCAATAACGTAATATAACCTAACCTAACCCGAAGTAACGTCTCGGAGGTAATGTTTAACCACATTCCTGGCTTGTTGGCTTCTACGTCTCCGTCAGGCCTTCATATACATCAAAAACGTAATATAACCTAACCTAACCCAACGTAACATCTTGGCTGTAATATTTGACAACATTCCTGGCTTGTTGGCCTCTACGTCTCCGTGGGACATTCATATCCATCAATAACGTAATTTAACCTAAAATAACCCAACGTAACATCTCGGCTGTAATATTTGGCAACATTCCTGGCTTGTTGGCCTCTATGTTTCCGTGGGACCTTTATATACATCAATAACGTAATATAACCTAGCCTAACCCAACCTAACATCTCGGCGGTAATATTTGACAACATTCCTGGCGAGTTGGCCTCTACGTCTCCGTGAGGCCTTCATATCCATCAATAACGTAATATAACCTTATATAACCCAACCTAACCTCTCGGCGCTATTATTTGACAATATTCCTTGCGAGTTGGCCTCTACGTCTCCGTGGGACTTTTATATACATCAATAACCTAATATAACCTAACTTAACCCAACCTAACCTTTCGGCGCTATTATTTGACAACATTCCTGGCGAGTTGGCCTCTACGTTTCCGTGGGGCTTTTATATACATCAATAACGTAATATAACCTAACCTGACCCAAAGTAACGTCTCGGAGGTAATGTTTAACCACATTCCTGGCTTGTTGGCCTCTACGTTTCCCTGAGAACTTTATATACATCAATAACGTAATATAACCTAACCTAACCCAACCTAACATCTCGGTACTAATATTTAACAACATTCCTGGCTTGTTGGCTTCTACGTCTCCGTGGGACTTTCATATCCATCAATAACGTAATTTAACCTAAAATAACCCAACTTAACATCTCGGCTGTAATATTTGACAACATTCCTGGCTTGTTGGCCTCTATGATTCCGTGGGACCTTTATATACATCAATAACGTAATATAACCTAACCTAACCCAACCTAACCTCTCGGCGCTATTATTTGACAACATTCCTGTCGAGTTGGCCTCTACGTCTCCGTGGGGCCTTCATATACATCAAAAACGTAATATAACCTAACCTATCCCAACCTAACATCTCGGCGGTAATATTTGACAACATTCGCGGCGAGTTGGCCTCTACGTCTCCGTGGGGCCTTTATATACATCAATCTCGTAATATAACCTAACCTAACACTACCCAACCTCTCGGCACTAATATTTGACAACATTCCTGGCGAGTTGGCCTCTACGTCTCCGTGAGGCCTTCATATCCATCAATAACGTAATATAACCTTATATAACCCAACCTAACCTCTCGGCGCTATTATTTGACAATATTCCTTGCGAGTTGGCCTCTACGTCTCCGTGGGGCTTTTATATACATCAATAACCTAATATAACCTAACCTGACCCAAAGTAACGTCTCGGAGGTAATGTTTAACGACATTCCTGGCTTGTTGGCCTCTACGTTTCCCTGAGAACTTTATATACATCAATAACGTAATATAACCTAACCTAACCCAACCTAACATCTCGGTACTAATATTTAACAACATTCCTGGCTTGTTGGCTTCTACGTCTCCGTGGGACTTTCATATCCATCAATAACGTAATTTAACCTAAAATAACCCAACTTAACGTCTCGGCTGTAATATTTGACAACATTCCTGGCTTGTTGGCCTCTACCTATCCGTGAGACCTTCATATCCATCAATAACGTAATACAACCTTATATAACCCAACCTAACCTCTCGGCGCTATTATTTGACAACATTCCTGTCGAGTTGGCCTCTACGTCTCCGTGGGGCCTTCATATACATCAAAAACGTAATATAACCTAACCTAACCCAACCTAACATCTCGGCGGTAATATTTGACAACATTCCTGGCGAGTTGGCCTCTACGTCTCCGTGGGGCCTTTATATACATCAATAACGTAATATAACCTAACCTAACACAACCCAAACTCCCGGCACTAATATTTGACAACATTCCTGGCGAGTTGGCCTCTACGTTTCTCTGAGACCTTTATATACATCAATAACGTAATATAACCTAACCTAACCCAAAGTAACGTCTCGGAGATAATGTTTAACCACATTTCTGGCTTGTTGGCTTCAACGTCTCCGTGAGGCCTTCATATACATCAAAAACGTAATATAACCTAACCTAACCCAACGTAACATCTCGGCTGTAATATTTGACAACATTCCTGGCGAGTTGGCCTCTACGTCTCCGTCAGTCCTTCATATTAGTCAATAACGTAATATAACCTTATATAACACAACCTAACCTCTCGGCGCTATTATTTGACAACATTCCTGGCGAGTTGGCTACTACGTCTCCGTGGGACCTTTATATACATGAATAACGTCACATAACCTAACCTAACCCAACCTATCATATCCTCGGTAATATTTACCAACATTCCTGGCGGATGGCCTATACATCGCCGTGGGACCCTTATATACATCAATAACGTCATATGACCTAACCTAATCCAACCTAACATCTCGGCGGTAATATTTGGCAACACTCCTGGCCTATTGGCTTCTACGTCTCCGTCGGACCTTTATACACATCAATAACGTAATATAACCTAATCTAACACAACCTATAATTTCTGCGGTAATATTTGACAACATTCCTGGCGAGTTGGACCCTACGCTTCCGTGGGACTTTCATATACATCAATGACGTAATATAACCTGACCTAACCCAACCTAACATCTCGGCGGTAATATTTGACCACATTCCTGGCTTGTTGGCCTCTACGTCTCCGTGGGACCTTTATATACATCAATAACATAATACAACCTAACCTAACATCTCGGCGGTAATATCTGACGACATTCCTGGCGAGTTGGCCGCTATGTCTCCGTGGGACCTTTATATACATCAATAACGTCATATATCCTAACCTAACCCAACCTATCATTTCGGCGGTAATATTTGACACCATTCCTGGCGAGTTGGCTTCTACGTCTCCGTGGGACCTTTATATACATGAATAACGTAATATAACCTAACCAAACCCAACCAAACATCTCGGCGATAATATTTGACAACATTCCTGGCGAGTTGGCCTCTACGTCTCCGTGAGGCCTTCATATCCATCAATAACGTAATATAACCTTATATAACCCAACCTAACCTCTCGGCGCTATTATTTGACAATATTCCTTGCGAGCTGGCCTCTACGTCTCCGTGGGAGTTTTATATACACCATTAACGTAATATAACCTAACCTAACACAACGCAACCTCTCGGCACTAATATTTGACAATATTCCTGGCGAGTTGGCCTCTTCGTTTCCGTGGGGCTTTTACATACATCAATAACGTAATATAACCTAACCTAACCCACCTAAACTTTCGGCGCTATTATTTGCCAAATTCCTGGCGAGTTGGCCTCTACGTCTCCATGAGACCTTCATATCCATCAATAACGTAATATAACCTTATATAACCCAACCTAACCTCTCGGCGCTATTATTTGACAACATTCCTGGCGAGTTGGCCTCTACGTCTCCGTGGGACTTTTATATACATCAATAACCTAATATAACCTAACTTAACCCAACCTAACCTTTCGGCGCTATTATTTGACAACATTCCTGGCGAGTTGGCCTCTACGTCTCCGTGGGGCCTTTATATACATCAATAACGTAATATAACCTAACCTAGCACAACCCAACCTCTCGGCACTAATATTTCCAAACATTCCTGGCGAGTTGGCCTCTACGTTTCCGCGGGGCTTTTATATACATCAATAACGTAATATAACCTAACCTAACCCAAAGTAACGTATCGGAGGTAATGTTTAACCACATTCCTGGCTTGTTGGCCTCTACGTTTCCCTGAGACCTTTATATACATCAATAACGTAATATAACCTAACCTAACCCAACCTAACATCTCCGCGGTAATGTTTGACAACATTACTGGCGAGTTGGCCTCTACGTCTCCGTGAGACCTTCATATCCATCAATAACGTAATATAACCTTATATAACCCAAGCTAACCTCTCGGCGCTATTATTTGACAACATTCCTGGCTAGTTGGCCTCTACGTCTCCGTGGGGCCTTTATATACATCAATTTCGTAATATAACCTAACCTAACACTACCCAACCTCTCGGCACTGATATTTGACAACATTCCTGGCGAGTTGGCCTCTACGTTTCCGTGGGGCTTTTATATACATCAATAGCGTAATATAACTTAACCTAACACAACCTAATATCTCGGTACTAATATTTGACAACATTCCTGCCGAGTTGGCCTCTACGTCTCCGTGGGACCTTCATATACATCAATAACGTAATATAACCTAACCTAACCCAACCTAACCTCTCGGTACTAATATTTGACAACATTCCTGACGAGTTGGCCTCTACGTTTCCGTGGGGCTTTTATATACATCAATAACGTAATATAACCTAACCTAACCCAAAGTAACGTCTCGGCGGTACTGTTTGACAAACATTCCTGGCGAGTTGGCCTCTACGTATCCGTGAGACCTTCATATCCATCAATAACGTAATATAGCCTTATATAACCCAACCTAACCTCTGGGCGCTATTATTTGACAACATTCCTGGCGAGTTGCCCTCTACGTCACCGTGGGACTTTTATATACATCAATAACCTAATATAACCTAACTTAACCCAACCTAACCTTTCGGCGCTATTATTTGACAACATTCCTGGCGAGTTGGCCTCTACGTCTCCGTGGGGCCTTTATATACATCAATAACGTAATATAACCTAACCTAACACAACCCAACCTCTCGGCACTAATATTTCACAACATTCCTGGCGAGTTGGCCTCTACGTTTCCGTGGGGCTTTTATATACATCAATAACGTAATATAACCTAACCTAACCCAAAGTAACGTCTCGGAGGTAATGTTTAACCACATTCCTGGCTTGTTGGCCTCTACGTTTCCCTGAGACCTTTATATACATCAATAACGTAATATAACCTAACCTAACCCAACCTAACATCTCGGTACTAATATTTAACAACATTCCTGGCTTGTTGGCTTCTACATCTCCGTGGGACTTTCATATCCACCAATAACGTAATTTAACCTAAAATAACCGAACTTAACATCTCGGCTGTAATATTTGACAACATTCCTGGCTTGTTGGCCTCTATGATTCCGTGGGACCTTTATATACATCAATAACGTAATATAACCTAACCTAACCCAACCTAACATCTCGGCGGTACTGTTTGACAACATTCCTGGCGAGTTGGCCTCTACGTATCCGTGAGATCTTCATATCCATCAATAACGTAATATAACCTTATATAACCCAACCTAACCTCTCTGCGCTATTATTTGACAACATTCCTGTCGAGTTGGCCTCTACGTCTCCGTGGGGCCTTTATATACATCAATAACGTAATATAACCTAACCTAACACAACCCAAACTCCCGGCACTAATATTTGACAACATTCCTGGCGAGTTGGCCTCTACGTTTCCCTGAGACCTTTATATACATCAATAACGTAATATAACCTAAAATAACCCAACGTAACATCTCGGCTGTAATATTTGACAACATTCCTGGCTTGTTGGCCTCTATGATTCCGTGGGACCTTTATATACATCAATAACGTAATATAACCTAACCTAACCCAACCTAACATCTCGGCGGTACTGTTTGACAAACATTCCTGGCGAGTTGGCCTCTACGTATCCGTGAGACCTTCATATCCATCAATAACGTAATATAACCTTATATAACCCAACCTAACCTCTCGGCGCTATTATTTGACAACATTCCTGGCTAGTTGGCCTCTACGTCTCCGTGGGACTTTTATATACATCAATAACCTAATATAACCTAACTTAACCCAACCTAACCTTTCGGCGCTGTTATTTGACAACATTCCTGGCGCGTTGGCCTCTACGTCTCCGTGGGGCCTTTATATACATCAATAACGTAATATAACCTAACCTAACACATCCCAACCTCTCGGCACTAATATTTCACAACATTCCTGACGAGTTGGCCTCTACGTTTCCGTGGGGCTTTTATATACATCAATAACGTAATATAACCTAACCTAACCCAAAGTAACGTCTCGGAGGTAATGTTTAACCACATTCCTGGCTTGTTGGCCTCTACGTTTCCATGAGACCTTTATATACATCAATAACGTAATATAACCTAACCTAACCCAACCTAACATCTCGGTACTAATATTTAACAACATTCCTGGCTTGTTGGCTTCTACGTCTCCGTGGGACTTTCATATCCATCAATAACGTAATTTAACCTAAAATAACCCAACTTAACATCTCGGCTGTAATATTTGACAACATTCCTGGCTTGTTGGCCTCTATGATTCCGTGGGACCTTTATATACATCAATAACGTAATATAACCTAACCTAACCCAACCTAACATCTCGGCGGTACTGTTTGACAAACATTCCTGGCGAGTTGGCCTCTACGTATCCGTGAGACCTTCATATCCATCAATAACGTAATATAACCTTATATAACCCAACCTAACCTCTCGGCGCTATTATTTGACAACATTCCTGGCTAGTTGGCCTCTACGTCTCCGTGGGACTTTTATATACATCAATAACCTAATATAACCTAACTTAACCCAACCTAACCTTTCGGCGCTGTTATTTGACAACATTCCTGGCGCGTTGGCCTCTACGTCTCCGTGGGGCCTTCATATACATTAATAAGGTAATATAACCTAACCTAACCCAACCTAACATCACGGTACTAATATTTAACAACATTCCTGGCTCTTTGGCCTCATACGTCTCCGTGGGACTTTCATATCCATCAATAACGTAATATAACCTAGCCTAACCCAACCTAACATCTCGGCGGTAATATTTGACAACATTCCTGGCGAGTTGGCCTCTACGTCTCCGTGGGGCCTTTATATACATCAATAACGTAATATAACCTAACCTAACACAACCCAAACTCCCGGCACTAATATTTGACAACATTCCTGGCGAGTTGGCCTCTACGTTTCCCTGAGACCTTTATATACATCAATAACGTAATATAACCTAAAATAACCCAACGTAACATCTCGGCTGTAATATTTGACAACATTCCTGGCTTGCTGGCCTCTATGATTCCGTGGGACCTTTATATACATCAATAACGTAATATAACCTAACCTAACCCAACTTAACATCTCGGCGGTACTGTTTGACAAACATTCCTGGCGAGTTGGCCTCTACGTATCCGTGAGACCTTCATATCCATCAATAACGTAATATAACCTTATATAACCCAACCTAACCTCTCGGCGCTATTATTTGACAACATTCCTGGCTAGTTGGCCTCTACGTCTCCGTGGGACTTTTATATACATCAATAACGTAATATATCCTAACCTAACCCAACCTAACCTTTCGGCACTGATATTTGACAACATTCCTGGCGAGTTGGCCTCTACGTTTCCGTGGGGCTTTTATATACATCAATAGCGTAATATAACTTAACCTAACACAACCTAACATCTCGGTACTAATATTTGACAACATTCCTGCCGAGTTGGCCTCTACGTCTCCGTGGGACCTTCATATACATCAATAACGTAATATAACCTAACCTAACACAACCCAACCACTCGGCACTAATATTTGACAACATTCCTGGCGAGTTGGCTTCTACGTTTCCGTGGGTCCTTTAGATACATCAATAACGTAATATAAACTAACCTAACCGAATCTAACATCTCGGTGGTAATATTTGACCACATTCCTGGCTTGTTGGCCTCTACGTCTCCGTGGGAACTTTATATACATTAATAACGTAATACAACCCAACCAAACCCAACCAAACAACTCGGCGGTAATATTTGGCAACACTCCTGGCTTATTGGCTTCTACGTCTCCGTCGGACCTTTATACACATCAATAACGTAATATAACCTAATCTAACACAACCTATAATTTCTGCGGTAATATTTGACAACATTCCTGGCGAGTTGGACCCTACGTTTCCGTGGGACTTTCATATACATCAATGACGTAATATAACCTGACCTAACCCAACCTAACATCTCGGCGGTAATATTTGACCACATTCCTGGCTTGTTGGCCTCTACGTCTCCGTGGGACCTTTATATTCATCAATAACATAATACAACCTAACCTAACATCTCGGCGGTAATATCTGAAGACATTCCTGGCGAGTTGGCCGCTATGTCTCCGTGGGACCTTTATATACATCAATAACGTCATATATCCTAACCTAACCCAACCTATCATTTCGGCGGTAATATTTGACACCATTCCTGGCGAGTTGGCTTCTACGTCTCCGTGGGACCTTAATATACATGAATAACGTAATATAACCTAACCAAACCCAACCAAACATCTCGGCGGTAATATTTGACAACATTCCTGGCGAGTTGGCCTCTGCGTCTCCGTGGGACCTTTATATACATCAATAACGTAATATAACCCAACCTAACCAAACCTAATATCTCGGCGGTAATATGTGACAACATTCCTGGCGGGTTGGCCTCTACGTCTCCGTGGGACCTTCATATACATCAATACCGTAATATAGCCTAAGCTAACTCAACCTAACATCCCGGCGGTAATATTTGACTGCATTCCTGGAGAGTTGGCTACTACGTCTCCGTGGGACCTTTATATACATCAATAACGTAATATAACCTAACCTAACACAACGCAACCTCTCGGCACTAATATTTGACAATATTCCTGGCGAGCTGGCCTCTTCGTTTCCGTGGGGCTTTTACATACATCAATAACGTAATATAAACTAACCTAACCCAACCTAAACTTTCGGCGCTATTATTTGCCAAATTCCTGGCGAGTTGGCCTCTACGTCTCCGTGGGACTTTTATATACATCAATAACCTAATATAACCTAACTTAACCCAACCTAACCTTTCGGCGCTATTATTTGACAACATTCCTGGCGAGTTGGCCTCTACGTCTCCGTGAGACCTTCATATCCATCAATAACGTAATATAACCTTATATAACCCAACCTAACCTCTCGGCGCTATTATTTGACAACATTCCTGGCTAGTTGGCCTGTACGTCTCCGTGGGACTTTTATATACATCAATAACCTAATATAACCTAACCTAACACTACCCAACCTCTCGGCACTGATATTTGACAACATTCCTGGCGAGTTGGCCTCTACGTTTCCGTGGGGCTTTTATATACATCAATAGCGTAATATAACTTAACCTAACACAACCTAACATCTCGGTACTAATATTTGACAACATTCCTGCCGAGTTGGCCTCTACGTCTCCGTGGGACCTTCATATACATTAATAACGTAATATAACCTAACCTAACACAACCCAACCACTCGGCACTAATATTTGACAACATTCCTGGCGAGTTGTCCTCTACGTTTCCGTGGGGCTTTTATATACATCAATAACGTAATATAACCTAACCTAACACAACCTAACACCTCGGCGGTAATATTTGACAACATTCCTGGCGAGTGGGCTTCTACTTCTCCGTGGGTCCTTTATATACATCAATAACGTAATATAAACTAACCTAACCGAATCTAACATCTCGGTGGTAATATTTGACCACATTCCTTGCTTGTTGGCCTCTACGTCTGCGTGGGACCTTTATATACATTAATAACGTAATACAACCCAACCAAACCCAACCAAACATCTCGGCGGTAATATTTGACAACATTCCTGGCGAGTTGGCTACTACGTCTCCGTGGGACCTTTATATACATGAATAACGTCACATAACCTAACCTAACCCAACCTATCATATCCTCGGTAATATTTACCAACATTCCTGGCGGATGGCCTATACATCGCCGTGGGACCCTTATATACATCAATAACGTCATATGACCTAACCTAATCCAACCTAACATCTCGGCGGTAATATTTGGCAACACTCCTGGCTTATTGGCTTCTACGTCTCCGTCGGACCTTTATACACATCAATAACGTAATATAACCTAATCTAACACAACCTATAATTTCTGCGGTAATATTTGACAACATTCCTGGCGAGTTGGACCCTACGCTTCCGTGGGACTTTCATATACATCAATGACGTAATATAACCTGACCTAACCCAACCTAACATCTCGGCGGTAATATTTGACCACATTCCTGGCTTGTTGGCCTCTACGTCTCCGTGGGACCTTTATATACATCAATAACATAATACAACCTAACCTAACATCTCGGCGGTAATATCTGACGACATTCCTGGCGAGTTGGCCGCTATGTCTCCGTGGGACCTTTATATACATCAATAACGTCATATATCCTAACCTAACCCAACCTATCATTTCGGCGGTAATATTTGACACCATTCCTGGCGAGTTGGCTTCTACGTCTCCGTGGGACCTTTATATACATGAATAACGTAATATAACCTAACCAAACCCAACCAAACATCTCGGCGGTAATATTTGACAACATTCCTGGCGAGTTGGCCTCTGCGTCTCCGTGGGACCTTTATATACATCAATAACGTAATATAACCCAACCTAACCAAACCTAATATCTCGGCGGTAATATGTGACAACATTCCTGGCGGGTTGGCCTCTACGTCACCGTGGGGCCTTCATATACATCAAAAACGTAATATAACCTAACCTAACCCAACCTAACATCTCGGCGGTCATATTTGACAACATTCCTGGCGAGTTGGCCTCTACGTCTCCGTGGGACTTTTATATACATCAATAACCTAATATAACCTAACTTAACCCAACCTAACCTTTCGGCACTAATATTTCACAACATTCCTGGCGAGTTGGCCTCTACGTTTCCGTGGGGCTTTTATATACATCAATAACGTAATAAAGCCTAACCTAACCCAAAGTAACGTCTCGGAGGTAATGTTTAACCACATTCCTGGCTTTTTGGCCTCTACGTTTCCCTGAGACCTGTATATACATCAATAACGTAATATAACCTAACCTAACCCAACCTAACATCTCGGTACTAATATTTAACAACATTCCTGGCTTGTTGGCTTCTACATCTCCGTGGGACTTTCATATCCATCAATAACGTAATTTAACCTAAAATAACCCAACTTAACATCTCGGCTGTAATATTTGACAACATTCCTAGCGAGTTGCCCTCTACGTCACCGTGGGACCTTTATATACATCAATAACGTAATATAACCTAACCTAACCCAACCTAACATCTCGGCGGTACTGTTTGACAAACATTCCTGGCGAGTTGGCCTCTACGTATCCGTGAGACCTTCATATCCATCAATAACGTAATATAACCTTATATAACCCAACTTAACCTCTCGGCGCTATTATTTGACAACATTCC
Organism: Xylocopa violacea; assembly: GCA_963969225.1. Lineage (NCBI taxonomy): Eukaryota > Metazoa > Arthropoda > Insecta > Hymenoptera > Apidae > Xylocopa > Xylocopa violacea. The sequence continues at coordinate 3,428,538 of CAXAJV010000135.1, read as the reverse complement.
TGTCGAGTTGGCCTCTACGTCTCCGTGGGGCCTTCATATACATTAATAAGGTAATATAACCTAACCTAACCCAACCTAACATCACGGTACTAATATTTAACAACATTCCTGGCTCTTTGGCTTCTACGTCTCCGTGGGACTTTCATATCCATCAATAACGTAATATAACCTAGCCTAACCCAACCTAACATCTCGGCGGTAATATTTGACAACATTCCTGGCGAGTTGGCCTCTACGTCTCCGTGGGGCCTTTATATACATCAATAACGTAATATAACCTAACCTAACACAACCCAAACTCCCGGCACTAATATTTGACAACATTCCTGGCGAGTTGGCCTCTACGTTTCCCTGAGACCTTTATATACATCAATAACGTAATATAACCTAAAATAACCCAACGTAACATCTCGGCTGTAATATTTGACAACATTCCTGGCTTGCTGGCCTCTATGATTCCGTGGGACCTTTATATACATCAATAACGTAATATAACCTAACCTAACCCAACCTAACATCTCGGCGGTACTGTTTGACAAACATTCCTGGCGAGTTGGCCTCTACGTATCCGTGAGACCTTCATATCCATCAATAACGTAATATAACCTTATATAACCCAACCTAACCTCTCGGCGCTATTATTTGACAACATTCCTGGCTAGTTGGCCTCTACGTCTCCGTGGGACTTTTATATACATCAATAACGTAATATATCCTAACCTAACCCAACCTAACAATTCGGCACTGATATTTGACAACATTCCTGGCGAGTTGGCCTCTACGTTTCCGTGGGGCTTTTATATACATCAATAGCGTAATATAACTTAACCTAACACAACCTAACATCTCGGTACTAATATTTGACAACATTCCTGCCGAGTTGGCCTCTACGTCTCCGTGGGACCTTCATATACATCAATAACGTAATATAACCTAACCTAACACAACCCAACCACTCGGCACTAATATTTGACAACATTCCTGGCGAGTTGGCTTCTACGTTTCCGTGGGTCCTTTAGATACATCAATAACGTAATATAAACTAACCTAACCGAATCTAACATCTCGGTGGTAATATTTGACCACATTCCTGGCTTGTTGGCCTCTACGTCTCCGTGGGAACTTTATATACATTAATAACGTAATACAACCCAACCAAACCCAACCAAACAACTCGGCGGTAATATTTGGCAACACTCCTGGCTTATTGGCTTCTACGTCTCCTTCGGACCTTTATACACATCAATAACGTAATATAACCTAATCTAACACAACCTATAATTTCTGCGGTAATATTTGACAACATTCCTGGCGAGTTGGACCCTACGTTTCCGTGGGACTTTCATATACATCAATGACGTAATATAACCTGACCTAACCCAACCTAACATCTCGGCGGTAATATTTGACCACATTCCTGGCTTGTTGGCCTCTACGTCTCCGTGGGACCTTTATATTCATCAATAACATAATACAACCTAACCTAACATCTCGGCGGTAATATCTGAAGACATTCCTGGCGAGTTGGCCGCTATGTCTCCGTGGGACCTTTATATACATCAATAACGTCATATATCCTAACCTAACCAAACCTATCATTTCGGCGGTAATATTTGACACCATTCCTGGCGAGTTGGCTTCTACGTCTCCGTGGGACCTTAATATACATGAATAACGTAATATAACCTAACCAAACCCAACCAAACATCTCGGCGGTAATATTTGACAACATTCCTGGCGAGTTGGCCTCTGCGTCTCCGTGGGACCTTTATATACATCAATAACGTAATATAACCCAACCTAACCAAACCTAATATCTCGGCGGTAATATGTGACAACATTCCTGGCGGGTTGGCCTCTACGTCTCCGTGGGACCTTCATATACATCAATACCGTAATATAGCCTAAGCTAACTCAACCTAACATCCCGGCGGTAATATTTGACTGCATTCCTGGAGAGTTGGCTACTACGTCTCCGTGGGACCTTTATATACATCAATAACGTAATATAACCTAACCTAACACAACGCAACCTCTCGGCACTAATATTTGACAATATTCCTGGCGAGCTGGCCTCTTCGTTTCCGTGGGGCTTTTACATACATCAATAACGTAATATAAACTAACCTAACCCAACCTAAACTTTCGGCGCTATTATTTGCCAAATTCCTGGCGAGTTGGCCTCTACGTCTCCGTGGGACTTTTATATACATCAATAACCTAATATAACCTAACTTAACCCAACCTAACCTTTCGGCGCTATTATTTGACAACATTCCTGGCGAGTTGGCCTCTACGTCTCCGTGAGACCTTCATATCCATCAATAACGTAATATAACCTTATATAACCCAACCTAACCTCTCGGCGCTATTATTTGACAACATTCCTGGCTAGTTGGCCTGTACGTCTCCGTGGGACTTTTATATACATCAATAACCTAATATAACCTAACCTAACACTACCCAACCTCTCGGCACTGATATTTGACAACATTCCTGGCGAGTTGGCCTCTACGTTTCCGTGGGGCTTTTATATACATCAATAGCGTAATATAACTTAACCTAACACAACCTAACATCTCGGTACTAATATTTGACAACATTCCTGCCGAGTTGGCCTCTACGTCTCCGTGGGACCTTCATATACATTAATAACGTAATATAACCTAACCTAACACAACCCAACCACTCGGCACTAATATTTGACAACATTCCTGGCGAGTTGTCCTCTACGTTTCCGTGGGGCTTTTATATACATCAATAACGTAATATAACCTAACCTAACACAACCTAACACCTCGGCGGTAATATTTGACAACATTCCTGGCGAGTGGGCTTCTACTTCTCCGTGGGTCCTTTATATACATCAATAACGTAATATAAACTAACCTAACCGAATCTAACATCTCGGTGGTAATATTTGACCACATTCCTTGCTTGTTGGCCTCTACGTCTGCGTGGGACCTTTATATACATTAATAACGTAATACAACCCAACCAAACCCAACCAAACATCTCGGCGGTAATATTTGACAACATTCCTGGCGAGTTGGCTACTACGTCTCCGTGGGACCTTTATATACATGAATAACGTCACATAACCTAACCTAACCCAACCTATCATATCCTCGGTAATATTTACCAACATTCCTGGCGGATGGCCTATACATCGCCGTGGGACCCTTATATACATCAATAACGTCATATGACCTAACCTAATCCAACCTAACATCTCGGCGGTAATATTTGGCAACACTCCTGGCTTATTGGCTTCTACGTCTCCGTCGGACCTTTATACACATCAATAACGTAATATAACCTAATCTAACACAACCTATAATTTCTGCGGTAATATTTGACAACATTCCTGGCGAGTTGGACCCTACGCTTCCGTGGGACTTTCATATACATCAATGACGTAATATAACCTGACCTAACCCAACCTAACATCTCGGCGGTAATATTTGACCACATTCCTGGCTTGTTGGCCTCTACGTCTCCGTGGGACCTTTATATACATCAATAACATAATACAACCTAACCTAACATCTCGGCGGTAATATCTGACGACATTCCTGGCGAGTTGGCCGCTATGTCTCCGTGGGACCTTTATATACATCAATAACGTCATATATCCTAACCTAACCCAACCTATCATTTCGGCGGTAATATTTGACACCATTCCTGGCGAGTTGGCTTCTACGTCTCCGTGGGACCTTTATATACATGAATAACGTAATATAACCTAACCAAACCCAACCAAACATCTCGGCGGTAATATTTGACAACATTCCTGGCGAGTTGGCCTCTGCGTCTCCGTGGGACCTTTATATACATCAATAACGTAATATAACCCAACCTAACCAAACCTAATATCTCGGCGGTAATATGTGACAACATTCCTGGCGGGTTGGCCTCTACGTCACCGTGGGGCCTTCATATACATCAAAAACGTAATATAACCTAACCTAACCCAACCTAACATCTCGGCGGTCATATTTGACAACATTCCTGGCGAGTTGGCCTCTACGTCTCCGTGGGACTTTTATATACATCAATAACCTAATATAACCTAACTTAACCCAACCTAACCTTTCGGCACTAATATTTCACAACATTCCTGGCGAGTTGGCCTCTACGTTTCCGTGGGGCTTTTATATACATCAATAACGTAATAAAGCCTAACCTAACCCAAAGTAACGTCTCGGAGGTAATGTTTAACCACATTCCTGGCTTTTTGGCCTCTACGTTTCCCTGAGACCTGTATATACATCAATAACGTAATATAACCTAACCTAACCCAACCTAACATCTCGGTACTAATATTTAACAACATTCCTGGCTTGTTGGCTTCTAAATCTCCGTGGGACTTTCATATCCATCAATAACGTAATTTAACCTAAAATAACCCAACTTAACATCTCGGCTGTAATATTTGACAACATTCCTAGCGAGTTGCCCTCTACGTCACCGTGGGACCTTTATATACATCAATAACGTAATATAACCTAACCTAACCCAACCTAACATCTCGGCGGTACTGTTTGACAAACATTCCTGGCGAGTTGGCCTCTACGTATCCGTGAGACCTTCATATCCATCAATAACGTAATATAACCTTATATAACCCAACTTAACCTCTCGGCGCTATTATTTGACAACATTCCTGTCGAGTTGGCCTCTACGTCTCCGTGGGGCCTTCATATACATTAATAAGGTAATATAACCTAACCTAACCCAACCTAACATCACGGTACTAATATTTAACAACATTCCTGGCTCTTTGGCTTCTACGTCTCCGTGGGACTTTCATATCCATCAATAACGTAATATAACCTAGCCTAACCCAACCTAACATCTCGGCGGTAATATTTGACAACATTCCTGGCGAGTTGGCCTCTACGTCTCCGTGGGGCCTTTATATACATCAATAACGTAATATAACCTAACCTAACACAACCCAAACTCCCGGCACTAATATTTGACAACATTCCTGGCGAGTTGGCCTCTACGTTTCCCTGAGACCTTTATATACATCAATAACGTAATATAACCTAAAATAACCCAACGTAACATCTCGGCTGTAATATTTGACAACATTCCTGGCTTGCTGGCCTCTATGATTCCTTGGGACCTTTATATACATCAATAACGTAATATAACCTAACCTAACCCAACCTAACATCTCGGCGGTACTGTTTGACAAACATTCCTGGCGAGTTGGCCTCTACGTATCCGTGAGACCTTCATATCCATCAATAACGTAATATAACCTTATATAACCCAACCTAACCTCTCGGCGCTATTATTTGACAACATTCCTGGCTAGTTGGCCTCTACGTCTCCGTGGGACTTTTATATACATCAATAACGTAATATATCCTAACCTAACCCAACCTAACAATTCGGCACTGATATTTGACAACATTCCTGGCGAGTTGGCCTCTACGTTTCCGTGGGGCTTTTATATACATCAATAGCGTAATATAACTTAACCTAACACAACCTAACATCTCGGTACTAATATTTGACAACATTCCTGCCGAGTTGGCCTCTACGTCTCCGTGGGACCTTCATATACATCAATAACGTAATATAACCTAACCTAACACAACCCAACCACTCGGCACTAATATTTGACAACATTCCTGGCGAGTTGGCTTCTACGTTTCCGTGGGTCCTTTAGATACATCAATAACGTAATATAAACTAACCTAACCGAATCTAACATCTCGGTGGTAATATTTGACGACATTCCTGGCTTGTTGGCCTCTACGTCTCCGTGGGAACTTTATATACATTAATAACGTAATACAACCCAACCAAACCCAACCAAACAACTCGGCGGTAATATTTGGCAACACTCCTGGCTTATTGGCTTCTACGTCTCCGTCGGACCTTTATACACATCAATAACGTAATATAACCTAATCTAACACAACCTATAATTTCTGCGGTAATATTTGACAACATTCCTGGCGAGTTGGACCCTACGTTTCCGTGGGACTTTCATATACATCAATGACGTAATATAACCTGACCTAACCCAACCTAACATCTCGGCGGTAATATTTGACCACATTCATGGCTTGTTGGCCTCTACGTCTCCGTGGGACCTTTATATTCATCAATAACATAATACAACCTAACCTAACATCTCGGCGGTAATATCTGAAGACATTCCTGGCGAGTTGGCCGCTATGTCTCCGTGGGACCTTTATATACATCAATAACGTCATATATCCTAACCTAACCAAACCTATCATTTCGGCGGTAATATTTGACACCATTCCTGGCGAGTTGGCTTCTACGTCTCCGTGGGACCTTAATATACATGAATAACGTAATATATCCTAACCTAACCCAACCTAACAATTCGGCACTGATATTTGACAACATTCCTGGCGAGTTGGCCTCTACGTTTCCGTGGGGCTTTTATATACATCAATAGCGTAATATAACTTAACCTAACACAACTTAACATCTCGGTACTAATATTTGACAACATTCCTGCCGAGTTGGCCTCTACGTCTCCGTGGGACCTTCATATACATCAATAACGTAATATAACCTAACCTAACACAACCCAACCACTCGGCACTAATATTTGACAACATTCCTGGCGAGTTGGCTTCTACGTTTCCGTGGGTCCTTTAGATACATCAATAACGTAATATAAACTAACCTAACCGAATCTAACATCTCGGTGGTAATATTTGACCACATTCCTGGCTTGTTGGCCTCTACGTCTCCGTGGGAACTTTATATACATTAATAACGTAATACAACCCAACCAAACCCAACCAAACAACTCGGCGGTAATATTTGGCAACACTCCTGGCTTATTGGCTTCTACGTCTCCGTCGGACCTTTATACACATCAATAACGTAATATAACCTAATCTAACACAACCTATAATTTCTGCGGTAATATTTGACAACATTCCTGGCGAGTTGGACCCTACGTTTCCGTGGGACTTTCATATACATCAATGACGTAATATAACCTGACCTAACCCAACCTAACATCTCGGCGGTAATATTTGACCACATTCCTGGCTTGTTGGCCTCTACGTCTCCGTGGGACCTTTATATTCATCAATAACATAATACAACCTAACCTAACATCTCGGCGGTAATATCTGAAGACATTCCTGGCGAGTTGGCCGCTATGTCTCCGTGGGACCTTTATATACATCAATAACGTCATATATCCTAACCTAACCAAACCTATCATTTCGGCGGTAATATTTGACACCATTCCTGGCGAGTTGGCTTCTACGTCTCCGTGGGACCTTAATATACATGAATAACGTAATATAACCTAACCAAACCCAACCAAACATCTCGGCGGTAATATTTGACAACATTCCTGGCGAGTTGGCCTCTGCGTCTCCGTGGGACCTTTATATACATCAATAACGTAATATAACCCAACCTAACCAAACCTAATATCTCGGCGGTAATATGTGACAACATTCCTGGCGGGTTGGCCTCTACGTCTCCGTGGGACCTTCATATACATCAATACCGTAATATAGCCTAAGCTAACCCAACCTAACCTTTCGGCACTGATATTTGACAACATTCCTGGCGAGTTGGCCTCTACGTTTCCGTGGGGCTTTTATATACATCAATAGCGTAATATAACTTAACCTAACACAACCTAACATCTCGGTACTAATATTTGACAACATTCCTGCCGAGTTGGCCTCTACGTCTCCGTGGGACCTTCATATACATCAATAACGTAATATAACCTAACCTAACACAACCCAACCACTCGGCACTAATATTTGACAACATTCCTGGCGAGTTGGCTTCTACGTTTCCGTGGGTCCTTTAGATACATCAATAACGTAATATAAACTAACCTAACCGAATCTAACATCTCGGTGGTAATATTTGACCACATTCCTGGCTTGTTGGCCTCTACGTCTCCGTGGGAACTTTATATACATTAATAACGTAATACAACCCAACCAAACCCAACCAAACAACTCGGCGGTAATATTTGGCAACACTCCTGGCTTATTGGCTTCTACGTCTCCGTCGGACCTTTATACACATCAATAACGTAATATAACCTAATCTAACACAACCTATAATTTCTGCGGTAATATTTGACAACATTCCTGGCGAGTTGGACCCTACGTTTCCGTGGGACTTTCATATACATCAATGACGTAATATAACCTGACCTAACCCAACCTAACATCTCGGCGGTAATATTTGACCACATTCCTGGCTTGTTGGCCTCTACGTCTCCGTGGGACCTTTATATTCATCAATAACATAATACAACCTAACCTAACATCTCGGCGGTAATATCTGAAGACATTCCTGGCGAGTTGGCCGCTATGTCTCCGTGGGACCTTTATATACATCAATAACGTCATATATCCTAACCTAACCCAACCTATCATTTCGGCGGTAATATTTGACACCATTCCTGGCGAGTTGGCTTCTACGTCTCCGTGGGACCTTAATATACATGAATAACGTAATATAACCTAACCAAACCCAACCAAACATCTCGGCGGTAATATTTGACAACATTCCTGGCGAGTTGGCCTCTGCGTCTCCGTGGGACCTTTATATACATCAATAACGTAATATAACCCAACCTAACCAAACCTAATATCTCGGCGGTAATATGTGACAACATTCCTGGCGGGTTGGCCTCTACGTCTCCGTGGGACCTTCATATACATCAATACCGTAATATAGCCTAAGCTAACTCAACCTAACATCCCGGCGGTAATATTTGACTGCATTCCTGGAGAGTTGGCTACTACGTCTCCGTGGGACCTTTATATACATCAATAACGTAATATAACCTAACCTAACACAACGCAACCTCTCGGCACTAATATTTGACAATATTCCTGGCGAGCTGGCCTCTTCGTTTCCGTGGGGCTTTTACATACATCAATAACGTAATATAAACTAACCTAACCCAACTTAAACTTTCGGCGCTATTATTTGCCAAATTCCTGGCGAGTTGGCCTCTGCGTCTCCGTGGGACTTTTATATACATCAATAACCTAATATAACCTAACTTAACCCAACCTAACCTTTCGGCGCTATTATTTGACAACATTCCTGGCGAGTTGGCCTCTACGTCTCCGTGGGGCCTTTATATACATCAATAACGTAATATAACCTAACCTAGCACAACCCAACCTCTCGGCACTAATATTTCACAACATTCCTGGCGAGTTGGCCTCTACGTTTCCGTGGGGCTTTTATATACATCAATAACGTAATATAACCTAACCTAACCCAAAGTAACGTCTCGGAGGTAATGTTTAACCACATTCCTGGCTTGTTGGCCTCTACGTTTCCCTGAGACCTTTATATACATCAATAACGTAATATAACCTAACCTAACCCAACCTAACATCTCGGTACTAATATTTAACAACATTCCTGGCTTGTTGGCTTCTACGTCTCCGTGGGACTTTCATATCCATCAATAACGTAATTTAACCTAAAATAACCCAACTTAACATTTCGACTGTAATATTTGACAACATTCCTGGCTTGTTGGCCTCTATGATTCCGTGGGACCTTTATATACATCAATAACGTAATATAACCTAACCTAACCCAACCTAACATCTCCGCGGTAATGTTTGACAACATTACTGGCGAGTTGGCCTCTACGTCTCCGTGAGACCTTCATATCCATCAATAACGTAATATAACCTTATATAACCCAACCTAACCTCTCGGCGCTATTATTTGACAACATTCCTGGCTAGTTGGCCTCTACGTCTCCGTGGGACTTTTATATACATCAATAACCTAATATAACCTAACTTAACCCAACCTAACCTTTCGGCGCTATTATTTGACAACATTCCTGGCGAGTTGGCCTCTACGTCTCCGTGGGACCTTCATATACATCAATAACGTAATATAACCTAACCTAACACAACCCAACCACTCGGCACTAATATTTGACAACATTCCTGGCGAGTTGGCTTCTACGTTTCCGTGGGTCCTTTAGATACATCAATAACGTAATATAAACTAACCTAACCGAATCTAACATCTCGGTGGTAATATTTGACCACATTCCTGGCTTGTTGGCCTCTACGTCTCCGTGGGAACTTTATATACATTAATAACGTAATACAACCCAACCAAACCCAACCAAACAACTCGGCGGTAATATTTGGCAACACTCCTGGCTTATTGGCTTCTACGTCTCCGTCGGACCTTTATACACATCAATAACGTAATATAACCTAATCTAACACAACCTATAATTTCTGCGGTAATATTTGACAACATTCCTGGCGAGTTGGACCCTACGTTTCCGTGGGACTTTCATATACATCAATGACGTAATATAACCTGACCTAACCCAACCTAACATCTCGGCGGTAATATTTGACCACATTCCTGGCTTGTTGGCCTCTACGTCTCCGTGGGACCTTTATATTCATCAATAACATAATACAACCTAACCTAACATCTCGGCGGTAATATCTGAAGACATTCCTGGCGAGTTGGCCGCTATGTCTCCGTGGGACCTTTATATACATCAATAACGTCATATATCCTAACCTAACCCAACCTATCATTTCGGCGGTAATATTTGACACCATTCCTGGCGAGTTGGCTTCTACGTCTCCGTGTGACCTTAATATACATGAATAACGTAATATAACCTAACCAAACCCAACCAAACATCTCGGCGGTAATATTTGACAACATTCCTGGCGAGTTGGCCTCTGCGTCTCCGTGGGACCTTTATATACATCAATAACGTAATATAACCCAACCTAACCAAACCTAATATCTCGGCGGTAATATGTGACAACATTCCTGGCGGGTTGGCCTCTACGTCTCCGTGGGACCTTCATATACATCAATACCGTAATATAGCCTAAGCTAACCCAACCTAACCTTTCGGCACTGATATTTGACAACATTCCTGGCGAGTTGGCCTCTACGTTTCCGTGGGGCTTTTATATACATCAATAGCGTAATATAACTTAACCTAACACAACCTAACATCTCGGTACTAATATTTGACAACATTCCTGCCGAGTTGGCCTCTACGTCTCCGTGGGACCTTCATATACATCAATAACGTAATATAACCTAACCTAACACAACCCAACCACTCGGCACTAATATTTGACAACATTCCTGGCGAGTTGGCTTCTACGTTTCCGTGGGTCCTTTAGATACATCAATAACGTAATATAAACTAACCTAACCGAATCTAACATCTCGGTGGTAATATTTGACCACATTCCTGGCTTGTTGGCCTCTACGTCTCCGTGGGAACTTTATATACATTAATAACGTAATACAACCCAACCAAACCCAACCAAACAACTCGGCGGTAATATTTGGCAACACTCCTGGCTTATTGGCTTCTACGTCTCCGTCGGACCTTTATACACATCAATAACGTAATATAACCTAATCTAACACAACCTATAATTTCTGCGGTAATATTTGACAACATTCCTGGCGAGTTGGACCCTACGTTTCCGTGGGACTTTCATATACATCAATGACGTAATATAACCTGACCTAACCCAACCTAACATCTCGGCGGTAATATTTGACCACATTCCTGGCTTGTTGGCCTCTACGTCTCCGTGGGACCTTTATATTCATCAATAACATAATACAACCTAACCTAACATCTCGGCGGTAATATCTGAAGACATTCCTGGCGAGTTGGCCGCTATGTCTCCGTGGGACCTTTATATACATCAATAACGTCATATATCCTAACCTAACCCAACCTATCATTTCGGCGGTAATATTTGACACCATTCCTGGCGAGTTGGCTTCTACGTCTCCGTGGGACCTTAATATACATGAATAACGTAATATAACCTAACCAAACCCAACCAAACATCTCGGCGGTAATATTTGACAACATTCCTGGCGAGTTGGCCTCTGCGTCTCCGTGGGACCTTTATATACATCAATAACGTAATATAACCCAACCTAACCAAACCTAATATCTCGGCGGTAATATGTGACAACATTCCTGGCGGGTTGGCCTCTACGTCTCCGTGGGACCTTCATATACATCAATACCGTAATATAGCCTAAGCTAACTCAACCTAACATCCCGGCGGTAATATTTGACTGCATTCCTGGAGAGTTGGCTACTACGTCTCCGTGGGACCTTTATATACATCAATAACGTAATATAACCTAACCTAACACAACGCAACCTCTCGGCACTAATATTTGACAATATTCCTGGCGAGCTGGCCTCTTCGTTTCCGTGGGGCTTTTACATACATCAATAACGTAATATAAACTAACCTAACCCAACCTAAACTTTCGGCGCTATTATTTGCCAAATTCCTGGCGAGTTGGCCTCTACGTCTCCGTGGGACTTTTATATACATCAATAACCTAATATAACCTAACTTAACCCAACCTAACCTTTCGGCGCTATTATTTGACAACATTCCTGGCGAGTTGGCCTCTACGTCTCCGTGGGGTCTTTATATACATCAATAACGTAATATAACCTAACCTAGCACAACCCAACCTCTCGGCACTAATATTTCACAACATTCCTGGCGAGTTGGCCTCTACGTTTCCGTGGGGCTTTTATATACATCAATAACGTAATATAACCTAACCTAACCCAAAGTAACGCCTCGGAGGTAATGTTTAACCACATTCCTGGCTTGTTGGCCTCTACGTTTCCCTGAGACCTTTATATACATCAATAACGTAATATAACCTAACCTAACCCAACCTAACATCTCGGTACTAATATTTAACAACATTCCTGGCTTGTTGGCTTCTACGTCTCCGTGGGACTTTCATATCCATCAATAACGTAATTTAACCTAAAATAACCCAACTTAACATCTCGACTGTAATATTTAACAACATTCCTGGCTTGTTGGCCTCTATGATTCCGTGGGACCTTTATATACATCAATAACGTAATATAACCTAACCTAACCCAACCTAACATCTCCGCGGTAATGTTTGACAACATTACTGGCGAGTTGGCCTCTACGTCTCCGTGAGACCTTCATATCCATCAATAACGTAATATAACCTTATATAACCCAACCTAACCTCTCGGCGCTATTATTTGACAACATTCCTGGCTAGTTGGCCTCTACGTCTCCGTGGGACTTTTATATACATCAATAACCTAATATAACCTAACTTAACCCAACCTAACCTTTCGGCGCTATTATTTGACAACATTCCTGGCGAGTTGGCCTCTACGTCTCCGTGGGGCCTTTATATACATCAATAACGTAATATAACCTAACCTAACACAACCCAACCTCTCGGCACTAATATTTGACAACATTCCTGGCGAGTTGGCCTCTACGTTTCCGTGGGGCTTTTATATACATCAATAACGTAATATAACCTAACCTAACCCAAAGTAACGTCTCGGAGGTAATGTTTAACCACATTCCTGGCTTGTTGGCCTCTACGTTTCCATGAGACCTTTATATACATCAATAACGTAATATAACCTAACCTAACCCAACCTAACATCTCGGTACTAATATTTAACAACATTCCTGGCTTGTTGGCTTCTACGTCTCCGTGGGACTTTCATATCCATCAATAACGTAATTTAACCTAAAATAACCCAACTTAACATCTCGGCTGTAATATTTGACAACATTCCTGGCTTGTTGGCTTCTATGATTCCGTGGGACCTTTATATACATCAATAACGTAATATAACCTAACCTAACCCAACCTAACATCTCCGCGGTAATGTTTGACAACATTACTGGCGAGTTGGCCTCTACGTCTCCGTGAGACCTTCATATCCATCAATAACGTAATATAACCTTATATAACCCAACCTAACCTCTCGGCGCTATTATTTGACAACATTCCAGGCTAGTTGGCCTGTACGTCTCCGTGGGACTTTTATATACATCAATAACCTAATATAACCTAACCTAACACTACCCAACCTCTCGGCACTGATATTTGACAACATTCCTGGCGAGTTGGCCTCTACGTCTCCGTGGGACTTTTATATACATCAATAACCTAATATAACCTAACTTAACCCAACCTAACCTTTCGGCGCTATTATTTGACAACATTCCTGGCGAGTTGGCCTCTACGTCTCCGTGGGGCCTTCATATACATTAATAACGTAATATAACCTAACCTAACACAACCCAACCACTCGGCACTAATATTTGACAACATTCCTGGCGAGTTGGCCTCTACGTTTCCGTGGGGCTTTTATATACATCAATAACGTAATATAACCTAACCTAACACAACCTAACACCTCGGCGGTAATATTTGACAACATTCCTGGCGAGTGGGCTTCTACTTCTCCGTGGGTCCTTTATATACATCAATAACGTAATATAAACTAACCTAACCGAATCTAACATCTCGGTGGTAATATTTGACCACATTCCTTGCTTGTTGGCCTCTACGTCTCCGTGGGACCTTTATATACATTAATAACGTAGTACAACCCAACCAAACCCAACCAAAAATCTCGGCGGTAATATTTGACAACATTCCTGGAGACTTGGCTACTACGTCTCCGTGGGACCTTTATATACATGAATAACGTCACATAACCTAACCTAACCCAACCTATCATATCCTCGGTAATATTTACCAACATTCCTGGCGGATGGCCTATACATCGCCGTGGGACCCTTATATACATCAATAACGTCATATGACCTAACCTAATCCAACCTAACATCTCGGCGGTAATATTTGGCAACACTCCTGGCTTATTGGCTTCTACGTCTCCGTCGGACCTTTAGACACATCAATAACGTAATATAACCTAATCTAACACAACCTATAATTTCTGCGGTAATATTTGACAACATTCCTGGCGAGTTGGACCCTACGCTTCCGTGGGACTTTCATATACATCAATGACGTAATATAACCTGACCTAACCCAACCTAACATCTCGGCGGTAATATTTGACCACATTCCTGGCTTGTTGGCCTCTACGTCTCCGTGGGACCTTTATATACATCAATAACATAATACAACCTAACCTAACATCTCGGCGGTAATATCTGACGACATTCCTGGCGAGTTGGCCGCTATGTCTCCGTGGGACCTTTATATACATCAATAACGTCATATATCCTAACCTAACCCAACCTATCATTTCGGCGGTAATATTTGACACCATTCCTGGCGAGTTGGCTTCTACGTCTCCGTGGGACCTTTATATACATGAATAACGTAATATAACCTAACCAAACCCAACCAAACATCTCGGCACTAATATTTGACAACATTCCTGGCGAGTTGGCCTCTACGTTTCCGTGGGGCTTTTATATACATCAATAACGTAATATAACCTAACCTAACCCAAAGTAACGTCTCGGAGGTAATGTTTAACCACATTCCTGGGTTGTTGGCGTCTACGTTTCCCTGAGACCTTTATATACATCAATAACGTAATATAACCTAACCTAACCCAACCTAACATCACGGTACTAATATTTAACAACATTCCTGGCTCTTTGGCTTCTACGTCTCCGTGGGACTTTCATATCAATCAATAACGTAATTTAACCTAAAATAACCCAACGTAACATCTCGGCTGTAATATTTGACAACATTCCTGGCTTGTTGGCCTCTATGATTCCGTGGGACCTTTATATACATCAATAACGTAATATAACCTAACCTAACCCAACCTAACATCTCGGCGGTACTGTTTGACAAACATTCCTGGCGAGTTGGCCTCTACGTATCCGTGAGACCTTCATATCCATCAATAACGTAATATAACCTTATATAACCCAACCTAACATCTCGGCGCTATTATTTGACAACATTCCTGTCGAGTTGGCCTCTACGTCTCCGTGGGGCCTTCATATACATTAATAAGGTAATATAACCTAACCTAACCCAACCTAACATCACGGTACTAATATTTAACAACATTCCTGGCTCTTTGGCTTCTACGTCTCCGTGGGACTTTCATATCCATCAATAACGTAATATAACCTAGCCTAACCCAACCTAACATCTCGGCGGTAATATTTGACAACATTCCTGGCGAGTTGGCCTCTACGTCTCCGTGAGGCCTTCATATCCATCAATAACGTAATATAACCTTATATAACCCAACCTAACCTCTCGGCGCTATTATTTGACAATATTCCTTGCGAGCTGGCCTCTACGTCTCCGTGGGAGTTTTATATACACCAATAACGTAATATAACCTAACCTAACAGAACGCAACCTCTCGGCACTAATATTTGACAATATTCCTGGCGAGTTGGCCTCTTCGTTTCCGTGGGGCTTTTACATACATCGATAACCTAATATAACCTAACCTAACCCACCTAAACTTTCGGCGCTATTATTTGCCAAATTCCTGGCGAGTTGGCCTCTACGTCTCCGTGAGACCTTCATATCCATCAATAACGTAATATAACCTTATATAACCCAACCTAACCTCTCGGCGCTATTATTTGACAACATTCCTGGCGTGTTGGCCTCTACGTCTCCGTGGGACTTTTATATACATCAATAACCTAATATAACCTAACTTAACCCAACCTAACCTTTCGGCGCTATTATTTGACAACATTCCTGGCGAGTTGGCCTCTACGTCTCCGTGGGGCCTTTATATACATCAATAACGTAATATAACCTAACCTAGCACAACCCAACCTCTCGGCACTAATATTTCACAACATTCCTGGCGAGTTGGCCTCTACGTTTCCGTGGGTCTTTTATATACATCAATAACGTAATATAACCTAACCTAACCCAAAGTAACGTCTCGGAGGTAATGTTTAACCACATTCCTGGCTTGTTGGCCTCTACGTTTCCCTGAGACCTTTATATACATCAATAACGTAATATAACCTAACCTAACCCAACCTAACATCTCGGTACTAATATTTAACAACATTCCTGGCTTGTTGGCTTCTACGTCTCCGTGGGACTTTCATATCCATCAATAACGTAATTTAACCTAAAATAACCCAACTTAACATCTCGGCTGTAATATTTGACAACATTCCTGGCTTGTTGGCCTCTATGATTCCGTGGGACCTTTATATACATCAATAACGTAATATAACCTAACCTAACCCAACCTAACCTCTCGGCGCTATTATTTGACAACATTCCTAGCGAGTTGCCCTCTACGTCACCGTGGGACTTTTATATACATCAATAACCTAATATAACCTAACTTAACCCAACCTAACCTTTCGGCGCTATTATTTGACAACATTCCTGGCGAGTTGGCCTCTACGTTTCCGTGGGGCTTTTATATACATCAATAACGTAATATAACCTAACCTAACCCAAAGTAACGTCTCGGAGGTAATGTTTAACCACATTCCTGGCTTGTTGGCCTCTACGTTTCCCTGAGACCTTTATATACATCAATAACGTAATATAACCTAACCTAACCCAACCTAACATCTCGGTACTAATATTTAACAACATTCCTGTCTTGTTGGCTTCTACGTCTCCGTGGGACTTTCATATCCATCAATAACGTAATTTAACCTAAAATAACCCAACTTAACATCTCGGCTGTAATATTTGACAACATTCCTGGCTTGTTGGCCTCTATGACTCCGTCGGACCTTTATATACATCAATAACGTAATATAACCTAACCTAACCCAACCTAACATCTCCGCGGTAATGTTTGACAACATTACTGGCGAGTTGGCCTCTACGTCTCCGTGAGACCTTCATATCCATCAATAACGTAATATAACCTTATATAACCCAACCTAACCTCTCGGCGCTATTATTTGACAACATTCCTGGCTAGTTGGCCTGTACGTCTCCGTGGGACTTTTATATACATCAATAACCTAATATAACCTAACTTAACCCAACCTAACCTTTCGGCGCTATTATTTGACAACATTCCTGGCGAGTTGGCCTCTACGTCTCCGTGGGGCCTTTATATACATCAATTTCGTAATATAACCTAACCTAACACTACCCAACCTCTCGGCACTGATATTTGACAACATTCCTGGCGAGTTGGCCTCTACGTTTCCGTGGGGCTTTTATATACATCAATAGCGTAATATAACTTAACCTAACACAACCTAACATCTCGGTACTAATATTTGACAACATTCCTGCCGAGTTGGCCTCTACGGCTCCGTGGGACCTTCATATACATTAATAACGTAATATAACCTAACCTAACACAACCCAACCACTCGGCACTAATATTTGACAACATTCCTGGCGAGTTGGCCTCTACGTTTCCGTGGGGCTTTTATATACATCAATAACGTAATATAACCTAACCTAACACAACCTAACACCTCGGCGGTAATATTTGACAACATTCCTGGCGAGTGGGCTTCTACTTCTCCGTGGGTCCTTTATATACATCAATAACGTAATATAAACTAACCTAACCGAATCTAACATCTCGGTGGTAATATTTGACCACATTCCTTGCTTGTTGGCCTCTACGTCTGCGTGGGACCTTTATATACATTAATAACGTAATACAACCCAACCAAACCCAACCAAACATCTCGGCGGTAATATTTGACAACATTCCTGGCGAGTTGTCTACTACGTCTCCGTGGGACCTTTATATACATGAATAACGTCACATAACCTAACCTAACCCAACCTATCATATCCTCGGTAATATTTACCAACATTCCTGGCGGATGGCCTATACATCGCCGTGGGACCCTTATATACATCAATAACGTCATATGACCTAACCTAATCCAACCTAACATATCGGCGGTAATATTTGGCAACACTCCTGGCTTATTGGCATCTACGTCTCCGTCGGACCTTTATACACACCAATAACGTAATATAACCTAATCTAACACAACCTATAATTTCTGCGGTAATATTTGACAACATTCCTGGCGAGTTGGACCCTACGCTTCCGTGGGACTTTCATATACATCAATGACGTAATATAACCTGACCTAACCCAACCTAACATCTCGGCGGTAATATTTGACCACATTCCTTGCTTGTTGGCCTCTACGTCTGCGTGGGACCTTTATATACATTAATAACGTAATACAACCCAACCAAACCCAACCAAACATCTCGGCGGTAATATTTGACAACATTCCTGGCGAGTTGTCTACTACGTCTCCGTGGGACCTTTATATACATGAATAACGTCACATAACCTAACCTAACCCAACCTATCATATCCTCGGTAATATTTACCAACATTCCTGGCGGATGGCCTATACATCGCCGTGGGACCCTTATATACATCAATAACGTCATATGACCTAACCTAATCCAACCTAACATATCGGCGGTAATATTTGGCAACACTCCTGGCTTATTGGCATCTACGTCTCCGTCGGACCTTTATACACATCAATAACGTAATATAACCTAATCTAACACAACCTATAATTTCTGCGGTAATATTTGACAACATTCCTGGCGAGTTGGACCCTACGCTTCCGTGGGACTTTCATATACATCAATGACGTAATATAACCTGACTTAACCCAACCTAACATCTCGGCGGTAATATTTGACCACATTCCTGGCTTGTTGGCCTCTACGTCTCCGTGGGACCTTTATATACATCAATAACATAATACAACCTAACCTAACATCTCGGCGGTAATATCTGACAACATTCCTGGCGAGTTGGCCGCTATGTCTCCGTGGGACCTTTATATACATCAATAACGTCATATATCCTAACCTAACCCAACCTATCATTTCGGCGGTAATATTTGACACCATTCCTGGCGAGTTGGCTTCTACGTCTCCGTGGGACCTTTATATACATGAATAACGTAATATAACCTAACCAAACCCAACCAAACATCTCGGCGGTAATATTTGACAACATTCCTGGCGAGTTGGCCTCTGCGTCTCCGTGGGACCTTTATATACATCAATAACGTAATATAACCCAACCTAACCAAACCTAATATCTCGGCGGTAATATGTGACAACATTCCTGGCGGGTTGGCCTCTACGTCTCCGTGGGGCCTTCATATACATCAAAAACGTAATATAACATAACCTAACCCAACCTAACATCTCGGCGGTAATATTTGACAACATTCGTGGCGAGTTGGACTCTACGTCTCCGTGGGGCCTTTATATACATCAATCTCGTAATATAACCTAACCTAACACTACCCAACCTCTCGGCACTAATATTTGACAACATTCCTGGCGAGTTGGCCTGTACGTTTCCGTGGGGCTTTTATATACATCAATAACGTAATATAACCTAACCTAACCCAAAGTAACGTCTCGGAGGTAATGTTTAACCACATTCCTGGGTTGTTGGCGTCTACGTTTCCCTGAGACCTTTATATACATCAATAACGTAATATAACCTAACCTAACCCAACCTAACATCACGGTACTAATATTTAACAACATTCCTGGCTCTTTGGCTTCTACGTCTCCGTGGGACTTTCATATCCATCAATAACGTAATTTAACCTAAAATAACCCAACGTAACATCTCGGCTGTAATATTTGACAACATTCCTGTCTTGTTGGCCTCTATGATTCCGTGGGACCTTTATATACATCAATAACGTAATATAACCTAACCTAACCCAACCTAACATCTCGGCGGTACTGTTTGACAAACATTCCTGGCGAGTTGGCCTCTACGTATCCGTGAGACCTTCATATCCATCAATAACGTAATATAACCTTATATAACCCAACCTAACCTCTCGGCGCTATTATTTGACAACATTCCTGTCGAGTTGGCCTCTACGTCTCCGTGGGGCCTTCATATACATTAATAAGGTAATATAACCTAACCTAACCCAACCTAACGTCACGGTACTAATATTTAACAACATTCCTGGCTCTTTGGCTTCTACGTCTCCGTGGGACTTTCATATCCATCAATAACGTAATATAACCTAGCCTAACCCAACCTAACATCTCGGCGGTAATATTTGACAACATTCCTGGCGAGTTGGCCTCTACGTCTCCGTGAGGCCTTCATATCCATCAATAACGTAATATAACCTTATATAACCCAACCTAACCTCTCGGCGCTATTATTTGACAATATTCCTTGCGAGCTGGCCTCTACGTCTCCGTGAGACCTTCATATCCATCAATAACGTAATATAACCTTATATAACCCAACCTAACCTCTCGGCGCTATTATTTGACAACATTCCTGGCGAGTTGGCCTCTACGTCTCCGTGGGACTTTTATATACATCAATAACCTAATATAACCTAACTTAACCCAACCTAACCTTTCGGCGCTATTATTTGACAACATTCCTGGCGAGTTGGCATCTACGTCTCCGTGGGGCCTTTATATACATCAATAACGTAATATAACCTAACCTAGCACAACCCTACCTCTCGGCACTAATATTTCACAACATTCCTGGCGAGTTGGCCTCTACGTTTCCGTGGGGCTTTTATATACATCAATAACGTAATAAAGCCTAACCTAACCCAAAGTAACGTCTCGCAGGTAATGTTTAACCACATTCCTGGCTTGTTGGCCTCTACGTTTCCCTGAGACCTTTATATACATCAATAACGTAATATAACCTAACCTAACCCAACCTAACATCTCGGTACTAATATTTAACAACATTCCTGGCTTGTTGGCTTCCACATCTCCGTGGGACTTTCATATCCATCAATAACGTAATTTAACCTAAAATAACCCAACTTAACATCTCGGCTGTAATATTTGACAACATTCCTAGCGAGTTGCCCTCTACGTCACCGTGGGACCTTTATATACATCAATAACGTAATATAACCTAACCTAACCCAACCTAACATCTCGGCGGTACTGTTTGACAAACATTCCTGGCGAGTTGGCCTCTACGTATGCGTGAGACCTTCATATCCATCAATAACATAATATAACCTTATATAACCCAACCTAACCTCTCGGCGCTATTATTTGACAACATTCCTGTCGAGTTGGCCTCTACGTCTCCGTGGGGCCTTCATATACATTAATAAGGTAATATAACCTAACCTAACCCAACCTAACATCACGGTACTAATATTTAACAACATTCCTGGCTCTTTGGCTTCTACGTCTCCGTGGGACTTTCATATCCATCAATAACGTAATATAACCTAGCCTAACCCAACCGAACATCTCGGCGGTAATATTTGACAACATTCCTGGCGAGTTGGCCTCTACGTCTCCGTGGGGCCTTTATATACATCAATAACGTAAAATAACCTAACCTCACACAACCCAAACTCCCGGCACTAATATTTGACAACATTCCTGGCGAGTTGGCCTCTACGTTTCCCTGAGACCTTTATATACATCAATAACGTAATATAACCTAAAATAACCCAACGTAACATCTCGGCTGTAATATTTGACAACATTCCTGGCTTGCTGGCCTCTATGATACCGTGGGACCTTTATATACATCAATAACGTAATATAACCTAACCTAACCCAACCTAACATCTCGGCGGTACTGTTTGACAAACATTCCTGGCGAGTTGGCCTCTACGTATCCGTGAGACCTTCATATCCATCAATAACGTAATATAACCTTATATAACCCAACCTAACCTCTCGGCGCTATTATTTGACAACATTCCTGGCTAGTTGGCCTCTACGTCTCCGTGGGACTTTTATATACATCAATAACGTAATATAACCTAACCTAACCCAACCTAACCTTTCGGCACTGATATTTGACAACATTCCTGGCGAGTTGGCCTCTACGTTTCCGTGGGGCTTTTATATACATCAATAGCGTAATATAACTTAACCTAACACAACCTAACATCTCGGTACTAATATTTGACAACATTCCTGCCGAGTTGGCCTCTACGTCTCCGTGGGGCCTTTATATACATCAATAACGTAATATAACCTAACCTAACACAACCCAACCTCTCGGCACTAATATTTCACAACATTCCTGGCGAGTTGGCCTCTACGTTTCCGTGGGGCTTTTATATACATCAATAACGTAATATAACCTAACCTAACCCAAAGTAACGTCTCGGAGGTAATGTTTAACCACATTCCTGGCTTGTTGGCCTCTACGTTTCCCTGAGACCTTTATATACATCAATAACGTAATATAACCTAACCTAACCCAACCTAACATCTCGGTACTAATATTTAACAACATTCCTGTCTTGTTGGCTTCTACGTCTCCGTGGGACTTTCATATCCATCAATAACGTAATTTAACCTAAAATAACCCAACTTAACATCTCGGCTGTAATATTTGACAACATTCCTGGCTTGTTGGCCTCTATGACTCCGTGGGACCTTTATATACATCAATAACGTAATATAACCTAACCTAACCCAACCTAACATCTCCGCGGTAATGTTTGACAACATTACTGGCGAGTTGGCCTCTACGTCTCCGTGAGACCTTCATATCCATCAATAACGTAATATAACCTTATATAACCCAACCTAACCTCTCGGCGCTATTATTTGACAACATTCCAGGCTAGTTGGCCTGTACGTCTCCGTGGGACTTTTATATACATCAATAACCTAATATAACCTAACCTAACACTACCCAACCTCTCGGCACTGATATTTGACAACATTCCTGGCGAGTTGGCCTCTACGTCTCCGTGGGACTTTTATATACATCAATAACCTAATATAACCTAACTTAACCCAACCTAACCTTTCGGCGCTATTATTTGACAACATTCCTGGCGAGTTGGCCTCTACGTCTCCGTGGGGCCTTCATATACATTAATAACGTAATATAACCTAACCTAACACAACCCAACCACTCGGCACTAATATTTGACAACATTCCTGGCGAGTTGGCCTCTACGTTTCCGTGGGGCTTTTATATACATCAATAACGTAATATAACCTAACCTAACACAACCTAACACCTCGGCGGTAATATTTGACAACATTCCTGGCGAGTGGGCTTCTACTTCTCCGTGGGTCCTTTATATACATCAATAACGTAATATAAACTAACCTAACCGAATCTAACATCTCGGTGGTAATATTTGACCACATTCCTTGCTTGTTGGCCTCTACGTCTCCGTGGGACCTTTATATACATTAATAACGTAGTACAACCCAACCAAACCCAACCAAAAATCTCGGCGGTAATATTTGACAACATTCCTGGAGACTTGGCTACTACGTCTCCGTGGGACCTTTATATACATGAATAACGTCACATAACCTAACCTAACCCAACCTATCATATCCTCGGTAATATTTACCAACATTCCTGGCGGATGGCCTATACATCGCCGTGGGACCCTTATATACATCAATAACGTCATATGACCTAACCTAATCCAACCTAACATCTCGGCGGTAATATTTGGCAACACTCCTGGCTTATTGGCTTCTACGTCTCCGTCGGACCTTTAGACACATCAATAACGTAATATAACCTAATCTAACACAACCTATAATTTCTGCGGTAATATTTGACAACATTCCTGGCGAGTTGGACCCTACGCTTCCGTGGGACTTTCATATACATCAATGACGTAATATAACCTGACCTAACCCAACCTAACATCTCGGCGGTAATATTTGACCACATTCCTGGCTTGTTGGCCTCTACGTCTCCGTGGGACCTTTATATACATCAATAACATAATACAACCTAACCTAACATCTCGGCGGTAATATCTGACGACATTCCTGGCGAGTTGGCCGCTATGTCTCCGTGGGACCTTTATATACATCAATAACGTCATATATCCTAACCTAACCCAACCTATCATTTCGGCGGTAATATTTGACACCATTCCTGGCGAGTTGGCTTCTACGTCTCCGTGGGACCTTTATATACATGAATAACGTAATATAACCTAACCAAACCCAACCAAACATCTCGGCACTAATATTTGACAACATTCCTGGCGAGTTGGCCTCTACGTTTCCGTGGGGCTTTTATATACATCAATAACGTAATATAACCTAACCTAACCCAAAGTAACGTCTCGGAGGTAATGTTTAACCACATTCCTGGGTTGTTGGCGTCTACGTTTCCCTGAGACCTTTATATACATCAATAACGTAATATAACCTAACCTAACCCAACCTAACATCACGGTACTAATATTTAACAACATTCCTGGCTCTTTGGCTTCTACGTCTCCGTGGGACTTTCATATCAATCAATAACGTAATTTAACCTAAAATAACCCAACGTAACATCTCGGCTGTAATATTTGACAACATTCCTGGCTTGTTGGCCTCTATGATTCCGTGGGACCTTTATATACATCAATAACGTAATATAACCTAACCTAACCCAACCTAACATCTCGGCGGTACTGTTTGACAAACATTCCTGGCGAGTTGGCCTCTACGTATCCGTGAGACCTTCATATCCATCAATAACGTAATATAACCTTATATAACCCAACCTAACATCTCGGCGCTATTATTTGACAACATTCCTGTCGAGTTGGCCTCTACGTCTCCGTGGGGCCTTCATATACATTAATAAGGTAATATAACCTAACCTAACCCAACCTAACATCACGGTACTAATATTTAACAACATTCCTGGCTCTTTGGCTTCTACGTCTCCGTGGGACTTTCATATCCATCAATAACGTAATATAACCTAGCCTAACCCAACCTAACATCTCGGCGGTAATATTTGACAACATTCCTGGCGAGTTGGCCTCTACGTCTCCGTGAGGCCTTCATATCCATCAATAACGTAATATAACCTTATATAACCCAACCTAACCTCTCGGCGCTATTATTTGACAATATTCCTTGCGAGCTGGCCTCTACGTCTCCGTGGGAGTTTTATATACACCAATAACGTAATATAACCTAACCTAACAGAACGCAACCTCTCGGCACTAATATTTGACAATATTCCTGGCGAGTTGGCCTCTTCGTTTCCGTGGGGCTTTTACATACATCAATAACGTAATATAACCTAACCTAACCCACCTAAACTTTCGGCGCTATTATTTGCCAAATTCCTGGCGAGTTGGCCTCTACGTCTCCGTGAGACCTTCATATCCATCAATAACGTAATATAACCTTATATAACCCAACCTAACCTCTCGGCGCTATTATTTGACAACATTCCTGGCGTGTTGGCCTCTACGTCTCCGTGGGACTTTTATATACATCAATAACCTAATATAACCTAACTTAACCCAACCTAACCTTTCGGCGCTATTATTTGACAACATTCCTGGCGAGTTGGCCTCTACGTCTCCGTGGGGCCTTTATATACATCAATAACGTAATATAACCTAACCTAGCACAACCCAACCTCTCGGCACTAATATTTCACAACATTCCTGGCGAGTTGGCCTCTACGTTTCCGTGGGTCTTTTATATACATCAATAACGTAATATAACCTAACCTAACCCAAAGTAACGTCTCGGAGGTAATGTTTAACCACATTCCTGGCTTGTTGGCCTCTACGTTTCCCTGAGACCTTTATATACATCAATAACGTAATATAACCTAACCTAACCCAACCTAACATCTCGGTACTAATATTTAACAACATTCCTGGCTTGTTGGCTTCTACGTCTCCGTGGGACTTTCATATCCATCAATAACGTAATTTAACCTAAAATAACCCAACTTAACATCTCGGCTGTAATATTTGACAACATTCCTGGCTTGTTGGCCTCTATGATTCCGTGGGACCTTTATATACATCAATAACGTAATATAACCTAACCTAACCCAACCTAACCTCTCGGCGCTATTATTTGACAACATTCCTAGCGAGTTGCCCTCTACGTCACCGTGGGACTTTTATATACATCAATAACCTAATATAACCTAACTTAACCCAACCTAACCTTTCGGCGCTATTATTTGACAACATTCCTGGCGAGTTGGCCTCTACGTCTCCGTGGGGCCTTTATATACATCAATAACGTAATATAACCTAACCTAACCCAAAGTAACGTCTCGGAGGTAATGTTTAACCACATTCCTGGCTTGTTGGCCTCTACGTTTCCCTGAGACCTTTATATACATCAATAACGTAATATAACCTAACCTAACCCAACCTAACATCTCGGTACTAATATTTAACAACATTCCTGTCTTGTTGGCTTCTACGTCTCCGTGGGACTTTCATATCCATCAATAACGTAATTTAACCTAAAATAACCCAACTTAACATCTCGGCTGTAATATTTGACAACATTCCTGGCTTGTTGGCCTCTATGACTCCGTGGGACCTTTATATACATCAATAACGTAATATAACCTAACCTAACCCAACCTAACATCTCCGCGGTAATGTTTGACAACATTACTGGCGAGTTGGCCT
This sequence comes from Xylocopa violacea, assembly GCA_963969225.1. Classification (NCBI taxonomy): domain Eukaryota; kingdom Metazoa; phylum Arthropoda; class Insecta; order Hymenoptera; family Apidae; genus Xylocopa; species Xylocopa violacea. The sequence continues at coordinate 3,401,269 of CAXAJV010000135.1, read as the reverse complement.
CTACGTCTCCGTGAGACCTTCATATCCATCAATAACGTAATATAACCTTATATAACCCAACCTAACCTCTCGGCGCTATTATTTGACAACATTCCTGGCTAGTTGGCCTGTACGTCTCCGTGGGACTTTTATATACATCAATAACCTAATATAACCTAACTTAACCCAACCTAACCTTTCGGCGCTATTATTTGACAACATTCCTGGCGAGTTGGCCTCTACGTCTCCGTGGGGCCTTTATATACATCAATTTCGTAATATAACCTAACCTAACACTACCCAACCTCTCGGCACTGATATTTGACAACATTCCTGGCGAGTTGGCCTCTACGTTTCCGCGGGGCTTTTATATACATCAATAGCGTAATATAACTTAACCTAACACAACCTAACATCTCGGTACTAATATTTGACAACATTCCTGCCGAGTTGGCCTCTACGTCTCCGTGGGACCTTCATATACATTAATAACGTAATATAACCTAACCTAACACAACCCAACCACTCGGCACTAATATTTGACAACATTCCTGGCGAGTTGGCCTCTACGTTTCCGTGGGGCTTTTATATACATCAATAACGTAATATAACCTAACCTAACACAACCTAACACCTCGGCGGTAATATTTGACAACATTCCTGGCGAGTGGGCTTCTACTTCTCCGTGGGTCCTTTATATACATCAATAACGTAATATAAACTAACCTAACCGAATCTAACATCTCGGTGGTAATATTTGACCACATTCCTTGCTTGTTGGCCTCTACGTCTGCGTGGGACCTTTATATACATTAATAACGTAATACAACCCAACCAAACCCAACCAAACATCTCGGCGGTAATATTTGACAACATTCCTGGCGAGTTGTCTACTACGTCTCCGTGGGACCTTTATATACATGAATAACGTCACATAACCTAACCTAACCCAACCTATCATATCCTCGGTAATATTTACCAACATTCCTGGCGGATGGCCTATACATCGCCGTGGGACCCTTATATACATCAATAACGTCATATGACCTAACCTAATCCAACCTAACATATCGGCGGTAATATTTGGCAACACTCCTGGCTTATTGGCATCTACGTCTCCGTCGGACCTTTATACACATCAATAACGTAATATAACCTAATCTAACACAACCTATAATTTCTGCGGTAATATTTGACAACATTCCTGGCGAGTTGGACCCTACGCTTCCGTGGGACTTTCATATACATCAATGACGTAATATAACCTGACCTAACCCAACCTAACATCTCGGCGGTAATATTTGACCACATTCCTGGCTTGTTGGCCTCTACGTCTCCGTGGGACCTTTATATACATCAATAACATAATACAACCTAACCTAACATCTCGGCGGTAATATCTGACAACATTCCTGGCGAGTTGGCCGCTATGTCTCCGTGGGACCTTTATATACATCAATAACGTCATATATCCTAACCTAACCCAACCTATCATTTCGGCGGTAATATTTGACACCATTCCTGGCGAGTTGGCTTCTACGTCTCCGTGGGACCTTTATATACATGAATAACGTAATATAACCTAACCAAACCCAACCAAACATCTCGGCGGTAATATTTGACAACATTCCTGGCGAGTTGGCCTCTGCGTCTCCGTGGGACCTTTATATACATCAATAACGTAATATAACCCAACCTAACCAAACCTAATATCTCGGCGGTAATATGTGACAACATTCCTGGCGGGTTGGCCTCTACGTCTCCGTGGGGCCTTCATATACATCAAAAACGTAATATAACATAACCTAACCCAACCTAATATCTCGGCGGTAATATGTGACAACATTCCTGGCGGGTTGGCCTCTACGTCTCCGTGGGGCCTTCATATACATCAAAAACGTAATATAACATAACCTAACCCAACCTAACATCTCGGCGGTAATATTTGACAACATTCCTGGCGAGTTGGCCTCTACGTCTCCGTGGGACTTTTATATACATCAATAACGTAATATAACCTAACCTAACCCAACCTAACATCTCGGTACTAATATTTGACAACATTCCTGCCGAGTTGGCCTCTACGTCTCCGTGGGGCCTTTATATACATCAATAACGTAATATAACCTAACCTAACACAACCCAACCTCTCGGCACTAATATTTCACAACATTCCTGGCGAGTTGGCCTCTACGTTTCCGTGGGGCTTTTATATACATCAATAACGTAATATAACCTAACCTAACCCAAAGTAACGTCTCGGAGGTAATGTTTAACCACATTCCTGGCTTGTTGGCCTCTACGTTTCCCTGAGACCTTTATATACATCAATAACGTAATATAACCTAACCTAACCCAACCTAACATCTCGGTACTAATATTTAACAACATTCCTGTCTTGTTGGCTTCTACGTCTCCGTGGGACTTTCATATCCATCAATAACGTAATTTAACCTAAAATAACCCAACTTAACATCTCGGCTGTAATATTTGACAACATTCCTGGCTTGTTGGCCTCTATGACTCCGTCGGACCTTTATATACATCAATAACGTAATATAACCTAACCTAACCCAACCTAACATCTCCGCGGTAATGTTTGACAACATTACTGGCGAGTTGGCCTCTACGTCTCCGTGAGACCTTCATATCCATCAATAACGTAATATAACCTTATATAACCCAACCTAACCTCTCGGCGCTATTATTTGACAACATTCCTGGCTAGTTGGCCTGTACGTCTCCGTGGGACTTTTATATACATCAATAACCTAATATAACCTAACTTAACCCAACCTAACCTTTCGGCGCTATTATTTGACAACATTCCTGGCGAGTTGGCCTCTACGTCTCCGTGGGGCCTTTATATACATCAATTTCGTAATATAACCTAACCTAACACTACCCAACCTCTCGGCACTGATATTTGACAACATTCCTGGCGAGTTGGCCTCTACGTTTCCGTGGGGCTTTTATATACATCAATAGCGTAATATAACTTAACCTAACACAACCTAACATCTCGGTACTAATATTTGACAACATTCCTGCCGAGTTGGCCTCTACGGCTCCGTGGGACCTTCATATACATTAATAACGTAATATAACCTAACCTAACACAACCCAACCACTCGGCACTAATATTTGACAACATTCCTGGCGAGTTGGCCTCTACGTTTCCGTGGGGCTTTTATATACATCAATAACGTAATATAACCTAACCTAACACAACCTAACACCTCGGCGGTAATATTTGACAACATTCCTGGCGAGTGGGCTTCTACTTCTCCGTGGGTCCTTTATATACATCAATAACGTAATATAAACTAACCTAACCGAATCTAACATCTCGGTGGTAATATTTGACCACATTCCTTGCTTGTTGGCCTCTACGTCTGCGTGGGACCTTTATATACATTAATAACGTAATACAACCCAACCAAACCCAACCAAACATCTCGGCGGTAATATTTGACAACATTCCTGGCGAGTTGTCTACTACGTCTCCGTGGGACCTTTATATACATGAATAACGTCACATAACCTAACCTAACCCAACCTATCATATCCTCGGTAATATTTACCAACATTCCTGGCGGATGGCCTATACATCGCCGTGGGACCCTTATATACATCAATAACGTCATATGACCTAACCTAATCCAACCTAACATATCGGCGGTAATATTTGGCAACACTCCTGGCTTATTGGCATCTACGTCTCCGTCGGACCTTTATACACATCAATAACGTAATATAACCTAATCTAACACAACCTATAATTTCTGCGGTAATATTTGACAACATTCCTGGCGAGTTGGACCCTACGCTTCCGTGGGACTTTCATATACATCAATGACGTAATATAACCTGACCTAACCCAACCTAACATCTCGGCGGTAATATTTGACCACATTCCTGGCTTGTTGGCCTCTACGTCTCCGTGGGACCTTTATATACATCAATAACATAATACAACCTAACCTAACATCTCGGCGGTAATATCTGACAACATTCCTGGCGAGTTGGCCGCTATGTCTCCGTGGGACCTTTATATACATCAATAACGTCATATATCCTAACCTAACCCAACCTATCATTTCGGCGGTAATATTTGACACCATTCCTGGCGAGTTGGCTTCTACGTCTCCGTGGGACCTTTATATACATGAATAACGTAATATAACCTAACCAAACCCAACCAAACATCTCGGCGGTAATATTTGACAACATTCCTGGCGAGTTGGCCTCTGCGTCTCCGTGGGACCTTTATATACATCAATAACGTAATATAACCCAACCTAACCAAACCTAATATCTCGGCGGTAATATGTGACAACATTCCTGGCGGGTTGGCCTCTACGTCTCCGTGGGGCCTTCATATACATCAAAAACGTAATATAACATAACCTAACCCAACCTAACATCTCGGCGGTAATATTTGACAACATTCGTGGCGAGTTGGACTCTACGTCTCCGTGGGGCCTTTATATACATCAATCTCGTAATATAACCTAACCTAACACTACCCAACCTCTCGGCACTAATATTTGACAACATTCCTGGCGAGTTGGCCTGTACGTTTCCGTGGGGCTTTTATATACATCAATAACGTAATATAACCTAACCTAACCCAAAGTAACGTCTCGGAGGTAATGTTTAACCACATTCCTGGGTTGTTGGCGTCTACGTTTCCCTGAGACCTTTATATACATCAATAACGTAATATAACCTAACCTAACCCAACCTAACATCACGGTACTAATATTTAACAACATTCCTGGCTCTTTGGCTTCTACGTCTCCGTGGGACTTTCATATCCATCAATAACGTAATTTAACCTAAAATAACCCAACGTAACATCTCGGCTGTAATATTTGACAACATTCCTGTCTTGTTGGCCTCTATGATTCCGTGGGACCTTTATATACATCAATAACGTAATATAACCTAACCTAACCCAACCTAACATCTCGGCGGTACTGTTTGACAAACATTCCTGGCGAGTTGGCCTCTACGTATCCGTGAGACCTTCATATCCATCAATAACGTAATATAACCTTATATAACCCAACCTAACCTCTCGGCGCTATTATTTGACAACATTCCTGTCGAGTTGGCCTCTACGTCTCCGTGGGGCCTTCATATACATTAATAAGGTAATATAACCTAACCTAACCCAACCTAACGTCACGGTACTAATATTTAACAACATTCCTGGCTCTTTGGCTTCTACGTCTCCGTGGGACTTTCATATCCATCAATAACGTAATATAACCTAGCCTAACCCAACCTAACATCTCGGCGGTAATATTTGACAACATTCCTGGCGAGTTGGCCTCTACGTCTCCGTGAGGCCTTCATATCCATCAATAACGTAATATAACCTTATATAACCCAACCTAACCTCTCGGCGCTATTATTTGACAATATTCCTTGCGAGCTGGCCTCTACGTCTCCGTGAGACCTTCATATCCATCAATAACGTAATATAACCTTATATAACCCAACCTAACCTCTCGGCGCTATTATTTGACAACATTCCTGGCGAGTTGGCCTCTACGTCTCCGTGGGACTTTTATATACATCAATAACCTAATATAACCTAACTTAACCCAACCTAACCTTTCGGCGCTATTATTTGACAACATTCCTGGCGAGTTGGCATCTACGTCTCCGTGGGGCCTTTATATACATCAATAACGTAATATAACCTAACCTAGCACAACCCAACCTCTCGGCACTAATATTTCACAACATTCCTGGCGAGTTGGCCTCTACGTTTCCGTGGGGCTTTTATATACATCAATAACGTAATAAAGCCTAACCTAACCCAAAGTAACGTCTCGCAGGTAATGTTTAACCACATTCCTGGCTTGTTGGCCTCTACGTTACCCTGAGACCTTTATATACATCAATAACGTAATATAACCTAACCTAACCCAACCTAACATCTCGGTACTAATATTTAACAACATTCCTGGCTTGTTGGCTTCCACATCTCCGTGGGACTTTCATATCCATCAATAACGTAATTTAACCTAAAATAACCCAACTTAACATCTCGGCTGTAATATTTGACAACATTCCTAGCGAGTTGCCCTCTACGTCACCGTGGGACCTTTATATACATCAATAACGTAATATAACCTAACCTAACCCAACCTAACATCTCGGCGGTACTGTTTGACAAACATTCCTGGCGAGTTGGCCTCTACGTATCCGTGAGACCTTCATATCCATCAATAACATAATATAACCTTATATAACCCAACCTAACCTCTCGGCGCTATTATTTGACAACATTCCTGTCGAGTTGGCCTCTACGTCTCCGTGGGGCCTTCATATACATTAATAAGGTAATATAACCTAACCTAACCCAACCTAACATCACGGTACTAATATTTAACAACATTCCTGGCTCTTTGGCTTCTACGTCTCCGTGGGACTTTCATATCCATCAATAACGTAATATAACCTAGCCTAACCCAACCGAACATCTCGGCGGTAATATTTGACAACATTCCTGGCAAGTTGGCCTCTACGTCTCCGTGGGGCCTTTATATACATCAATAACGTAATATAACCTAACCTCACACAACCCAAACTCCCGGCACTAATATTTGACAACATTCCTGGCGAGTTGGCCTCTACGTTTCCCTGAGACCTTTATATACATCAATAACGTAATATAACCTAAAATAACCCAACGTAACATCTCGGCTGTAATATTTGACAACATTCCTGGCTTGCTGGCCTCTATGATACCGTGGGACCTTTATATACATCAATAACGTAATATAACCTAACCTAACCCAACCTAACATCTCGGCGGTACTGTTTGACAAACATTCCTGGCGAGTTGGCCTCTACGTATCCGTGAGACCTTCATATCCATCAATAACGTAATATAACCTTATATAACCCAACCTAACCTCTCGGCGCTATTATTTGACAACATTCCTGGCTAGTTGGCCTCTACGTCTCCGTGGGACTTTTGTATACATCAATAACGTAATATAACCTAACCTAACCCAACCTAACCTTTCGGCACTGATATTTGACAACATTCCTGGCGAGTTGGCCTCTACGTTTCCGTGGGGCTTTTATATACATCAATAGCGTAATATAACTTAACCTAACACAACCTAACATCTCGGTACTAATATTTGACAACATTCCTGCCGAGTTGGCCTCTACGTCTCCGTGGGACCTTCATATACATCAATAACGTAATATAACCTAACCTAACACAACCCAACCACTCGGCACTAATATTTGACAACATTCCTGGCGAGTTGGCTTCTACGTTTCCGTGGGGCTTTTATATACATCAATAACGTAATATAACCTAACCTAACACAACCTAACACCTCGGCGGTAATATTTGACAACATTCCTGGCGAGTGGGCTTCTACTTCTCCGTGGGTCCTTTAGATACATCAATAACGTAATATAAACTAACCTAACCGAATCTAACATCTCGGTGGTAATATTTGACCACATTCCTGGCTTGTTGGCCTCTACGTCTCCGTCGGACCTTTATACACATCAATAACGTAATATAACCTAATCTAACACAACCTATAATTTCTGCGGTAATATTTGACAACATTCCTGGCGAGTTGGACCCTACGTTTCCGTGGGACTTTCATATACATCAATGACGTAATATAACCTGACCTAACCCAACCTAACATCTCGGCGGTAATATTTGACCACATTCCTGGCTTGTTGGCCTCTACGTCTCCGTGGGACCTTTATATTCATCAATAACATAATACAACCTAACCTAACATCTCGGCGGTAATATCTGAAGACATTCCTGGCGAGTTGGCCGCTATGTCTCCGTGGGACCTTTATATACATCAATAACGTCATATATCCTAACCTAACCCAACCTATCATTTCGGCGGTAATATTTGACACCATTCCTGGCGAGTTGGCTTCTACGTCTCCGTGGGACCTTAATATACATGAATAACGTAATATAACCTAACCAAACCCAACCAAACATCTCGGCGGTAATATTTGACAACATTCCTGGCGAGTTGGCCTCTGCGTCTCCGTGGGACCTTTATATACATCAATAACGTAATATAACCCAACCTAACCAAACCTAATAACTCGGCGGTAATATGTGACAACATTCCTGGCGGGTTGGCCTCTACGTCTCCGTGGGACCTTCATATACATCAATACCGTAATATAGCCTAAGCTAACTCAACCTAACATCCCGGCGGTAATATTTGACTGCATTCCTGGAGAGTTGGCTACTACGTCTCCGTGGGACCTTTATATACATCAATAACGTAATATAACCTAACCTAACACAACGCAACCTCTCGGCACTAATATTTGACAATATTCCTGGCGAGCTGGCCTCTTCGTTTCCGTGGGGCTTTTACATACATCAACAACGTAATATAAACTAACCTAACCCAACCTAAACTTTCGGCGCTATTATTTGCCAAATTCCTGGCGAGTTGGCCTCTACGTTTCCGTGGGGCTTTTATATACATCAATAACGTAATATAACCTAACCTAACCCAAAGTAACGTCTCGGAGGTAATGTTTAACCACATTCCTGGCTTGTTGGCCTCTACGTTTCCATGAGACCTTTATATACATCAATAACGTAATATAACCTAACCTAACCCAACCTAACATCTCGGTACTAATATTTAACAACATTCCTGGCTTGTTGGCTTCTACGTCTCCGTGGGACTTTCATATCCATCAATAACGTAATTTAACCTAAAATAACCCAACTTAACATCTCGGCTGTAATATTTGACAACATTCCTGGCTTGTTGGCCTCTATGACTCCGTGGGACCTTTATATACATCAATAACGTAATATAACCTAACCTAACCCAACCTAACTTCTCCGCGGTAATGTTTGACAACATTACTGGCGAGTTGGCCTCTACGTCTCCGTGAGACCTTCATATCCATCAATAACGTAATATAACCTTATATAACGCAACCTAACCTCTCGGCGCTATTATTTGACAACATTCCTGGCTACTTGGCCTGTATGTCTCCGTGGGACTTTTATATACATCAATAACCTAATATAACCTAACTTAACCCAACCTAACATTTCGGCGCTATTATTTGACAACATTCCTGGCGAGTTGGCCTCTACGTCTCCGTGGGGCTTCTATATACATCAATAGCGTAATATAACTTAACCTAACACAACCTAACATCTCGGTACTAATATTTGACAACATTCCTGCCGAGTTGGCCTCTACGTCTCCGTGGGACCTTCATATACATTAATAACGTAATATAACCTAACCTAACACAACCCAACCACTCGGCACTAATATTTGACAACATTCCTGGCGAGTTGGCCTCTACGTTTCCGTGGGGCTTTTATATACATCAATAACGTAATATAACCTAACCTAACACAACCTAACACCTCGGCGGTAATATTTGACAACATTCCTGGCGAGTGGGCTTCTACTTCTCCGTGGGTCCTTTATATACATCAATAACGTAATATAAACTAACCTAACCGAATCTAACATCTCGGTGGTAATATTTGACCACATTCCTTGCTTGTTGGCCTCTACGTCTGCGTGGGACCTTTATATACATTAATAACGTAATACAACCCAACCAAACCCAACCAAACATCTCGGCGGTAATATTTGACAACATTCCTGGCGAGTTGGCTACTACGTCTCCGTGGGACCTTTATATACATGAATAACGTCACATAACCTAACCTAACCCAACCTATCATATCCTCGGTAATATTTACCAACATTCCTGGCGGATGGCCTATACATCGCCGTGGGACCCTTATATACATCAATAACGTCATATGACCTAACCTAATCCAACCTAACATCTCGGCGGTAATATTTGGCAACACTCCTGGCTTATTGGCTTCTACGTCTCCGTCGGACCTTTATACACATCAATAACGTAATATAACCTAATCTAACACAACCTATAATTTCTGCGGTAATATTTGACAACATTCCTGGCGAGTTGGACCCTACGCTTCCGTGGGACTTTCATATACATCAATGACGTAATATAACCTGACCTAACCCAACCTAACATCTCGGCGGTAATATTTGACCACATTCCTGGCTTGTTGGCCTCTACGTCTCCGTGGGACCTTTATATACATCAATAACATAATACAACCTAACCTAACATCTCGGCGGTAACATCTGACGACATTCCTGGCGAGTTGGCCGCTATGTCTCCGTGGGACCTTTATATACATCAATAACGTCATATATCCTAACCTAACCCAACCTATCATTTCGGCGGTAATATTTGACACCATTCCTGGCGAGTTGGCTTCTACGTCTCCGTGGGACCTTAATATACATGAATAACGTAATATAACCCAACCTAACCAAACCTAATAACTCGGCGGTAATATGTGACAACATTCCTGGCGGGTTGGCCTCTACGTCTCCGTGGGACCTTCATATACATCAATACCGTAATATAGCCTAAGCTAACTCAACCTAACATCCCGGCGGTAATATTTGACTGCATTCCTGGAGAGTTGGCTACTACGTCTCCGTGGGACCTTTATATACATCAATAACGTAATATAACCTAACCTAACACAACGCAACCTCTCGGCACTAATATTTGACAATATTCCTGGCGAGCTGGCCTCTTCGTTTCCGTGGGGCTTTTACATACATCAACAACGTAATATAAACTAACCTAACCCAACCTAAACTTTCGGCGCTATTATTTGCCAAATTCCTGGCGAGTTGGCCTCTACGTTTCCGTGGGGCTTTTATATACATCAATAACGTAATATAACCTAACCTAACCCAAAGTAACGTCTCGGAGGTAATGTTTAACCACATTCCTGGCTTGTTGGCCTCTACGTTTCCATGAGACCTTTATATACATCAATAACGTAATATAACCTAACCTAACCCAACCTAACATCTCGGTACTAATATTTAACAACATTCCTGGCTTGTTGGCTTCTACGTCTCCGTGGGACTTTCATATCCATCAATAACGTAATTTAACCTAAAATAACCCAACTTAACATCTCGGCTGTAATATTTGACAACATTCCTGGCTTGTTGGCCTCTATGATTCCGTGGGACCTTTATATACATCAATAACGTAATATAACCTAACCTAACCCAACCTAACATCTCCGCGGTAATGTTTGACAACATTACTGGCGAGTTGGCCTCTACGTCTCCGTGAGACCTTCATATCCATCAATAACGTAATATAACCTTATATAACCCAACCTAACCTCTCGGCGCTATTATTTGACAACATTCCTGGCTAGTTGGCCTCTACGTCTCCGTGGGACTTTTATATACATCAATAACCTAATATAACCTAACTTAACCCAACCTAACCTTTCGGCGCTATTATTTGACAACATTCCTGGCGAGTTGGCCTCTACGTCTCCGTGGGGCTTCTATATACATCAATAGCGTAATATAACTTAACCTAACACAACCTAACATCTCGGTACTAATATTTGACAACATTCCTGCCGAGTTGGCCTCTACGTCTCCGTGGGACCTTCATATACATTAATAACGTAATATAACCTAACCTAACACAACCCAACCACTCGGCACTAATATTTGACAACATTCCTGGCGAGTTGGCCTCTACGTTTCCGTGGGGCTTTTATATACATCAATAACGTAATATAACCTAACCTAACACAACCTAACACCTCGGCGGTAATATTTGACAACATTCCTGGCGAGTGGGCTTCTACTTCTCCGTGGGTCCTTTATATACATCAATAACGTAATATAAACTAACCTAACCGAATCTAACATCTCGGTGGTAATATTTGACCACATTCCTTGCTTGTTGGCCTCTACGTCTGCGTGGGACCTTTATATACATTAATAACGTAATACAACCCAACCAAACCCAACCAAACATCTCGGCGGTAATATTTGACAACATTCCTGGCGAGTTGGCTACTACGTCTCCGTGGGACCTTTATATACATGAATAACGTCACATAACCTAACCTAACCCAACCTATCATATCCTCGGTAATATTTACCAACATTCCTGGCGGATGGCCTATACATCGCCGTGGGACCCTTATATACATCAATAACGTCATATGACCTAACCTAATCCAACCTAACATCTCGGCGGTAATATTTGGCAACACTCCTGGCTTATTGGCTTCTACGTCTCCGTCGGACCTTTATACACATCAATAACGTAATATAACCTAATCTAACACAACCTATAATTTCTGCGGTAATATTTGACAACATTCCTGGCGAGTTGGACCCTACGCTTCCGTGGGACTTTCATATACATCAATGACGTAATATAACCTGACCTAACCCAACCTAACATCTCGGCGGTAATATTTGACCACATTCCTGGCTTGTTGGCCTCTACGTCTCCGTGGGACCTTTATATACATCAATAACATAATACAACCTAACCTAACATCTCGGCGGTAACATCTGACGACATTCCTGGCGAGTTGGCCGCTATGTCTCCGTGGGACCTTTATATACATCAATAACGTCATATATCCTAACCTAACCCAACCTATCATTTCGGCGGTAATATTTGACACCATTCCTGGCGAGTTGGCTTCTACGTCTCCGTGGGACCTTTATATACATGAATAACGTAATATAACCTAACCAAACCCAACCAAACATCTCGGCGGTAATATTTGACAACATTCCTGGCGAGTTGGCCTCTGCGTCTCCGTGGGACCTTTATATACATCAATAACGTAATATAACCCAACCTAACCAAACCTAATATCTCGGCGGTAATATGTGACAACATTCCTGGCGGGTTGGCCTCTACGTCTCCGTGGGACCCTCATATACATCAATACCGTAATATAGCCTAAGCTAACTCAACCTAACATCCCGGCGGTAATATTTGACTGCATTCCTGGAGAGTTGGCTACTATGTCTCCGTGGGACCTTTATATACATCAATAACGTAATATAACCTAACCTAACCCAAAGTAACGTCTCGGAGGTAATGTTTAACCACATTCCTGGGTTGTTGGCGTCTACGTTTCCCTGAGACCTTTATATACATCAATAACGTAATATAACCTAACCTAACCCAACCTAACATCTCGGTACTAATATTTTACAACATTCCTGGCTTGTTGGCTTCTACATCTCCGTGGGACTTTCATATCCATCAATAACGTAATTTAACCTAAAATAACCCAACGTAACATCTCGGCTGTAATATTTGACAACATTCCTGTCTTGTTGGCCTCTATGATTCCGTGGGACCTTTATATACATCAATAACGTAATATAACCTAACCTAACCCAACCTAACCTCTCGGCGCTATTATTTGACAATATTCCTTGCGAGCTGGCCTCTACGTCTCCGTGAGACCTTCATATCCATCAATAACGTAATATAACCTTATATAACCCAACCTAACCTCTCGGCGCTATTATTTGACAACATTCCTGGCGAGTTGGCCTCTACGTCTCCGTGGGACTTTTATATACATCAATAACCTAATATAACCTAACTTAACCCAACCTAACCTTTCGGCGGTATTATTTGACAACATTCCTGGCGAGTTGGCCTCTACGTTTCCGTGGGGCTTTTATATACATCAATAACGTAATAAAGCCTAACCTAACCCAAAGTAACGTCTCGGAGGTAATGTTTAACCACATTCCTGGCTTGTTGGCCTCTACGTTTCCCTGAGACCTTTATATACATCAATAACGTAATATAACCTAACCTAACCCAACCTAACATCTCGGTACTAATATTTTACAACATTCCTGGCTTGTTGGCTTCTACATCTCCGTGGGACTTTCATATCCATCAATAACGTAATTTAACCTAAAATAACCCAACTTAACATCTCGGCTGTAATATTTGACAACATTCCTAGCGAGTTGCCCTCTACGTCACCGTGGGACCTTTATATACATCAATAACGTAATATAACCTAACCTAACCCAACCTAACATCTCGGCGGTACTGTTTGACAAACATTCCTGGCAAGTTGGCCTCTACGTATCCGTGAGACCTTCATATCCATCAATAACGTAATATAACCTTATATAACCCAACCTAACCTCTCGGCGCTATTATTTGACAACATTCCTGTCGAGTTGGCCTCTACGTCTCCGTGGGGCCTTCATATACATTAATAAGGTAATATAACCTAACCTAACCCAACCTAACATCACGGTACTAATATTTAACAACATTCCTGGCTCTTTGGCTTCTACGTCTCCGTGGGACTTTCATATCCATCAATAACGTAATATAACCTAGCCTAACCCAACCTAACATCTCGGCGGTAATATTTGACAACATTCCTGGCGAGTTGGCCTCTACGTCTCCGTGGGGCCTTTATATACATCAATAACGTAATATAACCTAACCTAACACAACCCAAACTCCCGGCACTAATATTTGACAACATTCCTGGCGAGTTGGCCTCTACGTTTCCCTGAGACCTTTATATACATCAATAACGTAATATAACCTAAAATAACCCAACGTAACATCTCGGCTGTAATATTTGACAACATTCCTGGCTTGCTGGCCTCTATGATTCCGTGGGACCTTTATATACATCAATAACGTAATATAACCTAACCTAACCCAACCTAACATCTCGGCGGTACTGTTTGACAAACATTCCTGGCGAGTTGGCCTCTACGTATCCGTGAGACCTTCATATCCATCAATAACGTAATATAACCTTATATAACCCAACCTAACCTCTCGGCGCTATTATTTGACAACATTCCTGGCTAGTTGGCCTCTACGTCTCCGTGGGACTTTTATATACATCAATAACGTAATATAACCTAACCTAACCCAACCTAACCTTTCGGCACTGATATTTGACAACATTCCTGGCGAGTTGGCCTCTACGTTTCCGTGGGGCTTTTATATACATCAATAGCGTAATATAACTTAACCTAACACAACCTAACATCTCGGTACTAATATTTAACAACATTCCTGGCTCTTTGGCTTCTACGTCTCCGTGGGACTTTCATATCCATCAATAACGTAATATAACCTAGCCTAACCCAACCTAACATCTCGGCGGTAATATTTGACAACATTCCTGGCGAGTTGGCCTCTACGTCTCCGTGAGGCCTTCATATCCATCAATAACGTAATATAACCTTATATAACCCAACCTAACCTCTCGGCGCTATTATTTGACAATATTCCTTGCGAGCTGGCCTCTACGTCTCCGTGAGACCTTCATATCCATCAATAACGTAATATAACCTTATATAACCCAACCTAACCTCTCGGCGCTATTATTTGACAACATTCCTGGCGAGTTGGCCTCTACGTCTCCGTGGGACTTTTATATACATCAATAACCTAATATAACCTAACTTAACCCAACCTAACCTTTCGGCGCTATTATTTGACAACATTCCTGGCGAGTTGGCATCTACGTCTCCGTGGGGCCTTTATATACATCAATAACGTAATATAACCTAACCTAGCACAACCCAACCTCTCGGCACTAATATTTCACAACATTCCTGGCGAGTTGGCCTCTACGTTTCCGTGGGGCTTTTATATACATCAATAACGTAATAAAGCCTAACCTAACCCAAAGTAACGTCTCGGAGGTAATGTTTAACCACATTCCTGGCTTGTTGGCCTCTACGTTTCCCTGAGACCTTTATATACATCAATAACGTAATATAACCTAACCTAACCCAACCTAACATCTCGGTACTAATATTTAACAGCATTCCTGGCTTGTTGGCTTCCACATCTCCGTGGGACTTTCATATCCATCAATAACGTAATTTAACCTAAAATAACCCAACTTAACATCTCGGCTGTAATATTTGACAACATTCCTAGCGAGTTGCCCTCTACGTCACCGTGGGACCTTTATATACATCAATAACGTAATATAACCTAACCTAACCCAACCTAACATCTCGGCGGTACTGTTTGACAAACATTCCTGGCGAGTTGGCCTCTACGTATCCGTGAGACCTTCATATCCATCAATAACATAATATAACCTTATATAACCCAACCTAACCTCTCGGCGCTATTATTTGACAACATTCCTGTCGAGTTGGCCTCTACGTCTCCGTGGGGCCTTCATATACATTAATAAGGTAATATAACCTAACCTAACCCAACCTAACATCACGGTACTAATATTTAACAACATTCCTGGCTCTTTGGCTTCTACGTCTCCGTGGGACTTTCATATCCATCAATAACGTAATATAACCTAGCCTAACCCAACCGAACATCTCGGCGGTAATATTTGACAACATTCCTGGCGAGTTGGCCTCTACGTCTCCGTGGGGCCTTTATATACATCAATAACGTAATATAACCTAACCTAACACAACCCAAACTCCCGGCACTAATAT
This sequence comes from Xylocopa violacea, assembly GCA_963969225.1. Lineage (NCBI taxonomy): Eukaryota > Metazoa > Arthropoda > Insecta > Hymenoptera > Apidae > Xylocopa > Xylocopa violacea. Next base: position 3,384,887 of record CAXAJV010000135.1, on the reverse strand, counting down.
TTGACAACATTCCTGGCGAGTTGGCCTCTACGTTTCCCTGAGACCTTTATATACATCAATAACGTAATATAACCTAAAATAACCCAACGTAACATCTCGGCTGTAATATTTGACAACATTCCTGGCTTGCTGGCCTCTATGATTCCGTGGGACCTTTATATACATCAATAACGTAATATAACCTAACCTAACCCAACCTAACCTCTCGGCGCTATTATTTGACGATATTCCTTGCGAGCTGGCCTCTACGTCTCCGTGAGACCTTCATATCCATCAATAACGTAATATAACCTTATATAACCCAACCTAACCTCTCGGCGCTATTATTTGACAACATTCCTGGCGAGTTGGCCTCTACGTCTCCGTGGGACTTTTATATACATCAATAACCTAATATAACCTAACTTAACCCAACCTAACCTTTCGGCGGTATTATTTGACAACATTCCTGGCGAGTTGGCCTCTACGTCTCCGTGGGGCCTTTATATACATCAATAACGTAATATAACCTAACCTAGCACAACCCAACCTCTCGGCACTAATATTTCACAACATTCCTGGCGAGTTGGCCTCTACGTTTCCGTGGGGCTTTTATATACATCAATAACGTAATAAAGCCTAACCTAACCCAAAGTAACGTCTCGGAGGTAATGTTTAACCACATTCCTGGCTTGTTGGCCTCTACGTTTCCCTGAGACCTTTATATACATCAATAACGTAATATAACCTAACCTAACCCAACCTAACATCTCGGTACTAATATTTTACAACATTCCTGGCTTGTTGGCTTCTACATCTCCGTGGGACTTTCATATCCATCAATAACGTAATTTAACCTAAAATAACCCAACTTAACATCTCGGCTGTAATATTTGACAACATTCCTAGCGAGTTGCCCTCTACGTCACCGTGGGACCTTTATATACATCAATAACGTAATATAACCTAACCTAACCCAACCTAACATCTCGGCGGTACTGTTTGACAAACATTCCTGGCGAGTTGGCCTCTACGTATCCGTGAGACCTTCATATCCATCAATAACGTAATATAACCTTATATAACCCAACCTAACCTCTCGGCGCTATTATTTGACAACATTCCTGTCGAGTTGGCCTCTACGTCTCCGTGGGGCCTTCATATACATTAATAAGGTAATATAACCTAACCTAACCCAACCTAACATCACGGTACTAATATTTAACAACATTCCTGGCTCTTTGGCTTCTACGTCTCCGTGGGACTTTCATATCCATCAATAACGTAATATAACCTAGCCTAACCCAACCTAACATCTCGGCGGTAATATTTGACAACATTCCTGGCGAGTTGGCCTCTACGTCTCCGTGGGGCCTTTATATACATCAATAACGTAATATAACCTAACCTAACACAACCCAAACTCCCGGCACTAATATTTGACAACATTCCTGGCGAGTTGGCCTCTACGTTTCCCTGAGAACTTTATATACATCAATAACGTAATATAACATAAAATAACCCAACGTAACATCTCGGCTGTAATATTTGACAACATTCCTGGCTTGCTGGCCTCTATGATTCCGTGGGACCTTTATATACATCAATAACGTAATATAACCTAACCTAACCCAACCTAACATCTCGGCGGTACTGTTTGACAAACATTCCTGGCGAGTTGGCCTCTACGTATCCGTGAGACCTTCATATCCATCAATAACGTAATATAACCTTATATAACCCAACCTAACCTCTCGGCGCTATTATTTGACAACATTCCTGGCTAGTTGGCCTCTACGTCTCCGTGGGACTTTTATATACATCAATAACGTAATATAACCTAACCTAACCCAACCTAACCTTTCGGCACTGATATTTGACAACATTCCTGGCGAGTTGGCCTCTACGTTTCCGTGGGGCTTTTATATACATCAATAGCGTAATATAACTTAACCTAACCCAAAGTAACGTCTCGGAGGTAATGTTTAACCACATTCCTGGCTTGTTGGCCTCTACGTTTCCCTGAGACCTTTATATACATCAATAACGTAATATAACCTAACCTAACCCAACCTAACATCTCGGTACTAATATTTAACAACATTCCTGGCTTGTTGGCTTCTACGTCTCCGTGGGACTTTCATATCCATCAATAACGTAATTTAACCTAAAATAACCCAACTTAACATCTCGACTGTAATATTTGACAACATTCCTGGCTTGTTGGCCTCTATGATTCCGTGGGACCTTTATATACATCAATAACGTAATATAACCTAACCTAACCCAACCTAACATCTCCGCGGTAATGTTTGACAACATTACTGGCGAGTTGGCCTCTACGTCTCCGTGAGACCTTCATATCCATCAATAACGTAATATAACCTTATATAATCCAACCTAACCTCTCGGCGCTATTATTTGACAACATTCCTGGCTAGTTGGCCTCTACGTCTCCGTGGGACTTTTATATACATCAATAACCTAATATAACCTAACTTAACCCATCCTAACCTTTCGGCGCTATTATTTGACAACATTCCTGGCGAGTTGGCCTCTACGTCTCCGTGGGGCCTTTATGTACATCAATAACGTAATATAACCTAACCTAACACAACCCAACCTCTCGGCACTAATATTTCACAACATTCCTGGCGAGTTGGCCTCTACGTTTCCGTGGGGCTTTTATATACATCAATAACGTAATATAACCTAACCTAACCCAAAGTAACGTCTCGGAGGTAATGTTTAACCACATTCCTGGCTTGTTGGCCTCTACGTTTCCATGAGACCTTTATATACATCAATAACGTAATATAACCTAACCTAACCCAACCTAACATCTCGGTACTAATATTTAACAACATTCCTGGCTTGTTGGCTTCTACGTCTCCGTGGGACTTTCATATCCATCAATAACGTAATTTAACCTAAAATAACCCAACTTAACATCTCGGCTGTAATATTTGACAACATTCCTGGCTTGTTGGCCTCTATGATTCCGTGGGACCTTTATATACATCAATAACGTAATATAACCTAACCTAACCCAACCTAACCTCTCGGCGCTATTATTTGACAACATTCCTAGCGAGTTGCCCTCTACGTCACCGTGGGACTTTTATATACATCAATAACCTGATATAACCTAACTTAACCCAACCTAACCTTTCGGCGCTATTATTTGACAACATTCCTGGCGAGTTGGCCTCTACGTCTCCGTGGGGGCTTTATATACATCAATAACGTAATATAACCTAACCTAACACAACCCAACCTCTCGGCACTAATATTTCGCAACATTCCTGGCGAGTTAGCCTCTACGTTTCCGTGGGGCTTTTATATACATCAATAACGTAATATAACCTAACCTAACCCAAAGTAACGTCTCGGAGGTAATGTTTAACCACATTCCTGGCTTGTTGGCCTCTACGTTTCCCTGAGACCTTTATATACATCAATAACGTAATATAACCTAATCTAACCCAACCTAACATCTCGGTACTAATATTTAACAACATTCCTGGCTTGTTGGCTTCTACATCTCCGTGGGACTTTCATATCCATCAATAACGTAATTTAACCTAAAATAACCCAACTTAACATCTCGGCTGTAATATTTGACAACATTCCTGGCTTGTTGGCCTCTATGATTCCGTGGGACCTTTATATACATCAATAACGTAATATAACCTAACCTAACCCAACCTAACATCTCGGCGGTACTGTTTGACAACATTCCTGGCGAGTTGGCCTCTACGTCTCCGTGAGACCTTCATATCCATCAATAACGTAATATAACCTTATATAACCCAACCTAACCTCTCGGCGCTATTATTTGACAACATTCCTGGCTAGTTGGCCTCTACGTCTCCGTGGGACTCTTATATACATCAATAACCTAATATAACCTAACTTAACCCAACCTAACCTTTCGGCGCTATTATTTGACAACATTCCTGGCGAGTTGGCCTCTACGTCTCCGTGGGGCCTTTATACACATCAATAACGTAATATAACCTAACCTAACACAACCCAACCTCTCGGCACTAATATTTCACAACATTCCTGGCGAGTTGGCCTCTACGTTTCCGTGGGGCTTTTATATACATCAATAACGTAATATAACCTAACCTAACCCAAAGTAACGTCTCGGAGGTAATGTTTAACCACATTCCTGGCTTGTTGGCCTCTACGTTTCCATGAGACCTTTATATACATCAATAACGTAATATAACCTAACCTAACCCAACCTAACATCTCGGTACTAATATTTAACAACATTCCTGGCTTGTTGGCTTCTACGTCTCCGTGGGACTTTCATATCCATCAATAACGTAATTTAACCTAAAATAACCCAACTTAACATCTCGGCTGTAATATTTGACAACATTCCTGGCTTGTTGGCCTCTATGATTCCGTGGGACCTTTATATACATCAATAACGTAATATAACCTAACCTAACCCAACCTAACCTCTCGGCGCTATTATTTGACAACATTCCTAGCGAGTTGCCCTCTACGTCACCGTGGGACTTTTATATACATCAATAACCTAATATAACCTAACTTAACCCAACCTAACCTTTCGGCGCTATTATTTGACAACATTCCTGGCGAGTTGGCCTCTACGTCTCCGTGGGGCCTTTATATACATCAATAACGTAATATAACCTAACCTAGCACAACCCAACCTCTCGGCACTAATATTTCAAAACATTCCTGGCGAGTTGGCCTCTACGTTTCCGTGGGGCTTTTATATACATCAATAACGTAATATAACCTAACGTAACCCAAAGTAACGTCTCGGAGGTAATGTTTAACCACATTCCTGGCTTGTTGGCCTCTACGTTTCCCTGAGACCTTTATATACATCAATAACGTAATATAACCTAACCTAACCCAACCTAACATCTCGGTACTAATATTTAACAACATTCCTGGCTTGTTGGCTTCTACGTCTCCGTGGGACTTTCATATCCATCAATAACGTAATTTAACCTAAAATAACCCAACTTAACATCTCGACTGTAATATTTGACAACATTCCTGGCTTGTTGGCCTCTATGATTCCGTGGGACCTTTATATACATCAATAACGTAATATAACCTAACCTAACCCAACCTAACATCTCCGCGGTAATGTTTGACAACATTACTGGCGAGTTGGCCTCTACGTCTCCGTGAGACCTTCATATCCATCAATAACGTAATATAACCTTATATAACCCAACCTAACCTCTCGGCGCTATTATTTGACAACATTCCTGGCTAGTTGGCCTCTACGTCTCCGTGGGACTTTTATATACATCAATAACCTAATATAACCTAACTTAACCCAACCTAACCTTTCGGCGCTATTATTTGACAACATTCCTGGCGAGTTGGCCTCTACGTCTCCGTGGGGCCTTTATATACATCAATAACGTAATATAACCTAACCTAACACAACCCAACCTCTCGGCACTAATATTTCACAACATTCCTGGCGAGTTGGCCTCTACGTTTCCGTGGGGCTTTTATATACATCAATAACGTAATATAACCTAACCTAACCCAAAGTAACGTCTCGGAGGTAATGTTTAACCACATTCCTGGCTTGTTGGCCTCTACGTTTCCATGAGACCTTTATATACATCAATAACGTAATATAACCTAACCTAACCCAACCTAACATCTCGGTACTAATATTTAACAACATTCCTGGCTTGTTGGCTTCTACGTCTCCGTGGGACTTTCATATCCATCAATAACGTAATTTAACCTAAAATAACCCAACTTAACATCTCGGCTGTAATATTTGACAACATTCCTGGCTTGTTGGCCTCTATGATTCCGTGGGACCTTTATATACATCAATAACGTAATATAACCTAACCTAACCCAACCTAACATCTCGGCGGTACTGTTTGACAACATTCCTGGCGAGTTGGCCTCTACGTCTCCGTGAGACCTTCATATCCATCAATAACGTAATATAACCTTATATAACCCAACCTAACCTCTCGGCGCTATTATTTGACAACATTCCTGGCTAGTTGGCCTCTACGTCTCCGTGGGACTCTTATATACATCAATAACCTAATATAACCTAACTTAACCCAACCTAACCTTTCGGCGCTATTATTTGACAACATTCCTGGCGAGTTGGCCTCTACGTCTCCGTGGGGCCTTTATACACATCAATAACGTAATATAACCTAACCTAACACAACCCAACCTCTCGGCACTAATATTTCACAACATTCCTGGCGAGTTGGCCTCTACGTTTCCGTGGGGCTTTTATATACATCAATAACGTAATATAACCTAACCTAACCCAAAGTAACGTCTCGGAGGTAATGTTTAACCACATTCCTGGCTTGTTGGCCTCTACGTTTCCATGAGACCTTTATATACATCAATAACGTAATATAACCTAACCTAACCCAACCTAACATCTCGGTACTAATATTTAACAACATTCCTGGCTTGTTGGCTTCTACGTCTCCGTGGGACTTTCATATCCATCAATAACGTAATTTAACCTAAAATAACCCAACTTAACATCTCGGCTGTAATATTTGACAACATTCCTGGCTTGTTGGCCTCTATGATTCCGTGGGACCTTTATATACATCAATAACGTAATATAACCTAACCTAACCCAACCTAACCTCTCGGCGCTATTATTTGACAACATTCCTAGCGAGTTGCCCTCTACGTCACCGTGGGACTTTTATATACATCAATAACCTAATATAACCTAACTTAACCCAACCTAACCTTTCGGCGCTATTATTTGACAACATTCCTGGCGAGTTGGCCTCTACGTCTCCGTGGGGGCTTTATATACATCAATAACGTAATATAACCTAACCTAACACAACCCAACCTCTCGGCACTAATATTTCACAACATTCCTGGCGAGTTAGCATCTACGTTTCCGTGGGGCTTTTATATACATCAATAACGTAATATAACCTAACCTAACCCAAAGTAACGTCTCGGAGGTAATGTTTAACCACATTCCTGGCTTGTTGGCCTCTACGCTTCCATGAGACCTTTATATACATCAATAACGTAATATAACCTAACCTAACCCAACCTAACATCTCGGTACTAATATTTAACAACATTCCTGGCTTGTTGGCTTCTACATCTCCGTGGGACTTTCATATCCATCAATAACGTAATTTAACCTAAAATAACCCAACTTAACATCTCGGCTGTAATATTTGACAACATTCCTGGCTTGTTGGCCTCTATGATTCCGTGGGACCTTTATATACATCAATAACGTAATATAACCTAACCTAACCCAACCTAACATCTCGGCGGTACTGTTTGACAACATTCCTGGCGAGTTGGCCTCTACGTCTCCGTGAGACCTTCATATCCATCAATAACGTAATATAACCTTATATAACCCAACCTAACCTCTCGGCGCTATTATTTGACAACATTCCTGGCTAGTTGGCCTCTACGTCTCCGTGGGACTCTTATATACATCAATAACCTAATATAACCTAACTTAACCCAACCTAACCTTTCGGCGCTATTATTTGACAACATTCCTGGCGAGTTGGCCTCTACGTCTCCGTGGGGCCTTTATACACATCAATAACGTAATATAACCTAACCTAACACAACCCAACCTCTCGGCACTAATATTTCACAACATTCCTGGCGAGTTGGCCTCTACGTTTCCGTGGGGCTTTTATATACATCAATAACGTAATATAACCTAACCTAACCCAAAGTAACGTCTCGGAGGTAATGTTTAACCACATTCCTGGCTTGTTGGCCTCTACGTTTCCATGAGACCTTTATATACATCAATAACGTAATATAACCTAACCTAACCCAACCTAACATCTCGGTACTAATATTTAACAACATTCCTGGCTTGTTGGCTTCTACGTCTCCGTGGGACTTTCATATCCATCAATAACGTAATTTAACCTAAAATAACCCAACTTAACATCTCGGCTGTAATATTTGACAACATTCCTGGCTTGTTGGCCTCTATGATTCCGTGGGACCTTTATATACATCAATAACGTAATATAACCTAACCTAACCCAACCTAACCTCTCGGCGCTATTATTTGACAACATTCCTAGCGAGTTGCCCTCTACGTCACCGTGGGACTTTTATATACATCAATAACCTAATATAACCTAACTTAACCCAACCTAACCTTTCGGCGCTATTATTTGACAACATTCCTGGCGAGTTGGCCTCTACGTCTCCGTGGGGGCTTTATATACATCAATAACGTAATATAACCTAACCTAACACAACCCAACCTCTCGGCACTAATATTTCACAACATTCCTGGCGAGTTAGCATCTACGTTTCCGTGGGGCTTTTATATACATCAATAACGTAATATAACCTAACCTAACCCAAAGTAACGTCTCGGAGGTAATGTTTAACCACATTCCTGGCTTGTTGGCCTCTACGCTTCCATGAGACCTTTATATACATCAATAACGTAATATAACCTAACCTAACCCAACCTAACATCTCGGTACTAATATTTAACAACATTCCTGGCTTGTTGGCTTCTACATCTCCGTGGGACTTTCATATCCATCAATAACGTAATTTAACCTAAAATAACCCAACTTAACATCTCGGCTGTAATATTTGACAACATTCCTGGCTTGTTGGCCTCTATGATTCCGTGGGACCTTTATATACATCAATAACGTAGTATAACCTAACCTAACCCAACCTAACATCTCGGCGGTACTGTTTGACAACATTCCTGGCGAGTTGGCCTCTACGTATCCGTGAGACCTTCATATCCATCAATAACGTAATATAACCTTATATAACCCAACCTAACCTCTCTGCGCTATTATTTGACAACATTCCTGTCGAGTTGGCCTCTACGTCTCCGTGGGGCCTTTATATACATCAATAACGTAATATAACCTAACCTAACACAACCCAAACTCCCGGCACTAATATTTGACAACATTCCTGGCGAGTTGGCCTCTACGTTTCCCTGAGACCTTTATATACATCAATAACGTAATATAACCTAAAATAACCCAACGTAACATCTCGGCTGTAATATTTGACAACATTCCTGGCTTGCTGGCCTCTATGATTCCGTGGGACCTTTATATACATCAATAACGTAATATAACCTAACCTAACCCAACCTAACATCTCGGCGGTACTGTTTGACAAACATTCCTGGCGAGTTGGCCTCTACGTATCCGTGAGACCTTCATATCCATCAATAACGTAATATAACCTTATATAACCCAACCTAACCTCTCGGCGCTATTATTTGACAACATTCCTGGCTAGTTGGCCTCTACGTCTCCGTGGGACTTTTATATACATCAATAACGTAATATAACCTAACCTAACCCAACCTAACCTTTCGGCACTGATATTTGACAACATTCCTGGCGAGTTGGCCTCTACGTTTCCGTGGGGCTTTTATATACATCAATAGCGTAATATAACTTAACCTAACACAACCTAACATCTCGGTACTAATATTTGACAACATTCCTGCCGAGTTGGCCTCTACGTCTCCGTGGGACCTTCATATACATCAATAACGTAATATAACATAACCTAACACAACCCAACCACTCGGCACTAATATTTGACAACATTCCTGGCGAGTTGGCTTCTACGTTTCCGTGGGGCTTTTATATACATCAATAACGTAATATAACCTAACCTAACACAACCTAACACCTCGGCGGTAATATTTGACAACCTTCCTGGCGAGTGGGCTTCTACTTCTCCGTGGGTCCTTTAGATACATCAATAACGTAATATAAACTAACCTAACCGAATCTAACATCTCGGTGGTAATATTTGACCACATTCCTGGCTTGTTTGCCTCTACGTCTCCGTGGGACCTTTATATACATTAATAACGTAATACAACCCAACCAAACCCAACCAAACATCTCGGCGGTAATATTTGGCAACACTCCTGGCTTATTGGCTTCTACGTCTCCGTCGGACCTTTATACACATCAATAACGTAATATAACCTAATCTAACACAACCTATAATTTCTGCGGTAATATTTGACAACATTCCTCGCGAGTTGGACCCTACGTTTCCGTGGGACTTTCATATACATCAATGACGTAATATAACCAGACCTAACCCAACCTAACATCTCGGCGGTAATATTTGACCACATTCCTGGCTTGTTGGCCTCTACGTCTCCGTGGGACCTTTATATACATCAATAATATAATACAACCTAACCTAACATCTCGGCGGTAATATCTGAAGACATTCCTGGCGAGTTGGCCGCTATGTCTCCGTGGGACCTTTATATACATCAATAACGTCATATATCCTAACCTAACCCAACCTATCATTTCGGCGGTAATATTTGACACCATTCCTGGCGAGTTGGCTTCTACGTCTCCGTGGGACCTTAATATACATGAATAACGTAATATAACCTAACCAAACCCAACCAAGCATCTCGGCGGTAATATTTGACAACATTCCTGGCGAGTTGGCCTCTGCGTCTCCGTGGGACCTTTATATACATCAATAACGTAATATAACCCAACCTAACCAAACCTAATATCTCGGCGGTAATATGTGACAACATTCCTGGCGTGTTGGCCTCTACGTCTCCGTGGGACCTTCATATACATCAATAACGTAATATAACCTAACCTAACCCAACCTAAACTTTCGGCGCTATTATTTGCCAAATTCCTGGCGAGTTGGCCTCTACGTCTCCGTGGGACTTTTATATACATCAATAACCTAATATAACCTAACTTAACCCAACCTAACCTTTCGGCGCTATTATTTGACAACATTCCTGGCGAGTTGGCCTCTACGTCTCCGTGGGGCCTTTATATACATCAATAACGTAATATAACCTAACTTAACCCAACCTAACCTTTCGGCGCTATTATTTGACAACATTCCTGGCGAGTTGGCCTCTACGTTTCCGTGGGGCTTTTATATACATCAATAACGTAATATAACCTAACCTAACCCAAAGTAACGTCTCGGAGGTAATGTTTAACCACATTCCTGGCTTGTTGGCCTCTACGTTTCCCTGAGACCTTTATATACATCAATAACGTAATATAACCTAACCTAACCCAACCTAACATCTCGGTACTAATATTTAACAACATTCCTGGCTTGTTGGCTTCTACGTCTCCGTGGGACTTTCATATCCATCAATAACGTAATTTAACCTAAAATAACCCAACTTAACATCTCGACTGTAATATTTGACAACATTCCTGGCTTGTTGGCCTCTATGATTCCGTGGGACCTTTATATACATCAATAACGTAATATAACCTAACCTAACCCAACCTAACATCTCCGCGGTAATGTTTGACAACATTACTGGCGAGTTGGCCTCTACGTCTCCGTGAGACCTTCATATCCATCAATAACGTAATATAACCTTATATAACCCAACCTAACCTCTCGGCGCTATTATTTGACAACATTCCTGGCTAGTTGGCCTCTACGTCTCCGTGGGACTTTTATATACATCAATAACCTAATATAACCTAACTTAACCCAACCTAACCTTTCGGCGCTATTATTTGACAACATTCCTGGCGAGTTGGCCTCTACGTCTCCGTGGGGCCTTTATATACATCAATAACGTAATATAACCTAACCTAACACAACCCAACCTCTCGGCACTAATATTTCACAACATTCCTGGCGAGTTGGGCTCTACGTTTCCGTGGGGCTTTTATATACATCAATAACGTAATATAACCTAACCTAACCCAAAGTAACGTCTCGGAGGTAATGTTTAACCACATTCCTGGCTTGTTGGCCGCTACGTTTCCATGAGACCTTTATATACATCAATAACGTAATATAACCTAACCTAACCCAACCTAACATCTCGGTACTAATATTTAACAACATTCCTGGCTTGTTGGCTTCTACGTCTCGGTGGGACTTTCATATCCATCAATAACGTAATTTAACCTAAAATAACCCAACTTAACATCTCGGCTGTAATATTTGACAACATTCCTGGCTTGTTGGCCTCTATGATTCCGTGGGACCTTTATATACATCAATAACGTAATATAACCTAACCTAACCCAACCTAACCTCTCGGCGCTATTATTTGACAACATTCCTAGCAAGTTGCCCTCTACGTCACCGTGGGACTTTTATATACATCAATAACCTAATATAACCTAACTTAACCCAACCTAACTTTTCGGCGCTATTATTTGACAACATTCCTGGCGAGTTGGCCTCTACGTCTCCGTGGGGCCTTTATATACATCAATAACGTAATATAACCTAACCTAACACAACCCAACCTCTCGGCACTAATATTTCACAACATTCCTGGCGAGTTGGCCTCTACGTTTCCGTGGGGCTTTTATATACATCAATAACGTAATATAACATAACCTAACACAACCCAACCACTCGGCACTAATATTTGACAACATTCCTGGCGAGTTGGCTTCTACGTTTCCGTGGGGCTTTTATATACATCAATAACGTAATATAACCTAACCTAACACAACCTAACACCTCGGCGGTAATATTTGACAACCTTCCTGGCGAGTGGGCTTCTACTTCTCCGTGGGTCCTTTAGATACATCAATAACGTAATATAAACTAACCTAAGCGAATCTAACATCTCGGTGGTAATATTTGACCACATTCCTGGCTTGTTGGCCTCTACGTCTCCGTGGGACCTTTATATACATTAATAACGTAATGCAACCCAACCAAACCCAACCAAACATCTCGGCGGTAATATTTGGCAACACTCCTGGCTTATTGGCTTCTACGTCTCCGTCGGACCTTTATACACATCAATAACGTAATATAACCTAATCTAACACAACCTATAATTTCTGCGGTAATATTTGACAACATTCCTCGCGAGTTGGACCCTACGTTTCCGTGGGACTTTCATATACATCAATGACGTAATATAACCAGACCTAACCCAACCTAACATCTCGGCGGTAATATTTGACCACATTCCTGGCTTCTTGGCCTCTACGTCTCCGTGGGACCTTTATATACATCAATAACATAATACAACCTAACCTAACATCTCGGCGGTAATATCTGAAGACATTCCTGGCGAGTTGGCCGCTATGTCTCCGTGGGACCTTTATATACATCTATAACGTCATATATCCTAACCTAACCCAACCTATCATTTCGGCGGTAATATTTGACACCATTCCTGGCGAGTTGGCTTCTACGTCTCCGTGGACCTTAATATACATGAATAACGTAATATAACCTAACCAAACCCAACCAAGCATCTCGGCGGTAATATTTGACAACATTCCTGGCGAGTTGGCCTCTGCGTCTCCGTGGGACCTTTATATACATCAATAACGTAATATAACCCAACCTAACCAAACCTAATATCTCGGCGGTAATATGTGACAACATTCCTGGCGTGTTGGCCTCTACGTCTCCGTGGGACCTTCATATACATCAATAACGTAATATAACCTAACCTAACCCAACCTAAACTTTCGGCGCTATTATTTGCCAAATTCCTGGCGAGTTGGCCTCTACGTCTCCGTGGGACTTTTATATACATCAATAACCTAATATAACCTAACTTAACCCAACCTAACCTTCCGGCGCTATTATTTGACAACATTCCTGGCGAGTTGGCCTCTACGTCTCCGTGGGGCCTTTATATACATCAATAACGTAATATAACCTAACCTAGCACAACCCAACCTCTCGGCACTAATATTTCACAACATTCCTGGCGAGTTGGCCTCTACGTTTCCGTGGGGCTTTTATATACATCAATAACGTAATATAACCTAACCTAACCCAAAGTAACGTCTCGGAGGTAATGTTTAACCACATTCCTGGCTTGTTGGCCTCTACGTTTCCCTGAGACCTTTATATACATCAATAACGTAATATAACCTAACCTAACCCAACCTAACATCTCGGTACTAATATTTAACAACATTCCTGGCTTGTTGGCTTCTACGTCTCCGTGGGACTTTCATATCCATCAATAACGTAATTTAACCTAAAATAACCCAACTTAACATCTCGACTGTAATATTTGACAACATTCCTGGCTTGTTGGCCTCTATGATTCCGTGGGACCTTTATATACATCAATAACGTAATATAACCTAACCTAACCCAACCTAACATCTCCGCGGTAATGTTTGACAACATTACTGGCGAGTTGGCCTCTACGTCTCCGTGAGACCTTCATATCCATCAATAACGTAATATAACCTTATATAACCCAACCTAACCTCTCGGCGCTATTATTTGACAACATTCCTGGCTAGTTGGCCTCTACGTCTCCGTGGGACTTTTATATACATCAATAACCTAATATAACCTAACTTAACCCAACCTAACTTTTCGGCGCTATTATTTGACAACATTCCTGGCGAGTTGGCCTCTACGTCTCCGTGGGGCCTTTATATACATCAATAACGTAATATAACCTAACCTAACACAACCCAACCTCTCGGCACTAATATTTCACAACATTCCTGGCGAGTTGGCCTCTACGTTTCCGTGGGGCTTTTATATACATCAATAACGTAATATAACCTAACCTAACCCAAAGTAACGTCTCGGAGGTAATGTTTAACCACATTCCTGGCTTGTTGGCCTCTACGTTTCCCTGAGACCTTTATATACATCAATAACGTAATATAACCTAACCTAACCCAACCTAACATCTCGGTACTAATATTTAACAACATTCCTGGCTTGTTGGCTTCTACGTCTCCGTGGGTCTTTCATATCCATCAATAACGTAATTTAACCTAAAATAACCCAACTTAACATCTCGACTGTAATATTTGACAACATTCCTGGCTTGTTGGCCTCTATGATTCCGTGGGACCTTTATATACATCAATAACGTAATATAACCTAACCTAACCCAACCTAACATCTCCGCGGTAATGTTTGACAACATTACTGGCGAGTTGGCCTCTACGTCTCCGTGAGACCTTCATATCCATCAATAACGTAATATAACCTTATATAACCCAACGTAACCTCTCGGCGCTATTATTTGACAACATTCCTGGCTAGTTGGCCTCTACGTCTCCGTGGGACTTTTATATACATCAATAACCTAATATAACCTAACTTAACCCAACCTAACCTTTCGGCGCTATTATTTGACAACATTCCTGGCGAGTTGGCCTCTACGTCTCCGTGGGGCCTTTATATACATCAATAACGTAATATAACCTAACCTAACACAACCCAACCTCTCGGCACTAATATTTCACAACATTCCTGGCGAGTTGGCCTCTACGTTTCCGTGGGGCTTTTATATACATCAATAACGTAATATAACCTAACCTAACCCAAAGTAACGTCTCGGAGGTAATGTTTAACCACATTCCTGGCTTGTTGGCCGCTACGTTTCCATGAGACCTTTATATACATCAATAACGTAACATAACCTAACCTAACCCAACCTAACATCTCGGTACTAATATTTAACAACATTCCTGGCTTGTTGGCTTCTACGTCTCGGTGGGACTTTCATATCCATCAATAACGTAATTTAACCTAAAATAACCCAACTTAACATCTCGGCTGTAATATTTGACAACATTCCTGGCTTGTTGGCCTCTATGATTCCGTGGGACCTTTATATACATCAATAACGTAATATAACCTAACCTAACCCAACCTAACCTCTCGGCGCTATTATTTGACAACATTCCTAGCAAGTTGCCCTCTACGTCACCGTGGGACTTTTATATACATCAATAACCTAATATAACCTAACTTAACCCAACCTAACCTTTCGGCGCTATTATTTGACAACATTCCTGGCGAGTTGGCCTCTACGTCTCCGTGGGGCCTTTATATACATCAATAACGTAATATAACCTAACCTAACACAACCCAACCTCTCGGCACTAATATTTCACAACATTCCTGGCGAGTTGGCCTCTACGTTTCCGTGGGGCTTTTATATACATCAATAACGTAATATAACCTAACCTAACCCAAAGTAACGTCTCGGAGGTAATGTTTAACCACATTCCTGGCTTGTTGGCCTCTACGTTTCCCTGAGACCTTTATATACATCAATAACGTAATATAACATAACCTAACCCAACCTAACATCTCGGTACTAATATTTAACAACATTCCTGTCTTGTTGGCTTCTACGTCTCCGTGGGACTTTCATATCCATCAATAACGTAATTTAACCTAAAATAACCCAACTTTACATCTCGGCTGTAATATTTGACAACATTCCTGGCTTGTTGGCCTCTATGATTCCGTGGGACCATTATATACATCAATAACGTAATATAACCTAACCTAACCCAACCTAACATCTCGGTACTAATATTTAACAACATTCCTGTCTTGTTGGCTTCTACGTCTCCGTGGGACTTTCATATCCATCAATAACCTAATTTAACCTAAAATAACCCAACTTAACATCTCGCCTGTAATATTTGACAACATTCCTGGCTTGTTGGCCTCTATGATTCCGTGGGACCTTTATATACATCAATAACGTAATATAACCTAACCTAACCCAACCTAACATCTCCGCGGTAATGTTTGACAACATTACTGGCGAGTTGGCCTCTACGTCTCCGTGAGACCTTTATATACATCAATAACGTAATATAACCTAACCTAACCCAACCTAACCTCTCGGCGCTATTATTTGACAACATTCCTGGCGAGTTGCCCTCTACGTCACCGTGGGACTTTTATATACATCAATAACCTAATATAACCTAACTTAACCCAACCTAACCTTTCGGCGCTATTATTTGACAACATTCCTGGCGAGTTGGCCTCTACGTCTCCGTGGGGGCTTTATATACATCAATAACGTAATATAACCTAACCTAACACAACCCAACCTCTCGGCACTAATATTTCACAACATTCCTGGCGAGTTAGCCTCTACGTTACCGTGGGGCTTTTATATACATCAATAACGTAATATAACCTAACCTAACCCAAAGTAACGTCTCGGAGGTAATGTTTAACCACATTCCTGGCTTGTTGGCCTCTACGTTTCCATGAGACCTTTATATACATCAATAACGTCATATATCCTAACCTAACCCAACCTATCATTTCGGCGGTAATATTTGACACCATTCCTGGCGAGTTGGCTTCTACGTCTCCGTGGGACCTTTATATACATGAATAACGTAATATAACCTAACCAAACCCAACCAAACATCTCGGCGGTAATATTTGACAACATTCCTGGCGAGTTGGCCTATGCGTCTCCGTGGGACCTTTATATACATCAATAACGTAATATAACCCAACCTAACCAGACATAATATCTCGGCGGTAATATGTGACAACATTCCTGGCGGGTTGGCCTCTACGTCCCCGTGGGACCTTCATATACATCAATACCGTAATATAGCCTAAGCTAACTCAACCTAACATCCCGGCGGTAATATTTGACTGCATTCCTGGAGAGTTGGCTACTACGTCTCCGTGGGACCTTTATATACATCAATAACGTAATATAACCTAACCTAACACAACGCAACCTCTCGGCACTAATATTTGACAATATTCCTGGCGAGTTGGCCTCTTCGTTTCCGTGGGGCTTTTACATACATCAATAACGTAATATAACCTAACCTAACCCAACCTAACCTTTCGGCGCTATTATTTGACAACATTCCTGGCGAGTTGGCCGCTATGTCTCCGTGGGACCTTTATATACATCAATAACGTCATATATCCTCACCTAACCCAACCTATCATTTCGGCGGTAATATTTGACACCATTCCTGGCGAGTTGGCTTCTGCGTCTCCGTGGGACCTTTATATACATGAATAACGTAATATAACCTAACCTAACACAATCTAACATCTCGGCGGTGATATTTGACCACATTCCTGGCTCGTTGGCCTCTACGTCTCCGTGGTACCTTTATATATATCTATAACGTAATATAACCAAACCTAACCCAACCTAACATGTCGGCGGTAATATTTAACAACATTCGTGGCGAGTTGGCCTCTACGTCTCCGTGGGACCTTTATATACATCAATAAGGAAATATAAAGTAACCTAACCCAACCTAACCTCTCGGGGTACCATTTAGCCACATTCCTTGATTGTCGGGACCTACTTCTCGGTGGGAACACTGTATAGATCTATGACGTAATACAACCTAACCTAACCCAACCTAACCTCTCGGGGTACCATTTAGCCACATTCCTTGATTGTCGGGACCTACTTCTCGGAGGGAACACTGTATACATCTATGACGTAATACAACCTAACCTAAACCAACTTAACATTTCGGCGGTAATATTTGACACCATTCCTGGCGAGTTGGCCTCTACGTTTCCGTGGGACTTTCATATACATCAATGACGTAATATAACCTGACCTAACCCAACCTAACATCTCGGCGGTAATATTTGACCACATTCCTGGCTTGTTGGCCTCTACGTCTTCGTGGGACCTTTATATACATCAATAACATAATACAACCTAACCTAACATCTCGGCGGTAATATCTGAAGACATTCCTGGCGAGTTGGCCGCTATGTCTCCGTGGGACCTTTATATACATCAATAACGTCATATATCCTAACGTAACCCAACCTATCATTTCGGCGGTAATATTTGACAACATTCCTGGCGAGTTGGCCTCTGCGTCTCCGTGGGACCTTTATATACATCAATAACGTAATATAACCCAACCTAACCAAACCTAATATCTCGGCGGTAATATGTGACAACATTCCTGGCGGGTTGGCCTCTACGTCTCCGTGGGACCTTCATATACATCAATACCGTAATATAGCCTAAGCTAACTCAACCTAACATCCCGGCGGTAATATTTGACTGCATTCCTGGAGAGTTGGCTACTACGTCTCCGTGGGACCTTTATATACATCAATAACGTAATATAACCTAACCTAACACAACGCAACCTCTCGGCACTAATATTTGACAATATTCCTGGCGAGCTGGCCTCTTCGTTTCCGTGCTGCTTTTACATACATCAATAACGTAATATAACCTAACCTAACCCAACCTAAACTTTCGGCGCTATTATTTGCCAAATTCCTGGCGAGTTGGCCTCTACGTCTCCGTGGGACTTTTATATACATCAATAACGTAATATAACCTAACCTAGCACAACCCAACCTCTCGGCACTAATGTTTAACAACATTCCTGGCTTGTTGGCTTCTACGTCTCCGTGGGACTTTCATATCCATCAATAACGTAATTTAACCTAAAATAACCCAACTTAACATCTCGGCTGTAATATTTGACAACATTCCTGGCTTGTTGGCCTCTATGATTCCGTGGGACCTTTATATACATCAATAACGTAATATAACCTAACCTAACCCAACCTAACCTCTCGGCGCTATTATTTGACAACATTCCTGGCGAGTTGCCCTCTACGTCACCGTGGGACTTTTATATACATCAATAACCCAATATAACCTAACTTAACCCAACCTAACCTTTCGGCGCTATTATTTGACAACATTCCTGGCGAGTTGTCCTCTACGTCTCCGTGGGGCCTTTATATACATCAATAACGTAATATAACCTAACCTAACACAACCCAACCTCTCGGCACTAATATTTCACAACATTCCTGACGAGTTGGCCTCTACGTTTCCGTGGGGCTTTTATATACATAAATAACGTAATATAACCTAACCTAACCCAAAGTAACGTCTCGGAGGTAATGTTTAACCACATTCCTGGCTTGTTGGCCTCTACGTTTCCCTGAGACCTTTATATACATCAATAACGTAATATAACCTAACCTAACCCAACCTAACATCTCGGTACTAATATTTAACAACATTCCTGGCTTGTTGGCTTCTACGTCTCCGTGGGACTTTCATATCCATCAATAACGTAATTTAACCTAAAATAACCCAACTTAAAATCTCGGCTGTAATATTTGACAACATTCCTGGCTTGTTGGCCTCTATGATTCCGTGGGACCTTTATATACATCAATAACGTAATATAACCTAACCTAACCCAACCTGACCTCTCGGCGCTATTATTTGACAACATTCCTGGCGAGTTGCCCTCTACGTCACCGTGGGACTTTTATATACATCAATAACCTAATATAACCTAACTTAACCCAACCTAACCTTTCGGCGCTATTATTTGACAACATTCCTGGCGAGTTGGCCTCTACGTCTCCGTGGGGCCTTTATATACATCAATAACGTAATATAACCTTTTTTTTTTTTTTTTAACGTGGGGAAATCCTCATGGATACCTCGGAGTTCGGGGGAACTCCGAGGTTATGCCGGACTCTTACCGGCTAAAACCCCACGGTGGCCACCAACGACGCTACTGAGGGAGAGCCGGGATCTCTTACGAACGCGACCGGCTCCCCCTCAGCGTCTGGACCCTCCCAGAAGAAGTCTGGGAGGCTCCCATCCCGGGAGGGAGAGGCCGCATCTAAGATGCGACCCCTCCTCCTCCCAAAGGATACACTTGCAGCGACTTCGGGCCACGTCCGAAGTCGCTGCACGTCTCGGAGGGGTGGCGTGCAATGGTCGCGATGGGCCCCCGTCCATCACGACCGAGTCACCCCTCCGGACGGCCCCCCGCGCGGGTGACGGCCGTGGCGTACGCGGCTACGCCCCGGCGCGCGCGAGGGGCTGTCACCCCCCGGGGACTGTGAGTCCCCTATGGGCGCCCGGCGATATCCACACGGTGGACATCCCCGGGCGCCGGTGGAGGGCGGCGACGCCTGCGCCGCCGCCGTCGACGGGAGGGATCGCTAACTTCGCGGTTCCTCTCCGCCGCCTCCTTCGCCCGCATGACGGCCTCGCAGAAGGCCGCCACAGCGCGCCAGGATCTGGCATCCACCACCATCCGTCTAAGTACGGATGGCAATGCCAGATCCTGGCCCACCTCGCTCCGAAGGACACGACGCCGCACCTCCCACGCTGGACAAAACTCCAGCGTGTGCTGCGCCGTGTCCCTCTGGTCACCACAGTGGTGACACGCCGCCGTGGCTTCCCGTCCTATTCGGCGCAGGTACTCCCCGAAGCATCCGTGCCCGGTGAGGACCTGCGTGGTCCGGTAGGATAGCCCTCGGCTTCGGCTCACCCATCTATCGAGGATGGGCAATACCGCCCCGACGGTCCGGTGACTCCCATGGGTGGCGCGAAGACGCTCCTCCCACTTGGTCACCACAGACCGCCAGGCCCACGCTCTGACCGCCTCCTCTGACGGGGGTGAGACATCCTGGCAGAGACGAAGGTGTCCGTAGACAACCGCTTCGCGCTCCGCCAGGAGCTCCAGGGGTGGTAACCCCGCCAGAGTTCCCGCCGCCTCATGAGACACCGTGCGGTATCCTCTGATCACCCTGATGGCAAGGCGCCGCCAAACACTGCGAAGCAGTGCCCGGCTGCGCCGGCTGGCCATCAGGGCGTCCGCCCAGATCGGGGCTCCATAAAGAGCCATCGACCGCACAATGCCCGCATAAAGGCGGCGTACCCTCGCGTCCGGGCCCCCCAGGTTGGGCAGCAAGCGACCCAAGCTGGCCGCCGCTTTTTCCAACCTGGGTGCCAGGAGCGCGAAGTGGCGCCCAAAAGCCCAGGAGCCGTCCAGGTGAAGTCCGAGATATTTTATCGCGGGCTTCACCTGGATCCGGGTGTCCCCTACTCGGATCCAGGTATCGGCGAGTGACCTCCCATTTCGACGGAGGAGATGACGGTCCAAGAACCACATCGCCTCCGTCTTGTGAGGAGCCAGCTCCAAACCCATACCCCGGATCAGGGAAGCCACGTTGGCCACTCCCACCTCGGCTCGCCGGACGATCCTCCCGCTGGTACGCCCACCGGCTACCAATACGGTATCGTCAGCGTAGCAGACTACGCTGACACCGGTGGGAAGGAGGACCCGCAGCGCCGCGTCGTACCCCACGTCCCACAAGAGGGGTCCCAAAACTGACCCCTGGGGTACGCCGCGACTAATCTCCCTCGTGCAGGTGTTTCCACCCCGGCCCACGTACTCGACGCACCTGCCGCTAAGGTAGGAGCCGACCGCCACCCGCAGGTATTGAGGGACTCCATGTCGTTCGAGTCCCCTGCGGATGGCCTCCCAGGAGAGGGAGTTGAAGGCATTGACGATGTCCAAGGACACCGCCAATGCCATCCCTCCCCGGGCAGTAGCCGAGCCCGCCAAGGTACGGACCCGATCGATCGCGTCGATCGTGGACCGGCCCCGGCGGAAGCCGAACTGACACTCGGCCAGGTCGGGTCCTACCCGCTCCAGATGCCTGGTGAGTCGGGAAGCCACGATTCTCTCGTAGAGCTTCCCGATCTCATCCAGGAGCACGATGGGCCGATAGCCCGAGGGAGATTCAGCGTCCCGGCCCTCCTTCCGCAGGAGGACCAGGCGTCCGAGGCGCCACCGAGATGGGAACGTCCCCGACTTCAGGATGGCTGTAAAAAGCCTCCGAAGTCGGGGACCCAGAACGCGCAGGGCCAAGACCAGCACGCGGCCGGGGACGCCGTCGGGACCCGGAGCCGTATTCCGAGCACCGAGACATCTCACCGCCCCGGCACGTAATATAACCTAACCTAACACAACCCAACCTCTCGGCACTAATATTTCACAACATTCCTGACGAGTTGGCCTCTACGTTTCCGTGGGGCTTTTATATACATAAATAACGTAATATAACCTAACCTAACCCAAAGTAACGTCTCGGAGGTAATGTTTAACCACATTCCTGGCTTGTTGGCCTCTACGTTTCCCTGAGACCTTTATATACATCAATAACGTAATATAACCTAACCTAACCCAACCTAACATCTCGGTACTAATATTTAACAACATTCCTGTCTTGTTGGCTTCTACGTCTCCGTGGGACTTTCATATCCATCAATAACGTAATTTAACCTAAAATAACCCAACTTAACATCTCGGCTGTAATATTTGACAACATTCCTGGCTTGTTGGCCTCTATGATTCCGTGGGACCTTTATATACATCAATAACGTAATATAACCTAACCTAACCCAACCTAACCTCTCGGCGCTATTATTTGACAACATTCCTGGCGAGTTGCCCTCTACGTCACCGTGGGACTTTTATATACATCAATAACCTAATATAACCTAACTTAACCCAACCTAACCTTTCGGCGCTATTATTTGACAACATTCCTGGCGAGTTGGCCTCTACGTCTCCGTGGGGCCTTTATATACATCAATAACGTAATATAACCTAACCTAACACAACCCAACCTCTCGGCACTAATATTTCACAACATTCCTGGCGAGTTGGCCTCTACGTTTCCGTGGGGCTTTTATATACATCAATAACGTAATATAACCTAACCTAACCCAAAGTAACGTCTCGGAGGTAATGTTTAACCACATTCCTGGCTTGTTGGCCTCTACGTTTCCCTGAGACCTTTATATACATCAATAAAGTAATATAACCTAACCTAACCCAACCTAACATCTCGGTACTAATATTTAACAACATTCCTGGCTTGTTGGCTTCTACGTCTCCGTGGGACTTTCATATCCATCAATAACGTAATTTAACCTAAAATAACCCAACTTAACATCTCGGCTGTAATATTTGACAACATTCCTGGCTTGTTGGATTCTATGATTCCGTGGGACCTTCATATCCATCAATAACGTAATATAACCTTATATAACCCAACCTAACCTCTCGGCGCTATTATTTGACAACATTCCTGTCTAGTTGGCCTGTACGTCTCCGTGGGACTTTTATATACATCAATAACCTAATATAACCTATCTTAACCCAACCTAACCTTTCGGCGCTATTATTTGACAACATTCCTGGCGAGTTGGCCTCTACGTCTCCGTGGGACCTTTATATACATCAATAACGTAATATAACCTAACCTAACACAACGCAACCTCTCGGCACTAATATTTGACAATATTCCTGGCGAGTTGGCCTCTTCGTTTCCGTGGGGCTTTTACATACATAAATAAAGTAATATAACCTAACCTAACCCAACCTAAACTTTCGGCGCTATTATTTGCCAAATTCCTGGCGAGTTGGCCTCTACGTCTCCGTGGGACTTTTATATACATCAATAACCTAATATAACCTAACTTAACCCAACCTAACCTTTCGGCGCTATTATTTGACAACATTCCTGGCGAGTTGGCCGCTATGTCTCCGTGGGACCGTTATATACATCAATAACGTCATATATCCTCACCTAACCCAACCTATCATTTCGGCGGTAATATTTGACACCATTCCTGGCGAGTTGGCTTCTACGTCTCCGTGGGACCTTTATATACATGAATAACGTAATATAACCTAACCTAACACAATCTAACATCTCGGCGGTGATATTTGACCACATTCCTGGCTCGTTGGCCTCTACGTCTCCGTGGTACCTTTATATATATCTATAACGTAATATAACCAAACCTAACCCAACCTAACATGTCGGCGGTAATATTTAACAACATTCGTGGCGAGTTGGCCTCTACGTCTCCGTGGGACCTTTATATACATCAATAAGGAAATATAAAGTAACCTAACCCAACCTAACCTCTCGGGGTACCATTTAGCCACATTCCTTGATTGTCGGGACCTACTTCTCGGTGGGAACACTGTATAGATCTATGACGTAATACAACCTAACCTAACCCAACCTAACCTCTCGGGGTACCATTTAGCCACATTCCTTGATTGTCGGGACCTACTTCTCGGAGGGAACACTGTATACATCTATGACGTAATACAACCTAACCTAAACCAACTTAACATTTCGGCGGTAATATTTGACACCATTCCTGGCGAGTTGGCCTCTACGTTTCCGTGGGACTTTCATATACATCAATGACGTAATATAACCGGACCTAACCCAACCTAACATCTCGGCGGTAATATTTGACCACATTCCTGGCTTGTTGGCCTCTACGTCTCCGTGGGACCCTTATATACATCAATAACATAATACAACCTAACCTAACATCTCGGCGGTAATATCTGAAGACATTCCTGGCGAGTTGGCCGCTATGTCTCCGTGGGACCTTTATATACATCAATAACGTCATATATCCTAACGTAACCCAACCTATCATTTCGGCGGTAATATTTGACACCATTCCTGGCGAGTTGGCTTCTACGTCTCCGTGGAACCTTTATATACATCAATAACGTAATATAAACTAACCTAACCCAATCTAACATCTCGGTGGTAATATTTGACCACATTCCTGGCTTGTTGGCCTCTACGTCTCCGTGGGACCTTTATATACATTAATAACGTAATACAACCTAACCAAACCCAACCAAACATCTCGGCGGTAATATTTGACAACATTCCTGGCGAGTTGGCCTCTGCGTCTCCGTGGGACCTTTATATACATCAATAACGTAATATAACCCAACCTAACCAAACCTAATATCTCGGCGGTAATATTTGGCAACACTCCTGGCTTATTGGCTTCTACGTCTCCGTCGGACCCTTATACACATCAATAACGTAATATAACCTAATCTAACACAACCTATAATTTCTGCGGTAATATTTGACAACATTCCTGGCGAGTTGGACCCTACGTTTCCGTGGGACTTTCATATACATCAATGACGTAATATAACCTGACCTAACCCAACCTAACATCTCGGCGGTAATATTTGACCACATTCCTGGCTTGTTGGCCTCTACGTCTCCGTGGGACCTTTATATACATCAATAACATAATACAACCTAACCTAACATCTCGGCGGTAATATCTGAAGGCATTCCTGGCGAGTTGGCCGCTATGTCTCCGTGGGACCTTTATATACATCAATAACGTAATGTATCCTAACCTAACCCAACCTATCATTTCGGCGGTAATATTTGACACCATTCCTGGCGAGTTGGCTTCTACGTCTCCGTGGAACCTTTATATACATGAATAACGTAATATAACCTAACCAAACCCAACCAAACATCTCGGCGGTAATATTTGACAACATTCCTGGCGAGTTGGCCTCTACGTCTCCGTGAGGCCTTCATACCCATCAATAACGTAATATAACCTTATATAACCCAACCTAACCTCTCGGCGCTATTATTTGACAATATTCCTTGCGAGCTGGCCTCTACGTCTCCGTGGGAGTTTTATATACACCAATAACGTAATATAACCTAACCTAACACAACGCAACCTCTCGGCACTAATATTTGACAATATTCCTGGCGAGTTGGCCTCTTCGTTTCCGTGGGGCTTTTACATACATCAATAACGTAATATAACCTAACCTAACCCAACCTAAACTTTCGGCGCTATTATTTGCCAAATTCCTGGCGAGTTGGCCTCTACGTCTCCGTGGGACTTTTATATACATCAATAACGTAATATAACCTAACCTAACACAACCCAACCTCTCGGCACTAATATTTCACAACATTCCTGGCGAGTTGGCCTCTACGTTTCCGTGGGGCTTTTATATACATCAATAACGTAATATAACCTAACCTAACCCAAAGTAACGTCTCGGAGGTAATGTTTAACCACATTCCTGGCTTGTTGGCCTCTACGTTTCCATGAGACCTTTATATACATCAATAACGTAATATAACCTAACCTAACCCAACCTAACATCTCGGTACTAATATTTAACAACATTCCTGTTTTGTTGGCTTCTACGTCTCCGTGGGACTTTCATATCCATCAATAACGTAATTTAACCTAAAATAACCCAACTTAACATCTCGGCTGTAATATTTGACAACATTCCTGGCTTGTTGGCCTCTATGATTCCGCGGGACCTTTATATACATCAATAACGTAATATAACCTAACCTAACCCAACCTAACCTCTCGGCGCTATTATTTGACAACATTCCTGGCGAGTTGCCCTCTACGTCACCGTGGGACTTTTATATACATCAATAACCTAATATAACCTAACTTAACCCAACCTAACCTTTCGGCGCTATTATTTGACAACATTCCTGGCGAGTTGGCCTCTACGTCTCCGTGGGGCCTTTATATACATCAATAACGTAATATAACCTAACCTAACACAACCCAACCTCTCGGCACTAATATTTCACAACATTCCTGGCGAGTTGGCCTCTACGTTTCCGTGGGGCTTTTATATACATCACTAACGTAATATAACCTAACCTAACCCAAAGTAACGTCTCGGAGGTAATGTTTAACCACATTCCTGTCTTGTTGGCCTCTACGTTTCCCTGAGACCTTTATATACATCAATAACGTAATATAACCTAACCTAACCCAACCAAACATCTCGGCGGTAATATTTGACTGCATTCCTGGAGAGTTGGCTACTACGTCCCCGTGGGACCTTTATATACATCAATAACGTAATATGACCTAACCTAACCCAATCTAACATCTCGGCGGTAATATCTGAAGGCATTCCTGGCGAGTTGGCCGCTATGTCTCCGTGGGACCTTTATATACATCAATAACGTAATATATCCTAACCTAACCCAACCTATCATTTCGGCGGTAATATTGACACCATTCCTGGCGAGTTGGCTTCTACGTATCCGTGGAACCTTTATATACATGAATAACGTAATATAACCTAACCAAACCCAACCAAACATCTCGGCGGTAATATTTGACCACATTCCTGGCTTGTTGGCCTCTACGTCTCCGTGGGACCTTTATATACATCAATAACATAATACAACCTAACCTAACATCTCGGCGGTAATATCTGAAGGCATTCCTGGCGAGTTGGCCGCTATGTCTCCGTGGGACCTTTATATACATCAATAACGTAATATATCCTAACCTAACCCAACCTATCATTTCGGCGGTAATATTTGACACCATTCCTGGCGAGTTGGCTTCTACGTCTCCGTGGAACCTTTATATACATCAATAACGTAATATAAACTAACCTAACCCAATCTAACATCTCGGTGGTAATATTTGACCACATTCCTGGCTTGTTGGCCTCTACGTCTCCGTGGGACCTTTATATACATTAATAACGTAATACAACCTGACCAAACCCAACCAAACATCTCGGCGGTAATATTTGACAACATTCCTGGCGAGTTGGCCTCTGCGTCTCCGTGGGACCTTTATATACATCAATAACGTAATATAACCCAACCTAACCAAACCTAATATCTCGGCGGTAATATTTGGCAACACTCCTGGCTTATTGGCTTTTACGTCTCCGTCGGACCTTTATACACATCAATAACGTAATATAACCTAATCTAACACAACCTATAATTTCTGCGGTAATATTTGACAACATTCCTGGCGAGTTGGACCCTACGTTTCCGTGGGACATTCATATACATCAATGACGTAATATAACCTGACCTAACCCAACCTAACATCTCGGCGGTAATATTTGACCACATTCCTGGCTTGTTGGCCTCTACGTCTCCGTGGGACCTTTATATACATCAATAACATAATACAACCTAACCTAACATCTCGGCGGTAATATCTGAAGGCATTCCTGGCGAGTTGGCCGCTATGTCTCCGTGGGACCTTTATATACATCAATAACGTAATATATCCTAACCTAACCCAACCTATCATTTCGGCGGTAATATTTGACACCATTCCTGGCGAGTTGGCTTCTACGTCTCCGTGGAACCTTTATATACATGAATAACGTAATATAACCTAACCAAACCCAACCAAACATCTCGGCGGTAATATTTGACAACATTCCTGGCGAGTTGGCCTCTACGTCTCCGTGAGGCCTTCATATCCATCAATAACGTAATATAACCTTATATAACCCAACCTAACCTCTCGGCGCTATTATTTGACAATATTCCTTGCGAGCTGGCCTCTACGTCTCCGTGGGAGTTTTATATACACCAATAACGTAATATAACCTAACCTAACACAACGCAACCTCTCGGCACTAATATTTGACAATATTCCTGGCGAGTTGGCCTCTTCGTTTCCGTGGGGCTTTTACATACATCAATAACGTAATATAACCTAACCTAACCCAACCTAAACTTTCGGCGCTATTATTTGCCAAATTCCTGGCGAGTTGGCCTCTACGTCTCCGTGGGACTTTTATATACATCAATAACCTAATATAACCTAACTTAACCCAACCTAACCTTTCGGCGCTATTATTTGACAACATTCCTGGCGAGTTGGCCTCTACGTCTCCGTGGGGCCTTTATATACATCAATAACGTAATATAACCTAACCTAACACAACCCAACATCTCGGCACTAATATTTCACAACATTCCTGGCGAGGTGGCCTCTACGTTTCCGTGGGGCTTTTATATACATCAATAACGTAAAATAACCTAACCTAACCCAAAGTAACGTCTCGGAGGTAATGTTTAACCACATTCCTGGCTTGTTGGCCTCTACGTTTCCATGAGACCTTTATATACATCAATAACGTAATATAACCTAACCTAACCCAACCTAACATCTCGGTACTAATATTTAACAACATTCCTGGCTTGTTGGCTTCTACGTCTCCGTGGGACTTTCATATCCATCAATAACGTAATTTAACCTAAAATAACCCAACTTAACATCTCGGCTGTAATATTTGACAACATTCCTGGCTTGTTGGCCTCTATGATTCCGTGGGACCTTTATATACATCAATAACGTAATATAACCTAACCTAACCCAACCTAACCTCTCGGCGCTATTATTTGAAACATTCCTGGCGAGTTGCCCTCTACGTCACCGTGGGACTTTTATATACATCAATAACCTAATATAACCTAACTTAACCCAACCTAACCTTTCGGCGCTATTATTTGACAACATTCCTGGCGAGTTGGCCTCTACGTCTCCGTGGGGCCTTTATATACATCAATAACGTAATATAACCTAACCTAACACAACCCAACCTCTCGGCACTAATATTTCACAACATTCCTGGCGAGTTGGCCTCTACGTTTCCGTGGGGCTTTTATATACATCAATAACGTAATATAACCTAACCTAACCCAAAGTAACGTCTCGGAGGTAATGTTTAACCACATTCCTGGCTTGTTGGCCTCTACGTTTCCCTGAGACCTTTATATACATCAATAAAGTAATATAACCTAACCTAACCCAACCTAACATCTCGGTACTAATATTTAACAACATTCCTGGCTTGTTGGCTTCTACGTCTCCGTGGGACTTTCATATCCATCAATAACGTAATTTAACCTAAAATAACCCAACTTAACATCTCGGCTGTAATATTTGACAACATTCCTGGCTTGTTGGATTCTATGATTCCGTGGGACCTTCATATCCATCAATAACGTAATATAACCTTATATAACCCAACCTAACCTCTCGGCGCTATTATTTGACAACATTCCTGTCTAGTTGGCCTGTACGTCTCCGTGGGAGTTTTATATACATCAATAACCTAATATAACCTAACTTAACCCAACCTAACCTTTCGGCGCTATTATTTGACAACATTCCTGGCGAGTTGGCCTCTACGTCTCCGTGGGACCTTTATATACATCAATAACGTAATATAACCTAACCTAACACAACGCAACCTCTCGGCACTAATATTTGACAATATTCCTGGCGAGTTGGCCTCTTCGTTTCCGTGGGGCTTTTACATACATAAATAAAGTAATATAACCTAACCTAACCCAACCTAAACTTTCGGCGCTATTATTTGCCAAATTCCTGGCGAGTTGGCCTCTACGTCTCCGTGGGACTTTTATATACATCAATAACCTAATATAACCTAACTTAACCCAACCTAACCTTTCGGCGCTATTATTTGACAACATTCCTGGCGAGTTGGCCGCTATGTCTCCGTGGGACCGTTATATACATCAATAACGTCATATATCCTCACCTAACCCAACCTATCATTTCGGCGGTAATATTTGACACCATTCCTGGCGAGTTGGCTTCTACGTCTCCGTGGGACCTTTATATACATGAATAACGTAATATAACCTAACCTAACACAATCTAACATCTCGGCGGTGATATTTGACCACATTCCTGGCTCGTTGGCCTCTACGTCTCCGTGGTACCTTTATATATATCTATAACGTAATATAACCAAACCTAACCCAACCTAACATGTCGGCGGTAATATTTAACAACATTCGTGGCGAGTTGGCCTCTACGTCTCCGTGGGACCTTTATATACATCAATAAGGAAATATAAAGTAACCTAACCCAACCTAACCTCTCGGGGTACCATTTAGCCACATTCCTTGATTGTCGGGACCTACTTCTCGGTGGGAACACTGTATAGATCTATGACGTAATACAACCTAACCTAACCCAACCTAACCTCTCGGGGTACCATTTAGCCACATTCCTTGATTGTCGGGACCTACTTCTCGGAGGGAACACTGTATACATCTATGACGTAATACAACCTAACCTAAACCAACTTAACATTTCGGCGGTAATATTTGACACCATTCCTGGCGAGTTGGCCTCTACGTTTCCGTGGGACTTTCATATACATCAATGACGTAATATAACCGGACCTAACCCAACCTAACATCTCGGCGGTAATATTTGACCACATTCCTGGCTTGTTGGCCTCTACGTCTCCGTGGGACCTTTATATACATCAATAACCTAATATAACCTAACTTAACCCAACCTAACCTTTCGGCGCTATTATTTGACAACATTCCTGGCGAGTTGGCCTCTACGTCTCCGTGGGGCCTTTATATACATCAATAACGTAATATAACCTAACCTAACACAACCCAACATCTCGGCACTAATATTTCACAACATTCCTGGCGAGGTGGCCTCTACGTTTCCGTGGGGCTTTTATATACATCAATAACGTAAAATAACCTAACCTAACCCAAAGTAACGTCTCGGAGGTAATGTTTAACCACATTCCTGGCTTGTTGGCCTCTACGTTTCCATGAGACCTTTATATACATCAATAACGTAATATAACCTAACCTAACCCAACCTAACATCTCGGTACTAATATTTAACAACATTCCTGGCTTGTTGGCTTCTACGTCTCCGTGGGACTTTCATATCCATCAATAACGTAATTTAACCTAAAATAACCCAACTTAACATCTCGGCTGTAATATTTGACAACATTCCTGGCTTGTTGGCCTCTATGATTCCGTGGGACCTTTATATACATCAATAACGTAATATAACCTAACCTAACCCAACCTAACCTCTCGGCGCTATTATTTGAAACATTCCTGGCGAGTTGCCCTCTACGTCACCGTGGGACTTTTATATACATCAATAACCTAATATAACCTAACTTAACCCAACCTAACCTTTCGGCGCTATTATTTGACAACATTCCTGGCGAGTTGGCCTCTACGTCTCCGTGGGGCCTTTATATACATCAATAACGTAATATAACCTAACCTAACACAACCCAACCTCTCGGCACTAATATTTCACAACATTCCTGGCGAGTTGGCCTCTACGTTTCCGTGGGGCTTTTATATACATCAATAACGTAATATAACCTAACCTAACCCAAAGTAACGTCTCGGAGGTAATGTTTAACCACATTCCTGGCTTGTTGGCCTCTACGTTTCCCTGAGACCTTTATATACATCAATAAAGTAATATAACCTAACCTAACCCAACCTAACATCTCGGTACTAATATTTAACAACATTCCTGGCTTGTTGGCTTCTACGTCTCCGTGGGACTTTCATATCCATCAATAACGTAATTTAACCTAAAATAACCCAACTTAACATCTCGGCTGTAATATTTGACAACATTCCTGGCTTGTTGGATTCTATGATTCCGTGGGACCTTCATATCCATCAATAACGTAATATAACCTTATATAACCCAACCTAACCTCTCGGCGCTATTATTTGACAACATTCCTGTCTAGTTGGCCTGTACGTCTCCGTGGGACTTTTATATACATCAATAACCTAATATAACCTAACTTAACCCAACCTAACCTTTCGGCGCTATTATTTGACAACATTCCTGGCGAGTTGGCCTCTACGTCTCCGTGGGACCTTTATATACATCAATAACGTAATATAACCTAACCTAACACAACGCAACCTCTCGGCACTAATATTTGACAATATTCCTGGCGAGTTGGCCTCTTCGTTTCCGTGGGGCTTTTACATACATAAATAAAGTAATATAACCTAACCTAACCCAACCTAAACTTTCGGCGCTATTATTTGCCAAATTCCTGGCGAGTTGGCCTCTACGTCTCCGTGGGACTTTTATATACATCAATAACCTAATATAACCTAACTTAACCCAACCTAACCTTTCGGCGCTATTATTTGACAACATTCCTGGCGAGTTGGCCGCTATGTCTCCGTGGGACCGTTATATACATCAATAACGTCATATATCCTCACCTAACCCAACCTATCATTTCGGCGGTAATATTTGACACCATTCCTGGCGAGTTGGCTTCTACGTCTCCGTGGGACCTTTATATACATGAATAACGTAATATAACCTAACCTAACACAATCTAACATCTCGGCGGTGATATTTGACCACATTCCTGGCTCGTTGGCCTCTACGTCTCCGTGGTACCTTTATATATATCTATAACGTAATATAACCAAACCTAACCCAACCTAACATGTCGGCGGTAATATTTAACAACATTCGTGGCGAGTTGGCCTCTACGTCTCCGTGGGACCTTTATATACATCAATAAGGAAATATAAAGTAACCTAACCCAACCTAACCTCTCGGGGTACCATTTAGCCACATTCCTTGATTGTCGGGACCTACTTCTCGGTGGGAACACTGTATAGATCTATGACGTAATACAACCTAACCTAACCCAACCTAACCTCTCGGGGTACCATTTAGCCACATTCCTTGATTGTCGGGACCTACTTCTCGGAGGGAACACTGTATACATCTATGACGTAATACAACCTAACCTAAACCAACTTAACATTTCGGCGGTAATATTTGACACCATTCCTGGCGAGTTGGCCTCTACGTTTCCGTGGGACTTTCATATACATCAATGACGTAATATAACCGGACCTAACCCAACCTAACATCTCGGCGGTAATATTTGACCACATTCCTGGCTTGTTGGCCTCTACGTCTCCGTGGGACCTTTATATACATCAATAACATAATACAACCTAACCTAACATCTCGGCGGTAATATCTGAAGACATTCCTGGCGAGTTGGCCGCTATGTCTCCGTGGGACCTTTATATACATCAATAACGTCATATATCCTAACGTAACCCAACCTATCATTTCGGCGGTAATATTTGACACCATTCCTGGCGAGTTGGCTTCTACGTCTCCGTGGAACCTTTATATACATCAATAACGTAATATAAACTAACCTAACCCAATCTAACATCTCGGTGGTAATATTTGACCACATTCCTGGCTTGTTGGCCTCTACGTCTCCGTGGGACCTTTATATACATTAATAACGTAATACAACCTAACCAAACCCAACCAAACATCTCGGCGGTAATATTTGACAACATTCCTGGCGAGTTGGCCTCTGCGTCTCCGTGGGACCTTTATATACATCAATAACGTAATATAACCCAACCTAACCAAACCTAATATCTCGGCGGTAATATTTGGCAACACTCCTGGCTTATTGGCTTCTACGTCTCCGTCGGACCCTTATACACATCAATAACGTAATATAACCTAATCTAACACAACCTATAATTTCTGCGGTAATATTTGACAACATTCCTGGCGAGTTGGACCCTACGTTTCCGTGGGACTTTCATATACATCAATGACGTAATATAACCTGACCTAACCCAACCTAACATCTCGGCGGTAATATTTGACCACATTCCTGGCTTGTTGGCCTCTACGTCTCCGTGGGACCTTTATATACATCAATAACATAATACAACCTAACCTAACATCTCGGCGGTAATATCTGAAGGCATTCCTGGCGAGTTGGCCGCTATGTCTCCGTGGGACCTTTATATACATCAATAACGTAATATATCCTAACCTAACCCAACCTATCATTTCGGCGGTAATATTTGACACCATTCCTGGCGAGTTGGCTTCTACGTCTCCGTGGAACCTTTATATACATGAATAACGTAATATAACCTAACCAAACCCAACCAAACATCTCGGCGGTAATATTTGACAACATTCCTGGCGAGTTGGCCTCTACGTCTCCGTGGGACTTTCATATCCATCAATAACGTAATTTAACCTAAAATAACCCAACTTAACATCTCGGCTGTAATATTTGACAACATTCCTGGCTTGTTGGCCTCTATGATTCCGTGGGACCTTTATATACATCAATAACGTAATATAACCTAACCTAACCCAACCTAACCTCTCGGCGCTATTATTTGAAACATTCCTGGCGAGTTGCCCTCTACGTCACCGTGGGACTTTTATATACATCAATAACCTAATATAACCTAACTTAACCCAACCTAACCTTTCGGCGCTATTATTTGACAACATTCCTGGCGAGTTGGCCTCTACGTCTCCGTGGGGCCTTTATATACATCAATAACGTAATATAACCTAACCTAACACAACCCAACCTCTCGGCACTAATATTTCACAACATTCCTGGCGAGTTGGCCTCTACGTTTCCGTGGGGCTTTTATATACATCAATAACGTAATATAACCTAACCTAACCCAAAGTAACGTCTCGGAGGTAATGTTTAACCACATTCCTGGCTTGTTGGCCTCTACGTTTCCCTGAGACCTTTATATACATCAATAAAGTAATATAACCTAACCTAACCCAACCTAACATCTCGGTACTAATATTTAACAACATTCCTGGCTTGTTGGCTTCTACGTCTCCGTGGGACTTTCATATCCATCAATAACGTAATTTAACCTAAAATAACCCAACTTAACATCTCGGCTGTAATATTTGACAACATTCCTGGCTTGTTGGATTCTATGATTCCGTGGGACCTTCATATCCATCAATAACGTAATATAACCTTATATAACCCAACCTAACCTCTCGGCGCTATTATTTGACAACATTCCTGTCTAGTTGGCCTGTACGTCTCCGTGGGACTTTTATATACATCAATAACCTAATATAACCTAACTTAACCCAACCTAACCTTTCGGCGCTATTATTTGACAACATTCCTGGCGAGTTGGCCTCTACGTCTCCGTGGGACCTTTATATACATCAATAACGTAATATAACCTAACCTAACACAACGCAACCTCTCGGCACTAATATTTGACAATATTCCTGGCGAGTTGGCCTCTTCGTTTCCGTGGGGCTTTTACATACATAAATAAAGTAATATAACCTAACCTAACCCAACCTAAACTTTCGGCGCTATTATTTGCCAAATTCCTGGCGAGTTGGCCTCTACGTCTCCGTGGGACTTTTATATACATCAATAACCTAATATAACCTAACTTAACCCAACCTAACCTTTCGGCGCTATTATTTGACAACATTCCTGGCGAGTTGGCCGCTATGTCTCCGTGGGACCGTTATATACATCAATAACGTCATATATCCTCACCTAACCCAACCTATCATTTCGGCGGTAATATTTGACACCATTCCTGGCGAGTTGGCTTCTACGTCTCCGTGGGACCTTTATATACATGAATAACGTAATATAACCTAACCTAACACAATCTAACATCTCGGCGGTGATATTTGACCACATTCCTGGCTCGTTGGCCTCTACGTCTCCGTGGTACCTTTATATATATCTATAACGTAATATAACCAAACCTAACCCAACCTAACATGTCGGCGGTAATATTTAACAACATTCGTGGCGAGTTGGCCTCTACGTCTCCGTGGGACCTTTATATACATCAATAAGGAAATATAAAGTAACCTAACCCAACCTAACCTCTCGGGGTACCATTTAGCCACATTCCTTGATTGTCGGGACCTACTTCTCGGTGGGAACACTGTATAGATCTATGACGTAATACAACCTAACCTAACCCAACCTAACCTCTCGGGGTACCATTTAGCCACATTCCTTGATTGTCGGGACCTACTTCTCGGAGGGAACACTGTATACATCTATGACGTAATACAACCTAACCTAAACCAACTTAACATTTCGGCGGTAATATTTGACACCATTCCTGGCGAGTTGGCCTCTACGTTTCCGTGGGACTTTCATATACATCAATGACGTAATATAACCGGACCTAACCCAACCTAACATCTCGGCGGTAATATTTGACCACATTCCTGGCTTGTTGGCCTCTACGTCTCCGTGGGACCTTTATATACATCAATAACCTAATATAACCTAACTTAACCCAACCTAACCTTTCGGCGCTATTATTTGACAACATTCCTGGCGAGTTGGCCTCTACGTCTCCGTGGGGCCTTTATATACATCAATAACGTAATATAACCTAACCTAACACAACCCAACATCTCGGCACTAATATTTCACAACATTCCTGGCGAGGTGGCCTCTACGTTTCCGTGGGGCTTTTATATACATCAATAACGTAAAATAACCTAACCTAACCCAAAGTAACGTCTCGGAGGTAATGTTTAACCACATTCCTGGCTTGTTGGCCTCTACGTTTCCATGAGACCTTTATATACATCAATAACGTAATATAACCTAACCTAACCCAACCTAACATCTCGGTACTAATATTTAACAACATTCCTGGCTTGTTGGCTTCTACGTCTCCGTGGGACTTTCATATCCATCAATAACGTAATTTAACCTAAAATAACCCAACTTAACATCTCGGCTGTAATATTTGACAACATTCCTGGCTTGTTGGCCTCTATGATTCCGTGGGACCTTTATATACATCAATAACGTAATATAACCTAACCTAACCCAACCTAACCTCTCGGCGCTATTATTTGAAACATTCCTGGCGAGTTGCCCTCTACGTCACCGTGGGACTTTTATATACATCAATAACCTAATATAACCTAACTTAACCCAACCTAACCTTTCGGCGCTATTATTTGACAACATTCCTGGCGAGTTGGCCTCTACGTCTCCGTGGGGCCTTTATATACATCAATAACGTAATATAACCTAACCTAACACAACCCAACCTCTCGGCACTAATATTTCACAACATTCCTGGCGAGTTGGCCTCTACGTTTCCGTGGGGCTTTTATATACATCAATAACGTAATATAACCTAACCTAACCCAAAGTAACGTCTCGGAGGTAATGTTTAACCACATTCCTGGCTTGTTGGCCTCTACGTTTCCCTGAGACCTTTATATACATCAATAAAGTAATATAACCTAACCTAACCCAACCTAACATCTCGGTACTAATATTTAACAACATTCCTGGCTTGTTGGCTTCTACGTCTCCGTGGGACTTTCATATCCATCAATAACGTAATTTAACCTAAAATAACCCAACTTAACATCTCGGCTGTAATATTTGACAACATTCCTGGCTTGTTGGATTCTATGATTCCGTGGGACCTTCATATCCATCAATAACGTAATATAACCTTATATAACCCAACCTAACCTCTCGGCGCTATTATTTGACAACATTCCTGTCTAGTTGGCCTGTACGTCTCCGTGGGACTTTTATATACATCAATAACCTAATATAACCTAACTTAACCCAACCTAACCTTTCGGCGCTATTATTTGACAACATTCCTGGCGAGTTGGCCTCTACGTCTCCGTGGGACCTTTATATACATCAATAACGTAATATAACCTAACCTAACACAACGCAACCTCTCGGCACTAATATTTGACAATATTCCTGGCGAGTTGGCCTCTTCGTTTCCGTGGGGCTTTTACATACATAAATAAAGTAATATAACCTAACCTAACCCAACCTAAACTTTCGGCGCTATTATTTGCCAAATTCCTGGCGAGTTGGCCTCTACGTCTCCGTGGGACTTTTATATACATCAATAACCTAATATAACCTAACTTAACCCAACCTAACCTTTCGGCGCTATTATTTGACAACATTCCTGGCGAGTTGGCCGCTATGTCTCCGTGGGACCGTTATATACATCAATAACGTCATATATCCTCACCTAACCCAACCTATCATTTCGGCGGTAATATTTGACACCATTCCTGGCGAGTTGGCTTCTACGTCTCCGTGGGACCTTTATATACATGAATAACGTAATATAACCTAACCTAACACAATCTAACATCTCGGCGGTGATATTTGACCACATTCCTGGCTCGTTGGCCTCTACGTCTCCGTGGTACCTTTATATATATCTATAACGTAATATAACCAAACCTAACCCAACCTAACATGTCGGCGGTAATATTTAACAACATTCGTGGCGAGTTGGCCTCTACGTCTCCGTGGGACCTTTATATACATCAATAAGGAAATATAAAGTAACCTAACCCAACCTAACCTCTCGGGGTACCATTTAGCCACATTCCTTGATTGTCGGGACCTACTTCTCGGTGGGAACACTGTATAGATCTATGACGTAATACAACCTAACCTAACCCAACCTAACCTCTCGGGGTACCATTTAGCCACATTCCTTGATTGTCGGGACCTACTTCTCGGAGGGAACACTGTATACATCTATGACGTAATACAACCTAACCTAAACCAACTTAACATTTCGGCGGTAATATTTGACACCATTCCTGGCGAGTTGGCCTCTACGTTTCCGTGGGACTTTCATATACATCAATGACGTAATATAACCGGACCTAACCCAACCTAACATCTCGGCGGTAATATTTGACCACATTCCTGGCTTGTTGGCCTCTACGTCTCCGTGGGACCTTTATATACATCAATAACATAATACAACCTAACCTAACATCTCGGCGGTAATATCTGAAGACATTCCTGGCGAGTTGGCCGCTATGTCTCCGTGGGACCTTTATATACATCAATAACGTCATATATCCTAACGTAACCCAACCTATCATTTCGGCGGTAATATTTGACACCATTCCTGGCGAGTTGGCTTCTACGTCTCCGTGGAACCTTTATATACATCAATAACGTAATATAAACTAACCTAACCCAATCTAACATCTCGGTGGTAATATTTGACCACATTCCTGGCTTGTTGGCCTCTACGTCTCCGTGGGACCTTTATATACATTAATAACGTAATACAACCTAACCAAACCCAACCAAACATCTCGGCGGTAATATTTGACAACATTCCTGGCGAGTTGGCCTCTGCGTCTCCGTGGGACCTTTATATACATCAATAACGTAATATAACCCAACCTAACCAAACCTAATATCTCGGCGGTAATATTTGGCAACACTCCTGGCTTATTGGCTTCTACGTCTCCGTCGGACCCTTATACACATCAATAACGTAATATAACCTAATCTAACACAACCTATAATTTCTGCGGTAATATTTGACAACATTCCTGGCGAGTTGGACCCTACGTTTCCGTGGGACTTTCATATACATCAATGACGTAATATAACCTGACCTAACCCAACCTAACATCTCGGCGGTAATATTTGACCACATTCCTGGCTTGTTGGCCTCTACGTCTCCGTGGGACCTTTATATACATCAATAACATAATACAACCTAACCTAACATCTCGGCGGTAATATCTGAAGGCATTCCTGGCGAGTTGGCCGCTATGTCTCCGTGGGACCTTTATATACATCAATAACGTAATATATCCTAACCTAACCCAACCTATCATTTCGGCGGTAATATTTGACACCATTCCTGGCGAGTTGGCTTCTACGTCTCCGTGGAACCTTTATATACATGAATAACGTAATATAACCTAACCAAACCCAACCAAACATCTCGGCGGTAATATTTGACAACATTCCTGGCGAGTTGGCCTCTACGTCTCCGTGGGACTTTCATATCCATCAATAACGTAATTTAACCTAAAATAACCCAACTTAACATCTCGGCTGTAATATTTGACAACATTCCTGGCTTGTTGGCCTCTATGATTCCGTGGGACCTTTATATACATCAATAACGTAATATAACCTAACCTAACCCAACCTAACCTCTCGGCGCTATTATTTGAAACATTCCTGGCGAGTTGCCCTCTACGTCACCGTGGGACTTTTATATACATCAATAACCTAATATAACCTAACTTAACCCAACCTAAACTTTCGGCGCTATTATTTGCCAAATTCCTGGCGAGTTGGCCTCTACGTCTCCGTGGGACTTTTATATACATCAATAACGTAATATAACCTAACCTAACACAACCCAACCTCTCGGCACTAATATTTCACAACATTCCTGGCGAGTTGGCCTCTACGTTTCCGTGGGGATTTTATATACATCAATAACGTAATATAACCTAACCTAACCCAAAGTAACGTCTCGGAGGTAATGTTTAACCACATTCCTGGCTTGTTGGCCTCTACGTTTCCATGAGACCTTTATATACATCAATAACGTAATATAACCTAACCTAACCCAACCTAACATCTCGGTACTAATATTTAACAACATTCCTGTCTTGTTGGCTTCTACGTCTCCGTGGGACTTTCATATCCATCAATAACGTAATTTAACCTAAAATAACCCAACTTAACATCTCGGCTGTAATATTTGACAACATTCCTGGCTTGTTGGCCTCTATGATTCCGCGGGACCTTTATATACATCAATAACGTAATATAACCTAACCTAACCCAACCTAACCTCTCGGCGCTATTATTTGACAACATTCCTGGCGAGTTGCCCTCTACGTCACCGTGGGACTTTTATATACATCAATAACCTAATATAACCTTTTTTTTTTTT
Organism: Xylocopa violacea; assembly: GCA_963969225.1. Classification (NCBI taxonomy): domain Eukaryota; kingdom Metazoa; phylum Arthropoda; class Insecta; order Hymenoptera; family Apidae; genus Xylocopa; species Xylocopa violacea. Next base: position 3,343,232 of record CAXAJV010000135.1, on the reverse strand, counting down.
TTTCTTTTTTTTTTTTTTTTCGCAGGGAAATCCTCATGGATACCGTGGATTTTTTGGGAAATCCGCGGTTATGTCGGACTCTTACCGACTAAAACCCTGCGGTGGTCTTCCTACACTTGTAGCGGGTAGCCGGGAACTCTTTCGAACGCGTCCAGCATCCCGCCTCGTGTCTGAGTTCTTTGAACTCTCTGTTCATAGCTGGCGTGCGAGTTCATACTTTAGATTAGCAACGACTGCAACCACCACAGTCGTTTGCCTCTCCTCGGTCGAGCGCGTGCCGGATAGACTTGACCCAAATCCTGTCTAGCCGGCGCTCGGCTGCTCTTTCTGTTTTTTCTTATTTACTTTTTCTTTGCGCAATCTTTTCTATTACGCTTGTGTGCGAATGCATGCATTCCTCACGCGTACCTCTTTGTCGAATTTCTTGCGCCTGTCTTCAATCTTCGAAGTCGTCTTCCTCTTCTCCCGCTTGCGGCGTTTGAGATGGACGGCGGCGGCGAAGCTCCGCTCCCCGGTGGGTACTTTGGAGCGACTCTCGCGCCCTGACGGACGAGAGTCCCCTACCTTGGAGTGGAACGTGGCAAACGTCTACAACGCCGACCACGTAAGGCTCGTCGAGCAGAAAGCGTGCGCTCTCTTTCGCGCTCGGCGGCTTCCTTCGCAGCCATCACTTTGTCGCAAAACAAGGTAACGGCTCGCCAGTATCTCTCCCCTTCCAGCATCTTCGGCAGGATGCTGGTCGGCGAGAGATCCCGTCCGATCTCTGCCACGAGAGCGTGGCGCAGCGTTTGCCACGCTGGACAGCGTTCCAACGTGTGCTGCGCAGAGTCGTCTCCGTCTCCGCAATGGTGACATTCAGCCGTGGCCTCTTTTCCGATCTTGCAGAGGTACTGACCGAAGCATCCATGTCCAGTCAGCACCTGCGTCACTCTGAATGTGAGCTGCCCTCTCCTGTTTTCTACCCAGTTTTCCAAGATGGGTAGAATCGCTCCCACGATCCTGTGATTGGTCGCAGGTGCGAGTTTCTCCTTCCATTTAGAGAAAGTGAAGCGTCTCGCTTCTCTTCTAATCTCGTCCCTTGTCGGAGCAGGTGCACCTTCTTCTTCTACCTGGCGCGTTGTGCGAAGGGTTTCGTACACTATGAGGTCTTCCTGCGCCAGGTATTCCAGGGGTGCGAGACCCGCCAGCATTGTTGCCGCGTCGTAGGAAATCGTGCGATATCCTCTTATGACCCGAATGGCTATTCTTCGCCACGCGCTTCGCAGCAGCTGCAGCTTTCTGCCTCCTTTGTTAAGCGCGTCGCTCCATACCGGGGCTCCGTAAAGCGCAATGCTTTTTATCACCCCAGCATAGACTTTCCTTACTTTCTCGTCCGGTCCGTGCAGATTCGGCATGATGCGGCTTAGATAATTTGCCGCAGCATCCAGTCGAACGGCCTGACGAGCGAAGTGGAGACCAAAGTTCCATTTATCGTCGAGGAGCAGTCCGAGATACTTCATCTCGCTCCCCACTGTAACTTTGGATGGTCCAATGTTGACCACTTCGTTTCCTCCTCGCGGGTCTCTTCTTCGTCCCTTGAAGCACAGGATTTCAGATTTCTCCGGTGCCATCTGGAGCCCCATCTTCTTGATCGTATTAGCCACGACCGCAACTGCCACTTCGGCCCGGCAGATTGCGCGTTGCCGGCACGTGTCGACTGCCAACACCATCGTGTCATCCGCGTAGCACGTGAGATGCACGCCGGACGGCATTGACAGCTTCAGGACCGCGTCGTACCCGAGATTCCAGAGAAGCGGTCCGAGGACCGATCCCTGGGGAACGCCGCGATCAATCTTCTTTTTCTCGATTCCATGCCGGCTATCGTAGAGAACCGCGCGGTCGCTCAGGTAATTTTCCACGACCCTTCGCAGGTATCGCGGAAACCCGTGCTTTTCAAGCGCTCTACGTATCGTACTCCATTCGAGGGAGTTGAACGCATTCTTAATATCAAAAGATATCGCGATTACGACTCCCCCGGCGGCGATCGCCTTTTCGGCGAAACTTTTCACTTGTCGAATCGCGTCAATCGTCGATCGTCCTTCTCGGAAGCCGAATTGGTTCTCGGCTAAGTTCGGCCCGGTTCGCGACAGGTGCTCGACGAGGCGGTTGTGGATTATCCTTTCAAATAATTTTCCGACCTCGTCGAGCAAAACTATCGGCCTGTACGCTGCCGGTGAATCCTCCGATTTTCCCGGCTTTCGGAGCAACACTAATCTGCCGGTTTTCCATCTTGCTGGAAACGTACCCGTCTTCAAGCATGCTGTAAATAACTTCCGCAATCTTGAATTCAGGACACTGAGTGCCATCGACCAGGCACGGCCGGGAATTCCGTCCGGTCCGGGCGCGGTGTTCTTCTTTGTCATGCGCTTTATGGCGCGAGCCATTTCCTCCTCGGTGACGTCGTTGTCCAGCGACCAGATGATCGGGTCGATGTGTGCTGAAATTTGCGAGTTGCTCGCCGACGTAGCCTCTTCCGGTGGGAAGAGCGTGTCGACAACTCGCTTCAAGAACGGCGTCTCCATCGTCTCCGTTAACGGGGGCGCCCACGGTCGTAATTTATTCATTACTATCTTGTAAGGCCGCCCCCACGGATCCTCGCGCAGTGTTTCCAGCAGCCCGTCCCATGCTCGTGCCTTTGATGTCTTTATGGCCGCCTGCAGCTCTATTTTCTTCTCCTTGTAAACTTCATAGAGCTGCGCTTTCCTCACCGAATCGGGATTCCTCCGTTTCCGGTATCTCGTATATTGCCTCCGTGCGTTTGTGCTCTCCGCACGGAGAAGAGCGATCTCGTTCCTCCACCAATATACGGGTTTACGAGTGGGGTTCGACCTTATTTTCGGCATGCTTGCGTTGCACACCGATGTCAACGTCCTCGTAAACCATTCTGCTTCTCGCTCGACTACGGCCGCTTCGGTCGGTTCGCTCGGCCAGGTAGCGGCGAGGGTTGCCGCCATAAACATATCTTCGTCGATTTTTCGCAACGACCATCTATTTTGCTTCTGGTCCGCTGCCCTTCTTCCTTGTACCGTGGATATGTCGATCCTTATATATAAGTGATCAGATAAAGTTTCGATCGGATCCACTTTCCAGCTCGTGACTCTTCGAGATGCTGCGTCGTTCGCGAACGAGAGGTCGACCTTGCTCTCGCCCTGTGGACGCACGCACGTACTGGCAGATCCTTGATTCAACAGTCTGAGATTCGCGGATGCTGCCCAGTCCATCGTCGAGTGTCCACGCTGAGTCGTTCTGGAAGAGCGCCACATAGTCGCGTGCGCGTTGAAATCTCCCAGTACGAATGTCGGTTGCGAGGCGTGATTTCGCACTACACCCTCCACTTCGTCCAGGAGCTGATCGAAATCTTGCAACGACCAACTCGGCGGCGCGTATATTCCAATGACGACGCAATCCGACCACGATACTGCGACGTAACCACGCCCTTGCGCGATGGCTGTGATCGGTCGGATGCGTGTCGGCGTCGCCTGAATTATTGCAACCGTCTTCTCCCTGTTTGCTATCCATGACGGCTTGTCGTGGATTAAATACGGCTCCGCGGCAACCACTAATTCAACCACGCCGCTTTGCAGGCTTTCGAGCATAAGATCTTGTGCTCTCGCGGCGTGATTTAAATTAGTTTGCAGGATCTGGCATTTCATATTGAAAGTTACGCCAGATCCATCGCCTCCTCGCGGCTGGTGCTCGCCTTCAGAGTTTCGCGCTCCTTCTCCTCTTCGTGGTTGTGTTTGGCTGCTGCTGCAGCTTTTTCCTTCTTTTCCTCAGGTTTCTTATCCTTACCTGAGGATTTAGCGCTCGATTGAGTAGCGTTCTTCTGTCCTTTTTTTGCCGGCGGCGGGACAGTGCAGGCTTTGCTACCTGCTCTGTGTCCATGCGGGCGGTTCGCCGACTTGCATACCGGGCACGTCGGTGCCTTCTCATTGCATTCCGCAGCGCGGTGTCCCTTCTCACCGCACCGGTAACACGCCTCCGTTCGGTCCACGGTCGCGGAGCATTTCGCGATTACGTGCCCGATTTCCCAACATTTGAAGCAGGTAAGTTGTCGTGCTTCGATGGGTTCAACGCGGACGGACGTCCATCCGACCTTTACTTTACCGTTTTCGGTAACCTTCTTTGCGGCGGCGACCGGGCATTGCATAAGCATCGTGCCCATGCCGTTATACGCCGTCCTCCTGGGACCGGTTTTTATCTCGTCGGCGGTGCAGCCGCCTTGTGCGGCGACTGCTTCGACGACCTCACCGACCGTGATCGAGTCTTCCATCCTGAAGACCCTCAGGGCCGCTCTCTTGCAGGGGCGCGTGATTTTTACACCCCTCGTGATCGCGAATAGCCCGGTTAACTTGTTGGCGAGCGCGTTCGCCTTCTCTTCTTTACCTTCGCCGCTTATTTCGAGAATAAGCGCTCCGGTCAGCGCTTTCCTGGGTTTGACCTCACCGATTCCCAGGTCCGACAGTTTGATCTTCTGCCGCGCCGTTGTCATAAGCTCGGCGTATGTCGATTTACTGCCCTCCTCTATAGTGATTACGACAGCGGCCGTGCTCGGGGTTTTCATCACTATCGGCTTTTCTTTTGGCATCGACTTCGCAGCTGCTACCTTCTTGCTTGCCCTCACGGTCTTGTTTACGGTGGCCGTCGTCTCCTTTTTCGACTTTCTGCCGAGGACCTTCGTCCACGGCGTCTCCGTCTCCTTCTTGTTCTGCGGAGCAGGTGCGCTCGCTGCTGGACACTTCCCTTCGCTCTCCTTCCGAACCTGCTCCTTTTGAATCTCTTCCATCCTCTTCTGGATGGGTGATTTCTTTGTTTCCGCTTTCGCGGATTTTTTGACCGGTGGAAGGTGCATTGCCTCTCTCTTCCCAGCGGACTTCTCCTTCTTTATGATTGCGGCGCTTGTTCCCTCTTTCGCGGGTTCTTCGCGTCGCGCAACATTTCGTGCCTCCGACCGCGGACGATCCTCCTTCGGAGCGAAGCGCTTCTCCGCCTTCTCCCAAAATTGTGTAAGCCGTTCGTTGACAACGGCCCCAATCTGCTCCATTAGCAGTACGAGACCGGTGTCGGGGATGCTGGCTTCCTCCTGCTTCGTAGTCAGCGATTGCCGTCGTGTTCTTTTATCACTACGCTCGGCGATCTCCATGCTTTTGATCGCCGGCGATAATTGGCTGTTTGCCGTATTTTCGAGGGCGGTCAGCCTCTCCTTGAGAAGGGCATTCTCTTTCTCCAGTTTTTCAGCCTTAGCTTTAATAAGGCTGAATTCCTGATCTCCTGCTGTTCCGGCGATGGCGCGGCTGGCGCGTTGTTCAGCTTCCGTAGTCGCCGCTCGCAGGATTCGAACGCTGACGCGCATCGACCGTTTAATTGTGCCCTTCAGCTGCGACGACTTCGCAGCGGCATATTCAATTTTGGCCGCCGATTCCAGAGCCCAGGCTGCCAGATCCTCTATCGGCATTTTCCTGGCCTCTTCGTCAAAAACTTCCTGATCCGGAATAGGATTTGACGTCCTTGATGGTGGCGGCGGCATGCAATCACCGTAGAGGAGCTCTCGCTCTAGAGCGTCCTCTGCATCCTTCTCGGCAGCTTTATCGGCTAGCAGTTTGGCTTCCGCCAATTTTATGTATTCCTCCGTTGTGGGGGGGCGTCCCCTCTTCTTCAGATGCTTCGTTGACTCGGACGGCGTCGTCGAGAGCAACGAAGCGAGTGACGTGTCCGAATCGTATTCGGACGTCTCCGCCTTTGACCTCTTCACGCTCCTGCGCGTGCGTGGAAATCTCCTCTCTGGTTCCCGCAGCATCCTGCCTTCCGTCCTCTCCGACTTGCTGCTGCCGCCGGTTCTGCAACTGATAAGGCCACTCGGGCCGGCCCCCTCTCCCCCACTCGCCACGGTCGCGTAATCGCGCGTCGCCATGCTTGGTTACCCAAGCAGGGCTTCGCACGATAATTAATTTGCCGACGAGTCGGTCGCGCAAACGCTATTCTCCTCCGTGGAGAAAATCACACCGCGCACCTCACTTGCTCCGCCGTGTGGGAACGTTCGCACTTCCCACGTTCAGCGCAGACCGGTTGTCTGTCTCTGTCCCGCACACAGTTCAACCGTCACTCTCTCTTTGTCTCTCTATTCGTCCTCTCACTCGCTCTTGCGTTCGCTTCGATTTCCGCGAACAGTTCACGGAGCGACGCCAGAGTTCAAGATTCGCGCTTTAAGAGTCTCTAGCACTTACCTTTTTTGTCTTCTTTGTCGCAATCTCCTGGAATAATCCGAGATTGATTACGGCTGGTAGCGTCTTTCTCGCCGAGTTCCCGCGTCGCACTTTTACACCGTTTTTTGCACTAATGTTATCGAAAATCAGTGTTTCTACAATCGTGCTTAACGACCGGAAGCGCTGAAAGTGCGGGAACACGTCGAAAAGGCCGGGAGAAGCCCTTGTTTCGCGACTGCCGTCTCGACGCGGCGTACGTGCCACGCCTGACTGTCAAGATGGCGGCGGCGACGCCTCGTTTTCTCCCGATGCTTTTCCACGTATTATCGCACCTTTTTCTCCTGTGCCCGCAACCACGGTAGCCACCTCACAGTCACTTTTGCCGCAAAGAGCACTTTAAGTTCGCAAACAAGCAGCAATCGCCGGAAAGAACGCCCTAATCGCGGTGGAACGCGTACGTGCCACGGCTGCGCGGCAATATGGCGGCGGTGACGCCCTGTTACTTTCCGCCGATTTCCACTTGTTTTCGCACACTTTTGGCACTTTCCACTGCACAAACTGCGCACTGGTTGTGCCGCACGTGACACTGACTCTCAGGGAAGTGATCCAGACCACTTTCCAACTCCTTTTCTGCCGAAAACGCCGACTCAATTGTCGACGCCACGTCACCGAAAGCGAACAAAGGACACGCAGAGCGTATATTCCTTTCTATCGCGTTATTCTTGCTACTAGCTTCTAGTTCTTACACTAGAAGTTTTCACAATCCTCCACGGAAGGATATAAACCGAAGTATATATCCTTTATCGCCTAAAAAGACGCCTCGTACAACTCAGGTAGCGGAGCGCACCGAAACACGTCCGCTCTCTACGGCTGCTCGAACGAGACTCCCAACCTAATATAACCTAACTTAACCCAACCTAACCTTTCGGCGCTATTATTTGACAACATTCCTGGCGAGTTGGCCTCTACGTCTCCGTGGGGCCTTTATATACATCAATAACGTAATATAACCTAACCTAACTCAACCTAACCTCTCGGCACTAATATTTCACAACATTCCTGGCGAGTTGGCCTCTACGTTTCCGTGGGGCTTTTATATACATCAATAACGTAATATAACCTAACCTAACCCAAAGTAACGTCTCGGAGGTAATGTTTAACCACATTCCTGGCTTGTTGGCCTCTACGTTTCCCTGAGACCTTTATATACATCAATAACGTAATATAACCTAACCTAACCCAACCTAACATCTCGGTACTAATATTTAACAACATTCCTGGCTTGTTGGCTTCTACGTCTCCGTGGGACTTTCATATGCATCAATAACGTAATTTAACCTAAAATAACCCAACTTAACATCTCGGCTGTAATATTTGACAACATTCCTGGCTTGTTGGCCTCTATGATTCCGTGGGACCTTTATATACATCAATAACGTAATATAACCTAACCTAACCCAACCTAATATCTCGGCGGTACTGTTTGACAACATTCCTGGCGAGTTGGCCTCTACGTATCCGTGAGACCTTCATATCCATCAATAACGTAATATAACCTTATATAACCCAACCTAACCTCTCGGCGCTATTATTTGACAACATTCCTGTCGAGTTGGCCTCTACGTCTCCGTGGGGCCTTCATATACATCAAAAACGTAATATAACCTAACCTAACCCAACCTAACATCTCGGCGGTAATATTTGACAACATTCCTGGCGAATTGGCCTCTACGTCTCCGTGGGGGCTTTATATACATCAATAACGTAATATAACCTAACCTAACACAACCCAAACTCCCGGCACTAATATTTGACAACATTCCTGGCGAGTTGGCCTCTACGTTTCCCTGAGACCTTTATATACATCAATAACGTAATATAACCTAACCTAACCCAAAGTAACGTCTCGGAGATAATGTTTAACCACATTTCTGGCTTGTTGGCTTCAACGTCTCCGTGAGGCCTTCATATACATCAAAAACGTAATATAACCTAACCTAACCCAACGTAACATCTCGGCTGTAATATTTGACAACATTCCTGGCGAGTTGGCCTCTACGTCTCCGTCAGGCCTTCATATCCGTCAATAACGTAATATAACCTTATATAACCCAACCTAACCTCTCGGCGCTATTATTTGACAACATTCCTGGCTAGTTGGCCTCTACGTCTCCGTGGGACTTTTATATACATCAATAACCTAATATAACCTAACTTAACCCAACCTAACCTTTCGGCGCTATTATTTGACAACATTCCTGGCGAGTTGGCCTCTACGTCTCCGTGGGGCCTTTATATACATCAATAACGTAATATAACCTAACCTAACACAACACAACCTCTCGGCACTAATATTTCACAACATTCCTGGCGAGTTGGCCTCTACGTTTCCGTGGGGCTTTTATATACATCAATAACGTAATATAACCTAACCTAACCCAAAGTAACGTCTCGGAGGTAATGTTTAACCACATTCCTGGCTTGTTGGCCTCTACGTTTCCATGAGACCTTTATATACATCAATAACGTAATATAACCTAACCTAACCCAACCTAACATCTCGGTACTAATATTTAACAACATTCCTGGCTTGTTGGCTTCTACGTCTCCGTGGGACTTTCATATCCATCAATAACGTAATTTAACCTAAAATAACCCGACTTAACATCTCGGCTGTAATATTTGACAACATTCCTGGGTTGTTGGCCTCTATGATTCCGTGGGACCTTTATATACATCAATAACGTAATATAACCTAACCTAACCCAACCTAACCTCTCGGCGCTATTATTTGACAACATTCCTGGCGAGTTGCCCTCTACGTCTCCGTGGGGCCTTTATATACATCAATAACGTAATATAACCTAACCTAACACAACCCAACCTCTCGGCACTAATATTTCACAACATTCCTGGCGAGTTGGCCTCTACGTTTCCGTGGGGCTTTTATATACATCAATAACGTAATTTAACCTAACCTAACCCAAAGTAACGCCTCGGAGGTAATGTTTAACCACATTCCTGTCTTGTTGGCCTCTACGTTTCCCTGAGACATTTATATACATCAATAACGTAATATAACCTAACCTAACCCAACCTAACATCTCGGTACTAATATTTAACAACATTCCTGGCTTGTTGGCTTCTACGTCTCCGTGGGACTTTCATATCCATCAATAACATAATTTAACCTAAAATAACCCAACTTAACATCTCGGCTGTAATATTTGACAACATTCCTGGCTTGTTGGCCTCTATGATTCCGTGGGACCTTTATATACATCAATAACGTAATATAACCTAACCTAACCCAACCTAACATCTCCGCGGTAATGTTTGATAACATTACTGGCGAATTGGCCTCTACGTCTCCGTGGGGCCTTTATATACATCAATAACGTAATATAACCTAACCTAACACAACCCAACCTCTCGGCACTAATATTTCACAACATTCCTGGCGAGTTGGCCTCTACGTTTCCGTGGGGCTTTTATATACATCAATAACGTAATTTAACCTAACCTAACCCAAAGTAACGCCTCGGAGGTAATGTTTAACCACATTCCTGTCTTGTTGGCCTCTACGTTTCCCTGAGACATTTATATACATCAATAACGTAATATAACCTAACCTAACCCAACCTAACATCTCGGTACTAATATTTAACAACATTCCTGGCTTGTTGGCTTCTACGTCTCCGTGGGACTTTCATATCCATCAATAACATAATTTAACCTAAAATAACCCAACTTAACATCTCGGCTGTAATATTTGACAACATTCCTGGCTTGTTGGCCTCTATGATTCCGTGGGACCTTTATATACATCAATAACGTAATATAACCTAACCTAACCCAACCTAACATCTCCGCGGTAATGTTTGATAACATTACTGGCGAATTGGCATCTACGTCTCCGTGAGACCTTCATATCCATCAATAACGTAATATAACCTTATATAACCCAACCTAACCTCTCGGCGCTATTATTTGACAACATTCCTGGCTAGTTGGCCTCTACGTCTCCGTGGGACTTTTATGTACATCAATAACGTAATATAACCTAACCTAACACAACCCAACCTCTCGGCACTAATATTTCACAACATTCCTGGCGAGTTGGCCTCTACGTTTCCGTAGGGCATTTATATACATCAATAACGTAATATAACCTAACCTAACCCAAAGTAACGTCTCGGAGGTAATGTTTAACCACATTCCTGTCTTGTTGGCCTCTACGTTTCCCTGAGACCTTTATATACATCAATAACGTAATATAACCTAACCTAACCCAACCTAACATCTCGGTACTAATATTTAACAACATTCCTGGCTTTTTGGCTTCTACGTCTCCGTGGGACTTTCATATCCATCAATAACGTAATTTAACCTAAAATAACCCAACTTAACATCTCGGCTGTAATATTTGACAACATTCCTGGCTTGTTGGCCTCTATGATTCCGTGGGACCTTCATATACATTAATAACGTAATATAACCTAACCTAACCCAACCTAACATCTCCGCGGTAATGTTTGATAACATTACTGGCGAGTTGGCCTCTACGTCTCCGTGAGACCTTCATATCCATCAATAACGTAATATAACCTTATATAACCCAACCTAACCTTTCGGCGCTATTATTTGACAACATTCCTGGCGAGTTGGCCTCTACGTCTCCGTGGGGCCTTTATATACATCAATAACGTAATATAACCTAACCTAACACAACCCAACCTCTCGGCACTAATATTTCACAACATTCCTGGCGAGTTGGCCTCTACGTTTCCGTGCGGCTTTTATATACATCAATAACGTAATATAAACTAACCTAACCCAAAGTAACGTCTCGGAGGTAATGTTTAACCACATTCCTGGCTTGTTGACCTCTACGTTTCCCTGAGACCTTTATATACATCAATAACTTAATATAACCTAACCTAACCCAACCTAACATCTCGGTACTAATATTTAACAACATTCCTGGCTTGTTGGCTTCTACGTCTCCGTGGGACTTTTATATCCATCAATAACGTAATTTAACCTAAAATAACCCAACTTAACATCTCGGCTGTAATATTTGACAACATTCCTGGCTTGTTGGCCTCTATGATTCCGTGGGACCTTTATATACATCAATAACGTAATATAACCTAACCTAACCAACCTAACATCTCCGCGGTAATGGTTGACAACATTACTGGCGAGTTGGCCTCTACGTCTCCGTGAGACCTTCATATCCATCAATAACGTAATATAACCTTATATAACCCAACCTAACCTCTCGGCGCTATTATTTGACAACATTCCTGGCTAGTTGGCCTCTACGTCTCCGTGGGACTTTTATATACATCAATAACCTAATATAACCTAACTTAACCCAACCTAACCTTTCGGCGCTATTATTTGACAACATTCCTGGCGAGTTGGCCTCTACGTCTCCGTGGGGCCTTTATATACATCAATAACGTAATATAACCTAACCTAACACAACCCAACCTCTCGGCACTAATATTTCACAACATTCCTGGCGAGTTGGCCTCTACGTCTCCGTGGGACTTTCATATCCATCAATAACGTAATTTAACCTAAAATAACCCAACTTAACATCTCGGCTGTAATATTTGACAAAATTCCTGGCTTGTTGGCCTCTATGATTCCGTGGGACCTTTATATACATCAATAACGTAATATAACCTAACCTAACCCAACCTAACATCTCGGTACTAATATTTAACAACATTCCTGGCGAGTTGGCCTCTACGTCTCCGTGAGACCTTCATATCCATCAATAACGTAATATAACCGTATATAACCCAACCTAACCTCTCGGCGCTATTATTTGACAACATTCCTGGCTAGTTGGCCTCTACGTCTCCGTGGGACTTTTATATACATCAATAACCTAATATAACCTAACTTAACCCAACCTAACATCTCGGCGGTACTGTTTGACAACATGCCTGGCGAGTTGGCCTCTACGTATCCGTGAGACCTTCATATCCATCAATAACGTAATATAACCTTATATAACCCAACCTAACCTTTCGGCGCTATTATTTGACAACATTCCTGGCGAGTTGGCCTCTACGTCTCCGTGGGGCCTTTATATACATCAATAACGTAATATAACCTAACCTAACACAACCCAACCTCTCGGCACTAATATTTCACAACATTCCTGGCGAGTTGGCCTCTACGTTTCCGTGGGGCTTTTATATACATCAATAACGTAATATAACCTAACCTAACCCAAAGTAACGTCTCGGAGGTAATGTTTAACCACATTCCTGGCTTGTTGGCCTCTACGTTTCCATGAGACCTTTATATACATCAATAACGTAATATAACCTAACCTAACCCAACCTAACATCTCGGTACTAATATTTAACAACATTCCTGGCTTGTTGGCTTCTACGTCTCCGTGGGACTTTCATATCCATCAATAACGTAATTTAACCTAAAATAACCCAACTTAACATCTCGGCTGTAATATTTGACAACATTTCTGGCTTGTTGGCCTCTATGATTCCGTGGGACCTTTATATACATCAATAACGTAATATAACCTAACCTAACCCAACCTAACATCTCCGCGGTAATGTTTGATAACATTACTGGCGAGTTGGCCTCTACGTCTCCGTGAGACCTTCATATCCATCAATAACGTAATATAACCTTATATAACCCAACCTAACCTCTCGGCGCTATTATTTGACAACATTCCTGGCTAGTTGGCCTCTACGTCTCCGTGGGACTTTTATATACATCAATAACATAATATAACCTAACTTAACCCAACCTAACCTTTCGGCGCTATTATTTGACAACATTCCTGGCGAGTTGCCCTCTACGTCACCGTGGGACTTTTATATACATCAATAACCTAATATAACCTAACTTAACCCAACCTAACCTTTCGGCGCTATTATTTGACAACATTCCTGGCGAGTTGGCCTCTACGTCTCCGTGGGACCTTTATATACATCAGTAACCTAATATAACCTAACCTAACCCAACCCAACCTCTCGGCACTAATATTTCACAACATTCCTGGCGAGTTGGCCTCTACGTTTCCGTGGGGCCTTTATATACATCAATAACGTAATATAACCTAACCTAACACAACCCAACCTCTCGGCACTAATATTTCACAACATTCCTGGCGAGTTGGCCTCTACGTCTCCGTGGGACTTTCATATCCATCAATAACGTAATTTAACCTAAAATAACCCAACTTAACATCTCGGCTGTAATATTTGACAAAATTCCTGGCTTGTTGGCCTCTATGATTCCGTGGGACCTTTATATACATCAATAACGTAATATAACCTAACCTAACCCAACCTAACATCTCGGTACTAATATTTAACAACATTCCTGGCGAGTTGGCCTCTACGTCTCCGTGAGACCTTCATATCCATCAATAACGTAATATAACCGTATATAACCCAACCTAACCTCTCGGCGCTATTATTTGACAACATTCCTGGCTAGTTGGCCTCTACGTCTCCGTGGGACTTTTATATACATCAATAACCTAATATAACCTAACTTAACCCAACCTAACATCTCGGCGGTACTGTTTGACAACATTCCTGGCGAGTTGGCCTCTACGTATCCGTGAGACCTTCATATCCATCAATAACGTAATATAACCTTATATAACCCAACCTAACCTTTCGGCGCTATTATTTGTTAACATTCCTGGCGAGTTGGCCTCTACGTCTCCGTGGGGCCTTTATATACATCAATAACGTAATATAACCTAACCTAACACAACCCAACCTCTCGGCACTAATATTTCACAACATTCCTGGCGAGTTGGCCTCTACGTTTCCGTGGGGCTTTTATATACATCAATAACGTAATATAACCTAACCTAACCCAAAGTAACGTCTCGGAGGTAATGTTTAACCACATTCCTGGCTTGTTGGCCTCTACGTTTCCCTGAGACATTTATATACATCAATAACGTAATATAACCTAACCTAACCCAACCTAACATCTCGGTACTAATATTTAACAACATTCCTGGCGTGTTGGCTTCTACGTCTCCGTGGGACTTTCATATCCATCAATAACATAATTTAACCTAAAATAACCCAACTTAACATCTCGGCTGTAATATTTGACAACATTCCTGGCTTGTTGGCCTCTATGATTCCGTGGGACCTTTATATACATCAATAACGTAATATAACCTAACCTAACCCAACCTAATATCTCCGCGGTAATGTTTGATAACATTACTGGCGAATTGGCCTCTACGTCTCCGTGAGACCTTCATATCCATCAATAACGTAATATAACCTTATATAACCCAACCTAACCTCTCGGCGCTATTATTTGACAACATTCCTGGCTAGTTGGCCTCTACGTCTCCGTGGGACTTTTATGTACATCAATAACGTAATATAACCTAACCTAACACAACCCAACCTCTCGGCACTAATATTTCACAACATTCCTGGCGAGTTGGCCTCTACGTTTCCGTGGGGCTTTTATATACATCAATAACGTAATATAACCTAACCTAACCCAAAGTAACGTCTCGGAGGTAATGTTTAACCACATTCCTGGCTTGTTGGCCTCTACGTTTCCCTGAGACCTTTATATACATCAATAACGTAATATAACCTAACCTAACCCAACCTAACATCTCGGTACTAATATTTAACAACATTCCTGGCTTGTTGGCTTCTACGTCTCCGTGGGACTTTCATATGCATCAATAACGTAATTTAACCTAAAATAACCCAACTTAACATCTCGGCTGTAATATTTGACAACATTCCTGGCTTGTTGGCGTCTATGATTCCGTGGGACCTTTATATACATCAATAACGTAATATAACCTAACCTAACCCAACGTAACATCTCGGCTGTAATATTTGACAACATTCCTGGCGAGTTGGCCTCTACGTCTCCGTCAGGCCTTCATATCCGTCAATAACGTAATATAACCTAACCTAACCCAACCTAACATCTCGGTACTAATATTTAACAACATTCCTGGCTTGTTGGCTTCTATGATTCCGTGGGACCTTTATATACATCAATAACGTAATATAACCTAACCTAACCCAACCTAACATCTCGGCTGTAATATTTGACAACATTCCTGGCTTGTTGGCCTCTATGATTCCGTGGGACCTTTATATACATCAATAACGTAATATAACCTAACCTAACCCAACCTAACATCTCCTCCGTAATGTTTGACAACATTACTGGCGAGTTGGCCTCTACGTCTCCGTGTGACCTTCATATCCATCAATAACGTAATATAACCTTATATAACCCAACCTAACCTCCGGGCGCTATTATTTGACAACATTCCTGGCTAGTTGGCCTCTACGTCACCGTGGGACTTTTATATACATCAATAACCTAATGTAACATAACTTAACCCAACCTAACCTTTCGGCACTATTATTTGACAACATTCCTGGCGAGTTGGTCTCTACGTCTCCGTGGGGCCTTTATATACATCAATAACGTAATATAACCTAACCTAACACAACCCAACCTCTCGGCACTAATATTTCACAACATTCCTGGCGAGTTGGCCTCTACGTTTCCGTGGGGCTTTTATATACATCAATAACGTAATATAACCTAACCTAACCCAAAGTAACGTCTCGGAGGTAATGTTTAACCACATTCCTGGCTTGTTGGCCTCTACGTTTCCATGAGACCTTTATATACATCAATAACGTAATATAACCTAACCTAACCCAACCTAACATCTCGGTACTAATATTTAACAACATTCCTGGCTTGTTGGCTTCTACGTCTCCGTGGGACTTTCATATCCATCAATAACGTAATTTAACCTAAAATAACCCAACTTAACATCTCGGCTGTAATATTTGACAACATTCCTGGCTTGTTGGCCTCTATGATTCCGTGGGACCTTTATATACATTAATAACGTAATACAACCTAACCAAACCCAACCAAACATCTCGGCGGTAATATTTGACAACATTCCTGGCGAGTTGGCCTCTGCGTCACCGTGGGACCTTTATATACATCAATAACGTAATATAACCTAACCTAACCCAAAGTAACGACTCGGAGGTAATGTTTAACCACATTCCTGGCTTGTTGGCCTCTACGTTTCCATGAGACCTTTATATACATCAATAACGTAATATAACCTAACCTAACCCAACCTAACATCTCGGTACTAATATTTAACAACATTCCTGGCTTGTTGGCTTCTACGTCTCCGTGGGACTTTCATATCCATCAATAACGTAATTTAACCTAAAATAACCCAACTTAACATCTCGGCTGTAATATTTGACAACATTCCTGGCTTGTTGGCCTCTATGATTCCGTGGGACCTTTATATACATCAATAACGTAATATAACCTAACCTAACGCAACCTAACATCTCCGCGGTAATGTTTGATAACATTACTGGCGAGTTGGCCTCTACGTCTCCGTGAGACCTTCATATCCATCAATAACGTAATATAACCTTATATAATCCAACCTAACCTCTCGGCGCTATTATTTGACAACATTCCTGGCTAGTTGGCCTCTACGTCTCCGTGGGACTTTTATATACATCAATAACCTAATATAACCTAACTTAACCCAACCTAACCTTTCGGCGCTATTATTTGACAACATTCCTGGCGAGTTGGCCTCTACGTCTCCGTGGGGCCTTTATATACATCAATAACGTAATATAACCTAACCTAACACAACCCAACCTCTCGGCACTTATATTTCACAACATTCCTTGCGAGTTGGCCTCTACGTTTCCGTGGGGCTTTTATATACATCAATAACGTAATATAACCTAACCTAACCCAAAGTAACGTCTCGGAGGTAATGTTTAACCACATTCCTGGCTTGTTGGCCTCTACGTTTCCATGAGACCTTTATATACATCAATAACGTAATATAACCTAACCTAACCCGACCTAACATCTCGGTACTAATATTTAACAACATTCCTGGCTTGTTGGCTTCTACGTCTCCGTGGGACTTTCATATCCATCAATAACGTAATTTAACCTAAAATAACCCAACTTAACATCTCGGCTGTAATATTTGACAACATTCCTGGCTTGTTGGCCTCTATGATTCCGTGGGACCTTTATATACATTAATAACGTAATACAACCTAACCAAACCCAACCAAACATCTCGGCGGTAATATGTGACAACATTCCTGGAGAGTTGGCTACTACGTCTCCGTGGGACCTTTATATACATCAATAACGTAATATAACCTAACCTAACCCAATCTAACATCTCGGCGGTAATGTTTGACCACATTCCTGGCGAGTTGGCCCCTACGTCTCCGTGACACCTTCATATACATCAATGACCTAATATACCCTAACCTAACCCAACCTATCATCTCGGCACTAATATTTCACAACATTCCTGGCGAGTTGGCCTCTACGTTTCCGTGGGGCTTTTATATACATCAATAACGTAATATAACCTAACCTAACCCAAAGTAACGTCTCGGAGGTAATGTTTAACCACATTCCTGGCTTGTTGGCCTCTACGTTTCCCTGAGACCTTTATATACATCAATAACGTAATATAACCTAACCTAACCCAACCTAACATCTCGGTACTAATATTTAACAACATTCCTGGCTTGTTGGCTTCTATGATTCCGTGGGACCTTTATATACATCAATAACGTAATATAACCTAACCTAACCCAACCTAACATCTCGGCTGTAATATTTGACAACATTCCTGGCTTGTTGGCCTCTATGATTCCGTGGGACCTTTATATACATCAATAACGTAATATAACCTAACCTAACCCAACCTAACATCTCCTCCGTAATGTTTGACAACATTACTGGCGAGTTGGCCTCTACGTCTCCGTGTGACCTTCATATCCATCAATAACGTAATATAACCTTATATAACCCAACCTAACCTCCGGGCGCTATTATTTGACAACATTCCTGGCTAGTTGGCCTCTACGTCACCGTGGGACTTTTATATACATCAATAACCTAATGTAACATAACTTAACCCAACCTAACCTTTCGGCGCTATTATTTGACAACATTCCTGGCGAGTTGGCCTCTACGTCTCCGTGGGGCCTTTATATACATCAATAACGTAATATAACCTAACCTAACACAACCCAACCTCTCGGCACTAATATTTCACAACATTCCTGGCGAGTTGGCCTCTACGTTTCCGTGGGGCTTTTATATACATCAATAACGTAATATAACCTAACCTAACCCAAAGTAACGTCTCGGAGGTAATGTTTAACCACATTCCTGGCTTGTTGGCCTCTACGTTTCCATGAGACCTTTATATACATCAATAACGTAATATAACCTAACCTAACCCAACCTAACATCTCGGTACTAATATTTAACAACATTCCTGGCTTGTTGGCTTCTACGTCTCCGTGGGACTTTCATATCCATCAATAACGTAATTTAACCTAAAATAACCCAACTTAACATCTCGGCTGTAATATTTGACAACATTCCTGGCTTGTTGGCCTCTATGATTCCGTGGGACCTTTATATACATTAATAACGTAATACAACCTAACCAAACCCAACCAAACATCTCGGCGGTAATATTTGACAACATTCCTGGCGAGTTGGCCTCTGCGTCACCGTGGGACCTTTATATACATCAATAACGTAATATAACCTAACCTAACCCAAAGTAACGACTCGGAGGTAATGTTTAACCACATTCCTGGCTTGTTGGCCTCTACGTTTCCATGAGACCTTTATATACATCAATAACGTAATATAACCTAACCTAACCCAACCTAACATCTCGGTACTAATATTTAACAACATTCCTGGCTTGTTGGCTTCTACGTCTCCGTGGGACTTTCATATCCATCAATAACGTAATTTAACCTAAAATAACCCAACTTAACATCTCGGCTGTAATATTTGACAACATTCCTGGCTTGTTGGCCTCTATGATTCCGTGGGACCTTTATATACATCAATAACGTAATATAACCTAACCTAACGCAACCTAACATCTCCGCGGTAATGTTTGATAACATTACTGGCGAGTTGGCCTCTACGTCTCCGTGAGACCTTCATATCCATCAATAACGTAATATAACCTTATATAATCCAACCTAACCTCTCGGCGCTATTATTTGACAACATTCCTGGCTAGTTGGCCTCTACGTCTCCGTGGGACTTTTATATACATCAATAACCTAATATAACCTAACTTAACCCAACCTAACCTTTCGGCGCTATTATTTGACAACATTCCTGGCGAGTTGGCCTCTACGTCTCCGTGGGGCCTTTATATACATCAATAACGTAATATAACCTAACCTAACACAACCCAACCTCTCGGCACTAATATTTCACAACATTCCTTGCGAGTTAGCCTCTACGTTTCCGTGGGGCTTTTATATACATCAATAACGTAATATAACCTAACCTAACCCAAAGTAACGTCTCGGAGGTAATGTTTAACCACATTCCTGGCTTGTTGGCCTCTACGTTTCCATGAGACCTTTATATACATCAATAACGTAATATAACCTAACCTAACCCGACCTAACATCTCGGTACTAATATTTAACAACATTCCTGGCTTGTTGGCTTCTACGTCTCCGTGGGACTTTCATATCCATCAATAACGTAATTTAACCTAAAATAACCCAACTTAACATCTCGGCTGTAATATTTGACAACATTCCTGGCTTGTTGGCCTCTATGATTCCGTGGGACCTTTATATACATTAATAACGTAATACAACCTAACCAAACCCAACCAAACATCTCGGCGGTAATATGTGACAACATTCCTGGAGAGTTGGCTACTACGTCTCCGTGGGACCTTTATATACATCAATAACGTAATATAACCTAACCTAACCCAATCTAACATCTCGGCGGTAATGTTTGACCACATTCCTGGCGAGTTGGCCCCTACGTCTCCGTGACACCTTCATATACATCAATGACCTAATATACCCTAACCTAACCCAACCTATCATCTCGGCGGTAATATTTGACCACATTCCTGGCTTGTTGTCCTCTACGTCTCCGTGGGACCTTTACATGCATCAATAGCGTAATATAACCTAACCTAACCCAACCTAATATCTCGAGGGTAATATTTGACAACATTCCTGGCGAGTTGGCTTCTACGTCTCCGTCGGACCTTTATACACATCAATAACGTAATATAACCTAATCTAACACAACCTATAATTTCTGCGGTAATATTTGACAACATTCCTGGCGAGTTGGACCCTACGTTTCCGTGGGACTTTCATATACATCAAAGACGTAATATAACCTGACCTAACCCAACCTAACATCTCGGCGGTAATATTTGACCACATTCCTGGCTTGTTGGCCTCTACGTCTCCGTGGGACCTTTATATACATCAATAACATAATACAACCTAACCTAACATCTCGGCGGTAATATCTGAAGGCTTTCCTGGCGAGTTGGCCGCTATGTCTCCGTGGGACCTTTATATACATCAATAACGTAATATATCCTAACCTAACCCAACCTATCATTTCGGCGGTAATATTTGACACCATTCCTGGCGAGTTGGCTTCTACGTCTCCGTGGGACCTTTATATACATGAATAACGTAATATAACCTAACCAAACCCAACCAAACATCTAGGCGGTAATATTTGACAACATTCCTGGCGAGTTGGCCTCTGCGTCACCGTGGGACCTTTATATACATCAATAACGTAATATAACCTAACCTAACCCAAAGTAACGACTCGGAGGTAATGTTTAACCACATTCCTGGCTTGTTGGCCTCTACGTTTCCATGAGACCTTTATATACATCAATAACGTAATATAACCTAACCTAACCCAACCTAACATCTCGGTACTAATATTTAACAACATTCCTGGCTTGTTGGCTTCTACGTCTCCGTGGGACTTTCATATCCATCAATAACGTAATTTAACCTAAAATAACCCAACTTAACATCTCGGCTGTAATATTTGACAACATTCCTGGCTTGTTGGCCTCTATGATTCCGTGGGACCTTTATATACATCAATAACGTAATATAACCTAACCTAACGCAACCTAACATCTCCGCGGTAATGTTTGATAACATTACTGGCGAGTTGGCCTCTACGTCTCCGTGAGACCTTCATATCCATCAATAACGTAATATAACCTTATATAATCCAACCTAACCTCTCGGCGCTATTATTTGACAACATTCCTGGCTAGTTGGCCTCTACGTCTCCGTGGGACTTTTATATACATCAATAACCTAATATAACCTAACTTAACCCAACCTAACCTTTCGGCGGTAATATTTGACCACATTCCTGGCTTGTTGTCCTCTACGTCTCCGTGGGACCTTTACATGCATCAATAGCGTAATATAACCTAACCTAACCCAACCTAATATCTCGAGGGTAATATTTGACAACATTCCTGGCGAGTTGGCTTCTACGTCTCCGTCGGACCTTTATACACATCAATAACGTAATATAACCTAATCTAACACAACCTATAATTTCTGCGGTAATATTTGACAACATTCCTGGCGAGTTGGACCCTACGTTTCCGTGGGACTTTCATATACATCAAAGACGTAATATAACCTGACCTAACCCAACCTAACATCTCGGCGGTAATATTTGACCACATTCCTGGCTTGTTGGCCTCTACGTCTCCGTGGGACCTTTATATACATCAATAACATAATACAACCTAACCTAACATCTCGGCGGTAATATCTGAAGGCTTTCCTGGCGAGTTGGCCGCTATGTCTCCGTGGGACCTTTATATACATCAATAACGTAATATATCCTAACCTAACCCAACCTATCATTTCGGCGGTAATATTTGACACCATTCCTGGCGAGTTGGCTTCTACGTCTCCGTGGGACCTTTATATACATGAATAACGTAATATAACCTAACCAAACCCAACCAAACATCTAGGCGGTAGTATGTGACAACATTCCTGGCGAGTTGGCCTCTGCGTCTCCGTGGGACCTTTATATACATCAATAACGTAATATAACCCAACCTAACCCAACCTAACATCTCGGCGGTAATATTTGACAACATTCCTGGCTTGTTGGCCTCTATGATTCCGTGGGACCTTTATATACATCAATAACGTAATATAACCTAACCTAACCCAACCTAACCTTTCGGCGCTACTATTTGACAACATTCCTGGCGAGTTGGCCTCTACGTCTCCGTGGGGCCTTTATATACATCAATAACGTAATATAACCTAACCTAACACAACCCAACCTCTCGGCACTAATATTTCACAACATTCCTGGCGAGTTGGCCTCTACGTTTCCGTGGGGCTTTTATATACATCAATAACGTAATATAACCTAACCTAACCCAAAGTAACGTCTCGGAGGTAATGTTTAACCACATTCCTGTCTTGTTGGCCTCTACGTTTCCATGAGACCTTTATATACATCAATAACGTAATATAACCTAACCTAACCCAACCTAACATCTCGGTACTAATATTTAACAACATTCCTGGCTTGTTGGCTTCTACGTCTCCGTGGGACTTTCATATCCATCAATAACGTAATTTAACCTAAAATAACCCAACTTAACATCTCGGCTGTAACATTTGACAACATTCCTGGCTTGTTGGCCTCTATGATTCCGTGGGACCTTTATATACATCAATAACGTAATATAACCTAACCTAACCCAACCTAACATCTCCGCGGTAATGTTTGACAACATTCCTGGCGAGTTGGCCTCTACGTATCCGTGAGACCTTCATATCCATCAATAACGTAATATAACCTTATATAACCCATCCTAACCTCTCGGCGCTATTATTTGACAACATTCCTGGCGAGTTGGCCTCTACGTCTCCGTGGGGCCTTTATATACATCAATTTCGTAATATAACCTAACCTAATACTACCCAACCTCTCGGCACTGATATTTGACAACAATCCTGGCGAGTTGGCCTCTACGTCTCCGTGGGGCTTTTATATACATCAATAGCGTAATATAACTTAACCTAACACAACCTAACATCTCGGTACTAATATTTGACAACATTCCTGCCGAGTTGGCCTCTGCGTCTCCGTGGGACCTTCATATACATCAATAACGTAATATAACCTAACCTAACACAACCCAACCACTCGGCACTAATATTTGACAACATTCCTGGCGAGTTGGCCTCTACGTTTCCGTGGGGCTTTTATATACATCAATAACGTAATATAACCTAGCCTAACACAACCTAACACCTCGGCGGTAATATTTGACAACATTCCTGGCGAGTGGGCTTCTACTTCTCCGTGGGTCCTTTATATACATCAATAACGTAATATAAACTAACCTAACCGAATCTAACATCTCGGTGGTAATATTTGACCACATTGCTGGCTTGTTGGCCTCTACGTCTCCGTGGGACCTTTATATACATTAATAACGTAATACAACCCAACCAAACCCAACCAAACATCTCGGCGGTAATATTTGACAACATTCCTGGCGAGTTGGCTACTACGTCTCCGTGGGAACTTTATATACATGAATAACGTCATATAACCTAACCTAACCCAACCTATCATATCCTCGGTAATATTTACCAACATTCCTGGCGGATGGCCTATACATCTCCGTGGGACCCTTATATACATCAATAACGTCATATGACCTAACCTAACCCAAAGTAACGTCTCGGAGGTAATGTTTAACCACATTCCTGGCTTGTTGGCCTCTACGTTTCCCTGAGACCTTTATATACATCAATAACGTAATATAACCTAACCTAACCCAACCTAACATCTCGGTACTAATATTTAACAACATTCCTGGCTTGTTGGCTTCTACGTCTCCGTGGGACTTTCATATCCATCAATAACGTAATTTAACCTAAAATAACCCAACTTAACATCTCGGCTGTAATATTTGACAACATTCCTGGCTTGTTGGCCTCTATGATTCCGTGGGACCTTTATATACATCAATAACGTAATATAACCTAACCTAACCCAACCTAACATCTCCGCGGTAATGTTTGACAACATTCCTGGCGAGTTGGCCTCTACGTATCCGTGAGACCTTCATATCCATCAATAACGTAATATAACCTTATATAACCCAACCTAACCTCTCGGCGCTATTATTTGACAACATTCCTGTCGAGTTGGCCTCTACGTCTCCGTGGGGACTTCATATACATCAAAAACGTAATATAACCTAACCTAACCCAACCTAACATCTCGGCGGTAATATTTGACAACATTCCTGCCGAGTTGGCCTCTACGTCTCCGTGGGACCGTCATATACATCAATAACGTAATATAACCTAACCTAACACAACCCAACCACTCGGCACTAATATTTGACAACATTCCTGGCGAGTTGGCCTCTACGTTTCCGTGGGGCTTTTATATACATCAATAACGTAATATAACCTAACCTAACACAACCTAACACCTCGGCGGTAATATTTGACAACATTCCTGGCGAGTGGGCTTCTACTTCTCCGTGGGTCCTTTATATACATCAATAACGTAATATAACCCAACCTAACCAAACCTAATATCTCGGCGGTAATATGTGACAACATTCCTGGCGGGTTGGCCTCTACGTCTCCGTGGGACCTTCATATACATCAATACCGTAATATAGCCTAAGCTAACTCAACCTAACATCCCGGCGGTAATATTTGACTGCATTCCTGGAGAGTTGGCTACTACGTCTCCGTGGGACCTTTATATACATCAATAACGTAATATAACCTAACCTAACCCAATCTAACATCTCGGCGGTAATATTTGACCACATTCCTGGCTCGTTGGCCTCTACGTCTCCGTGGTACCTTTATATATATCAATAACGTAATATAACCAAACCTAACCCAACCTAACATGTCGGCGGTAATATTTAACAACATTCGTGGCGAGTTGGCCTCTACATCTCCGTGGGACCTTTATATACATCAATAAGGAAATATAAAGTAACCTAACCCAACCTAACCTCTCGGGGTACCATTTAGCCACATTCCTTGATTGTCGGGACCTATTTCTCGGTGGGAACACTGTATAGATCTATGACGTAATACAACCTAACCTAAACCAACCTAACATTTCGGCGGTAATATTTGACACCATTCCTGGCGAGTTGGCCTCTACGTTTCCGTGGGACTTTTATATACATCAATAACGTCATATGACCTAACCTAACCCAACCTAACATCTCGGCGGTAATATTTGACAACATTCCTGGCGAGTTGGCCCCTACGTCTCCGTGAGACCTTCATATACATCAATGACGTAATATACCCTAACCTAACCCAACCTATCACCTCGGCGGTAATATTTGACCACATTCAGGGCTTGTTGTCCTCTACGTCTCCGTGGGACCTTTATATACATCAATAGCGTAATATAACGTAACCTAACACAACCTAATATCTCGAGGGTAATATTTGACAACATTCCAGGCGAGTTGGCTACTACGTCTTCGTGGGACCTTTATATACATGAATAACGTAATATAACCTAACCTAACCCAACCTATCATATCGTCGGTAATATTTACCAACATTCCTGGCGGATGGCCTATACATCTCCGTGGGACACTTATATACATCAGTAACGTCATATGACCTAACCTAACCCAACCTAACATCTCGGCGGTAATATTTGACCACATTCCTGGCTCGTTGGCCTCTACGTCTCCGTGGGACATTTATATATATCAATAACGTAATATAACGAAACCTAACCCAACCCAACCTCTCGGGATACCATTTAAACACATTCCTTGATTGTCGGTCCCTACTTTTCGGTGGGAACACTGTATACGTCTATGACGTAATACAACCTAACCTAAACCAACCTAACATCTCAGCGGTAATATTTGAAAACATATCTGGCGAGTTGACCTCTACGTCTCCGTGGGACCTTTATATACATGAATAACGTAATATAACCTAACCTAACCCAACCTATCATATCGTCGGTAATATTTACCACCATTCCTGGCGGATGGCCTATACATCTCCGTGGGACCCTTATATACATCAATAACGTCACATGACCTAACCTAACCCAACCTAACATCTCGGCGGTAATATTTGACCACATTCCTGGCTCGTTGGCCTCTACGTCTCCGTGGGACATTTATATACATCAATAACGTAATATAACGAAACCTAATCCAACCTAACCTCTCGGGATACCATTTAAACACATTACTTGATGGTCGGTCCCTACTTCTCGGTGGGAACACTGTATACGTCTATGACGTAATACAACCTAACCTAAACGAACCTAACATCTCAGCGGTAATATTTGAAAACATATCTGGAGAGTTGACCTCTACGTCTCCGTGGGACCTTTATATACATCAATAGCGTAATATAACCTAACCTAACCCAACCTAACATCTCGGCGGTAATATTTGACCACATTCCTGGCTCGTTGGCCTCTACGTCTCCGTGGTACCTTTATATATATCAATAACGTAATATAACCAAACCTAACCCAACCTAACATGTCGGCGGTAATATTTAACAACATTCGTGGCGAGTTGGCCTCTACGTCTCCGTGGGACCTTTATATACATCAATAAGGAAATATAAAGTAACCTAACCCAACCTAACCTCTCGGGGTACCATTTAGCCACATTCCTTGATTCTCGGGACCTACTTCTCGGTGGGAACACTGTATAGATCTATGACGTAATACAACCTAACCTAAACCAACCTAACATTTCGGCGGTAATATTTGACACCATTCCTGGCGAGTTGGCCTCTACATTTCCGTGGGACTTTTATATACATCAATAACGTCATATGACCTAACATAACCCAACCTAACATCTCGGCGGTAATATTTGACAACATTCGTGGCGAGTTGGCCCCTACGTCTCCGTGAGACCTTCATATACATCAATGACGTAATATACCCTAACCTAACCCAACCTATCACCTCGGCGGTAATATTTGAGCACATTCCGGGCTTGTTGTCCTCTACGTCTCCGTGGGACCTTTATATACATCAATAGCGTAATATAACGTAACCTAACACAACCTAATATCTCGAGGGTAATATTTGACAACATTCCAGGCGAGTTGGCCTCTACGTCTCCGTGAGACCTTCATATACATCAATAAGGTAATATAACCTTATATAACCCAACCTAACCTCTCGGCTGTAATATTTGACAACATTCCTGGTGAGTTGGACTCTACGTCTCCGTGGGACCTTTATATACATCAATAACGTGATATAACGTAACCTAACCAAAACTTACCTCCCGGGGTACCATTTAACCACATTGCTTGATTGTCGGGCCCTACTTCTCGGTGGGAACACTGTATACGTCTATGACGTAATCCAACCTAACCTAAACCAACCTAACATCTCGGGGTACCATTTAACCACAGTCCTTGATTTTCGGGCCCTACTTCTCGGTGGGAACACTGTATACGTCTATGACGTAATACAACCTAACCTAAACCAACCTAACACCTCGGCGGTAATATTTGACAACATTCCTGGCGAGTTGGCATCTATGTCTCCGTGGGACCTTTATATACATCAATAACGTAATATAACCTAACCTAACACAACCTAACACCTCGGCGGTAATATTTGACAACATTCCTGGCGAGTGGGCTTCTACTTCTCCGTGGGTCCTTTATATACATCAATAACGTAATATAAACTAACCTAACCCAATCTAACATCTCGGTGGTAATATTTTACCACATTCCTGGCTTGTTGGCCTCAACGTCTCTGTGGGACCTTTATATACATTAATAACGTAATACAACCTAACCAAACCCAACCAAACATCTCGGCGCTAATATTTGACAACATTCCTGGCGAGTTTGCCTCTATGTCTCCGTGGGACCATTATATACATCAATAACGTAATGTAAACTAACCTAACCCAACCTAACTTCTCGGGGGTAATGTTTCACCACATTCGTGGCTTGCCGGCAACTACTGCTCGCTGCGAATATTGTATACGTCTATGACGTAATGTAACATAACCTAACTCAACCTAACCACTCTGCGGTAATATTTGATGACATTCCTGTCAAGTTGTCCCCTGCTTCTCCGTGGGAATATTCATATACAACAATAACGTAAAATAACCTAACCTAACCCAACCTAACCTCTCGACAGGAATGTTGTCAAATTTTACCGCCGAGATGTCAGGTTGGCTTAGGTTAGGTTATATTACTTCACAGACGTATACAGTGTTCCCACCGAGATGTAGGGGCCGACAAACAAGGAATGTGGTTAAACGTTACCCCGAGAGATTAGGTTGGGTTAGGTTAGGTTATATTAGGATACAGATGTATATAAAGGTCCCACGGACACGTAGAGGCCAACTCGCCAGGAATGTTGTCAAATATTACCGCACAGATGTTAGGTTGGGTTAGGTTAGGTTATACTTCGTTAATGATGTATATGAAGGACCCAAGCAGACGTCGGGGCCAACTGGCCAGGAATGTTGTCAAATATTACCGCCCAGATGTCGGGTTGGGTTAGGTTAGGTTATATTACGTTATTGATGTATACGAAGGTACCACGTAGGCGTAGAGGACAACTCGCCAGGAATGTTGTCAAATATTACCGTCGAGATGATAGGTTGGGTTAGGTTAGGTTATATTACGTTATTGATGTACATAAAGGTCCCACGGAGACGTAGAGGCCAGCTCGCCAGGAATGTCGTCAAATATTACCGCCGAGATGTCAGGTTGGATTATGTTAGGCTATATTACGTTATTGATGCATATGAATGTCCCACGTAGAGGACACCTCGCCAGCAATGTTGTCTAATTTTACCGCCGAGATATCAGGTTGGGTTAGGTTATATTAAGATACTGATGTATATAAAGGTCCCACGGATACGTAGAGGCCAAGTCGCCAGGAATGTCGTCAAATATTACCGCCGAGATGTCACGTTGGATTATGTTAGGTTATATTATGTTAATGATGTATATGAAGGACCCACGATGACGTCGGGTCCAACTCGCGAGAAATGTTGTCAAATATTACCGCCGAAATGTTAAGTTGGGTTAGGCTAGGTTATATTACGTTAGTGATGTATACGAAGGACCCACGCAGACGTCCGGGCCAATTCCCCAGGAATGTTGTCAACTATTACCGCCGAGATGTCAGGTTGGGTTAGATTAGGTTACATTACGTTATTGATGTATACGAAGGTCCCACATAGACGTAGAGGCCAGCTCGCCAGGAATGTTGTTAAATTTTAATGCCGAAATGTCAGGTTGGGTTAGGTTAGGTTATATTACGTTATAGACGTATACAGTGTTCCCACCGAGAAGTAGGGGCCGACAATCAAGGAATGTGGTTAAATTGTACCCCGAGATGTTAGGTTGAGTTTGGTTAGGTTATATTACGATACTGATGTATATAAAGGTCCCACGGACAGGTAGATGCCAAATCGCCAGGAACGTTGTCAAATTTTAATGCCGAGATGTCAGGTTGGGTTAGGTTAGGTTATATTAGGTTATTGATGTATATAAAGGTCCCACGGAGACGTAGATTCGAACTCGCCAAGAATGTCTTCAAATATTACCGCCGAGATGTCAGGTTGGGTTAGGTTAGGTTATATTACGTTATTGATGCATATGAATGTCCCACGAAGAGGACAGCTCGCCAGGAATGTTGTCAAATATTACCGCTGAGATGTCAGGTTGGGTTAGGTTAGGTTATATTACGTTATTGATGTATATAAAGGTCCCACGGAGACGTAGAGTCGAACTCGCCAAGAATGTCTTCAAATATTACCGCCGAGATGTCAGGTTGGGTTAGGTTAGGTTATATTACGTTATTGATGCATATGAATGTCCCACGTAGAGGATAGCACGCCAGGAATGTTGTCAAATATTACCGCCGAGATGTCAGGTTGGGTTAGGTTAGATTATAATACGTTATTGATGCATATGAATGTCCCACGTAGAGGATAACTCGCCAGGCAAGTTGTCAAATATTACCGCCGAGATGTTAGGTTGGGTTAGGTTAGATTATATTACGTTAATGATGTATATGAAGGACCCACGCAGACGTCGGGGCCAACTTGCCAGGAATGTTGTCAAATATTACCGCCGGGATGTCAGGTTGGGTTAGGTTAGGTTATATTACTTCATTGATGCATATGAATGTCCCACGTAGAGGATAGCACGCCAGGAATGTTGTCAAATATTACCGCCGAGATGTCAGGTTGGGTTAGGTTAGATTATAATACGTTATTGATGCATATGAATGTCCCACGCAGAGGATAAATCGCCAGACAAGTCTTCAAATATTGCCGGCGAGATGTTAGGTTGGGTTAGGTTAGATTATATTACTATAATGATGTATATGAAGGACCCACGCAGACGTCTTGGCCAACTCGCCAGGAATGTTGTCAAATATTACCGCCGAGATGTCAGGTTGGGTTAGGTTAGGTTATATTACGTTATTGATGTATATAAAGGTCCCACGGAGACGTAGATTCGAACTCGCCAAGAATGTCTTCAACTATTACCGCCGAGGTGTCAGGTTGGGCTAGGTTAGTTTATATTACGTTATTGACGCATATTAATGTCCCACGTAGAGGATAGCTCGCCAGGAATGTTGTCAAACATTACCGCCGAGATGTTAGGTTGGGTTCGGTTAGGTTACATTACGTTATTGATGTATATAAATGTCCCACGGAGACGTAGAGTCGAACTCGCCAAGAATGTCTTCAAATATTACCGCCGAGATGTCAGGTTGGGTTAGATTAGGTTATATTACGTTATTGACGCATATTAATGTCCCACGTAGAGGATAGCTCGCCAGGAATGTTGTCAAAAATTACCGCCGAGATGTTAGGTTGGGTTAGGTTAGGTTACATTAAGTTAATGATGTATACAAAGGACCCACGCAGACGTCGGGGCCAACTCGCCAGGAATGTTGTCAAATATTACCGCCGAGTTGTCAGGTTGGGTTAGGTTAGATTACAATACGTTATTGATGCATATGAATGTCCCACGCAGAGCATAAATCGCCAGGCAAGTTTTCAAATATTGCCGGCGAGATGTTAGGTTGGGTTAGGTTAGATTATATTACGATAATGATGTATATGAAGGACCCACGCAGACGTCTTGGCCAACTCGCCAGGAATGTTGTCAAATATTACCGCCGAGATGTCAGGTTGGGTTAGGTTAGGTTATATTACGTTATTGATGTATATAAAGGTCCCACGGAGACGTAGATTCGAACTCGCCAAGAATGTCTTCAAATATTACCGCCGAGATGTCAGGTTGGGTTAGGTTAGGTTATATTACGTTATTGATGCATATGAATGTCCCACGTAGAGGATAGCACGCCAGGAATGTTGTCAAATATTACCGCCGAGATGTTAGGTTGGGTTAGGTTATGTTACATTACGTTCATGATGTATACGAAGGACCCACACAGACGTCGGGGCCAACTCGCCAGGAATGTTGTCAAATATTACCGCCGAGATGTCAGGTTGGGTTAGGTTAGATTATAATACGTTATTGATGCATATGAATGTCCCACGTAGAGGATAAATCGCCAGGCAAGTTGTCAAATATTACCGCCGAGATGTTAGGTTGGGTTAGGTTAGATTATATTACGTTAATGATGTATATGAAGGACCCACGCAGACGTCTTTGCCAACTCGCCAGGAATGTTGTCAAATATTACCGCCTACATGTCAGGTTGGGTTAGGTTAGGTTATATTACGTTATTGATGTATATAAAGGTCCCACATAGACGTAGAGGACAACTCGCCAGGAATGTTGTCAAATTTTACCGCCGAGATGTCAGGTTGTCTTAGGTTAGGTTATATTACTTCACAGACGTATACAGTGTTCCCACCGAGATGTAGGGGCCGAGAAGCAAGGAATGTGGTTAAACGTTACCCCGAGAGATTAGGTTGGGTTAGGTTAGGTTATATTAGGATACTGATGTATATAAAGGTCCCACGGACACGTAGATGCCAACTCGCCAGGAATTTTGTCAAATATTCCCGCCGAGATATCAGGTTGGGTTAGGTTAAGTTATATTATGTTATTGATGTACATAAAGGTCCCACGGAGACGTAGGGGCCAGCTCGCCAGGAATGTTGTCAAATATTACCGCCGAGATGTCAGGTTGGATTAGGTTAGGTTATACTACGTTATTGATGTATATAAAGGTCCCACGGAGACGTAGAGACCAACTCGCCAGGAATGTCGTCAAATATTACCGCCGAGATGTCAGGTTGGGTTAGGTTAGGTTATATTACGTTATTGATGTATATAAGGGTCCCACGGAGACGTAGAGACCAACTCGCCAGGAATGTCGTCAAATACTACCGCCGAGATGTCAGGTTGGGTTAGGTTAGGTTATATTACGTTATTGATGTATATAAAGGTCCCACGGAGACGTAGAGCCGAACTCGCCAAGAATGTCTTCAACTATTACCGCCGAGGTGTCAGGTTGGGCTAGGTTGGTTTATATTACGTTATTGACGCATATTAATGTCCCACGTAGAGGATAGCTCGCCAGGAATGTTGTCAAACATTACCGCCGAGATGTTAGGTTGGGTTAGGTTAGGTTACATTACGTTAATGATGTATACGAATGTCCCAGGTAGAGGATAGCTCTCCAGGAATGTTGTCAAATGTTACCGCCGAGATGTCAGGTTGGGTTAGGTTAGGTTATATTACGTTATTGATGTATATAAAGGTCCCACGGAGACGTAGAGTCGAACTCGCCAAGAATGTCTTCAAATATTACCGCCGAGATGTCAGGTTGGGTTAGATTAGGTTATATTACGTTATTGACGCATATTAATGTCCCACGTAGAGGATAGCTCGCCAGGAATGTTGTCAAAAATTACCGCCGAGATGTTAGGTTGGGTTAGGTTAGGTTACATTAAGTTAATGATGTATACGAAGGACCCACGCAGACGTCGGGGCGAACTCGCCAGGAATGTTGTCAAATATTACCGCCGAGTTGTCAGGTTGGGTTAGGTTAGATTACAATACGCTATTGATGCATATGAATGTCCCACGTAGAGGATAGCACGCCAGGAATGTTGTCAAATATTACCGCCGAGATGTTAGGTTGGGTTAGGTTATGTTACATTACGTTCATGATGTATACGAAGGACCCACACAGACGTCGGGGCCAACTCGCCAGGAATGTTGTCAAATATTACCGCCGAGATGTCAGGTTGGGTTAGGTTAGGTTATATTACGTTATTGATGCATATGAATGTCCCACGTAGCGGATAGCTGGCCAGGAATGTTGTCAAATATTACCGCCGAGATGTCAGGTTGGGTTAGGTTAGGTTATATTACGTTATTGATGTATATAAAGGTCCCACGGAGACGTAGAGACCAACTCGCCAGGAATGTCGTCAAATATTACCGCCGAGATGTCAGGTTGGGTTAGGTTAGGTTATATTACGTTATTGATGCATATGAATGTCCCACGTAGAGGATAGCACGCCAGGAATGTTGTCAAATATTACCGCCGAGATGTTAGGCTGGGTTAGGTTATGTTACATTGCGTTCATGATGTATACGAAGGACCCACACAGACGTCGGGGCCAACTCGCCAGGAATGTTGTCAAATATTACCGCCGAGATGTAAGGTTGGGTTAGGTTAGATTATAATACGTTATTGATGCATATGAATGTCCCACGTAGAGGATAACTCGCCAGGCAAGTTGTCAAATATTACCGCCGAGATGTTAGGTTGGCTTAAGTTAGGTTATATTACGTTATTGATGCATATAAAGGTTCCACGGAGACGTAGAGGCCAACTCGCCAGGAATGTTGTCAAATTTTACCGCCGAGATGTCAGGTTGGGTTAGGTTAGGTTACATTACTTCATAGACGTATACAGTGTTCCCACCGAGAAGTAGAGGCCGACAAGCAAGGAATGCAGTTAAACGGTACCCTGAGGGATTAGGTTGGGTTAGGTTAGGTTATATTAGGATATTGATGTATATAAAGGTCCCACGGACACGTAGAGTCCAACTCGCCAGGAACGTTGTCAAATTTTAATGCCGAGATGTCAGGTTTGGTTAGGTTAGGTTATATTAGGTTATTGATGTATATAAAGGTCCCACGGAGACGTAGATTCGAACTCGCCAAGAATGTCTTCAAATATTACCGCCGAGATGTCAGGTTGGGTTAGGTTAGGTTATATTACGTTATTGATGCATATGAATGTCCCACGAAGAGGATAGCTCGCCAGGAATGTTGTCAAATATTACCGCTGAGATGTCAGGTTGGGTTAGGTTAGGTTATATTACGTTATTGATGTATATAAAGGTCCCACGGAGACGTAGAGTCGAACTCGCCAAGAATGTCTTCAAATATTACCGCCGAGATGTCAGGTTGGGTTAGGTTAGGTTATATTACGTTATTGATGCATATGAATGTCCCACGTAGAGGATAGCACGCCAGGAATGTTGTCAAATATTACCGCCGAGATGTTAGGTTGGGTTAGGTTATGTTACATTGCGTTCATGATGTATACGAAGGACCCACACAGACGTCGGGGCCAACTCGCCTGGAATGTTGTCAAATATTACCGCCGAGATGTCAGGTTGGGTTAGGTTAGATTATAATACGTTATTGATGCATATGAATGTCCCACGTAGAGGATAACTCGCCAGGCAAGTTGTCAAATATTACCGCCGAGATGTTAGGTTGGATTCGGTTAGATTATATTACGTTAATGATGTATATGAAGGACCCACGCAGACGTCTTGGCCAACTCGCCAGGAATGCTGTCAAATATTATCGCCTACATGTCAGGTTGGGTCAGGTTAGGTTATATTACGTTATTGATGTATATAAAGGTCCCACATAGACGTAGAGGCCATCTCGCCAGGAATGTTGTCAAATTTTACCGCCGAGATGTCAGGTTGTCTTAGGTTAGGTTTTATTACTTCACAGACGTATGCAGTGTTCCCACCGAGATGTAGGGGCCGACAAGCAAGGAATGTGGTCAAACGTTACCCCGAGAGATTAGGTTGGGTTAGGTTAGGTTATATTAGGATACTGATGTATATAAAGGTCCCACGGACACGTAGATGCCAACTCGCCAGGAATTTTGTCAAATATTCCCGCCGAGATATCAGGTTGGGTTCGGTTAAGTTATATTATGTTATTGATGTACATAAAGGTCCCACGGAGACGTAGGGGCCAGCTCGCCAGGAATGTTGTCAAATATTACCGCCGAGATGTCAGGTTGGATTAGGTTAGGTTATATTACGTTATTGATGTATATAAGGGTCCCACGAAGACGTAGAGCCCAACTCGCCAGGAATGTCGTCAAATATTACCGCCGAAATGTCAGGTTGGGTTAGGCAAGGTTATATTACGTTATTGATGTATATAAGGGTCCCACGAAGACGTCTTGGCCAACTCGCCAGGAATGTTGTCAAATATTACCGCCGACATGTCAGGTTGGGTTAGGTTAGGTTATATTACGTTATTGATGTATATAAAGGTCCCACATAGACGTAGAGGACAACTCGCCAGGAATGTTGTCAAATTTTACCGCCGAGATGTCAGGCTGTTTTAGGTTAGGTTATATTAGTTCACAGACGTATACAGTGTTCCCACCGAGATGTAGGGGCCGACAAGCAAGGAATGTGGTTAAACGTTACCCCGAGAGATTAGGTTGGATTAGGTTAGGTTATATTAGGATACTGATGTATATAAAGGTCCCACGGACACGTAGAGGCCAACTCGCCAGGA
Organism: Xylocopa violacea; assembly: GCA_963969225.1. Classification (NCBI taxonomy): domain Eukaryota; kingdom Metazoa; phylum Arthropoda; class Insecta; order Hymenoptera; family Apidae; genus Xylocopa; species Xylocopa violacea. Next base: position 3,307,228 of record CAXAJV010000135.1, on the reverse strand, counting down.
ACGTTGTCAAATTTTAATGCCGAGATGTCAGGTTGGGTTAGGTTAGGTTACATTACGTTATTGATGTATACGACGGTCCGACGTATACGTAGAGGACAACTCGCCAGGAATGTTGTCAAATATTACCGCCGAGACGATATGTTGGTTTAGATTAGGTTATATTACGTTATTGACGTACATAAAGGTCCCACGGAGACGTAGAGGCCAGCTCGCCAGGAATGTTGTCAAATTTTACCGCCGAGATGTCAGGTTGGGTTAGGTTAGGTTACATTACTTCATAGACGTATACAGTGTTCCCACCGAGAAGTAGAGGCCGACAAGCAAGGAATGCAGTTAAACGGTACCCTGAGGGATTAGGTTGGGTTAGGTTAGGTTATATTAGGATATTGATGTATATAAAGGTCCCACGGACACGTAGAGTCCAACTCGCCAGGAACGTTGTCAAATTTTAATGCCGAGATGTCAGGTTGGGTTAGGTTAGGTTATATTAGGTTATTGATGTATATAAAGGTCGCACGGAGACGTAGATTCGAACTCGCCAAGAATGTCTTCAAATATTACCGCCGAGATGTCAGGTTGGGTTAGGTTAGGTTATATTACGTTATTGATGCATATGAATGTCCCACGAAGAGGATAGCTCGCCAGGAATGTTGTCAAATATTACCGCTGAGATGTCAGGTTTTGTTAGGTTAGGTTATATTACGTTATTGATGTATATAAAGGTCCCACGGAGACGTCGGGGCCAACTCGCCAGGAATGTTGTCAAATATTACCGCCGAGATGTCAGGTTGGGTTAGGTTAGATTATAATACGGTATTGATGCATATGAATGTCCCACGTAGAGGATAACTCGCCAGGCAAGTTGTCAAATATTACCGCCGAGATGTTAGGTTGGATTAGGTTAGATTATATTACGTTAATGATGTATATGAAGGACCCACGCAGACGTCTTGGCCAACTCGCCAGGAATGTCGTCAAATATTACCGCCTACATGTCAGGTTGGGTTAGGTTAGGTTATATTACGTTATTGATGCATATGAATGTCCCACGTAGAGGATAGCTCGCCAGGAATGTTGTCAAATATTACCGTCGAGATGTCAGGTTGGGTTAGGTTAGGTTATATTACGTTATTAATGTATATAAAAGTCCCACGGAGACGTAGAGTCGAACTCGCCAAGAATGTCTTCAAATATTACCGCCGAGATGTCAGGTTGGGTTAGGTTAGGTTATATTACGTTATTGATGCATATGAATGTCCCACATAGACGTAGAGGACAACTCGCCAGGAATGCTGTCAAATTTTACCGCCGAGATGTCAGGTTGTTTTAGGTTAGGTTATATTACTTCACAGGCGTATACAGTGTTCCCACCGAGATGTAGGGGCCGACAAGCAAGGAATGTGGTTAAACGTTACACCGAGAGATTAGGTTGGATTAGGTTAGGTTATATTAGGATACTGATGTATATAAAGGTCCCACGGACACGTAGAGGCCAACTCGCCAGGAACGTTGTCAAATTTTAATGCCGAGATGTCAGGTTGGGTTAGGTTAGGTTACATTACTTCATAGACGTATACAGTGTTCCCACCGAGAAGTAGAGGCCGACAAGCAAGGAATGCAGTTAAACGGTACCCTGAGGGATTAGGTTGGGTTAGGTTAGGTTATATTAGGATATTGATGTATATAAAGGTCGCACGGAGACGTAGATTCGAACTCGCCAAGAATGTCTTCAAATATTACCGCCGAGATGTCAGGTTGGGTTAGGTTAGGTTATATTACGTTATTGATGTATATAAAGGTCCCACGGACACGTAGAGGCCAACTCGCCAGGAATGTTGTCAAATATTACCGCCGAGATGTCAGGTTGGGTTAGGTTAGGTTATAATACGTTACTGATGCATATGAATGTCCCACGTAGAGGATAACTCGCTAGGAAAGATGTCAAATATTACCGCCGAGATGTCAGGTTGGGTTAGGTTAGGTTATATTACGTTATTGATGTATATAAAGGTCCCACGGAGACGTAGAGTCGAACTCGCCAAGAACGTCTTCAAATATTACCGCCGAGTTGTCAGGTTGCGTTAGGTTAGGTTATATTACGTTATTGATGCATATGAATGTCCCACGTAGAGGATATCTCGCCAGGCAAGTTGTCAAATATTACCGCCGAGATGTTAGGTTGGGTTAGGTTAGATTATATTACGTTAATGATGTATATGAAGGACCCACGCAGATGTCTTGGCTAACTCGCCAGGAATGTTGTCAAATATTACCGTCGAGATGTCAGGTTGGGTTAGGTTAGGTTATATTACGTTATTGATGTATATAAAGGTCCCACGGAGACGTAGAGTCGAACTCGCCAAGAATGTCTTCAAATATTACCGCCGAGATGTCAGGTTGGGTTAGGTTAGGTTATATTACGTTATTGATGCATATGAATGTCCCACGTAGCGGATAGCTGGCCAGGAATGTTGTCAAATATTACCGCCGAGATGTCAGGTTGGGTTAGGTTAGGTTATATTACGTTATTGATGTATATAATGGTCCCACGGAGACGTAGAGTCGAACTCGCCAAGAATGTCTTCAAATATTACCGCCGAGATGTCAGGTTGGGTTAGGTTAGGTTATATTACGTTATTGATGCATATGAATGTCCCACGTAGAGGATAGCACGCCAGGAATGTTGTCAAATATTACCGCCGAGATGTTAGGTTGGGTTAGGTTATGTTACATTGCGTTCATGATGTATACGAAGGACCCACACAGACGTCGGGGCCAACTCGCCTGGAATGTTGTCAAATATTACCGCCGAGATGTCAGGTTGGATTAGGTTAGGTTATATTACGTTATTGATGTATATAAGGGTCCCACGAAGACGTAGAGCCCAACTCGCCAGGAATGTCGTCAAATATTACCGCCGAAATGTCAGGTTGGGTTAGGCAAGGTTATATTACGTTATTGATGTATATAAGGGTCCCACGAAGACGTAGAGCCCAACTCGCCAGGAACGTTGTCAAATTTTAATGCCGAGATGTCAGGTTGGGTTAGGTTAGGTTATATTAGGTTATTGATGTATATAAAGGTCCCACGGAGACGTAAATTCGAACTCGCCAAGAATGTCTTCAAATATTACCGCCGAGATGTCAGGTTGGGTTAGGTTAGGTTATATTACGTTATTGGTGCATATGAATGTCCCACGTAGAGGATAGCTCGCCAGGAATGTTGTCAAATATTACCGTCGAGATGTCAGGTTGGGTTAGGTTAGGTTATATTACGTTATTGATGTATATAAAAGTCCCACGGAGACGTAGAGTCGAACTCGCCAAGAATATCTTCAAATATTACCGCCGAGATGTCAGGTTGGGTTAGGTTAGGTTATATTACGTTATTGATGCATATGAATGTCCCACGTAGAGGATAGCTGGCCAGGAATGTTGTCAAATATTACCGCCGAGATGTCAGGTTGGGTTAGGTTAGGTTATATTACGTTATTGATGTATATAAAGGTCCCACGGAGACGTAGAGACCAACTCGCCAGGAATGTCGTCAAATATTACCGCCGAGATGTCAGGTTGGGTTAGGTTAGGTTATATTACGTTAATGATGTATATGAAGGACCCACGAAGACGTCTTGGCCAACTCGCCAGGAATGTTGTCAAATATTACCGCCGACATGTCAGGTTGGGTTAGGTTAGGCTATATTACGTTATTGATGTATATAAAGGTCCCACATAGACGTAGAGGACAACTCGCCAGGAATGTTGTCAAATTTTACCGCCGAGATGTCAGGCTGTTTTAGGTTAGGTTATATTAGTTCACAGACGTATACAGTGTTCCCACCGAGATGTAGGGGCCGACAAGCAAGGAATGTGGTTAAACGTTACCCCGAGAGATTAGGTTGGATTAGGTTAGGTTATATTAGGGTACTGATGTATATAAAGGTCCCACGGACACGTAGAGGCCAACTCGCCAGGAACGTTGTCAAATTTTAATGCCGAGATGTCAGGTTGGGTTAGGTTAGGTTACATTACGTTATTGATGTATACGAAGGTCCGACGTATACGTAGAGGACAACTCGCCAGGAATGTTGTCAAATATTACCGCCGAGACGATATGTTGGTTTAGATTAGGTTATATTACGTTATTGACGTACATAAAGGTCCCACGGAGACGTAGAGGCCAGCTCGCCAGGAATGTTGTCAAATTTTACCGCCGAGATGTCAGGTTGGGTTAGGTTAGGTTACATTACTTCATAGACGTATACAGTGTTCCCACCGAGAAGTAGAGGCCGACAAGCAAGGAATGCAGTTAAACGGTACCCTGAGGGATTAGGTTGGGTTAGGTTAGGTTATATTAGGATATTGATGTATATAAAGGTCCCACGGACACGTAGAGTCCAACTCGCCAGGAACGTTGTCAAATTTTAATGCCGAGATGTCAGGTTGGGTTAGGTTAGGTTATATTAGGTTATTGATGTATATAAAGGTCGCACGGAGACGTAGATTCGAACTCGCCAAGAATGTCTTCAAATATTACCGCCGAGATGTCAGGTTGGGTTAGGTTAGGTTATATTACGTTATTGATGCATATGAATGTCCCACGAAGAGGATAGCTCGCCAGGAATGTTGTCAAATATTACCGCTGAGATGTCAGGTTTTGTTAGGTTAGGTTATATTACGTTATTGATGTATATAAAGGTCCCACGGAGACGTCGGGGCCAACTCGCCAGGAATGTTGTCAAATATTACCGCCGAGATGTCAGGTTGGGTTAGGTTAGATTATAATACGGTATTGATGCATATGAATGTCCCACGTAGAGGATAACTCGCCAGGCAAGTTGTCAAATATTACCGCCGAGATGTTAGGTTGGATTAGGTTAGATTATATTACGTTAATGATGTATATGAAGGACCCACGCAGACGTCTTGGCCAACTCGCCAGGAATGTCGTCAAATATTACCGCCTACATGTCAGGTTGGGTTAGGTTAGGTTATATTACGTTATTGATGCATATGAATGTCCCACGTAGAGGATAGCTCGCCAGGAATGTTGTCAAATATTACCGTCGAGATGTCAGGTTGGGTTAGGTTAGGTTATATTACGTTATTAATGTATATAAAAGTCCCACGGAGACGTAGAGTCGAACTCGCCAAGAATGTCTTCAAATATTACCGCCGAGATGTCAGGTTGGGTTAGGTTAGGTTATATTACGTTATTGATGCATATGAATGTCCCACATAGACGTAGAGGACAACTCGCCAGGAATGCTGTCAAATTTTACCGCCGAGATGTCAGGTTGTTTTAGGTTAGGTTATATTACTTCACAGGCGTATACAGTGTTCCCACCGAGATGTAGGGGCCGACAAGCAAGGAATGTGGTTAAACGTTACACCGAGAGATTAGGTTGGATTAGGTTAGGTTATATTAGGATACTGATGTATATAAAGGTCCCACGGACACGTAGAGGCCAACTCGCCAGGAACGTTGTCAAATTTTAATGCCGAGATGTCAGGTTGGGTTAGGTTAGGTTACATTACTTCATAGACGTATACAGTGTTCCCACCGAGAAGTAGAGGCCGACAAGCAAGGAATGCAGTTAAACGGTACCCTGAGGGATTAGGTTGGGTTAGGTTAGGTTATATTAGGATATTGATGTATATAAAGGTCGCACGGAGACGTAGATTCGAACTCGCCAAGAATGTCTTCAAATATTACCGCCGAGATGTCAGGTTGGGTTAGGTTAGGTTATATTACGTTATTGATGTATATAAAGGTCCCACGGACACGTAGAGGCCAACTCGCCAGGAATGTTGTCAAATATTACCGCCGAGATGTCAGGTTGGGTTAGGTTAGGTTATAATACGTTACTGATGCATATGAATGTCCCACGTAGAGGATAACTCGCTAGGAAAGATGTCAAATATTACCGCCGAGATGTCAGGTTGGGTTAGGTTAGGTTATATTACGTTATTGATGTATATAAAGGTCCCACGGAGACGTAGAGTCGAACTCGCCAAGAACGTCTTCAAATATTACCGCCGAGTTGTCAGGTTGCGTTAGGTTAGGTTATATTACGTTATTGATGCATATGAATGTCCCACGTAGAGGATATCTCGCCAGGCAAGTTGTCAAATATTACCGCCGAGATGTTAGGTTGGGTTAGGTTAGATTATATTACGTTAATGATGTATATGAAGGACCCACGCAGACGTCTTGGCTAACTCGCCAGGAATGTTGTCAAATATTACCGTCGAGATGTCAGGTTGGGTTAGGTTAGGTTATATTACGTTATTGATGTATATAAAGGTCCCACGGAGACGTAGAGTCGAACTCGCCAAGAATGTCTTCAAATATTACCGCCGAGATGTCAGGTTGGGTTAGGTTAGGTTATATTACGTTATTGATGCATATGAATGTCCCACGTAGCGGATAGCTGGCCAGGAATGTTGTCAAATATTACCGCCGAGATGTCAGGTTGGGTTAGGTTAGGTTATATTACGTTATTGATGTATATAATGGTCCCACGGAGACGTAGAGTCGAACTCGCCAAGAATGTCTTCAAATATTACCGCCGAGATGTCAGGTTGGGTTAGGTTAGGTTATATTACGTTATTGATGCATATGAATGTCCCACGTAGAGGATAGCACGCCAGGAATGTTGTCAAATATTACCGCCGAGATGTTAGGTTGGGTTAGGTTATGTTACATTGCGTTCATGATGTATACGAAGGACCCACACAGACGTCGGGGCCAACTCGCCTGGAATGTTGTCAAATATTACCGCCGAGATGTCAGGTTGGGTTAGGTTAGATTATAATACGTTATTGATGCATATGAATGTCCCACGTAGAGGATAACTCGCCAGGCAAGTTGTCAAATATTACCGCCGACATGTTAGGTTGGATTAGGTTAGATTATATTACGTTAATGATGTATATGAAGGACCCACGCAGACGTCTTGGCCAACTCGCCAGGAATGTTGTCAAATATTACCGCCTACATGTCAGGTTGGGTTAGGTTAGGTTATATTACGTTATTGATGTATATAAAGGTCCCACATAGACGTAGAGGACAACTCGCCAGGAATGTTGTCAAATTTTACCGCCGAGATGTCAGGTTGTCTTAGGTTAGGTTATATTACTTCACAGACGTATGCAGTGTTCCCACCGAGATGTAGGGGCCGACAAGCAAGGAATGTGGTCAAACGTTACCCCGAGAGATTAGGTTGGGTTAGGTTAGGTTATATTAGGATACTGATGTATATAAAGGTCCCACGGACACGTAGATGCCAACTCGCCAGGAATTTTGTCAAATATTCCCGCCGAGATATCAGGTTGGGTTAGGTTAAGTTATATTATGTTATTGATGTACATAAAGGTCCCACGGAGACGTAGGGGCCAGCTCGCCAGGAATGTTGTCAAATATTACCGCCGAGATGTCAGGTTGGATTAGGTTAGGTTATATTACGTTATTGATGTATATAAGGGTCCCACGAAGACGTAGAGCCCAACTCGCCAGGAATGTCGTAAAATATTACCGCCGAAATGTCAGGTTGGGTTAGGCAAGGTTATATTACGTTATTGATGTATATAAGGGTCCCACGAAGACGTAGAGCCCAACTCGCCAGGAACGTTGTCAAATTTTAATGCCGAGATGTCAGGTTGGGTTAGGTTAGGTTATATTAGGTTATTGATGTATATAAATGTCGCACGGAGACGTAGATTCGAACTCGCCAAGAATGTCTTCAAATATTACCGCCGAGATGTCAGGTTGGGTTAGGTTAGGTTATATTACGTTATTGATGTATATAAAGGTCCCACGGACACGTAGAGGCCAACTCGCCAGGAATGTTGTCAAATATTACCGCCGAGATGTCAGGTTGGGTTAGGTTAGGTTATAATACGTTACTGATGCATATGAATGTCCCACGTAGAGGATAACTCGCTAGGAAAGATGTCAAACATTACCGCCGAGATGTCAGGTTGGGTTAGGTTAGGTTATATTACGTTATTGATGTATATAAAGGTCCCACGGAGACGTAGAGTCGAACTCGCCAAGAACGTCTTCAAATATTACCGCCGAGTTGTCAGGTTGCGTTAGGTTAGGTTATATTACGTTATTGATGCATATGAATGTCCCACGTAGAGGATATCTCGCCAGGCAAGTTGTCAAATATTACCGCCGAGATGTTAGGTTGGGTTAGGTTAGATTATATTACGTTAATGATGTATATGAAGGACCCACGCAGACGTCTTGGCCAACTCGCCAGGAATGTTGTCAAATATTACCGTCGAGATGTCAGGTTGGGTTAGGTTAGGTTATATTACGTTATTGATGTATATAAAGGTCCCACGGAGACGTAGAGTCGAACTCGCCAAGAATGTCTTCAAATATTACCGCCGAGATGTTAGGTTGGGTTAGGTTAGGTTATATTACGTTATTGATGCATATGAATGTCCCACGTAGCGGATAGCTGGCCAGGAATGTTGTCAAATATTACCGCCGAGATGTCAGGTTGGGTTAGGTTAGGTTATATTACGTTATTGATGTATATAAAGGTCCCACGGAGACGTAGAGTCGAACTCGCCAAGAATGTCTTCAAATATTACCGCCGAGATGTCAGGTTGGGTTAGGTTAGGTTATATTACGTTATTGATGCATATGAATGTCCCACGTAGAGGATAGCACGCCAGGAATGTTGTCAAATATTACCGCCGAGATGTTAGGTTGGGTTAGGTTATGTTACATTGCGTTCATGATGTATACGAAGGACCCACACAGACGTCGGGGCCAACTCGCCTGGAATGTTATCAAATATTACCGCCGAGATGTCAGGTTGGGTTAGGTTAGATTATAATACGTTATTGATGCATATGAATGTCCCACGTAGAGGATAACTCGCCAGGCAAGTTGTCAAATATTACCGCCGAGATGTTAGGTTGGATTAGGTTAGATTATATTACGTTAATGATGTATATGAAGGACCCACGCAGACGTCTTGGCCAACTCGCCAGGAATGTTGTCAAATATTACCGCCTACATGTCAGGTTGGGTTAGGTTAGGTTATATTACGTTATTGATGTATATAAAGGTCCCACATAGACGTAGAGGACAACTCGCCAGGAATGTTGTCAAATTTTACCGCCGAGATGTCAGGTTGTCTTAGGTTAGGTTATATTACTTCACAGACGTATGCAGTGTTCCCACCGAGATGTAGGGGCCGACAAGCAAGGAATGTGGTCAAACGTTACCCCGAGAGATTAGGTTGGGTTAGGTTAGGTTATATTAGGATACTGATGTATATAAAGGTCCCACGGACACGTAGATGCCAACTCGCCAGGAATTTTGTCAAATATTCCCGCCGAGATATCAGGTTGGGTTAGGTTAAGTTATATTATGTTATTGATGTACATAAAGGTCCCACGGAGACGTAGGGGCCAGCTCGCCAGGAATGTTGTCAAATATTACCGCCGAGATGTCAGGTTGTATTAGGTTAGGTTATATTACGTTATTGATGTATATAAGGGTCCCACGAAGACGTAGAGCCCAACTCGCCAGGAACGTTGTCAAATTTTAATGCCGAGATGTCAGGTTGGGTTAGGTTAGGTTATATTAGGTTATTGATGTATATAAAGGTCCCACGGAGACGTAAATTCGAACTCGCCAAGAATGTCTTCAAATATTACCGCCGAGATGTCAGGTTGGGTTAGATTAGGTTATATTACGTTATTGACGCATATTAATGTCCCACGTAGAGGATAGCTCGCCAGGAATGTTGTCAAAAATTACCGCCGAGATGTTAGGTTGGGTTAGGTTAGGTTACATTAAGTTAATGATGTATACGAAGGACCCACGCAGACGTCGGGGCCAACTCGCCAGGAATGTTGTCAAATATTACCGCCGAGTTGTCAGGTTGGATTAGGTTAGATTACAATACGCTATTGATGCATATGAATGTCCCACGCAGAGGATAACTCGCCAGGCAAGTTTTCAAATATTGCCGGCGAGATGTTAGGTTGGGTTAGGTTAGATTATATTACGATAATGATGTATATGAAGGACCCACGCAGACGTCTTGGCCAACTCGCCAGGAATGTTGTCAAATATTACCGCCGAGATGTCAGGTTGGGTTAGGTTAGGTTATATTACGTTATTGATGTATATAAAGGTCCCACGGAGACGTAGATTCGAACTCGCCAAGAATGTCTTCAAATATTACCGCCGAGATGTCAGGTTGGGTTAGGTTAGGTTATATTACGTTATTGATGCATATGAATGTCCCACGTAGAGGATAGCTCGCCAAGAATGTTGTCATATATTACCGCTGAGATGTCGGGTTGGGTTAGGTTAGGTTATACAACGTTATTGATGTATATAAAGGTCCCACGGAGAGGTAGAGTCGAACTCGCCAAGAATGTCTTCAAATATTACCGCCGAGATGTCAGGTTGGGTTAGGTTAGGTTATATTACGTTATTGATGCATATGAATGTCCCACGTAGAGGATAGCACGCCAGGAATGTTGTCAAATATTACCGCCGAGATGTTAGGTTGGGTTAGGTTATGTTACATTACGTTCATGATGTATACGAAGGACCCACACAGACGTCGGGGCCAACTCGCCAGGAATGTTGTCAAATATTACCGCCGAGATGTCAGGTTGGGTTAGGTTAGGTTATATTACGTTATTGATGTATATAAAGGTCCCACGGACACGTAGAGGCCAACTCGCCAGGAATGTTGTCAAATATTACCGCCGAGATGTCAGGTTGGGTTAGGTTAGGTTATAATACGTTACTGATGCATATGAATGTCCCACGTAGAGGATAACTCGCTAGGAAAGATGTCAAATATTACCGCCGAGATGTCAGGTTGGGTTAGGTTAGGTTATATTACGTTATTGATGTATATAAATTTCCCACGGAGACGTAGAGTCGAACTCGCCAAGAATGTCTTCAAATATTACCGCCGAGACGATATGTTGGTTTATATTAGGTTATATTACGTTATCGACGTACATAAAGGTCCCACGGAGACGTAGAGGCCAGCTCGCCAGGAATGTTGTCAAATCTTACCGCCGAGATGATAGGTTGGCTTAAGTTAGGTTATATTACGTTATTGATGCATATAAAGGTTCCACGGAGACGTAGAGGCCAACTCGCCAGGAATGTTGTCAAATTTTACCGCCGAGATGTCAGGTTGGGTTAGGTTAGGTTACATTACTTCATAGACGTATACAGTGTTCCCACCGAGAAGTAGAGGCCGACAAGCAAGGAATGCAGTTAAACGGTACCCTGAGGGATTAGGTTGGGTTAGGTTAGGTTATATTAGGATATTGATGTATATAAAGGTCCCACGGACACGTAGAGTCCAACTCGCCAGGAACGTTGTCAAATTTTAATGCCGAGATGTCAGGTTGGGTTAGGTTAGATTATATTACGATAATGATGTATATGAAGGACCCACGCAGACGTCTTGGCCAACTCGCCAGGAATGTTGTCAAATATTACCGCCGAGATGTCAGGTTGGGTTAGGTTAGGTTATATTACGTTATTGATGTATATAAAGGTCCCACGGACACGTAGAGGCCAACTCGCCAGGAATGTTGTCAAATATTACCGCCGAGATGTCAGGTTGGGTTAGGTTAGGTTATAATACGTTACTGATGCATATGAATGTCCCACGTAGAGGATAACTCGCTAGGAAAGATGTCAAATATTACCGCCGAGATGTCAGGTTGGGTTAGGTTAGGTTATATTACGTTATTGATGTATATAAAGGTCCCACGGAGACGTAGAGTCGAACTCGCCAAGAACGTCTTCAAATATTACCGCCGAGTTGTCAGGTTGCGTTAGGTTAGGTTATATTACGTTATTGATGCATATGAATGTCCCACGTAGAGGATATCTCGCCAGGCAAGTTGTCAAATATTACCGCCGAAATGTTAGGTTGGGTTAGGTTAGATTATATTACGTTAATGATGTATATGAAGGACCCACGCAGACGTCTTGGCCAACTCGCCAGGAATGTTGTCAAATATTACCGCCTACATGTCAGGTTGGGTTAGGTTAGGTTATATTACGTTATTGATGTATATAAGGGTCCCACGAAGACGTAGAGCCCAACTCGCCAGGAACGTTGTCAAATTTTAATGCCGAGATGTCAGGTTGGGTTAGGTTAGGTTATATTAGGTTATTGATGTATATAAAGGTCCCACGGAGACGTAGATACGAACTCGCCAAGAATGTCTTCAAATATTACCGCCGAGATGTCAGGTTGGGTTAGGTTAGGTTATATTACGTTATTGATGCATATGAATGTCCCACGAAGAGGATAGCTCGCCAGGAATGTTGTCAAATATTACCGCTGAGATGTCAGGTTGGGTTAGGTTAGGTTATGTTACGTTATTGATGCATATGAATGTCCCACGTAGCGGATAGCTGGCCAGGAATGTTGTCAAATATTACCGCCGAGATGTCAGGTTGGGTTAGGTTAGGTTATATTACGTTATTGATGTATATAAAGGTCCCACGGAGACGTAGAGACCAACTCGCCAGGAATGTCGTCAAATATTACCGCCGAGATGTCAGGTTGGGTTAGGTTAGGTTATATTACGTTATTGATGCATATGAATGTCCCACGTAGAGGATAGCACGCCAGGAATGTTGTCAAATATTACCGCCGAGATGTTAGGCTGGGTTAGGTTATGTTACATTGCGTTCATGATGTATACGAAGGACCCACACAGACGTCGGGGCCAACTCGCCAGGAATGTTGTCAAATATTACCGCCGAGATGTCAGGTTGGGTTAGGTTAGATTATAATACGTTATTGATGCATATGAATGTCCCACGTAGAGGATAACTCGCCAGGCAAGTTGTCAAATATTACCGCCGAGATGTTAGGTTGGGTTAGGTTAGATTATATTACGTTAATGATGTATATGAAGGACCCACGCAGACGTCTTGGCCAACTCGCCAGGAATTTTGTCAAATATTCCCGCCGAGATATCAGGTTGGGTTAGGTTAAGTTATATTATGTTATTGATGTACATAAAGGTCCCACGGAGACGTAGGGGCCAGCTCGCCAGGAATGTTGTCAAATATTACCGCCGAGATGTCAGGTTGGATTAGGTTAGGTTATACTACGTTATTGATGTATATAAAGGTCCCACGGAGACGTAGAGACCAACTCGCCAAGAATGTCTTCAAATATTAACGCCGAGATGTCGGGTTGGGTTAGGTTAGGTTATGTTACGTTATTGATGCATATGAATGTCCCACGTAGAGGATAGCTCGCCAGGAATGTCGTCAAATATTACCGCCGAAATGTCAGGTTGGGTTAGGTAAGGTTATATTACGTAATTGATGTATATAAAGGTCCCACGGAGACGTAGAGTCGAACTCGCCAAGAATGTCTTCAAATATTACCGCCGAGACGATATGTTGGTTTAGATTAGGTTATATTACGTTATCGACGTACATAAAGGTCCCACGGAGACGTAGAGGCCAGCTCGCCAGGAATGTTGTCAAATCTTACCGCCGAGATGATAGGTTGGCTTAAGTTAGGTTATATTACGTTATTGATGCATATAAAGGTTCCACGGAGACGTAGAGGCCAACTCGCCAGGAATGTTGTCAAATTTTACCGCCGAGATGTCAGGTTGGGTTAGGTTAGGTTACATTACTTCATAGACGTATACAGTGTTCCCACCGAGAAGTAGAGGCCGACAAGCAAGGAATGCAGTTAAACGGTACCCTGAGGGATTAGGTTGGGTTAGGTTAGGTTATATTAGGATATTGATGTATATAAAGGTCCCACGGACACGTAGAGTCCAACTCGCCAGGAACGTTGTCAAATTTTAATGCCGAGATGTCAGGTTGGGTTAGGTTAGATTATAATACGATAATGATGTATATGAAGGACCCACGCAGACGTCTTGGCCAACTCGCCAGGAATGTTGTCAAATATTACCGCCGAGATGTCAGGTTGGGTTAGGTTAGGTTATATTACGTTATTGATGTATATAAAGGTCCCACGGACACGTAGAGGCCAACTCGCCAGGAATGTTGTCAAATATTACCGCCGAGATGTCAGGTTGGGTTAGGTTAGGTTATAATACGTTACTGATGCATATGAATGTCCCACGTAGAGGATAACTCGCTAGGAAAGATGTCAAATATTACCGCCGAGATGTCAGGTTGGGTTAGGTTAGGTTATATTACGTTATTGATGTATATAAAGGTCCCACGGAGACGTAGAGTCGAACTCGCCAAGAACGTCTTCAAATATTACCGCCGAGTTGTCAGGTTGCGTTAGGTTAGGTTATATTACGTTATTGATGCATATGAATGTCCCACGTAGAGGATATCTCGCCAGGCAAGTTGTCAAATATTACCGCCGAGATGTCAGGTTGGGTTAGGTAAGGGTATATTACGTAATTGATGTATATAAAGGTCCCACGGAGACGTAGAGTCGAACTCGCCAAGAATGTCTTCAAATATTACCGCTGAGATGTCAGGTTGGGTTAGGTTAGGTTATATTACGTTATTGGTGCATATGAATGTCCCACGTAGAGGATAGCTCGCCAGGAATGTTGTCAAATATTACCGTCGAGATGTCAGGTTGGGTTAGGTTAGGTTATATTGCGTTATTGACGTATATAAAGGTCCCACGGAGACGTAGAGTCAAACTCGCCAAGAATGTCTTCAAATATTACCGCCGAGATGTCAGGTTGGGTTAGGTTAGGTTATATTACGTTATTGATGCATATGAATGTCCCACGTAGATAATAGCTGGCCAGGAATGTTGTCAAATATTACCGCCGAGATGTCAGGTTGGGTTAGGTTAGGTTATATTACGTTATTGATGTATATAAAGGTCCCACGGAGTCGTAGAGACCAACTCGCCAGGAATGTCGTCAAATATTACCGCCGAGATGTCAGGTTGGGTTAGGTTAGGTTATATTACGTTAATGATGTATATGAAGGACCCACGAAGACGTCTTGGCCAACTCGCCAGGAATGTTGTCAAATATTACCGCCGACATGTCAGGTTGGGTTTGGTTAGGTTATATTACGTTATTGATGTATATAAAGGTCCCACATAGACGTAGAGGACAACTCGCCAGGAATGTTGTCAAATTTTACCGCCGAGATGTCAGGTTGTCTTAGGTTAGGTTATATTACTTCACAGACGTATACAGTGTTCCCACCGAGATGTAGGGGCCGACAAGCAAGGAATGTGGTCAAACGTTACCCCGAGAGATTAGGTTGGGTTAGGTTAGGTTATATTAGGTTATTGATGTACATAAAGGTCCCACGGAGACGTAGGGGCCAGCTCGCCAGGAATGTTGTCAAATATTACCGCCGAGATGTCAGGTTGGATTAGGTTAGGTTATACTACGTTATTGATGTATATAAAGGTCCCACGGAGACCTAGAGACCAACTCGCCAGGAATGTCGTCAAATATTACCGCCGAGATGTCAGGTTGGGTTAGGTTAGGTTATATTACGTTATTGATGTATATAAGGGTCCCACGGAGACGTAGAGCCCAACTCGCCAGGAATGTCGTCAAATATTACCGCCGAGATGTCAGGTTGGGTTAGGTTAGGTTATATTACGTTATTGATGTATATAAAGGTCCCACGGAGACGTAGAGTCGAACTCGCCAAGAATGTCTTCAAATATTACCGCCGAGATGTCAGGTTGGGTTAGATTAGGTTATATTACGTTATTGACGCATATTAATGTCCCACGTAGAGGACAGCTCGCCAGGAATGTTGTCAAAAATTACCGCCGAGATGTTAGGTTGGGTTAGGTTAGGTTACATTAAGTTAATGATGTATACGAATGTCCCACGTAGAGGATAGCTCGCCAGGAATGTTGTCTAATGTTACCGCCGAGATGTTAGGTTGGGTTAGGTTAGGTTATATTACGTTAGTGATGTATACGAAGGACCCACGCAGACGTCGGGGCCAACTCGACAGGAATGTTGTCAAATATTACCGCCGAGATGTCAGGTTGGGTTAGGTTAGGTTATATTACGTTATTGATGTATATAAAGGTCCCACGGAGTCGTAGAGACCAACTCGCCAGGAATGTCGTCAAATATTACCGCCGAGATGTCAGGTTGGGTTAGGTTAGGTTATATTACGTTAATGATGTATATGAAGGACCCACGAAGATGTCTTGGCCAACTCGCCAGGAATGTTGTCAAATATTACCGCCGACATGTCAGGTTGGGTTTGGTTAGGTTATATTACGTTATTGATGTATATAAAGGTCCCACATAGACGTAGAGGACAACTCGCCAGGAATGTTGTCAAATTTTACCGCCGAGATGTCAGGTTGTCTTAGGTTAGGTTATATTACTTCACAGACGTATACAGTGTTCCCACCGAGATGTAGGGGCCGACAAGCAAGGAATGTGGTCAAACGTTACCCCGAGAGATTAGGTTGGGTTAGGTTAGGTTATATTAGGATACTGATGTATATAAAGGTCCCACGGACACGTAGATGCCAACTCGCCAGGAATTTTGTCAAATGATCCCGCCGAGATATCAGGTTGGGTTAGGTTAAGTTATATTATGTTATTGATGTACATAAAGGTCCCACGGAGACGTAGAGGCCAGCTCGCCAGGAATGTTGTCAAATATTACCGCCGAGATGTCAGGTTGGATTAGGTTAGGTTATACTACGTTATTGATGTATATAAAGGTCCCACGGAGACGTAGAGACCAACTCGCCAGGAATGTCGTCAAATATTACCGCCGAGATGTCAGGTTGGGTTAGGTTAGGTTATATTACGTTAATGATGTATATGAAGGACCCACGAAGACGTCTTGGCCAACTCGCCAGGAATGTTGTCAAATATTACCGCCGACATGTCAGGTTCTGTTTGGTTAGGTTATATTACGTTATTGATGTATATAAAGGTCCCACATAGACGTAGAGGACAACTCGACAGGAATGTTGTCAAATTTTACCGCCGAGATGTCAGGTTGTTTTAGGTTAGGTTATATTACTTCACAGACGGATACAGTGTTCCCACCGAGATGTAGGGGCCGACAAGCAAGGAATGTGGTTAAACGTTACCCCGAGAGATTAGGTTGGATTAGGTTAGGTTATATTAGGATACTGATGTATATAAAGGTCCCACGGACACGTAGAGGCCAACTCGCCAGGATCGTTGTCAAATTTTAATGCCGAGATGTCAGGTTGGGTTAGGTTAGGTTACATTACGTTATTGATGTATACGAAGGTCCGACGTATACGTAGAGGACAACTCGCCAGGAATGTTGTCAAATATTACCGCCGAGACGATATGTTGGCTTAGATTAGGTTATATTACGTTATTGACGTACATAAAGGTCCCACGGAGACGTAGAGGCCAGCTCGCCAGGAATGTTGTCAAATCTTACCGCCGAGATGATAGGTTGGGTTAAGTTAGGTTATATTACGTTATTGATGCATATGAATGACCCACGTAGAGGATAGCACGCCAGGAATGTTGTCAAATATTGCCGCCGAGATGTTAGGTTGGGTTAGGTTATGTTACATTGCGTTCATGATGTATACGAAGGACCCACACAGACGGCGGGGCCAACTCGCCAGAAATGTTGTCAAATATTACTACCGAGATGTCAGGTTGGGTTAGGTTAGATTATAATACGTTATTGATGCATATGAATGTCCCACGTAGAGGATAACTCGCCAGGCAAGTTGTCAAATATTACCGCCGAGATGCTAGGTTGGGTTAGGTTAGATTATATTACGTTAATGATGTATATGAAGGACCCACGCAGACGTCTTGGCCAACTCGCCAGGAATGTTGTCAAATATTACCGTCTACATGTCAGGTTGGGTTAGGTTAGGTTATATTACGTTATTGATGTATATAAAGGTCCCACATAGACGTAGAGGACAACTCGCCAGGAATGTTGTCAAATTTTACCGCCGAGATGTCAGGTTATCTTAGGTGAGGTTATATTACTTCACAGACGTATACAGTGTTCCCACCGAGATGTAGGGGCCGACAAGCAAGGAATGTGGTCAAACGTTACCCCGAGAGATTAGGTTGGGTTAGGTTAGGTTATATTAGGTTATTGATGTACATAAAGGTCCCACGGAGACGTAGGGGCCAGCTCGCCAGGAATGTTGTCAAATATTACCGCCGAGATGTCAGGTTGGATTAGGTTAGGTTATACTACGTTATTGATGTATATAAAGGTCCCACGGAGACCTAGAGACCAACTCGCCAGGAATGTCGTCAAATATTACCGCCGAGATGTCAGGTTGGGTTAGGTTAGGTTATATTACGTTATTGATGTATATAAGGGTCCCACGGAGACGTAGAGCCCAACTCGCCAGGAATGTCGTCAAATATTACCGCCGAAATGTCAGGTTGGGTTAGGTAAGGTTATATTACGTAATTGATGTATATAAAGGTCCCACGGAGACGTAGAGTCGGACTCGCCAGGAATGTCGTCAAATATTACCGCCGAGATGTCAGGTTGGGTTAGGTTAGGCTATATTACGTTATTGATGCATATGAATGTCCCACGTAGAGGATAGCTCGCCAGGAATGTTGTCAAACATTACCGCCGAGATGTTAGGTTGGGTTCGGTTAGGTTACATTACGTTAATGATGTATACGAATGTCCCAGGTAGAGGATAGCTCGCCAGGAATGTTGTCAAATGTTACCGCCGAGATGTCAGGTTGGGTTAGGTTAGGTTATATTACGTTATTGATGTATATAAAGGTCCCACGGAGACGTAGAGTCGAACTCGCCAAGAATGTCTTCAAATATTACCGCCGAGATGTCAGGTTGGGTTAGATTAGGTTATATTACGTTATTGACGCATATTAATGTCCCACGTAGAGGACAGCTCGCCAGGAATGTTGTCAAAAATTACCGCCGAGATGTTAGGTTGGGTTAGGTTAGGTTACATTAAGTTAATGATGTATACGAATGTCCCACGTAGAGGATAGCTCGCCAGGAATGTTGTCTAATGTTACCGCCGAGATGTTAGGTTGGGTTAGGTTAGGTTATATTACGTTAGTGATGTATACGAAGGATCCACGCAGACGTCGGGGCCAACTCGACAGGAATGTTGTCAAATATTACCGCCGAGATGTCAGGTTGGGTTAGGTTAGGTTATATTACGTTATTGATGTATATAAAAGTCCGTCGGAGACGTAGATCGAACTCGCCAAGAATGTCTTCAAATATTACCGCCGAAATGTCAGGTTGGGTTAGGTTAGGTTATATTACGTTATTGATGCATATGAATGTCCCACGTAAAGGATAGCTCGCCAGGAATGTTGTCAAATATTGCCGCCGAGATGTCAGGTTGGGTTAGGTTAGGTTATATTACGTTATTGACGCATATGAATGTCCCACGTAGAGTATAGCTCGCCAGGAATGTTGTCAAATATTACCGCCGAGATGTTAGGTTGGGTTAGGTTAGGTTACATTACGTTAATGATGTATACGAAGGACCCACACAGACGTCGGGGCCAACTCGACAGGAATGTTGTCAAATATTACCGCCGAGTTGACGAGTTGGGTTAGGTTAGATTACAATACGTTATTGATGCATATGAATGTCCCACGCAGAGGATAACTCGCCAGGCAAGTTTTCAAATATTGCCGCCGAGATGTCGGGTTGGGTTAGGTTAGATCATGTTACGTTATTGATGCATATGAATGTCCCACGTAGAGGATAGCTCGCCAGGAATGTTGTCAAATATTACCGCTGAGATGTCAGGTTGGGTTAGGTTAGGTTATATTACGTTATTGATGTATATAAAGGTCCCACGGAGACGTAGAGTCGAACTAGCCAAGAATGTCTTCAAATATTACCGCTGAGATGTCAGGTTGGGTTAGGTTAGGTTATATTACGTTATTGATGCATATGAATGTCCCACGTAGAGGATAGCACGCCAGGAATGTTGTCATATATTACCGCCGATATGTTAGGTTGGGTTAGGTTATGTTACATTGCGTTCATGATGTATACGAAGGACCCACACAGACGGCGGGGCCAACTCGCCAGAAATGTTGTCAAATATTACCGCCGAGATGTCAGGTTGGGTTAGGTTAAATTATAATACGTTATTGATGCATATGAATGTCCCACGTAGAGGATAACTCGCCAGGCAAGTTGTCAAATATTACCGCCGAGATGTTAGGTTGGGTTAGGTTAGATTATATTACGTTAATGATGTATATGAAGGACCCACGCAGACGTCTTGGCCAACTCGCCAGGAATGTTGTCAAATATTACCGCCTACATGTCAGGTTGGGTTAGGTTAGGTTATATTACGTTATTGATGTATATAAAGGTCCCACATAGACGTAGAGGACAACTCGCCAGGAATGTTGTCAAATTTTACCGCCGAGATGTCAGGTTATCTTAGGTGAGGTTATATTACTTCACAGACGTATACAGTGTTCCCACCGAGATGTAGGGGCCGACAAGCAAGGAATGTGGTCAAACGTTACCCCGAGAGATTAGGTTGGGTTAGGTTAGGTTATATTACGTTATTGATGTATATAAGGGTCCCACGGAGACGTAGAGCCCAACTCGCCAGGAATGTCGTCAAATATTACCGCCGAGATGTCAGGTTGGGTTAGGTTAGGTTATATTACGTTATTGATGTATATAAAGGTCCCACGGAGACGTAGAGTCGAACTCGCCAAGAATGTCTTCAAATATTACCGCCGAGATGTCAGGTTGGGTTAGATTAGGTTATATTACGTTATTGACGCATATTAATGTCCCACGTAGAGGACAGCTCGCCAGGAATGTTGTCAAAAATTACCGCCGAGATGTTAGGTTGGGTTAGGTTAGGTTACATTAAGTTAATGATGTATACGAATGTCCCACGTAGAGGATAGCTCGCCAGGAATGTTGTCTAATGTTACCGCCGAGATGTTAGGTTGGGTTAGGTTAGGTTATATTACGTTAGTGATGTATACGAAGGACCCACGCAGACGTCGGGGCCAACTCGACAGGAATGTTGTCAAATATTACCGCCGAGATGTCAGGTTGGGTTAGGTTAGGTTATATTACGTTATTGATGTATATAAAGGTCCCACGGAGTCGTAGAGACCAACTCGCCAGGAATGTCGTCAAATATTACCGCCGAGATGTCAGGTTGGGTTAGGTTAGGTTATATTACGTTAATGATGTATATGAAGGACCCACGAAGACGTCTTGGCCAACTCGCCAGGAATGTTGTCAAATATTACCGCCGACATGTCAGGTTGGGTTTGGTTAGGTTATATTACGTTATTGATGTATATAAAGGTCCCACATAGACGTAGAGGACAACTCGCCAGGAATGTTGTCAAATTTTACCGCCGAGATGTCAGGTTGTCTTAGGTTAGGTTATATTACTTCACAGACGTATACAGTGTTCCCACCGAGATGTAGGGGCCGACAAGCAAGGAATGTGGTCAAACGTTACCCCGAGAGATTAGGTTGGGTTAGGTTAGGTTATATTAGGATACTGATGTATATAAAGGTCCCACGGACACGTAGATGCCAACTCGCCAGGAATTTTGTCAAATGATCCCGCCGAGATATCAGGTTGGGTTAGGTTAAGTTATATTATGTTATTGATGTACATAAAGGTCCCACGGAGACGTAGAGGCCAGCTCGCCAGGAATGTTGTCAAATATTACCGCCGAGATGTCAGGTTGGATTAGGTTAGGTTATACTACGTTATTGATGTATATAAAGGTCCCACGGAGACCTAGAGACCAACTCGCCAGGAATGTCGTCAAATATTACCGCCGAGATGTCAGGTTGGGTTAGGTTAGGTTATATTACGTTATTGATGTATATAAGGGTCCCACGGAGACGTAGAGCCCAACTCGCCAGGAATGTCGTCAAATATTACCGCCGAAATGTCAGGTTGGGTTAGATTAGGTTATATTACGTTATTGACGCATATTAATGTCCCACGTAGAGGACAGCTCGCCAGGAATGTTGTCAAAAATTACCGCCGAGATGTTAGGTTGGGTTAGGTTAGGTTACATTAAGTTAATGATGTATACGAATGTCCCACGTAGAGGATAGCTCGCCAGGAATGTTGTCTAATGTTACCGCCGAGATGTTAGGTTGGGTTAGGTTAGGTTATATTACGTTAGTGATGTATACGAAGGACCCACGCAGACGTCGGGGCCAACTCGACAGGAATGTTGTCAAATATTACCGCCGAGATGTCAGGTTGGGTTAGGTTAGGTTATATTACGTTATTGATGTATATAAAGGTCCCACGGAGTCGTAGAGACCAACTCGCCAGGAATGTCGTCAAATATTACCGCCGAGATGTCAGGTTGGGTTAGGTTAGGTTATATTACGTTAATGATGTATATGAAGGACCCACGAAGACGTCTTGGCCAACTCGCCAGGAATGTTGTCAAATATTACCGCCGACATGTCAGGTTGGGTTTGGTTAGGTTATATTACGTTATTGATGTATATAAAGGTCCCACATAGACGTAGAGGACAACTCGCCAGGAATGTTGTCAAATTTTACCGCCGAGATGTCAGGTTGTCTTAGGTTAGGTTATATTACTTCACAGACGTATACAGTGTTCCCACCGAGATGTAGGGGCCGACAAGCAAGGAATGTGGTCAAACGTTACCCCGAGAGATTAGGTTGGGTTAGGTTAGGTTATATTAGGATACTGATGTATATAAAGGTCCCACGGACACGTAGATGCCAACTCGCCAGGAATTTTGTCAAATGATCCCGCCGAGATATCAGGTTGGGTTAGGTTAAGTTATATTATGTTATTGATGTACATAAAGGTCCCACGGAGACGTAGAGGCCAGCTCGCCAGGAATGTTGTCAAATATTACCGCCGAGATGTCAGGTTGGATTAGGTTAGGTTATACTACGTTATTGATGTATATAAAGGTCCCACGGAGACGTAGAGACCAACTCGCCAGGAATGTCGTCAAATATTACCGCCGAGATGTCAGGTTGGGTTAGGTTAGGTTATATTACGTTAATGATGTATATGAAGGACCCACGAAGACGTCTTGGCCAACTCGCCAGGAATGTTGTCAAATATTACCGCCGACATGTCAGGTTCTGTTTGGTTAGGTTATATTACGTTATTGATGTATATAAAGGTCCCACATAGACGTAGAGGACAACTCGACAGGAATGTTGTCAAATTTTACCGCCCAGATGTCAGGTTATCTTAGGTGAGGTTATATTACTTCACAGACGTATACAGTGTTCCCACCGAGATGTAGGGGCCGACAAGCAAGGAATGTGGTCAAACGTTACCCCGAGAGATTAGGTTGGGTTAGGTTAGGTTATATTACGTTATTGATGTATATAAGGGTCCCACGGAGACGTAGAGCCCAACTCGCCAGGAATGTCGTCAAATATTACCGCCGAGATGTCAGGTTGGGTTAGGTTAGGTTATATTACGTTATTGATGTATATAAAGGTCCCACGGAGACGTAGAGTCGAACTCGCCAAGAATGTCTTCAAATATTACCGCCGAGATGTCAGGTTGGGTTAGATTAGGTTATATTACGTTATTGACGCATATTAATGTCCCACGTAGAGGACAGCTCGCCAGGAATGTTGTCAAAAATTACCGCCGAGATGTTAGGTTGGGTTAGGTTAGGTTACATTAAGTTAATGATGTATACGAATGTCCCACGTAGAGGATAGCTCGCCAGGAATGTTGTCTAATGTTACCGCCGAGATGTTAGGTTGGGTTAGGTTAGGTTATATTACGTTAGTGATGTATACGAAGGACCCACGCAGACGTCGGGGCCAACTCGACAGGAATGTTGTCAAATATTACCGCCGAGATGTCAGGTTGGGTTAGGTTAGGTTATATTACGTTATTGATGTATATAAAGGTCCCACGGAGTCGTAGAGACCAACTCGCCAGGAATGTCGTCAAATATTACCGCCGAGATGTCAGGTTGGGTTAGGTTAGGTTATATTACGTTAATGATGTATATGAAGGACCCACGAAGACGTCTTGGCCAACTCGCCAGGAATGTTGTCAAATATTACCGCCGACATGTCAGGTTGGGTTTGGTTAGGTTATATTACGTTATTGATGTATATAAAGGTCCCACATAGACGTAGAGGACAACTCGCCAGGAATGTTGTCAAATTTTACCGCCGAGATGTCAGGTTGTCTTAGGTTAGGTTATATTACTTCACAGACGTATACAGTGTTCCCACCGAGATGTAGGGGCCGACAAGCAAGGAATGTGGTCAAACGTTACCCCGAGAGATTAGGTTGGGTTAGGTTAGGTTATATTAGGATACTGATGTATATAAAGGTCCCACGGACACGTAGATGCCAACTCGCCAGGAATTTTGTCAAATGATCCCGCCGAGATATCAGGTTGGGTTAGGTTAAGTTATATTATGTTATTGATGTACATAAAGGTCCCACGGAGACGTAGAGGCCAGCTCGCCAGGAATGTTGTCAAATATTACCGCCGAGATGTCAGGTTGGATTAGGTTAGGTTATACTACGTTATTGATGTATATAAAGGTCCCACGGAGACCTAGAGACCAACTCGCCAGGAATGTCGTCAAATATTACCGCCGAGATGTCAGGTTGGGTTAGGTTAGGTTATATTACGTTATTGATGTATATAAGGGTCCCACGGAGACGTAGAGCCCAACTCGCCAGGAATGTCGTCAAATATTACCGCCGAAATGTCAGGTTGGGTTAGATTAGGTTATATTACGTTATTGACGCATATTAATGTCCCACGTAGAGGACAGCTCGCCAGGAATGTTGTCAAAAATTACCGCCGAGATGTTAGGTTGGGTTAGGTTAGGTTACATTAAGTTAATGATGTATACGAATGTCCCACGTAGAGGATAGCTCGCCAGGAATGTTGTCTAATGTTACCGCCGAGATGTTAGGTTGGGTTAGGTTAGGTTATATTACGTTAGTGATGTATACGAAGGACCCACGCAGACGTCGGGGCCAACTCGACAGGAATGTTGTCAAATATTACCGCCGAGATGTCAGGTTGGGTTAGGTTAGGTTATATTACGTTATTGATGTATATAAAGGTCCCACGGAGTCGTAGAGACCAACTCGCCAGGAATGTCGTCAAATATTACCGCCGAGATGTCAGGTTGGGTTAGGTTAGGTTATATTACGTTAATGATGTATATGAAGGACCCACGAAGACGTCTTGGCCAACTCGCCAGGAATGTTGTCAAATATTACCGCCGACATGTCAGGTTGGGTTTGGTTAGGTTATATTACGTTATTGATGTATATAAAGGTCCCACATAGACGTAGAGGACAACTCGCCAGGAATGTTGTCAAATTTTACCGCCGAGATGTCAGGTTGTCTTAGGTTAGGTTATATTACTTCACAGACGTATACAGTGTTCCCACCGAGATGTAGGGGCCGACAAGCAAGGAATGTGGTCAAACGTTACCCCGAGAGATTAGGTTGGGTTAGGTTAGGTTATATTAGGATACTGATGTATATAAAGGTCCCACGGACACGTAGATGCCAACTCGCCAGGAATTTTGTCAAATGATCCCGCCGAGATATCAGGTTGGGTTAGGTTAAGTTATATTATGTTATTGATGTACATAAAGGTCCCACGGAGACGTAGAGGCCAGCTCGCCAGGAATGTTGTCAAATATTACCGCCGAGATGTCAGGTTGGATTAGGTTAGGTTATACTACGTTATTGATGTATATAAAGGTCCCACGGAGACGTAGAGACCAACTCGCCAGGAATGTCGTCAAATATTACCGCCGAGATGTCAGGTTGGGTTAGGTTAGGTTATATTACGTTAATGATGTATATGAAGGACCCACGAAGACGTCTTGGCCAACTCGCCAGGAATGTTGTCAAATATTACCGCCGACATGTCAGGTTCTGTTTGGTTAGGTTATATTACGTTATTGATGTATATAAAGGTCCCACATAGACGTAGAGGACAACTCGACAGGAATGTTGTCAAATTTTACCGCCGAGATGTCAGGTTGTTTTAGGTTAGGTTATATTACTTCACAGACGGATACAGTGTTCCCACCGAGATGTAGGGGCCGACAAGCAAGGAATGTGGTTAAACGTTACCCCGAGAGATTAGGTTGGATTAGGTTAGGTTATATTAGGATACTGATGTATATAAAGGTCCCACGGACACGTAGAGGCCAACTCGCCAGGATCGTTGTCAAATTTTAATGCCGAGATGTCAGGTTGGGTTAGGTTAGGTTACATTACGTTATTGATGTATACGAAGGTCCGACGTATACGTAGAGGACAACTCGCCAGGAATGTTGTCAAATATTACCGCCGAGACGATATGTTGGCTTAGATTAGGTTATATTACGTTATTGACGTACATAAAGGTCCCACGGAGACGTAGAGGCCAGCTCGCCAGGAATGTTGTCAAATCTTACCGCCGAGATGATAGGTTGGGTTAAGTTAGGTTATATTACGTTATTGATGCATATGAATGACCCACGTAGAGGATAGCACGCCAGGAATGTTGTCAAATATTGCCGCCGAGATGTTAGGTTGGGTTAGGTTATGTTACATTGCGTTCATGATGTATACGAAGGACCCACACAGACGGCGGGGCCAACTCGCCAGAAATGTTGTCAAATATTACCGCCGAAATGTCAGGTTGGGTTAGGTTAGATTATAATACGTTATTGATGCATATGAATGTCCCACGTAGAGGATAACTCGCCAGGCAAGTTGTCAAATATTACCGCCGAGATGTTAGGTTGGGTTAGGTTAGATTATATTACGTTAATGATGTATATGAAGTACCCACGCAGACGTCTTGGCCAACTCGCCAGGAATGTTGTCAAATATTACCGTCTACATGTCAGGTTGGGTTAGGTTAGGTTATATTACGTTATTGATGTATATAAAGGTCCCACATAGACGTAGAGGACAACTCGCCAGGAATGTTGTCAAATTTTACCGCCGAGATGTCAGGTTATCTTAGGTGAGGTTATATTACTTCACAGACGTATACAGTGTTCCCACCGAGATGTAGGGGCCGACAAGCAAGGAATGTGGTCAAACGTTACCCCGAGAGATTAGGTTGGGTTAGGTTAGGTTATATTAGGTTATTGATGTACATAAAGGTCCCACGGAGACGTAGGGGCCAGCTCGCCAGGAATGTTGTCAAATATTATCGCCGAGATGTCAGGTTGGATTAGGTTAGGTTATACTACGTTATTGATGTATATAAAGGTCCCACGGAGACCTAGAGACCAACTCGCCAGGATTGTCGTCAAATATTACCGCCGAGATGTCAGGTTGGGTTAGGTTAGGTTATATTACGTTATTGATGTATATAAGGGTCCCACGGAGACGTAGAGCCCAACTCGCCAGGAATGTCGTCAAATATTACCGCCGAAATGTCAGGTTGGGTTAGGTAAGGTTATATTACGTAATTGATGTATATAAAGGTCCCACGGAGACGTAGAGTCGGACTCGCCAGGAATGTCGTCAAATATTACCGCCGAGATGTCAGGTTGGGTTAGGTTAGGCTATATTACGTTATTGATGCATATGAATGTCCCACGTAGAGGATAGCTCGCCAGGAATGTTGTCAAACATTACCGCCGAGATGTTAGGTTGGGTTCGGTTAGGTTACATTACGTTAATGATGTATACGAATGTCCCAGGTAGAGGATAGCTCGCCAGGAATGTTGTCAAATGTTACCGCCGAGATGTCAGGTTGGGTTAGGTTAGGTTATATTACGTTATTGATGTATATAAAGGTCCCACGGAGACGTAGAGTCGAACTCGCCAAGAATGTCTTCAAATATTACCGCCGAGATGTCAGGTTGGGTTAGATTAGGTTATATTACGTTATTGACGCATATTAATGTCCCACGTAGAGGACAGCTCGCCAGGAATGTTGTCAAAAATTACCGCCGAGATGTTAGGTTGGGTTAGGTTAGGTTACATTAAGTTAATGATGTATACGAATGTCCCACGTAGAGGATAGCTCGCCAGGAATGTTGTCTAATGTTACCGCCGAGATGTTAGGTTGGGTTAGGTTAGGTTATATTACGTTAGTGATGTATACGAAGGACCCACGCAGACGTCGGGGCCAACTCGACAGGAATGTTGTCAAATATTACCGCCGAGATGTCAGGTTGGGTTAGGTTAGGTTATATTACGTTATTGATGTATATAAAAGTCCGTCGGAGACGTAGATCGAACTCGCCAAGAATGTCTTCAAATATTACCGCCGAAATGTCAGGTTGGGTTAGGTTAGGTTATATTACGTTATTGATGCATATGAATGTCCCACGTAAAGGATAGCTCGCCAGGAATGTTGTCAAATATTGCCGCCGAGATGTCAGGTTGGGTTAGGTTAGGTTATATTACGTTATTGACGCATATGAATGTCCCACGTAGAGTATAGCTCGCCAGGAATGTTGTCAAATATTACCGCCGAGATGTTAGGTTGGGTTAGGTTAGGTTACATTACGTTAATGATGTATACGAAGGACCCACACAGACGTCGGGGCCAACTCGCCAGGAATGTTGTCAAATATTACCGCCGAGTTGACGAGTTGGGTTAGGTTAGATTACAATACGTTATTGATGCATATGAATGTCCCACGCAGAGGATAACTCGCCAGGCAAGTTTTCAAATATTGCCGCCGAGATGTCGGGTTGGGTTAGGTTAGATCATGTTACGTTATTGATGCATATGAATGTCCCACGTAGAGGATAGCTCGCCAGGAATGTTGTCAAATATTACCGCTGAGATGTCAGGTTGGGTTAGGTTAGGTTATATTACGTTATTGATGTATATAAAGGTCCCACGGAGACGTAGAGTCGAACTAGCCAAGAATGTCTTCAAATATTACCGCTGAGATGTCAGGTTGGGTTAGGTTAGGTTATATTACGTTATTGATGCATATGATTGTCCCACGTAGAGGATAGCACGCCAGGAATGTTGTCAGATATTACCGCCGAAATGTTAGGTTGGGTTAGGTTATGTTACATTACGTTCATGATGTATACGAAGGACCCACACAGACGTCGGGGCCAACTCGCCAGGAATGTTGTCAAATATTACCGCCGAGATGTCGGGTTGGGTAAGGTTAGATTATAATACGTTATTGATGCATATGAATGTCCCACGTAGAGGATAACTCGCCAGGCCAGTTGGCAAATATTACCGCCGAGATGTTAGGTTGGGTTAGGTTAGATTATATTACGTTAATGATGTATATGAAGGACCCACGCAGACGTCTTGGCCAACTCGCCAGGAATGTTGTCAAATATTACCGCCGACATGTCAGGTCGGGTTAGGTTAAGTTATATTACGTTATTGATGTATATAAAAGTCCGTCGGAGACGTAGATCGAACTCGCCAAGAATGTCTTCAAATATTACCGCCGAAATGTCAGGTTGGGTTAGGTTAGGTTATATTACGTTATTGACGCATATTAATGTCCCACGTAGAGGATAGCGCGCCAGGAATGTTGTCAAAAATTACCGCCGAGATGTTAGGTTGGGTTAGGTTAGGTTACATTAAGTTAATGATGTATACGAATGTCCCACGTAGAGGATAGCTCGCCAGGAATGTTGTCTAATATTGCCGCCGAGATGTCAGGTTGGGTTAGGTTAGGTTATATTACGTTATTGATGCATATGAATGTCCCACGTAGAGTATAGCTCGCCAGGAATGTTGTCAAATATTACCGCCGAGATGTTAGGTTGGGTTAGGTTAGGTTACATTACGTTAATTATGTATACGAAGGACCCACACAGACGTCGGGGTCAACTCGCCAGGAATGTTGTCAAATATTACCGCCGAGTTGACAAGTTGGGTTGTTTACAAGGTTAGATTACAATACGTTATTGATGCATATGAATGTCCCACGCAGAGGATAACTCGCCAGGCAAGTTTTCAAATATTGCCGCCGAGATGTCGGGTTGGGTTAGGTTAGATTATGTTACGTTATTGATGCATATGAATGTCCCACGTAGAGGATAGCTCGCCAGGAATGTTGTCAAATATTACCGCTGAGATGTCAGGTTGCGTTAGGTTAGGTTATATTACGTTATTTATGTATATAAAGGTCCCACGGAGACGTAGAGTCGAACTCGCCAAGAATGTCTTCAAATATTACCGCTGAGATGTCAGGTTGGGTTAGGTTAGGTTATATTACGTTATTGATGCATATGATTGTCCCACGTAGAGGATAGTACGCCAGGAATGTTGTCAGATATTACCGCCGAAATGTTAGGTTGGGTTAGGTTATGTTACATTACGTTCATGATGTATACGAAGGACCCACACAGACGTCGGGGCCAACTCGCCAGGAATGTTGTCAAATATTACCGCCGAGATGTCGGGTTGGGTAAGGTTAGATTATAATACGTTATTGATGCATATGAATGTCCCACGTAGAGGATAACTCGCCAGGCCAGTTGGCAAATATTACCGCCGAGATGTTAGGTTGGGTTAGGTTAGATTATATTACGTTAATGATGTATATGAAGGACCCACGCAGACGTCTTGGCCAACTCGCCAGGAATGTTGTCAAATATTACCGCCGACATGTCAGGTTGGGTTAGGTTAAGTTATATTACGTTATTGATGTATATAAAGGTCCCACACAGACGTAGAGGACAACTCGCCAGGAATGTTGTCAAATTTTACCGCCGAGATGTCAGGTTGTTTTAGGTTAGGTTATATTACTTCACAGACGGATACAGTGTTCCCACCGAGATGTAGGGGCCGACAAGCAAGGAATGTGGTTAAACGTTACCCCGAGAGATTAGGTTGGATTGGGTTAGGTTATATTAGGATACTGATGTATATAAAGGTCCCACGGACACGTAGAGGCCTACTCGCCAGGAACGTTGTCAAATTTTAATGCCGAGATGTCAGGTTGGGTTAGGTTAGGTTACATTACGTTATTGATGTATACGAAGGTCCGACGTATACGTAGAGGACAACTCGCCAGGAATGTTGTCAAATATTACCGCCAAGACGATATGTTGGCTTAGATTAGGTTATATTACGTTATTGACGTACATAAAGGTCCCACGGAGACGTAGAGGCCAGCTCGCCAGGAATGTTGTCAAATCTTACCGCCGAGATGATAGGTTGGGTTAAGTTAGGTTATATTACGTTATTGATGCATATGAATGACCCACGTAGAGGATAGCACGCCAGGAATGTTGTCAAATATTGCCGCCGAGATGTTAGGTTGGGTTAGGTTATGTTACATTACGTTCATGATGTATACGAAGGACCCACACAGACGTCGGGGCCAACTCGCCAGGAATGTTGTCAAATATTACCGCCGAGATGTCAGGTTGGGTTAGGTTAGATTATAATACGTTATTAATGCATATGAATGTCCCACGTAGAGGATAACTCGCCGGGCAAGTTGTCAAATATTACCGCCGAGATGTTAGGTTGGGTTAGGTTAGGTTACATTACTTCATAGACGTATACAGTGTTCCCACTGAGAAGTAGGGGCCGACAAGCAAGGAATGTTGTTAAACGGTACCCCGAGAGATTAGGTTGGGTTACGTTAGGTTATATTAGGATACTGATGTATATAAAGGTCCCACGGTCACGTAGAGGCCAACTCGCCAGGAACGCTGTCAAATTTTAATGCCGAGATGTCAGGTTGGGTTAGGCTAGGTTATATTAGGTTACTGATGTATATAAAGTTCCCACGGAGACGTAGATTGGAACTCGCCAAGAATGTCTTCAAATATTACCGCCGAGATGTCAGGTTGGGTTAGGTTAGGTTATATTACGTTATTGATGCATATGAATGTCCCACGTAGAGGATAGCTCGCCAGGAATGTTGTCAAATATTACCGCCGAGATGTTAGGTTGGGTTAGGTTAGGTTACATTACGTTAATGATGTATACGAAGGACCCACACAGACGTCGGGGCCAACTCGCCAGGAATGTTGTCAAATATTACCGCCGAGTTGACAGGTTGGCTTAGGTTAGATTACAATACGTTATTGATGCATATGAATGTCCCACGCAGAGGATAACTCGCCAGGCAAGTTTTCAAATATTGCCGGAGAGATGTTAGGTTGGGTTAGGTTAGATTATATTACGTTAATGATGTATATGAAGGACCCACGCAGACGTCTTGGCCAACTCGCCAGGAATGTTGGCAAATATTACCGCCGAGATGTCAGGTTGGATTAGGTTAGGTTATATTACGTTATTGATGTATATAAGGGTCCCACGAAGACGTAGAGCCCAACTCGCCAGGAATGTCGTCAAATATTACCGCCGAAATGTCAGGTTGGGTTAGGTTAGGTTATATTAGGTTATTGATGTATATAAAGGTCCCACGGAGACGTAGATTCGAACTCGCCAAGAATGTCTTCAAATATTACCGCCGAGATGTCAGGTTGGGCTAGGTTAGTTTATATTACGTTATTGACGCATATTAATGTCCCGCGTAGAGGATAGCTCGCCAGGAATGTTGTAAAACATAACCGCCGAGATGTTAGGTTGTGTTCGGTTAGGTTACATTACGTTAATGATGTATACGAATGTCCCAGGTAGAGGATAGCTCGCCAGGAATGTTGTCAAATGTTACCGCCGAGATGTCAGGTTGGGTTAGGTTAGGTTATATTACGTTATTGATGTATATAAAGGTCCCACGGAGACGTAGAGTCGAACTCGCCAAGAATGTCTTCAAATATTACCGCCGAGATGTCAGGTTGGGTTAGATTAGGTTATATTACGTTATTGACGCATATTAATGTCCCACGTAGAGGATAGCTCGCCAGGAATGTTGTCAAAAATTACCGCCGAGATGTTAGGTTGGGTTAGGTTAGGTTATATTACGTTATTGATGTATATAATGGTCCCACGCAGACGTAGAGGCCATCTCGCCAGGAATGTTTTCAAATATTACCGCCGAGATGTCAGGTTGGGTTAGGTTAGGTTACATTACTTCATAGACGTATACAGTGTTCCCACTGAGAAGTAGGGGCCGACAAGCAAGGAATGTTGTTAAACGGTACCCCGAGAGATTAGGTTAGGTTAGGTTAGGTTATATTAGGATACTGATGTATATAAAGGTCCCACGGTCAAGTAGAGGCCAACTCGCCAGGAACGTTGTCAAATTTTAATGCCGAGATGTCAGGTTCGGTTAGTTTAGGTTATATTAGGTTATTGATGTATATAAAGGTCCCACGGAGACGTAGATTCGAACTCGCCAAGAATGTCTTCAAATATTACCGCCGAGATGTCAGGTTGGGTTAGGTTAGGTTATATTACGTTATTGATGCATATGAATGTCCCACGTAGAGGATAGCTCGCCAGGAATGTTGTCAAATATTACCGCCGAGATGTTAGGTTGGGTTAGGTTAGGTTATATTACGTTAGTGATGTATACGAAGGACCCACGCAGACGTCGGGGCCAACTCGCCAGGAATGTTTTCAAATATTACCGCCGAGATGTCAGGTTGGGTTAGGTTAGGTTACATTACTTCATAGACGTATACAGTGTTCCCACTGAGAAGTAGGGGCCGACAAGCAAGGAATGTTGTTAAACGGTACCCCGAGAGATAAGGTTGGGTTAGGTTAGGTTATATTAGGATACTGATGTATATAAAGGTCCCACGGTCAAGTAGAGGCCAACTCGCCAGGAACGTTGTCAAATTTTAATGACGAGATATCAGGTTGGGTTAGGTTAGGTTATATTAGGTTAGTGATGTATATAAAGGTCCCACGGAGACGTAGATTCGAACTCGCCAAGAATGTCTTCAAATAGTACCGCCGAGATGTCACGTTGGGTTAGGTTAGGTTATATTACGTTATTGATGCATATGAATGTCCCACGTAGAGGATAGCTCGCCAGGAATGTTGTCAAATATTACCGCCGAGATGTTAGGTTGGGTTAGGTTAGGTTACATTACGTTAATGATGTATACGAAGGACCCACACAGACGTCGGGGCCAACTCGCCAGGAATGTTGTCAAATATTACCGCCGAGTTGTCAGGTTGGGTTAGGTTAGATTACAATACGTTATTGATGCATATGAATGTCCCACGCAGAGGATAACTCGCCAGGCAAGTTTTCAAATATTGCCGGCGAGATGTTAGGTTGCGTTAGGTTAGATTATATTACGTTAATGATGTATATGAAGGACCCACGCAGACGTCTTGGCCAACTCGCCAGGAATGTTGTCAAATATTACCGCCTACATGTCAGGTTGGGTTAGGTTAGGTTATATTACGTTATTGATGTATATAAAGGTCCCACATAGACGTAGAGGACAACTCGCAAGGAATGTTGTCAAATATTACCGCCGAGATGTCAGGTTGGATTACGTTAGGTTATATTAGGTTATTGATGTATATAAAGGTCCCACGGAGACGTAGATTCGAACTCGCCAAGAATGTCTTCAAATATTACCGCCGAGATGTCAGGTTGGGTTAGGTTAGGTTATATTAGGATACTGATGTATATAAAGGTCCCACGGACACGTAGAGGCCAACTCGCCAGGAACGTTGTCAAATTTTAATGCCGAGATGTCAGGTTGGGTTAGGTTAGGTTATATTAGGTTATTGATGTATATAAAGGTCCCACGGAGACGTAGATTCGAACTCGCCAAGAATGTCTTCAAATATTACCGCCGAGATGTCAGGTTGGGTTAGGTTAGGTTATATTACGTTATTGATGCATATGAATGTCCCACGAAGAGGATAGCTCGCCAGGAATGTTGTCAAATATTACCGCTGAGATGTCAGGTTGGGTTAGGTTAGGTTATATTACGTTATTGATGTATATAAAGGTCCCATGGAGACGTAGAGTCGAACTGGCCAAGAATGTCTTCAAATATTACCGCCGAGATGATAGGTTGGGTTAAGTTAGGTTATATTACGTTATTGATGCATATGAATGACCCACGTAGAGGATAGCACGCCAGGAATGTTGTCAAATATTGCCGCCGAGATGTTAGGTTGGGTTAGGTTATGTTACATTACGTTCATGATGTATACGAAGGACCCACACAGACGTCGGGGCCAACTCGCCAGGAATGTTGTCAAATATTACCTCCGAGATGTCAGGTTGGGTTAGGTTAGATTATAATACGTTATTAATGCATATGAATGTCCCACGTAGAGGATAACTCGCCAGGCAAGTTTTCAAATATTGCCGCCGAGATGTCGGGTTGGGTTAGGTTAGATCATGTTACGTTATTGATGCATATGAATGTCCCACGTAGAGGATAGCTCGCCAGGAATGTTGTCAAATATTACCGCTGAGATGTCAGGTTGGGTTAGGTTAGGTTATATTACGTTATTGATGTATATAAAGGTCCCACGGAGACGTAGAGTCGAACTAGCCAAGAATGTCTTCAAATATTACCGCTGAGATGTCAGGTTGGGTTAGGTTAGGTTATATTACGTTATTGATGCATATGATTGTCCCACGTAGAGGATAGCACGCCAGGAATGTTGTCAGATATTACCGCCGAAATGTTAGGTTGGGTTAGGTTATGTTACATTACGTTCATGATGTATACGAAGGACCCACACAGACGTCGGGGCCAACTCGCCAGGAATGTTGTCAAATATTACCGCCGAGATGTCGGGTTGGGTAAGGTTAGATTATAATACGTTATTGATGCATATGAATGTCCCACGTAGAGGATAACTCGCCAGGCCAGTTGGCAAATATTACCGCCGAGATGTTAGGTTGGGTTAGGTTAGATTATATTACGTTAATGATGTATATGAAGGACCCACGCAGACGTCTTGGCCAACTCGCCAGGAATGTTGTCAAATATTACCGCCGACATGTCAGGTCGGGTTAGGTTAAGTTATATTACGTTATTGATGTATATAAAAGTCCGTCGGAGACGTAGATCGAACTCGCCAAGAATGTCTTCAAATATTACCGCCGAAATGTCAGGTTGGGTTAGGTTAGGTTATATTACGTTATTGACGCATATTAATGTCCCACGTAGAGGATAGCGCGCCAGGAATGTTGTCAAAAATTACCGCCGAGATGTTAGGTTGGGTTAGGTTAGGTTACATTAAGTTAATGATGTATACGAATGTCCCACGTAGAGGATAGCTCGCCAGGAATGTTGTCTAATATTGCCGCCGAGATGTCAGGTTGGGTTAGGTTAGGTTATATTACGTTATTGATGCATATGAATGTCCCACGTAGAGTATAGCTCGCCAGGAATGTTGTCAAATATTACCGCCGAGATGTTAGGTTGGGTTAGGTTAGGTTACATTACGTTAATTATGTATACGAAGGACCCACACAGACGTCGGGGCCAACTCGCCAGGAATGTTGTCAAATATTACCGCCGAGTTGACAAGTTGGGTTGTTTACAAGGTTAGATTACAATACGTTATTGATGCATATGAATGTCCCACGCAGAGGATAACTCGCCAGGCAAGTTTTCAAATATTGCCGCCGAGATGTCGGGTTGGGTTAGGTTAGATTATGTTACGTTATTGATGCATATGAATGTCCCACGTAGAGGATAGCTCGCCAGGAATGTTGTCAAATATTACCGCTGAGATGTCAGGTTGCGTTAGGTTAGGTTATATTACGTTATTTATGTATATAAAGGTCCCACGGAGACGTAGAGTCGAACTCGCCAAGAATGTCTTCAAATATTACCGCTGAGATGTCAGGTTGGGTTAGGTTAGGTTATATTACGTTATTGATGCATATGATTGTCCCACGTAGAGGATAGTACGCCAGGAATGTTGTCAGATATTACCGCCGAAATGTTAGGTTGGGTTAGGTTATGTTACATTACGTTCATGATGTATACGAAGGACCCACACAGACGTCGGGGCCAACTCGCCAGGAATGTTGTCAAATATTACCGCCGAGATGTCGGGTTGGGTAAGGTTAGATTATAATACGTTATTGATGCATATGAATGTCCCACGTAGAGGATAACTCGCCAGGCCAGTTGGCAAATATTACCGCCGAGATGTTAGGTTGGGTTAGGTTAGATTATATTACGTTAATGATGTATATGAAGGACCCACGCAGACGTCTTGGCCAACTCGCCAGGAATGTTGTCAAATATTACCGCCGACATGTCAGGTTGGGTTAGGTTAAGTTATATTACGTTATTGATGTATATAAAGGTCCCACACAGACGTAGAGGACAACTCGCCAGGAATGTTGTCAAATTTTACCGCCGAGATGTCAGGTTGTTTTAGGTTAGGTTATATTACTTCACAGACGGATACAGTGTTCCCACCGAGATGTAGGGGCCGACAAGCAAGGAATGTGGTTAAACGTTACCCCGAGAGATTAGGTTGGATTGGGTTAGGTTATATTAGGATACTGATGTATATAAAGGTCCCACGGACACGTAGAGGCCTACTCGCCAGGAACGTTGTCAAATTTTAATGCCGAGATGTCAGGTTGGGTTAGGTTAGGTTACATTACGTTATTGATGTATACGAAGGTCCGACGTATACGTAGAGGACAACTCGCCAGGAATGTTGTCAAATATTACCGCCAAGACGATATGTTGGCTTAGATTAGGTTATATTACGTTATTGACGTACATAAAGGTCCCACGGAGACGTAGAGGCCAGCTCGCCAGGAATGTTGTCAAATCTTACCGCCGAGATGATAGGTTGGGTTAAGTTAGGTTATATTACGTTATTGATGCATATGAATGACCCACGTAGAGGATAGCACGCCAGGAATGTTGTCAAATATTGCCGCCGAGATGTTAGGTTGGGTTAGGTTATGTTACATTACGTTCATGATGTATACGAAGGACCCACACAGACGTCGGGGCCAACTCGCCAGGAATGTTGTCAAATATTACCGCCGAGATGTCAGGTTGGGTTAGGTTAGATTATAATACGTTATTAATGCATATGAATGTCCCACGTAGAGGATAAGTCGCCGGGCAAGTTGTCAAATATTACCGCCGAGATGTTAGGTTGGGTTAGGTTAGGTTACATTACTTCATAGACGTATACAGTGTTCCCACTGAGAAGTAGGGGCCGACAAGCAAGGAATGTTGTTAAACGGTACCCCGAGAGATTAGGTTGGGTTACGTTAGGTTATATTAGGATACTGATGTATATAAAGGTCCCACGGTCACGTAGAGGCCAACTCGCCAGGAACGCTGTCAAATTTTAATGCCGAGATGTCAGGTTGGGTTAGGCTAGGTTATATTAGGTTACTGATGTATATAAAGTTCCCACGGAGACGTAGATTGGAACTCGCCAAGAATGTCTTCAAATATTACCGCCGAGATGTCAGGTTGGGTTAGGTTAGGTTATATTACGTTATTGATGCATATGAATGTCCCACGTAGAGGATAGCTCGCCAGGAATGTTGTCAAATATTACCGCCGAGATGTTAGGTTGGGTTAGGTTAGGTTACATTACGTTAATGATGTATACGAAGGACCCACACAGACGTCGGGGCCAACTCGCCAGGAATGTTGTCAAATATTACCGCCGAGTTGACAGGTTGGCTTAGGTTAGATTACAATACGTTATTGATGCATATGAATGTCCCACGCAGAGGATAACTCGCCAGGCAAGTTTTCAAATATTGCCGGAGAGATGTTAGGTTGGGTTAGGTTAGATTATATTACGTTAATGATGTATATGAAGGACCCACGCAGACGTCTTGGCCAACTCGCCAGGAATGTTGGCAAATATTACCGCCGAGATGTCAGGTTGGATTAGGTTAGGTTATATTACGTTATTGATGTATATAAGGGTCCCACGAAGACGTAGAGCCCAACTCGCCAGGAATGTCGTCAAATATTACCGCCGAAATGTCAGGTTGGGTTAGGTTAGGTTATATTAGGTTATTGATGTATATAAAGGTCCCACGGAGACGTAGATTCGAACTCGCCAAGAATGTCTTCAAATATTACCGCCGAGATGTCAGGTTGGGCTAGGTTAGTTTATATTACGTTATTGACGCATATTAATGTCCCGCGTAGAGGATAGCTCGCCAGGAATGTTGTAAAACATAACCGCCGAGATGTTAGGTTGTGTTCGGTTAGGTTACATTACGTTAATGATGTATACGAATGTCCCAGGTAGAGGATAGCTCGCCAGGAATGTTGTCAAATGTTACCGCCGAGATGTCAGGTTGGGTTAGGTTAGGTTATATTACGTTATTGATGTATATAAAGGTCCCACGGAGACGTAGAGTCGAACTCGCCAAGAATGTCTTCAAATATTACCGCCGAGATGTCAGGTTGGGTTAGATTAGGTTATATTACGTTATTGACGCATATTAATGTCCCACGTAGAGGATAGCTCGCCAGGAATGTTGTCAAAAATTACCGCCGAGATGTTAGGTTGGGTTAGGTTAGGTTATATTACGTTATTGATGTATATAATGGTCCCACGCAGACGTAGAGGCCACCTCGCCAGGAATGTTTTCAAATATTACCGCCGAGATGTCAGGTTGGGTTAGGTTAGGTTACATTACTTCATAGACGTATACAGTGTTCCCACTGAGAAGTAGGGGCCGACAAGCAAGGAATGTTGTTAAACGGTACCCCGAGAGATTAGGTTAGGTTAGGTTAGGTTATATTAGGATACTGATGTATATAAAGGTCCCACGGTCAAGTAGAGGCCAACTCGCCAGGAACGTTGTCAAATTTTAATGCCGAGATGTCAGGTTCGGTTAGTTTAGGTTATATTAGGTTATTGATGTATATAAAGGTCCCACGGAGACGTAGATTCGAACTCGCCAAGAATGTCTTCAAATATTACCGCCGAGATGTCAGGTTGGGTTAGGTTAGGTTATATTACGTTATTGATGCATATGAATGTCCCACGTAGAGGATAGCTCGCCAGGAATGTTGTCAAATATTACCGCCGAGATGTTAGGTTGGGTTAGGTTAGGTTATATTACGTTAGTGATGTATACGAAGGACCCACGCAGACGTCGGGGCCAACTCGCCAGGAATGTTTTCAAATATTACCGCCGAGATGTCAGGTTGGGTTAGGTTAGGTTACATTACTTCATAGACGTATACAGTGTTCCCACTGAGAAGTAGGGGCCGACAAGCAAGGAATGTTGTTAAACGGTACCCCGAGAGATAAGGTTGGGTTAGGTTAGGTTATATTAGGATACTGATGTATATAAAGGTCCCACGGTCAAGTAGAGGCCAACTCGCCAGGAACGTTGTCAAATTTTAATGACGAGATATCAGGTTGGGTTAGGTTAGGTTATATTAGGTTAGTGATGTATATAAAGGTCCCACGGAGACGTAGATTCGAACTCGCCAAGAATGTCTTCAAATAGTACCGCCGAGATGTCAGGTTGGGTTAGGTTAGGTTATATTACGTTATTGATGCATATGAATGTCCCACGTAGAGGATAGCTCGCCAGGAATGTTGTCAAATATTACCGCCGAGATGTTAGGTTGGGTTAGGTTAGGTTACATTACGTTAATGATGTATACGAAGGACCCACACAGACGTCGGGGCCAACTCGCCAGGAATGTTGTCAAATATTACCGCCGAGTTGTCAGGTTGGGTTAGGTTAGATTACAATACGTTATTGATGCATATGAATGTCCCACGCAGAGGATAACTCGCCAGGCAAGTTTTCAAATATTGCCGGCGAGATGTTAGGTTGCGTTAGGTTAGATTATATTACGTTAATGATGTATATGAAGGACCCACGCAGACGTCTTGGCCAACTCGCCAGGAATGTTGTCAAATATTACCGCCTACATGTCAGGTTGGGTTAGGTTAGGTTATATTACGTTATTGATGTATATAAAGGTCCCACATAGACGTAGAGGACAACTCGCAAGGAATGTTGTCAAATATTACCGCCGAGATGTCAGGTTGGATTACGTTAGGTTATATTAGGTTATTGATGTATATAAAGGTCCCACGGAGACGTAGATTCGAACTCGCCAAGAATGTCTTCAAATATTACCGCCGAGATGTCAGGTTGGGTTAGGTTAGGTTATATTAGGATACTGATGTATATAAAGGTCCCACGGACACGTAGAGGCCAACTCGCCAGGAACGTTGTCAAATTTTAATGCCGAGATGTCAGGTTGGGTTAGGTTAGGTTATATTAGGTTATTGATGTATATAAAGGTCCCACGGAGACGTAGATTCGAACTCGCCAAGAATGTCTTCAAATATTACCGCCGAGATGTCAGGTTGGGTTAGGTTAGGTTATATTACGTTATTGATGCATATGAATGTCCCACGAAGAGGATAGCTCGCCAGGAATGTTGTCAAATATTACCGCTGAGATGTCAGGTTGGGTTAGGTTAGGTTATATTACGTTATTGATGTATATAAAGGTCCCATGGAGACGTAGAGTCGAACTGGCCAAGAATGTCTTCAAATATTACCGCCGAGATGATAGGTTGGGTTAAGTTAGGTTATATTACGTTATTGATGCATATGAATGACCCACGTAGAGGATAGCACGCCAGGAATGTTGTCAAATATTGCCGCCGAGATGTTAGGTTGGGTTAGGTTATGTTACATTACGTTCATGATGTATACGAAGGACCCACACAGACGTCGGGGCCAACTCGCCAGGAATGTTGTCAAATATTACCTCCGAGATGTCAGGTTGGGTTAGGTTAGATTATAATACGTTATTAATGCATATGAATGTCCCACGTAGAGGATAACTCGCCAGGCAAGTTGTCAAATATTACCGCCGAGATGTTAGGTTGGGTTAGGTTAGGTTACATTACTTCATAGACGTATACAGTGTTCCCACTGAGAAGTAGGGGCCGACAAGCAAGGAATGTTGTTAAACGGTACCCCGAGAGATTAGGTTGGGTTACGTTAGGTTATATTAGGATACTGATGTATATAAAGGTCCCACGGTCACGTAGAGGCCAACTCGCCAGGAACGCTGTCAAATTTTAATGCCGAGATGTCAGGTTGGGTTAGGTTAGGTTATATTAGGTTACTGATGTATATAAAGGTCCCACGGAGACGTAGATTCGAACTCGCCAAGAATGTCTTCAAATATTACCGCCGAGATGTCAGGTTGGGTTAGGTTAGGTTATATTACGTTATTGATGCATATGAATGTCCCACGTAGAGGATAGCTCGCCAGGAATGTTGTCAAATATTACCGCCGAGATGTTAGGTTGGGTTAGGTTAGGTTATATTACGTTATTGATGTATATAAGGGTCCCACGAAGACGTAGAGCCCAACTCGCCAGGAATGTCGTCAAATATTACCGCCGAAATGTCAGGTTGGGTTAGGTAAGGTTATATTACGTTATTGATGTATATAAGGGTCCCACGAAGACGTAGAGCCCAACTCGCCAGGAACGTTGTCAAATTTTAATGCCGAGATGTCAGGTTGGGTTAGGTTAGGTTATATTAGGTTATTGATGTATATAAAGGTCCCACGGAGACGTAGATTCGAACTCGCCAAGAATGTCTTCAAATATTACCGCCGAGAGGTCAGGTTGGGTTAGGTTAGGTTATATTACGTTATTGATGCATATGAATGTCCCACGTAGAGGATAGCTCGCCAGGAATGTTGTCAAATATTACCGTCGTGATGTCAGGTTGGGTTAGGTTAGGTTATATTGCGTTATTGATGTATATAAATGTCCCACGGAGACGTAGAGTCGAACTCGCCAAGAATGTCTTCAAATATTACCGCCGAGATGTCAGGTTGGTTTAGGTTAGGTTATATTACGTTATTGATGCATATGAATGTCCCACGTAGATAATAGCTGGCCAGGAATGTTGTGAAATATTACCGCCGAGATGTCAGGTTGGGTTAGGTTAGGTTATATTACGTTATTGATGTATATAAAGGTCCCACGGAGACGTAGAGACCAACTCGCCAGGAATGTCGTCAAATATTACCGCCGAGATGTCAGGTTGGATTAGGTTAGGTTATATTACGTTAATGATGTATATGAAGGACCCACGAAGACGTCTTGG
Source organism: Xylocopa violacea (assembly GCA_963969225.1). Classification (NCBI taxonomy): domain Eukaryota; kingdom Metazoa; phylum Arthropoda; class Insecta; order Hymenoptera; family Apidae; genus Xylocopa; species Xylocopa violacea. The sequence goes on along the minus strand of CAXAJV010000135.1, from coordinate 3,264,263 downwards.
CCAACTCGCCAGGAGTGTTGTCAAATATTACCGCCGACATGTCAGGTTGGGTTTGGTTAGGTTATATTACGTTATTGATGTATATAAAGGTCCCACATAGACGTAGAGGACAACTCGCCAGGAATGTTGTCAAATTTTACCGCCGAGATGTCAGGTTGTTTTAGGTTAGGTTATATTACTTCACAGACGGATACAGTGTTCCCACCGAGATGTAGGGGCCAACAAGCAAGGAATGTGGTTAAACGTTACCCCGAGAGATTAGGTTGGATTAGGTTAGGTTATATTAGGATACTGATGTATATAAAGGTCCCACGGACACGTAGAGGCCAACTCGCCAGGAACGTTGTCAAATTTTAATGCCGAGATGTCAGGTTGGGTTAGGTTAGGTTATATTAGGTTATTGATGTATATAAAGGTCCCACGGAGACGTAGATTCGAACTCGCCAAGAATGTCTTCAAATATTACCGCCGAGATGTCAGGTTGGGTTAGGTTAGGTTATATTACGTTATTGATGCATATGAATGTCCCACGTAGAGGATAGCACGCCAGGAATGTTGTCAAATATTACCGCCGAGATGTTAGGTTGGGTTAGGTTATGTTACATTGCGTTCATGATGTATACGAAGGACCCACACAGACGTCGGGGCCAACTCGCCTGGAATGTTGTCAAATATTACCGCCGAGATGTCAGGTTGGGTTAGGTTAGATTATAATACGTTATTGATGCATATGAATGTCCCACGTAGAGGATAACTCGCCAGGCAAGTTGTCAAATATTACCGCCGAGATGTTAGGTTGGATTAGGTTAGATTATATTACGTTAATGATGTATATGAAGGACCCACGCAGACGTCTTGGCCAACTCGCCAGGAATGTTGTCAAATATTACCGCCTACATGTCAGGTTGGGTTAGGTTAGATTATATTACGTTATTGATGTATATAAAGGTCCCACATAGACGTAGAGGACAACTCGCCAGGAATGTTGTCAAATTTTACCGCCGAGATGTCAGGTTGTCTTAGGTTAGGTTATATTACTTCACAGACGTATGCAGTGTTCCCACCGAGATGTAGGGGCCGACAAGCAAGGAATGTGGTCAAACGTTACCCCGAGAGATTAGGTTGGGTTAGGTTAGGTTATATTAGGATACTGATGTATATAAAGGTCCCACGGACACGTAGATGCCAACTCGCCAGGAATTTTGTCAAATATTCCCGCCGAGATATCAGGTTGGGTTAGGTTAAGTTATATTATGTTATTGATGTACATAAAGGTCCCACGGAGACGTAGGGGCCAGCTCGCCAGGAATGTTGTCAAATATTACCGCCGAGATGTCAGGTTGGGTTAGGTTAGGTTATATTACGTTATTGATGTATATAAAGGTCCCACGGAGACGTAGAGGACAACTCGCCAGGAATGTTGTCAAATTTTACCGCCGAGATGTCAGGTTATCTTAGGTGAGGTTATATTACTTCACAGACGTATACAGTGTTCCCACCGAGATGTAGGGGCCGACAAGCAAGGAATGTGGTCAAACGTTACCCCGAGAGATTAGGTTGGGTTAGGTTAGGTTATATTAGGTTATTGATGTACATAAAGGTCCCACGGAGACGTAGGGGCCAGCTCGCCAGGAATGTTGTCAAATATTACCGCCGAGATGTCAGGTTGGATTAGGTTAGGTTATACTACGTTATTGATGTATATAAAGGTCCCACGGAGACCTAGAGACCAACTCGCCAGGAATGTCGTCAAATATTACCGCCGAGATGTCAGGTTGGGTTAGGTTAGGTTATATTACGTTATTGATGTATATAAGGGTCCCACGGAGACGTAGAGCCCAACTCGCCAGGAATGTCGTCAAATATTACCGCCGAAATGTCAGGTTGGTTTAGGTAAGGTTATATTACGTAATTGATGTATATAAAGGTCCCACGGAGACGTAGAGTCGGACTCGCCAGGAATGTCGTCAAATATTACCGCCGAGATGTCAGGTTGGGTTAGGTTAGGCTATATTACGTTATTGATGCATATGAATGTCCCACGTAGAGGATAGCTCGCCAGGAATGTTGTCAAACATTACCGCCGAGATGTTAGGTTGGGTTCGGTTAGGTTACATTACGTTAATGATGTATACGAATGTCCCAGGTAGAGGATAGCTCGCCAGGAATGTTGTCAAATGTTACCGCCGAGATGTCATGTTGGGTTAGGTTAGGTTATATTACGTTATTGATGTATATAAAGGTCCCACGGAGACGTAGAGTCGAACTCGCCAAGAATGTCTTCAAATATTATCGCCGAGATGTCAGGTTGGGTTAGATTAGGTTATATTACGTTATTGACGCATATTAATGTCCCACGTAGAGGACAGCTCGCCAGGAATGTTGTCAAAAATTACCGCCGAGATGTTAGGTTGGGTTAGGTTAGGTTACATTAAGTTAATGATGTATACGAATGTCCCACGTAGAGGATAGCTCGCCAGGAATGTTGTCTAATGTTACCGCCGAGATGTTAGGTTGGGTTAGGTTAGGTTATATTACGTTAGTGATGTATACGAAGGACCCACGCAGACGTCGGGGCCAACTCGACAGGAATGTTGTCAAATATTACCGCCGAGATGTCAGGTTGGGTTAGGTTAGGTTATATTACGTTATTGATGTATATAAAGGTCCCACGGAGTCGTAGAGACCAACTCGCCAGGAATGTCGTCAAATATTACCGCCGAGATGTCAGGTTGGGTTAGGTTAGGTTATATTACGTTAATGATGTATATGAAGGACCCACGAAGACGTCTTGGCCAACTCGCCAGGAATGTTGTCAAATATTACCGCCGACATGTCAGGTTGGGTTTGGTTAGGTTATATTACGTTATTGATGTATATAAAGGTCCCACATAGACGTAGAGGACAACTCGCCAGGAATGTTGTCAAATTTTACCGCCCAGATGTCAGGTTGTCTTAGGTTAGGTTATATTACTTCACAGACGTATACAGTGTTCCCACCGAGATGTAGGGGCCGACAAGCAAGGAATGTGGTCAAACGTTACCCCGAGAGATTAGGTTGGGTTAGGTTAGGTTATATTAGGATACTGATGTATATAAAGGTCCCACGGACACGTAGATGCCAACTCGCCAGGAATTTTGTCAAATGATCCCGCCGAGATATCAGGTTGGGTTAGGTTAAGTTATATTATGTTATTGATGTACATAAAGGTCCCACGGAGACGTAGAGGCCAGCTCGCCAGGAATGTTGTCAAATATTACCGCCGAGATGTCAGGTTGGATTAGGTTAGGTTATACTACGTTATTGATGTATATAAAGGTCCCACGGAGACGTAGAGACCAACTCGCCAGGAATGTCGTCAAATATTACCGCCGAGATGTCAGGTTGGGTTAGGTTAGGCTATATTACGTTATTGATGCATATGAATGTCCCACGTAGAGGATAGCTCGCCAGGAATGTTGTCAAACATTACCGCCGAGATGTTAGGTTGGGTTCGGTTAGGTTACATTACGTTAATGATGTATACGAATGTCCCAGGTAGAGGATAGCTCGCCAGGAATGTTGTCAAATGTTACCGCCGAGATGTCAGGTTGGGTTAGGTTAGGTTATATTACGTTATTGATGTATATAAAGGTCCCACGGAGACGTAGAGTCGAACTCGCCAATAATGTCTTCAAATATTACCGCCGAGATGTCAGGTTGGGTTAGATTAGGTTATATTACGTTATTGACGCATATTAATGTCCCACGTAGAGGACAGCTCGCCAGGAATGTTGTCAAAAATTACCGCCGAGATGTTAGGTTGGGTTAGGTTAGGTTACATTAAGTTAATGATGTATACGAATGTCCCACGTAGAGGATAGCTCGCCAGGAATGTTGTCTAATGTTACCGCCGAGATGTTAGGTTGGGTTAGGTTAGGTTATATTACGTTAGTGATGTATACGAAGGACCCACGCAGACGTCGGGGCCAACTCGACAGGAATGTTGTCAAATATTACCGCCGAGATGTCAGGTTGGGTTAGGTTAGGTTATATTACGTTATTGATGTATATAAAAGTCCGTCGGAGACGTAGATCGAACTCGCCAAGAATGTCTTCAAATATTACCGCCGAAATGTCAGGTTGGGTTAGGTTAGGTTATATTACGTTATTGATGCATATGAATGTCCCACGTAAAGGATAGCTCGCCAGGAATGTTGTCAAATATTGCCGCCGAGATGTCAGGTTGGGTTAGGTTAGGTTACATTACGTTAATGATGTATACGAAGGACCCACACAGACGTCGGGGCCAACTCGCCAGGAATGTTGTCAAATATTACCGCCGAGTTGACGAGTTGGGTTAGGTTAGATTACAATACGTTATTGATGCATATGAATGTCCCACGCAGAGGATAACTCGCCAGGCAAGTTTTCAAATATTGCCGCCGAGATGTCGGGTTGGGTTAGGTTAGATCATGTTACGTTATTGATGCATATGAATGTCCCACGTAGAGGATAGCTCGCCAGGAATGTTGTCAAATATTACCGCTGAGATGTCAGGTTGGGTTAGGTTAGGTTATATTACGTTATTGATGTATATAAAGGTCCCACGGAGACGTAGAGTCGAACTAGCCAAGAATGTCTTCAAATATTACCGCTGAGATGTCAGGTTGGGTTAGGTTAGGTTATATTACGTTATTGATGCATATGATTGTCCCACGTAGAGGATAGCACGCCAGGAATGTTGTCAGATATTACCGCCGAAATGTTAGGTTGGGTTAGGTTATGTTACATTACGTTCATGATGTATACGAAGGACCCACACAGACGTCGGGGCCAACTCGCCAGGAATGTTGTCAAATATTACCGCCGAGATGACGGGTTGGGTAAGGTTAGATTATAATACGTTATTGATGCATATGAATGTCCCACGTAGAGGATAACTCGCCAGGCCAGTTGGCAAATATTACCGCCGAGATGTTAGGTTGGGTTAGGTTAGATTATATTACGTTAATGATGTATATGAAGGACCCACGCAGACGTCTTGGCCAACTCGCCAGGAATGTTGTCAAATATTACCGCCGACATGTCAGGTCGGGTTAGGTTAAGTTATATTACGTTATTGATGTATATAAAAGTCCGTCGGAGACGTAGATCGAACTCGCCAAGAATGTCTTCAAATATTACCGCCGAAATGTCAGGTTGGGTTAGGTTAGGTTATATTACGTTATTGACGCATATTAATGTCCCACGTAGAGGATAGCGCGCCAGGAATGTTGTCAAAAATTACCGCCGAGATGTTAGGTTGGGTTAGGTTAGGTTACATTAAGTTAATGATGTATACGAATGTCCCACGTAGAGGATAGCTCGCCAGGAATGTTGTCTAATATTGCCGCCGAGATGTCAGGTTGGGTTAGGTTAGGTTATATTACGTTATTGATGCATATGAATGTCCCACGTAGAGTATAGCTCGCCAGGAATGTTGTCAAATATTACCGCCGAGATGTTAGGTTGGGTTAGGTTAGGTTACATTACGTTAATTATGTATACGAAGGACCCACACAGACGTCGGGGCCAACTCGCCAGGAATGTTGTCAAATATTACCGCCGAGTTGACAAGTTGGGTTGTTTACAAGGTTAGATTACAATACGTTATTGATGCATATGAATGTCCCACGCAGAGGATAACTCGCCAGGCAAGTTTTCAAATATTGCCGCCGAGATGTCGGGTTGGGTTAGGTTAGATTATGTTACGTTATTGATGCATATGAATGTCCCACGTAGAGGATAGCTCGCCAGGAATGTTGTCAAATATTACCGCTGAGATGTCAGGTTGGGTTAGGTTAGGTTATATTACGTTATTTATGTATATAAAGGTCCCACGGAGACGTAGAGTCGAACTCGCCAAGAATGTCTTCAAATATTACCGCTGAGATGTCAGGTTGGGTTAGGTTAGGTTATATTACGTTATTGATGCATATGATTGTCCCACGTAGAGGATAGCACGCCAGGAATGTTGTCAGATATTACCGCCGAAATGTTAGGTTGGGTTAGGTTATGTTACATTACGTTCATGATGTATACGAAGGACCCACACAGACGTCGGGGCCAACTCGCCAGGAATGTTGTCAAATATTACCGCCGAGATGTCGGGTTGGGTAAGGTTAGATTATAATACGTTATTGATGCATATGAATGTCCCACGTAGAGGATAACTCGCCAGGCCAGTTGGCAAATATTACCGCCGAGATGTTAGGTTGGGTTAGGTTAGATTATATTACGTTAATGATGTATATGAAGGACCCACGCAGACGTCTTGGCCAACTCGCCAGGAATGTTGTCAAATATTACCGCCGACATGTCAGGTTGGGTTAGGTTAAGTTATATTACGTTATTGATGTATATAAAGGTCCCACACAGACGTAGAGGACAACTCGCCAGGAATGTTGTCAAATTTTACCGCCGAGATGTCAGGTTGTTTTAGGTTAGGTTATATTACTTCACAGACGGATACAGTGTTCCCACCGAGATGTAGGGGCCGACAAGCAAGGAATGTGGTTAAACGTTACCCCGAGAGATTAGGTTGGATTAGGTTAGGTTATATTAGGATACTGATGTATATAAAGGTCCCACGGACACGTAGAGGCCTACTCGCCAGGAACGTTGTCAAATTTTAATGCCGAGATGTCAGGTTGGGTTAGGTTAGGTTACATTACGTTATTGATGTATACGAAGGTCCGACGTATACGTAGAGGACAACTCGCCAGGAATGTTGTCAAATATTACCGCCAAGACGATATGTTGGCTTAGATTAGGTTATATTACGTTATTGACGTACATAAAGGTCCCACGGAGACGTAGAGGCCAGCTCGCCAGGAATGTTGTCAAATCTTCCCGCCGAGATGATAGGTTGGGTTAAGTTAGGTTATATTACGTTATTGATGCATATGAATGACCCACGTAGAGGATAGCACGCCAGGAATGTTGTCAAATATTGCCGCCGAGATGTTAGGTTGGGTTAGGTTATGTTACATTACGTTCATGATGTATACGAAGGACCCACACAGACGTCGGGGCCAACTCGCCAGGAATGTTGTCAAATATTACCGCCGAGATGTCAGGTTGGGTTAGGTTAGATTATAATACGTTATTAATGCATATGAATGTCCCACGTAGAGGATAACTCGCCGGGCAAGTTGTCAAATATTACCGCCGAGATGTTAGGTTGGGTTAGGTTAGGTTACATTACTTCATAGACGTATACAGTGTTCCCACTGAGAAGTAGGGGCCGACAAGCAAGGAATGTTGTTAAACGGTACCCCGAGAGATTAGGTTGGGTTACGTTAGGTTATATTAGGATACTGATGTATATAAAGGTCCCACGGTCACGTAGAGGCCAACTCGCCAGGAACGCTGTCAAATTTTAATGCCGAGATGTCAGGTTGGGTTAGGCTAGGTTATATTAGGTTACTGATGTATATAAAGGTCCCACGGAGACGTAGATTGGAACTCGCCAAGAATGTCTTCAAATATTACCGCCGAGATGTCAGGTTGGGTTAGGTTAGGTTATATTACGTTATTGATGCATATGAATGTCCCACGTAGAGGATAGCTCGCCAGGAATGTTGTCAAATATTACCGCCGAGATGTTAGGTTGGGTTAGGTTAGGTTACATTACGTTAATGATGTATACGAAGGACCCACACAGACGTCGGGGCCAACTCGCCAGGAATGTTGTCAAATATTACCGCCGAGTTGACAGGTTGGCTTAGGTTAGATTACAATACGTTATTGATGCATATGAATGTCCCACGCAGAGGATAACTCGCCAGGCAAGTTTTCAAATATTGCCGGAGAGATGTTAGGTTGGGTTAGGTTAGATTATATTACGTTAATGATGTATATGAAGGACCCACGCAGACGTCTTGGCCAACTCGCCAGGAATGTTGGCAAATATTACCGCCGAGATGTCAGGTTGGATTAGGTTAGGTTATATTACGTTATTGATGTATATAAGGGTCCCACGAAGACGTAGAGCCCAACTCGCCAGGAATGTCGTCAAATATTACCGCCGAAATGTCAGGTTGGGTTAGGTAAGGTTATATTACGTTATTGATGTATATAAGGGTCCCACGAAGACGTAGAGCCCAACTCGCCAGGAACGTTGTCAAATTTTAATGCCGAGATGTCAGGTTGGGTTAGGTTAGGTTATATTAGGTTATTGATGTATATAAAGGTCCCACGGAGACGTAGATTCGAACTCGCCAAGAATGTCTTCAAATATTACCGCCGAGATGTCAGGTTGGGCTAGGTTAGTTTATATTACGTTATTGACGCATATTAATGTCCCGCGTAGAGGATAGCTCGCCAGGAATGTTGTAAAACATAACCGCCGAGATGTTAGGTTGTGTTCGGTTAGTTTACATTACGTTAATGATGTATACGAATGTCCCAGGTAGAGGATAGCTCGCCAGGAATGTTGTCAAATGTTACCGCCGAGATGTCAGGTTGGGTTAGGTTAGGTTATATTACGTTATTGATGTATATAAAGGTCCCACGGAGACGTAGAGTCGAACTCGCCAAGAATGTCTTCAAATATTACCGCCGAGATGTCAGGTTGGGTTAGATTAGGTTATATTACGTTATTGACGCATATTAATGTCCCACGTAGAGGATAGCTCGCCAGGAATGTTGTCAAAAATTACCGCCGAGATGTTAGGTTGGGTTAGGTTAGGTTATATTACGTTATTGATGTATATAATGGTCCCACGCAGACGTAGAGGCCATCTCGCCAGGAATGTTTTCAAATATTACCGCCGAGATGTCAGGTTGGGTTAGGTTAGGTTACATTACTTCATAGACGTATACAGTGTTCCCACTGAGAAGTAGGGGCCGACAAGCAAGGAATGTTGTTAAACGGTACCCCGAGAGATTAGGTTGGGTTAGGTTAGGTTATATTAGGATACTGATGTATATAAAGGTCCCACGGTCAAGTAGAGGCCAACTCGCCAGGAACGTTGTCAAATTTTAATGCCGAGATGTCAGGTTCGGTTAGTTTAGGTTATATTAGGTTATTGATGTATATAAAGGTCCCACGGAGACGTAGATTCGAACTCGCCAAGAATGTCTTCAAATATTACCGCCGAGATGTCAGGTTGGGTTAGGTTAGGTTATATTACGTTCTTGATGCATATGAATGTCCCACGTAGAGGATAGCTCGCCAGGAATGTTGTCAAATATTACCGCCGAGATGTTAGGTTGGGTTAGGTTAGGTTATATTACGTTAGTGACGTATACGAAGGACCCACGCAGACGTCGGGGCCAACTCGCCAGGAATGTTTTCAAATATTACCGCCGAGATGTCAGGTTGGGTTAGGTTAGGTTACATTACTTCATAGACGTATACAGTGTTCCCACTGAGAAGTAGGGGCCGACAAGCAAGGAATGTTGTTAAACGGTACCCCGAGAGATTAGGTTGGGTTAGGTTAGGTTATATTAGGATACTGATGTATATAAAGGTCCCACGGTCAAGTAGAGGCCAACTCGCCAGGAACGTTGTCAAATTTTAATGACGAGATATCAGGTTGGGTTAGGTTAGGTTATATTAGGTTAGTGATGTATATAAAGGTCCCACGGAGACGTAGATTCGAACTCGCCAAGAATGTCTTCAAATAGTACCGCCGAGATGTCAGGTTGGTTTAGGTTAGGTTATATTACGTTATTGATGCATATGAATGTCCCACGTAGAGGATAGCTCGCCAGGAATGTTGTCAAATATTACCGCCGAGATGTTAGGTTGGGTTAGGTTAGGTTACATTACGTTAATGATGTATACGAAGGACCCACACAGACGTCGGGGCCAACTCGCCAGGAATGTTGTCAAATATTACCGCCGAGTTGTCAGGTTGGGTTAGGTTAGATTACAATACGTTATTGATGCATATGAATGTCCCACGCAGAGGATAACTCGCCAGGCAAGTTTTCAAATATTGCCGGCGAGATGTTAGGTTGGGTTAGGTTAGATTATATTACGTTAATGATGTATATGAAGGACCCACGCAGACGTCTTGGCCAACTCGCCAGGAATGTTGTCAAATATTACCGCCTACATGTCAGGTTGTGTTAGGTTAGGTTATATTACGTTATTGATGTATATAAAGGTCCCACATAGACGTAGAGGACAACTCGCAAGGAATGTTGTCAAATATTACCGCCGAGATGTCAGGTTGGATTACGTTAGGTTATATTAGGTTATTGATGTATATAAAGGTCCCACGGAGACGTAGATTCGAACTCGCCAAGAATGTCTTCAAATATTACCGCCGAGATGTCAGGTTGGGTTAGGTTAGGTTATATTAGGATATTGATGTATATAAAGGTCCCACGGACACGTAGAGGCCAACTCGCCAGGAACGTTGTCAAATTTTAATGCCGAGATGTCAGGTTGGGTTAGGTTAGGTTATATTAGGTTATTGATGTATATAAAGGTCCCACGGAGACGTAGATTCGAACTCGCCAAGAATGTCTTCAAATATTACCGCCGAGATGTCAGGTTGGGTTAGGTTAGGTTATATTACGTTATTGATGCATATGAATGTCCCACGAAGAGGATAGCTCGCCAGGAATGTTGTCAAATATTGCCGCCGAGATGTTAGGTTGGGTTAGGTTATGTTACATTACGTTCATGATGTATACGAAGGACCCACACAGACGTCGGGGCCAACTCGCCAGGAATGTTGTCAAATATTACCTCCGAGATGTCAGGTTGGGTTAGGTTAGATTATAATACGTTATTAATGCATATGAATGTCCCACGTAGAGGATAACTCGCCAGGCAAGTTGTCAAATATTACCGCCGAGATGTTAGGTTGGGTTAGGTTAGGTTACATTACTTCATAGACGTATACAGTGTTCCCACTGAGAAGTAGGGGCCGACAAGCAAGGAATGTTGTTAAACGGTACCCCGAGAGATTAGGTTGGGTTACGTTAGGTTATATTAGGATACTGATGTATATAAAGGTCCCACGGTCACGTAGAGGCCAACTCGCCAGGAACGCTGTCAAATTTTAATGCCGAGATGTCAGGTTGGGTTAGGTTAGGTTATATTAGGTTACTGATGTATATAAAGGTCCCACGGAGACGTAGATTCGAACTCGCCAAGAATGTCTTCAAATATTACCGCCGAGATGTCAGGTTGGGTTAGGTTAGGTTATATTACGTTATTGATGCATATGAATGTCCCACGTAGAGGATAGCTCGCCAGGAATGTTGTCAAATATTACCGCCGAGATGTTAGGTTGGGTTAGGTTAGGTTATATTACGTTATTGATGTATATAAGGGTCCCACGAAGACGTAGAGCCCAACTCGCCAGGAATGTCGTCAAATATTACCGCCGAAATGTCAGGTTGGGTTAGGTAAGGTTATATTACGTTATTGATGTATATAAGGGTCCCACGAAGACGTAGAGCCCAACTCGCCAGGAACGTTGTCAAATTTTAATGCCGAGATGTCAGGTTGGGTTAGGTTAGATTATATTACGATAATGATGTATATGAAGGACCCACGCAGACGTCTTGGCCAACTCGCCAGGAATGTTGTCAAATATTACCGCCGAGATGTCAGGTTGGGTTAGGTTAGGTTATATTACGTTATTGATGTATATAAAGGTCCCACGGACACGTAGAGGCCAACTCGCCAGGAATGTTGTCAAATATTACCGCCGAGATGTCAGGTTGGGTTAGGTTAGGTTATAATACGTTACTGATGCATATGAATGTCCCACGTAGAGGATAACTCGCTAGGAAAGATGTCAAATATTACCGCCGAGATGTCAGGTTGGGTTAGGTTAGGTTATATTACGTTATTGATGTATATAAAGGTCCCACGGAGACGTAGAGTCGAACTCGCCAAGAACGTCTTCAAATATTACCGCCGAGTTGTCAGGTTGCGTTAGGTTAGGTTATATTACGTTATTGATGCATATGAATGTCCCACGTAGAGGATATCTCGCCAGGCAAGTTGTCAAATATTACCGCCGAGATGTCAGGTTGGGTTAGGTAAGGTTATATTACGTAATTGATGTATATAAAGGTCCCACGGAGACGTAGAGTCGAACTCGCCAAGAATGTCTTCAAATATTACCGCCGAGATGTCAGGTTGGGTTAGGTTAGGTTATATTACGTTATTGATGCATATGAATGTCCCACGTAGAGGATAGCACGCCAGGAATGTTGTCAAATATTACCGCCGAGATGTTAGGTTGGGTTAGGTTATGTTACATTGCGTTCATAATGTATACGAAGGACCCAAACAGACGGCGGGGCCAACTCGCCAGGAATGTTGTCAAATATTACCGTCGTGATGTCAGGTTGGGTTAGGTTAGGTTATATTGCGTTATTGATGTATATAAATGTCCCACGGAGACGTAGAGTCGAACTCGCCAAGAATGTCTTCAAATATTACCGCCGAGATGTCAGGTTGGTTTAGGTTAGGTTATATTACGTTATTGATGCATATGAATGTCCCACGTAGATAATAGCTGGCCAGGAATGTTGTGAAATATTACCGCCGAGATGTCAGGTTGGGTTAGGTTAGGTTATATTACGTTATTGATGTATATAAAGGTCCCACGGAGACGTAGAGACCAACTCGCCAGGAATGTCGTCAAATATTACCGCCGAGATGTCAGGTTGGATTAGGTTAGGTTATATTACGTTAATGATGTATATGAAGGACCCACGAAGACGTCTTGGCCAACTCGCCAGGAGTGTTGTCAAATATTACCGCCGACATGTCAGGTTGGGTTTGGTTAGGTTATATTACGTTATTGATGTATATAAAGGTCCCACATAGACGTAGAGGACAACTCGCCAGGAATGTTGTCAAATTTTACCGCCGAGGTGTCAGGTTGTTTTAGGTTAGGTTATATTACTTCACAGACGGATACAGTGTTCCCACCGAGATGTAGGGGCCAACAAGCAAGGAATGTGGTTAAACGTTACCCCGAGAGATTAGGTTGGGTTAGGCAAGGTTATATTACGTTATTGATGTATATAAGGGTCCCACGAAGACGTAGAGCCCAACTCGCCAGGAACGTTGTCAAATTTTAATGCCGAGATGTCAGGTTGGGTTAGGTTAGGTTATATTAGTTTATTGATGTATATAAAGGTCCCACGGAGACGTAGATTCGAACTCGCCAAGAATGTCTTCAAATATTACCGCCGAGATGTCAGGTTGGGTTAGGTTAGGTTATATTACGTTATTGATGCATATGAATGTCCCACGTAGAGGATAGCACGCCAGGAATGTTGTCAAATATTACCGCCGAGATGTTAGGTTGGGTTAGGTTATGTTACATTGCGTTCATGATGTATACGAAGGACCCACACAGACGTCGGGGCCAACTCGCCTGGAATGTTGTCAAATATTACCGCCGAGATGTCAGGTTGGATTAGGTTAGATTACAATACGCTATTGATGCATATGAATGTCCCACGCAGAGGATAACTCGCCAGGCAAGTTTTCAAATATTGCCGGCGAGATGTTAGGTTGGGTTAGGTTAGATTATATTACGATAATGATGTATATGAAGGACCCACGCAGACGTCTTGGCCAACTCGCCAGGAATGTTGTCAAATATTACCGCCGAGATGTCAGGTTGGGTTAGGTTAGGTTATATTACTTCACAGACGGATACAGTGTTCCCACCGAGATGTAGGGGCCAACAAGCAAGGAATGTGGTTAAACGTTACCCCGAGAGATTAGGTTGGATTAGGTTAGGTTATATTAGGATACTGATGTATATAAAGGTCCCACGGACACGTAGAGGCCAACTCGCCAGGAACGTTGTCAAATTTTAATGCCGAGATGTCAGGTTGGGTTAGGTTAGGTTATATTAGGTTATTGATGTATATAAAGGTCCCACGGAGACGTAGATTCGAACTCGCCAAGAATGTCTTCAAATATTACCGCCGAGATGTCAGGTTGGGTTAGGTTAGGTTATATTACGTTATTGATGCATATGAATGTCCCACGTAGAGGATAGCACGCCAGGAATGTTGTCAAATATTACCGCCGAGATGTTAGGTTGGGTTAGGTTATGTTACATTGCGTTCATGATGTATACGAAGGACCCACACAGACGTCGGGGCCAACTCGCCTGGAATGTTGTCAAATATTACCGCCGAGATTTCAGGTTGGGTTAGGTTAGATTATAATACGTTATTGATGCATATGAATGTCCCACGTAGAGGATAACTCGCCAGGCAAGTTGTCAAATATTACCGCCGAGATGTTAGGTTGGATTAGGTTAGATTATATTACGTTAATGATGTATATGAAGGACCCACGCAGACGTCTTGGCCAACTCGCCAGGAATGTTGTCAAATATTATCGCCTACATGTCAGGTTGGGTTAGGTTAGATTATATTACGTTATTGATGTATATAAAGGTCCCACATAGACGTAGAGGACAACTCGCCAGGAATGTTGTCAAATTTTACCGCCGAGATGTCAGGTTGTCTTAGGTTAGGTTATATTACTTCACAGACGTATGCAGTGTTCCCACCGAGATGTAGGGGCCGACAAGCAAGGAATGTGGTCAAACGTTACCCCGAGAGATTAGGTTGGGTTAGGTTAGGTTATATTAGGATACTGATGTATATAAAGGTCCCACGGACACGTAGATGCCAACTCGCCAGGAATTTTGTCAAATATTCCCGCCGAGATATCAGGTTGGGTTAGGTTAAGTTATATTATGTTATTGATGTACATAAAGGTCCCACGGAGACGTAGGGGCCAGCTCGCCAGGAATGTTGTCAAATATTACCGCCGAGATGTCAGGTTGGATTAGGTTAGGTTATATTACGTTATTGATGTATATAAGGGTCCCACGAAGACGTAGAGCCCAACTCGCCAGGAATGTCGTAAAATATTACCGCCGAAATGTCAGGTTGGGTTAGGCAAGGTTATATTACGTTATTGATGTATATAAGGGTCCCACGAAGACGTAGAGCCCAACTCGCCAGGAACGTTGTCAAATTTTAATGCCGAGATGTCAGGTTGGGTTAGGTTAGGTTATATTAGGTTATTGATGTATATAAAGGTCCCACGGAGACGTAAATTCGAACTCGCCAAGAATGTCTTCAAATATTACCGCCGAGATGTCAGGTTGGGTTAGATTAGGTTATATTACGTTATTGACGCATATTAATGTCCCACGTAGAGGATAGCTCGCCAGGAATGTTGTCAAAAATTACCGCCGAGATGTTAGGTTGGGTTAGGTTAGGTTACATTAAGTTAATGATGTATACGAAGGACCCACGCAGACGTCGGGGCCAACTCGCCAGGAATGTTGTCAAATATTACCGCCGAGTTGTCAGGTTGGATTAGGTTAGATTACAATACGCTATTGATGCATATGAATGTCCCACGCAGAGGATAACTCGCCAGGCAAGTTTTCAAATATTGCCGGCGAGATGTTAGGTTGGGTTAGGTTAGATTATATTACGATAATGATGTATATGAAGGACCCACGCAGACGTCTTGGCCAACTCGCCAGGAATGTTGTCAAATATTACCGCCGAGATGTCAGGTTGGGTTAGGTTAGGTTATATTACGTTATTGATGTATATAAAGGTCCCACGGAGACGTAGATTCGAACTCGCCAAGAATGTCTTCAAATATTACCGCCGAGATGTCAGGTTGGGTTAGGTTAGGTTATATTACGTTATTGATGCATATGAATGTCCCACGTAGAGGATAGCTCGCCAAGAATGTTGTCATATATTACCGCTGAGATGTCGGGTTGGGTTAGGTTAGGCTATATTACGTTATTGATGTATATAAAGGTCCCACGGAGACGTAGAGTCGAACTCGCCAAGAACGTCTTCAAATATTACCGCCGAGTTGTCAGGTTGCGTTAGGTTAGGTTATATTACGTTATTGATGCATATGAATGTCCCACGTAGAGGATATCTCGCCAGGCAAGTTGTCAAATATTACCGCCGAGATGTTAGGTTGGGTTAGGTTAGATTATATTACGTTAATGATGTATATAAAGGTCCCACGGAGACGTAGAGTCGAACTCGCCAAGAATGTCTTCAAATATTACCGCCGAGATGTCAGGTTGGGTTAGGTTAGGTTATATTACGTTATTGATGCATATGAATGTCCCACGTAGCGGATAGCTGGCCAGGAATGTTGTCAAATATTACCGCCGAGATGTCAGGTTGGGTTAGGTTAGGTTATATTACGTTATTGATGTATATAAAGGTCCCACGGAGACGTAGAGACCAACTCGCCAGGAATGTCGTCAAATATTACCGCCGAGTTGTCAGGTTGGGTTAGGTTAGGTTATATTACGTTATTGATGCATATGAATGTCCCACGTAGAGGATAGCACGCCAGGAATGTTGTCAAATATTACCGCCGAGATGTTAGGCTGGGTTAGGTTATGTTACATTGCGTTCATGATGTATACGAAGGACCCACACAGACGTCGGGGCCAACTCGCCAGGAATGTTGTCAAATATTACCGCCGAGATGTCAGGTTGGGTTAGGTTAGATTATAATACGTTATTGATGCATATGAATGTCCCACGTAGAGGATAACTCGCCAGGCAAGTTGTCAAATATTACCGCCGAGATGTTAGGTTGGGTTAGGTTAGATTATATTACGTTAATGATGTATATGAAGGACCCACGCAGACGTCTTGGCCAACTCGCCAGGAATTTTGTCAAATATTCCCGCCGAGATATCAGGTTGGGTTAGGTTAAGTTATATTATGTTATTGATGTACATAAAGGTCCCACGGAGACGTAGGGGCCAGCTCGCCAGGAATGTTGTCAAATATTACCGCCGAGATGTCAGGTTGGATTAGGTTAGGTTATACTACGTTATTGATGTATATAAAGGTCCCACGGAGACGTAGAGACCAACTCGCCAAGAATGTCTTCAAATATTAACGCCGAGATGTCGGGTTGGGTTAGGTTAGGTTATGTTACGTTATTGATGCATATGAATGTCCCACGTAGAGGATAGCTCGCCAGGAATGTCGTCAAATATTACCGCCGAAATGTCAGGTTGGGTTAGGTAAGGTTATATTACGTAATTGATGTATATAAAGGTCCCACGGAGACGTAGAGTCGAACTCGCCAAGAATGTCTTCAAATATTACCGCCGAGACGATATGTTGGTTTAGATTAGGTTATATTACGTTATCGACGTACATAAAGGTCCCACGGAGACGTAGATGCCAGCTCGCCAGGAATGTTGTCAAATCTTACCGCCGAGATGATAGGTTGGCTTAAGTTAGGTTATATTACGTTATTGATGCATATAAAGGTTCCACGGAGACGTAGAGGCCAACTCGCCAGGAATGTTGTCAAATTTTACCGCCGAGATGTCAGGTTGGGTTAGGTTAGGTTACATTACTTCATAGACGTATACAGTGTTCCCACCGAGAAGTAGAGGCCGACAAGCAAGGAATGCAGTTAAACGGTACCCTGAGGGATTAGGTTGGGTTAGGTTAGGTTATATTAGGATATTGATGTATATAAAGGTCCCACGGACACGTAGAGTCCAACTCGCCAGGAACGTTGTCAAATTTTAATGCCGAGATGTCAGGTTGGGTTAGGTTAGATTATATTACGATAATGATGTATATGAAGGACCCACGCAGACGTCTTGGCCAACTCGCCAGGAATGTTGTCAAATATTACCGCCGAGATGTCAGGTTGGGTTAGGTTAGGTTATATTACGTTATTGATGTATATAAAGGTCCCACGGACACGTAGAGGCCAACTCGCCAGGAATGTTGTCAAATATTACCGCCGAGATGTCAGGTTGGGTTAGGTTAGGTTATAATACGTTACTGATGCATATGAATGTCCCACGTAGAGGATAACTCGCTAGGAAAGATGTCAAATATTACCGCCGAGATGTCAGGTTGGGTTAGGTTAGGTTATATTACGTTATTGATGTATATAAAGGTCCCACGGAGACGTAGAGTCGAACTCGCCAAGAACGTCTTCAAATATTACCGCCGAGTTGTCAGGTTGCGTTAGGTTAGGTTATATTACGTTATTGATGCATATGAATGTCCCACGTAGAGGATATCTCGCCAGGCAAGTTGTCAAATATTACCGCCGAGATGTCAGGTTGGGTTAGGTAAGGTTATATTACGTAATTGATGTATATAAAGGTCCCACGGAGACGTAGAGTCGAACTCGCCAAGAATGTCTTCAAATATTACCGCCGAGATGTCAGGTTGGGTTAGGTTAGGTTATATTACGTTATTGATGCATATGAATGTCCCACGTAGAGGATAGATGGCCAGGAATGTTGTCAAATATTACCGCCGAGATGTCAGGTTGGGTTAGGTTAGGTTATATTACGTTATTGATGTATATAAAGGTCCCACGGAGTCGTAGAGACCAACTCGCCAGGAATGTCGTCAAATATTACCGCCGAGATGTCAGGTTGGGTTAGGTTAGGTTATATTACGTTAATGATGTATATGAAGGACCCACGAAGACGTCTTGGCCAACTCGCCAGGAATGTTGTCAAATATTACCGCCGACATGTCAGGTTGGGTTTGGTTAGGTTATATTACGTTATTGATGTATATAAAGGTCCCACATAGACGTAGAGGACAACTCGCCAGGAATGTTGTCAAATTTTACCGCCGAGATGTCAGGTTGTCTTAGGTTAGGTTATATTACTTCACAGACGTATACAGTGTTCCCACCGAGATGTAGGGGCCGACAAGCAAGGAATGTGGTCAAACGTTACCCCGAGAGATTAGGTTGGGTTAGGTTAGGTTATATTAGGATACTGATGTATATAAAGGTCCCACGGACACGTAGATGCCAACTCGCCAGGAATTTTGTCAAATGATCCCGCCGAGATATCAGGTTGGGTTAGGTTAAGTTATATTATGTTATTGATGTACATAAAGGTCCCACGGAGACGTAGAGGCCAGCTCGCCAGGAATGTCGTCAAATATTACCGCCGAGATGTCAGGTTGGGTTAGGTTAGGTTATATTACGTTATTGATGTATATAAGGGTCCCACGGAGACGTAGAGCCCAACTCGCCAGGAATGTCGTCAAATATTACCGCCGAAATGTCAGGTTGGGTTAGGTAAGGGTATATTACGTAATTGATGTATATAAAGGTCCCACGGAGACGTAGAGTCGAACTCGCCAAGAATGTCTTCAAATATTACCGCTGAGATGTCAGGTTGGGTTAGGTTAGGTTATATTACGTTATTGATGCATATGAATGTCCCACGTAGAGGATAGCACGCCAGGAATGTTGTCATATATTACCGCCGATATGTTAGGTTGGGTTAGGTTATGTTACATTGCGTTCATGATGTATACGAAGGACCCACACAGACGGCGGGGCCAACTCGCCAGAAATGTTGTCAAATATTACCGCCGAGATGTCAGGTTGGGTTAGGTTAAATTATAATACGTTATTGATGCATATGAATGTCCCACGTAGAGGATAACTCGCCAGGCAAGTTGTCAAATATTACCGCCGAGATGTTAGGTTGGGTTAGGTTAGATTATATTACGTTAATGATGTATATGAAGGACCCACGCAGACGTCTTGGCCAACTCGCCAGGAATGTTGTCAAATATTACCGCCTACATGTCAGGTTGGGTTAGGTTAGGTTATATTACGTAATTGATGTATATAAAGGTCCCACGGAGACGTAGAGTCGAACTCGCCAAGAATGTCTTCAAATATTACCGCCGAGACGATATGTTGGTTTAGATTAGGTTATATTACGTTATCGACGTACATAAAGGTCCCACGGAGACGTAGAGGCCAGCTCGCCAGGAATGTTGTCAAATCTTACCGCCGAGATGATAGGTTGGCTTAAGTTAGGTTATATTACGTTATTGATGCATATAAAGGTTCCACGGAGACGTAGAGGCCAACTCGCCAGGAATGTTGTCAAATTTTACCGCCGAGATGTCAGGTTGGGTTAGGTTAGGTTACATTACTTCATAGACGTATACAGTGTTCCCACCGAGAAGTAGAGGCCGACAAGCAAGGAATGCAGTTAAACGGTACCCTGAGGGATTAGGTTGGGTTAGGTTAGGTTATATTAGGATATTGATGTATATAAAGGTCCCACGGACACGTAGAGTCCAACTCGCCAGGAACGTTGTCAAATTTTAATGCCGAGATGTCAGGTTGGGTTAGGTTAGATTATATTACGATAATGATGTATATGAAGGACCCACGCAGACGTCTTGGCCAACTCGCCAGGAATGTTGTCAAATATTACCGCCGAGATGTCAGGTTGGGTTAGGTTAGGTTATATTACGTTATTGATGTATATAAAGGTCCCACGGACACGTAGAGGCCAACTCGCCAGGAATGTTGTCAAATATTACCGCCGAGATGTCAGGTTGGGTTAGGTTAGGTTATAATACGTTACTGATGCATATGAATGTCCCACGTAGAGGATAACTCGCTAGGAAAGATGTCAAATATTACCGCCGAGATGTCAGGTTGGGTTGGGTTAGGTTATATTACGTTATTGATGTATATAAAGGTCCCACGGAGACGTAGAGTCGAACTCGCCAAGAACGTCTTCAAATATTACCGCCGAGTTGTCAGGTTGCGTTAGGTTAGGTTATATTACGTTATTGATGCATATGAATGTCCCACGTAGAGGATATCTCGCCAGGCAAGTTGTCAAATATTACCGCCGAGATGTCAGGTTGGGTTAGGTAAGGGTATATTACGTAATTGATGTATATAAAGGTCCCACGGAGACGTAGAGTCGAACTCGCCAAGAATGTCTTCAAATATTACCGCTGAGATGTCAGGTTGGGTTAGGTTAGGTTATATTACGTTATTGGTGCATATGAATGTCCCACGTAGAGGATAGCTCGCCAGGAATGTTGTCAAATATTACCGTCGAGATGTCAGGTTGGGTTAGGTTAGGTTATATTGCGTTATTGATGTATATAAAGGTCCCACGGAGACGTAGAGTCAAACTCGCCAAGAATGTCTTCAAATATTACCGCCGAGATGTCAGGTTGGGTTAGGTTAGGTTATATTACGTTATTGATGCATATGAATGTCCCACGTAGATAATAGCTGGCCAGGAATGTTGTCAAATATTACCGCCGAGATGTCAGGTTGGGTTAGGTTAGGTTATATTACGTTATTGATGTATATAAAGGTCCCACGGAGTCGTAGAGACCAACTCGCCAGGAATGTCGTCAAATATTACCGCCGAGATGTCAGGTTGGGTTAGGTTAGGTTATATTACGTTAATGATGTATATGAAGGACCCACGAAGACGTCTTGGCCAACTCGCCAGGAATGTTGTCAAATATTACCGCCGACATGTCAGGTTGGGTTTGGTTAGGTTATATTACGTTATTGATGTATATAAAGGTCCCACATAGACGTAGAGGACAACTCGCCAGGAATGTTGTCAAATTTTACCGCCGAGATGTCAGGTTGTCTTAGGTTAGGTTATATTACTTCACAGACGTATACAGTGTTCCCACCGAGATGTAGGGGCCGACAAGCAAGGAATGTGGTCAAACGTTACCCCGAGAGATTAGGTTGGGTTAGGTTAGGTTATATTAGGATACTGATGTATATAAAGGTCCCACGGACACGTAGATGCCAACTCGCCAGGAATTTTGTCAAATGATGCCGCCGAGATATCAGGTTGGGTTAGGTTAAGTTATATTATGTTATTGATGTACATAAAGGTCCCACGGAGACGTAGAGGCCAGCTCGCCAGGAATGTTGTCAAATATTACCGCCGAGATGTCAGGTTGGATTAGGTTAGGTTATACTACGTTATTGATGTATATAAAGGTCCCACGGAGACGTAGAGACCAACTCGCCAGGAATGTCGTCAAATATTACCGCCGAGATGTCAGGTTGGGTTAGGTTAGGTTATATTACGTTAATGATGTATATGAAGGACCCACGAAGACGTCTTGGCCAACTCACCAGGAATGTTGTCAAATATTACCGCCGACATGTCAGGTTCTGTTTGGTTAGGTTATATTACGTTATTGATGTATATAAAGGTCCCACATAGACGTAGAGGACAACTCGACAGGAATGTTGTCAAATTTTACCGCCGAGATGTCAGGTTGTTTTAGGTTAGGTTATATTACTTCACAGACGGATACAGTGTTCCCACCGAGATGTAGGGGCCGACAAGCAAGGAATGTGGTCAAACGTTACCCCGAGAGATTAGGTTGGGTTAGGTTAGGTTATATTAGGTTATTGATGTACATAAAGGTCCCACGGAGACGTAGGGGCCAGCTCGCCAGGAATGTTGTCAAATATTACCGCCGAGATGTCAGGTTGGATTAGGTTAGGTTATACTACGTTATTGATGTATATAAGGGTCCCACGGAGACGTAGAGCCCAACTCGCCAGGAATGTCGTCAAATATTACCGCCGAAATGTCAGGTTGGGTTAGGTAAGGTTATATTACGTAATTGATGTATATAAAGGTCCCACGGAGACGTAGAGTCGGACTCGCCAGGAATGTCGTCAAATATTACCGCCGAGATGTCAGGTTGGGTTAGGTTAGGCTATATTACGTTATTGATGCATATGAATGTCCCACGTAGAGGATAGCTCGCCAGGAATGTTGTCAAACATTACCGCCGAGATGTTAGGTTGGGTTCGGTTAGGTTACATTACGTTAATGATGTATACGAATGTCCCAGGTAGAGGATAGCTCGCCAGGAATGTTGTCAAATGTTACCGCCGAGATGTCAGGTTGGGTTAGGTTAGGTTATATTACGTTATTGATGTATATAAAGGTCCCACGGAGACGTAGAGTCGAACTCGCCAAGAATGTCTTCAAATATTACCGCCGAGATGTCAGGTTGGGTTAGATTAGGTTATATTACGTTATTGACGCATATTAATGTCCCACGTAGAGGACAGCTCGCCAGGAATGTTGTCAAAAATTACCGCCGAGATGTTAGGTTGGGTTAGGTTAGGTTACATTAAGTTAATGATGTATACGAATGTCCCACGTAGAGGATAGCTCGCCAGGAATGTTGTCTAATGTTACCGCCGAGATGTTGGGTTGGGTTAGGTTAGGTTATATTACGTTAGTGATGTATACGAAGGACCCACGCAGACGTCGGGGCCAACTCGACAGGAATGTTGTCAAATATTACCGCCGAGATGTCAGGTTGGGTTAGGTTAGGTTATATTACGTTATTGATGTATATAAAAGTCCGTCGGAGACGTAGATCGAACTCGCCAAGAATGTCTTCAAATATTACCGCCGAAATGTCAGGTTGGGTTAGATTAGGTTATATTACGTTATTGACGCATATTAATGTCCCACGTAGAGGACAGCTCGCCAGGAATGTTGTCAAAAATTACCGCCGAGATGTTAGGTTGGGTTAGGTTAGGTTACATTAAGTTAATGATGTATACGAATGTCCCACGTAGAGGATAGCTCGCCAGGAATGTTGTCTAATGTCACCGCCGAGATGTTAGGTTGGGTTAGGTTAGGTTACATTACGTTAGTGATGTATACGAAGGACCCACGCAGACGTCGGGCCCAACTCGACAGGAATGTTGTCAAATATTACCGCCGAGATGTCAGGTTGGGTTAGGTTAGGTTATATTACGTTATTGATGTATATAAAGGTCCCACGGAGTCGTAGAGACCAACTCGCCAGGAATGTCGTCAAATATTACCGCCGAGATGTCAGGTTGGGTTAGGTTAGGTTATATTACGTTAATGATGTATATGAAGGACCCACGAAGACGTCTTGGCCAACTCGCCAGGAATGTTGTCAAATATTACCGCCGACATGTCAGGTTGGGTTTGGTTAGGTTATATTACGTTATTGATGTATATAAAGGTCCCACATAGACGTAGAGGACAACTCGCCAGGAATGTTGTCAAATTTTACCGCCGAGATGTCAGGTTGTCTTAGGTTAGGTTATATTACTTCACAGACGTATACAGTGTTCCCACCGAGATGTAGGGGCCGACAAGCAAGGAATGTGGTCAAACGTTACCCCGAGAGATTAGGTTGGGTTAGGTTAGGTTATATTAGGATACTGATGTATATAAAGGTCCCACGGACACGTAGATGCCAACTCGCCAGGAATTTTGTCAAATGATGCCGCCGAGATATCAGGTTGGGTTAGGTTAAGTTATATTATGTTATTGATGTACATAAAGGTCCCACGGAGACGTAGAGGCCAGCTCGCCAGGAATGTTGTCAAATATTACCGCCGAGATGTCAGGTTGGATTAGGTTAGGTTATACTACGTTATTGATGTATATAAAGGTCCCACGGAGACGTAGAGACCAACTCGCCAGGAATGTCGTCAAATATTACCGCCGAGATGTCAGGTTGGGTTAGGTTAGGTTATATTACGTTAATGATGTATATGAAGGACCCACGAAGACGTCTTGGCCAACTCGCCAGGAATGTTGTCAAATATTACCGCCGACATGTCAGGTTCTGTTTGGTTAGGTTATATTACGTTATTGATGTATATAAAGGTCCCACATAGACGTAGAGGACAACTCGACAGGAATGTTGTCAAATTTTACCGCCGAGATGTCAGGTTGTTTTAGGTTAGGTTATATTACTTCACAGACGGATACAGTGTTCCCACCGAGATGTAGGGGCCGACAAGCAAGGAATGTGGTCAAACGTTACCCCGAGAGATTAGGTTGGGTTAGGTTAGGTTATATTAGGTTATTGATGTACATAAAGGTCCCACGGAGACGTAGGGGCCAGCTCGCCAGGAATGTTGTCAAATATTACCGCCGAGATGTCAGGTTGGATTAGGTTAGGTTATACTACGTTATTGATGTATATAAGGGTCCCACGGAGACGTAGAGCCCAACTCGCCAGGAATGTCGTCAAATATTACCGCCGAAATGTCAGGTTGGGTTAGGTAAGGTTATATTACGTAATTGATGTATATAAAGGTCCCACGGAGACGTAGAGTCGGACTCGCCAGGAATGTCGTCAAATATTACCGCCGAGATGTCAGGTTGGGTTAGGTTAGGCTATATTACGTTATTGATGCATATGAATGTCCCACGTAGAGGATAGCTCGCCAGGAATGTTGTCAAACATTACCGCCGAGATGTTAGGTTGGGTTCGGTTAGGTTACATTACGTTAATGATGTATACGAATGTCCCAGGTAGAGGATAGCTCGCCAGGAATGTTGTCAAATGTTACCGCCGAGATGTCAGGTTGGGTTAGGTTAGGTTATATTACGTTATTGATGTATATAAAGGTCCCACGGAGACGTAGAGTCGAACTCGCCAAGAATGTCTTCAAATATTACCGCCGAGATGTCAGGTTGGGTTAGATTAGGTTATATTACGTTATTGACGCATATTAATGTCCCACGTAGAGGACAGCTCGCCAGGAATGTTGTCAAAAATTACCGCCGAGATGTTAGGTTGGGTTAGGTTAGGTTACATTAAGTTAATGATGTATACGAATGTCCCACGTAGAGGATAGCTCGCCAGGAATGTTGTCTAATGTTACCGCCGAGATGTTAGGTTGGGTTAGGTTAGGTTATATTACGTTAGTGATGTATACGAAGGACCCACGCAGACGTCGGGGCCAACTCGACAGGAATGTTGTCAAATATTACCGCCGAGATGTCAGGTTGGGTTAGGTTAGGTTATATTACGTTATTGATGTATATAAAAGTCCGTCGGAGACGTAGATCGAACTCGCCAAGAATGTCTTCAAATATTACCGCCGAAATGTCAGGTTGGGTTAGGTTAGGTTATATTACGTTATTGATGCATATGAATGTCCCACGTAAAGGATAGCTCGCCAGGAATGTTGTCAAATATTGCCGCCGAGATGTCAGGTTGGGTTAGGTTAGGTTATATTACGTTATTGAAGCATATGAATGTCCCACGTAGAGTATAGCTCGCCAGGAATGTTGTCAAATATTACCGCCGAGATGTTAGGTTGGGTTAGGTTAGGTTACATTACGTTAATGATGTATACGAAGGACCCACACAGACGTCGGGGCCAACTCGCCAGGAATGTTGTCAAATATTACCGCCGAGTTGACGAGTTGGGTTAGGTTAGATTACAATACGTTATTGATGCATATGAATGTCCCACGCAGAGGATAACTCGCCAGGCAAGTTTTCAAATATTGCCGCCGAGATGTCGGGTTGGGTTAGGTTAGATCATGTTACGTTATTGATGCATATGAATGTCCCACGTAGAGGATAGCTCGCCAGGAATGTTGTCAAATATTACCGCTGAGATGTCAGGTTGGGTTAGGTTAGGTTATATTACGTTATTGATGTATATAAAGGTCCCACGGAGACGTAGAGTCGAACTAGCCAAGAATGTCTTCAAATATTACCGCTGAGATGTCAGGTTGGGTTAGGTTAGGTTATATTACGTTATTGATGCATATGATTGTCCCACGTAGAGGATAGCACGCCAGGAATGTTGTCAGATATTACCGCCGAAATGTTAGGTTGGGTTAGGTTATGTTACATTACGTTCATGATGTATACGAAGGACCCACACAGACGTCGGGGCCAACTCGCCAGGAATGTTGTCAAATATTACCGCCGAGATGTCGGGTTGGGTAAGGTTAGATTATAATACGTTATTGATGCATATGAATGTCCCACGTAGAGGATAACTCGCCAGGCCAGTTGGCAAATATTACCGCCGAGATGTTAGGTTGGGTTAGGTTAGATTATATTACGTTAATGATGTATATGAAGGACCCACGCAGACGTCTTGGCCAACTCGCCAGGAATGTTGTCAAATATTACCGCCGACATGTCAGGTCGGGTTAGGTTAAGTTATATTACGTTATTGATGTATATAAAAGTCCGTCGGAGACGTAGATCGAACTCGCCAAGAATGTCTTCAAATATTACCGCCGAAATGTCAGGTTGGGTTAGGTTAGGTTATATTACGTTATTGACGCATATTAATGTCCCACGTAGAGGATAGCGCGCCAGGAATGTTGTCTAATATTGCCGCCGAGATGTCAGGTTGGGTTAGGTTAGGTTATATTACGTTATTGATGCATATGAATGTCCCACGTAGAGTATAGCTCGCCAGGAATGTTGTCAAATATTACCGCCGAGATGTTAGGTTGGGTTAGGTTAGGTTACATTACGTTAATTATGTATACGAAGGACCCACACAGACGTCGGGGCCAACTCGCCAGGAATGTTGTCAAATATTACCGCCGAGTTGACAAGTTGGGTTGTTTACAAGGTTAGATTACAATACGTTATTGATGCATATGAATGTCCCACGCAGAGGATAACTCGCCAGGCAAGTTTTCAAATATTGCCGCCGAGATGTCGGGTTGGGTTAGGTTAGATTATGTTACGTTATTGATGCATATGAATGTCCCACGTAGAGGATAGCTCGCCAGGAATGTTGTCAAATATTACCGCTGAGATGTCAGGTTGGGTTAGGTTAGGTTATATTACGTTATTGATGTATATAAAGGTCCCACGGAGACGTAGAGTCGAACTCGCCAAGAATGTCTTCAAATATTACCGCTGAGATGTCAGGTTGGGTTAGGTTAGGTTATATTACGTTATTGATGCATATGAGTGTCCCACGTAGAGGATAGCACGCCAGGAATGTTGTCAGATATTACCGCCGAAATGTTAGGTTGGGTTAGGTTATGTTACATTACGTTCATGATGTATACGAAGGACCCACACAGACGTCGGGGCCAACTCGCCAGGAATGTTGTCAAATATTACCGCCGAGATGTCGGGTTGGGTAAGGTTAGATTATAATACGTTATTGATGCATATGAATGTCCCACGTAGAGGATAACTCGCCAGGCCAGTTGGCAAATATTACCGCCGAGATGTTAGGTTGGGTTAGGTTAGATTATATTACGTTAATGATGTACATGAAGGACCCACGCAGACGTCTTGGCCAACTCGCCAGGAATGTTGTCAAATATTACCGCCGACATGTCAGGTTGGGTTAGGTTAAGTTATATTACGTTATTGATGTATATAAAGGTCCCACACAGACGTAGAGGACAACTCGCCAGGAATGTTGTCAAATTTTACCGCCGAGATGTCAGGTTGTTTTAGGTTAGGTTATATTACTTCACAGACGGATACAGTGTTCCCACCGAGATGTAGGGGCCGACAAGCAAGGAATGTGGTTAAACGTTACCCCGAGAGATTAGGTTGGATTAGGTTAGGTTATATTAGGATACTGATGTATATAAAGGTCCCACGGACACGTAGAGGCCTACTCGCCAGGAATGTTGTCAAATTTTAATGCCGAGATGTCAGGTTGGGTTAGGTTAGGTTACATTACGTTATTGATGTATACGAAGGTCCGACGTATACGTAGAGGACAACTCGCCAGGAATGTTGTCAAATATTACCGCCAAGACGATATGTTGGCTTAGATTAGGTTATATTACGTTATTGACGTACATAAAGGTCCCACGGAGACGTAGAGGCCAGCTCGCCAGGAATGTTGTCAAATCTTACCGCCGAGATGATATGTTGGGTTAAGTTAGGTTATATTACGTTATTGATGCATATGAATGACCCACGTAGAGGATAGCACGCCAGGAATGTTGTCAAATATTGCCGCCGAGATGTTAGGTTGGGTTAGGTTATGTTACATTACGTTCATGATGTATACGAAGGACCCACACAGACGTCGGGGCCAACTCGCCAGGAATGTTGTCAAATATTACCGCCGAGATGTCAGGTTGGGTTAGGTTAGATTATAATACGTTATTAATGCATATGAATGTCCCACGTAGAGGATAACTCGCCAGGCAAGTTGTCAAATATTACCGCCGAGATGTTAGGTTGGGTTAGGTTAGGTTACATTACTTCATAGACGTATACAGTGTTCCCACTGAGAAGTAGGGGCCGACAAGCAAGGAATGTTGTTAAACGGTACCCCGAGAGATTAGGTTGGGTTACGTTAGGTTATATTAGGATACTGATGTATATAAAGGTCCCACGGTCACGTAGAGGCCAACTCGCCAGGAACGCTGTCAAATTTTAATGCCGAGATGTCAGGTTGGGTTAGGCTAGGTTATATTAGGTTACTGATGTATATAAAGGTCCCACGGAGACGTAGATTCGAACTCGCCAAGAATGTCTTCAAATATTACCGCCGAGATGTCAGGTTGGGTTAGGTTAGGTTATATTACGTTATTGATGCATATGAATGTCTCACGTAGAGGATAGCTCGCCAGGAATGTTGTCAAATATTACCGCCGAGATGTTAGGTTGGGTTAGGTTAGGTTACATTACGTTAATGATGTATACGAAGGACCCACACAGACGTCGGGGCCAACTCGCCAGGAATGTTGTCAAATATTACCGCCGAGTTGACAGGTTGGCTTAGGTTAGATTACAATACGTTATTGATGCATATGAATGTCCCACGCAGAGGATAACTCGCCAGGCAAGTTTTCAAATATTGCCGGAGAGATGTTAGGTTGGGTTAGGTTAGATTATATTACGTTAATGATGTATATGAAGGACCCACGCAGACGTCTTGGCCAACTCGCCAGGAATGTTGGCAAATATTACCGCCGAGATGTCAGGTTGGATTAGGTTAGGTTATATTACGTTATTGATGTATATAAGGGTCCCACGAAGACGTAGAGCCCAACTCGCCAGGAATGTCGTCAAATATTACCGCCGAAATGTCAGGTTGGGTTAGGTAAGGTTATATTACGTTATTGATGTATATAAGGGTCCCACGAAGACGTAGAGCCCAACTCGCCAGGAACGTTGTCAAATTTTAATGCCGAGATGTCAGGTTGGGTTAGGTTAGGTTATATTAGGTTATTGATGTATATAAAGGTCCCACGGAGACGTAGATTCGAACTCGCCAAGAATGTCTTCAAATATTACCGCCGAGATGTCAGGTTGGGCTAGGTTAGTGTATATTACGTTATTGACGCATATTAATGTCCCGCGTAGAGGATAGCTCGCCAGGAATGTTGTCAAACATAACCGCCGAGATGTTAGGTTGTGTTCGGTTAGGTTACATTACGTTAATGATGTATACGAATGTCCCAGGTAGAGGATAGCTCGCCAGGAATGTTGTCAAATGTTACCGCCGAGATGTCAGGTTGGGTTAGGTTAGGTTATATTACGTTATTGATGTATATAAAGGTCCCACGGAGACGTAGAGTCGAACTCGCCAAGAATGTCTTCAAATATTACCGCCGAGATGTCAGGTTGGGTTAGATTTGGTTATATTACGTTATTGACGCATATTAATGTCCCACATAGAGGATAGCTCGCCAGGAATGTTGTCAAATATTACCGCCGAGATGTTAGGTTGGGTTAGGTTAGGTTATATTACGTTATTGATGTATATAATGGTCCCACGCAGACGTAGAGGCCATCTCGCCAGGAATGTTTTCAAATATTACCGCCGAGATGTCAGGTTGGGTTAGGTTAGGTTACATTACTTCATAGACGTATACAGTGTTCCCACTGAGAAGTAGGGGCCGACAAGCAAGGAATGTTGTTAAACGGTACCCCGAGAGATTAGGTTGGGTTAGGTTAGGTTATATTAGGATACTGATGTATATAAAGGTCCCACGGTCAAGTAGAGGCCAACTCGCCAGGAACGTTGTCAAATTTTAATGCCGAGATGTCAGGTTCGGTTAGTTTAGGTTATATTAGGTTATTGATGTATATAAAGGTCCCACGGAGACGTAGATTCGAACTCGCCAAGAATGTCTTCAAATATTACCGCCGAGATGTCAGGTTGGGTTAGGTTAGGTTATATTACGTTATTGATGCATATGAATGTCCCACGTAGAGGATAGCTCGCCAGGAATGTTGTCAAATATTACCGCCGAGATGTTAGGTTGGGTTAGGTTAGGTTATATTACGTTAGTGATGTATACGAAGGACCCACGCAGACGTCGGGGCCAACTCGCCAGGAATGTTTTCAAATATTACCGCCGAGATGTCAGGTTGGGTTAGGTTAGGTTACATTACTTCATAGACGTATACAGTGTTCCCACTGAGAAGTAGGGGCCGACAAGCGAGGAATGTTGTTAAACGGTACCCCGAGAGATTAGGTTGGGTTAGGTTAGGTTATATTAGGATACTGATGTATATAAAGGTCCCACGGTCAAGTAGAGGCCAACTCGCCAGGAACGTTGTCAAATTTTAATGACGAGATATCAGGTTGGGTTAGGTTAGGTTATATTAGGTTAGTGATGTATATAAAGGTCCCACGGAGACGTAGATTCGAACTCGACAAGAATGTCTTCAAATAGTACCGCCGAGATGTCAGGTTGGGTTAGGTTAGGTTATATTACGTTATTGATGCATATGAATGTCCCACGTAGAGGATAGCTCGCCAGGAATGTTGTCAAATATTACCGCCGAGATGTTAGGTTGGGTTAGGTTAGGTTACATTACGTTAATGATGTATACGAAGGACCC
Source organism: Xylocopa violacea (assembly GCA_963969225.1). Taxonomy (NCBI): domain Eukaryota; kingdom Metazoa; phylum Arthropoda; class Insecta; order Hymenoptera; family Apidae; genus Xylocopa; species Xylocopa violacea. The sequence continues at coordinate 3,232,792 of CAXAJV010000135.1, read as the reverse complement.
ACACAGACGTCGGGGCCAACTCGCCAGGAATGTTGTCAAATATTACCGCCGAGTTGTCAGGTTGGGTTAGGTTAGATTACAATACGTTATTGATGCATATGAATGTCCCACGCAGAGGATAACTCGCCAGGCAAGTTTTCAAATATTGCCGGCGAGATGTTAGGTTGGGTTAGGTTAGATTATATTACGTTAATGATGTATATGAAGGACCCACGCAGACGTCTTGGCCAACTCGCCAGGAATGTTGTCAAATATTACCGCCTACATGTCAGGTTGGGTTAGGTTAGGTTATATTACGTTATTGATGTATATAAAGGTCCCACATAGACGTAGAGGACAACTCGCAAGGAATGTTGTCAAATATTACCGCCGAGATGTCAGGTTGGATTACGTTAGGTTATATTAGGTTATTGATGTATATAAAGGTCCCACGGGGACGTAGATTCGAACTCGCCAAGAATGTCTTCAAATATTACCGCCGAGATGTCAGGTTGGGTTAGGTTAGGTTATATTAGGATACTGATGTATATAAAGGTCCCACGGACACGTAGAGGCCAACTCGCCAGGAACGTTGTCAAATTTGAATGCCGAGATGTCAGGTTGGGTTAGGTTAGGTTATATTAGGTTATTGATGTATATAAAGGTCCCACGGAGACGTAGATTCGAACTCGCCAAGAATGTCTTCAAATATTACCGCCGAGATGTCAGGTTGGGTTAGGTTAGGTTATATTACGTTATTGATGCATATGAATGTCCCACGAAGAGGATAGCTCGCCAGGAATGTTGTCAAATATTACCGCTGAGATGTCAGGTTGGGTTAGGTTAGGTTATATTACGTTATTGATGTATATAAAGGTCCCATGGAGACGTAGAGTCGAACTGGCCAAGAATGTCTTCAAATATTACCGCCGAGATGATAGGTTGGGTTAAGTTAGGTTATATTACGTTATTGATGCATATGAATGACCCACGTAGAGGATAGCACGCCAGGAATGTTGTCAAATATTGCCGCCGAGATGTTAGGTTGGGTTAGGTTATGTTACATTACGTTCATGATGTATACGAAGGACCCACACAGACGTCGGGGCCAACTCGCCAGGAATGTTGTCAAATATTACCGCCGAGATGTCGGGTTGGGTAAGGTTAGATTATAATACGTTATTGATGCATATGAATGTCCCACGTAGAGGATAACTCGCCAGGCCAGTTGGCAAATATTACCGCCGAGATGTTAGGTTGGGTTAGGTTAGATTATATTACGTTAATGATGTATATGACGGACCCACGCAGACGTCTTGGCCAACTCGCCAGGAATGTTGTCAAATATTACCGCCGACATGTCAGGTCGGGTTAGGTTAAGTTATATTACGTTATTGATGTATATAAAAGTCCGTCGGAGACGTAGATCGAACTCGCCAAGAATGTCTTCAAATATTACCGCCGAAATGTCAGGTTGGGTTAGGTTAGGTTATATTACGTTATTGACGCATATTAATGTCCCACGTAGAGGATAGCGCGCCAGGAATGTTGTCAAAAATTACCGCCGAGATGTTAGGTTGGGTTAGGTTAGGTTACATTAAGTTAATGATGTATACGAATGTCCCACGTAGAGGATAGCTCGCCAGGAATGTTGTCTAATATTGCCGCCGAGATGTCAGGTTGGGTTAGGTTAGGTTATATTACGTTATTGATGCATATGAATGTCCCACGTAGAGTATGGCTCGCCAGGAATGTTGTCAAATATTACCGCCGAGATGTTAGGTTGGGTTAGGTTAGGTTACATTACGTTAATTATGTATACGAAGGACCCACACAGACGTCGGGGCCAACTCGCCAGGAATGTTGTCAAATATTACCGCCGAGTTGACAAGTTGGGTTTTTACAAGGTTAGATTACAATACGTTATTGATGCATATGAATGTCCCACGCAGAGGATAACTCGCCAGGCAAGTTTTCAAATATTGCCGCCGAGATGTCGGGTTGGGTTAGGTTAGATTATGTTACGTTATTGATGCATATGAATGTCCCACGTAGAGGATAGCTCGCCAGGAATGTTGTCAAATATTACCGCTGAGATGTCAGGTTGGGTTAGGTTAGGTTATATTACGTTATTGATGTATATAAAGGTCCCACGGAGACGTAGAGTCGAACTCGCCAAGAATGTCTTCAAATATTACCGCTGAGATGTCAGGTTGGGTTAGGTTAGGTTATATTACGTTATTGATGCATATGATTGTCCCACGTAGAGGATAGCACGCCAGGAATGTTGTCAGATATTACCGCCGAAATGTTAGGTTGGGTTAGGTTATGTTACATTACGTTCATGATGTATACGAAGGACCCACACAGACGTCGGGGCCAACTCGCCAGGAATGTTGTCAAATATTACCGCCGAGATGTCGGGTTGGGTAAGGTTAGATTATAATACGTTATTGATGCATATGAATGTCCCACGTAGAGGATAACTCGCCAGGCCAGTTGGCAAATATTACCGCCGAGATGTTAGGTTGGGTTAGGTTAGATTATATTACGTTAATGATGTATATGAAGGACCCACGCAGACGTCTTGGCCAACTCGCCAGGAATGTTGTCAAATATTACCGCCGACATGTCAGGTTGGGTTAGGTTAAGTTATATTACGTTATTGATGTATATAAAGGTCCCACACAGACGTAGAGGACAACTCGCCAGGAATGTTGTCAAATTTTACCGCCGAGATGTCAGGTTGTTTTAGGTTAGGTTATATTACTTCACAGACGGATACAGTGTTCCCACCGAGATGTAGGGGCCGACAAGCAAGGAATGTGGTTAAACGTTACCCCGAGAGATTAGGTTGGATTAGGTTAGGTTATATTAGGATACTGATGTATATAAAGGTCCCACGGACACGTAGAGGCCTACTCGCCAGGAACGTTGTCAAATTTTAATGCCGAGATGTCAGGTTGGGTTAGGTTAGGTTACATTACGTTATTGATGTATACGAAGGTCCGACGTATACGTAGAGGACAACTCGCCAGGAATGTTGTCAAATATTACCGCCAAGACGATATGTTGGCTTAGATTAGGTTATATTACGTTATTGACGTACATAAAGGTCCCACGGAGACGTAGAGGCCAGCTCGCCAGGAATGTTGTCAAATCTTACCGCCGAGATGATAGGTTGGGTTAAGTTAGGTTATATTACGTTATTGATGCATATGAATGACCCACGTAGAGGATAGCACGCCAGGAATGTTGTCAAATATTGCCGCCGAGATGTTAGGTTGGGTTAGGTTATGTTACATTACGTTCATGAAGTATACGAAGGACCCACACAGACGTCGGGGCCAACTCGCCAGGAATGTTGTCAAATATTACCGCCGAGATGTCAGGTTGGGTTAGGTTAGATTATAATACGTTATTAATGCATATGAATGTCCCACGTAGAGGATAACTCGCCAGGCAAGTTGTCAAATATTACCGCCGAGATGTTAGGTTGGGTTAGGTTAGGTTACATTACTTCATAGACGTATACAGTGTTCCCACTGAGAAGTAGGGGCCGACAAGCAAGGAATGTTGTTAAACGGTACCCCGAGAGATTAGGTTGGGTTACGTTAGGTTATATTAGGATACTGATGTATATAAAGGTCCCACGGTCACGTAGAGGCCAACTCGCCAGGAACGCTGTCAAATTTTAATGCCGAGATGTCAGGTTGGGTTAGGCTAGGTTATATTAGGTTACTGATGTATATAAAGGTCCCACGGAGACGTAGATTCGAACTCGCCAAGAATGTCTTCAAATATTACCGCCGAGATGTCAGGTTGGGTTAGGTTAGGTTATATTACGTTATTGATGCATATGAATGTCCCACGTAGAGGATAGCTCGCCAGGAATGTTGTCAAATATTACCGCCGAGATGTTAGGTTGGGTTAGGTTAGGTTACATTACGTTAATGATGTATACGAAGGACCCACACAGACGTCGGGGCCAACTCGCCAGGAATGTTGTCAAATATTACCGCCGAGTTGACAGGTTGGCTTAGGTTAGATTACAATACGTTATTGATGCATATGAATGTCCCACGCAGAGGATAACTCGCCAGGCAAGTTTTCAAATATTGCCGGAGAGATGTTAGGTTGGGTTAGGTTAGATTATATTACGTTAATGATGTATATGAAGGACCCACGCAGACGTCTTGGCCAACTCGCCAGGAATGTTGGCAAATATTACTGCCGAGATGTCAGGTTGGATTAGGTTAGGTTATATTACGTTATTGATGTATATAATGGTCCCACGTAGACGTAGAGCCCAACTCGCCAGGAATGTCGTCAAATATTACCGCCGAAATGTCAGGTTGGGTTAGGTAAGGTTATATTACGTTATTGATGTATATAAGGGTCCCACGAAGACGTAGAGCCCAACTCGCCAGGAACGTTGTCAAATTTTAATGCCGAGATGTCAGGTTGGGTTAGGTTAGGTTATATTAGGTTATTGATGTATATAAAGGTCCCACGGAGACGTAGATTCGAACTCGCCAAGAATGTCTTCAAATATTACCGCCGAGATGTCAGGTTGGGCTAGGTTAGTTTATATTACGTTATTGACGCATATTAATGTCCCGCGTAGAGGATAGCTCGCCAGGAATGTTGTCAAACATAACCGCCGAGATGTTAGGTTGTGTTCGGTTAGGTTACATTACGTTAATGATGTATACGAATGTCCCAGGTAGAGGATAGCTCGCCAGGAATGTTGTCAAATGTACCCGCCGAGATGTCAGGTTGGGTTAGGTTAGGTTATATTACGTTATTGATGTATATAAAGGTCCCACGGAGACGTAGAGTCGAACTCGCCAAGAATGTCTTCAAATATTACCGCCGAGATGTCAGGTTGGGTTAGATTAGGTTATATTACGTTATTGACGCATATTAATGTCCCACATAGAGGATAGCTCGCCAGGAATGTTGTCAAAAATTACCGCCGAGATGTTAGGTTGGGTTAGGTTAGGTTATATTACGTTATTGATGTATATGAATGACCCACGTAGAGGATAGCACGCCAGGAATGTTGTCAAATATTGCCGCCGAGATGTTAGGTTGGGTTAGGTTATGTTACATTACGTTCATGATGTATACGAAGGACCCACACAGACGTCGGGGCCAACTCGCCAGGAATGTTGTCAAATATTACCGCCGAGATGTCGGGTTGGGTAAGGTTAGATTATAATACGTTATTGATGCATATGAATGTCCCACGTAGAGGATAACTCGACAGGCCAGTTGGCAAATATTACCGCCGAGATGTTAGGTTGGGTTAGGTTAGATTATATTACGTTAATGATGTATATGAAGGACCCACGCAGACGTCTTGGCCAACTCGCCAGGAATGTTGTCAAATATTACCGCCGACATGTCAGGTCGGGTTAGGTTAAGTTATATTACGTTATTGATGTATATAAAAGTCCGTCGGAGACGTAGATCGAACTCGCCAAGAATGTCTTCAAATATTACCGCCGAAATGTCAGGTTGGGTTAGGTTAGGTTATATTACGTTATTGACGCATATTAATGTCCCACGTAGAGGATAGCGCGCCAGGAATGTTGTCAAAAATTACCGCCGAGATGTTAGGTTGGGTTAGGTTAGGTTACATTAAGTTAATGATGTATACGAATGTCCCACGTAGAGGATAGCTCGCCAGGAATGTTGTCTAATATTGCCGCCGAGATGTCAGGTTGGGTTAGGTTAGGTTATATTACGTTATTGATGCATATGAATGTCCCACGTAGAGTATAGCTCGCCAGGAATGTTGTCAAATATTACCGCCGAGATGTTAGGTTGGGTTAGGTTAGGTTACATTACGTTAATTATGTATACGAAGGACCCACACAGACGTCGGGGCCAACTCGCCAGGAATGTTGTCAAATATTACCGCCGAGTTGACAAGTTGGGTTGTTTACAAGGTTAGATTACAATACGTTATTGATGCATATGAATGTCCCACGCAGAGGATAACTCGCCAGGCAAGTTTTCAAATATTGCCGCCGAGATGTCGGGTTGGGTTAGGTTAGATTATGTTACGTTATTGATGCATATGAATGTCCCACGTAGAGGATAGCTCGCCAGGAATGTTGTCAAATATTACCGCTGAGATGTCAGGTTGGGTTAGGTTAGGTTATATTACGTTATTGATGTATATAAAGGTCCCACGGAGACGTAGAGTCGAACTCGCCAAGAATGTCTTCAAATATTACCGCTGAGATGTCAGGTTGGGTTAGGTTAGGTTATATTACGTTATTGATGCATATGATTGTCCCACGTAGAGGATAGCACGCCAGGAATGTTGTCAGATATTACCGCCGAAATGTTAGGTTGGGTTAGGTTATGTTACATTACGTTCATGATGTATACGAAGGACCCACACAGACGTCGGGGCCAACTCGCCAGGAATGTTGTCAAATATTACCGCCGAGATGTCGGGTTGGGTAAGGTTAGATTATAATACGTTATTGATGCATATGAATGTCCCACGTAGAGGATAACTCGCCAGGCCAGTTGGCAAATATTACCGCCGAGATGTTAGGTTGGGTTAGGTTAGATTATATTACGTTAATGATGTATATGAAGGACCCACGCAGACGTCTTGGCCAACTCGCCAGGAATGTTGTCAAATATTACCGCCGACATGTCAGGTTGGGTTAGGTTAAGTTATATTACGTTATTGATGTATATAAAGGTCCCACACAGACGTAGAGGACAACTCGCCAGGAATGTTGTCAAATTTTACCGCCGAGATGTCAGGTTGTTTTAGGTTAGGTTATATTACTTCACAGACGGATACAGTGTTCCCACCGAGATGTAGGGGCCGACAAGCAAGGAATGTGGTTAAACGTTACCCCGAGAGATTAGGTTGGATTAGGTTAGGTTATATTAGGATACTGATGTATATAAAGGTCCCACGGACACGTAGAGGCCTACTCGCCAGGAACGTTGTCAAATTTTAATGCCGAGATGTCAGGTTGGGTTAGGTTAGGTTACATTACGTTATTGATGTATACGAAGGTCCGACGTATACGTAGAGGACAACTCGCCAGGAATGTTGTCAAATATTACCGCCAAGACGATATGTTGGCTTAGATTAGGTTATATTACGTTATTGACGTACATAAAGGTCCCACGGAGACGTAGAGGCCAGCTCGCCAGGAATGTTGTCAAATCTTACCGCCGAGATGATAGGTTGGGTTAAGTTAGGTTATATTACGTTATTGATGCATATGAATGACCCACGTAGAGGATAGCACGCCAGGAATGTTGTCAAATATTGCCGCCGAGATGTTAGGTTGGGTTAGGTTATGTTACATTACGTTCATGATGTATACGAAGGACCCACACAGACGTCGGGGCCAACTCGCCAGGAATGTTGTCAAATATTACCGCCGAGATGTCAGGTTGGGTTAGGTTAGATTATAATACGTTATTAATGCATATGAATGTCCCACGTAGAGGATAACTCGCCAGGCAAGTTGTCAAATATTACCGCCGAGATGTTAGGTTGGGTTAGGTTAGGTTACATTACTTCATAGACGTATACAGTGTTCCCACTGAGAAGTAGGGGCCGACAAGCAAGGAATGTTGTTAAACGGTACCCCGAGAGATTAGGTTGGGTTACGTTAGGTTATATTAGGATACTGATGTATATAAAGGTCCCACGGTCACGTAGAGGCCAACTCGCCAGGAACGCTGTCAAATTTTAATGCCGAGATGTCAGGTTGGGTTAGGCTAGGTTATATTAGGTTACTGATGTATATAAAGGTCCCACGGAGACGTAGATTCGAACTCGCCAAGAATGTCTTCAAATATTACCGCCGAGATGTCAGGTTGGGTTAGGTTAGGTTATATTACGTTATTGATGCATATGAATGTCCCACGTAGAGGATAGCTCGCCAGGAATGTTGTCAAATATTACCGCCGAGATGTTAGGTTGGGTTAGGTTAGGTTACATTACGTTAATGATGTATACGAAGGACCCACACAGACGTCGGGGCCAACTCGCCAGGAATGTTGTCAAATATTACCGCCGAGTTGACAGGTTGGCTTAGGTTAGATTACAATACGTTATTGATGCATATGAATGTCCCACGCAGAGGATAACTCGCCAGGCAAGTTTTCAAATATTGCCGGAGAGATGTTAGGTTGGGTTAGGTTAGATTATATTACGTTAATGATGTATATGAAGGACCCACGCAGACGTCTTGGCCAACTCGCCAGGAATGTTGGCAAATATTACTGCCGAGATGTCAGGTTGGATTAGGTTAGGTTATATTACGTTATTGATGTATATAAGGGTCCCACGTAGACGCAGAGCCCAACTCGCCAGGAATGTCGTCAAATATTACCGCCGAAATGTCAGGTTGGGTTAGGTAAGGTTATATTACGTTATTGATGTATATAAGGGTCCCACGAAGACGTAGAGCCCAACTCGCCAGGAACGTTGTCAAATTTTAATGCCGAGATGTCAGGTTGGGTTAGGTTAGGTTATATTAGGTTATTGATGTATATAAAGGTCCCACGGAGACGTAGATTCGAACTCGCCAAGAATGTCTTCAAATATTACCGCCGAGATGTCAGGTTGGGCTAGGTTAGTTTATATTACGTTATTGACGCATATTAATGTCCCGCGTAGAGGATAGCTCGCCAGGAATGTTGTCAAACATAACCGCCGAGATGTTAGGTTGTGTTCGGTTAGGTTACATTACGTTAATGATGTATACGAATGTCCCAGGTAGAGGATAGCTCGCCAGGAATGTTGTCAAATGTTACCGCCGAGATGTCAGGTTGGGTTAGGTTAGGTTATATTACGTTATTGATGTATATAAAGGTCCCACGGAGACGTAGAGTCGAACTCGCCAAGAATGTCTTCAAATATTACCGCCGAGATGTCAGGTTGGGTTAGATTAGGTTATATTACGTTATTGACGCATATTAATGTCCCACATAGAGGATAGCTCGCCAGGAATGTTGTCAAAAATTACCGCCGAGATGTTAGGTTGGGTTAGGTTAGGTTATATTACGTTATTGATGTATATAATGGTCCCACGCAGACGTAGAGGCCATCTCGCCAGGAATGTTTTCAAATATTACCGCCGAGATGTCAGGTTGGGTTAGGTTAGGTTACATTACTTCATAGACGTATACAGTGTTCCCACTGAGAAGTAGGGGCCGACAAGCAAGGAATGTTGTTAAACGGTACCCCGAGAGATTAGGTTGGGTTAGGTTAGGTTATATTAGGATACTGATGTATATAAAGGTCCCACGGTCAAGTAGAGGCCAACTCGCCAGGAACGTTGTCAAATTTTAATGCCGAGATGTCAGGTTCGGTTAGTTTAGGTTATATTAGGTTATTGATGTATATAAAGGTCCCACGGAGACGTAGATTCGAACTCGCCAAGAATGTCTTCAAATATTACCGCCGAGATGTCAGGTTGGGTTAGGTTAGGTTATATTACGTTATTGATGCATATGAATGTCCCACGTAGAGGATAGCTCGCCAGGAATGTTGTCAAATATTACCGCCGAGATGTTAGGTTGGGTTAGGTTAGGTTATATTACGTTAGTGATGTATACGAAGGACCCACGCAGACGTCGGGGCCAACTCGCCAGGAATGTTTTCAAATATTACCGCCGAGATGTCAGGTTGGGTTAGGTTAGGTTACATTACTTCATAAACGTATACAGTGTTCCCACTGAGAAGTAGGGGCCGACAAGCAAGGAATGTTGTTAAACGGTACCCCGAGAGATTAGGTTGGGTTAGGTTAGGTTATATTAGGATACTGATGTATATAAAGGTCCCACGGTCAAGTAGAGGCCAACTCGCCAGGAACGTTGTCAAATTTTAATGACGAGATATCAGGTTGGGTTAGGTTAGGTTATATTAGGTTAGTGATGTATATAAAGGTCCCACGGAGACGTAGAGTCGAACTCGCCAAGAATGTCTTCAAATATTACCGCCGAGATGTCAGGTTGGTTTAGGTTAGGTTATATTACGTTATTGATGCATATGAATGTCCCACGTAGATAATAGCTGGCCAGGAATGTTGTGAAATATTACCGCCGAGATGTCAGGTTGGGTTAGGTTAGGTTATATTACGTTATTGATGTATATAAAGGTCCCACGGAGACGTAGAGACCAACTCGCCAGGAATGTCGTCAAATATTACCGCCGAGATGTCAGGTTGGATTAGGTTAGGTTATATTACGTTAATGATGTATATGAAGGACCCACGAAGACGTCTTGGCCAACTCGCCAGGAGTGTTGTCAAATATTACCGCCGACATGTCAGGTTGGGTTTGGTTAGGTTATATTACGTTATTGATGTATATAAAGGTCCCACATAGACGTAGAGGACAACTCGCCAGGAATGTTGTCAAATTTTACCGCCGAGATGTCAGGTTGTTTTAGGTTAGGTTATATTACTTCACAGACGGGTACAGTGTTCCCACCGAGATGTAGGGGCCAACAAGCAAGGAATGTGGTTAAACGTTACCCCGAGAGATTAGGTTGGATTAGGTTAGGTTATATTAGGATACTGATGTATATAAAGGTCCCACGGACACGTAGAGGCCAACTCGCCAGGAACGTTGTCAAATTTTAATGCCGAGATGTCAGGTTGGGTTAGGTTAGGTTATATTAGGTTATTGATGTATATAAAGGTCCCACGGAGACGTAGATTCGAACTCGCCAAGAATGTCTTCAAATATTACCGCCGAGATGTCAGGTTGGGTTAGGTTAGGTTATATTACGTTATTGATGCATATGAATGTCCCACGAAGAGGATAGCTCGCCAGGAATGTTGTCAAATATTACCGCTGAGATGTCAGGTTGGGTTAGGTTAGGTTATATTACGTTATTGATGTATATAAAGGTCCCATGGAGACGTAGATTCGAACTCGCCAAGAATGTCTTCAAATATTACCGCCGAGATGTCAGGTTGGGTTAGGTTAGGCTATATTACGTTATTGATGCATATGAATGTCCCACGTAGAGGATAGCTCGCCAGGAATGTTGTCAAATATTACCGCCGAGATGTTAGGTTGGGTTAGGTTAGGTTACATTACGTTAATGATGTATACGAAGGACCCACACAGACGTCGGGGCCAACTCGCCAGGAATGTTGTCAAATATTACCGCCGAGTTGACAGGTTGGGTTAGGTTAGATTACAATACGTTATTGATGCATATGAATGTCCCACGCAGAGGATAACTCGCCAGGCAAGTTTTCAAATATTGCCGGCGAGATGTTAGGTTGGGTTAGGTTAGATTATATTACGTTAATGATGTATATGAAGGACCCACGCAGACGTCTTGGCCAACTCGCCAGGAATGTTGGCAAATATTACCGCCGAGATGTCAGGTTGGATTAGGTTAGGTTATATTACGTTATTGATGTATATAAGGGTCCCACGAAGACGTAGAGCCCAACTCGCCAGGAATGTCGTCAAATATTACCGCTGAAATGTCAGGTTGGGTTAGGTAAGGTTATATTACGTTATTGATGTATATAAGGGTCCCACGAAGACGTAGAGCCCAACTCGCCAGGAACGTTGTCAAATTTTAATGCCGAGATGTCAGGTTGGGTTAGGTTAGGTTATATTACGTTATTGATGTATATAAAGGTCCCACGGAGACGTAGAGACCAACTCGCCAGGAATGTCGTCAAATATTACCGCCGAGATGTCAGGTTGGATTAGGTTAGGTTATATTACGTTAATGATGTATATGAAGGACCCACGAAGACGTCTTGGCCAACTCGCCAGGAGTGTTGTCAAATATTACCGCCGACATGTCAGGTTGGGTTTGGTTAGGTTATATTACGTTATTGATGTATATAAAGGTCCCACATAGACGTAGAGGACAACTCGCCAGGAATGTTGTCAAATTTTACCGCCGAGATGTCAGGTTGTTTTAGGTTAGGTTATATTACTTCACAGACGGATACAGTGTTCCCACCGAGATGTAGGGGCCAACAAGCAAGGAATGTGGTTAAACGTTACCCCGAGAGATTAGGTTGGATTAGGTCAGGTTATATTAGGATACTGATGTATATAAAGGTCCCACGGACACGTAGAGGCCAACTCGCCAGGAACGTTGTCAAATTTTAATGCCGAGATGTCAGGTTGGGTTAGGTTAGGTTATATTAGGTTATTGATGTATATAAAGGTCCCACGGAGACGTAGATTCGAACTCGCCAAGAATGTCTTCAAATATTACCGCCGAGATGTCAGGTTGGGTTAGGTTAGGTTATATTACGTTATTGATGCATATGAATGTCCCACGAAGAGGATAGCTCGCCAGGAATGTTGTCAAATATTACCGCTGAGATGTCAGGTTGGGTTAGGTTAGGTTATATTACGTTATTGATGTATATAAAGGTCCCATGGAGACGTAGAGTCGAACTGGCCAAGAATGTCTTCAAATATTACCGCCGAGATGATAGGTTGGGTTAAGTTAGGTTATATTACGTTATTGATGCATATGAATGACCCACGTAGAGGATAGCACGCCAGGAATGTTGTCAAATATTGCCGCCGAGATGTTAGGTTGGGTTAGGTTATGTTACATTACGTTCATGATGTATACGAAGGACCCACACAGACGTCGGGGCCAACTCGCCAGGAATGTTGTCAAATATTACCGCCGAGATGTCAGGTTGGGTTAGGTTAGATTATAATACGTTATTAATGCATATGAATGTCCCACGTAGAGGATAACTCGCCAGGCAAGTTGTCAAATATTACCGCCGAGATGTTAGGTTGGGTTAGGTTAGGTTACATTACTTCATAGACGTATACAGTGTTCCCACTGAGAAGTAGGGGCCGACAAGCAAGGAATGTTGTTAAACGGTACCCCGAGAGATTAGGTTGGGTTACGTTAGGTTATATTAGGATACTGATGTATATAAAGGTCCCACGGTCACGTAGAGGCCAACTCGCCAGGAACGCTGTCAAATTTTAATGCCGAGATGTCAGGTTGGGTTAGGCTAGGTTATATTAGGTTACTGATGTATATAAAGGTCCCACGGAGACGTAGATTCGAACTCGCCAAGAATGTCTTCAAATATTACCGCCGAGATGTCAGGTTGGGTTAGGTTAGGTTATATTACGTTATTGATGCATATGAATGTCCCACGTAGAGGATAGCTCGCCAGGAATGTTGTCAAATATTACCGCCGAGATGTTAGGTTGGGTTAGGTTAGGTTACATTACGTTAATGATGTATACGAAGGACCCACACAGACGTCGGGGCCAACTCGCCAGGAATGTTGTCAAATATTACCGCCGAGTTGACAGGTTGGCTTAGGTTAGATTACAATACGTTATTGATGCATATGAATGTCCCACGCAGAGGATAACTCGCCAGGCAAGTTTTCAAATATTGCCGGAGAGATGTTAGGTTGGGTTAGGTTAGATTATATTACGTTAATGATGTATATGAAGGACCCACGCAGACGTCTTGGCCAACTCGCCAGGAATGTTGGCAAATATTACTGCCGAGATGTCAGGTTGGATTAGGTTAGGTTATATTACGTTATTGATGTATATAAGGGTCCCACGTAGACGCAGAGCCCAACTCGCCAGGAATGTCGTCAAATATTACCGCCGAAATGTCAGGTTGGGTTAGGTAAGGTTATATTACGTTATTGATGTATATAAGGGTCCCACGAAGACGTAGAGCCCAACTCGCCAGGAACGTTGTCAAATTTTAATGCCGAGATGTCAGGTTGGGTTAGGTTAGGTTATATTAGGTTATTGATGTATATAAAGGTCCCACGGAGACGTAGATTCGAACTCGCCAAGAATGTCTTCAAATATTACCGCCGAGATGTCAGGTTGGGCTAGGTTAGTTTATATTACGTTATTGACGCATATTAATGTCCCGCGTAGAGGATAGCTCGCCAGGAATGTTGTCAAACATAACCGCCGAGATGTTAGGTTGTGTTCGGTTAGGTTACATTACGTTAATGATGTATACGAATGTCCCAGGTAGAGGATAGCTCGCCAGGAATGTTGTCAAATGTTACCGCCGAGATGTCAGGTTGGGTTAGGTTAGGTTATATTACGTTATTGATGTATATAAAGGTCCCACGGAGACGTAGAGTCGAACTCGCCAAGAATGTCTTCAAATATTACCGCCGAGATGTCAGGTTGGGTTAGATTAGGTTATATTACGTTATTGACGCATATTAATGTCCCACATAGAGGATAGCTCGCCAGGAATGTTGTCAAAAATTACCGCCGAGATGTTAGGTTGGGTTAGGTTAGGTTATATTACGTTATTGATGTATACGAAGGACCCACACAGACGTCGGGGCCAACTCGCCAGGAATGTTGTCAAATATTACCGCCGAGTTGACAGGTTGGCTTAGGTTAGATTACAATACGTTATTGATGCATATGAATGTCCCACGCAGAGGATAACTCGCCAGGCAAGTTTTCAAATATTGCCGGAGAGATGTTAGGTTGGGTTAGGTTAGATTATATTACGTTAATGATGTATATGAAGGACCCACGCAGACGTCTTGGCCAACTCGCCAGGAATGTTGGCAAATATTACTGCCGAGATGTCAGGTTGGATTAGGTTAGGTTATATTACGTTATTGATGTATATAAGGGTCCCACGTAGACGCAGAGCCCAACTCGCCAGGAATGTCGTCAAATATTACCGCCGAAATGTCAGGTTGGGTTAGGTAAGGTTATATTACGTTATTGATGTATATAAGGGTCCCACGAAGACGTAGAGCCCAACTCGCCAGGAACGTTGTCAAATTTTAATGCCGAGATGTCAGGTTGGGTTAGGTTAGGTTATATTAGGTTATTGATGTATATAAAGGTCCCACGGAGACGTAGATTCGAACTCGCCAAGAATGTCTTCAAATATTACCGCCGAGATGTCAGGTTGGGCTAGGTTAGTTTATATTACGTTATTGACGCATATTAATGTCCCGCGTAGAGGATAGCTCGCCAGGAATGTTGTCAAACATAACCGCCGAGATGTTAGGTTGTGTTCGGTTAGGTTACATTACGTTAATGATGTATACGAATGTCCCAGGTAGAGGATAGCTCGCCAGGAATGTTGTCCAATGTTACCGCCGAGATGTCAGGTTGGGTTAGGTTAGGTTATATTACGTTATTGATGTATATAAAGGTCCCACGGAGACGTAGAGTCGAACTCGCCAAGAATGTCTTCAAATATTACCGCCGAGATGTCAGGTTGGGTTAGATTAGGTTATATTACGTTATTGACGCATATTAATGTCCCACATAGAGGATAGCTCGCCAGGAATGTTGTCAAAAATTACCGCCGAGATGTTAGGTTGGGTTAGGTTAGGTTATATTACGTTATTGATGTATATAATGGTCCCACGCAGACGTAGAGGCCATCTCGCCAGGAATGTTTTCAAATATTACCGCCGAGATGTCAGGTTGGGTTAGGTTAGGTTACATTACTTCATAGACGTATACAGTGTTCCCACTGAGAAGTAGGGGCCGACAAGCAAGGAATGTTGTTAAACGGTACCCCGAGAGATTAGGTTGGGTTAGGTTAGGTTATATTAGGATACTGATGTATATAAAGGTCCCACGGTCAAGTAGAGGCCAACTCGCCAGGAACGTTGTCAAATTTTAATGCCGAGATGTCAGGTTCGGTTAGTTTAGGTTATATTAGGTTATTGATGTATATAAAGGTCCCACGGAGACGTAGATTCGAACTCGCCAAGAATGTCTTCAAATATTACCGCCGAGATGTCAGGTTGGGTTAGGTTAGGTTATATTACGTTATTGATGCATATGAATGTCCCACGTAGAGGATAGCTCGCCAGGAATGTTGTCAAATATTACCGCCGAGATGTTAGGTTGGGTTAGGTTAGGTTATATTACGTTAGTGATGTATACGAAGGACCCACGCAGACGTCGGGGCCAACTCGCCAGGAATGTTTTCAAATATTACCGCCGAGATGTCAGGTTGGGTTAGGTTAGGTTACATTACTTCATAAACGTATACAGTGTTCCCACTGAGAAGTAGGGGCCGACAAGCAAGGAATGTTGTTAAACGGTACCCCGAGAGATTAGGTTGGGTTAGGTTAGGTTATATTAGGATACTGATGTATATAAAGGTCCCACGGTCAAGTAGAGGCCAACTCGCCAGGAACGTTGTCAAATTTTAATGACGAGATATCAGGTTGGGTTAGGTTAGGTTATATTAGGTTAGTGATGTATATAAAGGTCCCACGGAGACGTAGATTCGAACTCGACAAGAATGTCTTCAAATAGTACCGCCGAGATGTCAGGTTGGGTTAGGTTAGGTTATATTACGTTATTGATGCATATGAATGTCCCACGTAGAGGATAGCTCGCCAGGAATGTTGTCAAATATTACCGCCGAGATGTTAGGTTGGGTTAGGTTAGGTTACATTACGTTAATGATGTATACGAAGGACCCACACAGACGTCGGGGCCAACTCGCCAGGAATGTTGTCAAATATTACCGCCGAGTTGTCAGGTTGGGTTAGGTTAGATTACAATACGTTATTGATGCATATGAATGTCCCACGCAGAGGATAACTCGCCAGGCAAGTTTTCAAATATTGCCGGCGAGATGTTAGGTTGGGTTAGGTTAGATTATATTACGTTAATGATGTATATGAAGGACCCACGCAGACGTCTTGGCCAACTCGCCAGGAATGTTGTCAAATATTACCGCCTACATGTCAGGTTGGGTTAGGTTAGGTTATATTACGTTATTGATGTATATAAAGGTCCCACATAGACGTAGAGGACAACTCGCAAGGAATGTTGTCAAATATTACCGCCGAGATGTCAGGTTGGATTACGTTAGGTTATATTAGGTTATTGATGTATATAAAGGTCCCACGGAGACGTAGATTCGAACTCGCCAAGAATGTCTTCAAATATTACCGCCGAGATGTCAGGTTGGGTTAGGTTAGGTTATATTAGGATACTGATGTATATAAAGGTCCCACGGACACGTAGAGGCCAACTCGCCAGGAACGTTGTCAAATTTTAATGCCGAGATGTCAGGTTGGGTTAGGTTAGGTTACATTAGGTTATTGATGTATATAAAGGTCCCACGGAGACGTAGATTCGAACTCGCCAAGAATGTCTTCAAATATTACCGCCGAGATGTCAGGTTGGGTTAGGTTAGGTTATATTACGTTATTGATGCATATGAATGTCCCACGAAGAGGATAGCTCGCCAGGAATGTTGTCAAATATTACCGCTGAGATGTCAGGTTGGGTTAGGTTAGGTTATATTACGTTATTGATGTATATAAAGGTCCCATGGAGACGTAGAGTCGAACTGGCCAAGAATGTCTTCAAATATTACCGCCGAGATGATAGGTTGGGTTAAGTTAGGTTATATTACGTTATTGATGCATATGAATGACCCACGTAGAGGATAGCACGCCAGGAATGTTGTCAAATATTGCCGCCGAGATGTTAGGTTGGGTTAGGTTATGTTACATTACGTTCATGATGTATACGAAGGACCCACACAGACGTCGGGGCCAACTCGCCAGGAATGTTGTCAAATATTACCGCCGAGATGTCAGGTTGGGTTAGGTTAGGTTATATTACGTTATTGATGTATATAAGGGTCCCACGAAGACGTAGAGCCCAACTCGCCAGGAATGTCGTCAAATATTACCGCCGAAATGTCAGGTTGGGTTAGGTAAGGTTATATTACGTTATTGATGTATATAAGGGTCCCACGAAGACGTAGAGCCCAACTCGCCAGGAACGTTGTCAAATTTTAATGCCGAGATGTCAGGTTGGGTTAGGTTAGGTTATATTAGGTTATTGATGTATATAAAGGTCCCACGGAGACGTAGATTCGAACTCGCCAAGAATGTCTTCAAATATTACCGCCGAGAGGTCAGGTTGGGTTAGGTTAGGTTATATTACGTTATTGATGCATATGAATGTCCCACGTAGAGGATAGCTCGCCAGGAATGTTGTCAAATATTACCGTCGTGATGTCAGGTTGGGTTAGGTTAGGTTATATTGCGTTATTGATGTATATAAATGTCCCACGGAGACGTAGAGTCGAACTCGCCAAGAATGTCTTCAAATATTACCGCCGAGATGTCAGGTTGGTTTAGGTTAGGTTATATTACGTTATTGATGCATATGAATGTCCCACGTAGATAATAGCTGGCCAGGAATGTTGTGAAATATTACCGCCGAGATGTCAGGTTGGGTTAGGTTAGGTTATATTACGTTATTGATGTATATAAAGGTCCCACGGAGACGTAGAGACCAACTCGCCAGGAATGTCGTCAAATATTACCGCCGAGATGTCAGGTTGGATTAGGTTAGGTTATATTACGTTAATGATGTATATGAAGGACCCACGAAGACGTCTTGGCCAACTCGCCAGGAGTGTTGTCAAATATTACCGCCGACATGTCAGGTTGGGTTTGGTTAGGTTATATTACGTTATTGATGTATATAAAGGTCCCACATAGACGTAGAGGACAACTCGCCAGGAATGTTGTCAAATTTTACCGCCGAGATGTCAGGTTGTTTTAGGTTAGGTTATATTACTTCACAGACGGGTACAGTGTTCCCACCGAGATGTAGGGGCCAACAAGCAAGGAATGTGGTTAAACGTTACCCCGAGAGATTAGGTTGGATTAGGTTAGGTTATATTAGGATACTGATGTATATAAAGGTCCCACGGACACGTAGAGGCCAACTCGCCAGGAACGTTGTCAAATTTTAATGCCGAGATGTCAGGTTGGGTTAGGTTAGGTTATATTAGGTTATTGATGTATATAAAGGTCCCACGGAGACGTAGATTCGAACTCGCCAAGAATGTCTTCAAATATTA
Organism: Xylocopa violacea; assembly: GCA_963969225.1. Taxonomy (NCBI): domain Eukaryota; kingdom Metazoa; phylum Arthropoda; class Insecta; order Hymenoptera; family Apidae; genus Xylocopa; species Xylocopa violacea. The sequence goes on along the minus strand of CAXAJV010000135.1, from coordinate 3,213,912 downwards.
CCGCCGAGATGTCAGGTTGGGTTAGGTTAGGTTATATTACGTTATTGATGCATATGAATGTCCCACGAAGAGGATAGCTCGCCAGGAATGTTGTCAAATATTACCGCTGAGATGTCAGGTTGGGTTAGGTTAGGTTATATTACGTTATTGATGTATATAAAGGTCCCATGGAGACGTAGATTCGAACTCGCCAAGAATGTCTTCAAATATTACCGCCGAGATGTCAGGTTGGGTTAGGTTAGGCTATATTACGTTATTGATGCATATGAATGTCCCACGTAGAGGATAGCTCGCCAGGAATGTTGTCAAATATTACCGCCGAGATGTTAGGTTGGGTTAGGTTAGGTTACATTACGTTAATGATGTATACGAAGGACCCACACAGACGTCGGGGCCAACTCGCCAGGAATGTTGTCAAATATTACCGCCGAGTTGACAGGTTGGGTTAGGTTAGATTACAATACGTTATTGATGCATATGAATGTCCCACGCAGAGGATAACTCGCCAGGCAAGTTTTCAAATATTGCCGGCGAGATGTTAGGTTGGGTTAGGTTAGATTATATTACGTTAATGATGTATATGAAGGACCCACGCAGACGTCTTGGCCAACTCGCCAGGAATGTTGGCAAATATTACCGCCGAGATGTCAGGTTGGATTAGGTTAGGTTATATTACGTTATTGATGTATATAAGGGTCCCACGAAGACGTAGAGCCCAACTCGCCAGGAATGTCGTCAAATATTACCGCTGAAATGTCAGGTTGGGTTAGGTAAGGTTATATTACGTTATTGATGTATATAAGGGTCCCACGAAGACGTAGAGCCCAACTCGCCAGGAACGTTGTCAAATTTTAATGCCGAGATGTCAGGTTGGGTTAGGTTAGGTTATATTACGTTATTGATGTATATAAAGGTCCCACGGAGACGTAGAGACCAACTCGCCAGGAATGTCGTCAAATATTACCGCCGAGATGTCAGGTTGGATTAGGTTAGGTTATATTACGTTAATGATGTATATGAAGGACCCACGAAGACGTCTTGGCCAACTCGCCAGGAGTGTTGTCAAATATTACCGCCGACATGTCAGGTTGGGTTTGGTTAGGTTATATTACGTTATTGATGTATATAAAGGTCCCACATAGACGTAGAGGACAACTCGCCAGGAATGTTGTCAAATTTTACCGCCGAGATGTCAGGTTGTTTTAGGTTAGGTTATATTACTTCACAGACGGATACAGTGTTCCCACCGAGATGTAGGGGCCAACAAGCAAGGAATGTGGTTAAACGTTACCCCGAGAGATTAGGTTGGATTAGGTCAGGTTATATTAGGATACTGATGTATATAAAGGTCCCACGGACACGTAGAGGCCAACTCGCCAGGAACGTTGTCAAATTTTAATGCCGAGATGTCAGGTTGGGTTAGGTTAGGTTATATTAGGTTATTGATGTATATAAAGGTCCCACGGAGACGTAGATTCGAACTCGCCAAGAATGTCTTCAAATATTACCGCCGAGATGTCAGGTTGGGTTAGGTTAGGTTATATTACGTTATTGATGCATATGAATGTCCCACGAAGAGGATAGCTCGCCAGGAATGTTGTCAAATATTACCGCTGAGATGTCAGGTTGGGTTAGGTTAGGTTATATTACGTTATTGATGCATATGAATGTCCCACGTAGAGGATAGCTCGCCAGGAATGTTGTCAAATATTACCGTCGTGATGTCAGGTTGGGTTAGGTTAGGTTATATTGCGTTATTGATGTATATAAAGGTCCCACGGAGACGTAGAGTCGAACTCGCCAAGAATGTCTTCAAATATTACCGCCGAGATGTCAGGTTGGGTTAGGTTAGGTTATATTACGTTATTGATGCATATGAATGTCCCACGTAGATAATAGCTGGCCAGGAATGTTGTCAAATATTACCGCCGAGATGTCAGGTTGGGTTAGGTTAGGTTATATTACGTTATTGATGTATATAAAGGTCCCACGGAGACGTAGAGACCAACTCGCCAGGAATGTCGTCAAATATTACCGCCGAGATGTCAGGTTGGATTAGGTTAGGTTATATTACGTTAATGATGTATATGAAGGACCCACGAAGACGTCTTGGCCAACTCGCCAGGAGTGTTGTCAAATATTACCGCCGACATGTCAGGTTGGGTTTGGTTAGGTTATATTACGTTATTGGTGTATATAAAGGTCCCACATAGACGTAGAGGACAACTCGCCAGGAATGTTGTCAAATTTTACCGCCGAGATGTCAGGTTGGGTTAGGTTAGGTTACATTACTTCATAGACGTATACAGTGTTCCCACCGAGAAGTAGAGGCCGACAAGCAAGGAATGCGGTTAAACGGTACCCTGAGGGATTAGGTTGGGTTAGGTTAGGTTATATTAGGATACTGATGTACATAAAGGTCCCACGGACACGCAGAGTCCAACTCGCCAGGAACGTTGTCAAATTTTAATGCCGAGATGTCAGGTTGGGTTAGGTTAGGTTATATTAGGTTATTGATGTATATAAAGGTCCCACGGAGACGTAGATTCGAACTCGCCAAGAATGTCTTCAAATATTACCGCCGAGATGTCAGGTTGGGTTAGGTTAGGTTATATTACGTTATTGATGCATATGAATGTCCCACGAAGAGGATAGCTCGCCAGGAATGTTGTCAAATATTACCGCTGAGATGTCAGGTTGGGTTAGGTTAGGTTATATTACGTTATTGATGTATATAAAGGTCCCATGGAGACGTAGAGTCGAACTGGCCAAGAATGTCTTCAAATATTACCGCCGAGATGTCAGGTTGGGTTAGGTTAGGTTATATTACGTTATTGATGCATATGAATGTCCCACGTAGAGGATAGCACGCCAGGAAAGTTGTCAAATATTACCGCCGAGATGTTAGGTTGGGTTAGGTTATGTTACATTGCGTTCATGATGTATACGAAGGACCCACACAGACGTCGGGGCCAACTCGCCAGGAATGTTGTCAAATATTACCGCCGAGATGTCAGGTTGGGTTAGGTTAGATTATAATACGTTATTGATGCATATGAATGTCCCACGTAGAGGATAACTCGCCAGGCAAGTTGTCAAATATTACCGCCGAGATGTTAGGTTGGGTTAGGTTAGGTTATATTACGTTATTGATGTATATAATGGTCCCACGCAGACGTAGTGGCCATCTCGCCAGGAATGTTTTCAAATATTACCGCCGAGATGTCAGGTTGGGTTAGGTTAGGTTACATTACTTCATAGACGTATACAGTGTTCCCACTGAGAAGTAGGGGCCGACAAGCAAGGAATGTTGTTAAACGGTACCCCGAGAGATTAGGTTGGGTTAGGTTAGGTTATATTAGGATACTGATGTATATAAAGGTCCCACGTTCAAGTAGAGGCCAACTCGCCAGGAACGTTGTCAAATTTTAATGCCGAGATGTCAGGTTGGGTTAGGTTAGGTTATATTATGTTATTGATGTATATAAAGGTCCCACGGAGACATAGATTCGAACTCGCCAAGAATGTCTTCAAATATTACCGCCGAGATCTCAGGTTGGGTTAGGTTAGGTTATATTACGTTATTGATGCATATGAATGTCCCACGTAGAGGATAGCTCGCCAGGAATGTTGTCAAATATTACCGCCGAGATGTTAGGTTGGGTTAGGTTAGGTTATATTACGTTAGTGATGCATACGAAGGACCCACGCAGACGTCGGGGCCAACTCGCCAGGAATGTTGTCAAATATTACCGCCGAGATGTCAGGTTGGGTTAGGTTAGGTTATATTGCGTTAGTGATGTATATAAAGGTCCCACGGAGACGTAGAGTCGAACTCGCTCAGAATGTCTTCAAATATTACCGCCGAGATGTCAGGTTGGGCTAGGTTAGTTTATATTACGTTATTGACGCATATTAATGTCCCACGTAGAGGATAGTTCGCCAGGAATGTTGTCAAACATTACCGCAGAGATGTTAGGTTGTGTTCGGTTAGGTTACATTACGTTAATGATGTATACGAATGTCCCAGGTAGAGGATAGCTCGCCAGGAATGTTGTCAAATGTTACCGCCGAGATGTCAGGTTGGGTTAGGTTAGATTACAATACGTTATTGATGCATATGAATGTCCCACGCAGAGGATAACTCGCCAGGCAAGTTTTCAAATATTGCCGGCGAGATGTTAGGTTGGGTTAGGTTAGATTATATTACGTTAATGATGTATATGAAGGACCCACGCAGACGTCTTGGCCAACGCGCCAGGAATGTTGTCAAATATTATCGCCGAGATGTCAGGTTGGGTTAGGTTAGGTTATATTACGTTATTGATGTTTATAATGGTCCCACGGAGACGAAGATTCGAACTCGCCAAGAATGTCTTCAAATATTAACGCCGAGATGTCGAGTTGGGTTAGGTTAGGTTATGTTACGTTATTGATGCATATGAATGTCCCACGTAGAGGATAGCTCGCCAGGAATGTTGTCAAATATTACCGCTGAGATGTCAGGTTGGGTTAGGTTAGGTTATATTACGTTATTGATGTATATAAAAGTCCCACGGAGACGTAGATTCGAACTCGCCAAGAATGTCTTCAAATATTACCGCCGAGATGTCAGGTTGGGTTAGGTTAGGTTATATTACGTTATTGATGCATATGAATGTCCCACGAAGAGGATAGCTCGCCAGGAATGTTGTCAAATATTACCGCCTACATGTCAGGTTGGGTTAGGTTAGGTTATATTACGTTATTGATGTATATAAAGGTCCCACATAGACGTAGAGATCAACTCGCCAGGAATGTTGTCAAATTTTACCGCCGAGGTGTCAGGTTGTCTTAGGTTAGGTTATATTACTTCACAGACGTATACAGTGTTCCCACCGAGATGTAGGGGCCGACAAGCAAGGAATGTGGTTAAACGTTACCCCGAGAGATTACGTTGGGCTAGGTTAGGTTATATTAGGATACTGATGTATATAAAGGTCCCACGGACACGTAGATGCCAACTCGCCAGGAATTTTGTCAAATAGTCCCGCCGAGACATCAGGTTGAGTTAGGTTAAGTTATATTATGTTATTGATGTACATAAAGGTCCCACGGAGACGTAGGGGCCAACTCGCCAGGAATGTTGTCAAATATTACCGCCGAGTTGTCAGGTTGGGTTAGGTTAGATTACAATACGTTATTGATGCATATGAATGTCCCACGCAGAGGATAAATCGCCAGGCAAGTTTTCAAATATTGCCGGCGAGATGTTAGGTTGGGTTAGGTTAGATTATATTACGTTAATGATGTATATGAAGGACCCACGCAGACGTCTTGGCCAACTCGCCAGGAATGTTGGCAAATATTACCGCCGAGATGTCAGGTTGGATTAGGTTAGGTTATATTACGTTATTGATGTATATCAGGGTCCCACGAAGACGTAGAGCCCAACTCGCCAGGAATGTCGTCAAATATTACCGCTGAAATGTCAGGTTGGGTTAGGTAAGGTTATATTACGTTATTGATGTATATAAGGGTCCCACGAAGACGTAGAGCCCAACTCGCCAGGAACGTTGTCAAATTTTAATGCCGAGATGTCAGGTTGGGTTAGGGCAGGTTATATTAGGTTATTGATGTATATAAAGGTCCCACGGAGACGTAGATTCGAACTCGCCAAGAATGTCTTCAAATATTACCGCCGAGAGGTCAGGTTGGGTTAGGTTAGGTTATATTACGTTATTGATGCATATGAATGTCCCACGTAGAGGATAGCTCGCCAGGAATGTTGTCAAATATTACCGTCGTGATGTCAGGTTGGGTTAGGTTAGGTTATATTGCGTTATTGATGTATATAAAGGTCCCACGGAGACGTAGAGTCGAACTCGCCAAGAATGTCTTCAAATATTACCGCCGAGATGTCAGGTTGGGTTAGGTTAGGTTATATTACGTTATTGATGCATATGAATGTCCCACGTAGATAATAGCTGGCCAGGAATGTTGTCAAATATTACCGCCGAGATGTCAGGTTGGGTTAGGTTAGGTTATATTACGTTATTGATGTATATAAAGGTCCCACGGAGACGTAGAGACCAACTCGCCAGGAATGTCGTCAAATATTACCGCCGAGATGTCAGGTTGGATTAGGTTAGGTTATATTACGTTAATGATGTATATGAAGGACCCACGAAGACGTCTTGGCCAACTCGCCAGGAGTGTTGTCAAATATTACCGCCGACATGTCAGGTTGGGTTTGGTTAGGTTATATTACGTTATTGATGTATATAAAGGTCCCACATAGACGTAGAGGACAACTCGCCAGGAATGTTGTCAAATTTTACCGCCGAGATGTCAGGTTGTTTTAGGTTAGGTTATATTACTTCACAGACGGATACAGTGTTCCCACCGAGATGTAGGGGCCAACAAGCAAGGAATGTGGTTAAACGTTACCCCGAGAGATTAGGTTGGATTAGGTTAGGTTATATTAGGATACTGATGTATATAAAGGTCCCACGGACACGTAGAGGCCAACTCGCCAGGAACGTTGTCAAATTTTAATGCCAAGATGTCAGGTTGGGTTAGGTTAGGTTACATTACGTTATTGATGTATACGAAGGTCCGACGTATACGTAGAGGACAACTCGCCAGGAATGTTGTCAAATATTACCGCCGAGACGATATGTTGGCTTAGATTAGGTTATATTACGTTATTGACGTACATAAAGGTCCCACGGAGACGTAGAGGCCAGCTCGCCAGGAATGTTGTCAAATCTTACCGCCGAGATGATAGGTTGGGTTAAGTTAGGTTATATTACGTTATTGATGCATATAAAGGTTCCACGGAGACGTAGAGGCCAACTCGCCAGGAATGTTGTCAAATTTTACCGCCGAGATGTCAGGTTGGGTTAGGTTAGGTTACATTACTTCATAGACGTATACAGTGTTCCCACCGAGAAGTAGAGGCCGACAAGCAAGGAATGCGGTTAAACGGTACCCTGAGGGATTAGGTTGGGTTAGGTTAGGTTATATGAGGATACTGATGTACATAAAGGTCCCACGGACACGTAGAGTCCAACTCGCCAGGAACGTTGTCAAATTTTAATGCCGAGATGTCAGGTTGGGTTAGGTTAGGTTATATTAGGTTATTGATGTATATAAAGGTCCCACGGAGACGTAGATTCGAACTCGCCAAGAATGTCTTCAAATATTACCGCCGAGATGTCAGGTTGGGTTAGGTTAGGTTATATTACGTTATTGATGCATATGAATGTCCCACGAAGAGGATAGCTCGCCAGGAATGTTGTCAAATATTACCGCTGAGATGTCAGGTTGGGTTAGGTTAGGTTATATTACGTTATTGATGTATATAAAGGTCCCATGGAGACGTAGAGTCGAACTGGCCAAGAATGTCTTCAAATATTACCGCCGAGATGTCAGGTTGGGTTAGGTTAGGTTATATTACGTTATTGATGCATATGAATGTCCCACGTAGAGGATAGCACGCCAGGAAAGTTGTCAAATATTACCGCCGAGATGTTAGGTTGGGTTAGGTTATGTTACATTGCGTTCATGATGTATACGAAGGACCCACACAGACGTCGGGGCCAACTCGCCAGGAATGTTGTCAAATATTACCGCCGAGCTGTCAGGTTGGGTTAGGTTAGATTATAATACGTTATTGATGCATATGAATGTCCCACGTAGAGGATAACTCGCCAGGCAAGTTGTCAAATATTACCGCCGAGATGTTAGGTTGGGTTAGGTTAGGTTATATTACGTTATTGATGTATATAATGGTCCCACGCAGACGTAGTGGCCATCTCGCCAGGAATGTTTTCAAATATTACCGCCGAGATGTCAGGTTGGGTTAGGTTAGGTTACATTACTTCATAGACGTATACAGTGTTCCCACTGAGAAGTAGGGGCCGACAAGCAAGGAATGTTGTTAAACGGTACCTCGAGAGATTAGGTTGGGTTAGGTTAGGTTATATTAGGATACTGATGTATATAAAGGTCCCACGGTCAAGTAGAGGCCAACTCGCCAGGAACGTTGTCAAATTTTAATGCCGAGATGTCAGGTTGGGTTAGGTTAGGTTATATTAGGTTATTGATGTATATAAAGGTCCCACGGAGACGTAGATTCGAACTCGCCAAGAATGTCTTCAAATATTACCGCCGAGATGTCAGGTTGGGTTAGGTTAGGTTATATTACGTTATTGATGCATATGAATGTCCCACGTAGAGGATAGCTCGCCAGGAATGTTGTCAAATATTACCGCCGAGATGTTAGGTTGGGTTAGGTTAGGTTATATTACGTTAGTGATGTATACGAAGGACCCACGCAGACGTCGGGGCCAACTCGCCAGGAATGTTGTCAAATATTACCGCCGAGATGTCATGTTGGATTAGGTTAGGTTATATTGCGTTATTGATGTATATAAAGGTCCGTCGGAGACGTAGATCGAACTCGCCAAGAATGTCTTCAAATATTACCGCCGAAATGTCAGGTTGGGTTAGGTTAGGTTATATTACGTTATTGATGCATATGAATGTCCCACGTAGAGGATAGCTCGCCAGGAATGTTGTCAAATATTGCCGCCGAGATGTTAGGTTGGGTTAGGTTAGGTTATATTACGTTATTGATGTATATAATGGTCCCACGCAGACGTAGTGGCCATCTCGCCAGGAATGTTTTCAAATATTACCGCCGAGATGTCAGGTTGGGTTAGGTTAGGTTACATTACTTCATAGACGTATACAGTGTTCCCACTGAGAAGTAGGGGCCGACAAGCAAGGAATGTTGTTAAACGGTACCTCGAGAGATTAGGTTGGGTTAGGTTAGGTTATATTAGGATACTGATGTATATAAAGGTCCCACGGTCAAGTAGAGGCCAACTCGCCAGGAACGTTGTCAAATTTTAATGCCGAGATGTCAGGTTGGGTTAGGTTAGGTTATATTAGGTTATTGATGTATATAAAGGTCCCACGGAGACGTAGATTCGAACTCGCCAAGAATGTCTTCAAATATTACCGCCGAGATGTCAGGTTGGGTTAGGTTAGGTTATATTACGTTATTGATGCATATGAATGTCCCACGTAGAGGATAGCTCGCCAGGAATGTTGTCAAATATTACCGCCGAGATGTTAGTTTGGGTTAGGTTAGGTTATATTACGTTAGTGATGTATACGAAGGACCCACGCAGACGTCGGGGCCAACTCGCCAGGAATGTTGTCAAATATTACCGCCGAGATGTCATGTTGGATTAGGTTAGGTTATATTGCGTTATTGATGTATATAAAGGTCCCACGGAGACGTAGAGCCGAACTCGCCCAGAATGTCTTCAAATATTACCGCCGAGATGTCAGGGTGGGCTAGGTTAGTTTATATTACGTTATTGACGCATATTAATGTCCCACGTAGAGGATAGCTCGCCAGGAATGTTGTCAAACATTACCGCCGAGATGTTAGGTTGGGTTAGGTTTGATTATATTACGTTAATGATGTATATGAAGGACCCACGCAGACGTCTTGGCCAACTCGCCAGGAATGTTGTCAAATATTACCGCCGAGATGTCAGGTTGGGTTAGGTTAGGTTATATTACGTTATTGATGTATATAATGGTCCCACGCAGACGTAGAGGCCATCTCGCCAGGAATGTTTTCAAATATTACCGCCGAGATGTCTGGTTGGGTTAGGTTAGGTTACATTACTTCATAGACGTATACAGTGTTCCCACGGAGAAGTAGGGGCCGACAAGCAAGGAATGTGGTTAAACGTTACCCCGAGAGATTAGGTTGGGTTAGGTTAGGTTATATTAGGATACTGATGTATATAAAGGTCCCACGGACACGTAGATGCCAACTCGCGAGGAATTTTGTCAAATATTCCCGCCGAGACATCAGGTTGGGTTAGGTTAAGTTATATTATGTTATTGATGTACATAAAGGTCCCACGGAGACGTAGGGGCCAACTCGCCAGGAATGTTGTCAAATATTACCGCCGAGTTTTCAGGTTGGGTTAGGTTAGTTTACAATACGCTATTGATGCATACGAATGTCCCACGCAGAGGATAAATCGTCAGGCAAGTTTTCAAATATTGCCGGCGAGATGTTAGGTTGGGTTAGGTTAGATTATATTACGTTAATGATGTATATGAAGGAGCCACGCATACGTCTTGGCCAACTCGCCAGGAATGTTGTCAAATATTACCGCCGAGATGTCAGGTTGGGTTAGGTTAGGTTATATTACGTTAATGATGTATATGAATGTCCCAGGTAGAGGATAACTCGCCAGGAATGTTGTCAAATGTTACCGCCGAGATGTCAGATTGGGTTAGGTTAGGTTATATTACATTATTGATGTATATAAAGGTCCCACGGAGACGTAGAGTCGAACTCGCCAAGAATGTCTTCAAATATTACCGCCAAGATGTCAGGTTAGGTTAGATTAGGTTATATTACGTTATTGACGCATATTAGTGTCCCACGTAGAGGATAGCTCGCCAGGAATGTTGTCAAAAATTACCGCCGAGATGTTAGGTTGGGTTAGGTTAGGTTACATTAAGTTAATGATGTATACGAATGTCCCGCGTAGAGGATAGCTCGCCAGGAATGTCGTCAAATATTACCGCCGAGATGTCAGGTTGGGCTAGGTTAGTTTATATTACGTTATTGACGCATATTAATGTCCCACGTAGAGGATAGCTCGCCAGGAATGTTTTCAAATATTACCGCCGATATGTCAGGTTGGGTTAGATTAGGTTACATTACTTCATAGACGTATACAGTGTTCCCACTGAGAAGTAGGGGCCGACAAGCAAGGAATGTTGTTAAACGGTACCCCGAGAGATTAGGTTGGGTTAGGTTAGGTTATATTAGGATACTGATGTATATAAAGGTCCCACGTTCAAGTAGAGGCCAACTCGCCAGGAACGTTGTCAAATTTTAATGCCGAGATGTCAGGTTGGGTTAGGTTAGGTTATATTATGTTATTGATGTATATAAAGGTCCCACGGAGACATAGATTCGAACTCGCCAAGAATGTCTTCAAATATTACCGCCGAGATCTCAGGTTGGGTTAGGTTAGGTTATATTACGTTATTGATGCATATGAATGTCCCACGTAGAGGATAGCTCGCCAGGAATGTTGTCAAATATTACCGCCGAGATGTTAGGTTGGGTTAGGTTAGGTTATATTACGTTAGTGATGCATACGAAGGACCCACGCAGACGTCGGGGCCAACTCGCCAGGAATGTTGTCAAATATTACCGCCGAGATGTCAGGTTGGGTTAGGTTAGGTTATATTGCGTTAGTGATGTATATAAAGGTCCCACGGAGACGTAGAGTCGAACTCGCTCAGAATGTCTTCAAATATTACCGCCGAGATGTCAGGTTGGGCTAGGTTAGTTTATATTACGTTATTGACGCATATTAATGTCCCACGTAGAGGATAGCTCGCCAGGAATGTTGTCAAACATTACCGCAGAGATGTTAGGTTGTGTTCGGTTAGGTTACATTACGTTAATGATGTATACGAATGTCCCAGGTAGAGGATAGCTCGCCAGGAATGTTGTCAAATGTTACCGCCGAGATGTCAGGTTGGGTTAGGTTAGATTACAATACGTTATTGATGCATATGAATGTCCCACGCAGAGGATAACTCGCCAGGCAAGTTTTCAAATATTGCCGGCGAGATGTTAGGTTGGGTTAGGTTAGATTATATTACGTTAATGATGTATATGAAGGACCCACGCAGACGTCTTGGCCAACGCGCCAGGAATGTTGTCAAATATTATCGCCGAGATGTCAGGTTGGGTTAGGTTAGGTTATATTACGTTATTGATGTTTATAATGGTCCCACGGAGACGTAGATTCGAACTCGCCAAGAATGTCCTCAAATATTAACGCCGAGATGTCGAGTTGGGTTAGGTTAGGTTATGTTACGTTATTGATGCATATGAATGTCCCACGTAGAGGATAGCTCGCCAGGAATGTTGTCAAATATTACCGCTGAGATGTCAGGTTGGGTTAGGTTAGGTTATATTACGTTATTGATGTATATAAAAGTCCCACGGAGACGTAGATTCGAACTCGCCAAGAATGTCTTCAAATATTACCGCCGAGATGTCAGGTTGGGTTAGGTTAGGTTATATTACGTTATTGATGCATATGAATGTCCCACGAAGAGGATAGCTCGCCAGGAATGTTGTCAAATATTACCGCCTACATGTCAGGTTGGGTTAGGTTAGGTTATATTACGTTATTGATGTATATAAAGGTCCCACATAGACGTAGAGATCAACTCGCCAGGAATGTTGTCAAATTTTACCGCCGAGGTGTCAGGTTGTCTTAGGTTAGGTTATATTACTTCACAGACGTATACAGTGTTCCCACCGAGATGTAGGGGCCGACAAGCAAGGAATGTGGTTAAACGTTACCCCGAGAGATTACGTTGGGCTAGGTTAGGTTATATTAGGATACTGATGTATATAAAGGTCCCACGGACACGTAGATGCCAACTCGCCAGGAATTTTGTCAAATAGTCCCGCCGAGACATCAGGTTGAGTTAGGTTAAGTTATATTATGTTATTGATGTACATAAAGGTCCCACGGAGACGTAGGGGCCAACTCGCCAGGAATGTTGTCAAATATTACCGCCGAGTTGTCAGGTTGGGTTAGGTTAGATTACAATACGTTATTGATGCATATGAATGTCCCACGCAGAGGATAAATCGCCAGGCAAGTTTTCAAATATTGCCGGCGAGATGTTAGGTTGGGTTAGGTTAGATTATATTACGTTAATGATGTATATGAAGGAGCCACGCATACGTCTTGGCCAACTCGCCAGGAATGTTGTCAAATATTACCGCCGAGATGTCAGGTTGTGTTAGGTTAGGTTATATTACGTTATTGATGTATATAAAGGTCCCACGGAGACGTAGAGTCGAACTGGCCAGGAATGTCGTCAAATATTACCGCCGAGATGTCAGGTTGGGCTAGGTTAGTTTATATTACGTTATTGACGCATATTAATGTCCCACGTAGAGGATAGCTCGCCAGGAATGTTGTCAAACATTACCGCCGAGATGTTAGGTTGGGTTCGGTTAGGTTACATTACGTTAATGATGTATACGAATGTCCCAGGTAGAGGATAGCTCGCCAGGAATGTTGTCAAACGTTACCGCCGAGATGTTAGGTTGGGTTAGGTTAGGTTATATTACGTTAGTGATGTATACGAAGGACCCACGCAGACGTCGGGGCCAACACGCCAGGAATGTTGTCAAATATTACCGCCGAGATGTCAGGTTGGGTTAGGTTAGGTTATATTACGTTATTGATGTATATAAAGGTCCGTCGGGGACGTAGATCAAACTCGCCAAGAATGTCTTCAAATATTACCGCCGAAATGTCAGGTTGGGTTAGGTTAGGTTATATTACGTTATTGATGCATATGAATGTCCCACGTAGAGGATAGCTCGCCAGGAATGTTGTCAAATATTGCCGCCGAGATGTTAGGTTGGGTTAGGTTAGGTTATATTACGTTATTGATGTATATAATGGTCCCACGCAGACGTAGAGGCCATCTCGCCAGGAATGTTTTCAAATATTACCGCCGAGATGTCAGGTTGGGTTAGGTTAGGTTACATTACTTCATAGACGTATACAGTGTTCCCACAGAGAAGTAGGGGCCGACAAGCAAAGAATGTTGTTAAACGGTACCCCGAGAGATTAGGTTGGGTTAGGTTAGGTTATATTAGGATACTGATGTATATTAAGGTCCCACGGTCAAGTAGAGGCCAACTCGCCAGGAACGTTGTCAAATTTTAATGCCGAGAGGTCAGGTTGGGTTAGGTTAGGTTATATTAGGTTATTGATGTATATAAAGGTCCGTCGGAGACGTAGATCGAACTCGCCAAGAATGTCTTCAAATATTACCGCCGAAATGTCAGGTTGGGTTAGGTTAGGTTATATTACGTTATTGATGCATATGAATGTCCCACGTAGAGGATAGCTCGCCAGGAATGTTGTCAAATATTACCGCCGAGATGTTAGGTTGGGTTAGGTTAGGTTACATTACGTTAATGATGTATACGAAGGACGCACACAGACGTCGGGGCCAACTCGCCAGGAATGTTGTCAAATATTACCGCCGAGTTGTCAGGTTGGGTTAGGTTAGATTACAATACGTTATTGATGCATATGAATGTCCCACGCAGAGGATAACTCGCCAGGCAAGTTTTCAAATATTGCCGGCGAGATGTTAGGTTGGGTTAGGTTAGATTATATTACGTTAATGATGTATATGAATGACCCACGCAGACGTCTTGGCCAACTCGCCAGGAATGTTGTCAAATATTACCGCCGAGATGTCAGGTTGGGTTAGGTTAGGTTATATTACGTTATTTATGTATATAAAGGTCCCACATAGACGTAGAGGTCAACTCGCCAGGAATGTTGTCAAATTTTACCGCCGAGATGTCAGGTTGTCTTAGGTTAGGTTATATTACTTCACAGACGTATACAGTGTTCCCACCGAAATGTAGGGGCCGACAAGCAAGGAATGTGGTTAAACGTTACCCCGAGAGATTAGGTTGGGTTAGGTTAGGTTATATTAGGATACTGATGTATATAAAGGTCCCACGGACACGTAGATGCCAACTCGCCAGGAATGTTGTCAAATATTACCGCCGAGATGTCAGGTTGGGTTAGGTTAGGTTATATTACGATATTGATGTATATAAAGGTCCCACGGAGACGTAGATTCGAACTCGCCAAGAATGTCTTCAAATATTAGCGCCGAGATGTCGGGTTGGGTTAGGTTAGGCTATGTTACATTATTGATGCATATGAATGTCCCACGTAGAGGATAGCTCGCCAGGAATGTTGTCAAATATTACCGCCGAGATGTTAGGTTGTGTTAGGTTAGGTTATATTACGTTAGTGATGTATACGAAGGACCCACGCAGACGTCGGGGCCAACTCGCCAGGAATGTTGTCAAATATTACCGCCGAGATGTCAGGTTGGGTTAGGTTAGGTTATATTGCGTTATTGATGTATATAAAGGTCCCACGGAGACGTAGAGCCGAACTCGCCCAGAATGTCTTCAAATTTTACCGCCGAGATGTCAGGTTGGGCTAGGTTAGTTTATATTACGTTATTGACGCATGTTAATGTCCCACGTAGAGGATAGCTCGCCAGGAATGTTGTCAAAAATTACCGCCGAGGTGTCAGGTTGGGTTAGGTTAGGTTATATTTGGTTATTGATGTATATAAAGGTCCGTCGGAGACGTAGATCGAACTCGCCAAGAATGTCTTCAAATATTACCGTCGAAATGTCAGGTTGGGTTAGGTTAGGTTATATTACGTTATTGATGCATATGAATGTCCCACGTAGAGGATAGCTCGCCAGGAATGATGTCAAATATTGCCGCCGAGATGTTAGGTTGGGTTAGGTTAGGTTATATTACGTTATTGATGTATATAATGGTCCCACGCAGACGTAGAGGCCATCTCGCCAGGAATGTTTTCAAATATTACCGCCGAGATGTCAGGTTGGGTTAGGTTAGGTTACATTACTTCATAGACGTATACAGTGTTCCCACTGAGAAGTAGGGGCCGACAAGCAAGGAATGTTGTTAAACGGTACCCCGAGAGATTAGGTTGGGTTAGGTTAGGTTATATTAGGATACTGATGTATATAAAGGTCCCACGGTCAAGTAGAGGCCAACTCGCCAGGAACGTTGTCAAATTTTAATGCCGAGATGTCAGGTTGGGTTAGGTTAGGTTATATTAGGTTATTGATGTATATAAAGGTCCCACGGAGACGTAGATTCGAACTCGCCAAGAATGTCGTCAAATATTACCGCCGAGATGTCAGGTTGGATTAGGTTAGGTTATATTACGTTATTGATGCATATGAATGTCCCACGTAGAGGATAGCTCGCCAGGAATGTTGTCAAATATTACCGCCGAGATGTTAGGTTGTGTTAGGTTAGGTTTCATTACGTTAATGATGTATATGAATGTCCCACGCAGAGGATAACTCGCCAGGCAAGTTTTCAAATATTGCCGGCGAGATGTTAGGTTGGGTTAGGTTAGATTATATTACGTTAATGATGTATATGAAGGAGCCACGCATACGTCTTGGCCAACTCGCCAGGAATGTTGTCAAATATTACCGCCGAGATGTCAGGTT
Source organism: Xylocopa violacea (assembly GCA_963969225.1). NCBI lineage: Eukaryota > Metazoa > Arthropoda > Insecta > Hymenoptera > Apidae > Xylocopa > Xylocopa violacea. Next base: position 3,197,735 of record CAXAJV010000135.1, on the reverse strand, counting down.
GGGTTAGGTTAGGTTATATTACGTTATTGATGTATATAAAGGTCCCACGGAGACGTAGATTCGAACTCGCCAAGAATGTCTTCAAATATTAACGCCGAGATGTCGGGTTGGGTTAGGTTAGGCTATGTTACGTTATTGATGCATATGAATGTCCCACGTAGAGGACAGCTCGGCAGGAATGTTGTCAAATATTACCGCTGAGATGTCAGTTTGGGTTAGGATAGGTTATATTACGTTATTGATGTATATAAAGGTCCCACGGAGACGTAGAGGTCAACTCGCCAGGAATGTTGTCAAATTTTACCGCCGAGATGTCAGGTTGTCTTAGGTTAGGTTATATTACTTCACAGACGTATACAGTGTTCCCACCGAGATGTAGGGGCCGACAAGCAAGGAATGTGGTTAAACGTTACCCCGAGAGATTAGGTTGGGTTAGGTTAGGTTATATTAGGATACTGATGTATATAAAGGTCCCACGGACACGTAGATGCCAACTCGCCAGGAATTTTGTCAAATATTCCCGCCGAGATATCAGGTTGGGTTAGGTTAAGTTATATTATGTTACTGATGTACATAAAGGTCCCACGGAGACGTAGGGGCCAACTCGCCAGGAATGTTGTCAAATATTACCGCCGAGTTGTCAGGTTGGGTTAGGTTAGATTACAATACGTTATTGATGCATATGAATGTCCCACGCAGAGGATAACTCGCCAGGCAAGTTTTCAAATATTGCCGGCGAGATGTTAGGTTGGGTTAGGTTAGATTATATTACGTTAATGATGTATATGAAGGACCCACGCAGACGTCTTGGCCAACTCGCCAGGAATGTTGTCAAATATTACCGCCGAGATGTCAGGTTGGGTTAGGTTAGGTTATATTAGGTTATTGATGCATATGAATGTCCCACGTAGAGGATAACTCGCCAGGCAAGTTGTCAAATATTACCGCCGAGATGTTAGGTTGGGTTAGGTTAGATTATATTACGTTAATGATGTATACGAAGGACCCACGCAGACGTCGGGGCCAACTCGCCAGGAATGTTGTCAAATATTACCGCCGAGATGTCAGGTTGGGTTAGGTTAGGTTATATTGCGTTATTGATGTATATAAAGGTCCCACGGAGACGTAGAGCCGAACTCGCCCAGAATGTCTTCAAATTTTACCGCCGAGATGTCAGGTTGGGCTAGGTTAGTTTATATTACGTTATTGACGCATGTTAATGTCCCACGTAGAGGATAGCTCGCCAGGAATGTTGTCAAAAATTACCGCCGAAGTGTCAGGTTGGGTTAGGTTAGGTTATATTTGGTTATTGATGTATATAAAGGTCCGTCGGAGACGTAGATCGAACTCGCCAAGAATGTCTTCAAATATTACCGTCGAAATGTCAGGTTGGGTTAGGTTAGGTTATATTACGTTATTGATGCATATGAATGTCCCACATAGAGGATAGCTCGCCAGGAATGATGTCAAATATTGCCGCCGAGATGTTAGGTTGGGTTAGGTTAGGTTATATTACGTTATTGATGTATATAATGGTCCCACGCAGAAGTAGAGGCCATCTCGCCAGGAATGTTTTCAAATATTACCGCCGAGATATCAGGTTGGGTTAGGTTAGGTTACATTACTTCATAGACGTATACAGTGTTCCCACTGAGAAGTAGGGGCCGACAAGCAAGGAATGTTGTTAAACGGTACCCCGAGAGATTAGGTTGGGTTAGGTTAGGTTATATTAGGATACTGATGTATATAAAGGTCCCACGGTCAAGTAGAGGCCAACTCGCCAGGAATTTTGTCAAATATTCCCGCCGAGATATCAGGTTGGGTTAGGTTAAGTTATATTATGTTACTGATGTACATAAAGGTCCCACAGAGACGTAGGGGCCAACTCGCCAGGAATGTTGTCAAATATTACCGCCGAGTTGTCAGGTTGGGTTAGGTTAGATTACAATACGTTATTGATGCATATGAATGTCCCACGCAGAGGATAACTCGCCAGGCAAGTTTTCAAATATTGCCGGCGAGATGTTAGGTTGGGTTAGGTTAGATTATATTACGTTAATGATGTATATGAAGGACCCACGCAGACGTCTTGGCCAACTCGCCAGGAATGTTGTCAAATATTACCGCCGAGATGTCAGGTTGGGTTAGGTTAGGTTATATTAGGTTATTGATGCATATGAATGTCCCACGTAGAGGATAACTCGCCAGGCAAGTTGTCAAATATTACCGCCGAGATGTTAGGTTGGGTTAGGTTAGATTATATTACGTTAATGATGTATACGAAGGACCCACGCAGACGTCGGGGCCAACTCGCCAGGAATGTTGTCAAATATTACCGCCGAGATGTCAGGTTGGGTTAGGTTAGGTTATATTAGGTTATTGATGTATATAAAGGTCCGTCGGAGACGTAGATCGAACTCGCCAAGAATGTCTTCAAATATTACCGCCGAAATGTCAGGTTGGGTTAGGTTAGGTTATATTACGTTATTGATGCATATGAATGTCCCACGTAGAGGATAGCTCGCCAGGAATGTTGTCAAATATTACCGCCGAGATGTTAGGTTGGGTTAGGTTAGGTTACATTACGTTAATGATGTATACGAAGGACGCACACAGACGTCGGGGCCAACTCGCCAGGAATGTTGTCAAATATTACCGCCGAGTTGTCAGGTTGGGTTATGTTAGATTACAATACGTTATTGATGCATATGAATGTCCCACGCAGAGGATAACTCGCCAGGCAAGTTTTCAAATATTGCCGGCGAGATGTTAGGTTGGGTTAGGTTAGATTATATTACGTTAATGATGTATATGAATGACCCACGCAGACGTCTTGGCCAACTCGCCAGGAATGTTGTCAAATATTACCGCCGAGATGTCAGGTTGGGTTAGGTTAGGTTATATTACGTTATTTATGTATATAAAGGTCCCACATAGACGTAGAGGTCAACTCGCCAGGAATGTTGTCAAATTTTACCGCCGAGATGTCAGGTTGTCTTAGGTTAGGTTATATTACTTCACAGACGTATACAGTGTTCCCACCGAAATGTAGGGGCCGACAAGCAAGGAATGTGGTTAAACGTTTCCCCGAGAGATTAGGTTGGGTTAGGTTAGGTTATATTAGGATACTGATGTATATAAAGGTCCCACGGACACGTAGATGCCAACTCGCCAGGAATGTTGTCAAATATTACCGCCGAGATGTCAGGTTGGGTTAGGTTAGGTTATATTACGATATTGATGTATATAAAGGTCCCACGGAGACGTAGATTCGAACTCGCCAAGAATGTCTTCAAATATTAGCGCCGAGATGTCGGGTTGGGTTAGGTTAGGCTATGTTACATTATTGATGCATATGAATGTCCCACGTAGAGGATAGCTCGCCAGGAATGTTGTCAAATATTACCGCCGAGATGTTAGGTTGTGTTAGGTTAGGTTATATTACGTTAGTGATGTATACGAAGGACCCACGCAGACGTCGGGGCCAACTCGCCAGGAATGTTGTCAAATATTACCGCCAAGATGTCAGGTTGGGTTAGGTTAGGTTATATTGCGTTATTGATGTATATAAAGGTCCCACGGAGACGTAGAGCCGAACTCGCCCAGAATGTCTTCAAATTTTACCGCCGAGATGTCAGGTTGGGCTAGGTTAGTTTATATTACGTTATTGACGCATGTTAATGTCCCACGTAGAGGATAGCTCGCCAGGAATGTTGTCAAAAATTACCGCCGAGGTGTCAGGTTGGGTTAGGTTAGGTTATATTTGGTTATTGATGTATATAAAGGTCCGTCGGAGACGTAGATCGAACTCGCCAAGAATGTCTTCAAATATTACCGTCGAAATGTCAGGTTGGGTTAGGTTAGGTTATATTACGTTATTGATGCATATGAATGTCCCACGTAGAGGATATCTCGCCAGGAATGATGTCAAATATTGCCGCCGAGATGTTAGGTTGGGTTAGGTTAGGTTATATTACGTTATTGATGTATATAATGGTCCCACGCAGACGTAGAGGCCATCTCGCCAGGAATGTTTTCAAATATTACCGCCGAGATGTCAGGTTGGGTTAGGTTAGGTTACATTACTTCATAGACGTATACAGTGTTCCCACTGAGAAGTAGGGGCCGACAAGCAAGGAATGTTGTTAAACGGTACCCCGAGAGATTAGGTTGGGTTAGGTTAGGTTATATTAGGATACTGATGTATATAAAGGTCCCACGGTCAAGTAGAGGCCAACTCGCCAGGAACGTTGTCAAATTTTAATGCCGAGATGTCAGGTTGGGTTAGGTTAGGTTATATTAGGTTATTGATGTATATAAAGGTCCCACGGAGACGTAGATTCGAACTCGCCAAGAATGTCGTCAAATATTACCGCCGAGATGTCAGGTTGGATTAGGTTAGGTTATATTACGTTATTGATGCATATGAATGTCCCACGTAGAGGATAGCTCGCCAGGAATGTTGTCAAATATTACCGCCGAGATGTTAGGTTGTGTTAGGTTAGGTTTCATTACGTTAATGATGTATATGAATGTCCCACGCAGAGGATAACTCGCCAGGCAAGTTTTCAAATATTGCCGGCGAGATGTTAGGTTGGGTTAGGTTAGATTATATTACGTTAATGATGTATATGAAGGAGCCACGCATACGTCTTGGCCAACTCGCCAGGAATGTTGTCAAATATTACCGCCGAGATGTCAGGTTGGGTTAGGTTAGGTTATATTACGTTATTGATGTATATAAAGGTCCCACGGAGACGTAGATTCGAACTCGCCAAGAATGTCTTCAAATATTAACGCCGAGATGTCGGGTTGGGTTAGGTTAGGCTATGTTACGTTATTGATGCATATGAATGTCCCACGTAGAGGACAGCTCGGCAGGAATGTTGTCAAATATTACCGCTGAGATGTCAGTTTGGGTTAGGATAGGTTATATTACGTTATTGATGTATATAAAGGTCCCACGGAGACGTAGAGGTCAACTCGCCAGGAATGTTGTCAAATTTTACCGCCGAGATGTCAGGTTGTCTTAGGTTAGGTTATATTACTTCACAGACGTATACAGTGTTCCCACCGAGATGTAGGGGCCGACAAGCAAGGAATGTGGTTAAACGTTACCCCGAGAGATTAGGTTGGGTTAGGTTAGGTTATATTAGGATACTGATGTATATAAAGGTCCCACGGACACGTAGATGCCAACTCGCCAGGAATTTTGTCAAATATTCCCGCCGAGATATCAGGTTGGGTTAGGTTAAGTTATATTATGTTACTGATGTACATAAAGGTCCCACGGAGACGTAGGGGCCAACTCGCCAGGAATGTTGTCAAATATTACCGCCGAGTTGTCAGGTTGGGTTAGGTTAGATTACAATACGTTATTGATGCATATGAATGTCCCACGCAGAGGATAACTCGCCAGGCAAGTTTTCAAATATTGCCGGCGAGATGTTAGGTTGGGTTAGGTTAGATTATATTACGTTAATGATGTATATGAAGGACCCACGCAGACGTCTTGGCCAACTCGCCAGGAATGTTGTCAAATATTACCGCCGAGATGTCAGGTTGGGTTAGGTTAGGTTATATTAGGTTATTGATGCATATGAATGTCCCACGTAGAGGATAACTCGCCAGGCAAGTTGTCAAATATTACCGCCGAGATGTTAGGTTGGGTTAGGTTAGATTATATTACGTTAATGATGTATACGAAGGACCCACGCAGACGTCGGGGCCAACTCGCCAGGAATGTTGTCAAATATTACCGCCGAGATGTCAGGTTGGGTTAGGTTAGGTTATATTGCGTTATTGATGTATATAAAGGTCCCACGGAGACGTAGAGCCGAACTCGCCCAGAATGTCTTCAAATTTTACCGCCGAGATGTCAGGTTGGGCTAGGTTAGTTTATATTACGTTATTGACGCATGTTAATGTCCCACGTAGAGGATAGCTCGCCAGGAATGTTGTCAAAAATTACCGCCGAAGTGTCAGGTTGGGTTAGGTTAGGTTATATTTGGTTATTGATGTATATAAAGGTCCGTCGGAGACGTAGATCGAACTCGCCAAGAATGTCTTCAAATATTACCGTCGAAATGTCAGGTTGGGTTAGGTTAGGTTATATTACGTTATTGATGCATATGAATGTCCCACGTAGAGGATAGCTCGCCAGGAATGATGTCAAATATTGCCGCCGAGATGTTAGGTTGGGTTAGGTTAGGTTATATTACGTTATTGATGTATATAATGGTCCCACGCAGACGTAGAGGCCATCTCGCCAGGAATGTTTTCAAATATTACCGCCGAGATATCAGGTTGGGTTAGGTTAGGTTACATTACTTCATAGACGTATACAGTGTTCCCACTGAGAAGTAGGGGCCGACAAGCAAGGAATGTTGTTAAACGGTACCCCGAGAGATTAGGTTGGGTTAGGTTAGGTTATATTAGGATACTGATGTATATAAAGGTCCCACGGTCAAGTAGAGGCCAACTCGCCAGGAACGTTGTCAAATTTTAATGCCGAGATGTCAGGTTGGGTTAGGTTAGGTTATATTAGGTTATTGATGTATATAAAGGTCCCACGGAGACGTAGATTCGAACTCGCCAAGAATGTCGTCAAATATTACCGCCGAGATGTCAGGTTGGATTAGGTTAGGTTATATTACGTTATTGATGCATATGAATGTCCCACGTAGAGGATAGCTCGCCAGGAATGTTGTCAAATATTACCGCCGAGATGTTAGGTTGTGTTAGGTTAGGTTTCATTACGTTAATGATGTATATGAATGTCCCACGCAGAGGATAACTCGCCAGGCAAGTTTTCAAATATTGCCGGCGAGATGTTAGGTTGGGTTAGGTTAGATTATATTACGTTAATGATGTATATGAAGGAGCCACGCATACGTCTTGGCCAACTCGCCAGGAATGTTGTCAAATATTACCGCCGAGATGTCAGGTTGGGTTAGGTTAGGTTATATTACGTTATTGATGTATATAAAGGTCCCACGGAGACGTAGATTCGAACTCGCCAAGAATGTCTTCAAATATTAACGCCGAGATGTCGGGTTGGGTTAGGTTAGGCTATGTTACGTTATTGATGCATATGAATGTCCCACGTAGAGGACAGCTCGGCAGGAATGTTGTCAAATATTACCGCTGAGATGTCAGTTTGGGTTAGGATAGGTTATATTACGTTATTGATGTATATAAAGGTCCCACGGAGACGTAGAGGTCAACTCGCCAGGAATGTTGTCAAATTTTACCGCCGAGATGTCAGGTTGTCTTAGGTTAGGTTATATTACTTCACAGACGTATACAGTGTTCCCACCGAGATGTAGGGGCCGACAAGCAAGGAATGTGGTTAAACGTTACCCCGAGAGATTAGGTTGGGTTAGGTTAGGTTATATTAGGATACTGATGTATATAAAGGTCCCACGGACACGTAGATGCCAACTCGCCAGGAATTTTGTCAAATATTCCCGCCGAGATATCAGGTTGGGTTAGGTTAAGTTATATTATGTTACTGATGTACATAAAGGTCCCACGGAGACGTAGGGGCCAACTCGCCAGGAATGTTGTCAAATATTACCGCCGAGTTGTCAGGTTGGGTTAGGTTAGATTACAATACGTTATTGATGCATATGAATGTCCCACGCAGAGGATAACTCGCCAGGCAAGTTTTCAAATATTGCCGGCGAGATGTTAGGTTGGGTTAGGTTAGATTATATTACGTTAATGATGTATATGAAGGACCCACGCAGACGTCTTGGCCAACTCGCCAGGAATGTTGTCAAATATTACCGCCGAGATGTCAGGTTGGGTTAGGTTAGGTTATATTAGGTTATTGATGCATATGAATGTCCCACGTAGAGGTTAACTCGCCAGGCAAGTTGTCAAATATTACCGCCGAGATGTTAGGTTGGGTTAGGTTAGATTATATTACGTTAATGATGTATACGAAGGACCCACGCAGACGTCGGGGCCAACTCGCCAGGAATGTTGTCAAATATTACCGCCGAGATGTCAGGTTGGGTTAGGTTAGGTTATATTGCGTTATTGATGTATATAAAGGTCCCACGGAGACGTAGATTCGAACTCGCCCAGAATGTCTTCAAATTTTACCGCCGAGATGTCAGGTTGGGCTAGGTTAGTTTATATTACGTTATTGACGCATGTTAATGCCCCACGTAGAGGATAGCTCGCCAGGAATGTTGTCAAAAATTACCGCCGAGGTGTCAGGTTGGGTTAGGTTAGGTTATATTTGGTTATTGATGTATATAAAGGTCCGTCGGAGACGTAGATCGAACTCGCCAAGAATGTCTTCAAATATTACCGTCGAAATGTCAGGTTGGGTTAGGTTAGGTTATATTACGTTATTGATGCATATGAATGTCCCACGTAGAGGATAGCTCGCCAGGAATGATGTCAAATATTGCCGCCGAGATGTTAGGTTGGGTTAGGTTAGGTTATATTACGTTATTGATGTATATAATGGTCCCACGCAGACGTAGAGGCCATCTCGCCAGGAATGTTTTCAAATATTACCGCCGAGATGTCAGGTTGGGTTAGGTTAGGTTACATTACTTCATAGACGTATACAGTGTTCCCACTGAGAAGTAGGGGCCGACAAGCAAGGAATGTTGTTAAACGGTACCCCGAGAGATTAGGTTGGGTTAGGTTAGGTTATATTAGGATACTGATGTATATAAAGGTCCCACGGTCAAGTAGAGGCCAACTCGCCAGGAACGTTGTCAAATTTTAATGCCGAGATGTCAGGTTGGGTTAGGTTAGGTTATATTAGGTTATTGATGTATATAAAGGTCCCACGGAGACGTAGATTCGAACTCGCCAAGAATGTCGTCAAATATTACCGCCGAGATGTCAGGTTGGATTAGGTTAGGTTATATTACGTTATTGATGCATATGAATGTCCCACGTAGAGGATAGCTCGCCAGGAATGTTGTCAAATATTACCGCCGAGATGTTAGGTTGTGTTAGGTTAGGTTTCATTACGTTAATGATGTATATGAATGTCCCACGCAGAGGATAACTCGCCAGGCAAGTTTTCAAATATTGCCGGCGAGATGTTAGGTTGGGTTAGGTTAGATTATATTACGTTAATGATGTATATGAAGGAGCCACGCATACGTCTTGGCCAACTCGCCAGGAATGTTGTCAAATATTACCGCCGAGATGTCAGGTTGGGTTAGGTTAGGTTATATTACGTTATTGATGTATATAAAGGTCCCACGGAGACGTAGATTCGAACTCGCCAAGAATGTCTTCAAATATTAACGCCGAGATGTCGGGTTGGGTTAGGTTAGGCTATGTTACGTTATTGATGCATATGAATGTCCCACGTAGAGGACAGCTCGGCAGGAATGTTGTCAAATATTACCGCTGAGATGTCAGTTTGGGTTAGGATAGGTTATATTACGTTATTGATGTATATAAAGGTCCCACGGAGACGTAGAGGTCAACTCGCCAGGAATGTTGTCAAATTTTACCGCCGAGATGTCAGGTTGTCTTAGGATAGGTTATATTACTTCACAGACGTATACAGTGTTCCCACCGAGATGTAGGGGCCGACAAGCAAGGAATGTGGTTAAACGTTACCCCGAGAGATTAGGTTGGGTTAGGTTAGGTTATATTAGGATACTGATGTATATAAAGGTCCCACGGACACGTAGATGCCAACTCGCCAGGAATTTTGTCAAATATTCCCGCCGAGATATCAGGTTGGGTTAGGTTAAGTTATATTATGTTACTGATGTACATAAAGGTCCCACGGAGACGTAGGGGCCAACTCGCCAGGAATGTTGTCAAATATTACCGCCGAGTTGTCAGGTTGGGTTAGGTTAGATTACAATACGTTATTGATACATATGAATGTCCCACGCAGAGGATAACTCGCCAGGCAAGTTTTCAAATATTGCCGGCGAGATGTTAGGTTGGGTTAGGTTAGATTATATTACGTTAATGATGTATATGAAGGACCCACGCAGACGTCTTGGCCAACTCGCCAGGAATGTTGTCAAATATTACCGCCGAGATGTCAGGTTGGGTTAGGTTAGGTTATATTAGGTTATTGATGCATATGAATGTCCCACGTAGAGGATAACTCGCTAGGCAAGTTGTCAAATATTACCGCCGAGATGTTAGGTTGGGTTAGGTTAGATTATATTACGTTAATGATGTATACGAAGGACCCACGCAGACGTCGGGGCCAACTCGCCAGGAATGTTGTCAAATATTACCGCCGAGATGTCAGGTTGGGTTAGGTTAGGTTATATTGCGTTATTGATGTATATAAAGGTCCCACGGAGACGTAGAGCCGAACTCGCCCAGAATGTCTTCAAATTTTACCGCCGAGATGTCAGGTTGGGCTAGGTTAGTTTATATTACGTTATTGACGCATGTTAATGTCCCACGTAGAGGATAGCTCGCCAGGAATGTTGTCAAAAATTACCGCCGAGGTGTCAGGTTGGGTTAGGTTAGGTTATATTTGGTTATTGATGTATATAAAGGTCCGTCGGAGACGTAGATCGAACTCGCCAAGAATGTCTTCAAATATTACCGTCGAAATGTCAGGTTGGGTTAGGTTAGGTTATATTACGTTATTGATGCATATGAATGTCCCACGTAGAGGATAGCTCGCCAGGAATGATGTCAAATATTGCCGCCGAGATGTTAGGTTGGGTTAGGTTAGGTTATATTACGTTATTGATGTATATAATGGTCCCACGCAGACGTAGAGGCCATCTCGCCAGGAATGTTTTCAAATATTACCGCCGAGATATCAGGTTGGGTTAGGTTAGGTTACATTACTTCATAGACGTATACAGTGTTCCCACTGAGAAGTAGGGGCCGACAAGCAAGGAATGTTGTTAAACGGTACCCCGAGAGATTAGGTTGGGTTAGGTTAGGTTATATTAGGATACTGATGTATATAAGGGTCCCACGGTCAAGTAGAGGCCAACTCGCCAGGAACGTTGTAAAATTTTAATGCCGAGATGTCAGGTTGGGTTAGGTTAGGTTATATTAGGTTATTGATGTATATAAAGGTCCCACGGAGACGTAGATTCGAACTCGCCAAGAATGTCGTCAAATATTACCGCCGAGATGTCAGGTTGGATTAGGTTAGGTTATATTACGTTATTGATGCATATGAATGTCCCACGTAGAGGATAGCTCGCCAGGAATGTTGTCAAATATTACCGCCGAGATGTTAGGTTGTGTTAGGTTAGGTTTCATTACGTTAATGATGTATATGAATGTCCCACGCAGAGGATAACTCGCCAGGCAAGTTTTCAAATATTGCCGGCGAGATGTTAGGTTGGGTTAGGTTAGATTATATTACGTTAATGATGTATATGAAGGAGCCACGCATACGTCTTGGCCAACTGGACAGGAATGTTGTCAAATATTACCGCCGAGATGTCAGGTTGGGTTAGGTTAGGTTATATTACGTTATTGATGTATATAAAGGTCCCACGGAGACGTAGATTCGAACTCGCCAAGAATGTCTTCAAATATTAACGCCGAGATGTCGGGTTGGGTTAGGTTAGGCTATGTTACGTTATTGATGCATATGAATGTCCCACGTAGAGGACAGCTCGGCAGGAATGTTGTCAAATATTACCGCTGAGATGTCAGTTTGGGTTAGGATAGGTTATATTACGTTATTGATGTATATAAAGGTCCCACGGAGACGTAGAGGTCAACTCGCCAGGAATGTTGTCAAATTTTACCGCCGAGATGTCAGGTTGTCTTAGGTTAGGTTATATTACTTCACAGACGTATACAGTGTTCCCACCGAGATGTAGGGGCCGACAAGCAAGGAATGTGGTTAAACGTTACCCCGAGAGATTAGGTTGGGTTAGGTTAGGTTATATTAGGATACTGATGTATATAAAGGTCCCACGGACACGTAGATGCCAACTCGCCAGGAATTTTGTCAAATATTCCCGCCGAGATATCAGGTTGGGTTAGGTTAAGTTATATTATGTTACTGATGTACATAAAGGTCCCACGGAGACGTAGGGGCCAACTCGCCAGGAATGTTGTCAAATATTACCGCCGAGTTGTCAGGTTGGGTTAGGTTAGATTACAATACGTTATTGATGCATATGAATGTCCCACGCAGAGGATAACTCGCCAGGCAAGTTTTCAAATATTGCCGGCGAGATGTTAGGTTGGGTTAGGTTAGATTATATTACGTTAATGATGTATATGAAGGACCCACGCAGACGTCTTGGCCAACTCGCCAGGAATGTTGTCAAATATTACCGCCGAGATGTCAGGTTGGGTTAGGTTAGGTTATATTAGGTTATTGATGCATATGAATGTCCCACGTAGAGGATAACTCGCCAGGCAAGTTGTCAAATATTACCGCCGAGATGTTAGGTTGGGTTAGGTTAGATTATATTACGTTAATGATGTATACGAAGGACCCACGCAGACGTCGGGGCCAACTCGCCAGGAATGTTGTCAAATATTACCGCCGAGATGTCAGGTTGGGTTAGGTTAGGTTATATTGCGTTATTGATGTATATAAAGGTCCCACGGAGACGTAGAGCCGAACTCGCCCAGAATGTCTTCAAATTTTACCGCCGAGATGTCAGGTTGGGCTAGGTTAGTTTATATTACGTTATTGACGCATGTTAATGTCCCACGTAGAGGATAGCTCGCCAGGAATGTTGTCAAAAATTACCGCCGAGGTGTCAGGTTGGGTTAGGTTAGGTTATATTTGGTTATTGATGTATATAAAGGTCCGTCGGAGACGTAGATCGAACTCGCCAAGAATGTCTTCAAATATTACCGTCGAAATGTCAGGTTGGGTTAGGTTAGGTTATATTACGTTATTGATGCATATGAATGTCCCACGTAGAGGATAGCTCGCCAGGAATGATGTCAAACATTGCCGCCGAGATGTTAGGTTGGGTTAGGTTAGGTTATATTACGTTATTGATGTATATAATGGTCCCACGCAGACGTAGAGGCCATCTCGCCAGGAATGTTTTCAAATATTACCGCCGAGATGTCAGGTTGGGTTAGGTTAGGTTACATTACTTCATAGACGTATACAGTGTTCCCACTGAGAAGTAGGGGCCGACAAGCAAGGAATGTTGTTAAACGGTACCCCGAGAGATTAGGTTGGGTTAGGTTAGGTTATATTAGGATACTGATGTATATAAAGGTCCCACGGTCAAGTAGAGGCCAACTCGCCAGGAACGTTGTCAAATTTTAATGCCGAGATGTCAGGTTGGGTTAGGTTAGGTTATATTAGGTTATTGATGTATATAAAGGTCCCACGGAGACGTAGATTCGAACTCGCCAAGAATGTCGTCAAATATTACCGCCGAGATGTCAGGTTGGATTAGGTTAGGTTATATTACGTTATTGATGCATATGAATGTCCCACGTAGAGGATAGCTCGCCAGGAATGTTGTCAAATATTACCGCCGAGATGTTAGGTTGTGTTAGGTTAGGTTTCATTACGTTAATGATGTATATGAATGTCCCACGCAGAGGATAACTCGCCAGGCAAGTTTTCAAATATTGCCGGCGAGATGTTAGGTTGGGTTAGGTTAGATTATATTACGTTAATGATGTATATGAAGGAGCCACGCATACGTCTTGGCCAACTCGCCAGGAATGTTGTCAAATATTACCGCCGAGATGTCAGGTTGGGTTAGGTTAGGTTATATTACGTTATTGATGTATATAAAGGTCCCACGGAGACGTAGATTCGAACTCGCCAAGAATGTCTTCAAATATTAACGCCGAGATGTCGGGTTGGGTTAGGTTAGGCTATGTTACGTTATTGATGCATATGAATGTCCCACGTAGAGGACAGCTCGGCAGGAATGTTGTCAAATATTGCCGCTGAGATGTCAGTTTGGGTTAGGATAGGTTATATTACGTTATTGATGTATATAAAGGTCCCACGGAGACGTAGAGGTCAACTCGCCAGGAATGTTGTCAAATTTTACCGCCGAGATGTCAGGTTGTCTTAGGTTAGGTTATATTACTTCACAGACGTATACAGTGTTCCCACCGAGATGTAGGGGCCGACAAGCAAGGAATGTGGTTAAACGTTACCCCGAGAGATTAGGTTGGGTTAGGTTAGGTTATATTAGGATACTGATGTATATAAAGGTCCCACGGACACGTAGATGCCAACTCGCCAGGAATTTTGTCAAATATTCCCGCCGAGATATCAGGTTGGGTTAGGTTAAGTTATATTATGTTACTGATGTACATAAAGGTCCCACGGAGACGTAGGGGCCAACTCGCCAGGAATGTTGTCAAATATTACCGCCGAGTTGTCAGGTTGGGTTAGGTTAGATTACAATACGTTATTGATACATATGAATGTCCCACGCAGAGGATAACTCGCCAGGCAAGTTTTCAAATATTGCCGGCGAGATGTTAGGTTGGGTTAGGTTAGATTATATTACGTTAATGATGTATATGAAGGAGCCACGCATACGTCTTGGCCAACTCGCCAGGAATGTTGTCAAATATTACCGCCGAGATGTCAGGTTGGGTTAGGTTAGGTTATATTACGTTATTGATGTATATAAAGGTCCCACGGAGACGTAGATTCGAACTCGCCAAGAATGTCTTCAAATATTAACGCCGAGATGTCGGGTTGGGTTAGGTTAGGCTATGTTACGTTATTGATGCATATGAATATCCCACGTAGAGGACAGCTCGGCAGGAATGTTGTCAAATATTGCCGCTGAGATGTCAGTTTGGGTTAGGATAGGTTATATTACGTTATTGATGTATATAAAGGTCCCACGGAGACGTAGAGGTCAACTCGCCAGGAATGTTGTCAAATTTTACCGCCGAGATGTCAGGTTGTCTTAGGTTAGGTTATATTACTTCACAGACGTATACAGTGTTCCCACCGAGATGTAGGGGCCGACAAGCAAGGAATGTGGTTAAACGTTACCCCGAGAGATTAGGTTGGGTTAGGTTAGGTTATATTAGGATACTGATGTATATAAAGGTCCCACGGACACGTAGATGCCAACTCGCCAGGAATTTTGTCAAATATTCCCGCCGAGATATCAGGTTGGGTTAGGTTAAGTTATATTATGTTACTGATGTACATAAAGGTCCCACGGAGACGTAGGGGCCAACTCGCCAGGAATGTTGTCAAATATTACCGCCGAGTTGTCAGGTTGGGTTAGGTTAGATTACAATACGTTATTGATGCATATGAATGTCCCACGCAGAGGATAACTCGCCAGGCAAGTTTTCAAATATTGCCGGCGAGATGTTAGGTTGGGTTAGGTTAGATTATATTACGTTAATGATGTATATGAAGGACCCACGCAGACGTCTTGGCCAACTCGCCAGGAATGTTGTCAAATATTACCGCCGAGATGTCAGGTTGGGTTAGGTTAGGTTATATTAGGTTATTGATGCATATGAATGTCCCACGTAGAGGATAACTCGCCAGGCAAGTTGTCAAATATTACCGCCGAGATGTTAGGTTGGGTTAGGTTAGATTATATTACGTTAATGATGTATACGAAGGACCCACGCAGACGTCGGGGCCAACTCGCCAGGAATGTTGTCAAATATTACCGCCGAGATGTCAGGTTGGGTTAGGTTAGGTTATATTGCGTTATTGATGTATATAAAGGTCCCACGGAGACGTAGAGCCGAACTCGCCCAGAATGTCTTCAAATTTTACCGCCGAGATGTCAGGTTGGGCTAGGTTAGTTTATATTACGTTATTGACGCATGTTAATGTCCCACGTAGAGGATAGCTCGCCAGGAATGTTGTCAAAAATTACCGCCGAGGTGTCAGGTTGGGTTAGGTTAGGTTATATTTGGTTATTGATGTATATAAAGGTCCGTCGGAGACGTAGATCGAACTCGCCAAGAATGTCTTCAAATATTACCGTCGAAATGTCAGGTTGGGTTAGGTTAGGTTATATTACGTTATTGATGCATATGAATGTCCCACGTAGAGGATAGCTCGCCAGGAATGTTGTCAAATATTACCGCCGAGATGTTAGGTTGTGTTAGGTTAGGTTTCATTACGTTAATGATGTATATGAATGTCCCACGCAGAGGATAACTCGCCAGGCAAGTTTTCAAATATTGCCGGCGAGATGTTAGGTTGGGTTAGGTTAGATTATATTACGTTAATGATGTATATGAAGGAGCCACGCATACGTCTTGGCCAACTCGCCAGGAATGTTGTCAAATATTACCGCCGAGATGTCAGGTTGGGTTAGGTTAGGTTATATTACGTTATTGATGTATATAAAGGTCCCACGGAGACGTAGATTCGAACTCGCCAAGAATGTCTTCAAATATTAACGCCGAGATGTCGGGTTGGGTTAGGTTAGGCTATGTTACGTTATTGATGCATATGAATGTCCCACGTAGAGGACAGCTCGGCAGGAATGTTGTCAAATATTACCGCTGAGATGTCAGTTTGGGTTACGATAGGTTATATTACGTTATTGATGTATATAAAGGTCCCACGGAGACGTAGAGCTCAACTCGCCAGGAATGTTGTCAAATTTTACCGCCGAGATGACAGGTTGTCTTAGGTTAGGTTATATTACTTCACAGACGTATACAGTGTTCCCACCGAGATGTAGGGGCCGACAAGCAAGGAATGTGGTTAAACGTTACCCCGAGAGATTAGGTTGGGTTAGGTTAGGTTATATTAGGATACTGATGTATATAAAGGTCCCACGGACACGTAGATGCCAACTCGCCAGGAATTTTGTCAAATATTCCCGCCGAGATATCAGGTTGGGTTAGGTTAAGTTATATTATGTTACTGATGTACATAACGGTCCCACGGAGACGTAGGGGCCAACTCGCCAGGAATGTTGTCAAATATTACCGCCGAGTTGTCAGGTTGGGTTAGGTTAGATTACAATACGTTATTGATGCATATGAATGTCCCACGCAGAGGATAACTCGCCAGGCAAGTTTTCAAATATTGCCGGCGAGATGTTAGGTTGGGTTAGGTTAGATTATATTACGTTAATGATGTATATGAAGGACCCACGCAGACGTCTTGGCCAACTCGCCAGGAATGTTGTCAAATATTACCGCCGAGATGTCAGGTTGGGTTAGGTTAGGTTATATTAGGATATTGATGCATATGAATGTCCCACGTAGAGGATAACTCGCCAGGCAAGTTGTCAAATATTACCGCCGAGATGTTAGGTTGGGTTAGGTTAGATTATATTACGTTAATGATGTATATGAAGGACCCACGCAGACGTCTTGGACAACTCGCCAGGAATGTTGTCAAATATTACCGCCTACATGTCAGGTTGGGTTAGGTTAGGTTATATTACGTTATTGATGTATATAAAGGTCCCACATAAACGTAGAGGTCAACTCGCCAGGAATGTTGTCAAATTTTACCGCCGAGATGTCAGGTTGTCTTAGGTTAGGTTATATTACTTCACAGACGTATACAGTGTTCCCACCGAGATGTAGGGGCCGACAAGCAAGGAATGTGGTTAAACGTTACCCCGAGAGATTAGGTTGGGTTAGGTTAGGTTATATTAGGATACTGATGTATATAAAGGTCCCACGGACACGTAGATGCCAACTCGCCAGGAATTTTGTCAAATATTCCCGCCGAGATATCAGGTTGGGTTAGGTTAAGTTATATTATGTTATTGATGTACATAAAGGTCCCACGGAGACGTAGGGGCCAACTCGCCAGGAATGTTATCAAATATTACCGCCGAGTTGTCAGGTTGGGTTAGGTTAGATTACAATACGTTATTGATGCATATGAATGTCCCACGCAGAGGATAACTCGCCAGGCAAGTTTTCAAATATTGCCGGCGAGATGTTAGGTTGGGTTAGGTTAGATTATATTACGTTAATGATGTATATGAAGGACCCACGCAGACGTCTTGGCCAACTCGCCAGGAATGTTGTCAAATATTACCGCCGAGATGTCAGGTTGGGTTAGGTTAGGTTATATTAGGTTATTGATGCATATGAATGTCCCACGTAGAGGATAACTCGCCAGGCAAGTTGTCAAATATTACCGCCGAGATGTTAGGTTGGGTTAGGTTAGATTATATTACGTTAATGATGTATACGAAGGACCCACGCAGACGTCGGGGCCAACTCGCCAGGAATGTTGTCAAATATTACCGCCGAGATGTCAGGTTGGGTTAGGTTAGGTTATATTGCGTTATTGATGTATATAAAGGTCCCACGGAGACGTAGAGCCGAACTCGCCCAGAATGTCTTCAAATTTTACCGCCGAGATGTCAGGTTGGGCTAGGTTAGTTTATATTACGTTATTGACGCATGTTAATGTCCCACGTAGAGGATAGCTCGCCAGGAATGTTGTCAAAAATTACCGCCGAGGTGTCAGGTTGGGTTAGGTTAGGTTATATTTGGTTATTGATGTATATAAAGGTCCGTCGGAGACGTAGATCGAACTCGCCAAGAATGTCTTCAAATATTACCGTCGAAATGTCAGGTTGGGTTAGGTTAGGTTATATTACGTTATTGATGCATATGAATGTCCCACGTAGAGGATAGCTCGCCAGGAATGTTGTCAAATATTACCGCCGAGATGTTAGGTTGTGTTAGGTTAGGTTTCATTACGTTAATGATGTATATGAATGTCCCACGCAGAGGATAACTCGCCAGGCAAGTTTTCAAATATTGCCGGCGAGATGTTAGGTTGGGTTAGGTTAGATTATATTACGTTAATGATGTATATGAAGGAGCCACGCATACGTCTTGGCCAACTCGCCAGGAATGTTGTCAAATATTACCGCCGAGATGTCAGGTTGGGTTAGGTTAGGTTATATTACGTTATTGATGTATATAAAGGTCCCACGGAGACGTAGATTCGAACTCGCCAAGAATGTCTTCAAATATTAACGCCGAGATGTCGGGTTGGGTTAGGTTAGGCTATGTTACGTTATTGATGCATATGAATGTCCCACGTAGAGGACAGCTCGGCAGGAATGTTGTCAAATATTACCGCTGAGATGTCAGTTTGGGTTACGATAGGTTATATTACGTTATTGATGTATATAAAGGTCCCACGGAGACGTAGAGCTCAACTCGCCAGGAATGTTGTCAAATTTTACCGCCGAGATGACAGGTTGTCTTAGGTTAGGTTATATTACTTCACAGACGTATACAGTGTTCCCACCGAGATGTAGGGGCCGACAAGCAAGGAATGTGGTTAAACGTTACCCCGAGAGATTAGGTTGGGTTAGGTTAGGTTATATTAGGATACTGATGTATATAAAGGTCCCACGGACACGTAGATGCCAACTCGCCAGGAATTTTGTCAAATATTCCCGCCGAGATATCAGGTTGGGTTAGGTTAAGTTATATTATGTTACTGATGTACATAACGGTCCCACGGAGACGTAGGGGCCAACTCGCCAGGAATGTTGTCAAATATTACCGCCGAGTTGTCAGGTTGGGTTAGGTTAGATTACAATACGTTATTGATGCATATGAATGTCCCACGCAGAGGATAACTCGCCAGGCAAGTTTTCAAATATTGCCGGCGAGATGTTAGGTTGGGTTAGGTTAGATTATATTACGTTAATGATGTATATGAAGGACCCACGCAGACGTCTTGGCCAACTCGCCAGGAATGTTGTCAAATATTACCGCCGAGATGTCAGGTTGGGTTAGGTTAGGTTATATTAGGATATTGATGCATATGAATGTCCCACGTAGAGGATAACTCGCCAGGCAAGTTGTCAAATATTACCGCCGAGATGTTAGGTTGGGTTAGGTTAGATTATATTACGTTAATGATGTATATGAAGGACCCACGCAGACGTCTTGGACAACTCGCCAGGAATGTTGTCAAATATTACCGCCTACATGTCAGGTTGGGTTAGGTTAGGTTATATTACGTTATTGATGTATATAAAGGTCCCACATAAACGTAGAGGTCAACTCGCCAGGAATGTTGTCAAATTTTACCGCCGAGATGTCAGGTTGTCTTAGGTTAGGTTATATTACTTCACAGACGTATACAGTGTTCCCACCGAGATGTAGGGGCCGACAAGCAAGGAATGTGGTTAAACGTTACCCCGAGAGATTAGGTTGGGTTAGGTTAGGTTATATTAGGATACTGATGTATATAAAGGTCCCACGGACACGTAGATGCCAACTCGCCAGGAATTTTGTCAAATATTCCCGCCGAGATATCAGGTTGGGTTAGGTTAAGTTATATTATGTTATTGATGTACATAAAGGTCCCACGGAGACGTAGGGGCCAACTCGCCAGGAATGTTATCAAATATTACCGCCGAGTTGTCAGGTTGGGTTAGGTTAGATTACAATACGTTATTGATGCATATGAATGTCCCACGCAGAGGATAAATCGCCAGGCAAGTTTTCAAATATTGCCGGCGAGATGTTAGGTTGGATTAGGTTAGATTATATTACGTTAAAGATGTATATGAAGGAGCCACGCATACGTCTTGGCCAACTCGCCAGGAATGTTGTCAAATATTACCGCTGAGATGTCAGTGTGGGTTAGGATAGGTTATATTACGTTATTGATGTATATAAAGGTCCCACGGAGACGAAGAGGTCAACTCGCCAGGAATGTTGTCAAATTTTACCGCCGAGATGTCAGGTTGTCTTAGGTTAGGTTATATTACTTCACAGACGTATACAGTGTTCCCACCGAGATGTAGGGGCCGACAAGCAAGGAATGTGGTTAAACGTTACCCCGAGAGATTAGGTTGGGTTAGGTTAGGTTATATTAGGATACTGATGTATATAAAGGTGCCACGGTCAAGTAGATGCCAAATCGCGAGGAATTTTGTAAAATATTCCCGCCGAGATATCAGGTTGGGTTAGGTTAAGTTATATTATGTTATTGATGTACATAAAGGTCCCACGGAGACGTAGGGGCCAGCTCGCCAGGAATGTTGTCAAATATTACCGCCGAGATATCAGGTTGGATTAGGTTAGGTTATACTACGTTATTGATGTATATAAAGGTCCCACGGAAACGTAGAGACCAACTCGCAAGGAATGTCGTCAAATATTACCGCCGAGATGTCAGGTTCGGTTAGGTTAGGTTATATTACGTTATTGATGTATATAAGGGTCCCACGGAGACGTAGAGCCCAACTCGCCAGGAATGTCGTCAAATATTACCGCCGAAATGTCAGGTTGGTTTAGGTAAGGTTATATTACGTAATTGATGTATATAAAGGTCCCACGCAGACGTAGATTCGAACTCGCCAGGAATGTCGTCAAATATTACCGCCGAGATGTCAGGTTGGGTTAGGTTAGGCTATATTACGTTATTGATGCATATGAATGTCCCACGTAGAGGATAGCTCGCCAGGAATGTTGTCAAATGTTACCGCCGAGATGTCATGTTGGGTTAGGTTAGGTTATATTACGTTATTGATGTATATAAAGGTCCCACGGAGACGTAGAGTCGAACTCGCCAAGAATGTCTTCAAATATTACCGCCGAGATGTCAGGTTGGGTTAGATTAGGTTATATTACGTTATTGACGCATATTAATGTCCCACGTAGAGGATAGCTCGCCAGGAATGTTGTCAAAAATTACCGCCGAGATGTTAGGTTGGGTTAGGTTAGGTTACATTAAGTTAATGATGTATACGAATGTCCCACGTAGAGGATAGCTCGCCAGGAATGTTGTCAAATGTTACCGCCGAGATGTTAGGTTGGGTTAGGTAAGGTTATATTACGTTAGCGATGTATACGAAGGACCCACGCAGACGTCGGGGCCAACTCGCCAGGAATGTTGTCAAATATTACCGCCGAGATGTCAGGTTGGGTTAGGTTAGGTTATATTACGCTATTGATGTATATAAAGGTCTGTCGGAGACGTGGAGTCGAACTCGCCAAGAATGTCTTCAAGTATTACCGCCGAAATGTCAGGTTGGGTTAGGTTAGATTATAATACGTTATTGATGCATATGAATGTCCCACGTAGAGGATAACTCGCCAGGCAAGTTGTCAAATATTACCGCCGAGATGTTAGGTTGGGTTAGGTTAGATTATAGTACGTTAATGATGTATATGAAGGACCCACGCAGACGTCTTGGACAACTCGCCAGGAATGTTGTCAAATATTACCGCCTACATGTCAGGTTGGGTTAGGTTAGGTTATATTACGTTATTGATGTATATAAAGGTCCCACATAGACGTAGAGGTCAACCCGCCAGGAATGTTGTCAAATTTTACCGCCGAGATGTCAGGTTGTCTTAGGTTAGATTATATTACTTCACAGACGTATACAGTGTTCCCACCGAGATGTAGGGGCCGACAAGCAAGGAATGTGGTTAAACGTTACCCCGAGAGATTAGGTTGGGTTTGGTTAGGTTATATTAGGATACTGATGTATATAAAGGTCCCACGGACACGTAGATGCCAACTCGCCAGGAATTTTGTCAAATATTCCCGCCGAGATATCAGGTTGGGTTAGGTTAAGTTATATTATGTTATTGATGTACATAAAGGTCCCACGGAGACGTAGGGGCCAACTCGCCAGGAATGTTGTCAAATATTACCGCCGAGTTGTCAGGTTGGGTTAGGTTAGATTACAATACGTTATTGATGCATATGAATGTCCCACGCAGAGGATAACTCGCCAGGCAAGTTTTCAAATATTGCCGGCGAGATGTTAGGTTGGGTTAGGTTAGATTATATTACGTTAATGATGTATATGAAGGACCCACGCAGACGTCTTGGCCAACTCGCCAGGAATGTTGTCAAATATTACCGCCTACATGTCAGGTTGGGTTAGGTTAGGTTATATTACGTTATTGATGTATATAAAGGTCCCACATAGACGTAGAGGTCAACCCGCCAGGAATGTTGTCAAATTTTACCGCCGAGATGTCAGGTTGTCTTAGGTTAGATTATATTACTTCACAGACGTATACAGTGTTCCCACCGAGATGTAGGGGCCGACAAGCAAGGAATGTGGTTAAACGTTACCCCGAGAGATTAGGTTGGGTTTGGTTAGGTTATATTAGGATACTGATGTATATAAAGGTCCCACGGACACGTAGATGCCAACTCGCCAGGACTTTTGTCAAATATTCCCGCCGAGATATCAGGTTGGGTTAGGTTAAGTTATATTATGTTATTGATGTACATAAAGGTCCCACGGAGACGTAGGGGCCAACTCGCCAGGAATGTTGTCAAATATTACCGCCGAGTTGTCAGGTTGGGTTAGGTTAGATTACAATACGTTATTGATGCATATGAATGTCCCACGCAGAGGATAACTCGCCAGGCAAGTTTTCAAATATTGCCGGCGAGATGTTAGGTTGGGTTAGGTTAGATTATATTACGTTAATGATGTATATGAAGGACCCACGCAGACGTCTTGGCCAACTCGCCAGGAATGTTGTCAAATATTACCGCCGAGATGTCAGGTTGGGTTAGGTTAGGTTATATTAGGTTATTGATGCATATGAATGTCCCACGTAGAGGATAACTCGCCAGGCAAGTTGTCAAATATTACCGCCGAGATGTTAGGTTGGGTTAGGTTAGATTATATTACGTTAATGATGTATATGAAGGACCCACGCAGACGTCTTGGACAACTCGCCAGGAATGTTGTCAAATATTACCGCCTACATGTCAGGTTGGGTTAGGTTAGGTTATATTACGTTATTGATGTATATAAAGGTCCCACATAGACGTAGAGGTCAACTCGCCAGGAATGTTGTCTAATTTTACCGCCGAGATGTCAGGTTGTCTTAGGTTAGGTTATATTACTTCACAGACGTATACAGTGTTCCCACCGAGATGTAGGGGCCGACAAGCAAGGAATGTGGTTAAACGTTACCCCGAGAGATTAGGTTGGGTTAGGTTAGGTTATATTAGGATACTGATGTATATAAAGGTGCCACGGTCACGTAGATGCCAAATCGCGAGGAATTTTGTAAAATATTCCCGCCGAGATATCAGGTTGGGTTAGGTTAAGTTATATTATGTTATTGATGTACATAAAGGTCCCACGGAGACGTAGGGGCCAGCTCGCCAGGAATGTTGTCAAATATTACCGCCGAGATGTCAGGTTGGATTAGGTTAGGTTATACTACGTTATTGATGTATATAAAGGTCCCACGGAAACGTAGAGACCAACTCGCAAGGAATGTCGTCAAATATTACCGCCGAGATGTCAGGTTCGGTTAGGTTAGGTTATATTACGTTATTGATGTATATAAGGGTCCCACGGAGACGTAGAGCCCAACTCGCCAGGAATGTCGTCAAATATTACCGCCGAAATGTCAGGTTGGGTTAGGTAAGGTTATATTACGTAACTGATGTATATAAAGGTCCCACGGAGACGTAGATTCGAACTCGCCAGGAATGTCGTCAAATATTACCGCCGAGATGTCAGGTTGGGATAGGTTAGGCTATATTACGTTATTGATGCATATGAATGTCCCACGTAGAGGATAGCTCGCCAGGAATGTTGTCAAATATTACCGCCGAGATGTTAGGTTGGGTTAGGTTAGGTTATATTACGTTAGTGATGTATACGAAGGACCCACGCAGACGTCGGGGCCAACTCGCCAGGAATGTTGTCAAAAATTACCGCCGAGATGTTAGGTTGGGTTAGGTTAGGTTACATTAAGTTAATGATGTGTACGAATGTCCCACGTAGAGGATAGCTCGCCAGGAATGTTGTCAAATGTTACCGCCGAGATGTTAGGTTGGGTTAGGTTAGTTTATATTACGTTATTGACGCATATTAATGTCCCACGTAGAGGATAGCTCGCCAGGAATGTTGTCAAACGTTACCGCCGAGATGTTAGGTTGGGTTCGGTTAGGTTACATTACGTTAATGATGTATACGAATGTCCCAGGTAGAGGATAGCTCGCCAGGAATGTTGTCAAATGTTACCGCCGAGATGTCATGTTGGGTTAGGTTAGGTTATATTACGTTATTGATGTATATAAAGGTCCCACGGAGACGTAGAGTCGAACTCGCCAAGAATGTCTTCAAATATTACCGCCGAGATGTCAGGTTGGGTTAGATTAGGTTATATTACGTTATTGACGCATATTAATGTCCCACGTAGAGGATAGCTCGCCAGGAATGTTGTCAAAAATTACCGCCGAGATGTTAGGTTGGGTTAGGTTAGGTTACATTAAGTTAATGATGTATAAGAATGTCCCACGTAGAGGATAGCTCGCCAGGAATGTTGTCAAATGTTACCGTCGAGATGTTAGGTTGGGTTAGGTAAGGTTATATTACGTTAGCGATGTATACGAAGGACCCACGCAGACGTCGGGGCCAACTCGCCAGGAATGTTGTCAAATATTACCGCCGAGATGTGAGGTTGGGTTAGGTTAGGTTATATTACGCTATTGATGTATATAAAGGTCTGTCGGAGACGTGGAGTCGAACTCGCCAAGAATGTCTTCAAGTATTACCGCCGAAATGTCAGGTTGTGTTAGGTTAGGTTATATTACGTTATTCATGCATATGAATGTCCCACGTAGAGGATAGCTCGCCAGGAATGTTGTCAAATGTTACCGCCGAGATGTCAGGTTGGATTGCGTTAGGTTATATTACGTTATTGATGTATATAAAGGTCCCACGGAGACGTAGAGTCCAGCTCGCCAGGAATGTCGTCAAATATTACCGCCGAGTTGTCAGGTTGGGTTAGGTTAGGTTATATTACGTTATTGATGCATATGAATGTCCCACGTAGAGGATAGCTCGCCAGCAATGTTGTCAAATATTACCGCCGAGATGTCAGGTTGGGTTAGGTTAGGTTATATTACGTTATTGATGTATATAAAGGTCTGTCGGAGACGTGGAGTCGAACTCGCCAAGAATGTCTTCAAATATTACCGCCGAAATGTCAGGTTGTGTTAGGTTAGGTCATATTACGTTATTGATGCATATGAATGTCCCACGTAGAGGATAGTTCGACAGGAATGTTGTCAAATATTACCGCCGAGATGTCAGGTTGGGTTAGCTTAGGTTATATTACGTTATTGATGTATATAAAGGTCCGTCGGAGACGTAGAGTCGAACTCACAAAGAATGTCTTCAAATATTACCGCCGAAATGTCAGGTTGGGTTAGGTTAGGTTATATTACGTTATTGATGCATATGAATGTCCCACGTAGAGGATAGCTCGCCAGGAATGTTGTCAAATATTACCGCCGAGATGTCAGGTTGGATTACGTTAGGTTATATTACGTTATTGATGTATATAAAGGTCCCACGGAGACGTAGAGTCCAGCTCGCCAGGAATGTTGTCAAATATTACCGCCGAGATGTCAGGTTGGGTTAGGTTAGGTTATATTACGTTATTGATGTATATAAAGGTCTGTCGGAGACGTGGAGTCGAACTCGCCAAGAATGTCTTCAAGTATTACCGCCGAAATGTCAGGTTGTGTTAGGTTAGGTTATATTACGTTATTCATGCATATGAATGTCCCACGTAGAGGATAGCTCGCCAGGAATGTTGTCAAATATTACCGCCGAGATGTCAGGTTGGGTTAGGTTAGGTTATATTACGTAATTGAAGTATATAAAGGTCCCACGGAGACGTAGAGTCCAACTCGCCAGGAATGTCGTCAAATATTACCGCCGAGATGTCAGGTGGGTTAGGTTAGGTTATATTACGTTATTGATGCATATGAATGTCCCACGTAGAGGACAGCTCGCCAGGAATGTTGTCAAATGTTACCGCCGAGATGTCAGGTTGGATTACGTTAGGTTATATTACGTTATTGATGTATATAAAGGTCCCACGGAGACGTAGAGTCCAGCTCGCCAGGAATGTCGTCAAATATTACCGCCGAGTTGTCAGGTTGGGTTAGGTTAGGTTATATTACGTTATTGATGCATATGAATGTCCCACGTAGAGGATAGCTCGCCAGGAATGTTGTCAAATATTACCGCCGAGATGTCAGATTGGGTTAGGTTAGGTTACATTAAGTTAATGATGTATACGAATGTCCCACGTAGAGGATAGCTCGCCAGGAATGTTGTCAAATGTTACCGCCGAGATGTTAGGTTGGGTTAGGTAAGGTTATATTACGTTAGCGATGTATACGAAGGACCCACGCAGACGTCGGGGCCAACTCGCCAGGAATGTTGTCAAATATTACCGCCGAGATGTCAGGTTGCGTTAGGTTAGGTTATATTACGCTATTGATGTATATAAAGGTCTGTCGGAGACGTGGAGTCGAACTCGCCAAGAATGTCTTCAAGTATTACCGCCGAAATGTCAGGTTGTGTTAGGTTAGGTTATATTAAGTTATTCATGCATATGAATGTCCCACGTAGAGGATAGCTCGCCAGGAATGTTGTCAAATGTTACCGCCGAGATGTCAGGTTGGATTACGTTAGGTTATATTACGTTATTGATGTATATAAAGGTCCCACGGAGACGTAGAGTCCAACTCGCCAGGAATGTCGTCAAATATTACCGCCGAGATGTCAGGTTGGGTTAGGTTAGGTTATATTACGTAATTGAAGTATATAAAGGTCCCACGGAGACGTAGAGTCCAACTCGCCAGGAATGTCGTCAAATATTACCGCCGAGATGTCAGGTGGGTTAGGTTAGGTTATATTACGTTATTGATGCATATGAATGTCCCACGTAGAGGACAGCTCGCCAGGAATGTTGTCAAATGTTACCGCCGAGATGTCAGGTTGGATTACGTTAGGTTATATTACGTTATTGATGTATATAAAGGTCCCACGGAGACGTAGAGTCCAGCTCGCCAGGAATGTCGTCAAATATTACCGCCGAGTTGTCAGGTTGGGTTAGGTTAGGTTATATTACGTTATTGATGCATATGAATGTCCCACGTAGAGGATAGCTCGCCAGCAATGTTGTCAAATATTACCGCCGAGATGTCAGGTTGGGTTAGGTTAGGTTATATTACGTTATTGATGTATATAAAGGTCTGTCGGAGACGTGGAGTCGAACTCGCCAAGAATGTCTTCAAATATTACCGCCGAAATGTCAGGTTGTGTTGGGTTAGGTCATATTACGTTATTGATGCATATGAATGTCCCACGTAGAGGATAGTTCGCCAGGAATGTTGTCAAATATTAGCGCCGAGATGTCAGGTTGGGTTAGGTTAGGTTATATTACGTTATTGATGTATATAAAGGTCCGTCGGAGACGTAGAGTCGAACTCGCAAAGAATGTCTTCAAATATTACCGCCGAAATGTCAGGTTGGGTTAGGTTAGGTTATATTACGTTATTGATGCATATGAATGTCCCACGTAGAGGATAGCTCGCCAGGAATGTTGTCAAATATTACCGCCGAGATGTCAGGTTGGATTACGTTAGGTTATATTACGTTATTGATGTATATAAAGGTCCCACGGAGACGTAGAGTCCAGCTCGCCAGGAATGTTGTCAAATATTACCGCCGAGATGTCAGGTTGGGTTAGGTTAGGTTATATTACGTTATTGATGTATATAAAGGTCTGTCGGAGACGTGGAGTCGAACTCGCCAAGAATGTCTTCAAGTATTACCGCCGAAATGTCAGGTAGTGTTAGGTTAGGTTATATTACGTTATTCATGCATATGAATGTCCCACGTAGAGGATAGCTCGCCAGGAATGTTGTCAAATGTTACCGCCGAGATGTCAGGTTGGATTACGTTAGGTTATATTACGTTATTGATGTATATAAAGGTCCCACGGAGACGTAGAGTCCAACTCGCCAGGAATGTCGTCAAATATTACCGCCGAGATGTCAGGTTGGGTTAGGTTAGGTTATATTACGTAATTGAAGTATATAAAGGTCCCACGGAGACGTAGAGTCCAACTCGCCAGGAATGTCGTCAAATATTACCGCCGAGATGTCAGGTGGGTTAGGTTAGGTTATATTACGTTATTGATGCATATGAATGTCCCACGTAGAGGACAGCTCGCCAGGAATGTTGTCAAATGTTACCGCCGAGATGTCAGGTTGGATTACGTTAGGTTATATTACGTTATTGATGTATATAAAGGTCCCACGGAGACGTAGAGTCCAGCTCGCCAGGAATGTCGTCAAATATTCCCGCCGAGTTGTCAGGTTGGCTTAGGTTAGGTTATATTACGTTATTGATGCATATGAATGTCCCACGTAGAGGATAGCTCGCCAGGAATGTTGTCAAATATTACCGCCGAGATGTCAGATTGGGTTAGGTTAGGTTATATTACGTTATTGATGTATATAAAGGTCTGTCGGAGACGTGGAGTCGAACTCGCCAAGAATGTCTTCAAATATTACCGCCGAAATGTCAGGTTGTGTTAGGTTAGGTCATATTACGTTATTGATGCATATGAATGTCCCACGTAGAGGATAGCTCGCCAGGAATGTTGTCAAATATTACCGCCGAGATGTCAGGTTGGGTTAGGTTAGGTTATATTACGTTATTGATGTATATAAAGGCCTGTCGGAGACGTGGAGTCGAACTCGCCAAGAATGTCTTCAAATATTACCGCCGAAATGTCAGGTTGTGTTAGGTTAGGTCATATTACGTTATTGATGCATATGAATGTCCCACGTAGAGGATAGCTCGCCAGGAATGTTGTCAAATATTACCGCCGAGATGTCAGGTTGGGTTAGGTTAGGTTATATTACGTTATTGATGTATATAAAGGTCCGTCGGAGACGTAGAGTCGAACTCGCAAAGAATGTCTTCAAATATTACCGCCGAAATGTCAGGTTGGGTTAGGTTAGGTTATATTACGTTATTGATGCATATGAATGTCCCACGTAGAGGATAGCTCGCCAGGAATGTTGTCAAATATTACCGCCGAGATGTCAGGTTGGATTACGTTAGGTTATATTACGTTATTGATGTATATAAAGGTCCCACGGAGACGTAGAGTCCAGCTCGCCAGGAATGTCGTCAAATATTACCGCCGAGTTGTCAGGTTGGGTTAGGTTAGGTTATATCACGTAATTGAAGTCTATAAAGGTCCCACGGAGACGTAGAGTCCAAATCGCCAGGAATGTCGTCAAATATTACCGCCGAGATGTCAGGTGGGTTAGGTTAGGTTATATTACGTTATTGATGCATATGAAGGTCCCACGTAGAGGATAGCTCGCCAGGAATGTTGTCAAATGTTACTGCCGAGATGTTAGGTTGGATTACGTTAGGTTATATTACGTTATTGATGTATATAAAGGTCCCACGGAGACGTAGAGTCCAGCTCGCCAGGAATGTCGTCAAATATTACCGCCGAGTTGTCAGGTTGGGTTAGGTTAGGTTATATTACGTTATTGATGCATATGAATGTCCCACGTAGAGGATAGCTCGCCAGGAATGTTGTCAAATATTACCGCCGAGATGTCAGGTTGGGTTAGGTTAGGTTATATTACGTTATTGATGTATATAAAGGTCTGTCGGAGACGTGGAGTCGAACTCGCCAAGAATGTCTTCAAATATTACCGCCGAAATGTCAGGTTGTGTTAGGTTAGGTCATATTACGTTATTGATGCATATGAATGTCCCACGTAGAGGATAGCTCGCCAGGAATGTTGTCAAATATTACCGCCGAGATGTCAGGTTGGGTTAGGTTAGGTTATATTACGTTATTGATGTATATAAAGGCCTGTCGGAGACGTGGAGTCGAACTCGCCAAGAATGTCTTCAAATATTACCGCCGAAATGTCAGGTTGTGTTAGGTTAGGTCATATTACGTTATTGATGCATATGAATGTCCCACGTAGAGGATAGCTCGCCAGGAATGTTGTCAAATATTACCGCCGAGATGTCAGGTTGGGTTAGGTTAGGTTATATTACGTTATTGATGTATATAAAGGTCCGTCGGAGACGTAGAGTCGAACTCGCAAAGAATGTCTTCAAATATTACCGCCGAAATGTCAGGTTGGGTTAGGTTAGGTTATATTACGTTATTGATGCATATGAATGTCCCACGTAGAGGATAGCTCGCCAGGAATGTTGTCAAATGTTACCGCCGAGATGTCAGGTTGGATTACGTTAGGTTATATTACGTTATTGATGTATATAAAGGCCTGTCGGAGACGTGGAGTCGAACTCGCCAAGAATGTCTTCAAATATTACCGCCGAAATGTCAGGTTGTGTTAGGTTAGGTCATATTACGTTATTGATGCATATGAATGTCCCACGTAGAGGATAGCTCGCCAGGAATGTTGTCAAATATTACCGCCGAGATGTCAGGTTGGGTTAGGTTAGGTTATATTACGTTATTGATGTATATAAAGGTCCGTCGGAGACGTAGAGTCGAACTCGCAAAGAATGTCTTCAAATATTACCGCCGAAATGTCAGGTTGGGTTAGGTTAGGTTATATTACGTTATTGATGCATATGAATGTCCCACGTAGAGGATAGCTCGCCAGGAATGTTGTCAAATGTTACCGCCGAGATGTCAGGTTGGATTACGTTAGGTTATATTACGTTATTGATGTATATAAAGGTCCCACGGAGACGTAGAGTCCAGCTCGCCAGGAATGTCGTCAAATATTACCGCCGAGTTGTCAGGTTGGGTTAAGTTAGGTTATATTACGTAATTGAAGTCTATAACGGTCCCACGGAGACGTAGATTCCAACTCGCCAGGAATGTCGTCAAATATTACCGCCGAGATGTCAGGTGGGTTAGGTTAGGTTATATTACGTTATTGATGCATATGAAGGTCCCACGTAGAGGATAGCTCGCCAGGAATGTTGTCAAATGATACCGCCGAGATGTTAGGTTGGATTACGTTAGGTTATATTACGTTATTGATGTATATAAAGGTCCCACGGAGACGTAGAGTCCAGCTCGCCAGGAATGTCGTCAAATATTACCGCCGAGTTGTCAGGTTGGGTTAGGTTAGGTTATATTACGTTATTGATGCATATGAATGTCCCACGTAGAGGATAGCTCGCCAGCAATGTTGTCAAATATTACCGCCGAGATGTCAGGTTGGGTTAGGTTAGGTTATATTACGTTATTGATGTATATAAAGGTCTGTCGGAGACGTGGATTCGAACTCGCCAAGAATGTCTTCAAATATTACCGCCGAAATGTCAGGTTGTGTTGGGTTAGGTCATATTACGTTATTGATGCATATGAATGTCCCACGTAGAGGATAGCTCGCCAGGAATGTTGTCAAATATTAGCGCCGAGATGTCAGGTTGGGTTAGGTTAGGTTATATTACGTTATTGATGTATATAAAGGTCCGTCGGAGACGTAGAGTCGAACTCGCAAAGAATGTCTTCAAATATTACCGCCGAAATGTCAGGTTGGGTTAGGTTAGGTTATATTACGTTATTGATGCATATGAATGTCCCACGTAGAGGATAGCTCGCCAGGAATGTTGTCAAATATTACCGCCGAGATGTCAGGTTGGATTACGTTAGGTTATATTACGTTATTGATGTATATAAAGGTCCCACGGAGACGTAGAGTCCAGCTCGCCAGGAATGTTGTCAAATATTACCGCCGAGATGTCAGGTTGGGTTAGGTTAGGTTATATTACGTTATTGATGTATATAAAGGTCTGTCGGAGACGTGGAGTCGAACTCGCCAAGAATGTCTTCAAGTATTACCGCCGAAATGTCAGGTTGTGTTAGGTTAGGTTATATTACGTTATTCATGCATATGAATGTCCCACGTAGAGGATAGCTCGCCAGGAATGTTGTCAAATGTTACCGCCGAGATGTCAGGTTGGATTACGTTAGGTTATATTACGTTATTGATGTATATAAAGGTCCCACGGAGACGTAGAGTCCAACTCGCCAGGAATGTCGTCAAATATTACCGCCGAGATGTCAGGTTGGGTTAGGTTAGGTTATATTACGTAATTGAAGTATATAAAGGTCCCACGGAGACGTAGAGTCCAACTCGCCAGGAATGTCGTCAAATATTACCGCCGAGATGTCAGGTGGGTTAGGTTAGGTTATATTACGTTATTGATGCATATGAATGTCCCACGTAGAGGACAGCTCGCCAGGAATGTTGTCAAATGTTACCGCCGAGATGTCAGGTTGGATTACGTTAGGTTATATTACGTTATTGATGTATATAAAGGTCCCACGGAGACGTAGAGTCCAGCTCGCCAGGAATGTCGTCAAATATTCCCGCCGAGTTGTCAGGTTGGCTTAGGTTAGGTTATATTACGTTATTGATGCATATGAATGTCCCACGTAGAGGATAGCTCGCCAGGAATGTTGTCAAATATTACCGCCGAGATGTCAGATTGGGTTAGGTTAGGTTATATTACGTTATTGATGTATATAAAGGTCTGTCGGAGACGTGGAGTCGAACTCGCCAAGAATGTCTTCAAATATTACCGCCGAAATGTCAGGTTGTGTTAGGTTAGGTCATATTACGTTATTGATGCATATGAATGTCCCACGTAGAGGATAGCTCGCCAGGAATGTTGTCAAATATTACCGCCGAGATGTCAGGTTGGGTTAGGTTAGGTTATATTACGTTATTGATGTATATAAAGGCCTGTCGGAGACGTGGAGTCGAACTCGCCAAGAATGTCTTCAAATATTACCGCCGAAATGTCAGGTTGTGTTAGGTTAGGTCATATTACGTTATTGATGCATATGAATGTCCCACGTAGAGGATAGCTCGCCAGGAATGTTGTCAAATGTTACCGCCGAGATGTCAGGTTGGATTACGTTAGGTTATATTACGTTATTGATGTATATAAAGGTCCCACGGAGACGTAGAGTCCAGCTCGCCAGGAATGTCGTCAAATATTACCGCCGAGTTGTCAGGTTGGGTTAAGTTAGGTTATATTACGTAATTGAAGTCTATAACGGTCCCACGGAGACGTAGATTCCAACTCGCCAGGAATGTCGTCAAATATTACCGCCGAGATGTCAGGTGGGTTAGGTTAGGTTATATTACGTTATTGATGCATATGAAGGTCCCACGTAGAGGATAGCTCGCCAGGAATGTTGTCAAATGATACCGCCGAGATGTTAGGTTGGATTACGTTAGGTTATATTACGTTATTGATGTATATAAAGGTCCCACGGAGACGTAGAGTCCAGCTCGCCAGGAATGTCGTCAAATATTACCGCCGAGTTGTCAGGTTGGGTTAGGTTAGGTTATATTACGTTATTGATGCATATGAATGTCCCACGTAGAGGATAGCTCGCCAGCAATGTTGTCAAATATTACCGCCGAGATGTCAGGTTGGGTTAGGTTAGGTTATATTACGTTATTGATGTATATAAAGGTCTGTCGGAGACGTGGAGTCGAACTCGCCAAGAATGTCTTCAAATATTACCGCCGAAATGTCAGGTTGTGTTGGGTTAGGTCATATTACGTTATTGATGCATATGAATGTCCCACGTAGAGGATAGCTCGCCAGGAATGTTGTCAAATATTAGCGCCGAGATGTCAGGTTGGGTTAGGTTAGGTTATATTACGTTATTGATGTATATAAAGGTCCGTCGGAGACGTAGAGTCGAACTCGCAAAGAATGTCTTCAAATATTACCGCCGAAATGTCAGGTTGGGTTAGGTTAGGTTATATTACGTTATTGATGCATATGAATGTCCCACGTAGAGGATAGCTCGCCAGGAATGTTGTCAAATATTACCGCCGAGATGTCAGGTTGGATTACGTTAGGTTATATTACGTTATTGATGTATATAAAGGTCCCACGGAGACGTAGAGTCCAGCTCGCCAGGAATGTTGTCAAATATTACCGCCGAGATGTCAGGTTGGGTTAGGTTAGGTTATACTACGTTATTGATGTATATAAAGGTCTGTCGGAGACGTGGAGTCGAACTCGCCAAGAATGTCTTCAAGTATTACCGCCGAAATGTCAGGTTGTGTTAGGTTAGGTTATATTACGTTATTCATGCATATGAATGTCCCACGTAGAGGATAGCTCGCCAGGAATGTTGTCAAATGTTACCGCCGAGATGTCAGGTTGGATTACGTTAGGTTATATTACGTTATTGATGTATATAAAGGTCCCACGGAGACGTAGAGTCCAACTCGCCAGGAATGTCGTCAAATATTACCGCCGAGATGTCAGGTTGGGTTAGGTTAGGTTATATTACGTAATTGAAGTATATAAAGGTCCCACGGAGACGTAGAGTCCAACTCGCCAGGAATGTCGTCAAATATTACCGCCGAGATGTCAGGTGGGTTAGGTTAGGTTATATTACGTTATTGATGCATATGAATGTCCCACGTAGAGGACAGCTCGCCAGGAATGTTGTCAAATGTTACCGCCGAGATGTCAGGTTGGATTACGTTAGGTTATATTACGTTATTGATGTATACAAAGGTCCCACGGAGACGTAGAGTCCAGCTCGCCAGGAATGTCGTCAAATATTCCCGCCGAGTTGTCAGGTTGGCTTAGGTTAGGTTATATTACGTTATTGATGCATATGAATGTCCCACGTAGAGGATAGCTCGCCAGGAATGTTGTCAAATATTACCGCCGAGATGTCAGATTGGGTTAGGTTAGGTTATATTACGTTATTGATGTATATAAAGGTCTGTCGGAGACGTGGAGTCGAACTCGCCAAGAATGTCTTCAAATATTACCGCCGAAATGTCAGGTTGTGTTAGGTTAGGTCATATTACGTTATTGATGCATATGAATGTCCCACGTAGAGGATAGCTCGCCAGGAATGTTGTCAAATATTACCGCCGAGATGTCAGGTTGGGTTAGGTTAGGTTATATTACGTTATTGATGTATATAAAGGCCTGTCGGAGACGTGGAGTCGAACTCGCCAAGAATGTCTTCAAATATTACCGCCGAAATGTCAGGTTGTGTTAGGTTAGGTCATATTACGTTATTGATGCATATGAATGTCCCACGTAGAGGATAGCTCGCCAGGAATGTTGTCAAATATTACCGCCGAGATGTCAGGTTGGGTTAGGTTAGGTTATATTACGTTATTGATGTATATAAAGGTCCGTCGGAGACGTAGAGTCGAACTCGCAAAGAATGTCTTCAAATATTACCGCCGAAATGTCAGGTTGGGTTAGGTTAGGTTATATTACGTTATTGATGCATATGAATGTCCCACGTAGAGGATAGCTCGCCAGGAATGTTGTCAAATATTACCGCCGAGATGTCAGGTTGGATTACGTTAGGTTATATTACGTTATTGATGTATATAAAGGTCCCACGGAGACGTAGAGTCCAGCTCGCCAGGAATGTCGTCAAATATTACCGCCGAGTTGTCAGGTTGGGTTAGGTTAGGTTATATCACGTAATTGAAGTCTATAAAGGTCCCACGGAGACGTAGAGTCCAAATCGCCAGGAATGTCGTCAAATATTACCGCCGAGATGTCAGGTGGGTTAGGTTAGGTTATATTACGTTATTGATGCATATGAAGGTCCCACGTAGAGGATAGCTCGCCAGGAATGTTGTCAAATGTTACTGCCGAGATGTTAGGTTGGATTACGTTAGGTTATATTACGTTATTGATGTATATAAAGGTCCCACGGAGACGTAGAGTCCAGCTCGCCAGGAATGTCGTCAAATATTACCGCCGAGTTGTCAGGTTGGGTTAGGTTAGGTTATATTACGTTATTGATGCATATGAATGTCCCACGTAGAGGATAGCTCGCCAGGAATGTTGTCAAATATTACCGCCGAGATGTCAGGTTGGGTTAGGTTAGGTTATATTACGTTATTGATGTATATAAAGGTCTGTCGGAGACGTGGAGTCGAACTCGCCAAGAATGTCTTCAAATATTACCGCCGAAATGTCAGGTTGTGTTAGGTTAGGTCATATTACGTTATTGATGCATATGAATGTCCCACGTAGAGGATAGCTCGCCAGGAATGTTGTCAAATATTACCGCCGAGATGTCAGGTTGGGTTAGGTTAGGTTATATTACGTTATTGATGTATATAAAGGCCTGTCGGAGACGTGGAGTCGAACTCGCCAAGAATGTCTTCAAATATTACCGCCGAAATGTCAGGTTGTGTTAGGTTAGGTCATATTACGTTATTGATGCATATGAATGTCCCACGTAGAGGATAGCTCGCCAGGAATGTTGTCAAATATTACCGCCGAGATGTCAGGTTGGGTTAGGTTAGGTTATATTACGTTATTGATGTATATAAAGGTCCGTCGGAGACGTAGAGTCGAACTCGCAAAGAATGTCTTCAAATATTACCGCCGAAATGTCAGGTTGGGTTAGGTTAGGTTATATTACGTTATTGATGCATATGAATGTCCCACGTAGAGGATAGCTCGCCAGGAATGTTGTCAAATGTTACCGCCGAGATGTCAGGTTGGATCACGTTAGGTTATATTACGTTATTGATGTATATAAAGGCCTGTCGGAGACGTGGAGTCGAACTCGCCAAGAATGTCTTCAAATATTACCGCCGAAATGTCAGGTTGTGTTAGGTTAGGTCATATTACGTTATTGATGCATATGAATGTCCCACGTAGAGGATAGCTCGCCAGGAATGTTGTCAAATATTACCGCCGAGATGTCAGGTTGGGTTAGGTTAGGTTATATTACGTTATTGATGTATATAAAGGTCCGTCGGAGACGTAGAGTCGAACTCGCAAAGAATGTCTTCAAATATTACCGCCGAAATGTCAGGTTGGGTTAGGTTAGGTTATATTACGTTATTGATGCATATGAATGTCCCACGTAGAGGATAGCTCGCCAGGAATGTTGTCAAATGTTACCGCCGAGATGTCAGGTTGGATTACGTTAGGTTATATTACGTTATTGATGTATATAAAGGTCCCACGGAGACGTAGAGTCCAGCTCGCCAGGAATGTCGTCAAATATTACCGCCGAGTTGTCAGGTTGGGTTAAGTTAGGTTATATTACGTAATTGAAGTCTATAACGGTCCCACGGAGACGTAGATTCCAACTCGCCAGGAATGTCGTCAAATATTACCGCCGAGATGTCAGGTGGGTTAGGTTAGGTTATATTACGTTATTGATGCATATGAAGGTCCCACGTAGAGGATAGCTCGCCAGGAATGTTGTCAAATGATACCGCCGAGATGTTAGGTTGGATTACGTTAGGTTATATTACGTTATTGATGTATATAAAGGTCCCACGGAGACGTAGAGTCCAGCTTGCCAGGAATGTCGTCAAATATTACCGCCGATTTGTCAGGTTGGGTTAGGTTAGGTTATATTACGTTATTGATGCATATGAATGTCCCACGTAGAGGATAGCTCGCCAGGAATGTTGTCAAATATTACCGCCGAGATGTCAGGTTGGGTTAGGTTAGGTTATATTACGTTATTGATGTATATAAAGGTCTGTCGGAGACGTGGAGTCGAACTCGCCAAGAATGTCTTCAAATATTACCGCCGAAATGTCAGGTTGTGTTAGGTTAGGTCATATTACGTTATTGATGCATATGAATGTCCCACGTAGAGGATAGCTCGCCAGGAATGTTGTCAAATATTACCGCCGAGATGTCAGGTTGGGTTAGGTTAGGTTATATTACGTTATTGATGTATATAAAGGTCTGTCGGAGACGTGGAGTCGAACTCGCCAAGAATGTCTTCAAATATTACCGCCGAAATGTCAGGTTGTGTTAGGTTAGGTCATATTACGTTATTGATGCATATGAATGTCCCACGTAGAGTCCAACTCGCCAGGAATGTCGTCAAATATTACCGCCGAGATGTCAGGTGGGTTAGGTTAGGTTATATTACGTTATTGATGCATATGAATGTCCCACGTAGAGGATAGCTCGCCAGGAATGTTGTCAAATGTTACCGCCGAGATGTCAGGTTGGATTACGTTAGGTTATATTACGTTATTGATGTATATAAAGGTCCCACGGAGACGTAGAGTCCAGCTCGCCAGGAATGACGTCAAATATTACCGCCGAGTTGTCAGGTTGGGTTAGGTTAGGTTATATTACGTAATTGAAGTCTATAAAGGTCCCACGGAGACGTAGAGTCCAACTCGCCAGGAATGTCGTCAAATATTACCGCCGAGATGTCAGGTGGGTTAGGTTAGGTTATATTACGTTATTGATGCATATGAAGGTCCCACGTAGAGGATAGCTCGCCAGGAATGTTGTCAAATGTTACCGCCGAGATGTTAGGTTGGGTTAGGTTAGGTTATATTACGTTAGTGATGTATACGAACGACCCACGCAGACGTCGGGGCCAACTCGCCAGGAATGTTGTCAAATATTACCGCCGAGATGTCAGGTTGTGTTAGGTTAGGTTATATTACTTCATAGACGTATACAGTGTTCCCACTGAGAAGTAGGGGCCGACAAGCAAGGAATGTTGTTAAACGGTACCCCGAGAGATAAGGTTGGGTTAGGTTAGGTTATATTAGGATACTGATGTATATAAAGGTCCCACGGAGACGTAGAGGCCAACTCGCAAGGAATGTTGTCAAATATTGCCGCCGAGATGTCAGGTTGGGTTAGGTTAGGTTATATTACGTTATTGATGTATATAAAGGTCCGTCAGAGACGTAGAGTCGAACTCGCAAAGAATGTCTTCAAATATTACCGCCGAAATGTCAGGTTGGGTTAGGTTAGGTTATATTACGTTATTGATGCATATGAATGTCCCACGTAGAGGATAGCTCGCCAGGAATGTTGTCAAATATTACCGCCGAGATATCAGGTTGTATTACGTTAGGTTATATTACGTTATTGATGTATATAAAGGTCCCACGGAGACGTAGAGTCCAGCTCGCCAGGAATGTCGTCAAATGTTACCGCCGAGATGTTAGGTTGGATTACGTTAGGTTATATTACGTTATTGATGTATATAAAGGTCCCACGGAGACGTAGAGTCCAGCTCGCCAGGAATGTCGTCAAATATTACCGCCGAGTTGTCAGGTTGGGTTAGGTTAGGTTATATTACGTTATTGATGTATATAAAGGTCTGTCGGAGACGTGGAGTCGAACTCGCCAAGAATGTCTTCAAATATTACCGCCGAAATGTCAGGTTGTGTTAGGTTAGGTCATATTACGTTATTGATGCATATGAATGTCCCACGTAGAGGATAGCTCGCCAGGAATGTTGTCAAATATTACCGCCGAGATGTCAGGTTGGGTTAGGTTAGGTTATATTACGTTATTGATGTATATAAAGGCCTGTCGGAGACGTGGAGTCGAACTCGCCAAGAATGTCTTCAAATATTACCGCCGAAATGTCAGGTTGTGTTAGGTTAGGTCATATTACGTTATTGATGCATATGAATGTCCCACGTAGAGGATAGCTCGCCAGGAATGTTGTCAAATATTACCGCCGAGATGTCAGGTTGGGTTAGGTTAGGTTATATTACGTTATTGATGTATATAAAGGTCCGTCGGAGACGTAGAGTCGAACTCGCAAAGAATGTCTTCAAATATTACCGCCGAAATGTCAGGCTGGGTTAGGTTAGGTTATATTACGTTATTGATGCATATGAATGTCCCACGTAGAGGATAGCTCGCCAGGAATGTTGTCAAATATTACCGCCGAGATGTCAGGTTGGATTACGTTAGGTTATATTACGTTATTGATGTATATAAAGGTCCCACGGAGACGTAGAGTCCAGCTCGACAGGAATGTCGTCAAATATTACCGCCGAGTTGTCAGGTTGGGTTAGGTTAGGTTATATTACGTAATTGAAGTCTATAACGGTCCCACGGAGACGTAGAGTCCAACTCGCCAGGAATGTCGTCAAATATTACCGCCGAGATGTCAGGGGGGTTAGGTTAGGTTATATTACGTTATTGATGCATATGAAGGTCCCACGTAGAGGATAGCTCGCCAGGAATGTTGTCAAATGTTACCGCCGAGATGTTAGGTTGGATTACGTTAGGTTATATTACGTTATTGATGTATATAAAGGTCCCACGGAGACGTAGAGTCCAGCTCGCCAGGAATGTCGTCAAATATTACCGCCGAGTTGTCAGGTTGGGTTAGGTTAGGTTATATTACGTTATTGATGCATATGAATGTCCCACGTAGAGGATAGCTCGCCAGGAATGTTGTCAAATATTACCGCCGAGATGTCAGGTTGGGTTAGGTTAGGTTATATTACGTTATTGATGTATATAAAGGTCTGTCGGAGACGTGGAGTCGAACTCGCCAAGAATGTCTTCAAATATTACCGCCGAAATGTCAGGTTGTGTTAGGTTAGGTCATATTACGTTATTGATGCATATGAATGTCCCACGTAGAGGATAGCTCGCCAGGAATGTTGTCAAATATTACCGCCGAGATGTCAGGTTGGGTTAGGTTAGGTTATATTACGTTATTGATGTATATAAAGGTCCGTCGGAGACGTAGAGTCGAACTCGCAAAGAATGTCTTCAAATATTACCGCCGAAATGTCAGGTTGGGTTAGGTTAGGTTATATTACGTTATTGATGTATATAAAGGTCCGTCAGAGACGTAGAGTCGAACTCGCAAAGAATGTCTTCAAATATTACCGCCGAAATGTCAGGTTGGGTTAGGTTAGGTTATATTACGTTATTGATGCATATGAATGTCCCACGTAGAGGATAGCTCGCCAGGAATGTTGTCAAATATTACCGCCGAGATATCAGGTTGTATTACGTTAGGTTATATTACGTTATTGATGTATATAAAGGTCCCACGGAGACGTAGAGTCCAGCTCGCCAGGAATGTCGTCAAATGTTACCGCCGAGATGTTAGGTTGGATTACGTTAGGTTATATTACGTTATTGATGTATATAAAGGTCCCACGGAGACGTAGAGTCCAGCTCGCCAGGAATGTCGTCAAATATTACCGCCGAGTTGTCAGGTTGGGTTAGGTTAGGTTATATTACGTTATTGATGTATATAAAGGTCTGTCGGAGACGTGGAGTCGAACTCGCCAAGAATGTCTTCAAATATTACCGCCGAAATGTCAGGTTGTGTTAGGTTAGGTCATATTACGTTATTGATGCATATGAATGTCCCACGTAGAGGATAGCTCGCCAGGAATGTTGTCAAATATTACCGCCGAGATGTCAGGTTGGGTTAGGTTAGGTTCTATTACGTTATTGATGTATATAAAGGCCTGTCGGAGACGTGGAGTCGAACTCGCCAAGAATGTCTTCAAATATTACCGCCGAAATGTCAGGTTGTGTTAGGTTAGGTCATATTACGTTATTGATGCATATGAATGTCCCACGTAGAGGATAGCTCGCCAGGAATGTTGTCAAATATTACCGCCGAGATGTCAGGTTGGGTTAGGTTAGGTTATATTACGTTATTGATGTATATAAAGGTCCGTCGGAGACGTAGAGTCGAACTCGCAAAGAATGTCTTCAAATATTACCGCCGAAATGTCAGGCTGGGTTAGGTTAGGTTATATTACGTTATTGATGCATATGAATGTCCCACGTAGAGGATAGCTCGCCAGGAATGTTGTCAAATATTACCGCCGAGATGTCAGGTTGGATTACGTTAGGTTATATTACGTTATTGATGTATATAAAGGTCCCACGGAGACGTAGAGTCCAGCTCGCCAGGAATGTCGTCAAATATTACCGCCGAGTTGTCAGGTTGGGTTAGGTTAGGTTATATTACGTAATTGAAGTCTATAACGGTCCCACGGAGACGTAGAGTCCAACTCGCCAGGAATGTCGTCAAATATTACCGCCGAGATGTCAGGGGGGTTAGGTTAGGTTATATTACGTTATTGATGCATATGAAGGTCCCACGTAGAGGATAGCTCGCCAGGAATGTTGTCAAATGTTACCGCCGAGATGTTAGGTTGGATTACGTTAGGTTATATTACGTTATTGATGTATATAAAGGTCCCACGGAGACGTAGAGTCCAGCTCGCCAGGAATGTCGTCAAATATTACCGCCGAGTTGTCAGGTTGGGTTAGGTTAGGTTATATTACGTTATTGATGTATATAAAGGTCTGTCGGAGACGTGGAGTCGAACTCGCCAAGAATGTCTTCAAATATTACCGCCGAAATGTCAGGTTGTGTTAGGTTAGGTCATATTACGTTATTGATGCATATGAATGTCCCACGTAGAGGATAGCTCGCCAGGAATGTTGTCAAATATTACCGCCGAGATGTCAGGTTGGGTTAGGTTAGGTTATATTACGTTATTGATGTATATAAAGGCCTGTCGGAGACGTGGAGTCGAACTCGCCAAGAATGTCTTCAAATATTACCGCCGAAATGTCAGGTTGTGTTAGGTTAGGTCATATTACGTTATTGATGCATATGAATGTCCCACGTAGAGGATAGCTCGCCAGGAATGTTGTCAAATATTACCGCCGAGATGTCAGGTTGGGTTAGGTTAGGTTATATTACGTTATTGATGTATATAAAGGTCCGTCGGAGACGTAGAGTCGAACTCGCAAAGAATGTCTTCAAATATTACCGCCGAAATGTCAGGCTGGGTTAGGTTAGGTTATATTACGTTATTGATGCATATGAATGTCCCACGTAGAGGATAGCTCGCCAGGAATGTTGTCAAATATTACCGCCGAGATGTCAGGTTGGATTACGTTAGGTTATATTACGTTATTGATGTATATAAAGGTCCCACGGAGACGTAGAGTCCAGCTCGCCAGGAATGTCGTCAAATATTACCGCCGAGTTGTCAGGTTGGGTTAGGTTAGGTTATATTACGTAATTGAAGTCTATAACGGTCCCACGGAGACGTAGAGTCCAACTCGCCAGGAATGTCGTCAAATATTACCGCCGAGATGTCAGGGGGGTTAGGTTAGGTTATATTACGTTATTGATGCATATGAAGGTCCCACGTAGAGGATAGCTCGCCAGGAATGTTGTCAAATGTTACCGCCGAGATGTTAGGTTGGATTACGTTAGGTTATATTACGTTATTGATGTATATAAAGGTCCCACGGAGACGTAGAGTCCAGCTCGCCAGGAATGTCGTCAAATATTACCGCCGAGTTGTCAGGTTGGGTTAGGTTAGGTT
Source organism: Xylocopa violacea (assembly GCA_963969225.1). Lineage (NCBI taxonomy): Eukaryota > Metazoa > Arthropoda > Insecta > Hymenoptera > Apidae > Xylocopa > Xylocopa violacea. Next base: position 3,153,862 of record CAXAJV010000135.1, on the reverse strand, counting down.
ATATTACGTTATTGATGCATATGAATGTCCCACGTAGAGGATAGCTCGCCAGGAATGTTGTCAAATATTACCGCCGAGATGTCAGGTTGGGTTAGGTTAGGTTATATTACGTTATTGATGTATATAAAGGTCTGTCGGAGACGTGGAGTCGAACTCGCCAAGAATGTCTTCAAATATTACCGCCGAAATGTCAGGTTGTGTTAGGTTAGGTCATATTACGTTATTGATGCATATGAATGTCCCACGTAGAGGATAGCTCGCCAGGAATGTTGTCAAATATTACCGCCGAGATGTCAGGTTGGGTTAGGTTAGGTTATATTACGTTATTGATGTATATAAAGGTCCGTCGGAGACGTAGAGTCGAACTCGCAAAGAATGTCTTCAAATATTACCGCCGAAATGTCAGGTTGGGTTAGGTTAGGTTATATTACGTTATTGATGCATATGAATGTCCCACGTAGAGGATAGCTCGCCAGGAATGTTGTCAAATATTACCGCCGAGATATCAGGTTGGATTACGTTAGGTTATATTACGTTATTGATGTATATAAAGGTCCCACGGAGACGTAGAGTCCAGCTCGCCAGGAATGTCGTCAAATATTACCGCCGAGTTGTCAGGTTGGGTTAGGTTAGGTTATATTACGTTATTGATGCATATGAATGTCCCACGTAGAGGATAGCTCGCCAGGAATGTTGTCAAATATTACCGCCGAGATGTCAGGTTGGGTTAGGTTAGGTTATATTACGTTATTGATGTATATAAAGGTCTGTCGGAGACGTGGAGTCGAACTCGCCAAGAATGTCTTCAAATATTACCGCCGAAATGTCAGGTTGTGTTAGGTTAGGTCATATTACGTTATTGATGCATATGAATGTCCCACGTAGAGGATAGCTCGCCAGGAATGTTGTCAAATATTACCGCCGAGATGTCAGGTTGGGTTAGGTTAGGTTATATTACGTTATTGATGTATATAAAGGTCCGTCGGAGACGTAGAGTCGAACTCGCAAAGAATGTTTTCAAATATTACCGCCGAAATGTCAGGTTGGGTTAGGTTAGGTTATATTACGTTATTGATGCATATGAATGTCCCACGTAGAGGATAGCTCGCCAGGAATGTTGTCAAATGCTACCGCCGAGATGTTAGGTTGGGTTAGGTTAGGTTATATTACGTTAGTGATGTATACGAAGGACCCACGCAGACGTCGGGGCCAACTCGCCAGGAATGTTGTCAAATATTACCGCCGAGATGTCAGGTTGTGTTAGGTTAGGTTATATTACTTCATAGACGTATACAGTGTTCCCACTGAGAAGTAGGGGCCGACAAGCTAGGAATGTTGTTAAACGGTACCCCGAGAGATAAGGTTGGGTTAGGTTAGGTTATATTAGGATACTGATGTATATAAAGGTCCCACGGACACGTAGAGGCCAACTCGCAAGGAATGTTGTCAAATATTGCCGCCGAGATGTCAGGTTGGATTACGTTAGGTTATATTACGTTATTGATGTACATAAAGGTCCCACGGAGACGTAGAGTCGAACTCGCCAAGAATGTCTTCAAATATTACCGCCGAGATGTCAGGTTGGGTTAGGTTAGGTTATATTACGTTATTGATGTATATAAAGGTCCCACATAGACGTAGAGGACAACTCGCCGGGAATGTTGTCAAATTTTACCGCCGAGATGTCAGGTTGTCTTAGGTTAGGTTATATTACTTCACGGACGTATACAGTGTTCCCACCGAGATGTAGGGGCCGACAAGCAAGGAATATGGTTAAACGTTACCTCGAGAGATTAGGTTGGGTTAGGTTTGGTTATATTAGGATACTGATGTATATAAAGGTCCCACGGACACGTAGATGCCAAATCGCCAGGAATTTTGTCAAATATTCCCGCCGAGATGTTAGGTTGGGTTAGGTTAGGTCATATTAGGTTAGTGATGTATACGAAGGACCCACGCAGACGTCGGGGCCAACTCGCCAGGAATGTTGTCTAATATTACCGCCGAGATGTGAGGTTGGGTTAGGTTAGGTTATATTACGTTATTGATGTATATAAAGGTCCCACGGAGACGTAGAGTCCAACTCGCCAGGAATGTCGTCAAATATTACCGCCGAGATGTCAGGTGGGTTAGGTTAGGTTATATTACGTTATTGATGCATATGAATGTCCCACGTAGAGGATAGCTCGCCAGGAATGTTGTCAAATGTTACAGCCGAGATGTCAGGTTGGATTACGTTAGGTTATATTACGTTATTCATGTATATAAAGGTCCCACGGAGACGTAGAGTCCAGCTCGCCAGGAATGTCGTCAAATATTACCGCCGAGTTGTCAGATTGGGTTAGGTTAGGTTATATTACGTAATTGAAGTCTATAAAGGTCCCACGGAGACGTAGAGTCCAACTCGCCAGGAATGTCGTCAAATATTACCGCCGAGATGTCAGGTGGGTTAGGTTAGGTTATATTACGTTATTGATGCATATGAAGGTCCCACGTAGATGATAGCTCGCCAGGAATGTTGTCAAATGTTACCGCCGAGATGTTAGGTTGGGTTAGGTTAGGTCATATTACGTTAGTGATGTATACGAAGGACCCACGCAGACGTCGGGGCCAACTCGCCAGGAATGTTGTCAAATATTACCGCCGAGATGTCAGGTTGTGTTAGGTTAGGTTATATTACTTCATAGACGTATACAGTGTTCCCACTGAGAAGTAGGTGCCGACAAGCAAGGAATGTTGTTAAACGGTACCCCGAGAGATAAGGTTGGGTTAGGTTAGGTTATATTAGGATACTGATGTATATAAAGGTCCCACGGAGACGTAGAGGCCAACTCGCAAGGAATGTCGTCAAATATTACCGCCGAGTTGTCAGGTTGGGTTAGGTTAGGTTATATTACGTAATTGAAGTCTATAAAGGTCCCACGGAGACGTAGAGTCCAACTCGCCAGGAATGTCGTCAAATATTACCGCCGAGATGTCAGGTGGGTTAAGTTAGGTTATATTACGTTATTGATGCATATGAAGGTCCCACGTAGAGGATAGCTCGCCAGGAATGTTGTCAAATGTTACCGCCGAGATGTTAGGTTGGGTTAGGTTAGGTCATATTAGGTTAGTGATTTATACGAAGGACCCACGCAGACGTCGGGGCCAACTCGCCAGGAATGTTGTCAAATATTACCGCCGAGATGTGAGGTTGGGTTAGGTTAGGTTATATTACGTTATTGATGTATATAAAGGTCCCACGGAGACGTAGAGTCCAGCTCGCCAGGAATGTCGTCAAATATTACCGCCGAGTTGTCAGGTTGGATTAGGTTAGGTTATATTACGTAATTGAAGTCTATAAAGGTCCCACGGAGACGTAGAGTCCAACTCGCCAGGAATGTCGTCAAATATTACCGCCGAGATGTCAGGTGGGTTAGGTTAGGTTATATTACGTTATTGATGCATATGAAGGTCCCACGTAGAGGATAGCTCGCCAGGAATGTTGTCAAATGTTACCGCCGAGATGTTAGGTTGGGTTAGGTTAGGTTATATTACGTTAGTGATGTATACGAAGGACCCACGCAGACGTCGGGGCCAACTCGCCAGGAATGTTGTCAAATATTACCGCCGAGATGTCAGGTTGTGTTAGGTTAGGTTATATTACTTCATAGACGTATACAGTGTTCCCACTGAGAAGTAGGGGCCGACAAGCAAGGAATGTTGTTAAACGGTACCCCGAGAGATAAGGTTGGGTTAGGTTAGGTTATATTAGGATACTGATGTATATAAAGGTCCCACGGAGACGTAGAGGCCAACTCGCAAGGAATGTTGTCAAATATTGCCGCCGAGATGTGAGGTTGGATTACGTTAGGTTATATTACGTTATTGATGTATATAAAGGTCCCACGGAGACGTAGAGTCCAACTCGCCAGGAATGTCGTCAAATATTACCGGCGAGATGTTAGGTTGGGTTAGGTTAGGTTACATTACGTTAATGATGTATACGAAGGACCTACGCAGACGTTGGGGCCAACTCGCCAGGAATATTGTCAAATATTACCGCCGAGATGTCAGGTTGTGTTAGGTTAGGTTATATTACTTCATAGACGTATACAGTGTTCCCACGGAGAAGTAGGGGCCGACAAGCAAGGAATGTTGTTAAACGGTACCCCGAGAGATTAGGTTGGGTTAGGTTAGGTTATATTAGGATTCTGATGTATATAAAGGTCCCACGGACACGTAGATGCCAACTCGCAAGGAATGTTGTCAAATATTACCGCCGAGATGTCAGGTTGGATTACGTTAGGTTATATTACGTTATTGATGTATATAAAGGTCCCACGGAGACGTAGAGTCCAACTCGCCAGGAATGTCGTCAAATATTACCGCCGAGATGTCAGGTTGGGATAGGTTAGGTTATATTACGTAATTGAAGTATATAAAGGTCCCACGGAGACGTAGAGTCCAACTCGCCAGGAATGTCGTCAAATATTACCGCCGAGATGTCAGGTGGGTTAGGTTAGGTTATATTACGTAATTGAAGTCTATAAAGGTCCCACGGAGACGTAGAGTCCAACTCGCCAGGAATGTCGTCAAATATTACCGCCGAGATGTCAGGTGGGTTAGGTTAGGTTATATTACGTTTTTGATGCATATGAAGGTCCCACGTAGAGGATAGCTCGCCAGGAATGTTGTCAAATGTTACCGCCGAGATGTTAGGTTGGGTTAGGTTAGGTTACATTACGTTAGTGATGTATACGAAGGACCCACGCAGACGTCGGGGCCAACTCGCCAGGAATGTTGTCAAATATTACCGCCGAGATGTCAGGTTGTGTTAGGTTAGGTTATATTACTTCATAGACGTATACAGTGTTCCCACTGAGAAGTAGGGGCCGACAAGCAAGGAATGTTGTTAAACGGTACCCCGAGAGATAAGATTGGGTTAGGTTAGGTTATATTAGGATACTGATGTATATAAAGGTCCCACGGAGACGTAGAGGCCAACTCGCAAGGAATGTTGTCAAATATTGCCGCCGAGATGTCAGGTTGGATTACATTAGGTTATATTACGTTATTGATGTATATAAAGGTCCCACGGAGACGTAGAGTCCAACTCGCCAGGAATGTCGTCAAATATTACCGCCGAGATGTCAGGTTGGGTTAGGTTAGGTTATATTACATAATTGAAGTATATAAAGGTCTGTCGGAGACGTGGAGTCGAACTCGCCAAGAATGTCTTCAAATATTACCGCCGAAATGTCAGGTTGTGTTAGGTTAGGTCATATTACGTTATTGATGCATATGAATGTCCCACGTAGAGGATAGCTCGCCAGGAATGTTGTCAAATATTACCGCCGAGATGTCAGGTTGGGTTAGGTTAGGTTATATTACGTAATTGAAGTATATAAAGGTCCCACGGAGACGTAGAGTCCAACTCGCCAGGAATGTCGTCAAATATTACCGCCGAGATGTCAGGTGGGTTAGGTTAGGTTATATTACGTTATTGATGCATATGAATGTCCCACGTAGAGGATAGCTCGCCAGGAATGTTGTCAAATATTACCGCCGAGATGTCAGGTTGGATTACGTTAGGTTATATTACGTTATTGATGTATATAAAGGTCCCACGGAGACGTAGAGTCCAACTCGCCAGGAATGTCGTCAAATATTACCGCCGAGATGTCAGGTTGGGATAGGTTAGGTTACATTACGTAATTGAAGTATATAAAGGTCCCACGGAGACGTAGAGTCCAACTCGCCAGGAATGTCGTCAAATATTACCGCCGAGATGTCAGGTGGGTTAGGTTAGGTTATATTACGTTATTGATGCATATGAATGTCCCACGTAGAGGATAGCTCGCCAGGAATGTCGTCAAATATTACCGCCGAGATGTCAGGTTCGGATAGGTTAGGTTATATTACGTTATTGATGTATATAAAGGTCCGTCGGAGACGTAGAGTCGAACTCGCAAAGAATGTCTTCAAATATTACCGCCGAAATGTCAGGTTGGGTTAGGTTACGTTATATTACGTTATTGATGCATATGAATGTCCCGCGTAGGGGATAGCTCGCAAGGAATGTTGTGAAATATTACCGCCGAGATGTCAGGTTGGATTACGTTAGGTTATACTACGTTATTGATGTATATAAAGGTCCCACGGAGACGTAGAGTCCAGCTCGCCAGGAATGTCGTCAAATATTACCGCCGAGTTGTCAGGTTGGGTTAGGTTAGGTTAGATTACGTTATTGATGCATATGAATGTCCCACGTAGAGGATAGCTCACCAGGAATGTTGTCAAATGTTACCGCCGAGATGTTAGGTTGGGTTAGGTTAGGTTATATTACGTTAGTGATGTATACGAAGGACCCACGCAGACGTCGGGGCCAACTCGCCAGGAATGTTGTCAAATATTACCGCCGAGATGTCAGGTTGGGTTAGGTTAGGTTATATTACGTAATTGAAGTATATAAAGGTCCCACGGAGACGTAGAGTCCAACTCGCAAGGAATGTTGTCAAATATTACCGCCGAGATGTCAGGTTGGATTACGTTAGGTTATATTACGTTATTGATGTATATAAAGGTCCCACGGAGACGTAGAGTCCAACTCGCCAGGAATGTCGTGAAATATTACCGCCGAGATGTCAGGTGGGTTAAGTTAGGTTATATTACGTTATTGATGCATATGAAGGTCCCACGTAGAGGATAGCTCGCCAGGAATGTTGTCAAATGTTACCGCCGAGATGTTAGGTTGGGTTAGGTTAGGTTATATTACGTTAGTGATGTATACGAAGGACCCACGCAGACGTCGGGGCCAACTCGCCAGGAATGTTGTCAAATATTACCGCCGAGATGTCAGGTTGTGTTAGGTTAGGTTATATTACTTCATAGACGTATACAGTTTTCCCACTGAGAAGTAGGGGCCGACAAGCAAGGAATGTTGTTAAACGGTACCCCGAGAGATAAGGTTGGGTTAGGTTAGGTTATATTAGGATACTGATGTATATAAAGGTCCCACCGACACGTAGAGGCCAACTAGCAAGGAATGTTGTCAAATATTGCCGCCGAGATGTCAGGTTGGATTACGTTAGGTTATATTACGTTATTGATGTACATAAAGGTCCCACGGAGACGTAGAGTCGAACTCGCCAAGAATGTCTTCAAATATTACCGCCGAGATGTCAGGTTGGGTTAGGTTAGGTTATATTACGTTATTGATGTATATAAAGGTCCCACATAGACGTAGAGGACAACTCGCCGGGAATGTTGTCAAATTTTACCGCCGAGATGTCATGTTGTCTTAGGTTAGGTTATATTACTTCACGGACGTATACAGTGTTCCCACCGAGATGTAGGGGCCGACAAGCAAGGAATATGGTTAAACGTTACCCCGAGAGATTAGGTTGGGTTAGGTTTGGTTATATTAGGATACTGATGTATATAAAGGTCCCACGGACACGTAGATGCCAAATCGCCAGGAATTTTGTCAAATATTCCCGCCGAGATGTTAGGTTGGGTTAGGTTAGGTCATATTAGGTTAGTGATTTATACGAAGGACCCACGCAGACGTCGGGGCCAACTCGCCAGGAATGTTGTCAAATATTACCGCCGAGATGTGAGGTTGGGTTAGGTTAGGTTATATTACGTTATTGATGTATATAAAGGTCCCACGGAGACGTAGAGTCCAGCTCGCCAGGAATGTCGTCAAATATTACCGCCGAGTTGTCAGGTTGGATTAGGTTAGGTTATATTACGTAATTGAAGTCTATAAAGGTCCCACGGAGACGTAGAGTCCAACTCGCCAGGAATGTCGTCAAATATTACCGCCGAGATGTCAGGTGGGTTAGGTTAGGTTATATTACGTTATTGATGCATATGAAGGTCCCACGTAGAGGATAGCTCGCCAGGAATGTTGTCAAATGTTACCGCCGAGATGTTGGGTTGGGTTAGGTTAGGTTATATTACGTTAGTGATGTATACGAAGGACCCACGCAGACGTCGGGGCCAACTCGCCAGGAATGTTGTCAAATATTACCGCCGAGATGTCAGGTTGTGTTAGGTTAGGTTATATTACTTCATAGACGTATACAGTGTTCCCACTGAGAAGTAGGGGCCGACAAGCAAGGAATGTTGTTAAACGGTACCCCGAGAGATAAGGTTGGGTTAGGTTAGGTTATATTAGGATACTGATGTATATAAAGGTCCCACGGAGACGTAGAGGCCAACTCGCAAGGAATGTTGTCAAATATTGCCGCCGAGATGTCAGGTTGGATTACGTTAGGTTATATTACGTTATTGATGTATATAAAGGTCCCACGGAGACGTAGAGTCCAACTCGCCAGGAATGTCGTCAAATATTACCGCCGAGATGTCAGGTTGGGTTAGGTTAGGTTATATTACGTTATTGATGTATATAAAGGTCCGTCGGAGACGTAGAGTCGAACTCGCAAAGAATGTCTTCAAATATTACCGCCGAAATGTCAGGTTGGGTTTGGTTAGGTTATATTACGTTATTGATGCATATGAATGTCCCACGTAGAGGATAGCTCGCCAGGAATGTTGTCAAATATTACCGCCGAGATATCAGGTTGGATTACGTTAGGTTATATTACGTTATTGATGTATATAAAGGTCCCACGGAGACGTAGAGTCCAGCTCGCCAGGAATGTCGTCAAATATTACCGCCGAGTTGTCAGGTTGGGTTAGGTTAGGTTATATTACGTAATTGAAGTCTATAAAGGTCCCACGGAGACGTAGAGTCCAACTCGCCAGGAATGTCGTCAAATATTACCGCCGAGATGTCAGGTTGTGTTAGGTTAGGTCATATTACGCTATTGATGCATATGAATGTCCCACGTAGAGGATAGCTCGCCAGGAATGTTGTCAAATATTACCGCCGAGATGTCAGGTTGGGTTAGGTTAGGTTATATTACGTTATTGATGTATATAAAGGTCTGTCGGAGACGTGGAGTCGAACTCGCCAAGAATGTCTTCATATATTACCGCCGAAATGTCAGGTTGTGTTAGGTTAGGTCATATTACGTTATTGATGCATATGAATGTCCCACGTAGAGGATAGCTCGCCAGGAATGTTGTCAAATATTACCGCCGAGATGTCAGGTTGGGTTAGGTTAGGTTATATTACGTTATTGATGTATATAAAGGTCCGTCGGAGACGTAGAGTCGAACTCGCAAAGAATGTCTTCAAATATTACCGCCGAAATGTCAGGTTGGGTTAGGTTAGGTTATATTACGTTATTGATGCATATGAATGTCCCACGTAGAGGATAGCTCGCCAGGAATGTTGTCAAGTATTACCGCCGAGATGTCAGGTTGGATTACGTTAGGTTATATTACGTTATTGATGTATATAAAGGTCCCACGGAGACGTAGAGTCCAGCTCGCCAGGAATGTCGTCAAATATTACCGCCGAGTTGTCAGGTTGGGTTAGGTTAGGTTATATTACGTAATTGAAGTCTATAAAGGTCCCACGGAGACGTAGAGTCCAACTCTCCAGGAATGTCGTCAAATATTACCGCCGAGATGTCAGGTGGGTTAGGTTAGGTTATATTACGTTATTGATGCATATGAAGGTCCCACGTAGAGGATAGCTCGCCAGGAATGTTGTCAAATGTTACCGCCGAGATGTTAGGTTGGGTTAGGTTAGGTTATATTACGTTAGTGATGTATACGAAGGACCCACGCAGACGTCGGGGCCAACTCGCCAGGAATGTTGTCAAATATTACCGCCGAGATGTCAGGTTGTGTTAGGTTAGGTTATATTACTTCATAGACGTATACAGTGTTCCCACTGAGAAGTAGGGGCCGACAAGCTAGGAATGTTGTTAAACGGTACCCCGAGAGATAAGGTTGGGTTAGGTTAGGTTATATTAGGATACTGATGTATATAAAGGTCCCACGGACACGTAGAGGCCAACTCGCAAGGAATGTTGTCAAATATTGCCGCCGAGATGTCAGGTTGGATTACGTTAGGTTATATTACGTTATTGATGTATATAAAGGTCCCACGGAGACGTAGAGTCCAACTCGCCAGGAATGTCGTCAAATATTACCGCCGAGATGTCAGGTTGGGTTAGGTTAGGTTATATTACGTAATTGAAGTATATAAAGGTCCCACGGAGACGTAGAGTCCAACTCGCCAGGAATGTCGTCAAATATTACCGGCGAGATGTTAGGTTGGGTTAGGTTAGGTTACATTACGTTAATGATGTATACGAAGCACCTACGCAGACGTCGGGGCCAACTCGCCAGGAATATTGTCAAATATTACCGCCGAGATGTCAGGTTGTGTTAGGTTAGGTTATATTACTTCATAGACGTATACAGTGTTCCCACGGAGAAGTAGGGGCCGACAAGCAAGGAATGTTGTTAAACGGTACCCCGAGAGATTAGGTTGGGTTAGGTTAGGTTATATTAGGATTCTGATGTATATAAAGGTCCCACGGACACGTAGATGCCAACTCGCAAGGAATGTTGTCAAATATTACCGCCGAGATGTCAGGTTGGATTACGTTAGGTTGTATTACGTTATTGATGTATATAAAGGTCCCACGGAGACGTAGAGTCCAACTCGCCAGGAATGTCGTCAAATATTACCGCCGAGATGTCAGGTTGGGATAGGTTAGGTTATATTACGTAATTGAAGTATATAAAGGTCCCACGGAGACGTAGAGTCCAACTCGCCAGGAATGTCGTCAAATATTACCGCCGAGATGTCAGGTGGGTTAGGTTAGGTTATATTACGTAATTGAAGTCTATAAAGGTCCCACGGAGACGTAGAGTCCAACTCGCCAGGAATGTCGTCAAATATTACCGCCGAGATGTCAGGTGGGTTAGGTTAGGTTATATTACGTTTTTGATGCATATGAAAGTCCCACGTAGAGGATAGCTCGCCAGGAATGTTGTCAAATGTTACCGCCGAGATGTTAGGTTGGGTTAGGTTAGGTTACATTACGTTAGTGATGTATACGAAGGACCCACGCAGACGTCGGGGCCAACTCGCCAGGAATGTTGTCAAATATTACCGCCGAGATGTCAGGTTGTGTTAGGTTAGGTTATATTACTTCATAGACGTATACAGTGTTCCCACTGAGAAGTAGGGGCCGACAAGCAAGGAATGTTGTTAAACGGTACCCCGAGAGATAAGATTGGGTTAGGTTAGGTTATATTAGGATACTGATGTATATAAAGGTCCCACGGAGACGTAGAGGCCAACTCGCAAGGAATGTTGTCAAATATTGCCGCCGAGATGTCAGGTTGGATTACATTAGGTTATATTACGTTATTGATGTATATAAAGGTCCCACGGAGACGTAGAGTCCAACTCGCCAGGAATGTCGTCAAATATTACCGCCGAGATGTCAGGTTGGGTTAGGTTAGGTTATATTACGTAATTGAAGTATATAAAGGTCTGTCGGAGACGTGGAGTCGAACTCGCCAAGAATGTCTTCAAATATTACCGCCGAAATGTCAGGTTGTGTTAGGTTAGGTCATATTACGTTATTGATGCATATGAAGGTCCCACGTAGAGGATAGGTCGCCAGGAATGTTGTCAAATGTTACCGCCGAGATGTTAGGTTGGGTTAGGTTAGGTTATATTACGTTAGTGATGTATACGAAGGACCCACGCAGACGTCGGGGCCAACTCGCCAGGAATGTTGTCAAATATTACCGCCGAGATGTCAGGTTGTGTTAGGTTAGGTTATATTACTTCATAGACGTATACAGTGTTCCCACTGAGAAGTAGGGGCCGACAAGCTAGGAATGTTGTTAAACGGTACCGCGAGAGATAAGGTTGGGTTAGGTTAGGTTATATTAGGATACTGATGTATATAAAGGTCCCACGGACACGTAGAGGCCAACTCGCAAGGAATGTTGTCAAATATTGCCGCCGAGATGTCAGGTTGGATTACGTTAGGTTATATTACGTTATTGATGTATATAAAGGTCCCACGGAGACGTAGAGTCCAACTCGCCAGGAATGTCGTCAAATATTACCGCCGAGATGTCAGGTTGGGTTAGGTTAGGTTATATTACGTAATTGAAGTATATAAAGGTCCCACGGAGACGTAGAGTCCAACTCGCCAGGAATGTCGTCAAATATTACCGGCGAGATGTTAGGTTGGGTTAGGTTAGGTTACATTACGTTAATGATGTATACGAAGGACCTACGCAGACGTCGGGGCCAACTCGCCAGGAATATTGTCAAATATTACCGCCGAGATGTCAGGTTCGGATAGGTTAGGTTATATTACGTTATTGATGTATATAAAGGTCCGTCGGAGACGTAGAGTCGAACTCGCAAAGAATGTCTTCAAATATTACCGCCGAAATGTCAGGTTGGGTTAGGTTAGGTTATATTACGTAATTGAAGTCTATAAAGGTCCCACGGAGACGTAGAGTCCAACTCGCCAGGAATGTCGTCAAATATTACCGCCGAGATGTCAGGTGGGTTAGGTTAGGTTATATTACGTTATTGATGCATATGAAGGTCCCACGTAGAGGATAGCTCGCCAGGAATGTTGTCAAATGTTACCGCCGAGATGTTAGGATGGGTTAGGTTAGGTTATATTACGTTAGTGATGTATACGAAGGACCCACGCAGACGTCGGGGCCAACTCGCCAGGAATGTTGTCAAATATTACCGCCGAGATGTCAGGTTGTGTTAGGTTAGGTTATATTACTTCATAGACGTATACAGTGTTCCCACTGAGAAGTAGGGGCCGACAAGCAAGGAATGTTGTTAAACGGTACCCCGAGAGATAAGGTTGGGTTAGGTTAGGTTATATTAGGATACTGATGTATATAAAGGTCCCACGGAGACGTAGAGTCCAACTCGCAAGGAATGTTGTCAAATATTGCCGCCGAGATGTCAGGTTGGATTACGTTAGGTTATATTACGTTATTGATGTATATAAAGGTCCCACGGAGACGTAGAGTCCAACTCGCCAGGAATGTCGTCAAATATTACCGCCGAGATGTCAGGTTGGGTTAGGTTAGGTTATATTACGTAATTGAAGTATATAAAGGTCCCACGGAGACGTAGAGTCCAACTCGCCAGGAATGTCGTCAAATATTACCGGCGAGATGTTAGGTTGGGTTAGGTTAGGTTACATTACGTTAATGATGTATACGAAGGACCTACGCAGACGTCGGGGCCAACTCGCCAGGAATATTGTCAAATATTACCGCCGAGATGTCAGGTTGTGTTAGGTTAGGTTATATTACTTCATAGACGTATACAGTGTTCCCACGGAGAAGTAGGGGCCGACAAGCAAGGAATGTTGTTAAACGGTACCCCGAGAGATTAGGTTGGGTTAGGTTAGGTTATATTAGGATTCTGATGTATATAAAGGTCCCACGGACACGTAGATGCCAACTCGCAAGGAATGTTGTCAAATATTACCGCCGAGATGTCAGGTTGGATTACGTTAGGTTGTATTACGTTATTGATGTATATAAAGGTCCCACGGAGACGTAGAGTCCAACTCGCCAGGAATGTCGTCAAATATTACCGCCGAGATGTCAGGTTGGGATAGGTTAGGTTATATTACGTAATTGAAGTATATAAAGGTCCCACGGAGACGTAGAGTCCAACTCGCCAGGAATGTCGTCAAATATTACCGCCGAGATGTCAGGTGGGTTAGGTTAGGTTATATTACGTAATTGAAGTCTATAAAGGTCCCACGGAGACGTAGAGTCCAACTCGCCAGGAATGTCGTCAAATATTACCGCCGAGATGTCAGGTGGGTTAGGTTAGGTTATATTACGTTTTTGATGCATATGAAAGTCCCACGTAGAGGATAGCTCGCCAGGAATGTTGTCAAATGTTACCGCCGAGATGTTAGGTTGGGTTAGGTTAGGTTACATTACGTTAGTGATGTATACGAAGGACCCACGCAGACGTCGGGGCCAACTCGCCAGGAATGTTGTCAAATATTACCGCCGAGATGTCAGGTTGTGTTAGGTTAGGTTATATTACTTCATAGACGTATACAGTGTTCCCACTGAGAAGTAGGGGCCGACAAGCAAGGAATGTTGTTAAACGGTACCCCGAGAGATAAGATTGGGTTAGGTTAGGTTATATTAGGATACTGATGTATATAAAGGTCCCACGGAGACGTAGAGGCCAACTCGCAAGGAATGTTGTCAAATATTGCCGCCGAGATGTCAGGTTGGATTACATTAGGTTATATTACGTTATTGATGTATATAAAGGTCCCACGGAGACGTAGAGTCCAACTCGCCAGGAATGTCGTCAAATATTACCGCCGAGATGTCAGGTTGGGTTAGGTTAGGTTATATTACGTAATTGAAGTATATAAAGGTCTGTCGGAGACGTGGAGTCGAACTCGCCAAGAATGTCTTCAAATATTACCGCCGAAATGTCAGGTTGTGTTAGGTTAGGTCATATTACGTTATTGATGCATATGAAGGTCCCACGTAGAGGATAGGTCGCCAGGAATGTTGTCAAATGTTACCGCCGAGATGTTAGGTTGGGTTAGGTTAGGTTATATTACGTTAGTGATGTATACGAAGGACCCACGCAGACGTCGGGGCCAACTCGCCAGGAATGTTGTCAAATATTACCGCCGAGATGTCAGGTTGTGTTAGGTTAGGTTATATTACTTCATAGACGTATACAGTGTTCCCACTGAGAAGTAGGGGCCGACAAGCTAGGAATGTTGTTAAACGGTACCGCGAGAGATAAGGTTGGGTTAGGTTAGGTTATATTAGGATACTGATGTATATAAAGGTCCCACGGACACGTAGAGGCCAACTCGCAAGGAATGTTGTCAAATATTGCCGCCGAGATGTCAGGTTGGATTACGTTAGGTTATATTACGTTATTGATGTATATAAAGGTCCCACGGAGACGTAGAGTCCAACTCGCCAGGAATGTCGTCAAATATTACCGCCGAGATGTCAGGTTGGGTTAGGTTAGGTTATATTACGTAATTGAAGTATATAAAGGTCCCACGGAGACGTAGAGTCCAACTCGCCAGGAATGTCGTCAAATATTACCGGCGAGATGTTAGGTTGGGTTAGGTTAGGTTACATTACGTTAATGATGTATACGAAGGACCTACGCAGACGTCGGGGCCAACTCGCCAGGAATATTGTCAAATATTACCGCCGAGATGTCAGGTTCGGATAGGTTAGGTTATATTACGTTATTGATGTATATAAAGGTCCGTCGGAGACGTAGAGTCGAACTCGCAAAGAATGTCTTCAAATATTACCGCCGAAATGTCAGGTTGGGTTAGGTTAGGTTATATTACGTAATTGAAGTCTATAAAGGTCCCACGGAGACGTAGAGTCCAACTCGCCAGGAATGTCGTCAAATATTACCGCCGAGATGTCAGGTGGGTTAGGTTAGGTTATATTACGTTATTGATGCATATGAAGGTCCCACGTAGAGGATAGCTCGCCAGGAATGTTGTCAAATGTTACCGCCGAGATGTTAGGATGGGTTAGGTTAGGTTATATTACGTTAGTGATGTATACGAAGGACCCACGCAGACGTCGGGGCCAACTCGCCAGGAATGTTGTCAAATATTACCGCCGAGATGTCAGGTTGTGTTAGGTTAGGTTATATTACTTCATAGACGTATACAGTGTTCCCACTGAGAAGTAGGGGCCGACAAGCAAGGAATGTTGTTAAACGGTACCCCGAGAGATAAGGTTGGGTTAGGTTAGGTTATATTAGGATACTGATGTATATAAAGGTCCCACGGAGACGTAGAGTCCAACTCGCAAGGAATGTTGTCAAATATTGCCGCCGAGATGTCAGGTTGGATTACGTTAGGTTATATTACGTTATTGATGTATATAAAGGTCCCACGGAGACGTAGAGTCCAACTCGCCAGGAATGTCGTCAAATATTACCGCCGAGATGTCAGGTTGGGTTAGGTTAGGTTATATTACGTAATTGAAGTATATAAAGGTCCCACGGAGACGTAGAGTCCAACTCGCCAGGAATGTCGTCAAATATTACCGGCGAGATGTTAGGTTGGGTTAGGTTAGGTTACATTACGTTAATGATGTATACGAAGGACCTACGCAGACGTCGGGGCCAACTCGCCAGGAATATTGTCAAATATTACCGCCGAGATGTCAGGTTGTGTTAGGTTAGGTTATATTACTTCATAGACGTATACAGTGTTCCCACGGAGAAGTAGGGGCCGACAAGCAAGGAATGTTGTTAAACGGTACCCCGAGAGATTAGGTTGGGTTAGGTTAGGTTATATTAGGATTCTGATGTATATAAAGGTCCCACGGACACGTAGATGCCAACTAGCAAGGAATGTTGTCAAATATTACCGCCGAGATGTCAGGTTGGATTACGTTAGGTTATATTACGTTATTGATGTATATAAAGGTCCCACGGAGACGTAGAGTCCAACTCGCCAGGAATGTCGTCAAATATTACCGCCGAGATGTCAGGTTGGGTTAGGTTAGGTTATATTACGTAATTGAAGTATATAAAGGTCCCACGGAGACGTAGAGTCCAACTCGCCAGGAATGTCGTCAAATATTACCGGAGAGATGTTAGGTTGGGTTAGGTTAGGTTACATTACGTTAATGATGTATACGAAGGACCTACGCAGACGTCGGGGCCAACTCGCCAGGAATATTGTCAAATATTACCGCCGAGATGTCAGGTTCGGATAGGTTAGGTTATATTACGTTATTGATGTATATAAAGGTCCGTCGGAGACGTAGAGTCGAACTCGCAAAGAATGTCTTCAAATATTACCGCCGAAATGTCAGGTTGGGTTAGGTTAGGTTATATTACGTAATTGAAGTCTATAAAGGTCCCACGGAGACGTAGAGTCCAACTCGCCAGGAATGTCGTCAAATATTACCGCCGAGATGTCAGGTGGGTTAGGTTAGGTTATATTACGTTATTGATGCATATGAAGGTCCCACGTAGAGGATAGCTCGCCAGGAATGTTGTCAAATGTTACCGCCGAGATGTTAGGATGGGTTAGGTTAGGTTATATTACGTTAGTGATGTATACGAAGGACCCACGCAGACGTCGGGGCCAACTCGCCAGGAATGTTGTCAAATATTACCGCCGAGATGTCAGGTTGTGTTAGGTTAGGTTATATTACTTCATAGACGTATACAGTGTTCCCACTGAGAAGTAGGGGCCGACAAGCAAGGAATGTTGTTAAACGGTACCCCGAGAGATAAGGTTGGGTTAGGTTAGGTTATATTAGGATACTGATGTATATAAAGGTCCCACGGAGACGTAGAGTCCAACTCGCAAGGAATGTTGTCAAATATTGCCGCCGAGATGTCAGGTTGGATTACGTTAGGTTATATTACGTTATTGATGTATATAAAGGTCCCACGGAGACGTAGAGTCCAACTCGCCAGGAATGTCGTCAAATATTACCGCCGAGATGTCAGGTTGGGTTAGGTTAGGTTATATTACGTAATTGAAGTATATAAAGGTCCCACGGAGACGTAGAGTCCAACTCGCCAGGAATGTCGTCAAATATTACCGGCGAGATGTTAGGTTGGGTTAGGTTAGGTTACATTACGTTAATGATGTATACGAAGGACCTACGCAGACGTCGGGGCCAACTCGCCAGGAATATTGTCAAATATTACCGCCGAGATGTCAGGTTGTGTTAGGTTAGGTTATATTACTTCATAGACGTATACAGTGTTCCCACGGAGAAGTAGGGGCCGACAAGCAAGGAATGTTGTTAAACGGTACCCCGAGAGATTAGGTTGGGTTAGGTTAGGTTATATTAGGATTCTGATGTATATAAAGGTCCCACGGACACGTAGATGCCAACTAGCAAGGAATGTTGTCAAATATTACCGCCGAGATGTCAGGTTGGATTACGTTAGGTTATATTACGTTATTGATGTATATAAAGGTCCCACGGAGACGTAGAGTCCAACTCGCCAGGAATGTCGTCAAATATTACCGCCGAGATGTCAGGTTGGGATAGGTTAGGTTATATTACGTAATTGAAGTATATAAAGGTCTGTCGGAGACGTGGAGTCGAACTCGCCAAGAATGTCTTCAAATATTACCGCCGAAATGTCAGGTTGTGTTAGGTTAGGTCATATTACGTTATTGATGCATATGAATGTCCCACGTAGAGGATAGCTCGCCAGGAATGTTGTCAAATATTACCGCCGAGATGTCAGGTTGGGTTAGGTTAGGTTATATTACGTTATTGATGTATATAAAGGTCCGTCGGAGACGTAGAGTCGAACTCGCAAAGAATGTCTTCAAATATTACCGCCGAGATGTCAGGTGGGTTAGGTTAGGTTATATTACGTTATTGATGCATATGAAGGTCCCACGTAGAGGATAGCTCGCCAGGAATGTTGTCAAATGTTACCGCCGAGATGTTAGGTTGGGTTAGGTTTGGTTATATTACGTTAGTGATGTATACGAAGGACCCACGCAGACGTCGGGGCCAACTCGCCAGGAATGTTGTCAAATATTACCGCCGAGATGTCAGGTTGTGTTAGGTTAGGTTATATTACTTCATAGACGTATACAGTGTTCCCACTGAGAAGTAGGGGCCGACAAGCAAGGAATGTTGTTAAACGGTACCCCGAGAGATAAGGTTGGGTTAGGTTAGGTTATATTAGGATACTGATGTATATAAAGGCCCCACGGAGACGTAGAGTCCAACTCGCAAGGAATGTTGTCAAATATTGCCGCCGAGATGTCAGGTTGGATTACGTTAGGTTATATTACGTTATTGATGTATATAAAGGTCCCACGGAGACGTAGAGTCCAACTCGCCAGGAATGTCGTCAAATATTACCGCCGAGATGTCAGGTTGGGTTAGGTTAGGTTATATTACGTAATTGAAGTATATAAAGGTCCCACGGAGACGTAGAGTCCAACTCGCCAGGAATGTCGTCAAATATTACCGGCGAGATGTTAGGTTGGGTTAGGTTAGGTTACATTACGTTAATGATGTATACGAAGGACCTACGCAGACGTCGGGGCCAACTCGCCAGGAATATTGTCAAATATTACCGCCGAGATGTCAGGTTGTGTTAGGTTAGGTTATATTACTTCATAGACGTATACAGTGTTCCCACGGAGAAGTAGGGGCCGACAAGCAAGGAATGTTGTTAAACGGTACCCCGAGAGATTAGGTTGGGTTAGGTTAGGTTATATTAGGATTCTGATGTATATAAAGGTCCCACGGACACGTAGATGCCAACTCGCAAGGAATGTTGTCAAATATTACCGCCGAGATGTCAGGTTGGATTACGTTAGGTTATATTACGTTATTGATGTATATAAAGGTCCCACGGAGACGTAGAGTCCAACTCGCCAGGAATGTCGTCAAATATTACCGCCGAGATGTCAGGTTGGGATAGGTTAGGTTATATTACGTAATTGAAGTATATAAAGGTCCCACGGAGACGTAGAGTCCAACTCGCCAGGAATGTCGTCAAATATTACCGCCGAGATGTCAGGTTGGGTTAGGTTAGGTTATATTACGTAATTGAAGTCTATAAAGGTCCCACGGAGACGTAGAGTCCAACTCGCCAGGAATGTCGTCAAATATTACCGCCGAGATGTCAGGTGGGTTAGGTTAGGTTATATTACGTTATTGATGCATATGAAGGTCCCACGTAGAGGATAGCTCGCCAGGAATGTTGTCAAATGTTACCGCCGAGATGTTAGGTTGGGTTAGGTTAGGTTATATTACGTTAGTGATGTATACGAAGGACCCACGCAGACGTCGGGGCCAACTCGCCAGGAATGTTGTCAAATATTACCGCCGAGATGTCAGGTTGTGTTAGGTTAGGTTATATTACTTCATAGACGTATACAGTGTTCCCACTGAGAAGTAGGGGCCGACAAGCAAGGAATGTTGTTAAACGGTACCCCGAGAGATAAGATTGGGTTAGGTTAGGTTATATTAGGATACTGATGTATATAAAGGTCCCACGGAGACGTAGAGGCCAACTCGCAAGGAATGTTGTCAAATATTGCCGCCGAGATGTCAGGTTGGATTACGTTAGGTTATATTACGTTATTGATGTATATAAAGGTCCCACGGAGACGTAGAGTCCAACTCGCCAGGAATGTCGTCAAATATTACCGCCGAGATGTCAGGTTGGGTTAGGTTAGGTTATATTACGTAATTGAAGTATATAAAGGTCTGTCGGAGACGTGGAGTCGAACTCGCCAAGAATGTCTTCAAATATTACCGCCGAAATGTCAGGTTGTGTTAGGTTAGGTCATATTACGTTATTGATGCATATGAATGTCCCACGTAGAGGATAGCTCGCCAGGAATGTTGTCAAATATTACCGCCGAGATGTCAGGTTGGGTTAGGTTAGGTTATATTACGTTATTGATGTATATAAAGGTCCGTCGGAGACGTAGAGTCGAACTCGCAAAGAATGTCTTCAAATATTACCGCCGAAATGTCAGGTTGGGTTAGGTTAGGTTATATTACGTTATTGATGCATATGAATGTCCCACGTAGAGGATAGCTCGCCAGGAATGTCGTCAAATATTACCGCCGAGATGTCAGGTTCGGATAGGTTAGGTTATATTACGTTATTGATGTATATAAAGGTCCGTCGGAGACGTAGAGTCGAACTCGCAAAGAATGTCTTCAAATATTACCGCCGAAATGTCAGGTTGTGTTAGGTTAGGTTATATTACGTTATTGATGCATATGAATGTCCCACGTAGAGGATAGCTCGCCAGGAATGTCGTCAAATATTACCGCCGAGATGTCAGGTTGGGATAGGTTAGGTTATATTACGTAATTGAAGTATATAAAGGTCCCACGGAGACGTAGAGTCCAACTCGCCAGGAATGTCGTCAAATATTACCGCCGAGATGTCAGGTGGGTTAGGTTAGGTTATATTACGTTATTGATGCATATGAATGTCCCACGTAGAGGATAGCTCGCCAGGAATGTCGTCAAATATTACCGCCGAGATGTCAGGTTCGGATAGGTTAGGTTATATTACGTTATTGAAGTATATAATGGTCCCACGGAGACGTAGAGTCCAACTCGCCAGGATTGTCGTCAAATATTACCGCCGAGATGTCAGGTTGGGTTAGGTTAGGTTATATTACGTAATTGAAGTATATAAAGGTCCCACGGAGACGTAGAGTCCAACTCGCCAGGAATGTCGTCAAATATTACCGCCGAGATGTCAGGTGGGTTAGGATAGGTTATATTACGTTATTGATGCATATGAATGTCCCACGTAGAGGATAGCTCGCCAGGAATGTCGTCAAATATTACCGCCGAGATGTCAGGTTCGGATAGGTTAGGTTATATTACGTTATTGATGTATATAAAGGTCCGTCGGAGACGTAGAGTCGAACTCGCAAAGAATGTCTTCAAATATTACCGCCGAAATGTCAGGTTGGGTTAGGTTACGTTATATTACGTTATTTATGCATATGAATGTCCCACGTAGAGGATAGCTCGCAAGGAATGTTGTGAAATATTACCGCCGAGATGTCAGGTTGGATTACGTTAGGTTATATTACGTTATTGATGTATATAAAGGTCCCACGGAGACGTAGAGTCCAGCTCGCCAGGAATGTCGTCAAATATTACCGCCGAGTTGTCAGGTTGGGTTAGGTTAGGTTAGATTACGTTATTGATGCATATGAATGTCCCACGTAGAGGATAGCTCGCCAGGAATGTTGTCAAATGTTACCGCCGAGATGTTAGGTTGGGTTAGGTTAGGTTATATTACGTTAGTGATGTATACGAAGGACCCACGCAGACGTCGGGGCCAACTCGCCAGGAATGTTGTCAAATATTACCGCCGAGATGTCAGGTTGGGTTAGGTTAGGTTATATTACGTAATTGAAGTATATAAAGGTCCCACGGAGACGTAGAGTCCAACTCGCCAGGAATGTCGTCAAATATTACCGCCGAGATGTCAGGTGGGTTAGGTTAGGTTATATTACGTTATTGATGCATATGAATGTCCCACGTAGAGGATAGCTCGCCAGGAATGTTGCCAAATGTTACCGCCGAGATATTAGGTTGGGTAAGGTTAGGTTATATTACGTAATTGATGCATATGAATGTCCCACGTAGAGGATAGCTCGCCAGGAATGTTGTCAAATATTACCGCCGTGATGTTAGGTTGGGTTAGGTTAGGTTATATTACGTTATTGATGCATATGAATGTCCCACGTAGAGGATAGCTCGCCAGGAATGTTGTCAAATATTACCGCCGAGATGTCAGGTTGGGTTAGGTTAGGTTATATTACGTTATTGATGTATATAAAGGTCCGTCGGAGACGTAGAGTCGAACTCGCAAAGAATGTCTTCAAATATTACCGCCGAAATGTCAGGTTGGGTTAGGTTAGGTTATATTACGTTATTGATGCATATGAATGTCCCACGTAGAGGATAGCTCGCCAGGAATGTTGTCAAATATTACCGCCGAGATGTCAGGTTGGATTACGTTAGGTTATATTACGTTATTGATGTATATAAAGGTCCCACGGAGACGTAGAGTCCAACTCGCCAGGAATGTCGTCAAATATTACCGCCGAGATGTCAGGTTGGGATAGGTTAGGTTATATTACGTAATTGAAGTATATAAAGGTCCCACGGAGACGTAGAGTCCAACTCGCCAGGAATGTCGTCAAATATTACCGCCGAGATGTCAGGTGGGTTAGGTTAGGTTATATTACGTTATTAATGCATATGAATGTCCCACGTAGAGGGTAGCTCGCCAGGAATGTTGTCAAATGTTACCGCCGAGATGTTAGGTTGGGTTAGGTTAGGTTATATTACGTTATTGATGCATATGAATGTCCCACGTAGAGGATAGCTCGCCAGGAATGTTGTCAAATATTACCGCCGAGATGTCAGGTTGGATTACGTTAGGTTATATTACGTTATTGATGTATATAAAGGTCCCACGGAGACGTAGAGTCCAACTCGCCAGGAATGTCGTCAAATATTACCGCCGAGATGTCAGGTTGGGATAGGTTAGGTTATATTACGTAATTGAAGTATATAAAGGTCCCACGGAGACGTAGAGTCCAACTCGCCAGGAATGTCGTCAAATATTACCGCCGAGATGTCAGGTGGGTTAGGTTAGGTTATATTACGTTATTAATGCATATGAATGTCCCACGTAGAGGATAGCTCGCCAGGAATGTTGTCAAATGTTACCGCCGAGATGTTAGGTTGGGTTAGGTTAGGTTATATTACGTTATTGATGCATATGAATATCCCACGTATAGGATAGCTCGCCAGGAATGTCGTCAAATATTACCGCCGAGAAGTCAGGTTGGGATAGGTTAGGTTATATTACGTTATTGATGTATATAAATGTCCGTCGGAGACGTAGAGTCGAACTCGCAAAGAATGTCTTCAAATATTACCGCCGAAATGTCAGGTTGGGTTAGGTTAGGTTATATTACGTTATTGATGCATATGAATGTCCCACGTAGAGGATAGCTCGCAAGGAATGTTGTGAAATATTACCGCCGAGATGTCAGGTTGGATTACGTTAGGTTATATTACGTTATTGATGTATATAAAGGTCCCACGGAGACGTAGAGTCCAGCTCGCCAGGAATGTCGTCAAATATTACCGCCGAGTTGTCAGGTTGGGTTAGGTTAGGTTATATTACGTAATTGAAGTATATAATGGTCCCACGGAGACGTAGAGTCCAACTCGCCAGGAATGTCGTCAAATATTACCGCAGAGATGTTAGGTTGGGTTAGGTTAGGTTACATTACGTTAATGATGTATACGAAGGACCTACGCAGACGTCGGGGCCAACTCGCCAGCAATATTGTCAAATATTACCGCCGAGATGTCAGGTTGTGTTAGGTTAGGTTATATTACTTCATAGACGCATACAGTGTTCCCACGGAGGAGTAGGGGCCGACAAGCAAGGAATGTTGTTAAACGGTACCCCGAGAGATTAGGTTGGGTTAGGTTAGGTTATATTAGGATTCTGATGTATATAAAGGTCCCACGGAGACGTAGAGTCCAACTCGCCAGGAATGTCGTCAAATATTACCGCCGAGATGTCAGGTTGGGATAGGTTAGGTTATATTACGTAATTGAAGTATATAAAGGTCCCACGGAGACGTAGAGTCCAAATCGCCAGGATTGTCGTCAAATATTACCGCCGAGATGTCAGGTTGGGTTAAGTTAGGTTATATTACGTAATTGAAGTATATAAAGGTCCCACGGAGACGTAGAGTCCAACTCGCCAGGAATGTCGTCAAATATTACCGCCGAGATGTCAGGTGGGTTAGGTTAGGTTATATTACGTTATTGATGCATATGAATGTCCCACGTAGAGGATAGCTCGCCAGGAATGTTGTCAAATATTACCGCCGAGATGTCAGGTTGGATTACGTTAGGTTATATTACGTTATTGATGTATATAAAGGTCCCACGGAGACGTAGAGTCCAGCTCGCCAGAAATGTCGTCAAATATTACCGCCGAGTTGTCAGGTTGGGTTAGGTTAGGTTATATTACGTAAATGAAGTCTATAAAGGTCCCACGGAGACGTAGAGTCCAACTCGCCAGGAATGTCGTCAAATATTACCGCCGAGATGTCAGGTTGGGATAGGTTAGGTTATATTACGTAATTGAAGTATATAAAGGTCCCACGGAGACGTAGAGTCCAACTCGCCAGGAATGTCGTCAAATATTACCGCCGAGATGTCAGGTGGGTTAGGTTAGGTTATATTACGTTATTAATGCATATGAATGTCCCACGTAGAGGATAGCTCGCCAGGAATGTTGTCAAATGTTACCGCCGAGATGTTAGGTTGGGTTAGGTTAGGTTATATTACGTTATTGATGCATATGAATATCCCACGTATAGGATAGCTCGCCAGGAATGTCGTCAAATATTACCGCCGAGAAGTCAGGTTGGGATAGGTTAGGTTATATTACGTTATTGATGTATATAAATGTCCGTCGGAGACGTAGAGTCGAACTCGCAAAGAATGTCTTCAAATATTACCGCCGAAATGTCAGGTTGGGTTAGGTTAGGTTATATTACGTTATTGATGCATATGAATGTCCCACGTAGAGGATAGCTCGCAAGGAATGTTGTGAAATATTACCGCCGAGATGTCAGGTTGGATTACGTTAGGTTATATTACGTTATTGATGTATATAAAGGTCCCACGGAGACGTAGAGTCCAGCTCGCCAGGAATGTCGTCAAATATTACCGCCGAGTTGTCAGGTTGGGTTAGGTTAGGTTATATTACGTAATTGAAGTATATAATGGTCCCACGGAGACGTAGAGTCCAACTCGCCAGGAATGTCGTCAAATATTACCGCCGAGATGTCAGGTTGGGATAGGTTAGGTTATATTACGTAATTGAAGTATATAAAGGTCCCACGGAGACGTAGAGTCCAAATCGCCAGGATTGTCGTCAAATATTACCGCCGAGATGTCAGGTTGGGTTAAGTTAGGTTATATTACGTAATTGAAGTATATAAAGGTCCCACGGAGACGTAGAGTCCAACTCGCCAGGAATGTCGTCAAATATTACCGCCGAGATGTCAGGTGGGTTAGGTTAGGTTATATTACGTTATTGATGCATATGAATGTCCCACGTAGAGGATAGCTCGCCAGGAATGTTGTCAAATATTACCGCCGAGATGTCAGGTTGGGATAGGTTAGGTTATATTACGTAATTGAAGTATATAAAGGTCCCACGGAGACGTAGAGTCCAAATCGCCAGGATTGTCGTCAAATATTACCGCCGAGATGTCAGGTTGGGTTAAGTTAGGTTATATTACGTTATTGATGTATATAAAGGTCCCACGGAGACGTAGAGTCCAACTCGCCAGGAATGTCGTCAAATATTACCGCCGAGATGTCAGGTTGGGATAGGTTAGGTTATATTACGTAATTGAAGTATATAAAGGTCCCACGGAGACGTAGAGTCCAAATCGCCAGGATTGTCGTCAAATATTACCGCCGAGATGTCAGGTTGGGTTAAGTTAGGTTATATTACGTTATTGATGTATATAAAGGTCCCACGGAGACGTAGAGTCCAGCTCGCCAGAAATGTCGTCAAATATTACCGCCGAGTTGTCAGGTTGGGTTAGGTTAGGTTATATTACGTTAGTGATGTATACGAAGGACCCACGCAGACGTCGGGGCCAACTCGCCAGGAATGTTGTCAAATATTACCGCCGAGATGTCAGGTTGGGTTAAGTTAGGTTATATTACGTTATTGATGTATATAAAGGTCCCACGGAGACGTAGAGTCCAACTCGCCAGGAATGTCGTCAAATATTACCGCCGAGATGTCAGGTTGGGATAGGTTAGGTTATATTACGTAATTGAAGTATATAAAGGTCCCACGGAGACGTAGAGTCCAAATCGCCAGGATTGTCGTCAAATATTACCGCCGAGATGTCAGGTTGGGTTAAGTTAGGTTATATTACGTTATTGATGTATATAAAGGTCCCACGGAGACGTAGAGTCCAGCTCGCCAGAAATGTCGTCAAATATTACCGCCGAGTTGTCAGGTTGGGTTAGGTTAGGTTATATTACGTAAATGAAGTCTATAAAGGTCCCACGGAGACGTAGAGTCCAACTCGCCAGGAATGTCGTCAAATATTACCGCCGAGATGTCAGGTGGTTTAGGTTAGGTTATATTACGTTATTGATGCATATGAATGTCCCACGTAGAGGATAGCTCGCCAGGAATGTTGTCAAATGTTACCGCCGAGATGTTAGGTTGGGTTAGGTTAGGTTATATTACGTTAGTGATGTATACGAAGGACCCACGCAGACGTCGGGGCCAACTCGCCAGGAATGTTGTCAAATATTACCGCCGAGATGTCAGGTTGTGTTAGGTTAGGTTATATTACTTCATAGACGTATACAGTGTTCCCACTGAGAAGTAGGGTCCGGCAAGCAAGGAATGTTGTTAAACGGTACCCCGAGAGATAAGATTGGGTTAGGTTAGGTTATATTAGGATACTGATGTATATAAAGGTCCCACGGACACGTAGAGGCCAACTCGCAAGGAATGTTGTCAAATATTGCCGCCGAGATGTCAGGTTGGATTACGTTAGGTTATATTACGTTATTGATGTATATAAAGGTCCCACGGAGACGTAGAGTCCAACTCGCCAGGAATGTCGTCAAATATTACCGCCGAGATGTCAGGTTGGGTTAGGTTAGGTTATATTACGTAATTGAAGTATATAATGGTCCCACGGAGACGTAGAGTCCAACTCGCCAGGAATGTCGTCAAATATTACCGCCCGGATGTTAGGTTGGGTTAGGTTAGGTTACATTACGTTAATGATGTATACGAAGGACCTACGCAGACGTCGGGGCCAACTCGCCAGGAATATTGTCAAATATTACCGCCGAGATGTCTGGTTGTGTTAGGTTAGGTTATATTACTTCATAGACGTATACAGTGTTCCCACGGAGGAGTAGGGGCCGACAAGCAAGGAATGTTGTTAAACGGTACCCCGAGAGATTAGGTTGGGTTAGGTTAGCTTATATTAGGATTCTGATGTATATAAAGGTCCCACGGAGACGTAGAGTCCAACTCGCCAGGAATGTCGTCAAATATTACCGCCGAGATGTCAGGTTGGGATAGGTTAGGTTATATTACGTAATTGAAGTATATAAAGGTCCCACGGAGACGTAGAGTCCAACTCGCCAGGAATGTCGTCAAATATTACGGCCGAGATGTCAGGTGGGTTAGGTTAGGTTATATTACGTTATTGATGCATATGAATGTCCCACGTAGAGGATAGCTCGCCAGGAATGTCGTCAAATATTACCGCCGAGATGTCAGGTTCGGATAGGTTAGGTTATATTACGTTATTGATGTATATAAAGGTCCGTCGGAGACGTAGAGTCGAACTCGCAAAGAATGTCTTCAAATATTACCGCCGAAATGTCAGGTTGGGTTAGGTTAGGTTATATTACGTTATTGATGCATATGAATGTCCCACGTAGAGGATAGCTCGCAAGGAATGTTGTGAAATATTACCGCCGAGTTGTCAGGTTGGGTTAGGTTAGGTTACATTACGTTAATGATGTATACGAAGGACCTACGCAGACGTCGGGGCCAACTCGCCAGGAATATTGTCAAATATTACCGCCGAGATGTCAGGTTGTGTTAGGTTAGGTTATATTACTTCATAGACGTATACAGTGTTCCCACGGAGGAGTAGGGGCCGACAAGCAAGGAATGTTGTTAAACGGTACCCCGAGAGATTAGGTTGGGTTAGGTTAGCTTATATTAGGATTCTGATGTATATAAAGGTCCCACGGAGACGTAGAGTCCAACTCGCCAGGAATGTCGTCAAATATTACCGCCGAGATGTCAGGTTGGGATAGGTTAGGTTATATTACGTAATTGAAGTATATAAAGGTCCCACGGAGACGTAGAGTCCAACTCGCCAGGATTGTCGTCAAATATTACCGCCGAGATGTCAGGTTGGGTTAAGTTAGGTTATATTACGTAATTGAAGTATATAAAGGTCCCACGGAGACGTAGAGTCCAACTCGCCAGGAATGTCGTCAAATATTACCGCCGAGATGTCAGGTGGGTTAGGTTAGGTGATATTACGTTATTGATGCATATGAATGTCCCACGTAGAGGATAGCTCGCCAGGAATGTTGTCAAATATTACCGCCGAGATGTCAGGTTGGATTACGTTAGGTTATATTACGTTATTGATGTATATAAAGGTCCCACGGAGACGTAGAGTCCAGCTCGCCAGAAATGTCGTCAAATATTACCGCCGAGTTGTCAGGTTGGGTAAGGTTAGGTTATATTACGTAAATGAAGTCTATAAAGGTCCCACGGAGACGTAGAGTCCAACTCGCCAGGAATGTCGTCAAATATTACCGCCGAGATGTCAGGTGGTTTAGGTTAGGTTATATTACGTTATTGATGCATATGAATGTCCCACGTAGAGGATAGCTCGCCAGGAATGTTGTCAAATGTTACCGCCGAGATGTTAGGTTGGGTTAGGTTAGGTTATATTACGTTAGTGATGTATACGAAGGACCCACGCAGACGTCGGGGCCAACTCGCCAGGAATGTTGTCAAATATTACCGCCGAGATGTCAGGTTGTGTTAGGTTAGGTTATATTACTTCATAGACGTATACAGTGTTCCCACTGAGAAGTAGGGTCCGGCAAGCAAGGAATGTTGTTAAACGGTACCCCGAGAGATAAGGTTGGGTTAGGTTAGGTTATATTAGGATACTGATGTATATAAAGGTCCCACGGACACGTAGAGGCCAACTCGCAAGGAATGTTGTCAAATATTGCCGCCGAGATGTCAGGTTGGATTACGTTAGGTTATATTACGTTATTGATGTATATAAAGGTCCCACGGAGACGTAGAGTCCAACTCGCCAGGAATGTCGTCAAATATTACCGTCGAGATGTCAGGTTGGGTTAGGTTAGGTTATATTACGTAATTGAAGTATATAATGGTCCCACGGAGACGTAGAGTCCAACTCGCCTGGAATGTCGTCAAATATTACCGCCGAGATGTTAGGTTGGGTTAGGTTAGGTTACATTACGTTAATGATGTATACGAAGGACCTACGCAGACGTCGGGGCCAACTCGCCAGGAATATTGTCAAATATTACCGCCGAGATGTCTGGTTGTGTTAGGTTAGGTTATATTACTTCATAGACGTATACAGTGTTCCCACGGAGGAGTAGGGGCCGACAAGCAAGGAATGTTGTTAAACGGTACCCCGAGAGATTAGGTTGGGTTAGGTTAGCTTATATTAGGATTCTGATGTATATAAAGGTCCCACGGAGACGTAGAGTCCAACTCGCCAGGAATGTCGTCAAATATTACCGCCGAGATGTCAGGTTGGGATAGGTTAGGTTATATTACGTAATTGAAGTATATAAAGGTCCCACGGAGACGTAGAGTCCAACTCGCCAGGAATGTCGTCAAATATTACGGCCGAGATGTCAGGTGGGTTAGGTTAGGTTATATTACGTTATTGATGCATATGAATGTCCCACGTAGAGGATAGCTCGCCAGGAATGTCGTCAAATATTACCGCCGAGATGTCAGGTTCGGATAGGTTAGGTTATATTACGTAATTGAAGTATATAAAGGTCCCACGGAGACGTAGAGTCCAACTCGCCAGGAATGTCGTCAAATATTACCGCCGAGATGTCAGGTGGGTTAGGTTAGGTTATATTACGTCATTGATGCATATGAATGTCCCACGTAGAGGATAGCTCGCCAGGAATGTTGTCAAATATTACCGCCGAGATGTCAGGTTGGATTACGTTAGGTTATATTACGTTATTGATGTATATAAAGGTCCCACGGAGACGTAGAGTCCAGCTCGCCAGAAATGTCGTCAAATATTACCGCCGAGTTGTCAGGTTGGGTTAGGTTAGGTTATATTACGTAAATGAAGTCTATAAAGGTCCCACGGAGATGTAGAGTCCAACTCGCCAGGAATGTCGTCAAATATTACCGCCGAGATGTCAGGTGGGTTAGGTTAGGTTATATTACGTTATTGATGCATATGAATGTCCCACGTAGAGGATAGCTCGCCAGGAATGTTGTCAAATGTTACCGCCGAGATGTTAGGTTGGGTTAGGTTAGGTTGTATTACGTTAGTGATGTATACGAAGGACCCACGCAGACGTCGGGGCCAACTCGCCAGGAATGTTGTCAAATATTACCGCCGAGATGTCAGGTTGTGTTAGGTTAGGTTATATTACTTCATAGACGTATACAGTGTTCCCACTGAGAAGTAGGGGCCGGCAAGCAAGGAATGTTGTTAAACGGTACCCCGAGAGATAAGGTTGGGTTAGGTTAGGTTATATTAGGATACTGATGTATATAAAGGTCCCACGGACACGTAGAGGCCAACTCGCAAGGAATGTTGTCAAATATTGCCGCCGAGATGTCAGGTTGGATTACGTTAGGTTATATTACGTTATTGACATATATAAAGGTCCCACGGAGACGTAGAGTCCAACTCGCCAGGAATGTCGTCAAATATTACCGCCGAGATGTCAGGTTGGGTTAGGTTAGGTTATATTACGTAATTGAAGTATATAATGGTCCCACGGAGACGTAGAGTCCAACTCGCCAGGAATGTCGTCAAATATTACCTCCGAGATGTTAGGTTGGGTTAGGTTAGGTTACATTACGTTAATGATGTATACGAAGGACCTACGCAGACGTCGGGGCCAACTCGCCAGGAATATAGTCAAATATTACCGCCGAGATGTCAGGTTGTGTTAGGTTAGGTTATATTACTTCATGGACGTATACAGTGTTCCCACGGAGGAGTAGGGGCCGACAAGCAAGGAATGTTGTTAAACGGTACCCCGAGAGATTAGGTTGGGTTAGGTTAGCTTATATTAGGATTCTGATGTATATAAAGGTCCCACGGAGACGTAGAGTCCAACTCGCCAGGAATGTCGTCAAATATTACCGCCGAGATGTCAGGTTCGGATAGGTTAGGTTATATTACGTTATTGATGTATATAAAGGTCCGTCGGAGACGTAGAGTCGAACTCGCAAAGAATGTCTTCAAATATTACCGCCGAAATGTCAGGTTGGGTTAGGTTAGGTTATATTACGTTATTGATGCATATGAATGTCCCACGTAGAGGATAGCTCGCAAGGAATGTTGTGAAATATTACCGCCGAGATGTCAGGTTGGATTACGTTAGGTTATATTACGTTATTGATGTATATAAAGGTCCCACGGAGACGTAGAGTCCAGCTCGCCAGGAATGTCGTCAAATATTACCGCCGAGTTGTCAGGTTGGGTTAGGTTAGGTTAGATTACGTTATTGATGCATATGAATGTCCCACGTAGAGGATAGCTCGCCAGGAATGTTGTCAAATATTACCGCCGAGATGTCAGGTTGGGTTAGGTTAGGTTATATTACGTTATTGATGTATATAAAGGTCTGTCGGAGACGTGGAGTCGAACTCGCCAAGAATGTCGTCAAATATTACCGCCGAGATGTCAGGTTGTGTTAGGTTAGGTTATATTACGTTATTGATGCATATGAATGTCCCACGTAGAGGATAGCTCGCCAGGAATGTTGTCAAATATTACCGCCGAGATGTCAGGTTGGATTACGTTAGGTTATATTACGTTATTGATGTATATAAAGGTCCCACGGAGACGTAAAGTCCAACTCGCCAGGAATGTCGTCAAATATTACCGCCGAGATGTTAGGTTGGGTTAGGTTAGGTTACATTACGTTAATGATGTATACGAAGGACCTACGCAGACGTCGGGGCCAACTCGCCAGGAATATTGTCAAATATTACCGCCGAGATGTCAGGTTGTGTTAGGTTAGGTTATATTACTTCATAGGCGTATACAGTGTTCCCACGGAGGAGTAGGGGCCGACAAGCAAGGAATGTTGTTAAACGGTACCCCGAGAGATTAGGTTGGGTTAGGTTAGCTTATATTAGGATTCTGATGTATATAAAGGTCCCACGGAGACGTAGAGTCCAACTCGCCAGGAATGTCGTCAAATATTACCGCCGAGATGTCAGGTTGGGATAGGTTAGGTTATATTACGTAATTGAAGTATATAAAGGTCCCACGGAGACGTAGAGTCCAACTCGCCAGGAATGTCGTCAAATATTACCGCCGAGATGTCAGGTTGGGATAGGTTAGGTTATATTACGTAATTGAAGTCTATAAAGGTCCCACGGAGACGTAGAGTCCAACTCGCCAGGAATGTCGTCAAATATTACCGCCGAGATGTCAGGTGGGTTAAGTTAGGTTATATTACGTTATTGATGCATATGAAGGTCCCACGTAGAGGATAGCTCGCCAAGAATGTTGTCAAATGTTACCGCCGAGATGTTAGGTTGGGTTAGGTTAGGTTATATTACGTTAGTGATGTATACGAAGGACCCACGCAGACGTCGGGGCCAACTCGCCAGGAATGTTGTCAAATATTACCGCCGAGATGTCAGGTTGTGTTAGGTTAGGTTATATTACTTCATAGAAGTATACAGTTTTCCCACTGAGAAGTAGGGGCCGACAAGCAAGGAATGTTGTTAAACTGTACCCCGAGAGATAAGGTTGGGTTAGGTTAGGTTATATTAGGATACTGATGTATATAAAGGTCCCACGGACACGTAGAGGCCAACTCGCAAGGAATGTTGTCAAGTATTGCCGCCGAGATGTCAGGTTGGATTACGTTAGGTTATATTACGTTATTGATGTACATAAAGGTCCCACGGAGACGTAGAGTCGAACTCGCCAAGAATGTCTTCAAATATTACCGCCGAGATGTCAGGTTGGGTTAGGTTAGGTTATATTACGTTATTGATGTATATAAAGGTCCCACATAGACGTAGAGGACAACTCGCCGGGAATGTTGTCAAATTTTACCGCCGAGATGTCAGGTTGTCTTAGGTTAGGTTATATTACTTCACGGACGTATACAGTGTTCCCACCGAGATGTAGGGGCCGACAAGCAAGGAATATGGTTAAACGTTACCCCGAGAGATTAGGTTGGGTTAGGTTTGGTTATATAAGGATACTGATGTATATAAAGGTCCCACGGACACGTAGATGCCAAATCGCCAGGAATTTTGTCAAATATTCCCGCCGAGATGTTAGGTTGGGTTAGGTTAGGTCATATTAGGTTAGTGATGTATACGAAGGACCCACGCAGACGTCGGGGCCAACTCGCCAGGAATGTTGTCAAATATTACCGCCGAGATGTGAGGTTGGGTTAGGTTAGGTTATATTACGTTATTGATGTATATAAAGGTCCCACGGAGACGTAGAGTCCAACTCGCCAGGAATGTCGTCAAATATTACCGCCGAGATGTCAGGTGGGTTAGGTTAGGTTATATTACGTTATTGATGCATATGAATGTCCCACGTAGAGGATAGCTCGCCAGGAATGTTGTCAAATGTTACCGCCGAGATGTCAGGTTGGATTAGGTTAGGTTATATTACGTTATTGATGTATATAAAGGTCCGTCGGAGACGTAGAGTCCAACTCGCCAGGAATGTCGTCAAATATTACCGCCGAGATGTCAGGTGGGTTAGGTTAGGTTATATTACGTTATTGATGCATATGAATGTCCCACGTAGAGGATAGCTCGCCAGGAATGTCGTCAAATATTACCGCCGAGATGTCAGGTACGGATAGGTTAGGTTATATTACGTTATTGATGTATATAAAGGTCCGTCGGAGACGTAGAGTCGAACTCGCAAAGAATGTCTTCAAATATTACCGCCGAAATGTCAGGTTGTGTTAGGTTAGGTTATATTACGTTATTGATGCATATGAATGTCCCACGTAGAGGATAGCTCGCCAGGAATGTCGTCAAATATTACCGCCGAGATGTCAGGTTGGGATAGGTTAGGTTATATTACGTAATTGAAGTTTATAAAGGTCCCACGGAGACGTAGAGTCCAACTCGCCAGGATTGTCGTCAAATATTAC
Organism: Xylocopa violacea; assembly: GCA_963969225.1. Classification (NCBI taxonomy): domain Eukaryota; kingdom Metazoa; phylum Arthropoda; class Insecta; order Hymenoptera; family Apidae; genus Xylocopa; species Xylocopa violacea. The sequence goes on along the minus strand of CAXAJV010000135.1, from coordinate 3,119,392 downwards.
CGCCGAGATGTCAGGTTGGGTTAGGTTAGGTTATATTACGTAATTGAAGTATATAAAGGTCCCACGGAGACGTAGAGTCCAACTCGCCAGGAATGTCGTCAAATATTACCGCCGAGATGTCAGGTGGGTTAGGTTAGGTTATATTACGTTATTGATGCATATGAATGTCCCACGTAGAGGATAGCTCGCCAGGAATGTCGTCAAATATTACCGCCGAGATGTCAGGTTCGGATAGGTTAGGTTATATTACGTTATTGATGTATATAAAGGTCCCACGGAGACGTAGAGTCCAACTCGCCAGGAATGTCGTCAAATATTACCGCCGAGATGTCAGGTTGGGATAGGTTAGGTTATATTACGTAATTGAAGTATATAAAGGTCCCACGGAGACGTAGAGTCCAACTCGCCAGGAATGTCGTCAAATATTACCGCCGAGATGTCAGGTGGGTTAGGTTAGGTTATATTACGTTATTGATGCATATGAATGTCCCACGTAGAGGATAGCTCGCCAGGAATGTTGTCAAATGTTACCGCCGAGATGTTAGGTTGGGTTAGGTTAGGTTATATTACGTTATTGATGCATATGAATATCCCACGTATAGGATAGCTCGCCAGGAATGTCGTCAAATATTACCGCCGAGAAGTCAGGTTGGGATAGGTTAGGTTATATTACGTTATTGATGTATATAAATTTCCGTCGGAGACGTAGAGTCGAACTCGCAAAGAATGTCTTCAAATATTACCGCCGAAATGTCAGGTTGGGTTAGGTTAGGTTATATTACGTTATTGATGCATATGAATGTCCCACGTAGAGGATAGCTCGCAAGGAATGTTGTGAAATATTACCGCCGAGATGTCAGGTTGGATTACGTTAGGTTATATTACGTTATTGATGTATATAAAGGTCCCACGGAGACGTAGAGTCCAACTCGCCAGGAATGTCGTCAAATATTACCGCCGAGATGTCAGGTTGGGATAGGTTAGGTTATATTACGTTATTGATGCATATGAATGTCCCACGTAGAGGATAGCTCGCCAGGAATGTCGTCAAATATTACCGCCGAGATGTCAGGTACGGATAGGTTAGGTTATATTACGTTATTGATGTATATAAAGGTCCGTCGGAGACGTAGAGTCGAACTCGCAAAGAATGTCTTCAAATATTACCGCCGAAATGTCAGGTTGTGTTAGGTTAGGTTATATTACGTTATTGATGCATATGAATGTCCCACGTAGAGGATAGCTCGCCAGGAATGTCGTCAAATATTACCGCCGAGATGTCAGGTTGGGATAGGTTAGGTTATATTACGTAATTGAAGTTTATAAAGGTCCCACGGAGACGTAGAGTCCAACTCGCCAGGATTGTCGTCAAATATTACCGCCGAGATGTCAGGTTGGGTTAGGTTAGGTTATATTACGTAATTGAAGTATATAAAGGTCCCACGGAGACGTAGAGTCCAACTCGCCAGGAATGTCGTCAAATATTACCGCCGAGATGTCAGGTGGGTTAGGTTAGGTTATATTACGTTATTGATGCATATGAATGTCCCACGTAGAGGATAGCTCGCCAGGAATGTTGTCAAATATTACCGCCGAGATGTCAGGTTGGATTACGTTAGGTTATATTACGTTATTGATGTATATAAAGGTCCCACGGAGACGTAGAGTCCAACTCGCCAGGAATGTCGTCAAATATTACCGCCGAGATGTCAGGTTGGGATAGGTTAGGTTATATTACGTAATTGAAGTATATAAAGGTCCCACGGAGACGTAGAGTCCAACTCGCCAGGAATGTCGTCAAATATTACCGCCGAGATGTCAGGTGGGTTAGGTTAGGTTATATTACGTTATTGATGCATATGAATGTCCCACGTAGAGGATAGCTCGCCAGGAATGTCGTCAAATATTACGGCCGAGATGTCAGGTTCGGATAGGTTAGGTTATATTACGTTATTGATGTATATAAAGGTCCGTCGGAGACGTAGAGTCGAACTCGCAAAGAATGTCTTCAAATATTACCGCCGAAATGTCAGGTTGGGTTAGGTTACGTTATATTACGTTATTGATGCATATGAATGTCCCACATAGAGGATAGCTCGCAAGGAATGTTGTGAAATATTACCGCCGAGATGTCAGGTTGGATTACGTTAGGTTATATTACGTTATTGATGTATATAAAGGTCCCACGGAGACGTAGAGTCCAGCTCGCCAGGAATGTCGTCAAATATTACCGCCGAGTTGTCAGGTTGGGTTAGGTTAGGTTAGATTACGTTATTGATGCATATGAATGTCCCACGTAGAGGATAGCTCGCCAGGAATGTTGTCAAATGTTACCGCCGAGATGTTAGGTTGGGTTAGGTTAGGTTATATTACGTTATTGATGCATATGAATGTCCCACGTAGAGGATAGCTCGCCAGGAATGTTGTCAAATATTACCGCCGAGATGTCAGGTTGGGTTAGGTTAGGTTATATTACGTTATTGATGTATATAAAGGTCCGTCGGAAACGTAGAGTCGAACTCGCAAAGAATGTCTTCAAATATTACCGCTGAAATGTCAGGTTGGGTTAGGTTAGGTTATATTACGTTATTGATGCATATGAATGTCCCACGTAGAGGATAGCTCGCCAGGAATGTTGTCAAATGTTACCGCCGAGATGTTAGGTTGGGTTAGGTTAGGTTATATTACGTTAGTGATGTATACGAAGGACCCACGCAGACGTCGGGGCCAACTCGCCAGGAATGTTGTCAAATATTACCGCCGAGATGTCAGGTTGGGTTAGGTTAGGTTATATTACGTAATTGAAGTATATAAAGGTCCCACGGAGACGTAGAGTCCAACTCGCCAGGAATGTCGTCAAATATTACCGCCGAGATGTCAGGTTGGGTTAGGTTAGGTTATATTACGTAATTAAAGTATATAAAGGTCCCACGGAGACGTAGAGTCCAACTCGCCAGGAATGTCGTCAAATATTACCGCCGAGTTGTCAGGTTGGGTTAGGTTAGGTTATATTACGTAATTGAAGTCTATAAAGGTCCCACGGAGACGTAGAGTCCAACTCGCCAGGAATGTCGTCAAATATTACCGCCGAGATGTCAGGTGGGTTAAGTTAGGTTATATTACGTTATTGATGCATATGAAGGTCCCACGTAGAGGATAGCTCGCCAAGAATGTTGTCAAATGTTACCGCCGAGATGTTAGGTTGGGTTAGGTTAGGTTATATTACGTTAGTGATGTATACGAAGGACCCACGCAGACGTCGGGGCCAACTCGCCAGGAATGTTGTCAAATATTACCGCCGAGATGTCAGGTTGTGTTAGGTTAGGTTATATTACTTCATAGAAGTATACAGTTTTCCCACTGAGAAGTAGGGGCCGACAAGCAAGGAATGTTGTTAAACGGTACCCCGAGAGATAAGGTTGGGTTAGGTTAGGTTATATTAGGATACTGATGTATATAAAGGTCCCACGGACACGTAGAGGCCAACTCGCAAGGAATGTTGTCAAATATTGCCGCCGAGATGTCAGGTTGGATTACGTTAGGTTATATTACGTTATTGATGTACATAAAGGTCGCACGGAGACGTAGAGTCGAACTCGCCAAGAATGTCTTCAAATATTACCGCCGAGATGTCAGGTTGGGTTAGGTTAGGTTATATTACGTTATTGATGTATATAAAGGTCCCACATAGACGTAGAGGACAACTCGCCGGGAATGTTGTCAAATTTTACCGCCGAGATGTCAGGTTGTCTTAGGTTAGGTTATATTACTTCACGGACGTATACAGTGTTCCCACCGAGATGTAGGGGCCGACAAGCAAGGAATATGGTTAAACGTTACCCCGAGAGATTAGGTTGGGTTAGGTTTGGTTATATTAGGATACTGATGTATATAAAGGTCCCACGGACACGTAGATGCCAAATCGCCAGGAATTTTGTCAAATATTCCCGCCGAGATGTTAGGTTGGGTTAGGTTAGGTCATATTAGGTTAGTGATGTATACGAAGGACCCACGCAGACGTCGGGGCCAACTCGCCAGGAATGTTGTCAAATATTACCGCCGAGATGTGAGGTTGGGTTAGGTTAGGTTATATTACGTTATTGATGTATATAAAGGTCCCACGGAGACGTAGAGTCCAACTCGCCAGGAATGTCGTCAAATATTACCGCCGAAATGTCAGGTTGGGTTAGGTTAGGTTATATTACGTTATTGATGCATATGAATGTCCCACGTAGAGGATAGCTCGCCAGGAATGTCGTCAAATATTACCGCCGAGATGTCAGGTACGGATAGGTTAGGTTATATTACGTTATTGATGTATATAAAGGTCCGTCGGAGACGTAGAGTCGAACTCGCAAAGAATGTCTTCAAATATTACCGCCGAAATGTCAGGTTGTGTTAGGTTAGGTTATATTACGTTATTGATGCATATGAATGTCCCACGTAGAGGATAGCTCGCCAGGAATGTCGTCAAATATTACCGCCGAGATGTCAGGTTGGGATAGGTTAGGTTATATTACGTAATTGAAGTTTATAAAGGTCCCACGGAGACGTAGAGTCCAACTCGCCAGGATTGTCGTCAAATATTACCGCCGAGATGTCAGGTTGGGTTAGGTTAGGTTATATTACGTAATTGAAGTATATAAAGGTCCCACGGAGACGTAGAGTCCAACTCGCCAGGAATGTCGTCAAATATTACCGCCGAGATGTCAGGTGGGTTAGGTTAGGTTATATTACGTTATTGATGCATATGAATGTCCCACGTAGAGGATAGCTCGCCAGGAATGTCGTCAAATATTACCGCCGAGATGTCAGGTTCGGATAGGTTAGGTTATATTACGTTATTGATGTATATAAAGGTCCGTCGGAGACGTAGAGTCGAACTCGCAAAGAATGTCTTCAAATATTACCGCCGAAATGTCAGGTTGGGTTAGGTTACGTTATATTAGGATACTGATGTATATAAAGGTCCCACGGACACGTAGAGGCCAACTCGCAAGGAATGTTGTCAAATATTGCCGCCGAGATGTCAGGTTGGATTACGTTAGGTTATATTACGTTATTGATGTATATAAAGGTCCCACGGAGACGTAGAGTCCAACTCGCCAGGAATGTCGTCAAATATTACCGCCGAGATGTCAGGTTGGGTTAGGTTAGGTTATATTACGTAATTGAAGTATATAATGGTCCCACGGAGACGTAGAGTCCAACTCGCCAGGAGTGTCGTCAAATATTACCGCCCAGATGTCAGGTGGGTTAGGTTAGGTTATATTACGTTATTGATGCATATGAATGTCCCACGTAGAGGATAGCTCGCCAGGAATGTTGTCAAATGTTACCGCCGAGATGTTAGGTTGGGTTAGGTTAGGTTATATTACGTTATTGATGCATATGAATATCCCACGTATAGTATAGCTCGCCAGGAATGTCGTCAAATATTACCGCCGAGATGTCAGGTGGTTTAGGTTAGGTTATATTACGTTATTGATGCATATGAATGTCCCACGTAGAGGATAGCTCGCCAGGAATGTTGTCAAATGTTACCGCCGAGATGTTAGGTTGGGTTAGGTTAGGTTACATTACGTTAATGATGTATACGAAGGACCTACGCAGACGTCGGGGCCAACTCGCCAGGAATATTGTCAAATATTACCGCCGAGATGTCAGGTTGTGTTAGGTTAGGTTATATTACTTCATAGACGTATACAGTGTTCCCACGGAGGAGTAGGGGCCGACAAGCAAGGAATGTTGTTAAACGGTACCCCGAGATATTAGGTTGGGTTAGGTTAGCTTATATTAGGATTCTGATGTATATAAAGGTCCCACGGAGACGTAGAGTCCAACTCGCCAGGAATGTCGTCAAATATTACCGCCGAGATGTCAGGTTGGGATAGGTTAGGTTATATTACGTAATTGAAGTATATAAAGGTCCCACGGAGACGTAGAGTCCAACTCGCCAGGAATGTCGTCAAATATTACCGCCGAGATGTCAGGTGGGTTAGGTTAGGTTATATTACGTTATTGATGCATATGAATGTCCCACGTAGAGGATAGCTCGCCAGGAATGTTGTCAAATGTTACCGCCGAGATGTTAGGTTGGGTTAGGTTAGGTTATATTACGTTAGTGATGTATACGAAGGACCCACGCAGACGTCGGGGCCAACTCGCCAGGAATGTTGTCAAATATTACCGCCGAGATGTCAGGTTGTGTTAGGTTAGGTTATATTACTTCATAGACGTATACAGTGTTCCCACTGAGAAGTAGGGTCCGGCAAGCAAGGAATGTTGTTAAACGGTACCCCGAGAGATAAGGTTGGGTTAGGTTAGGTTATATTAGGATACTGATGTATATAAAGGTCCCACGGACACGTAGAGGCCAACTCGCAAGGAATGTTGTCAAATATTGCCGCCGAGATGTCAGGTTGGATTACGTTAGGTTATATTACGTTATTGATGTATATAAAGGTCCCACGGAGACGTAGAGTCCAACTCGCCAGGAATGTCGTCAAATATTACCGCCGAGATGTCAGGTTGGGTTAGGTTAGGTTATATTACGTAATTGAAGTATATAATGGTCCCACGGAGACGTAGAGTCCAACTCGCCAGGAATGTCGTCAAATATTACCGCCGAGATGTTAGGTTGGGTTAGGTTAGGTTACATTACGTTAATGATGTATACGAAGGACCTACGCAGACGTCGGGGCCAACTCGCCAGGAATATTGTCAAATATTACCGCCGAGATGTCTGGTTGTGTTAGGTTAGGTTATATTACTTCATAGACGTATACAGTGTTCCCACGGAGGAGTAGGGGCCGACAAGCAAGGAATGTTGTTAAACGGTACCCCGAGAGATTAGGTTGGGTTAGGTTAGCTTATATTAGGATTCTGATGTATATAAAGGTCCCACGGAGACGTAGAGTCCAACTCGCCAGGAATGTCGTCAAATATTACCGCCGAGATGTCAGGTTGGGATAGGTTAGGTTATATTACGTAATTGAAGTATATAAAGGTCCCACGGAGACGTAGAGTCCAACTCGCCAGGAATGTCGTCAAATATTACCGCCGAGATGTCAGGTGGGTTAGGTTAGGTTATATTACGTTATTGATGCATATGAATGTCCCACGTAGAGGATAGCTCGCCAGGAATGTTGTCAAATATTACCGCCGAGATGTCAGGTTGGGTTAGGTTAGGTTATATTACGTTATTGATGTATATAAAGGTCTGTCGGAGAGGTGGAGTCGAACTCGCCAAGAATGTCTTCAAGTATTACCGCCGAAATGTCAGGTTGGGTTAGGTTAGGTTATATTACGTTATTGATGCATATGAATGTCCCACGTAGAGGATAGCTAGCAAGGAATGTTGTGAAATATTACCGCCGAGATGTCAGGTTGGATTACGTTAGGTTATATTACGTTATTGATGTATGTAAAGGTCCCACGGAGACGTAGAGTCCAGCTCGCCAGGAATGTCGTCAAATATTACCGCCGAGTTGTCAGGTTGGGTTAGGTTAGGTTAGATTACGTTATTGATGCATATGAATGTCCCACGTAGAGGATAGCTCGCCAGGAATGTTGTCAAATATTACCGCCGAGATGTCAGGTTGGGTTAGGTTAGGTTATATTACGTTATTGATGTATATAAAGGTCTGTCGGAGAGGTGGAGTCGAACTCGCCAAGAATGTCTTCAAGTATTACCGCCGAAATGTCAGGTTGTGTTAGGTTAGGTTATATTACGTTATTGATGCATATGAATGTCCCACGTAGAGGATAGCTCGCCAGGAATGTTGTCAAATATTACCGCCGAGATGTCAGGTTGGATTACGTTAGGTTATACTACGTTATTGATGTATATAAAGGTCCCACGGAGACGTAGAGTCCAACTCGCCAGGAATGTCGTCAAATATTACCGCCGAGATGTTAGGTTGGGTTAGGTTAGGTTACATTACGTTAATGATGTATACGAAGGACCTACGCAGACGTCGGGGCCAACTCGCCAGGAATATTGTCAAATATTACCGCCGAGATGTCAGGTTGTGTTAGGTTAGGTTATATTACTTCATAGACGTATACAGTGTTCCCACGGAGGAGTAGGGGCCGACAAGCAAGGAATGTTGTTAAACGGTACCCCGAGAGATTAGGTTGGGTTAGGTTAGCTTATATTAGGATTCTGATGTATATAAAGGTCCCACGGAGACGTAGAGTCCAACTCGCCAGGAATGTCGTCAAATATTACCGCCGAGATGTCAGGTTGGGATAGGTTAGGTTATATTACGTAATTGAAGTATATAAAGGTCCCACGGAGACGTAGAGTCCAACTCGCCAGGAATGTCGTCAAATATTACCGCCGAGATGTCAGGTTGGGATAGGTTAGGTTATATTACGTAATTGAAGTATATAAAGGTCCCACGGAGACGTAGAGTCCAACTCGCCAGGAATGTCGTCAAATATTACCGCCGAGATGTCAGGTGGGTTAGGTTAGGTTATATTACGTTATTGATGCATATGAATGTCCCACGTAGAGGATAGCTCGCCAGGAATGTCGTCAAATATTACCGCCGAGATGTCAGGTTCGGATAGGTTAGGTTATATTACGTTATTGATGTATATAATGGTCCCACGGAGACGTAGAGTCCAACTCGCCAGGAATGTCGTCAAATATTACCGCCGAGATGTTAGGTTGGGTTAGGTTAGGTTACATTACGTTAATGATGTATACGAAGGACCTACGCAGACGTCGGGGCCAACTCGCCAGGAATATTGTCAAATATTACCGCCGAGATGTCAGGTTGTGTTAGGTTAGGTTATATTACTTCATAGACGTATACAGTGTTCCCACGGAGGAGTAGGGGCCGACAAGCAAGGAATGTTGTTAAACGGTACCCCGAGAGATTAGGTTGGGTTAGGTTAGCTTATATTAGGTTTCTGATGTATATAAAGGTCCCACGGAGACGTAGAGTCCAACTCGCCAGGAATGTCGTCAAATATTACCGCCGAGATGTCAGGTTGGGATAGGTTAGGTTATATTACGTTATTGATGTATATAAAGGTCCGTCGGAGACGTAGAGTCGAACTCGCAAAGAATGTCTTCAAATATTACCGCCGAAATGTCAGGTTGGGTTAGGTTAGGTTATATTACGTTATTGATGCATATGAATGTCCCACGTAGAGGATAGCTCGCAAGGAATGTTGTGAAATATTACCGCCGAGATGTCAGGTTGGATTACGTTAGGTTATATTACGTTATTGATGTATATAAAGGTCCCACGGAGACGTAGAGTCCAGCTCGCCACGAATGTCGTCAAATATTACCGCCGAGTTGTCAGGTTGGGTTAGGTTAGGTTAGATTACGTTATTGATGCATATGAATGTCCCACGTAGAGGATAGCTCGCCAGGAATGTTGTCAAATATTACCGCCGAGATGTCAGGTTGGGTTAGGTTAGGTTATATTACGTTATTGATGTATATAAAGGTCTGTCGGAGACGTGGAGTCGAACTCGCCAAGAATCTCTTCAAGTATTACCGCCGAAATGTCAGGTTGTGTTAGGTTAGGTTATATTACGTTATTGATGCATATGAATGTCCCACGTAGAGGATAGCTCGCCAGGAATGTTGTCAAATATTACCGCCGAGATGTCAGGTTGGATTACGTTAGGTTATATTACGTTATTGATGTATATAAAGGTCCCACGGAGACGTAGAGTCCAACTCGCCAGGAATGTCGTCAAATATTACCGCCGAGATGTTAGGTTGGGTTAGGTTAGGTTACATTACGTTAATGATGTATACGAAGGACCTACGCAGACGTCGGGGCCAACTCGCCAGGAATATTGTCAAATATTACCGCCGAGATGTCAGGTTGTGTTACGTTAGGTTATATTACTTCATAGACGTATACAGTGTTCCCACGGAGGAGTAGGGGCCGACAAGCAAGGAATGTTGTTAAACGGTACCCCGAGAGATTAGGTTGGGTTAGGTTAGCTTATATTAGGATTCTGATGTATATAAAGGTCCCACGGAGACGTAGAGTCCAACTCGCCAGGAATGTCGTCAAATATTACCGCCGAGATGTCAGGTTGGGATAGGTTAGGTTATATTACGTAATTGAAGTATATAAAGGTCCCACGGAGACGTAGAGTCCAACTCGCCAGGAATGTCGTCAAATATTACCGCCGAGATGTCAGGTTGGGATAGGTTAGGTTATATTACGTAATTGAAGTATATAAAGGTCCCACGGAGACGTAGAGTCCAACTCGCCAGGAATGTCGTCAAATATTACCGCCGAGATGTCAGGTTGGGATAGGTTAGGTTATATTACGTAATTGAAGTATATAAAGGTCCCACGGAGACGTAGAGTCCAACTCGCCAGGAATGTCGTCAAATATTACCGCCGAGATGTCAGGTGGGTTAGGTTAGGTTATATTACGTTATTGATGCATATGAATGTCCCACGTAGAGGATAGCTCGCCAGGAATGTCGTCAAATATTACCGCCGAGATGTCAGGTTCGGATAGGTTAGGTTATATTACGTTATTGATGTATATAATGGTCCCACGGAGACGTAGAGTCCAACTCGCCAGGAATGTCGTCAAATATTACCGCCGAGATGTTAGGTTGGGTTAGGTTAGGTTACATTACGTTAATGATGTATACGAAGGACCTACGCAGACGTCGGGGCCAACTCGCCAGGAATATTGTCAAATATTACCGCCGAGATGTCAGGTTGTGTTAGGTTAGGTTATATTACTTCATAGACGTATACAGTGTTCCCACGGAGGAGTAGGGGCCGACAAGCAAGGAATGTTGTTAAACGGTACCCCGAGAGATTAGGTTGGGTTAGGTTAGCTTATATTAGGTTTCTGATGTATATAAAGGTCCCACGGAGACGTAGAGTCCAACTCGCCAGGAATGTCGTCAAATATTACCGCCGAGATGTCAGGTTGGGATAGGTTAGGTTATATTACGTTATTGATGTATATAAAGGTCCGTCGGAGACGTAGAGTCGAACTCGCAAAGAATGTCTTCAAATATTACCGCCGAAATGTCAGGTTGGGTTAGGTTAGGTTATATTACGTTATTGATGCATATGAATGTCCCACGTAGAGGATAGCTCGCAAGGAATGTTGTGAAATATTACCGCCGAGATGTCAGGTTGGATTACGTTAGGTTATATTACGTTATTGATGTATATAAAGGTCCCACGGAGACGTAGAGTCCAGCTCGCCAGGAATGTCGTCAAATATTACCGCCGAGTTGTCAGGTTGGGTTAGGTTAGGTTAGATTACGTTATTGATGCATATGAATGTCCCACGTAGAGGATAGCTCGCCAGGAATGTTGTCAAATATTACCGCCGAGATGTCAGGTTGGGTTAGGTTAGGTTATATTACGTTATTGATGTATATAAAGGTCTGTCGGAGACGTGGAGTCGAACTCGCCAAGAATCTCTTCAAGTATTACCGCCGAAATGTCAGGTTGTGTTAGGTTAGGTTATATTACGTTATTGATGCATATGAATGTCCCACGTAGAGGATAGCTCGCCAGGAATGTTGTCAAATATTACCGCCGAGATGTCAGGTTGGATTACGTTAGGTTATATTACGTTATTGATGTATATAAAGGTCCCACGGAGACGTAGAGTCCAACTCGCCAGGAATGTCGTCAAATATTACCGCCGAGATGTTAGGTTGGGTTAGGTTAGGTTACATTACGTTAATGATGTATACGAAGGACCTACGCAGACGTCGGGGCCAACTCGCCAGGAATATTGTCAAATATTACCGCCGAGATGTCAGGTTGTGTTAGGTTAGGTTATATTACTTCATAGACGTATACAGTGTTCCCACGGAGGAGTAGGGGCCGACAAGCAAGGAATGTTGTTAAACGGTACCCCGAGAGATTAGGTTGGGTTAGGTTAGCTTATATTAGGATTCTGATGTATATAAAGGTCCCACGGAGACGTAGAGTCCAACTCGCCAGGAATGTCGTCAAATATTACCGCCGAGATGTCAGGTTGGGATAGGTTAGGTTATATTACGTAATTGAAGTATATAAAGGTCCCACGGAGACGTAGAGTCCAACTCGCCAGGAATGTCGTCAAATATTACCGCCGAGATGTCAGGTTGGGATAGGTTAGGTTATATTACGTAATTGAAGTATATAAAGGTCCCACGGAGACGTAGAGTCCAACTCGCCAGGAATGTCGTCAAATATTACCGCCGAGATGTCAGGTGGGTTAGGTTAGGTTATATTACGTTATTGATGCATATGAATGTCCCACGTAGAGGATAGCTCGCCAGGAATGTTGTCAAATATTACCGCCGAGATGTCAGGTTGGATTACGTTAGGTTATATTACGTTATTGATGTATATAAAGGTCCCACGGAGACGTAGAGTCCAACTCGCCAGGAATGTCGTCAAATATTACCGCCGAGATGTTAGGTTGGGTTAGGTTAGGTTACATTACGTTAATGATGTATACGAAGGACCTACGCAGACGTCGGGGCCAACTCGCCAGGAATATTGTCAAATATTACCGCCGAGATGTCAGGTTGTGTTAGGTTAGGTTATATTACTTCATAGACGTATACAGTGTTCCCACGGAGGAGTAGGGGCCGACAAGCAAGGAATGTTGTTAAACGGTACCCCGAGAGATTAGGTTGGGTTAGGTTAGCTTATATTAGGATTCTGATGTATATAAAGGTCCCACGGAGACGTAGAGTCCAACTCGCCAGGAATGTCGTCAAATATTACCGCCGAGATGTCAGGTTGGGATAGGTTAGGTTATATTACGTAATTGAAGTATATAAAGGTCCCACGGAGACGTAGAGTCCAACTCGCCAGGAATGTCGTCAAATATTACCGCCGAGATGTCAGGTTGGGATAGGTTAGGTTATATTACGTAATTGAAGTATATAAAGGTCCCACGGAGACGTAGAGTCCAACTCGCCAGGAATGTCGTCAAATATTACCGCCGAGATGTCAGGTGGGTTAGGTTAGGTTATATTACGTTATTGATGCATATGAATGTCCCACGTAGAGGATAGCTCGCCAGGAATGTCGTCAAATATTACCGCCGAGATGTCAGGTTCGGATAGGTTAGGTTATATTACGTTATTGATGTATATAATGGTCCCACGGAGACGTAGAGTCCAACTCGCCAGGAATGTCGTCAAATATTACCGCCGAGATGTTAGGTTGGGTTAGGTTAGGTTACATTACGTTAATGATGTATACGAAGGACCTACGCAGACGTCGGGGCCAACTCGCCAGGAATATTGTCAAATATTACCGCCGAGATGTCAGGTTGTGTTAGGTTAGGTTATATTACTTCATAGACGTATACAGTGTTCCCACGGAGGAGTAGGGGCCGACAAGCAAGGAATGTTGTTAAACGGTACCCCGAGAGATTAGGTTGGGTTAGGTTAGCTTATATTAGGTTTCTGATGTATATAAAGGTCCCACGGAGACGTAGAGTCCAACTCGCCAGGAATGTCGTCAAATATTACCGCCGAGATGTCAGGTTGGGATAGGTTAGGTTATATTACGTTATTGATGTATATAAAGGTCCGTCGGAGACGTAGAGTCGAACTCGCAAAGAATGTCTTCAAATATTACCGCCGAAATGTCAGGTTGGGTTAGGTTAGGTTATATTACGTTATTGATGCATATGAATGTCCCACGTAGAGGATAGCTCGCAAGGAATGTTGTGAAATATTACCGCCGAGATGTCAGGTTGGATTACGTTAGGTTATATTACGTTATTGATGTATATAAAGGTCCCACGGAGACGTAGAGTCCAGCTCGCCAGGAATGTCGTCAAATATTACCGCCGAGTTGTCAGGTTGGGTTAGGTTAGGTTAGATTACGTTATTGATGCATATGAATGTCCCACGTAGAGGATAGCTCGCCAGGAATGTTGTCAAATATTACCGCCGAGATGTCAGGTTGGGTTAGGTTAGGTTATATTACGTTATTGATGTATATAAAGGTCTGTCGGAGACGTGGAGTCGAACTCGCCAAGAATGTCTTCAAGTATTACCGCCGAAATGTCAGGTTGTGTTAGGTTAGGTTATATTACGTTATTGATGCATATGAATGTCCCACGTAGAGGATAGCTCGCCAGGAATGTTGTCAAATATTACCGCCGAGATGTCAGGTTGGATTACGTTAGGTTATATTACGTTATTGATGTATATAAAGGTCCCACGGAGACGTAGATTCCAACTCGCCAGGAATGTCGTCAAATATTACCGCCGAGATGTTAGGTTGGGTTAGGTTAGGTTACATTACGTTAATGATGTATACGAAGGACCTACGCAGACGTCGGGGCCAACTCGCCAGGAATATTGTCAAATATTACCGCCGAGATGTCAGGTTGTGTTAGGTTAGGTTATATTACTTCATACACGAATACAGTGTTCCCACGGAGGAGTAGGGGCCGACAAGCAAGGAATGTTGTTAAACGGTACCCCGAGAGATTAGGTTGGGTTAGGTTAGGTTATATTAGGATTCTGATGTATATAAAGGTCCCACGGAGACGTAGAGTCCAACTCGCCAGGAATGTCGTCAAATATTACCGCCGAGATGTCAGGTTGGGTTAGGTTAGGTTATATTACGTAATTGAAGTATATAAAGGTCCCACGGAGACGTAGAGTCCAACTCGCCAGGAATGTCGTCAAATATTACCGCCGAGATGTCAGGTTGGGATAGGTTAGGTTATATTACGTAATTGAAGTATATAAAGGACCCACGGAGACGTAGAGTCCAACTCGCCAGGAATGTCGTCAAATATTACCGCCGAGATGTCAGGTGGGTTAGGTTAGGTTATATTACGTTATTGATGCATATGAATGTCCCACGTAGAGGATAGCTCGCCAGGAATGTCGTCAAATATTACCGCCGAGATGTCAGGTTCGGATAGGTTAGGTTATATTACGTTATTGATGTATATAAAGGTCCGTCGGAGACGTAGAGTCGAACTCGCAAAGAATGTCTTCAAATATTACCGCCGAAATGTCAGGTTGGGTTAGGTTAGGTTATATTACGTTATTGATGCATATGAATGTCCCACGTAGAGGATAGCTCGCAAGGAATGTTGTGAAATATTACCGCCGAGATGTCAGGTTGGATTACGTTAGGTTATATTACGTTATTGATGTATATAAAGGTCCCACGGAGACGTAGAGTCCAGCTCGCCAGGAATGTCGTCAAATATTACCGCCGAGTTGTCAGGTTGGGTTAGGTTAGGTTACATTACGTTAATGATGTATACGAAGGACCTACGCAGACGTCGGGGCGAACTCGCCAGGAATATTGTCAAATATTACCGCCGAGATGTCAGGTTGTGTTAGGTTAGGTTATATTACTTCATAGACGTATACAGTGTTCCCACGGAGGAGTAGGGGCCGACAAGCAAGGAATGTTGTTAAACGGTACCCCGAGAGATTAGGTTGGGTTAGGTTAGTTTATATTAGGATTCTGATGTATATAAAGGTCCCACGGAGACGTAGAGTCCAACTCGCCAGGAATGTCGTCAAATATTACCGCCGAGATGTCAGGTTGGGATAGGTTAGGTTATATTACGTAATTGAAGTATATAAAGGTCCCACGGAGACGTAGAGTCCAACTCGCCAGGATTGTCGTCAAATATTACCGCCGAGATGTCAGGTTGGGTTAGGTTAGGTTATATTACGTAATTGAAGTATATAAAGGTCCCACGGAGACGTAGAGTCCAACTCGCCAGGAATGTCGTCAAATATTACCGCCGAGATGTCAGGTGGGTTAGGTTAGGTTATATTACGTCATTGATGCATATGAATGTCCCACGTAGAGGATAGCTCGCCAGGAATGTTGTCAAATATTACCGCCGAGATGTCAGGTTGGATTACGTTAGGTTATATTACGTTATTGATGTATATAAAGGTCCCACGGAGACGTAGAGTCCAGCTCGCCAGAAATGTCGTCAAATATTACCGCCGAGTTGTCAGGTTGGGTTAGGTTAGGTTATATTACGTAAATGAAGTCTATAAAGGTCCCACGGAGACGTAGAGTCCAACTCGCCAGGAATGTCGTCAAATATTACCGCCGAGATGTCAGGTGGTTTAGGTTAGGTTATATTACGTTATTGATGCATATGAAGGTCCCACGTAGAGGATAGCTCGCCAGGAATGTTGTCAAATGTTACCGCCGAGATGTTATGTTGGGTTAGGTTAGGTTGTATTACGTTAGTGATGTATACGAAGGACCCACGCAGACGTCGGGGCCAACTCGCCAGGAATGTTGTCAAATATTACCGCCGAGATGTCAGGTTGTGTTAGGTTAGGTTATATTACTTCATAGACGTATACAGTGTTCCCACTGAGAAGTAGGGGCCGGCAAGCAAGGAATGTTGTTAAACGGTACCCCGAGAGATAAGGTTGGGTTAGGATAGGTTATATTAGGATACTGATGTATATAAAGGTCCCACGGACACGTAGAGGCCAACTCGCAAGGAATGTTGTCAAATATTGCCGCCGAGATGTCAGGTTGGATTACGTTAGGTTATATTACGTTATTGATGTATATAAAGGTCCCACGGAGACGTAGAGTCCAACTCGCCAGGAATGTCGTCAAATATTACCGCCGAGATGTCAGGTTGGGTTAGGTTAGGTTATATTACGTAATTGAAGTATATAATGGTCCCACGGAGACGTAGAGTCCAACTCGCCAGGAATGTCGTCAAATATTACCGCCGAGATGTTAGGTTGGGTTAGGTTAGGTTACATTACGTTAATGATGTATACGAAGGACCTACGCAGACGTCGGGGCCAACTCGCCAGGAATATTGTCAAATATTACCGCCGAGATGTCAGGTTGTGTTAGGTTAGGTTATATTACTTCATAGACGTATACAGTGTTCCCACGGAGGAGTAGGGGCCGACAAGCAAGGAATGTTGTTAAACGGTACCCCGAGAGATTAGGTTGGGTTAGGTTAGCTTATATTAGGATTCTGATGTATATAAAGGTCCCACGGAGACGTAGAGTCCAACTCGCCAGGAATGTCGTCAAATATTACCGCCGAGATGTCAGGTTGGGATAGGTTAGGTTATATTACGTAATTGAAGTATATAAAGGTCCCACGGAGACGTAGAGTCCAACTCGCCAGGAACGTCGTCAAATATTACCGCCGAGATGTCAGGAGGGTTAGGTTAGGTTATATTACGTTATTGATGCATATGAATGTCCCACGTAGAGGATAGCTCGCCAGGAATGTCGTCAAATATTACCGCCGAGATGTCAGGTTCGGATAGGTTAGGTTATATTACGTTATTGATGTATATAAAGGTCCGTCGGAGACGTAGAGTCGAACTCGCAAAGAATGTCTTCAAATATTACCGCCGAAATGTCAGGTTGGGTTAGGTTAGGTTATATTACGTTATTGATGCATATGAATGTCCCACGTAGAGGATAGCTCGCAAGGAATGTTGTGAAATATTACCGCCGAGATGTCAGGTTGGATTACGTTAGGTTATATTACGTTATTGATGTATATAAAGGTCCCACGGAGACGTAGAGTCCAGCTCGCCAGGAATGTCGTCAAATATTACCGCCGAGTTGTCAGGTTGGGTTAGGTTAGGTTAGATTACGTTATTGATGCATATGAATGTCCCACGTAGAGGGTAGCTCGCCAGGAATGTTGTCAAATATTACCGCCGAGATGTCAGGTTGGGTTAGGTTAGGTTATATTACGTTATTGATGTATATAAAGGTCTGTCGGAGACGTGGAGTCGAACTCGCCAAGAATGTCTTCAAGTATTACCGCCGAAATGTCAGGTTGTGTTAGGTTAGGTTATATTACGTTATTGATGCATATGAATGTCCCACGTAGAGGATAGCTCGCCAGGAATGTTGTCAAATATTACCGCCGAGATGTCAGGTTGGATTACGTTAGGTTATATTACGTTATTGATGTATATAAAGGTCCCACCGAGACGTAGAGTCCAACTCGCCAGAAATGTCGTCAAATATTACCGCCGAGATGTTAGGTTGGGTTAGGTTAGGTTACATTACGTTAATGATGTATACGAAGGACCTACGCAGACGTCGGGGCCAACTCGCCAGGAATATTGTCAAATATTACCGCCGAGATGTCAGGTTGTGTTAGGTTAGGTTATATTACTTCATAGACGTATACAGTGTTCACACGGAGGAGTAGGGGCCGACAAGCAAGGAATGTTGTTAAACGGTACCCCGAGAGATTAGGTTGGGTTAGGTTAGGTTATATTAGGATTCTGATGTATATAAAGGTCCCACGGAGACGTAGAGTCCAACTCGCCAGGAATGTCGTCAAATATTACCGCCGAGATGTCAGGTTGGGATAGGTTAGGTTATATTACGTAATTGAAGTATATAAAGGTCCCACGGAGACGTAGAGTCCAACTCGCCAGGAATGTCGTCAAATATTACCGCCGAGATGTCAGGTTGGGATAGGTTAGGTTATATTACGTAATTGAAGTATATAAAGGTCCCACGGAGACGTAGAGTCCAACTCGCCAGGAATGTCGTCAAATATTACCGCCGAGATGTCAGGTGGGTTAGGTTAGGTTATATTACGTTATTGATGCATATGAATGTCCCACGTAGAGGATAGCTCGCCAGGAATGTCGTCAAATATTACCGCCGAGATGTCAGGTTCGGATAGGTTAGGTTATATTACGTTATTGATGTATATAAAGGTCCGTCGGAGACGTAGAGTCGAACTCGCAAAGAATGTCTTCAAATATTACCGCCGAAATGTCAGGTTGGGTTAGGTTAGGTTATATTACGTTATTGATGCATATGAATGTCCCACGTAGAGGATAGCTCGCAAGGAATGTTGTGAAATATTACCGCCGAGATGTCAGGTTGGATTACGTTAGGTTATATTACGTTATTGATGTATATAAAGGTCCCACGGAGACGTAGAGTCCAGCTCGCCAGGAATGTCGTCAAATATTACCGCCGAGTTGTCAGGTTGGGTTAGGTTAGGTTACATTACGTTAATGATGTATACGAAGGACCTACGCAGACGTCGGGGCGAACTCGCCAGGAATATTGTCAAATATTACCGCCGAGATGTCAGGTTGTGTTAGGTTAGGTTATATTACTTCATAGACGTATACAGTGTTCCCACGGAGGAGTAGGGGCCGACAAGCAAGGAATGTTGTTAAACGGTACCCCGAGAGATTAGGTTGGGTTAGGTTAGCTTATATTAGGATTCTGATGTATATAAAGGTCCCACGGAGACGTAGAGTCCAACTCGCCAGGAATGTCGTCAAATATTACCGCCGAGATGTCAGGTTGGGATAGGTTAGGTTATATTACGTAATTGAAGTATATAAAGGTCCCACGGAGACGTAGAGTCCAACTCGCCAGGATTGTCGTCAAATATTACCGCCGAGATGTCAGGTTGGGTTAGGTTAGGTTATATTACGTAATTGAAGTATATAAAGGTCCCACGGAGACGTAGAGTCCAACTCGCCAGGAATGTCGTCAAATATTACCGCCGAGATGTCAGGTGGGTTAGGTTAGGTTATATTACGTCATTGATGCATATGAATGTCCCACGTAGAGGATAGCTCGCCAGGAATGTTGTCAAATATTACCGCCGAGATGTCAGGTTGGGTTAGGTTAGGTTGTATTACGTTAGTGATGTATACGAAGGACCCACGCAGACGTCGGGGCCAACTCGCCAGGAATGTTGTCAAATATTACCGCCGAGATGTCAGGTTGTGTTAGGTTAGGTTATATTACTTCATAGACGTATACAGTGTTCCCACTGAGAAGTAGGGGCCGGCAAGCAAGGAATGTTGTTAAACGGTACCCCGAGAGATAAGGTTGGGTTAGGATAGGTTATATTAGGATACTGATGTATATAAAGGTCCCACGGACACGTAGAGGCCAACTCGCAAGGAATGTTGTCAAATATTGCCGCCGAGATGTCAGGTTGGATTACGTTAGGTTATATTACGTTAATGATGTATACGAAGGACCTACGCAGACGTCGGGGCCAACTCGCCAGGAATATTGTCAAATATTACCGCCGAGATGTCAGGTTGTGTTAGGTTAGGTTATATTACTTCATAGACGTATACAGTGTTCCCACGGAGGAGTAGGGGCCGACAAGCAAGGAATGTTGTTAAACGGTACCCCGAGAGATTAGGTTGGGTTAGGTTAGCTTATATTAGGATTCTGATGTATATAAAGGTCCCACGGAGACGTAGAGTCCAACTCGCCAGGAATGTCGTCAAATATTACCGCCGAGATGTCAGGTTGGGATAGGTTAGGTTATATTACGTAATTGAAGTATATAAAGGTCCCACGGAGACGTAGAGTCCAACTCGCCAGGAACGTCGTCAAATATTACCGCCGAGATGTCAGGAGGGTTAGGTTAGGTTATATTACGTTATTGATGCATATGAATGTCCCACGTAGAGGATAGCTCGCCAGGAATGTCGTCAAATATTACCGCCGAGATGTCAGGTTCGGATAGGTTAGGTTATATTACGTTATTGATGTATATAAAGGTCCGTCGGAGACGTAGAGTCGAACTCGCAAAGAATGTCTTCAAATATTACCGCCGAAATGTCAGGTTGGGTTAGGTTAGGTTATATTACGTTATTGATGCATATGAATGTCCCACGTAGAGGATAGCTCGCAAGGAATGTTGTGAAATATTACCGCCGAGATGTCAGGTTGGATTACGTTAGGTTATATTACGTTATTGATGTATATAAAGGTCCCACGGAGACGTAGAGTCCAGCTCGCCAGGAATGTCGTCAAATATTACCGCCGAGTTGTCAGGTTGGGTTAGGTTAGGTTAGATTACGTTATTGATGCATATGAATGTCCCACGTAGAGGGTAGCTCGCCAGGAATGTTGTCAAATATTACCGCCGAGATGTCAGGTTGGGTTAGGTTAGGTTATATTACGTTATTGATGTATATAAAGGTCTGTCGGAGACGTGGAGTCGAACTCGCCAAGAATGTCTTCAAGTATTACCGCCGAAATGTCAGGTTGTGTTAGGTTAGGTTATATTACGTTATTGATGCATATGAATGTCCCACGTAGAGGATAGCTCGCCAGGAATGTTGTCAAATATTACCGCCGAGATGTCAGGTTGGATTACGTTAGGTTATATTACGTTATTGATGTATATAAAGGTCCCACCGAGACGTAGAGTCCAACTCGCCAGAAATGTCGTCAAATATTACCGCCGAGATGTTAGGTTGGGTTAGGTTAGGTTACATTACGTTAATGATGTATACGAAGGACCTACGCAGACGTCGGGGCCAACTCGCCAGGAATATTGTCAAATATTACCGCCGAGATGTCAGGTTGTGTTAGGTTAGGTTATATTACTTCATAGACGTATACAGTGTTCACACGGAGGAGTAGGGGCCGACAAGCAAGGAATGTTGTTAAACGGTACCCCGAGAGATTAGGTTGGGTTAGGTTAGGTTATATTAGGATTCTGATGTATATAAAGGTCCCACGGAGACGTAGAGTCCAACTCGCCAGGAATGTCGTCAAATATTACCGCCGAGATGTCAGGTTGGGATAGGTTAGGTTATATTACGTAATTGAAGTATATAAAGGTCCCACGGAGACGTAGAGTCCAACTCGCCAGGAATGTCGTCAAATATTACCGCCGAGATGTCAGGTTGGGATAGGTTAGGTTATATTACGTAATTGAAGTATATAAAGGTCCCACGGAGACGTAGAGTCCAACTCGCCAGGAATGTCGTCAAATATTACCGCCGAGATGTCAGGTGGGTTAGGTTAGGTTATATTACGTTATTGATGCATATGAATGTCCCACGTAGAGGATAGCTCGCCAGGAATGTCGTCAAATATTACCGCCGAGATGTCAGGTTCGGATAGGTTAGGTTATATTACGTTATTGATGTATATAAAGGTCCGTCGGAGACGTAGAGTCGAACTCGCAAAGAATGTCTTCAAATATTACCGCCGAAATGTCAGGTTGGGTTAGGTTAGGTTATATTACGTTATTGATGCATATGAATGTCCCACGTAGAGGATAGCTCGCAAGGAATGTTGTGAAATATTACCGCCGAGATGTCAGGTTGGATTACGTTAGGTTATATTACGTTATTGATGTATATAAAGGTCCCACGGAGACGTAGAGTCCAGCTCGCCAGGAATGTCGTCAAATATTACCGCCGAGTTGTCAGGTTGGGTTAGGTTAGGTTACATTACGTTAATGATGTATACGAAGGACCTACGCAGACGTCGGGGCGAACTCGCCAGGAATATTGTCAAATATTACCGCCGAGATGTCAGGTTGTGTTAGGTTAGGTTATATTACTTCATAGACGTATACAGTGTTCCCACGGAGGAGTAGGGGCCGACAAGCAAGGAATGTTGTTAAACGGTACCCCGAGAGATTAGGTTGGGTTAGGTTAGCTTATATTAGGATTCTGATGTATATAAAGGTCCCACGGAGACGTAGAGTCCAACTCGCCAGGAATGTCGTCAAATATTACCGCCGAGATGTCAGGTTGGGATAGGTTAGGTTATATTACGTAATTGAAGTATATAAAGGTCCCACGGAGACGTAGAGTCCAACTCGCCAGGATTGTCGTCAAATATTACCGCCGAGATGTCAGGTTGGGTTAGGTTAGGTTATATTACGTAATTGAAGTATATAAAGGTCCCACGGAGACGTAGAGTCCAACTCGCCAGGAATGTCGTCAAATATTACCGCCGAGATGTCAGGTGGGTTAGGTTAGGTTATATTACGTCATTGATGCATATGAATGTCCCACGTAGAGGATAGCTCGCCAGGAATGTTGTCAAATATTACCGCCGAGATGTCAGGTTGGGTTAGGTTAGGTTGTATTACGTTAGTGATGTATACGAAGGACCCACGCAGACGTCGGGGCCAACTCGCCAGGAATGTTGTCAAATATTACCGCCGAGATGTCAGGTTGTGTTAGGTTAGGTTATATTACTTCATAGACGTATACAGTGTTCCCACTGAGAAGTAGGGGCCGGCAAGCAAGGAATGTTGTTAAACGGTACCCCGAGAGATAAGGTTGGGTTAGGATAGGTTATATTAGGATACTGATGTATATAAAGGTCCCACGGACACGTAGAGGCCAACTCGCAAGGAATGTTGTCAAATATTGCCGCCGAGATGTCAGGTTGGATTACGTTAGGTTATATTACGTTATTGATGTATATAAAGGTCCCACGGAGACGTAGAGTCCAACTCGCCAGGAATGTCGTCAAATATTACCGCCGAGATGTCAGGTTGGGTTAGGTTAGGTTATATTACGTAATTGAAGTATATAATGGTCCCACGGAGACGTAGAGTCCAACTCGCTAGGAATGTCGTCAAATATTACCGCCGAGATGTTAGGTTGGGTTAGGTTAGGTTACATTACGTTAATGATGTATACGAAGGACCTACGCAGACGTCGGGGCCAACTCGCCAGGAATATTGTCAAATATTACCGCCGAGATGTCAGGTTGTGTTAGGTTAGGTTACATTACTTCATAGACGTATACAGTGTTCCCACGGAGGAGTAGGGGCCGACAAGCAAGGAATGTTGTTAAACGGTACCCCGAGAGATTAGGTTGGGTTAGGTTAGCTTATATTAGGATTCTGATGTATATAAAGGTCCCACGGAGACGTAGAGTCCAACTCGCCAGGAATGTCGTCAAATATTACCGCCGAGATGTCAGGTTGGGATAGGTTAGGTTATATTACGTAATTGAAGTATATAAAGGTCCCACGGAGACGTAGAGTCCAACTCGCCAGGAATGTCGTCAAATATTACCGCCGAGATGTCAGGTGGGTTAGGTTAGGTTATATTACGTTATTGATGCATATGAATGTCCCACGTAGAGGATAGCTCGCCAGGAATGTCGTCAAATATTACCGCCGAGATGTCAGGTTCGGATAGGTTAGGTTATATTACGTTATTGATGTATATAAAGGTCCGTCGGAGACGTAGAGTCGAACTCGCAAAGAATGTCTTCAAATATTACCGCCGAAATGTCAGGTTGGGTTAGGTTAGGTTATATTACGTTATTGATGCATATGAATGTCCCACGTAGAGGATAGCTCGCAAGGAATGTTGTGAAATATTACCGCCGAGATGTCAGGTTGGATTACGTTAGGTTATATTACGTTATTGATGTATATAAAGGTCCCACGGAGACGTAGAGTCCAGCTCGCCAGGAATGTCGTCAAATATTACCGCCGAGTTGTCAGGTTGGGTTAGGTTAGGTTACATTACGTTAATGATGTATACGATGGACCTACGCAGACGTCGGGGCCAACTCGCCAGGAATATTGTCAAATATTACCGCCGAGATGTCAGGTTGTGTTAGGTTAGGTTATATTACTTCATAGACGTATACAGTGTTCCCACGGAGGAGTAGGGGCCGACAAGCAAGGAATGTTGTTAAACGGTACCCCGAGAGATTAGGTTGGGTTAGGTTAGCTTATATTAGGATTCTGATGTATATAAAGGTCCCACGGAGACGTAGAGTCCAACTCGCCAGGAATGTCGTCAAATATTACCGCCGAGATGTCAGGTTGGGTTAGGTTAGGTTATATTACGTAATTGAAGTATATAAAGGTCCCACGGAGACGTAGAGTCCAACTCGCCAGGAATGTCGTCAAATATTACCGCCGAGATGTCAGGTTGGGATAGGTTAGGTTATATTACGTAATTGAAGTATATAAAGGACCCACGGAGACGTAGAGTCCAACTCGCCAGGAATGTCGTCAAATATTACCGCCGAGATGTCAGGTGGGTTAGGTTAGGTTATATTACGTTATTGATGCATATGAAGGTCCCACGTAGAGGATAGCTCGCCAGGAATGTTGTCAAATGTTACCGCCGAGATGTTATGTTGGGTTAGGTTAGGTTGTATTACGTTAGTGATGTATACGAAGGACCCACGCAGACGTCGGGGCCAACTCGCCAGGAATGTTGTCAAATATTACCGCCGAGATGTCAGGTTGTGTTAGGTTAGGTTATATTACTTCATAGACGTATACAGTGTTCCCACTGAGAAGTAGGGGCCGGCAAGCAAGGAATGTTGTTAAACGGTACCCCGAGAGATAAGGTTGGGTTAGGATAGGTTATATTAGGATACTGATGTATATAAAGGTCCCACGGACACGTAGAGGCCAACTCGCAAGGAATGTTGTCAAATATTGCCGCCGAGATGTCAGGTTGGATTACGTTAGGTTATATTACGTTATTGATGTATATAAAGGTCCCACGGAAACGTAGAGTCCAACTCGCCAGGAATGTCGTCAAATATTACCGCCGAGATGTCAGGTTGGGTTAGGTTAGGTTATATTACGTAATTGAAGTATATAATGGTCCCACGGAGACGTAGAGTCCAACTCGCCAGGAATGTCGTCAAATATTACCGCCGAGATGTTAGGTTGGGTTAGGTTAGGTTACATTACGTTAATGATGTATACGAAGGACCTACGCAGACGTCGGGGCCAACTCGCCAGGAATATTGTCAAATATTACCGCCGAGATGTCAGGTTGTGTTAGGTTAGGTTATATTACTTCATAGACGTATACAGTGTTCCCACGGAGGAGTAGGGGCCGACAAGCAAGGAATGTTGTTAAACGGTACCCCGAGAGATTAGGTTGGGTTAGGTTAGCTTATATTAGGATTCTGATGTATATAAAGGTCCCACGGAGACGTAGAGTCCAACTCGCCAGGAATGTCGTCAAATATTACCGCCGAGATGTCAGGTTGGGATAGGTTAGGTTATATTACGTAATTGAAGTATATAAAGGTCCCACGGAGACGTAGAGTCCAACTCGCCAGGAACGTCGTCAAATATTACCGCCGAGATGTCAGGAGGGTTAGGTTAGGTTATATTACGTTATTGATGCATATGAATGTCCCACGTAGAGGATAGCTCGCCAGGAATGTCGTCAAATATTACCGCCGAGATGTCAGGTTCGGATAGGTTAGGTTATATTACGTTATTGATGTATATAAAGGTCCGTCGGAGACGTAGAGTCGAACTCGCAAAGAATGTCTTCAAATATTACCGCCGAAATGTCAGGTTGGGTTAGGTTAGGTTATATTACGTTATTGATGCATATGAATGTCCCACGTAGAGGATAGCTCGCAAGGAATGTTGTGAAATATTACCGCCGAGATGTCAGGTTGGATTACGTTAGGTTATATTACGTTATTGATGTATATAAAGGTCCCACGGAGACGTAGAGTCCAGCTCGCCAGGAATGTCGTCAAATATTACCGCCGAGTTGTCAGGTTGGGTTAGGTTAGGTTAGATTACGTTATTGATGCATATGAATGTCCCACGTAGAGGGTAGCTCGCCAGGAATGTTGTCAAATATTACCGCCGAGATGTCAGGTTGGGTTAGGTTAGGTTATATTACGTTATTGATGTATATAAAGGTCTGTCGGAGACGTGGAGTCGAACTCGCCAAGAATGTCTTCAAGTATTACCGCCGAAATGTCAGGTTGTGTTAGGTTAGGTTATATTACGTTATTGATGCATATGAATGTCCCACGTAGAGGATAGCTCGCCAGGAATGTTGTCAAATATTACCGCCGAGATGTCAGGTTGGATTACGTTAGGTTATATTACGTAATTGAAGTATATAAAGGTCCCACGGAGACGTAGAGTCCAACTCGCCAGGAATGTCGTCAAATATTACCGCCGAGATGTCAGGTTGGGATAGGTTAGGTTATATTACGTAATTGAAGTATATAAAGGTCCCACGGAGACGTAGAGTCCAACTCGCCAGGAATGTCGTCAAATATTACCGCCGAGATGTCAGGTGGGTTAGGTTAGGTTATATTACGTTATTGATGCATATGAATGTCCCACGTAGAGGATAGCTCGCCAGGAATGTCGTCAAATATTACCGCCGAGATGTCAGGTTCGGATAGGTTAGGTTATATTACGTTATTGATGTATATAAAGGTCTGTCGGAGACGTGGAGTCGAACTCGCCAAGAATGTCTTCAAGTATTACCGCCGAAATGTCAGGTTGTGTTACGTTAGGTTATATTACGTTATTGATGCATATGAATGTCCCACGTAGAGGATAGCTCGCCAGGAATGTTGTCAAATATTACCGCCGAGATGTCAGGTTGGATTACGTTAGGTTATATTACGTTATTGATGTATATAAAGGTCCCACCGAGACGTAGAGTCCAACTCGCCAGAAATGTCGTCAAATATTACCGCCGAGATGTTAGGTTGGGTTAGGTTAGGTTACATTACGTTAATGATGTATACGAAGGACCTACGCAGACGTCGGGGCCAACTCGCCAGGAATATTGTCAAATATTACCGCCGAGATGTCAGGTTGTGTTAGGTTAGGTTATATTACTTCATAGACGTATACAGTGTTCACACGGAGGAGTAGGGGCCGACAAGCAAGGAATGTTGTTAAACGGTACCCCGAGAGATTAGGTTGGGTTAGGTTAGGTTATATTAGGATTCTGATGTATATAAAGGTCCCACGGAGACGTAGAGTCCAACTCGCCAGGAATGTCGTCAAATATTACCGCCGAGATGTCAGGTTGGGATAGGTTAGGTTATATTACGTAATTGAAGTATATAAAGGTCCCACGGAGACGTAGAGTCCAACTCGCCAGGAATGTCGTCAAATATTACCGCCGAGATGTCAGGTTGGGATAGGTTAGGTTATATTACGTAATTGAAGTATATAAAGGTCCCACGGAGACGTAGAGTCCAACTCGCCAGGAATGTCGTCAAATATTACCGCCGAGATGTCAGGTGGGTTAGGTTAGGTTATATTACGTTATTGATGCATATGAATGTCCCACGTAGAGGATAGCTCGCCAGGAATGTCGTCAAATATTACCGCCGAGATGTCAGGTTCGGATAGGTTAGGTTATATTACGTTATTGATGTATATAAAGGTCCGTCGGAGACGTAGAGTCGAACTCGCAAAGAATGTCTTCAAATATTACCGCCGAAATGTCAGGTTGGGTTAGGTTAGGTTATATTACGTTATTGATGCATATGAATGTCCCACGTAGAGGATAGCTCGCAAGGAATGTTGTGAAATATTACCGCCGAGATGTCAGGTTGGATTACGTTAGGTTATATTACGTTATTGATGTATATAAAGGTCCCACGGAGACGTAGAGTCCAGCTCGCCAGGAATGTCGTCAAATATTACCGCCGAGTTGTCAGGTTGGGTTAGGTTAGGTTACATTACGTTAATGATGTATACGATGGACCTACGCAGACGTCGGGGCCAACTCGCCAGGAAT
Organism: Xylocopa violacea; assembly: GCA_963969225.1. Classification (NCBI taxonomy): domain Eukaryota; kingdom Metazoa; phylum Arthropoda; class Insecta; order Hymenoptera; family Apidae; genus Xylocopa; species Xylocopa violacea. Next base: position 3,091,083 of record CAXAJV010000135.1, on the reverse strand, counting down.
ATTGTCAAATATTACCGCCGAGATGTCAGGTTGTGTTAGGTTAGGTTATATTACTTCATAGACGTATACAGTGTTCCCACGGAGGAGTAGGGGCCGACAAGCAAGGAATGTTGTTAAACGGTACCCCGAGAGATTAGGTTGGGTTAGGTTAGCTTATATTAGGATTCTGATGTATATAAAGGTCCCACGGAGACGTAGAGTCCAACTCGCCAGGAATGTCGTCAAATATTACCGCCGAGATGTCAGGTTGGGTTAGGTTAGGTTATATTACGTAATTGAAGTATATAAAGGTCCCACGGAGACGTAGAGTCCAACTCGCCAGGAATGTCGTCAAATATTACCGCCGAGATGTCAGGTTGGGATAGGTTAGGTTATATTACGTAATTGAAGTATATAAAGGACCCACGGAGACGTAGAGTCCAACTCGCCAGGAATGTCGTCAAATATTACCGCCGAGATGTCAGGTGGGTTAGGTTAGGTTATATTACGTTATTGATGCATATGAATGTCCCACGTAGAGGATAGCTCGCCAGGAATGTCGTCAAATATTACCGCCGAGATGTCAGGTTCGGATAGGTTAGGTTATATTACGTTATTGATGTATATAAAGGTCCGTCGGAGACGTAGAGTCGAACTCGCAAAGAATGTCTTCAAATATTACCGCCGAAATGTCAGGTTGGGTTAGGTTAGGTTATATTACGTTATTGATGCATATGAATGTCCCACGTAGAGGATAGCTCGCAAGGAATGTTGTGAAATATTACCGCCGAGATGTCAGGTTGGATTACGTTAGGTTATATTACGTTATTGATGTATATAAAGGTCCCACGGAGACGTAGAGTCCAGCTCGCCAGGAATGTCGTCAAATATTACCGCCGAGTTGTCAGGTTGGGTTAGGTTAGGTTACATTACGTTAATGATGTATACGAAGGACCTACGCAGACGTCGGGGCGAACTCGCCAGGAATATTGTCAAATATTACCGCCGAGATGTCAGGTTGTGTTAGGTTAGGTTATATTACTTCATAGACGTATACAGTGTTCCCACGGAGGAGTAGGGGCCGACAAGCAAGGAATGTTGTTAAACGGTACCCCGAGAGATTAGGTTGGGTTAGGTTAGTTTATATTAGGATTCTGATGTATATAAAGGTCCCACGGAGACGTAGAGTCCAACTCGCCAGGAATGTCGTCAAATATTACCGCCGAGATGTCAGGTTGGGATAGGTTAGGTTATATTACGTAATTGAAGTATATAAAGGTCCCACGGAGACGTAGAGTCCAACTCGCCAGGATTGTCGTCAAATATTACCGCCGAGATGTCAGGTTGGGTTAGGTTAGGTTATATTACGTAATTGAAGTATATAAAGGTCCCACGGAGACGTAGAGTCCAACTCGCCAGGAATGTCGTCAAATATTACCGCCGAGATGTCAGGTGGGTTAGGTTAGGTTATATTACGTCATTGATGCATATGAATGTCCCACGTAGAGGATAGCTCGCCAGGAATGTTGTCAAATATTACCGCCGAGATGTCAGGTTGGATTACGTTAGGTTATATTACGTTATTGATGTATATAAAGGTCCCACGGAGACGTAGAGTCCAGCTCGCCAGAAATGTCGTCAAATATTACCGCCGAGTTGTCAGGTTGGGTTAGGTTAGGTTATATTACGTAAATGAAGTCTATAAAGGTCCCACGGAGACGTAGAGTCCAACTCGCCAGGAATGTCGTCAAATATTACCGCCGAGATGTCAGGTGGTTTAGGTTAGGTTATATTACGTTATTGATGCATATGAAGGTCCCACGTAGAGGATAGCTCGCCAGGAATGTTGTCAAATGTTACCGCCGAGATGTTATGTTGGGTTAGGTTAGGTTGTATTACGTTAGTGATGTATACGAAGGACCCACGCAGACGTCGGGGCCAACTCGCCAGGAATGTTGTCAAATATTACCGCCGAGATGTCAGGTTGTGTTAGGTTAGGTTATATTACTTCATAGACGTATACAGTGTTCCCACTGAGAAGTAGGGGCCGGCAAGCAAGGAATGTTGTTAAACGGTACCCCGAGAGATAAGGTTGGGTTAGGATAGGTTATATTAGGATACTGATGTATATAAAGGTCCCACGGACACGTAGAGGCCAACTCGCAAGGAATGTTGTCAAATATTGCCGCCGAGATGTCAGGTTGGATTACGTTAGGTTATATTACGTTATTGATGTATATAAAGGTCCCACGGAAACGTAGAGTCCAACTCGCCAGGAATGTCGTCAAATATTACCGCCGAGATGTCAGGTTGGGTTAGGTTAGGTTATATTACGTAATTGAAGTATATAATGGTCCCACGGAGACGTAGAGTCCAACTCGCCAGGAATGTCGTCAAATATTACCGCCGAGATGTTAGGTTGGGTTAGGTTAGGTTACATTACGTTAATGATGTATACGAAGGACCTACGCAGACGTCGGGGCCAACTCGCCAGGAATATTGTCAAATATTACCGCCGAGATGTCAGGTTGTGTTAGGTTAGGTTATATTACTTCATAGACGTATACAGTGTTCCCACGGAGGAGTAGGGGCCGACAAGCAAGGAATGTTGTTAAACGGTACCCCGAGAGATTAGGTTGGGTTAGGTTAGCTTATATTAGGATTCTGATGTATATAAAGGTCCCACGGAGACGTAGAGTCCAACTCGCCAGGAATGTCGTCAAATATTACCGCCGAGATGTCAGGTTGGGATAGGTTAGGTTATATTACGTAATTGAAGTATATAAAGGTCCCACGGAGACGTAGAGTCCAACTCGCCAGGAACGTCGTCAAATATTACCGCCGAGATGTCAGGAGGGTTAGGTTAGGTTATATTACGTTATTGATGCATATGAATGTCCCACGTAGAGGATAGCTCGCCAGGAATGTCGTCAAATATTACCGCCGAGATGTCAGGTTCGGATAGGTTAGGTTATATTACGTTATTGATGTATATAAAGGTCCGTCGGAGACGTAGAGTCGAACTCGCAAAGAATGTCTTCAAATATTACCGCCGAAATGTCAGGTTGGGTTAGGTTAGGTTATATTACGTTATTGATGCATATGAATGTCCCACGTAGAGGATAGCTCGCAAGGAATGTTGTGAAATATTACCGCCGAGATGTCAGGTTGGATTACGTTAGGTTATATTACGTTATTGATGTATATAAAGGTCCCACGGAGACGTAGAGTCCAGCTCGCCAGGAATGTCGTCAAATATTACCGCCGAGTTGTCAGGTTGGGTTAGGTTAGGTTAGATTACGTTATTGATGCATATGAATGTCCCACGTAGAGGGTAGCTCGCCAGGAATGTTGTCAAATATTACCGCCGAGATGTCAGGTTGGGTTAGGTTAGGTTATATTACGTTATTGATGTATATAAAGGTCTGTCGGAGACGTGGAGTCGAACTCGCCAAGAATGTCTTCAAGTATTACCGCCGAAATGTCAGGTTGTGTTAGGTTAGGTTATATTACGTTATTGATGCATATGAATGTCCCACGTAGAGGATAGCTCGCCAGGAATGTTGTCAAATATTACCGCCGAGATGTCAGGTTGGATTACGTTAGGTTATATTACGTTATTGATGTATATAAAGGTCCCACCGAGACGTAGAGTCCAACTCGCCAGAAATGTCGTCAAATATTACCGCCGAGATGTTAGGTTGGGTTAGGTTAGGTTACATTACGTTAATGATGTATACGAAGGACCTACGCAGACGTCGGGGCCAACTCGCCAGGAATATTGTCAAATATTACCGCCGAGATGTCAGGTTGTGTTAGGTTAGGTTATATTACTTCATAGACGTATACAGTGTTCACACGGAGGAGTAGGGGCCGACAAGCAAGGAATGTTGTTAAACGGTACCCCGAGAGATTAGGTTGGGTTAGGTTAGGTTATATTAGGATTCTGATGTATATAAAGGTCCCACGGAGACGTAGCGTCCAACTCGCCAGGAATGTCGTCAAATATTACCGCCGAGATGTCAGGTTGGGATAGGTTAGGTTATATTACGTAATTGAAGTATATAAAGGTCCCACGGAGACGTAGAGTCCAACTCGCCAGGAATGTCGTCAAATATTACCGCCGAGATGTCAGGTTGGGATAGGTTAGGTTATATTACGTAATTGAAGTATATAAAGGTCCCACGGAGACGTAGAGTCCAACTCGCCAGGAATGTCGTCAAATATTACCGCCGAGATGTCAGGTGGGTTAGGTTAGGTTATATTACGTTATTGATGCATATGAATGTCCCACGTAGAGGATAGCTCGCCAGGAATGTCGTCAAATATTACCGCCGAGATGTCAGGTTCGGATAGGTTAGGTTATATTACGTTATTGATGTATATAAAGGTCCGTCGGAGACGTAGAGTCGAACTCGCAAAGAATGTCTTCAAATATTACCGCCGAAATGTCAGGTTGGGTTAGGTTAGGTTATATTACGTTATTGATGCATATGAATGTCCCACGTAGAGGATAGCTCGCAAGGAATGTTGTGAAATATTACCGCCGAGATGTCAGGTTGGATTACGTTAGGTTATATTACGTTACTGATGTATATAAAGGTCCCACGGAGACGTAGAGTCCAGCTCGCCAGGAATGTCGTCAAATATTACCGCCGAGTTGTCAGGTTGGGTTAGGTTAGGTTAGATTACGTTATTGATGCATATGAATGTCCCACGTAGAGGGTAGCTCGCCAGGAATGTTGTCAAATATTACCGCCGAGATGTCAGGTTGGGTTAGGTTAGGTTATATTACGTTATTGATGTATATAAAGGTCTGTCGGAGACGTGGAGTCGAACTCGCCAAGAATGTCTTCAAGTATTACCGCCGAAATGTCAGGTTGTGTTAGGTTAGGTTATATTACGTTATTGATGCATATGAATGTCCCACGTAGAGGATAGCTCGCCAGGAATGTTGTCAAATATTACCGCCGAGATGTCAGGTTGGATTACGTTAGGTTATATTACGTTATTGATGTATATAAAGGTCCCACCGAGACGTAGAGTCCAACTCGCCAGAAATGTCGTCAAATATTACCGCCGAGATGTTAGGTTGGGTTAGGTTAGGTTACATTACGTTAATGATGTATACGAAGGACCTACGCAGACGTCGGGGCCAACTCGCCAGGAATATTGTCAAATATTACCGCCGAGATGTCAGGTTGTGTTAGGTTAGGTTATATTACTTCATAGACGTATACAGTGTTCACACGGAGGAGTAGGGGCCGACAAGCAAGGAATGTTGTTAAACGGTACCCCGAGAGATTAGGTTGGGTTAGGTTAGGTTATATTAGGATTCTGATGTATATAAAGGTCCCACGGAGACGTAGCGTCCAACTCGCCAGGAATGTCGTCAAATATTACCGCCGAGATGTCAGGTTGGGATAGGTTAGGTTATATTACGTAATTGAAGTATATAAAGGTCCCACGGAGACGTAGAGTCCAACTCGCCAGGAATGTCGTCAAATATTACCGCCGAGATGTCAGGTTGGGATAGGTTAGGTTATATTACGTAATTGAAGTATATAAAGGTCCCACGGAGACGTAGAGTCCAACTCGCCAGGAATGTCGTCAAATATTACCGCCGAGATGTCAGGTGGGTTAGGTTAGGTTATATTACGTTATTGATGCATATGAATGTCCCACGTAGAGGATAGCTCGCCAGGAATGTCGTCAAATATTACCGCCGAGATGTCAGGTTCGGATAGGTTAGGTTATATTACGTTATTGATGTATATAAAGGTCCGTCGGAGACGTAGAGTCGAACTCGCAAAGAATGTCTTCAAATATTACCGCCGAAATGTCAGGTTGGGTTAGGTTAGGTTATATTACGTTATTGATGCATATGAATGTCCCACGTAGAGGATAGCTCGCAAGGAATGTTGTGAAATATTACCGCCGAGATGTCAGGTTGGATTACGTTAGGTTATATTACGTTACTGATGTATATAAAGGTCCCACGGAGACGTAGAGTCCAGCTCGCCAGGAATGTCGTCAAATATTACCGCCGAGTTGTCAGGTTGGGTTAGGTTAGGTTAGATTACGTTATTGATGCATATGAATGTCCCACGTAGAGGGTAGCTCGCCAGGAATGTTGTCAAATATTACCGCCGAGATGTCAGGTTGGGTTAGGTTAGGTTATATTACGTTATTGATGTATATAAAGGTCTGTCGGAGACGTGGAGTCGAACTCGCCAAGAATGTCTTCAAGTATTACCGCCGAAATGTCAGGTTGTGTTAGGTTAGGTTATATTACGTTATTGATGCATATGAATGTCCCACGTAGAGGATAGCTCGCCAGGAATGTTGTCAAATATTACCGCCGAGATGTCAGGTTGGATTACGTTAGGTTATATTACGTTATTGATGTATATAAAGGTCCCACCGAGACGTAGAGTCCAACTCGCCAGAAATGTCGTCAAATATTACCGCCGAGATGTTAGGTTGGGTTAGGTTAGGTTACATTACGTTAATGATGTATACGAAGGACCTACGCAGACGTCGGGGCCAACTCGCCAGGAATATTGTCAAATATTACCGCCGAGATGTCAGGTTGTGTTAGGTTAGGTTATATTACTTCATAGACGTATACAGTGTTCACACGGAGGAGTAGGGGCCGACAAGCAAGGAATGTTGTTAAACGGTACCCCGAGAGATTAGGTTGGGTTAGGTTAGGTTATATTAGGATTCTGATGTATATAAAGGTCCCACGGAGACGTAGCGTCCAACTCGCCAGGAATGTCGTCAAATATTACCGCCGAGATGTCAGGTTGGGATAGGTTAGGTTATATTACGTAATTGAAGTATATAAAGGTCCCACGGAGACGTAGAGTCCAACTCGCCAGGAATGTCGTCAAATATTACCGCCGAGATGTCAGGTTGGGATAGGTTAGGTTATATTACGTAATTGAAGTATATAAAGGTCCCACGGAGACGTAGAGTCCAACTCGCCAGGAATGTCGTCAAATATTACCGCCGAGATGTCAGGTGGGTTAGGTTAGGTTATATTACGTTATTGATGCATATGAATGTCCCACGTAGAGGATAGCTCGCCAGGAATGTCGTCAAATATTACCGCCGAGATGTCAGGTTCGGATAGGTTAGGTTATATTACGTTATTGATGTATATAAAGGTCCGTCGGAGACGTAGAGTCGAACTCGCAAAGAATGTCTTCAAATATTACCGCCGAAATGTCAGGTTGGGTTAGGTTAGGTTATATTACGTTATTGATGCATATGAATGTCCCACGTAGAGGATAGCTCGCAAGGAATGTTGTGAAATATTACCGCCGAGATGTCAGGTTGGATTACGTTAGGTTATATTACGTTATTGATGTATATAAAGGTCCCACGGAGACGTAGAGTCCAGCTCGCCAGGAATGTCGTCAAATATTACCGCCGAGTTGTCAGGTTGGGTTAGGTTAGGTTACATTACGTTAATGATGTATACGAAGGACCTACGCAGACGTCGGGGCGAACTCGCCAGGAATATTGTCAAATATTACCGCCGAGATGTCAGGTTGTGTTAGGTTAGGTTATATTACTTCATAGACGTATACAGTGTTCCCACGGAGGAGTAGGGGCCGACAAGCAAGGAATGTTGTTAAACGGTACCCCGAGAGATTAGGTTGGGTTAGGTTAGCTTATATTAGGATTCTGATGTATATAAAGGTCCCACGGAGACGTAGAGTCCAACTCGCCAGGAATGTCGTCAAATATTACCGCCGAGATGTCAGGTTGGGATAGGTTAGGTTATATTACGTAATTGAAGTATATAAAGGTCCCACGGAGACGTAGAGTCCAACTCGCCAGGAATGTCGTCAAATATTACCGCCGAGATGTCAGGTTGGGATAGGTTAGGTTATATTACGTAATTGAAGTATATAAAGGTCCCACGGAGACGTAGAGTCCAACTCGCCAGGAATGTCGTCAAATATTACCGCCGAGATGTCAGGTGGGTTAGGTTAGGTTATATTACGTTATTGATGCATATGAATGTCCCACGTAGAGGATAGCTCGCCAGGAATGTCGTCAAATATTACCGCCGAGATGTCAGGTTCGGATAGGTTAGGTTATATTACGTTATTGATGTATATAAAGGTCCGTCGGAGACGTAGAGTCGAACTCGCAAAGAATGTCTTCAAATATTACCGCCGAAATGTCAGGTTGGGTTAGGTTAGGTTATATTACGTTATTGATGCATATGAATGTCCCACGTAGAGGATAGCTCGCAAGGAATGTTGTGAAATATTACCGCCGAGATGTCAGGTTGGATTACGTTAGGTTATATTACGTTATTGATGTATATAAAGGTCCCACGGAGACGTAGAGTTCGTTCGCCAGGAATGTCGTCAAATATTACCGCCGAGTTGTCAGGTTGGGTTAGGTTAGGTTACATTACGTTAATGATGTATACGATGGACCTACGCAGACGTCGGGGCCAACTCGCCAGGAATATTGTCAAATATTACCGCCGAGATGTCAGGTTGTGTTAGGTTAGGTTATATTACTTCATAGACGTATACAGTGTTCCCACGGAGGAGTAGGGGCCGACAAGCAAGGAATGTTGTTAAACGGTACCCCGAGAGATTAGGTTGGGTTAGGTTAGCTTATATTAGGATTCTGATGTATATAAAGGTCCCACGGAGACGTAGAGTCCAACTCGCCAGGAATGTCGTCAAATATAACCGCCGAGATGTCAGGTTGGGTTAGGTTAGGTTATATTACGTAATTGAAGTATATAATGGTCCCACGGAGACGTAGAGTCCAACTCGCCAGGAATGTCGTCAAATATTACCGCCGAGATGTCAGGTTGGGATAGGTTAGGTTATATTACGTAATTGAAGTATATAAAGGACCCACGGAGACGTAGAGTCCAACTCGCCAGGAATGTCGTCAAATATTACCGCCGAGATGTCAGGTGGGTTAGGTTAGGTTATATTACGTTATTGATGCATATGAATGTCCCACGTAGAGGATAGCTCGCCAGGAATGTCGTCAAATATTACCGCCGAGATGTCAGGTTCGGATAGGTTAGGTTATATTACGTTATTGATGTATATAAAGGTCCGTCGGAGACGTAGAGTCGAACTCGCAAAGAATGTCTTCAAATATTACCGCCGAAATGTCAGGTTGGGTTAGGTTAGGTTATATTACGTTATTGATGTATATAAAGGTCCCACGGAGACGTAGAGTCCAGCTCGCCAGGAATGTCGTCAAATATTACCGCCGAGTTGTCAGGTTGGGTTAGGTTAGGTTACATTACGTTAATGATGTATACGAAGGACCTACGCAGACGTCGGGGCGAACTCGCCAGGAATATTGTCAAATATTACCGCCGAGATGTCAGGTTGTGTTAGGTTAGGTTATATTACTTCATAGACGTATACAGTGTTCCCACGGAGGAGTAGGGGCCGACAAGCAAGGAATGTTGTTAAACGGTACCCCGAGAGATTAGGTTGGGTTAGGTTAGTTTATATTAGGATTCTGATGTATATAAAGGTCCCACGGAGACGTAGAGTCCAACTCGCCAGGAATGTCGTCAAATATTACCGCCGAGATGTCAGGTTGGGATAGGTTAGGTTATATTACGTAATTGAAGTATATAAAGGTCCCACGGAGACGTAGAGTCCAACTCGCCAGGATTGTCGTCAAATATTACCGCCGAGATGTCAGGTTGGGTTAGGTTAGGTTATATTACGTAATTGAAGTATATAAAGGTCCCACGGAGACGTAGAGTCCAACTCGCCAGGAATGTCGTCAAATATTACCGCCGAGATGTCAGGTGGGTTAGGTTAGGTTATATTACGTCATTGATGCATATGAATGTCCCACGTAGAGGATAGCTCGCCAGGAATGTTGTCAAATATTACCGCCGAGATGTCAGGTTGGATTACGTTAGGTTATATTACGTTATTGATGTATATAAAGGTCCCACGGAGACGTAGAGTCCAGCTCGCCAGAAATGTCGTCAAATATTACCGCCGAGTTGTCAGGTTGGGTTAGGTTAGGTTATATTACGTAAATGAAGTCTATAAAGGTCCCACGGAGACGTAGAGTCCAACTCGCCAGGAATGTCGTCAAATATTACCGCCGAGATGTCAGGTGGTTTAGGTTAGGTTATATTACGTTATTGATGCATATGAAGGTCCCACGTAGAGGATAGCTCGCCAGGAATGTTGTCAAATGTTACCGCCGAGATGTTATGTTGGGTTAGGTTAGGTTGTATTACGTTAGTGATGTATACGAAGGACCCACGCAGACGTCGGGGCCAACTCGCCAGGAATGTTGTCAAATATTACCGCCGAGATGTCAGGTTGTGTTAGGTTAGGTTATATTACTTCATAGACGTATACAGTGTTCCCACTGAGAAGTAGGGGCCGGCAAGCAAGGAATGTTGTTAAACGGTACCCCGAGAGATAAGGTTGGGTTAGGATAGGTTATATTAGGATACTGATGTATATAAAGGTCCCACGGACACGTAGAGGCCAACTCGCAAGGAATGTTGTCAAATATTGCCGCCGAGATGTCAGGTTGGATTACGTTAGGTTATATTACGTTATTGATGTATATAAAGGTCCCACGGAGACGTAGAGTCCAACTCGCCAGGAATGTCGTCAAATATTACCGCCGAGATGTCAGGTTGGGTTAGGTTAGGTTATATTACGTAATTGAAGTATATAATGGTCCCACGGAGACGTAGAGTCCAACTCGCCAGGAATGTCGTCAAATATTACCGCCGAGATGTTAGGTTGGGTTAGGTTAGGTTACATTACGTTAATGATGTATACGAAGGACCTACGCAGACGTCGGGGCCAACTCGCCAGGAATATTGTCAAATATTACCGCCGAGATGTCAGGTTGTGTTAGGTTAGGTTATATTACTTCATAGACGTATACAGTGTTCCCACGGAGGAGTAGGGGCCGACAAGCAAGGAATGTTGTTAAACGGTACCCCGAGAGATTAGGTTGGGTTAGGTTAGCTTATATTAGGATTCTGATGTATATAAAGGTCCCACGGAGACGTAGAGTCCAACTCGCCAGGAATGTCGTCAAATATTACCGCCGAGATGTCAGGTTGGGATAGGTTAGGTTATATTACGTAATTGAAGTATATAAAGGTCCCACGGAGACGTAGAGTCCAACTCGCCAGGAACGTCGTCAAATATTACCGCCGAGATGTCAGGAGGGTTAGGTTAGGTTATATTACGTTATTGATGCATGTGAATGTCCCACGTAGAGGATAGCTCGCCAGGAATGTCGTCAAATATTACCGCCGAGATGTCAGGTTCGGATAGGTTAGGTTATATTACGTTATTGATGTATATAAAGGTCCGTCGGAGACGTAGAGTCGAACTCGCAAAGAATGTCTTCAAATATTACCGCCGAAATGTCAGGTTGGGTTAGGTTAGGTTATATTACGTTATTGATGCATATGAATGTCCCACGTAGAGGATAGCTCGCAAGGAATGTTGTGAAATATTACCGCCGAGATGTCAGGTTGGATTACGTTAGGTTATATTACGTTATTGATGTATATAAAGGTCCCACGGAGACGTAGAGTCCAGCTCGCCAGGAATGTCGTCAAATATTACCGCCGAGTTGTCAGGTTGGGTTAGGTTAGGTTAGATTACGTTATTGATGCATATGAATGTCCCACGTAGAGGGTAGCTCGCCAGGAATGTTGTCAAATATTACCGCCGAGATGTCAGGTTGGGTTAGGTTAGGTTATATTACGTTATTGATGTATATAAAGGTCTGTCGGAGACGTGGAGTCGAACTCGCCAAGAATGTCTTCAAGTATTACCGCCGAAATGTCAGGTTGTGTTAGGTTAGGTTATATTACGTTATTGATGCATATGAATGTCCCACGTAGAGGATAGCTCGCCAGGAATGTTGTCAAATATTACCGCCGAGATGTCAGGTTGGATTACGTTAGGTTATATTACGTTATTGATGTATATAAAGGTCCCACCGAGACGTAGAGTCCAACTCGCCAGAAATGTCGTCAAATATTACCGCCGAGATGTTAGGTTGGGTTAGGTTAGGTTACATTACGTTAATGATGTATACGAAGGACCTACGCAGACGTCGGGGCCAACTCGCCAGGAATATTGTCAAATATTACCGCCGAGATGTCAGGTTGTGTTAGGTTAGGTTATATTACTTCATAGACGTATACAGTGTTCACACGGAGGAGTAGGGGCCGACAAGCAAGGAATGTTGTTAAACGGTACCCCGAGAGATTAGGTTGGGTTAGGTTAGGTTATATTAGGATTCTGATGTATATAAAGGTCCCACGGAGACGTAGAGTCCAACTCGCCAGGAATGTCGTCAAATATTACCGCCGAGATGTCAGGTTGGGATAGGTTAGGTTATATTACGTAATTGAAGTATATAAAGGTCCCACGGAGACGTAGAGTCCAACTCGCCAGGAATGTCGTCAAATATTACCGCCGAGATGTCAGGTTGGGATAGGTTAGGTTATATTACGTAATTGAAGTATATAAAGGTCCCACGGAGACGTAGAGTCCAACTCGCCAGGAATGTCGTCAAATATTACCGCCGAGATGTCAGGTGGGTTAGGTTAGGTTATATTACGTTATTGATGCATATGAATGTCCCACGTAGAGGATAGCTCGCCAGGAATGTCGTCAAATATTACCGCCGAGATGTCAGGTTCGGATAGGTTAGGTTATATTACGTTATTGATGTATATAAAGGTCCGTCGGAGACGTAGAGTCGAACTCGCAAAGAATGTCTTCAAATATTACCGCCGAAATGTCAGGTTGGGTTAGGTTAGGTTATATTACGTTATTGATGCATATGAATGTCCCACGTAGAGGATAGCTCGCAAGGAATGTTGTGAAATATTACCGCCGAGATGTCAGGTTGGATTACGTTAGGTTATATTACGTTATTGATGTATATAAAGGTCCCACGGAGACGTAGAGTCCAGCTCGCCAGGAATGTCGTCAAATATTACCGCCGAGTTGTCAGGTTGGGTTAGGTTAGGTTACATTACGTTAATGATGTATACGAAGGACCTACGCAGACGTCGGGGCGAACTCGCCAGGAATATTGTCAAATATTACCGCCGAGATGTCAGGTTGTGTTAGGTTAGGTTATATTACTTCATAGACGTATACAGTGTTCCCACGGAGGAGTAGGGGCCGACAAGCAAGGAATGTTGTTAAACGGTACCCCGAGAGATTAGGTTGGGTTAGGTTAGCTTATATTAGGATTCTGATGTATATAAAGGTCCCACGGAGACGTAGAGTCCAACTCGCCAGGAATGTCGTCAAATATTACCGCCGAGATGTCAGGTTGGGATAGGTTAGGTTATATTACGTAATTGAAGTATATAAAGGTCCCACGGAGACGTAGAGTCCAACTCGCCAGGATTGTCGTCAAATATTACCGCCGAGATGTCAGGTTGGGTTAGGTTAGGTTATATTACGTAATTGAAGTATATAAAGGTCCCACGGAGACGTAGAGTCCAACTCGCCAGGAATGTCGTCAAATATTACCGCCGAGATGTCAGGTGGGTTAGGTTAGGTTATATTACGTCATTGATGCATATGAATGTCCCACGTAGAGGATAGCTCGCCAGGAATGTTGTCAAATATTACCGCCGAGATGTCAGGTTGGGTTAGGTTAGGTTGTATTACGTTAGTGATGTATACGAAGGACCCACGCAGACGTCGGGGCCAACTCGCCAGGAATGTTGTCAAATATTACCGCCGAGATGTCAGGTTGTGTTAGGTTAGGTTATATTACTTCATAGACGTATACAGTGTTCCCACTGAGAAGTAGGGGCCGGCAAGCAAGGAATGTTGTTAAACGGTACCCCGAGAGATAAGGTTGGGTTAGGATAGGTTATATTAGGATACTGATGTATATAAAGGTCCCACGGACACGTAGAGGCCAACTCGCAAGGAATGTTGTCAAATATTGCCGCCGAGATGTCAGGTTGGATTACGTTAGGTTATATTACGTTATTGATGTATATAAAGGTCCCACGGAGACGTAGAGTCCAACTCGCCAGGAATGTCGTCAAATATTACCGCCGAGATGTCAGGTTGGGTTAGGTTAGGTTATATTACGTAATTGAAGTATATAATGGTCCCACGGAGACGTAGAGTCCAACTCGCTAGGAATGTCGTCAAATATTACCGCCGAGATGTTAGGTTGGGTTAGGTTAGGTTACATTACGTTAATGATGTATACGAAGGACCTACGCAGACGTCGGGGCCAACTCGCCAGGAATATTGTCAAATATTACCGCCGAGATGTCAGGTTGTGTTAGGTTAGGTTATATTACTTCATAGACGTATACAGTGTTCCCACGGAGGAGTAGGGGCCGACAAGCAAGGAATGTTGTTAAACGGTACCCCGAGAGATTAGGTTGGGTTAGGTTAGCTTATATTAGGATTCTGATGTATATAAAGGTCCCACGGAGACGTAGAGTCCAACTCGCCAGGAATGTCGTCAAATATTACCGCCGAGATGTCAGGTTGGGATAGGTTAGGTTATATTACGTAATTGAAGTATATAAAGGTCCCACGGAGACGTAGAGTCCAACTCGCCAGGAACGTCGTCAAATATTACCGCCGAGATGTCAGGAGGGTTAGGTTAGGTTATATTACGTTATTGATGCATATGAATGTCCCACGTAGAGGATAGCTCGCCAGGAATGTCGTCAAATATTACCGCCGAGATGTCAGGTTCGGATAGGTTAGGTTATATTACGTTATTGATGTATATAAAGGTCCGTCGGAGACGTAGAGTCGAACTCGCAAAGAATGTCCTCAAATATTACCGCCGAAATGTCAGGTTGGGTTAGGTTAGGTTATATTACGTTATTGATGCATATGAATGTCCCACGTAGAGGATAGCTCGCAAGGAATGTTGTGAAATATTACCGCCGAGATGTCAGGTTGGATTACGTTAGGTTATATTACGTTATTGATGTATATAAAGGTCCCACGGAGACGTAGAGTCCAGCTCGCCAGGAATGTCGTCAAATATTACCGCCGAGTTGTCAGGTTGGGTTAGGTTAGGTTAGATTACGTTATTGATGCATATGAATGTCCCACGTAGAGGGTAGCTCGCCAGGAATGTTGTCAAATATTACCGCCGAGATGTCAGGTTGGGTTAGGTTAGGTTATATTACGTTATTGATGTATATAAAGGTCTGTCGGAGACGTGGAGTCGAACTCGCCAAGAATGTCTTCAAGTATTACCGCCGAAATGTCAGGTTGTGTTACGTTAGGTTATATTACGTTATTGATGCATATGAATGTCCCACGTAGAGGATAGCTCGCCAGGAATGTTGTCAAATATTACCGCCGAGATGTCAGGTTGGATTACGTTAGGTTATATTACGTTATTGATGTATATAAAGGTCCCACCGAGACGTAGAGTCCAACTCGCCAGAAATGTCGTCAAATATTACCGCCGAGATGTTAGGTTGGGTTAGGTTAGGTTACATTACGTTAATGATGTATACGAAGGACCTACGCAGACGTCGGGGCCAACTCGCCAGGAATATTGTCAAATATTACCGCCGAGATGTCAGGTTGTGTTAGGTTAGGTTATATTACTTCATAGACGTATACAGTGTTCACACGGAGGAGTAGGGGCCGACAAGCAAGGAATGTTGTTAAACGGTACCCCGAGAGATTAGGTTGGGTTAGGTTAGGTTATATTAGGATTCTGATGTATATAAAGGTCCCACGGAGACGTAGAGTCCAACTCGCCAGGAATGTCGTCAAATATTACCGCCGAGATGTCAGGTTGGGATAGGTTAGGTTATATTACGTAATTGAAGTATATAAAGGTCCCACGGAGACGTAGAGTCCAACTCGCCAGGAATGTCGTCAAATATTACCGCCGAGATGTCAGGTTGGGATAGGTTAGGTTATATTACGTAATTGAAGTATATAAAGGTCCCACGGAGACGTAGAGTCCAACTCGCCAGGAATGTCGTCAAATATTACCGCCGAGATGTCAGGTGGGTTAGGTTAGGTTATATTACGTTATTGATGCATATGAATGTCCCACGTAGAGGATAGCTCGCCAGGAATGTCGTCAAATATTACCGCCGAGATGTCAGGTTCGGATAGGTTAGGTTATATTACGTTATTGATGTATATAAAGGTCCGTCGGAGACGTAGAGTCGAACTCGCAAAGAATGTCTTCAAATATTACCGCCGAAATGTCAGGTTGGGTTAGGTTAGGTTATATTACGTTATTGATGCATATGAATGTCCCACGTAGAGGATAGCTCGCAAGGAATGTTGTGAAATATTACCGCCGAGATGTCAGGTTGGATTACGTTAGGTTATATTACGTTATTGATGTATATAAAGGTCCCACGGAGACGTAGAGTCCAGCTCGCCAGGAATGTCGTCAAATATTACCGCCGAGTTGTCAGGTTGGGTTAGGTTAGGTTACATTACGTTAATGATGTATACGATGGACCTACGCAGACGTCGGGGCCAACTCGCCAGGAATATTGTCAAATATTACCGCCGAGATGTCAGGTTGTGTTAGGTTAGGTTATATTACTTCATAGACGTATACAGTGTTCCCACGGAGGAGTAGGGGCCGACAAGCAAGGAATGTTGTTAAACGGTACCCCGAGAGATTAGGTTGGGTTAGGTTAGCTTATATTAGGATTCTGATGTATATAAAGGTCCCACGGAGACGTAGAGTCCAACTCGCCAGGAATGTCGTCAAATATTACCGCCGAGATGTCAGGTTGGGTTAGGTTAGGTTATATTACGTAATTGAAGTATATAAAGGTCCCACGGAGACGTAGAGTCCAACTCGCCAGGAATGTCGTCAAATATTACCGCCGAGATGTCAGGTTGGGATAGGTTAGGTTATATTACGTAATTGAAGTATATAAAGGACCCACGGAGACGTAGAGTCCAACTCGCCAGGAATGTCGTCAAATATTACCGCCGAGATGTCAGGTGGGTTAGGTTAGGTTATATTACGTTATTGATGCATATGAATGTCCCACGTAGAGGATAGCTCGCCAGGAATGTCGTCAAATATTACCGCCGAGATGTCAGGTTCGGATAGGTTAGGTTATATTACGTTATTGATGTATATAAAGGTCCGTCGGAGACGTAGAGTCGAACTCGCAAAGAATGTCTTCAAATATTACCGCCGAAATGTCAGGTTGGGTTAGGTTAGGTTATATTACGTTATTGATGCATATGAATGTCCCACGTAGAGGATAGCTCGCAAGGAATGTTGTGAAATATTACCGCCGAGATGTCAGGTTGGATTACGTTTGGTTATATTACGTTATTGATGTATATAAAGGTCCCACGGAGACGTAGAGTCCAGCTCGCCAGGAATGTCGTCAAATATTACCGCCGAGTTGTCAGGTTGGGTTAGGTTAGGTTACATTACGTTAATGATGTATACGAAGGACCTACGCAGACGTCGGGGCGAACTCGCCAGGAATATTGTCAAATATTACCGCCGAGATGTCAGGTTGTGTTAGGTTAGGTTATATTACTTCATAGACGTATACAGTGTTCCCACGGAGGAGTAGGGGCCGACAAGCAAGGAATGTTGTTAAACGGTACCCCGAGAGATTAGGTTGGGTTAGGTTAGCTTATATTAGGATTCTGATGTATATAAAGGTCCCACGGAGACGTAGAGTCCAACTCGCCAGGAATGTCGTCAAATATTACCGCCGAGATGTCAGGTTGGGATAGGTTAGGTTATATTACGTAATTGAAGTATATAAAGGTCCCACGGAGACGTAGAGTCCAACTCGCCAGGATTGTCGTCAAATATTACCGCCGAGATGTCAGGTTGGGTTAGGTTAGGTTATATTACGTAATTGAAGTATATAAAGGTCCCACGGAGACGTAGAGTCCAACTCGCCAGGAATGTCGTCAAATATTACCGCCGAGATGTCAGGTGGGTTAGGTTAGGTTATATTACGTCATTGATGCATATGAATGTCCCACGTAGAGGATAGCTCGCCAGGAATGTTGTCAAATATTACCGCCGAGATGTCAGGTTGGATTACGTTAGGTTATATTACGTTATTGATGTATATAAAGGTCCCACGGAGACGTAGAGTCCAGCTCGCCAGAAATGTCGTCAAATATTACCGCCGAGTTGTCAGGTTGGGTTAGGTTAGGTTATATTACGTAAATGAAGTCTATAAAGGTCCCACGGAGACGTAGAGTCCAACTCGCCAGGAATGTCGTCAAATATTACCGCCGAGATGTCAGGTGGTTTAGGTTAGGTTATATTACGTTATTGATGCATATGAAGGTCCCACGTAGAGGATAGCTCGCCAGGAATGTTGTCAAATGTTACCGCCGAGATGTTATGTTGGGTTAGGTTAGGTTGTATTACGTTAGTGATGTATACGAAGGACCCACGCAGACGTCGGGGCCAACTCGCCAGGAATGTTGTCAAATATTACCGCCGAGATGTCAGGTTGTGTTAGGTTAGGTTATATTACTTCATAGACGTATACAGTGTTCCCACTGAGAAGTAGGGGCCGGCAAGCAAGGAATGTTGTTAAACGGTACCCCGAGAGATAAGGTTGGGTTAGGATAGGTTATATTAGGATACTGATGTATATAAAGGTCCCACGGACACGTAGAGGCCAACTCGCAAGGAATGTTGTCAAATATTGCCGCCGAGATGTCAGGTTGGATTACGTTAGGTTATATTACGTTATTGATGTATATAAAGGTCCCACGGAGACGTAGAGTCCAACTCGCCAGGAATGTCGTCAAATATTACCGCCGAGATGTCAGGTTGGGTTAGGTTAGGTTATATTACGTAATTGAAGTATATAATGGTCCCACGGAGACGTAGAGTCCAACTCGCCAGGAATGTCGTCAAATATTACCGCCGAGATGTTAGGTTGGGTTAGGTTAGGTTACATTACGTTAATGATGTATACGAAGGACCTACGCAGACGTCGGGGCCAACTCGCCAGGAATATTGTCAAATATTACCGCCGAGATGTCAGGTTGTGTTAGGTTAGGTTATATTACTTCATAGACGTATACAGTGTTCCCACGGAGGAGTAGGGGCCGACAAGCAAGGAATGTTGTTAAACGGTACCCCGAGAGATTAGGTTGGGTTAGGTTAGCTTATATTAGGATTCTGATGTATATAAAGGTCCCACGGAGACGTAGAGTCCAACTCGCCAGGAATGTCGTCAAATATTACCGCCGAGATGTCAGGTTGGGATAGGTTAGGTTATATTACGTAATTGAAGTATATAAAGGTCCCACGGAGACGTAGAGTCCAACTCGCCAGGAACGTCGTCAAATATTACCGCCGAGATGTCAGGAGGGTTAGGTTAGGTTATATTACGTTATTGATGCATATGAATGTCCCACGTAGAGGATAGCTCGCCAGGAATGTCGTCAAATATTACCGCCGAGATGTCAGGTTCGGATAGGTTAGGTTATATTACGTTATTGATGTATATAAAGGTCCGTCGGAGACGTAGAGTCGAACTCGCAAAGAATGTCTTCAAATATTACCGCCGAAATGTCAGGTTGGGTTAGGTTAGGTTATATTACGTTATTGATGCATATGAATGTCCCACGTAGAGGATAGCTCGCAAGGAATGTTGTGAAATATTACCGCCGAGATGTCAGGTTGGATTACGTTAGGTTATATTACGTTATTGATGTATATAAAGGTCCCACGGAGACGTAGAGTCCAGCTCGCCAGGAATGTCGTCAAATATTACCGCCGAGTTGTCAGGTTGGGTTAGGTTAGGTTACATTACGTTAATGATGTATACGATGGACCTACGCAGACGTCGGGGCCAACTCGCCAGGAATATTGTCAAATATTACCGCCGAGATGTCAGGGTGTGTTAGGTTAGGTTATATTACTTCATAGACGTATACAGTGTTCCCACGGAGGAGTAGGGGCCGACAAGCAAGGAATGTTGTTAAACGGTACCCCGAGAGATTAGGTTGGGTTAGGTTAGCTTATATTAGGATTCTGATGTATATAAAGGTCCCACGGAGACGTAGAGTCCAACTCGCCAGGAATGTCGTCAAATATTACCGCCGAGATGTCAGGTTGGGTTAGGTTAGGTTATATTACGTAATTGAAGTATATAAAGGTCCCACGGAGACGTAGAGTCCAACTCGCCAGGAATGTCGTCAAATATTACCGCCGAGATGTCAGGTTGGGATAGGTTAGGTTATATTACGTAATTGAAGTATATAAAGGACCCACGGAGACGTAGAGTCCAACTCGCCAGGAATGTCGTCAAATATTACCGCCGAGATGTCAGGTGGGTTAGGTTAGGTTATATTACGTTATTGATGCATATGAATGTCCCACGTAGAGGATAGCTCGCCAGGAATGTCGTCAAATATTACCGCCGAGATGTCAGGTTCGGATAGGTTAGGTTATATTACGTTATTGATGTATATAAAGGTCCGTCGGAGACGTAGAGTCGAACTCGCAAAGAATGTCTTCAAATATTACCGCCGAAATGTCAGGTTGGGTTAGGTTAGGTTATATTACGTTATTGATGCATATGAATGTCCCACGTAGAGGATAGCTCGCAAGGAATGTTGTGAAATATTACCGCCGAGATGTCAGGTTGGATTACGTTAGGTTATATTACGTTATTGATGTATATAAAGGTCCCACGGAGACGTAGAGTCCAGCTCGCAAAGAATGTCTTCAAATATTACCGCCGAAATGTCAGGTTGGGTTAGGTTAGGTTATATTACGTTATTGATGCATATGAATGTCCCACGTAGAGGATAGCTCGCAAGGAATGTTGTGAAATATTACCGCCGAGATGTCAGGTTGGATTACGTTAGGTTATATTACGTTATTGATGTATATAAAGGTCCCACGGAGACGTAGAGTCCAGCTCGCCAGGAATGTCGTCAAATATTACCGCCGAGTTGTCAGGTTGGGTTAGGTTAGGTTACATTACGTTAATGATGTATACGAAGGACCTACGCAGACGTCGGGGCGAACTCGCCAGGAATATTGTCAAATATTACCGCCGAGATGTCAGGTTGTGTTAGGTTAGGTTATATTACTTCATAGACGTATACAGTGTTCCCACGGAGGAGTAGGGGCCGACAAGCAAGGAATGTTGTTAAACGGTACCCCGAGAGATTAGGTTGGGTTAGGTTAGCTTATATTAGGATTCTGATGTATATAAAGGTCCCACGGAGACGTAGAGTCCAACTCGCCAGGAATGTCGTCAAATATTACCGCCGAGATGTCAGGTTGGGATAGGTTAGGTTATATTACGTAATTGAAGTATATAAAGGTCCCACGGAGACGTAGAGTCCAACTCCCCAGGATTGTCGTCAAATATTACCGCCGAGATGTCAGGTTGGGTTAGGTTAGGTTATATTACGTAATTGAAGTATATAAAGGTCCCACGGAGACGTAGAGTCCAACTCGCCAGGAATGTCGTCAAATATTACCGCCGAGATGCCAGGTGGGTTAGGTTAGGTTATATTACGTCATTGATGCATATGAATGTCCCACGTAGAGGATAGCACGCCAGGAATGTTGTCAAATATTACCGCCGAGATGTCAGGTTGGATTACGTTAGGTTATATTACGTTATTGATGTATATAAAGGTCCCACGGAGACGTAGAGTCCAGCTCGCCAGAAATGTCGTCAAATATTACCGCCGAGTTGTCAGGTTGGGTTAGGTTAGGTTATATTACGTAAATGAAGTCTATAAAGGTCCCACGGAGACGTAGAGTCCAACTCGCCAGGAATGTCGTCAAATATTACCGCCGAGATGTCAGGTGGTTTAGGTTACGTTATATTACGTTATTGATGCATATGAAGGTCCCACGTAGAGGATAGCTCGCCAGGAATGTTGTCAAATGTTACCGCCGAGATGTTATGTTGGGTTAGGTTAGGTTGTATTACGTTAGTGATGTATACGAAGGACCCACGCAGACGTCGGGGCCAACTCGCCAGGAATGTTGTCAAATATTACCGCCGAGATGTCAGGTTGTGTTAGGTTAGGTTATATTACTTCATAGACGTATACAGTGTTCCCACTGAGAAGTTGGGGCCGGCAAGCAAGGAATGTTGTTAAACGGTACCCCGAGAGATAAGGTTGGGTTAGGATAGGTTATATTAGGATACTGATGTATATAAAGGTCCCACGGACACGTAGAGGCCAACTCGCAAGGAATGTTGTCAAATATTGCCGCCGAGATGTCAGGTTGGATTACGTTAGGTTATATTACGTTATTGATGTATATAAAGGTCCCACGGAGACGTAGAGTCCAACTCGCCAGGAATGTCGTCAAATATTACCGCCGAGATGTCAGGTTGGGTTAGGTTAGGTTATATTACGTAATTGAAGTATATAATGGTCCCACGGAGACGTAGAGTCCAACTCGCCAGGAATGTCGTCAAATATTACCGCCGAGATGTTAGGTTGGGTTAGGTTAGGTTACATTACGTTAATGATGTATACGAAGGACCTACGCAGACGTCGGGGCCAACTCGCCAGGAATATTGTCAAATATTACCGCCGAGATGTCAGGTTGTGTTAGGTTAGGTTATATTACTTCATAGACGTATACAGTGTTCCCACGGAGGAGTAGGGGCCGACAAGCAAGGAATGTTGTTAAACGGTACCCCGAGAGATTAGGTTGGGTTAGGTTAGCTTATATTAGGATTCTGATGTATATAAAGGTCCCACGGAGACGTAGAGTCCAACTCGCCAGGAATGTCGTCAAATATTACCGCCGAGATGTCAGGTTGGGATAGGTTAGGTTATATTACGTAATTGAAGTATATAAAGGTCCCACGGAGACGTAGAGTCCAACTCGCCAGGAACGTCGTCAAATATTACCGCCGAGATGTCAGGAGGGTTAGGTTAGGTTATATTACGTTATTGATGCATATGAATGTCCCACGTAGAGGATAGCTCGCCAGGAATGTCGTCAAATATTACCGCCGAGATGTCAGGTTCGGATAGGTTAGGTTATATTACGTTATTGATGTATATAAAGGTCCGTCGGAGACGTAGAGTCGAACTCGCAAAGAATGTCTTCAAATATTACCGCCGAAATGTCAGGTTGGGTTAGGTTAGGTTATATTACGTTATTGATGCATATGAATGTCCCACGTAGAGGATAGCTCGCAAGGAATGTTGTGAAATATTACCGCCGAGATGTCAGGTTGGATTACGTTAGGTTATATTACGTTATTGATGTATATAAAGGTCCCACGGAGACGTAGAGTCCAGCTCGCCAGGAATGTCGTCAAATATTACCGCCGAGTTGTCAGGTTGGGTTAGGTTAGGTTAGATTACGTTATTGATGCATATGAATGTCCCACGTAGAGGGTAGCTCGCCAGGAATGTTGTCAAATATTACCGCCGAGATGTCAGGTTGGATTACGTTAGGTTATATTACGTTATTGATGTATATAAAGGTCCCACGGAGACGTAGAGTCCAGCTCGCCAGAATTGTCGTCAAATATTACCGCCGAGTTGTCAGGTTGGGTTAGGTTAGGTTATATTACGTAAATGAAGTCTATAAAGGTCCCACGGAGACGTAGAGTCCAACTCGCCAGGAATGTCGTCAAATATTACCGCCGAGATGTCAGGTGGTTTAGGTTAGGTTATATTACGTTATTGATGCATATGAAGGTCCCACGTAGAGGATAGCTCGCCAGGAATGTTGTCAAATGTTACCGCCGAGATGTTAGGTTGGGTTAGGTTAGGTTATATTACGTTAGTGATGTATACGAAGGACCTACGCAGACGTCGGGGCCAACTCGCCAGGAATATTGTCAAATATTACCGCCGAGATGTCAGGTTGTGTTAGGTTAGGTTATATTACTTCATAGACGTATACAGTGTTTCCACGGAGGAGTAGGGGCCGACAAGCAAGGAATGTTGTTAAACGGTACCCCGAGAGATTAGGTTGGGTTAGGTTAGCTTATATTAGGATTCTGATGTATATAAAGGTCCCACGGAGACGTAGAGTCCAACTCGCCAGGAATGTCGTCAAATATTACCGCCGAGAAGTCAGGTTGGGATAGGTTAGGTTATATTACGTTATTGATGTATATAAAGGTCCGTCGTAGACGTAGAGTCGAACTCGCAAAGAATGTCTTCAAATATTACCGCCGAAATGTTAGGTTGGGTTAGGTTAGGTTATATTACGTTATTGATGCATATGAATGTCCCACGTAGAGGATAGCTCGCAAGGAATGTTGTGAAATATTACCGCCGAGATGTCAGGTTGGATTACGTTAGGTTATATTACGTTATTGATGTATATAAAGGTCCCACGGAGACGTAGAGTCCAGCTCGCCAGGAATGTCGTCAAATAGTACCGCCGAGTTGTCAGGTTGGGTTAGGTTAGGTTATATTACGTTATTGATGCATATGAATGTCCCACGTAGAGGATAGCTCGCCAGGAATGTCGTCAAATATTACCGCCGAGATGTCAGGTTCGGATAGGTTAGGTTATATTACGTTATTGATGTATATAAAGGTCCGTCGGAGACGTAGAGTCGAACTCGCAAAGAATGTCTTCAAATATTACCGCCGAAATGTCAGGTTGGGTTAGGTTAGGTTATATTACGTTATTGATGCATATGAATGTCCCACGTAGAGGATAGCTCGCAAGGAATGTTGTGAAATATTACCGCCGAGATGTCAGGTTGGATTACGTTAGGTTATATTACGTTATTGATGTATATAAAGGTCCCACGGAGACGTAGAGTCCAGCTCGCCAGGAATGTCGTCAAATATTACCGCCGAGTTGTCAGGTTGGGTTAGGTTAGGTTATATTACGTTATTGATGCATATGAATGTCCCACGTAGAGGATAGCTCGCCAGGAATGTTGTCAAATATTACCGCCGAGATGTCAGGTTGGGTTAGGTTAGGTTATATTACGTTATTGATGTATATAAAGGTCTGTCGGAGACGTGGAGTCGAACTCGCCAAGAATGTCTTCAAGTATTACCGCCGAAATGTCAGGTTGTGTTAGGTTAGGTTATATTACGTTATTGATGCATATGAATGTCCCACGTAGAGGATAGCTCGCCAGGAATGTCGTCAAATATTACCGCCGAGATGTCAGGTTCGGATAGGTTAGGTTATATTACGTTATTGATGTATATAAAGGTCCGTCGGAGACGTAGAGTCGAACTCTCAAAGAATGTCCTCAAATATTACCGCCGAAATGTCAGGTTGGGTTAGGTTAGGTTATATTACGTTATTGATGCATATGAATGTCCCACGTAGAGGATAGCTCGCCAGGAATGTTGTCAAATATTACCGCCGAGATGTCAGGTTGGATTACGTTAGGTTATATTACGTTATTGATGTATATAAAGGTCCCACGGAGACGTAGAGTCCAACTCGCCAGGAATGTCGTCAAATATTACCGCCGAGATGTCAGGTTGGGATAGGTTAGGTTATATTACGTAATTGAAGTATATAAAGGTCCCACGGAGACGTAGAGTCCAACTCGCCAGGAATGTCGTCAAATATTACCGCCGAGATGTCAGGTGGGTTAGGTTAGGTTATATTACGTTATTGATGCATATGAATGTCCCACGTAGAGGATAGCTCGCCAGGAATGTTGTCAAATGTTACCGCCGAGATGTTAGGTTGGGTTAGGTTAGGTTATATTACGTTATTGATGCATATGAATATCCCACGTATAGGATAGCTCGCCAGGAATGTCGTCAAATATTACCGCCGAGAAGTCAGGTTGGTATAGGTTAGGTTATATTACGTTATTGATGTATATAAAGGTCCGTCGGAGACGTAGAGTCGAACTCGCAAAGAATGTCTTCAAATATTACCGCCGAAATGTCAGGTTGGGTTAGGTTAGGTTATATTACGTTATTGATGCATATGAATGTCCCACGTAGAGGATAGCTCGCAAGGAATGTTGTGAAATATTACCGCCGAGATGTCAGGTTGGATTACGTTAGGTTATATTACGTTATTGATGTATATAAAGGTCCCACGGAGACGTAGAGTCCAGCTCGCCAGGAATGTCGTCAAATAGTACCGCCGAGTTGTCAGGTTGGGTTAGGTTAGGTTATATTACGTTATTGATGCATATGAATGTCCCACGTAGAGGATAGCTCGCCAGGAATGTCGTCAAATATTACCGCCGAGATGTCAGGTTCGGATAGGTTAGGTTATATTACGTTATTGATGTATATAAAGGTCCGTCGGAGACGTAGAGTCGAACTCGCAAAGAATGTCTTCAAATATTACCGCCGAAATGTCAGGTTGGGTTAGGTTAGGTTATATTACGTTATTGATGCATATGAATGTCTCACGTAGAGGATAGCTCGCAAGGAATGTTGTGAAATATTACCGCCGAGATGTCAGGTTGGATTACGTTAGGTTATATTACGTTATTGATGTATATAAAGGTCCCACGGAGACGTAGAGTCCAGCTCGCCAGGAATGTCGTCAAATATTACCGCCGAGTTGTCAGGTTGGGTTAGGTTAGGTTATATTACGTTATTGATGCATATGAATGTCCCACGTAGAGGATAGCTCGCCAGGAATGTTGTCAAATATTACCGCCGAGATGTCAGGTTGGGTTAGGTTAGGTTATATTACGTTATTGATGTATATAAAGGTCTGTCGGAGACGTGGAGTCGAACTCGCCAAGAATGTCTTCAAGTATTACCGCCGAAATGTCAGGTTGTGTTAGGTTAGGTTATATTACGTTATTGATGCATATGAATGTCCCACGTAGAGGATAGCTCGCCAGGAATGTTGTCAAATATTACCGCCGAGATGTCAGGTTGGATTACGTTAGGTTATATTACGTTATTGATGTATATAAAGGTCCCACGGAGACGTAGAGTCCAACTCGCCAGAATTGTCGTCAAATATTACCGCCGAGATGTCAGGTTGGGTTAGGTTAGGTTATATTACGTAATTGAAGTACATAAAGGTCCCACGGAGACGTAGAGTCCAACTCGCCAGGAATGTCGTCAAATATTACCGCCGAGATGTCAGGTGGGTTAGGTTAGGTTATATTACGTTATTGATGCATATGAATGTCCCACGTAGAGGATAGCTCGCCAGGAATGTTGTCAAATATTACCGCCGAGATGTCAGGTGGTTTAGGTTAGGTTATATTACGTTATTGATGCATATGAAGGTCCCACGTAGAGGATAGCTCGCCAGGAATGTTGTCAAATGTTACCGCCGAGATGTTAGGTTGGGTTAGGTTAGGTTATATTACGTTAGTGATGTATACGAAGGACCCACGCAGACGTCGGGGCCAACTCGCCAGGAATGTTGTCAAATATTACCGCCGAGATGTCAGGTTGTGTTAGGTTAGATTATATTACTTCATAGACGTATACAGTGTTCCCACTGAGAAGTAGGGGCCGGCAAGCAAGGAATGTTGTTAAACGGTACCCCGAGAGATAAGGTTAGGTTAGGTTAGGTTATATTAGGATACTGATGTATATAAAGGTCCCACGGACACGTAGAGGCCAACTCGCAAGGAATGTTGTCAAATATTGCCGCCGAGATGTCAGGTTGGATTACGTTAGGTTATACTACGTTATTGATGTATATAAAGGTCCCACGGAGACGTAGAGTCCAGCTCGCCAGGAATGTCGTCAAATATTACCGCCGAGTTGTCAGGTTGGGTTAGGTTAGGTTATATTACGTAAATGAAGTCTATAAAGGTCCCACGGAGACGTAGAGTCCAACTCGCCAGGAATGTCGTCAAATATTACCGCCGAGATGTCAGGTGGGTTAGGTTAGGTTATATTACGTTATTGATGCATATGAATGTCCCACGTAGAGGATAGCTCGCCAGGAATGTTGTCAAATGTTACCGCCGAGATGTTAGGTTGGGTTAGGTTAGGTTATATTACGTTATTGACGCATATGAATATCCCACGTATAGGATAGCTCGCCAGGAATGTCGTCAAATATTACCGCCGAGAAGTCAGGTTGGGATAGGTTAGGTTATATTACGTTATTGATGTATATAAAGGTCCGTCGGAGACGTAGAGTCGAACTCGCAAAGAATGTCTTCAAATATTGCCGCCGAAATGTCAGGTTGGGTTAGGTTAGGTTATATTACGTTATTGATGCATATGAATGTCCCACGTAGAGGATAGCTCGCCAGGAATGTTGTCAAATATTACCGCCGAGATGTCAGGTTGGGTTAGGTTAGGTTATATTACGTTATTGATGTATATAAAGGTCTGTCGGAGACGTGGAGTCGAACTCGCCAAGAATGTCTTCAAGTATTACCGCCGAAATGTCAGGTTGTGTTAGGTTAGGTTATATTACGTTATTGATGCATATGAATGTCCCACGTAGAGGATAGCTCGCCAGGAATGTTGTCAAATATTACCGCCGAGATGTCAGGTTGGATTACGTTAGGTTATATTACGTTATTGATGTATACGAAGGACCCACGCAGACGTCGGTGCCAACTCGCCAGGAATGTTGTCAAATGTTACCGCCGAGATGTTAGGTTGGGTTAGGTTAGGTTATATTACGTTAGTGATGTATACGAAGGACCCACGCAGACGTCGGGGCCAACTCGCCAGGAATGTTGTCAAATATTACCGCCGAGATGTCAGGTTGTGTTAGGTCAGGTTATATTACTTCATAGACGTATACAGTGTTCCCACTGAGAAGTAGGGGCCGGCAAGCAAGGAATGTTGTTAAACGGTACCCCGAGAGATAAGGTTAGGTTAGGTTAGGTTATATTAGGATACTGATGTATATAAAGGTCCCACGGACACGTAGAGTCCAACTCGCAAGGAATGTTGTCCAATATTGCCGCCGAGATGTAAGGTTGGATTACGTTAGGTTATATTACGTTATTGATGTATATAAAGGTCCCACGGAGACGTAGAGTCCAACTCGCCAGGAATGTCGTCAAATATTACCGCCGAGATGTCAGGTTGGGTTAGGTTAGGTTATATTACGTAATTGAAGTATATAATGGTCCCACGGAGACGTAGAGTCCAACTCGCCAGGAATGTCGTCAAATATTACCGCCGAGATGTTAGGTTGGGTTAGGTTAGGTTACCTTACGTTAATGACGTATACGAAGGACCTACGCAGACGTCGGGGCCAACTCGCCAGGAATATTGTCAAATATTACCGCCGAGATGTCAGGTTGTGTTAGGTTAGGTTATATTACTTCATAGACGTATACAGTGTTCCCACGGAGGAGTAGGGGCCGACAAGCAAGGAATGTTGTTAAACGGTACCCCGAGAGATTAGGTTGGGTTAGGTTAGGTTATATTAGGATTCTGATGTATATAAAGGTCCCACGGAGACGTAGAGTCCAACTCGCCAGGAATGTCGTCAAATATTACCGCCGAGATGTCAGGTTGGGATAGGTTAGGTTATATCACGTAATTAAAGTATATAAAGGTCCCACGGAGACGTAGAGTCCAACTCGCCAGGAATGTCGTCAAATATTACCGCCGAGATGTCAGGTGGGTTAGGTTAGGTTATATTGCGTTATTGATGCATATGAAGGTCCCACGTAGAGGATAGCTCGCCAGGAATGTTGTCAAATATTACCGCCGAGATGTCAGGTTGTGTTAGGTTAGATTATATTACTTCATAGACGTATACAGTGTTCCCACTGAGAAGTAGGGGCCGGCAAGCAAGGAATGTTGTTAAACGGTACCCCGAGAGATAAGGTTAGGTTAGGTTAGGTTATATTAGGATACTGATGTATATAAAGGTCCCACGGACACGTAGAGGCCAACTCGCAAGGAATGTTGTCAAATATTGCCGCCGAGATGTCAGGTTGGATTACGTTAGGTTATATTACGTTATTGATGTATATAAAGGTCCCACGGAGACGTAGAGTCCAGCTCGCCAGGAATGTCGTCAAATATTACCGCCGAGTTGTCAGGTTGGGTTAGGTTAGGTTATATTACGTAAATGAAGTCTATAAAGGTCCCACGGAGACGTAGAGTCCAACTCGCCAGGAATGTCGTCAAATATTACCGCCGAGATGTCAGGTGGGTTAGGTTAGGTTATATTACGTTATTGATGCATATGAATGTCCCACGTAGAGGATAGCTCGCCAGGAATGTTGTCAAATGTTACCGCCGAGATGTTAGGTTGGGTTAGGTTAGGTTATATTACGTTATTGACGCATATGAATATCCCACGTATAGGATAGCTCGCCAGGAATGTCGTCAAATATTACCGCCGAGAAGTCAGGTTGGGATAGGTTAGGTTATATTACGTTATTGATGTATATAAAGGTCCGTCGGAGACGTAGAGTCGAACTCGCAAAGAATGTCTTCAAATATTACCGCCGAAATGTCAGGTTGGGTTAGGTTAGGTTATATTACGTTATTGATGCATATGAATGTCCCACGTAGAGGATAGCTCGCCAGGAATGTTGTCAAATATTACCGCCGAGATGTCAGGTTGGGTTAGGTTAGGTTATATTACGTTATTGATGTATATAAAGGTCTGTCGGAGACGTGGAGTCGAACTCGCCAAGAATGTCTTCAAGTATTACCGCCGAAATGTCAGGTTGTGTTAGGTTAGGTTATATTACGTTATTGATGCATATGAATGTCCCACGTAGAGGATAGCTCGCCAGGAATGTTGTCAAATATTACCGCCGAGATGTCAGGTTGGATTACGTTAGGTTATATTACGTTATTGATGTATATAAAGGTCCCACGGAGACGTAGAGTCCAACTCGCCAGGAATGTCGTCAAATATTACCGCCGAGATGTTAGGTTGGGTTAGGTTAGGTTACATTACGTTAATGATGTATACGAAGGACCTACGCAGACGTCGGGGCCAACTCGCCAGGAATATTGTCAAATATTACCGCCGAGATGTCAGGTTGTGTTAGGTTAGGTTATATTACTTCATAGACGTATACAGTGTTCCCACGGAGGAGTAGGGGCCGACAAGCAAGGAATGTTGTTAAACGGTACCCCGAGAGATTAGGTTGGGTTAGGTTAGGTTATATTAGGATTCTGATGTATATAAAGGTCCCACGGAGACGTAGAGTCCAACTCGCCAGGAATGTCGTCAAATATTACCGCCGAGATGTCAGGTTGGGATAGGTTAGGTTATATTACGTAATTGAAGTATATAAAG
This sequence comes from Xylocopa violacea, assembly GCA_963969225.1. NCBI lineage: Eukaryota > Metazoa > Arthropoda > Insecta > Hymenoptera > Apidae > Xylocopa > Xylocopa violacea. The sequence continues at coordinate 3,059,913 of CAXAJV010000135.1, read as the reverse complement.
GTCCCACGGAGACGTAGAGTCCAACTCGCCAGGATTGTCGTCAAATATTACCGCCGAGATGTCAGGTTGGGTTAGGTTAGGTTATATTACGTAATTGAAGTATATAAAGGTCCCACGGAGACGTAGAGTCCAACTCGCCAGGAATGTCGTCAAATATTACCGCCGAGTTGTCAGGTTGGGTTAGGTTAGGTTATATTACGTAATTGAAGTCTATAAAGGTCCCACGGAGACGTAGAGTCCAACTCGCCAGGAATGTCGTCAAATATTACCGCCGAGATGTCAGGTGGTTTAGGTTAGGTTATATTACGTTATTGATGCATATGAAGGTCCCACGTAGAGGATAGCTCGCCAGGAATGTTGTCAAATGTTACCGCCGAGATGTTAGGTTGGGTTAGGTTAGGTTATATTACGTTAGTGATGTATACGAAGGACCCACGCAGACGTCGGGGCCAACTCGCCAGGAATGTTGTCAAATATTACCGCCGAGATGTCAGGTTGTGTTAGGTTAGGTTATATTACTTCATAGACGTATACAGTGTTCCCACTGAGAAGTAGGGGCCGGCAAGCAAGGAATGTTGTTAAACGGTACCCCGAGAAATAAGGTTAGGTTAGGTTAGGTTATATTAGGATACTGATGTATATAAAGGTCCCACGGACACGTAGAGTCCAACTCGCAAGGAATGTTGTCAAATATTGCCGCCGAGATGTCAGGTTGGATTACGTTAGGTTATATTACGTTATTGATGTATATAAAGGTCCCACGGAGACGTAGAGTCCAACTCGCCAGGAATGTCGTCAAATATTACCGCCGAGATGTCAGGTTGGGTTAGGTTAGGTTATATTACGTAATTGAAGTATATAATGGTCCCACGGAGACGTAGAGTCCAACTCGCCAGGAATGTCGTCAAATATTACCGCCGAGATGTTAGGTTGGGTTAGGTTAGGTTACCTTACGTTAATGACGTATACGAAGGACCTACGCAGACGTCGGGGCCAACTCGCCAGGAATATTGTCAAATATTACCGCCGAGATGTCAGGTTGTGTTAGGTTAGGTTATATTACTTCATAGACGTATACAGTGTTCCCACGGAGGAGTAGGGGCCGACAAGCAAGGAATGTTGTTAAACGGTACCCCGAGAGATTAGGTTGGGTTAGGTTAGGTTATATTAGGATTCTGATGTATATAAAGGTCCCACGGAGACGTAGAGTCCAACTCGCCAGGAATGTCGTCAAATATTACCGCCGAGATGTCAGGTTGGGATAGGTTAGGTTATATCACGTAATTAAAGTATATAAAGGTCCCACGGAGACGTAGAGTCCAACTCGCCAGGAATGTCGTCAAATATTACCGCCGAGATGTCAGGTGGGTTAGGTTAGGTTATATTGCGTTATTGATGCATATGAAGGTCCCACGTAGAGGATAGCTCGCCAGGAATGTTGTCAAATGTTACCGCCGAGATGTTAGGTTGTGTTAGGTTAGGTTATATTACGTTAGTGATGTATATGAAGGACCCACGCAGACGTCGGGGCCAACTCGCCAGGAATGTTGTCAAATATTACCGCCGAGATGTCAGGTTGTGTTAGGTTAGGTTATATTACTTCATAGACGTATACAGTGTTCCCACTGAGAAGTACGGGCCGACAAGCAAGGAATGTTGTTAAACGGTACCCCGAGAGATAAGGTTGGGTTAGGTTAGGTTATATTAGGATCCTGATGTATATAAAGGTCCCACGGACACGTAGAGGCCAACTCGCAAGGAATGTTGTCAAATATTACCGCCGAGATGTCAGATTAGATTACGTTAGGTTATATTACGTTATTGATGTATATAAAGGTCCCACGGAGACGTAGAGTCCAACTCGCCAGGAATGTCGTCAAATATTACCGTCGAGATGTCAGGTGGGTTAGGTTAGGTTATATTACGTAATTGAAGTGTATAAAGGTCCCACGGAGACGTAGAGTCCAACTCGCCAGGAATGTCGTCAAATATTACCGCCGAGATGTTAGGGTGAGTTAGGTTAGGTTACATTACGTAAATGATGTATACGAAGGACCTACGCAGACGTCGGGGCCAACTCGCCAGGAATGTTGTTAAATATTACCGCCGAGATGTCAGGTTGTGTTAGGTTAGGTTATATTACTTCATAGACGTATACAGTGTTCCCACGGAGAAGTAGGGGCCGACCAGCAAGGAATGTTGTTAAACGGTACCCCGAGAGATTAGGTTGGGTTAGGTTAGGTTATATTGGGATTCTGATGTATATAAAGGTCCCACGGACACGTAGATGCCAACTCGCAAGGAATGTTGTCAAATATTACCGCCGAGATGTCAGATTAGATTACGTTAGGTTATATTACGTTATTGATGTATATAAAGGTCCCACGGAGACGTAGAGTCCAACTCGCCAGGAATGTCGTCAAATATTACCGTCGAGATGTCAGGTGGGTTAGGTTAGGTTATATTACGTAATTGAAGTGTATAAAGGTCCCACGGAGACGTAGAGTCCAACTCGCCAGGAATGTCGTCAAATATTACCGCCGAGATGTTAGGTTGGGTTAGGTTAGGTTACATTACGTTAATGATGTATACGAATGTCCCACGTAGAGGATAGCTCGCCAGGAATGTTGTCAAATGTTACCGCCGAGATGTTAGGTTGGGTTAGGTTAGGTTATATTACGTTATTGATGCATATGAATTTCCCACGTAGAGGATAGCTCGCCAGGAATGTTGTCAAATGTTACCGCCGAGATGTTAGGTTGGGTTAGGTTAGGTTACATTACGTTAATGATGTATACGAAGGACCTACGCAGATGTCGGGGCCAACTCGCCAGGAATGGTGTCAAATATTACCGCCGAGGTGTCAGGTTGGGTTAGGTTAGGTTATATTACGTTATTGATGCATATGAATGTCCCACGGAGAGGATAGCTCGCCAGGAATGTCTTCAAATATTACCGCCGAGATGTCAGGTTGGATTACGTTAGGTTATATTACGTTAGTGATGTATACGAAGGACCCACGCAGACGTCGGTGCCAACTCGCCAGGAATGTCGTCAAATATTACCGCCGAGATGTCAGGTTGGGTTAGGTTAGGTTATATTACGTAATTGAAGTATATAAAGGTCCCACGGAAACGTAGAGTCCAACTCGCCAGGAATGTCGTCAAATATTACCGCCGAGATGTCAGGTTGTGTTAGGTTAGGTTATATTACGTTATTGATGCATATGCATGTCCCACGTAGAGGATAGATCGCCAGGAATGTTGTCAAATGTTACCGCCGAGATGTTAGGTTGGGTTAGGTTAGGTTATGTTACGTTAGTGATGTATACGAAGGACCCACGCAGACGTCTTGGCCAACTCGCCAGGAATGTTGTCAAATATTACCGCCGACATGTCAGGTTGGGTTAGGTTAAGTTATATTACGTTATTGATGTATATAAAGGTCCCACGGAGACGTAGAGTCCAACTCGCCAGGAATGTCGTCAAATATTACCGCCGAGATGTCAGGTTGGGTTAGGTTAGGTTATATTACGTAATTGAAGTATATAAAGGTCCCACGGAGACGTAGAGTCCAACTCGCCAGGAATGTCGTCAAATATTACCGCCGAGATTTCAGGTGGGTTAGGTTAGGTTATATTACGTTATTGATGCATATGAATGTCCCACGTAGAGGATAGCTCGCCAGGAATGTTGTCAAATGTTACCGCCGAGATGTTAGGTTGGGTTAGGTTAGGTTATATTACGTAATTGATGCATATGAATGTCCCACGTAGAGGATAGCTCGCCAGGAATGTTGTCAAATATTGCCGCCGAGATGTCAGGTTGGATTACGTTAGGTTATATTACGTTATTGATGTACATAAAGGTCCCACGGAGACGTAGAGTCCAGCTCGCCAGGAATGTCGTCAAATATTACCGCCGAGTTGTCAGGTTGGGTTAGGTTAGGTTATATTACGTAATTGAAGTCTATAAAGGTCCCACGGAGACGTAGATTCCAACTCGCCAGGAATGTCGTCAAATATTACCGCCGAGATGTCAGGTGGGTTAGGTTAGGTTATATTACGTTATTGATGCATATGAAGGTCCCACGTAGGAGATAGCTCGCCAGGAATGTTGTCAAATGTTACCGCCGAGATGTTAGGTTGGGTTAGGTTAGGTTATATTACGTTAGTGATGTATACGAAGGACCCACGCAGACGTCGGGGCCAACTCGCCAGGAATGTTGTCAAATATTACCGCCGAGATGTCAGGTTGTGTTAGGTTAGGTTATATTACTTCATAGACGTATACAGTGTTCCCACTGAGAAGTAGGGGCCGACAAGCAAGGAATGTTGTTAAACGGTACCCCGAGAGATAAGGTTAGGTTAGGTTAGGTTATATTAGGATACTGATGTATATAAAGGTCCCACGGACACGTAGAGGCCAACTCGCAAGGAATGTTGTCAAATATTGCCGCCGAGATGTCAGGTTGGATTACGTTAGGTTATATTACGTTATTGATGTATATAAGGGTCCCACGGAGACGTAGAGTCCAACTCGCCAGGAATGTCGTCAAATATTACCGCCGAGATGTCAGGTTGGGTTAGGTTAGGTTATATTACGTAATTGAAGTATATAAAGGTCCCACGGAGACGTAGAGTCCAACTCGCCAGGAATGTCGTCAAATATTACCGCCGAGATGTCAGGTTGGGATAGGTTAGGTTATATTACGTAATTGAAGTATATAAAGGTCCTACGGAGACGTAGAGTCCAATTCGCCAGGAATGTCGTCAAATATTACCGCCGAGATGTCAGGTGGGTTAGGTTAGGTTATATTACGTTATTGATGCATATGAATGTCCCACGTAGAGTATAGCTCGCCAGGAATGTTGTCAAATGTTACCGCCGAGATGTTAGGTTGGGTTAGGTTAGGTTATATTACGTAATTGATGCATATGAATGTCCCACGTAGAGGATAGCTCGCCAGGAATGTTGTCAAATATTACCGCCGAGATGTTAGGTTGGGTTAGGTTAGGTTATATTACGTAATTGATGCATATGAATGTCCCACGTAGAGGATAGCTCGCCAGGAATGTTGTCAAATATTACCGCCGAGATGTCAGGTTGGATTACGTTAGGTTATATTACGTTATTGATGTACATAAAGGTCCCACGGAGACGTAGAGTCCAGCTCGCCAGGAATGTCGTCAAATATTACCGCCGAGTTGTCAGGTTGGGTTAGGTTAGGTTATATTACGTAATTGAAGTCTATAAAGGTCCCACGGAGACGTAGATTCCAACTCGCCAGGAATGTCGTCAAATATTACCGCCGAGATGTCAGGTGGGTTAGGTTAGGTTATATTACGTTATTGATGCATATGAAGGTCCCACGTAGAGGATAGCTCGCCAGGAATGTTGTCAAATGTTACCGCCGAGATGTTAGGTTGGGTTAGGTTAGGTTATATTACGTTAGTGATGTATACGAAGGACCCACGCAGACGTCGGGGCCAACTCGCCAGGAATGTTGTCAAATATTACCGCCGAGATGTCAGGTTGTGTTAGGTTAGGTTATATTACTTCATAGACGTATACAGTGTTCCCACTGAGAAGTAGGGGCCGACAAGCAAGGAATGTTGTTAAACGGTACCCCGAGAGATAAGGTTAGGTTAGGTTAGGTTATATTAGGATACTGATGTATATAAAGGTCCCACGGACACGTAGAGGCCAACTCGCAAGGAATGTTGTCAAATATTGCCGCCGAGATGTCAGGTTGGATTACGTTAGGTTATATTACGTTATTGATGTATATAAGGGTCCCACGGAGACGTAGAGTCCAACTCGCCAGGAATGTCGTCAAATATTACCGCCGAGATGTCAGGTTGGGTTAGGTTAGGTTATATTACGTAATTGAAGTATATAAAGGTCCCACGGAGACGTAGAGTCCAACTCGCCAGGAATGTCGTCAAATATTACCGCCGAGATGTTAGGTTGGGTTAGGTTAGGTTACATTACGTTAATGATGTATACGAAGGACCTACGCAGACGTCGGGGCCAACTCGCCAGGAATATTGTCAAATATTACCGCCGAGATGTCAGGTTGTGTTAGGTTAGGTTATATTACTTCATAGACGTATACAGTGTTCCCACGGAGAAGTAGGGGCCGACAAGCAAGGAATGGTGTTAAACGGTACCCCGAGAGATTAGGTTGGGTTAGGTTAGGTTATATTAGGATTCTGATGTATATAAAGGTCCCACGGACACGTAGATGCCAACTCGCAAGGAATGTTGTCAAATATTACCGCCGAGATGTCAGGTTGGATTACGTTATGTTATATTACGTTATTGATGTATATAAAGGTCCCACGGAGACGTAGAGTCCAACTCGCCAGGAATGTCGTCAAATATTACCGCCGAGATGTCAGGTTGGGATAGGTTAGGTTATATTACGTAATTGAGGTATATAAAGGTCCTACGGAGACGTAGAGTCCAATTCGCCAGGAATGTCGTCAAATATTACCGCCGAGATGTCAGGTTGTGTTAGGTTAGGTTATATTACGTTATTGATGCATATGCATGTCCCACGTAGAGGATAGATCGCCAGGAATGTTGTCAAATGTTACCGCCGAGATGTTAGGTTGGGTTAGGTTAGGTTATGTTACGTTATTGATGTATATAAAGGTCCCACATAGACGTAGAGGACAACTCGCCGGGAATGTTGTCAAATTTTACCGCCGAGATGTCAGGTTGTCTTAGATTAGGTTATATTACGTTATTGATGCATATGAATGTCTCACGTAGAGGATAGCTCGCCAGGAATGTCTTCAAATATTACCGCCGAGATGTCAGGTTGGATTACGTTAGGTTATATTACGTTAGTGATGTATACGAAGGACCCACGCAGACGTCGGGGCCAACTCGCCAGGAATGTCGTCACATATTACCGCCGAGATTTCAGGTGGGTTAGGTTAGGTTATATTACGTTATTGATGCATATGAATGTCCCACGTAGAGGATAGCTCGCCAGGAATGTTGTCAAATGTTACCGCCGAGATGTTAGGTTGGGTTAGGTTAGGTTATATTACGTAATTGATGCATATGAATGTCCCACGTAGAGGATAGCTCGCCAGGAATGTTGTCAAATATTGCCGCCGAGATGTCAGGTTGGATTACGTTAGGTTATATTACGTTATTGATGTACATAAAGGTCCCACGGAGACGTAGAGTCCAGCTCGCCAGGAATGTCGTCAAATATTACCGCCGAGTTGTCAGGTTGGGTTAGGTTAGGTTATATTACGTAATTGAAGTCTATAAAGGTCCCACGGAGACGTAGATTCCAACTCGCCAGGAATGTCGTCAAATATTACCGCCGAGATGTCAGGTGGGTTAGGTTAGGTTATATTACGTTATTGATGCATATGAAGGTCCCACGTAGAAGATAGCTCGCCAGGAATGTTGTCAAATGTTACCGCCGAGATGTTAGGTTGGGTTAGGTTAGGTTATATTACGTTAGTGATGTATACGAAGGACCCACGCAGACGTCGGGGCCAACTCGCCAGGAATGTTGTCAAATATTACCGCCGAGATGTCAGGTTGTGTTAGGTTAGGTTATATTACTTCATAGACGTATACAGTGTTCCCACTGAGAAGTAGGGGCCGACAAGCAAGGAATGTTGTTAAACGGTACCCCGAGAGATAAGGTTAGGTTAGGTTAGGTTATATTAGGATACTGATGTATATAAAGGTCCCACGGACACGTAGAGGCCAACTCGCAAGGAATGTTGTCAAATATTGCCGCCGAGATGTCAGGTTGGATTACGTTAGGTTATATTACGTTATTGATGTATATAAGGGTCCCACGGAGACGTAGAGTCCAACTCGCCAGGAATGTCGTCAAATATTACCGCCGAGATGTCAGGTTGGGTTAGGTTAGGTTATATTACGTAATTGAAGTATATAAAGGTCCCACGGAGACGTAGAGTCCAACTCGCCAGGAATGTCGTCAAATATTACCGCCGAGATGTTAGGTTGGGTTAGGTTAGGTTACATTACGTTAATGATGTATACGAAGGACCTACGCAGACGTCGGGGCCAACTCGCCAGGAATATTGTCAAATATTACCGCCGAGATGTCAGGTTGTGTTAGGTTAGGTTATATTACTTCATAGACGTATACAGTGTTCCCACGGAGAAGTAGGGGCCGACAAGCAAGGAATGGTGTTAAACGGTACCCCGAGAGATTAGGTTGGGTTAGGTTAGGTTATATTAGGATTCTGATGTATATAAAGGTCCCACGGACACGTAGATGCCAACTCGCAAGGAATGTTGTCAAATATTACCGCCGAGATGTCAGGTTGGATTACGTTATGTTATATTACGTTATTGATGTATATAAAGGTCCCACGGAGACGTAGAGTCCAACTCGCCAGGAATGTCGTCAAATATTACCGCCGAGATGTCAGGTTGGGATAGGTTAGGTTATATTACGTAATTGAAGTATATAAAGGTCCTACGGAGACGTAGAGTCCAATTCGCCAGGAATGTCGTCAAATATTACCGCCGAGATGTCAGGTTGTGTTAGGTTAGGTTATATTACGTTATTGATGCATATGCATGTCCCACGTAGAGGATAGATCGCCAGGAATGTTGTCAAATGTTACCGCCGAGATGTTAGGTTGGGTTAGGTTAGGTTATGTTAGGTTATTGATGTATATAAAGGTCCCACATAGACGTAGAGGACAACTCGCCGGGAATGTTGTCAAATTTTACCGCCGAGATGTCAGGTTGTCTTATATTAGGTTATATTACGTTATTCATGCATATGAATGTCCCACGTAGAGGATAGCTCGCCAGGAATGTCTTCAAATATTACCGCCGAGATGTCAGGTTGGATTACGTTAGGTTATATTACGTTAGTGATGTATACGAAGGACCCACGCAGACGTCGGGGCCAACTCGCCAGGAATGTCGTCAAATATTACCGCCGAGATGTCAGGTTGGGTTAGGTTAGGTTATATTACGTAATTGAAGTACATAAAGGTCCCACGGAGACGTAGAGTCCAACTCGCCAGGAATGTCGTCAAATATTACCGCCGAGATGTCAGGTGGGTCAGGTTAGATTATAATACGTTATTGATGCATATGAAAGTCCCACGTAGAGGATAACTCACCAGGCAAGTTGTCAAATATTACCGCCGAGATGTTAGGTTGGGTTACGTTAGATTAAATTACGTTAATGATGTATATGAAGGACCCACGCAGACGTCTTGGCCAACTCGCCAGGAATGTGGTCAAATATTACCGCCGACATGTCAGGTTGGGTTAGGTTAAGTTATATTACGTTATTGATGTATATAAAGGTCCCACGGAGACGTAGAGTCCAACTCGCCAGGAATGTCGTCAAATATTACCGCCGAGATGTCAGGTGGGTTAGGTTAGGTTATATTACGTTATTGATGCATATGAATGTCCCACGTACAGGATAGCTCGCCAAGAATGTTGTCAAATGTTACCGCCGAGATGTTAGGTTGGGTTAGGTTAGGTTATATTACGTAATTGATGCATATGAATGTCCCACGTAGAGGATAGCTCGCCAGGAATGTTGTCAAATATTACCGCCGAGATGTCAGGTTGGGTTAGGTTAGGTTATATTACGTAATTGAAGTACATAAAGGTCCCACGGAGACGTAGAGTCCAACTCGCCAGGAATGTCGTCAAATATTACCGCCGAGATGTCAGGTGGGTCAGGTTAGATTATAATACGTTATTGATGCATATGAATGTCCCACGTAGAGGATAACTCGCCAGGCAAGTTGTCAAATATTACCGCCGAGATGTTAGGTTGGGTTAGGTTAGATAATATTACGTTAATGATGTATATGAAGGACCCACGCAGACGTCTTGGCCAACTCGCCAGGAATGTTGTCAAATATTACCGCCGACATGTCAGGTTGGGTTAGGTTAAGTTATATTACGTTATTGATGTATATAAAGGTCCCACGGAGACGTAGAGTCCAACTCGCCAGGAATGTCGTCAACTATTACCGCCGAGATGTCAGGTTGGGTTAGGTTACGTTATATTACGTAATTGAAGTATATAAAGGTCCCACGGAGACGTAGAGTCCAACTCGCCAGGAATGTCGTCAAATATTACCGCCGAGATGTCAGGTGGGTTAGGTTAGGTTATATTACGTTATTGATGCATATGAATGTCCCACGTAGAGGATAGCTCGCCAGGAATGTTGTCAAATGTTACCGCCGAGATGTTAGGTTGGGTTAGGTTAGGTTATATTACGTAATTGATGCATATGAATGTCCCACGTAGAGGATAGCTCGCAAGGAATGTTGTGAAATATTACCGCCGAGATGTCAGGTAGGATTACGTTAGGTTATATTACGTTATTGATGTATATAAGGGTCCCACGGAGACGTAGAGTCCAACTCGCCAGGAATGTTGTCAAATATTACCGCCGAGATGTTAGGTTGGGTTAGGTTAGGTTATATTACGTTATTGATGCATATGAATGTCCCACGTAGAGGATAGCTCGCCAGGAATGTTGTCAAATATTACCGCCGAGATGTCAGGTTGGGTTAGGTTAGGTTATATTACGTTATTGATGTATATAAAGGTCCGTCGGAGACGTAGAGTCGAACTCGCAAAGAATGTCTTCAAATATTACCGCCGAAATGTCAGGTTGGGTTAGGTTAGGTTATATTACGTTATTGATGTACATAAAGGTCCCACGGAGACGTAGAGTCCAGCTCGCCAGGAATGTCGTCAAATATTACCGCCGAGTTGTCAGGTTGAGTTAGGTTAGGTTATATTACGTAATTGATGTCTATAAAGGTCCCACGGAGACGTAGATTCCAACTCGCCAGGAATGTCGTCAAATATTACCGCCGAGATGTCAGGTGGGTTAGGTTAGGTTATATTACGTTATTGATGCATATGAAGGTCCCACGTAGAGGATAGCTCGCCAGGAATGTTGTCAAATGTTACCGCCGAGATGTTAGGTTGGGTTAGGTTAGGTTATATTACGTTAGTGATGTATACGAAGGACCCACGCAGACGTCGGGGCCAACTCGCCAGGAATGTTGTCAAATATTACCGCCGAGATGTCAGGTTGTGTTAGGTTAGGTTATATTACTTCATAGACGTATACAGTGTTCCCACTGAGAAGTAGGGGCCGACAAGCAAGGAATGTTGTTAAACGGTACCCCGAGAGATAAAGTTAGGTTAGGTTAGGTTATATTAGGATACTGATGTATATAAAGGTCCCACGGACACGTAGAGGCCAACTCGCAAGGAATGTTGTCAAATATTGCCGCCGAGATGTCAGGTTGGATTACGTTAGGTTATATTACGTTATTGATGTATATAAGGGTCCCACGGAGACGTAGAGTCCAACTCGCCAGGAATGTCGTCAAATATTACCGCCGAGATGTCAGGTTGGGTTAGGTTAGGTTATATTACGTAATTGAAGTATATAAAGGTCCCACGGAGACGTAGAGTCCAACTCGCCAGGAATGTCGTCAAATATTACCGCCGAGATGTTAGGTTGGGTTAGGTTAGGTTACATTACGTTAATGATGTATACGAAGGACCTACGCAGACGTCGGGGCCAACTCGCCAGGAATATTGTCAAATATTACCGCCGAGATGTCAGGTTGTGTTAGGTTAGGTTATATTACTTCATAGACGTATACAGTGTTCCCACGGAGAAGTAGGGGCCGACAAGCAAGGAATGGTGTTAAACGGTACCCCGAGAGATTAGGTTGGGTTAGGTTAGGTTATATTAGGATTCTGATGTATATAAAGGTCCCACGGACACGTAGATGCCAACTCGCAAGGAATGTTGTCAAATATTACCGCCGAGATGTCAGGTTGGATTACGTTATGTTATATTACGTTATTGATGTATATAAAGGTCCCACGGAGACGTATAGTCCAACTCGCCAGGAATGTCGTCAAATATTACCGCCGAGATGTCAGGTTGGGATAGGTTAGGTTATATTACGTAATTGAAGTATATAAAGGTCCTACGGAGACGTAGAGTCCAATTCGCCAGGAATGTCGTCAAATATTACCGCCGAGATGTCAGGTTGTGTTAGGTTAGGTTATATTACGTTATTGATGCATATGCATGTCCCACGTAGAGGATAGATCGCCAGGAATGTTGTCAAATGTTACCGCCGAGATGTTAGGTTGGGTTAGGTTAGGTTATGTTAGGTTATTGATGTATATAAAGGTCCCACATAGACGTAGAGGACAACTCGCCGGGAATGTTGTCAAATTTTACCGCCGAGATGTCAGGTTGTCTTATATTAGGTTATATTACGTTATTGATGCATATGAATGTCCCACGTAGAGGATAGCTCGCCAGGAATGTCTTCAAATATTACCGCCGAGATGTCAGGTTGGATTACGTTAGGTTATATTACGTTAGTGATGTATACGAAGGACCCACGCAGACGTCGGGGCCAACTCGCCAGGAATGTCGTCAAATATTACCGCCGAGATGTCAGGTTGGGTTAGGTTAGGTTATATTACGTAATTGAAGTACATAAAGGTCCCACGGAGACGTAGAGTCCAACTCGCCAGGAATGTCGTCAAATATTACCGCCGAGATGTCAGGTGGGTCAGGTTAGATTATAATACGTTATTGATGCATATGAAAGTCCCACGTAGAGGATAACTCGCCAGGCAAGTTGTCAAATATTACCGCCGAGATGTTAGGTTGGGTTACGTTAGATTAAATTACGTTAATGATGTATATGAAGGACCCACGCAGACGTCTTGGCCAACTCGCCAGGAATGTGGTCAAATATTACCGCCGACATGTCAGGTTGGGTTAGGTTAAGTTATATTACGTTATTGATGTATATAAAGGTCCCACGGAGACGTAGAGTCCAACTCGCCAGGAATGTCGTCAAATATTACCGCCGAGATGTCAGGTGGGTTAGCTTAGGTTATATTACGTTATTGATGCATATGAATGTCCCACGTACAGGATAGCTCGCCAAGAATGTTGTCAAATGTTACCGCCGAGATGTTAGGTTGGGTTAGGTTAGGTTATATTACGTAATTGATGCATATGAATGTCCCACGTAGAGGATAGCTCGCCAGGAATGTTGTCAAATATTACCGCCGAGATGTCAGGTTGGGTTAGGTTAGGTTATATTACGTAATTGAAGTACATAAAGGTCCCACGGAGACGTAGAGTCCAACTCGCCAGGAATGTCGTCAAATATTACCGCCGAGATGTCAGGTGGGTCAGGTTAGGTTATAATACGTTATTGATGCATATGAATGTCCCACGTAGAGGATAACTCGCCAGGCAAGTTGTCAAATATTACCGCCGAGATGTTAGGTTGGGTTAGGTTAGATAATATTACGTTAATGATGTATATGAAGGACCCACGCAGACGTCTTGGCCAACTCGCCAGGAATGTTGTCAAATATTACCGCCGACATGTCAGGTTGGGTTAGGTTATGTTATATTACGTTATTGATGTATATAAAGGTCCCACGGAGACGTAGAGTCCAACTCGCCAGGAATGTCGTCAAATATTACCGCCGAGATGTCAGGTTGGGATAGGTTAGGTTATATTACGTAATTGAAGTATATAAAGGTCCCACGGAGACGTAGAGTCCAACTCGCCAGGAATGTCGTCAAATATTACCGCCGAGATGTCAGGTGGGTTAGGTTAGGTTATATTACGTTATTGATGCATATGAATGTCCCACGTAGAGGATAGCTCGCCAGGAATGTTGTCAAATGTTACCGCCGAGATGTTAGGTTGGGTTAGGTTAGGTTACATTACGTAATTGATGCATATGAATGTCCCACGTAGAGGATAGCTCGCCAGGAATGTTGTCAAATATTACCGCCGAGATGTTAGGTTGGGTTAGGTTAGGTTATATTACGTTATTGATGCATATGAATGTCCCACGTAGAGGATAGCTCGCCAGGAATGTTGTCAAATATTACCGCCGAGTTGTCAGGTTGGGTTAGGTTAGGTTATATTACGTTATTGATGTATATAAAGGTCCGTCGGAGACGTAGAGTCGAACTCGCAAAGAATGTCTTCAAATATTACCGCCGAAATGTCAGGTTGGGTTAGGTTAGGTTATATTACGTTATTGATGCATATGAATGTCCCACGTAGAGGATAGCTCGCAAGGAATGTTGTGAAATATTACCGCCGAGATGTCAGGTAGGATTACGTTAGGTTATATTACGTTATTGATGTATATAAAGGTCCCACGGAGACGTAGAGTCCAACTCGCCAGGAATGTCGTCAAATATTACCGCCGAGATGTCAGGTTGGGTTAGGTTAGGTTATATTAAGTAATTGAAGTATATAAAGGTCCCACGGAAACGTATAGTCCATCTCGCCAGGAATGTCGTCAAATATTACCGCCGAGATGTCAGGTTGTGTTAGGATAGGTTATATTACGTTATTCATGCATATGCATGTCCCACGTAGAGGATAGATCGCCAGGAATGTTGTCAAATGTTACCGCCGAGATGTTAGGTTGGGTTAGGTTAGGTTATGTTACGTTATTGATGTATATAAAGGTCCCACATAGACGTAGAGGACAATTCGCAGGGAATGTTGTCAAATTTTACCGCCGAGATGTCAGGTTGTCTTAGATTAGGTTATATTACGTTATTGATGCATATGAATGTCCCACGTAGAGGATAGCTCGCCAGGAATGTCTTCAAATATTACCGCCGAGATGTCAGGTTGGATTACGTTAGGTTATATTACGTTAGTGATGTATACGAAGGACCCACGCAGACGTCGGGGCCAACTCGCCAGGAATGTCGTCAAATATTACCGCCGAGATGTCAGGTTGGTTTAGGTTAGGTTATATTACGTAATTGAAGTATATAAAGGTCCCACGGAAACGTATAGTCCATCTCGCCAGGAATGTCGTCAAATATTACCGCCGAGATGTCAGGTTGTGTTAGGTTAGGTTATATTACGTTATTGATGCATATGCATGTCCGACGTAGAGGATAGATCGCCAGGAATGTTGTCAAATGTTACCGCCGAGATGTTAGGTTGGGTTAGGTTAGGTTATATTACGTTAGTGATGTATACGAAGGACCCACGCAGACGTCGGGGCCAACTCGCCAGGAATGTTGTCAAATATTACCGCCGAGATGTCAGGTTGTGTTAGGTTAGGTTATATTACTTCATAGACGTATACAGTGTTCCCACTGAGAAGTAGGGGCCGACAAGCAAGGAATGTTGTTAAACGGTACCCCGAGAGATAAGGTTGGGTTAGGTTAGGTTATATTAGGATACTGATGTATATAAAGGTCCCACGGACACGTAGAGGCCAACTCGCAAGGAATGTTGTCAAATATTGCCGCCGAGATGTCAGGTTGGATTACGTTAGGTTATATTACGTTATTGATGTATATAAAGGTCCCACGGAGACGTAGAGTCCAACTCGCCAGGAATGTCGTCAAATATTACCGCCGAGATGTCAGGTTGGGTTTGGTTAGGTTATATTACGTAATTGAAGTATATAAAGGTCCCACGGAGACGTAGAGTCCAACTCGCCAGGAATGTCGTCAAATATTACCGCCGAGATGTTAGGTTGGGTTAGGTTAGGTTACATTACGTTAATGATGTATACGAAGGACCTACGCAGACGTCGGGGCCAACTCGCCAGGAATATTGTCAAATATTACCGCCGAGATGTCAGGTTGTGTTAGGTTAGGTTATATTACTTCATAGACGTATACAGTGTTCCCACGGAGAAGTAGGGGCCGACAAGCAAGGAATGTTGTTAAACGGTACCCCGAGAGATTAGGTTGGGTTAGGTTAGGTTATATTAGGATTCTGATGTATATAAAGGTCCCACGGACACGTAGATGCCAAGTCGCAAGGAATGTTGTCAAATATTACCGCCGAGATGTCAGGTTGGGTTAGGTTAGGTTATATTACGTAATTGAAGTATATAAAGGTCCCACGGAAACGTAGAGTCCAACTCGCCAGGAATGTCGTCAAATATTACCGCCGAGATGTCAGGTTGTGTTAGGTTAGGTTATATTACGTTATTGATGCATATGCATGTCCCACGTAGAGGATAGATCGCCAGGAATGTTGTCAAATGTTACCGCCGAGATGTTAGGTTGGGTTAGGTTAGGTTATGTTACGTTAGTGATGTATACGAAGGACCCACGCAGACGTCGGGGCCAACTCGCCAGGAATGTTGTCAAATATTACCGCCGAGATGTCAGGTTGGGTTAGGTTAGGTTATATTACGTAATTGAAGTACATAAAAGTCCCACGGAGACGTAGAGTCCAACTCCCCAGGAATGTCGTCAAATATTACCGCCGAAATGTCAGGTGGGTCAGGTTAGGTTATAATACGTTATTGATGCATATGAATGTCCCACGTAGAGGATAACTCGCCAGGCAAGTTTTCAAATATTACCGCCGAGATGTTAGGTTGGGTTAGGTTAGATTATATTACGTTAATGATGTATATGAAGGACCCACGCAGACGTCTTGGCCAACTCGCCAGGAATGTTGTCAAATATTACCGCCGACATGTCAGGTTGGGTTAGGTTAAGTTATATTACGTTATTGATGTATATAAAGGTCCCACGGAGACGTAGAGTCCAACTCGCCAGTAATGTCGTCAAATATTACCGCCGAGATGTCAGGTGGGTTAGGTTAGGTTATATTACGTTATTGATGCATATGAATGTCCCACGTAGAGGATAGCTCGCCAGGAATGTTGTCAAATGTTACCGCCGAGATGTTAGGTTGGGTTAGGTTAGGTTATATTACGTAATTGATGCATATGAATGTCCCACGTAGAGGATAGCTCGCCAGGAATGTTGTGAAATATTACCGCCGAGATGTTAGGTTGGGTTAGGTTAGGTTATATTACGTTATTGATGCATATGAATGTCCCACGTAGAGGATAGCTCGCCAGGAATGTTGTCAAATATTACCGCCGAGTTGTCAGGTTGGGTTAGGTTAGGTTATATTACGTTATTGATGTATATAAAGGTCCGTCGGAGACGTAGAGTCGAACTCGCAAAGAATGTCTTCAAATATTACCGCCGAAATGTCAGGTTGGGTTAGGTTAGGTTATATTACGTTATTGATGCATATGAATGTCCCACGTAGAGGATAGCTCGCAAGGAATGTTGTGAAATATTACCGCCGAGATGTCAGGTAGGATTACGTTAGGTTATATTACGTTATTGATGTATATAAAGGTCCCACGGAGACGTAGAGTCCAACTCGCCAGGAATGTCTTTAAATATTACCGCCGAGATGTCAGGTTGGGTTAGGTTAGGTTATATTAAGTAATTGAAGTATATAAAGGTCCCACGGAAACGTATAGTCCATCTCGCCAGGAATGACGTCAAATATTACCGCCGAGATGTCAGGTTGTGTTAGGATAGGTTATATTACGTTATTCATGCATATGCATGTCCCACGTAGAGGATAGATCGCCAGGAATGTTGTCAAATGTTACCGCCGAGATGTCAGGTTGTGTTAGGTTAGGTTATATTACGTTATTGATGCATATGCATGTCCGACGTAGAGGATAGATCGCCAGGAATGTTGTCAAATGTTACCGCCGAGATGTTAGGTTGGGTTAGGTTAGGTTATATTACGTTAGTGATGTATACGAAGGACCCACGCAGACGTCGGGGCCAACTCGCCAGGAATGTTGTCAAATATTACCGCCGACATGTCAGGTTGGGTTAGGTTAAGTTATATTACGTTATTGATGTATATAAAGGTCCCACGGAGACGTAGAGTCCAACTCGCCAGTAATGTCGTCAAATATTACCGCCGAGATGTCAGGTGGGTTAGGTTAGGTTATATTACGTTATTGATGCATATGAATGTCCCACGTAGAGGATAGCTCGCCAAGAATGTTGTCAAATGTTACCGCCGAGATGTTAGGTTGGGTTAGGTTAGGTTATATTACGTAATTGATGCATATGAATGTCCCACGTAGAGGATAGCTCGCCAGGAATGTTGTCAAATATTACCGCCGAGATGTCAGGTTGGGTTAGGTTAGGTTATATTACGTAATTGAAGTACATAAAGGTCCCACGGAGACGTAGAGTCCAACTCGCCAGGAATGTCGTCAAATATTACCGCCGAGATGTCAGGTGGGTCAGGTTAGATTATAATACGTTATTGATGCATATGAATGTCCCACGTAGAGGATAACTCGCCAGGCAAGTTGTCAAATATTACCGCCGAGATGTTAGGTTGGGTTAGGTTAGATTATATTACGTTAATGATGTATATGAAGGACCCACGCAGACGTCTTGGCCAACTCGCCAGGAATGTTGTCAAATATTACCGCCGACATGTCAGGTTGGGTTAGGTTAAGTTATATTACGTTATTGATGTATATAAAGGTCCCACGGAGACGTAGAGTCCAACTCGCCAGGAATGTCCTCAAATATTACCGCCGAGATGTCAGGTTGGGTTAGGTTAGGTTATATTACGTAATTGAAGTCTATAAAGGTCCCACGGAGACGTAGAGTCCAACTCGCCAGGAATGTCGTCAAATATTACCGCCGAGATGTCAGGTGGGTTAGGTTAGGTTATATTACGTTATTGATGCATATGAAGGTCCCACGTAGAGGATAGCTCGCCAGGAATGTTGTCAAATGTTACCGCCGAGATGTTAGGTTGGGTTAGGTTAGGTTATATTACGTTAGTGATGTATACGAAGGACCCACGCAGACGTCGGGGCCAACTCGCCAGGAATGTTGTCAAATATTACCGCCGAGATGTCAGGTGGTGTTAGGTTAGGTTATATTACTTCATAGACGTATACAGTGTTCCCACTGAGAAGTAGGGGCCGACAAGCAAGGAATGTTGTTAAACGGTACCCCGAGAGATAAGGTTGGGTTAGGTTAGGTTATATTAGGATACTGATGTATATAAAGGTCCCACGGACACGTAGATGCCAACTCGCAAGGAATGTTGTCAAATATTACCGCCGAGATGTCAGGTTGGATTACGTTATGTTATATTACGTTATTGATGTATATAAAGGTCCCACGGAGACGTAGAGTCCAACTCGCCAGGAATGTCGTCAAATATTACCGCCGAGATGTCAGGTTGGGATAGGTTAGGTTATATTACGTAATTGAAGTATATAAAGGTCCCACGGAGACGTAGAGTCCAACTCGCCAGGAATGTCGTCAAATATTACCGCCGAGATGTCAGGTGGGTTAGGTTAGGTTATATTACGTTATTGATGCATATGAAGGTCCCACGCAGAGGATAGTTCGCCAGGTATGTTGTCAAATGTTAACGCCGAGATGTTAGGTTGGGTTAGGTTAGGTTATATTACGTAATTGATGCATATGAATGTCCCACGTAGAGGATAGCTCGCCAGGAATGTTGTCAAATATTACCGCCGAGATGTTAGGTTGGGTTAGGTTAGGTTATATTACGTTATTGATGCATATGAATGTGCCACGTAGAGGATAGCCCGCCAGGAATGTTGTCAAATATTACCGCTGAGATGTCAGGTTGGGTTAGGTTAGGTTATATTACGTTATTGATGTATATAAAGGTCCGTCGGAGACGTAGAGTCGAACTCGCAAAGAATGTCTTCAAATATTACCGCCGAAATGTCAGGTTGGGTTAGGTTAGGTTATATTACGTTATTGATGCAAATGAATGTCCCACGTAGAGGATAGCTCGCAAGGAATGTTGTGAAATATTACCGCCGAGATGTCAGGTTGGATTACGTTAGGTTATATTACTTTATTGATGTATATAAAGGTCCCACGGAGACGTAGAGTCCAGCTCGCCAGGTATGTCGTCAAATATTACCGCCGAGTTGTCAGGTTGGGTTAGGTTAGGTTATATTACGTAATTGAAGTCTATAAAGGTCCCACGGAGACGTAGAGTCCAACCCGCCAGGAATGTCGTCAAATATTACCGCCGAGATGTCAGGTGGGTTAGGTTAGGTTATATTACGTTATTGATGCATATGAAGGTCCCACGTAGAGGATAGCTCGCCAGGAATGTTGCCAAATGTTACCGCCGAGATGTTAGGTTGGGTTAGGTTAGGTTATATTACGTTAGTGATGTATACGAAGGACCCACGCAGACGTCGGGTCCAACTCGCCAGGAATGTTGTCAAATATTACCGCCGAGATGTCAGGTTGTGAGAGGTTAGGTTATATTACTTCATAGACGTATACAGTGTTCCCACTGAGAAGTAGGGGCCGACAAGCAAGGAATGTTGTTAAACGGTACACCGAGAGATAAGGTTGGGTTAGGTTAGGTTATATTAGGATACTGATGTATATAAAGGTCCCACGGACACGTAGAGGCCAACTCGCAAGGAATGTTGTCAAATATTGCCGCCGAGATGTCAGGTTGGATTACGTTAGGTTATATTACGTTATTGATGTATATAAAGGTCCCACGGAGACGTAGAGTCCAACTCGCCAGGAATGTCGTCAAAAATTACCGCCGAGTTGTCAGGTTGGGTTAGGATAGGTTATATTACGTAATTGAAGTATATAAAGGTCCCACGGAGACGTAGAGTCCAACTCGCCAGGAATGTCGTCAAATATTACCGCCGAGATGTCAGGTTGGGATAGGTTAGGTTATATTACGTAATTGAAGTATATAAAGGTCCCACGGAGACGTAGAGTCCAACTCGCCAGGAATGTCGTCAAATATTACCGCCGAGATGTCAGGTGGGTTAGGTTAGGTTATATTACGTTATTGATGCATATGAATGTCCCACGTAGAGGATAGCTCGCCAGGAATGTTGTCAAATGTTACCGCCGAGATGTTAGGTTGGGTTAGGTTAGGTTATATTACGTAATTGATGCATATGAATGTCCCACGTAGAGGATAGCTCGCCAGGAATGTTGTCAAATATTACCGCCGAGATGTCAGGTTGTGTTAGGTTAGGTTGTATTACGTTATTGAGGCATATGCATGTCCCACGTAGAGGATAGATCGCCAGGAATGTTGTCAAATGTTACCGCCGAGATGTTAGGTTGGGTTGGGTTAGGTTATGTTACGTTATTGATGTATATAAAGGTCCCACATAGACGTAGAGGACAACTCGCCGGGAATGTTGTCAAATTTTACCGCCGAGATGTCAGGTTGTCTTAGATTAGGTTATATTACGTTATTGATGCATATGAAGGTCCCACGTAGAGGATAGCTCGCCAGGAATGTTGTCAAATGTTACCGCCGAGATGTTAGGTTGGGTTAGGTTAGGTTATATTACGTTAGTGATGTATACGAAGGACCCACGCAGACGTCGGGGCCAACTCGCCAGGAATGTTGTCAAATATTACCGCCGAGATGTCAGGTTGTGTTAGGTTAGGTTATATTACTTCATAGACGTATACAGTGTTCCCACTGAGAAGTAGGGGCCGACAAGCAAGGAATGTTGTTAAACGGTACCCCGAGAGATAAGGTTGGGTTAGGTTAGGTTATATTAGGATACTGATGTATATAAAGGTCCCACGGACACGTAGAGGCCAACTCGCAAGGAATGTTGTCAAATATTGCCGCCGAGATGTCAGGTTGGGTTAGGATAGGTTATATTACGTAATTGAAGTATATAAAGGTCCCACGGAGACGTAGAGTCCAACTCGCCAGGAATGTCGTCAAATATTACCGCCGAGATGTCAGGTTGGGATAGGTTAGGTTATATTACGTAATTGAAGTATATAAAGGTCCCACGGAGACGTAGAGTCCAACTCGCCAGGAATGTCGTCAAATATTACCGCCGAGATGTCAGGTGGGTTAGGTTAGGTTATATTACGTTATTGATGCAAATGAATGTCCCACGTAGAGGATAGCTCGCAAGGAATGTTGTGAAATATTACCGCCGAGATGTCAGGTTGGATTACGTTAGGTTATATTACTTTATTGATGTATATAAAGGTCCCACGGAGACGTAGAGTCCAGCTCGCCAGGAATGTCGTCAAATATTACCGCCGAGTTGTCAGGTTGGGTTAGGTTAGGTTATATTACGTAATTGAAGTCTATAAAGGTCCCACGGAGACGTAGAGTCCAACCCGCCAGGAATGTCGTCAAATATTACCGCCGAGATGTCAGGTGGGTTAGGTTAGGTTATATTACGTTATTGATGCATATGAAGGTCCCACGTAGAGGATAGCTCGCCAGGAATGTTGCCAAATGTTACCGCCGAGATGTTAGGTTGGGTTAGGTTAGGTTATATTACGTTAGTGATGTATACGAAGGACCCACGCAGACGTCGGGTCCAACTCGCCAGGAATGTTGTCAAATATTACCGCCGAGATGTCAGGTTGTGTTAGGTTAGGTTATATTACTTCATAGACGTATACAGTGTTCCCACTGTGAAGTAGGGGCCGACAAGCAAGGAATGTTGTTAAACGGTACCCCGAGAGATAAGGTTGGGTTAGGTTAGGTTATATTAGGATACTGATGTATATAAAGGTCCCACGGACACGTAGAGGCCAACTCGCAAGGAATGTTGTCAAATATTGCCGCCGAGATGTCAGGTTGGATTACGTTAGGTTATATTACGTTATTGATGTATATAAAGGTCCCACGGAGACGTAGAGTCCAACTCGCCAGGAATGTCGTCAAAAATTACCGCCGAGTTGTCAGGTTGGGTTAGGATAGGTTATATTACGTAATTGAAGTATATAAAGGTCCCACGGAGACGTAGAGTCCAACTCGCCAGGAATGTCGTCAAATATTACCGCCGAGATGTCAGGTTGGGATAGGTTAGGTTATATTACGTAATTGAAGTATATAAAGGTCCCACGGAGACGTAGAGTCCAACTCGCCAGGAATGTCGTCAAATATTACCGCCGAGATGTCAGGTGGGTTAGGTTAGGTTATATTACGTTATTGATGCATATGAATGTCCCACGTAGAGGATAGCTCGCCAGGAATGTTGTCAAATGTTACCGCCGAGATGTTAGGTTGGGTTAGGTTAGGTTATATTACGTAATTGATGCATATGAATGTCCCACGTAGAGGATAGCTCGCCAGGAATGTTGTCAAATATTACCGCCGAGATGTTAGGTTGGGTTAGGTTAGGTTATATTACGTTATTGATGCATATGAATGTCCCACGTAGAGGATAGCTCGCCAGGAATGTTGTCAAATATTACCGCCGAGATGTCAGGTTGGGTTAGGTTAGGTTATATTACGTTATTGATGTATATAAAGGTCCGTTGGAGACGTAGAGTCGAACTCGCAAAGAATGTCTTCAAATATTACCGCCGAAATGTCAGGTTGGGTTAGGTTAGGTTATATTACGTTATTGATGCATATGAATGTCCCACGTAGAGGATAGCTCGCAAGGAATGTTGTGAAATATTACCGCCGAGATGTCAGGTAGGATTACGTTAGGTTATATTACGTTATTGATGTATATAAAGGTCCCACGGAGACGTAGAGTCCAACTCGCCAGGAATGTCGTCAAATATTACCGCCGAGATGTCAGGTTGGGTTAGGTTAGGTTATATTAAGTAATTGAAGTATATAAAGGTCCCACGGAAACGTATAGTCCATCTCGCCAGGAATGTCGTCAAATATTACCGCCGAGATGTCAGGTTGTGTTAGGTTAGGTTGTATTACGTTATTGATGCATATGCATGTCCCACGTAGAGGATAGATCGCCAGGAATGTTGTCAAATGTTACCGCCGAGATGTTAGGTTGGGTTGGGTTAGGTTATGTTACGTTATTGATGTATATAAAGGTCCCACATAGACGTAGAGGACAACTCGCCGGGAATGTTGTCAAATTTTACCGCCGAGATGTCAGGTTGTCTTAGATTAGGTTATATTACGTTATTGATGCATATGAAGGTCCCACGTAGAGGATAGCTCGCCAGGAATGTTGTCAAATGTTACCGCCGAGATGTTAGGTTGGGTTAGGTTAGGTTATATTACGTTAGTGATGTATACGAAGGACCCACGCAGACGTCGGGGCCGACTCGCCAGGAATGTTGTCAAATATTACCGCCGAGATGTCAGGTTGTGTTAGGTTAGGTTATATTACTTCATAGACGTATACAGTGTTCCCACTGAGAAGTAGGGGCCGACAAGCAAGGAATGTTGTTAAACGGTACCCCGAGAGATAAGGTTGGGTTAGGTTAGGTTATATTAGGATACTGATGTATATAAAGGTCCCACGGACACGTAGAGGCCAACTCGCAAGGAATGTTGTCAAATATTGCCGCCGAGATGTCAGGTTGGATTACGTTAGGTTATATTACGTTATTGATGTATATAAAGGTCCCACGGAGACGTAGAGTCCAACTCGCCAGGAATGTCGTCAAAAATTACCGCCGAGATGTCAGGTTGGGTTAGGATAGGTTATATTACGTAATTGAAGTATATAAAGGTCCCACGGAGACGTAGAGTCCAACTCGCCAGGAATGTCGTCAAATATTACCGCCGAGATGTCAGGTTGGGATAGGTTAGGTTATATTACGTAATTGAAGTATATAAAGGTCCCACGGAGACGTAGAGTCCAACTCGCCAGGAATGTCGTCAAATATTACCGCCGAGATGTCAGGTGGGTTAGGTTACGTTATATTACGTTATTGATGCATATGAATGTCCCACGTAGAGGATAGCTCGCCAGGAATGTTGTCAAATGTTACCGCCGAGATGTTAGGTTGGGTTAGGTTAGGTTATATTACGTAATTGATGCATATGAATGTCCCACGTAGAGGATAGCTCGCCAGGAATGTTGTCAAATATTACCGCCGAGATGTTAGGTTGGGTTAGGTTAGGTTATATTACGTTATTGATGCATATGAATGTCCCACGTAGAGGATAGCTCGCCAGGAATGTTGTCAAATATTACCGCCGAGATGTCAGGTTGGGTTAGGTTAGGTTATATTACGTTATTGATGTATATAAAGGTCCGTCGGAGACGTAGAGTCGAACTCGCAAAGAATGTCTTCAAATATTACCGCCGAAATGTCAGGTTGGGTTAGGTTAGGTTATATTACGTTATTGATGCATATGAATGTCCCACGTAGAGGATAGCTCGCAAGGAATGTTGTGAAATATTACCGCCGAGATGTCAGGTAGGATTACGTTAGGTTATATTACGTTATTGATGTATATAAAGGTCCCACGGAGACGTAGAGTCCAACTCGCCAGGAATGTCGTCAAATATTACCGCCGAGATGTCAGGTTGGGTTAGGTTAGGTTATATTAAGTAATTGAAGTATATAAAGGTCCCACAGAAACGTATAGTCCATCTCGCCAGGAATGTCGTCAAATATTACCGCCGAGATGTCAGGTTGTGTTAGGTTAGGTTATATTACGTTATTGATGCATATGCATGTCCCACGTAGAGGATAGATCGCCAGGAATGTTGTCAAATGTTACCGCCGAGATGTTAGGTTGGGTTGGGTTAGGTTATGTTACGTTATTGATGTATATAAAGGTCCCACATAGACGTAGAGGACAACTCGCCGGGAATGTTGTCAAATTTTACCGCCGAGATGTCAGGTTGTCTTAGATTAGGTTATATTACGTTATTGATGCATATGAAGGTCCCACGTAGAGGATAGCTCGCCAGGAATGTTGTCAAATGTTACCGCCGAGATGTTAGGTTGGGTTAGGTTAGGTTATATTACGTTAGTGATGTATACGAAGGACCCACGCAGACGTCGGGGCCAACTCGCCAGGAATGTCGTCAAATATTACCGCCGAGATGTCAGGTTGGGTTAGGTTAGGTTATATTACGTAATTGAAGTATATAAAGGTCCCACGGAAACGTATAGTCCATCTCGCCAGGAATGTCGTCAAATATTACCGCCGAGATGTCAGGTTGTGTTAGGTTAGGTTATATTACGTTATTGATGCATATGCATGTCCCACGTAGAGGATAGATCGCCAGGAATGTTGTCAAATGTTACCGCCGAGATGTTAGGTTGGGTTAGGTTAGGTTATGTTACGTTATTGATGTATATAATGGTCCCACATAGACGTAGAGGACAACTCGCCGGGAATTTTGTCAAATTTTACCGCCGAGATGTCAGGTTGTCTTAGATTAGGTTATATTACGTTATTGATGCATATGAATGTCCCACGTAGAGGATAGCTCGCCAGGAATGTCTTCAAATATTACCGCCGAGATGTCAGGTTGGATTACGTTAGGTTATATTACGTTAGTGATGTATACGAAGGACCCACGCAGACGTCGGGGCCAACTCGCCAGGAATGTCGTCAAATATTACCGCCGAGATGTCAGGTTGGGTTAGGTTAGGTTATATTACGTTATTGATGTATATAAAGGTCCCACGGAGACGTAGAGTCCAACTCGCCAGGAATGTTGTCAAATATTACCGCCGAGATGTCAGGTTGTGTTAGGTTAGGTTATATTACGTTATTGATGCATATGCATGTCCCACGTAGAGGATAGATCGCCAGGAATGTTGTCAAATGTTACCGCCGAGATGTTAGGTTGGGTTAGGTTAGGTTATGTTACGTTAGTGATGTATACGAAGGACCCACGCAGACGTCGGGGCCAACTCGCCAGGAATGTTGTCAAATATTACCGCCGATATGTCAGGTTGGGTTAGGTTAGGTTATATTACGTTATTGATGCATATGAATGTCCCACGTAGACGTAGAGTCCAACTCGCCAGGAATGTCGTCAAATATTACCGCCGAGATGTCAGGTGGGTTAGGTTAGGTCATATTACGTTATTGATGCATATGAATGTCCCACGTAGAGGATAGCTCGCCAAGAATGTTGTCAAATGTTACCGCCGAGATGTTAGGTTGGGTTAGGTTAGGTTATATTACGTAATTGATGCATATGAATGTCCCACGTAGAGGATAGCTCGCCAGGAATGTTGTCAAATATTACCGCCGAGATGTCAGGTTGGGTTAGGTTAGGTTATATTACGTAATTGAAGTACATAAAGGTCCCACGGAGACGTAGAGTCCAACTCGCCAGGAATGTCGTCAAATATTACCGCCGAGATGTCAGGTGGGTCAGGTTAGATTATAATACGTTATTGATGCATATGAATGTCCCACGTAGAGGATAGCTCGCCAGGAATGTTGTCAAATATTACCGCCGAGATGTCAGGTTGGGTTAGGTTAGGTTATATTACGTAATTGAAGTACATAAAGGTCCCACGGAGACGTAGAGTCCAACTCGCCAGGAATGTCGTCAAATATTACCGCCGAGATGTCAGGTGGGTTAGGTTAGGTTATATTACGTTATTGATGCATATGAATGTCCCACGTAGAGGATAGCTCGCCAGGAATGTTGTCAAATGTTACCGCCGAGATGTTCGGTTGGGTTAGGTTAGGATATATTACGTAATTGATGCATATGAATGTCCCACGTAGAGGATAGCTCGCCAGGAATGTTGTCAAATATTACCGCCGAGATGTCAGGTTGGATTACGTTAGGTTATATTACGTTATTGATGTACATAAAGGTCCCACGGAGACGTAGAGTCCAACTCGCCAGGAATGTCGTCAAATATTACCGCCGAGTTGTCAGGTTGGGTTAGGTTAGGTTATATTACGTAATTGAAGTCTATAAAGGTCCCACGGAGACGTAGAGTCCAACTCGCCAGGAATGTCGTCAAATATTACCGCCGAGATGTCAGGTGGGTTAGGTTAGGTTATATTACGTTATTGATGCATATGAAGGTCCCACGTAGAGGATAGCTCGCCAGGAATGTTGTCAAATGTTACCGCCGAGATGTTAGGTTGGGTTAGGTTAGGTTATATTACGTTAGTGATGTATACGAAGGACCCACGCAGACGTCGGGGCCAACTCGCCAGGAATATTGTCAAATATTACCGCCGAGATGTCAGGTTGTGTTAGGTTAGGTTACATTACTTCATAGACGTATACAGTGTTCCCACGGAGAAGTAGGGGCCGACAAGCAAGGAATGTTGTTAAACGGTACCCCGAGAGATTAGGTTGGGTTAGGATAGGTTATATTAGGATTCTGATGTATATAAAGGTCCCACGGACACGTAGATGCCAACTCGCCAGGAATGTCGTCAAATATTACCGCCGAGATGTCAGGTTGGGATAGGTTAGGTTATATTACGTAATTGAAGTATATAAAGGTCCCACGGAGACGTAGAGTCCAACTCGCCAGGAATGTCGTCAAATATTACCGCCGAGATGTCAGGTGGGTTAGGTTAGGTTATATTACGTTATTGATGCATATGAATGTCCCACGTAGAGGATAGCTCGCCAGGAATGTTGTCAAATGTTACCGCCGAGATGTTAGGTTGGGTTAGGTTAGGTTATATTACGTAATTGATGCATATGAATGTCCCACGTAGAGGATAGCTCGCCAGGAATGTTGTCAAATATTACCGCCGAGATGTTAGGTTGGGTTAGGTTAGGTTATATTACGTTATTGATGCATATGAATGTCCCACGTAGAGGATAGCTCGCCAGGAATGTTGTCAAATATTACCGCCGAGATGTCAGGTTGGGTTAGGTTAGGTTATATTACGTTATTGATGTATATAAAGGTCCGTCGGAGACGTAGAGTCGAACTCGCAAAGAATGTCTTCAAATATTACCGCCGAAATGTCAGGTTGGGTTAGGTTAGGTTATATTACGTTATTCATGCATATGAATGTCCCACGTAGAGGATAGCTCGCAAGGAATGTTGTGAAATATTACCGCCGAGATGTCAGGTAGGATTACGTTAGGTTATATTACGTTATTGATGTATATAAAGGTCCCACGGAGACGTAGAGTCCAACTCGCCAGGAATGTCGTCAAATATTACCGCCGAGATGTCAGGTTGGGTTAGGTTAGGTTATATTAAGTAATTGAAGTATATAAAGGTCCCACGGAAACGTATAGTCCATCTCGCCAGGAATGTCGTCAAATATTACCGCCGAGATGTCAGGTTGTGTTAGGTTAGGTTATATTACGTTATTGATGCATATGCATGTCCCACGTAGAGGATAGATCGCCAGGAATGTTGTCAAATGTTACCGCCGAGATGTTAGGTTGGGTTGGGTTAGGTTATGTTACGTTATTGATGTATACGAAGGACCCACGCAGACGTCGGGGCCAACTCGCCAGGAATGTCGTCAAATATTACCGTCGAGATGTCAGGTTGGGTTAGGTTAGGTTATATTACGTAATTGAAGTCTATAAAGGTCCCACGGAGACGTAGAGTCCAACTCGCCAGGAATGTCGTCAAATATTACCGCCGAGATGTCAGGTGGGTTAGGTTAGGTTATATTACGTTATTGATGCATATGAAGGTCCCACGTAGAGGATAGCTCGCCAGGAATGTTGTCAAATGTTACCGCCGAGATGTTAGGTTGGGTTAGGTTAGGTTATATTACGTTAGTGATGTATACGAAGGACCCACGCAGACGTCGGGGCCAACTCGCCAGGAATATTGTCAAATATTACCGCCGAGATGTCAGGTTGTGTTAGGTTAGGTTACATTACTTCATAGACGTATACAGTGTTCCCACGGAGAAGTAGGGGCCGACAAGCAAGGAATGTTGTTAAACGGTACCCCGAGAGATTAGGTTGGGTTAGGATAGGTTATATTAGGATTCTGATGTATATAAAGGTCCCACGGACACGTAGATGCCAACTCGCCAGGAATGTCGTCAAATATTACCGCCGAGATGTCAGGTTGGGATAGGTTAGGTTATATTACGTAATTGAAGTATATAAAGGTCCCACGGAGACGTAGAGTCCAACTCGCCAGGAATGTCGTCAAATATTACCGCCGAGATGTCAGGTGGGTTAGGTTAGGTTATATTACGTTATTGATGCATATGAATGTCCCACGTAGAGGATAGCTCGCCAGGAATGGTGTCAAATGTTACCGCCGAGATGTTAGGTAGGATTACGTTAGGTTATATTACGTTATTGATGTATATAAAGGTCCCACGGAGACGTAGAGTCCAACTCGCCAGGAATGTCGTCAAATATTACCGCCGAGATGTCAGGTTGGGTTAGGTTAGGTTATATTACGTAATTGAAGTATATAAAGGTCCCACGGAAACGTATAGCCCATCTCGCCAGGAATGTCGTCAAATAATACCGACGAGATGTCAGGTTGGGTTAGGTTAGGTTATATTACGTTATTGATGCAAATGAATGTCCCACGTAGAGGATAGCTCGCAAGGAATGTTGTGAAATATTACCGCCGAGATGTCAGGTTGGATTACGTTAGGTTATATTACTTTATTGATGTATATAAAGGTCCCACGGAGACGTAGAGTCCAGCTCGCCAGGAATGTCGTCAAATATTACCGCCGAGTTGTCAGGTTGGGTTAGGTTAGGTTATATTACGTAATTGAAGTCTATAAAGGTCCCACGGAGACGTAGAGTCCAACCCGCCAGGAATGTCGTCAAATATTACCGCCGAGATGTCAGGTGGGTTAGGTTAGGTTATATTACGTTATTGATGCATATGAAGGTCCCACGTAGAGGATAGCTCGCCAGGAATGTTGCCAAATGTTACCGCCGAGATGTTAGGTTGGGTTAGGTTAGGTTATATTACGTTAGTGATGTATACGAAGGACCCACGCAGACGTCGGGTCCAACTCGCCAGGAATGTTGTCAAATATTACCGCCGAGATGTCAGGTTGTGTTAGGTTAGGTTATATTACTTCATAGACGTATACAGTGTTCCCACTGAGAAGTAGGGGCCGACAAGCAAGGAATGTTGTTAAACGGTACCCCGAGAGATAAGGTTGGGTTAGGTTAGGTTATATTAGGATACTGATGTATATAAAGGTCCCACGGACACGTAGAGGCCAACTCGCAAGGAATGTTGTCAAATATTGCCGCCGAGATGTCAGGTTGGATTACGTTAGGTTATATTACGTTATTGATGTATATAAAGGTCCCACGGAGACGTAGAGTCCAACTCGCCAGGAATGTCGTCAAAAATTACCGCCGAGTTGTCAGGTTGGGTTAGGATAGGTTATATTACGTAATTGAAGTATATAAAGGTCCCACGGAGACGTAGAGTCCAACTCGCCAGGAATGTCGTCAAATATTACCGCCGAGATGTCAGGTTGGGATAGGTTAGGTTATATTACGTAATTGAAGTATATAAAGGTCCCACGGAGACGTAGAGTCCAACTCGCCAGGAATGTCGTCAAATATTACCGCCGAGATGTCAGGTTGGGATAGGTTAGGTTATAATACGTTATTGATGCATATGAATGTCCCACGTAGAGGATAGCTCGCCAGGAATGTTGTCAAATATTACCGCCGAGATGTCAGGTTGGGTTAGGTTAGGTTATATTACGTAATTGAAGTACATAAAGGTCCCACGGAGACGTAGAGTCCAACTCGCCAGGAATGTCGTCAAATATTACCGCCGAGATGTCAGGTGGGTTAGGTTAGGTTATATTACGTTATTGATGCATATGAATGTCCCACGTAGAGGATAGCTCGCCAGGAATGTTGTCAAATGTTACCGCCGAGATGTTCGGTTGGGTTAGGTTAGGATATATTACGTAATTGATGCATATGAATGTCCCACGTAGAGGATAGCTCGCCAGGAATGTTGTCAAATATTACCGCCGAGATGTCAGGTTGGATTACGTTAGGTTATATTACGTTATTGATGTACATAAAGGTCCCACGGAGACGTAGAGTCCAACTCGCCAGGAATGTCGTCAAATATTACCGCCGAGTTGTCAGGTTGGGTTAGGTTAGGTTATATTACGTAATTGAAGTCTATAAAGGTCCCACGGAGACGTAGAGTCCAACTCGCCAGGAATGTCGTCAAATATTACCGCCGAGATGTCAGGTGGGTTAGGTTAGGTTATATTACGTTATTGATGCATATGAAGGTCCCACGTAGAGGATAGCTCGCCAGGAATGTTGTCAAATGTTACCGCCGAGATGTTAGGTTGGGTTAGGTTAGGTTATATTACGTTAGTGATGTATACGAAGGACCCACGCAGACGTCGGGGCCAACTCGCCAGGAATATTGTCAAATATTACCGCCGAGATGTCAGGTTGTGTTAGGTTAGGTTACATTACTTCATAGACGTATACAGTGTTCCCACGGAGAAGTAGGGGCCGACAAGCAAGGAATGTTGTTAAACGGTACCCCGAGAGATTAGGTTGGGTTAGGATAGGTTATATTAGGATTCTGATGTATATAAAGGTCCCACGGACACGTAGATGCCAACTCGCCAGGAATGTCGTCAAATATTACCGCCGAGATGTCAGGTTGGGATAGGTTAGGTTATATTACGTAATTGAAGTATATAAAGGTCCCACGGAGACGTAGAGTCCAACTCGCCAGGAATGTCGTCAAATATTACCGCCGAGATGTCAGGTGGGTTAGGTTAGGTTATATTACGTTATTGATGCATATGAATGTCCCACGTAGAGGATAGCTCGCCAGGAATGTTGTCAAATGTTACCGCCGAGATGTTAGGTTGGGTTAGGTTAGGTTATATTACGTAATTGATGCATATGAATGTCCCACGTAGAGGATAGCTCGCCAGGAATGTTGTCAAATATTACCGCCGAGATGTTAGGTTGGGTTAGGTTAGGTTATATTACGTTATTGATGCATATGAATGTCCCACGTAGAGGATAGCTCGCCAGGAATGTTGTCAAATATTACCGCCGAGATGTCAGGTTGGGTTAGGTTAGGTTATATTACGTTATTGATGTATATAAAGGTCCGTCGGAGACGTAGAGTCGAACTCGCAAAGAATGTCTTCAAATATTACCGCCGAAATGTCAGGTTGGGTTAGGTTAGGTTATATTACGTTATTCATGCATATGAATGTCCCACGTAGAGGATAGCTCGCAAGGAATGTTGTGAAATATTACCGCCGAGATGTCAGGTAGGATTACGTTAGGTTATATTACGTTATTGATGTATATAAAGGTCCCACGGAGACGTAGAGTCCAACTCGCCAGGAATGTCGTCAAATATTACCGCCGAGATGTCAGGTTGGGTTAGGTTAGGTTATATTAAGTAATTGAAGTATATAAAGGTCCCACGGAAACGTATAGTCCATCTCGCCAGGAATGTCGTCAAATATTACCGCCGAGATGTCAGGTTGTGTTAGGTTAGGTTATATTACGTTATTGATGCATATGCATGTCCCACGTAGAGGATAGATCGCCAGGAATGTTGTCAAATGTTACCGCCGAGATGTTAGGTTGGGTTGGGTTAGGTTATGTTACGTTATTGATGTATACGAAGGACCCACGCAGACGTCGGGGCCAACTCGCCAGGAATGTCGTCAAATATTACCGTCGAGATGTCAGGTTGGGTTAGGTTAGGTTATATTACGTAATTGAAGTCTATAAAGGTCCCACGGAGACGTAGAGTCCAACTCGCCAGGAATGTCGTCAAATATTACCGCCGAGATGTCAGGTGGGTTAGGTTAGGTTATATTACGTTATTGATGCATATGAAGGTCCCACGTAGAGGATAGCTCGCCAGGAATGTTGTCAAATGTTACCGCCGAGATGTTAGGTTGGGTTAGGTTAGGTTATATTACGTTAGTGATGTATACGAAGGACCCACGCAGACGTCGGGGCCAACTCGCCAGGAATATTGTCAAATATTACCGCCGAGATGTCAGGTTGTGTTAGGTTAGGTTACATTACTTCATAGACGTATACAGTGTTCCCACGGAGAAGTAGGGGCCGACAAGCAAGGAATGTTGTTAAACGGTACCCCGAGAGATTAGGTTGGGTTAGGATAGGTTATATTAGGATTCTGATGTATATAAAGGTCCCACGGACACGTAGATGCCAACTCGCCAGGAATGTCGTCAAATATTACCGCCGAGATGTCAGGTTGGGATAGGTTAGGTTATATTACGTAATTGAAGTATATAAAGGTCCCACGGAGACGTAGAGTCCAACTCGCCAGGAATGTCGTCAAATATTACCGCCGAGATGTCAGGTGGGTTAGGTTAGGTTATATTACGTTATTGATGCATATGAATGTCCCACGTAGAGGATAGCTCGCCAGGAATGGTGTCAAATGTTACCGCCGAGATGTTAGGTAGGATTACGTTAGGTTATATTACGTTATTGATGTATATAAAGGTCCCACGGAGACGTAGAGTCCAACTCGCCAGGAATGTCGTCAAATATTACCGCCGAGATGTCAGGTTGGGTTAGGTTAGGTTATATTACGTAATTGAAGTATATAAAGGTCCCACGGAAACGTATAGCCCATCTCGCCAGGAATGTCGTCAAATAATACCGACGAGATGTCAGGTTGGGTTAGGTTAGGTTATATTACGTTATTGATGCAAATGAATGTCCCACGTAGAGGATAGCTCGCAAGGAATGTTGTGAAATATTACCGCCGAGATGTCAGGTTGGATTACGTTAGGTTATATTACTTTATTGATGTATATAAAGGTCCCACGGAGACGTAGAGTCCAGCTCGCCAGGAATGTCGTCAAATATTACCGCCGAGTTGTCAGGTTGGGTTAGGTTAGGTTATATTACGTAATTGAAGTCTATAAAGGTCCCACGGAGACGTAGAGTCCAACCCGCCAGGAATGTCGTCAAATATTACCGCCGAGATGTCAGGTGGGTTAGGTTAGGTTATATTACGTTATTGATGCATATGAAGGTCCCACGTAGAGGATAGCTCGCCAGGAATGTTGCCAAATGTTACCGCCGAGATGTTAGGTTGGGTTAGGTTAGGTTATATTACGTTAGTGATGTATACGAAGGACCCACGCAGACGTCGGGTCCAACTCGCCAGGAATGTTGTCAAATATTACCGCCGAGATGTCAGGTTGTGTTAGGTTAGGTTATATTACTTCATAGACGTATACAGTGTTCCCACTGAGAAGTAGGGGCCGACAAGCAAGGAATGTTGTTAAACGGTACCCCGAGAGATAAGGTTGGGTTAGGTTAGGTTATATTAGGATACTGATGTATATAAAGGTCCCACGGACACGTAGAGGCCAACTCGCAAGGAATGTTGTCAAATATTGCCGCCGAGATGTCAGGTTGGATTACGTTAGGTTATATTACGTTATTGATGTATATAAAGGTCCCACGGAGACGTAGAGTCCAACTCGCCAGGAATGTCGTCAAAAATTACCGCCGAGTTGTCAGGTTGGGTTAGGATAGGTTATATTACGTAATTGAAGTATATAAAGGTCCCACGGAGACGTAGAGTCCAACTCGCCAGGAATGTCGTCAAATATTACCGCCGAGATGTCAGGTTGGGATAGGTTAGGTTATATTACGTAATTGAAGTATATAAAGGTCCCACGGAGACGTAGAGTCCAACTCGCCAGGAATGTCGTCAAATATTACCGCCGAGATGTCAGGTTGGGATAGGTTAGGTTATATTACGTAATTGAAGTATATAAAGGTCCCACGGAGACGTAGAGCCCAACTCGCCAGGAATGTCGTCAAATATTACCGCCGAGATGTCAGGTGGGTTAGGTTAGGTTATATTACGTTATTGATGCATATGAATGTCCCACGTAGAGGATAGCTCGCCAGGAATGTTGTCAAATGTTACCGCCGAGATGTTAGGTTGGGTTAGGTTAGGTTATATTACGTAATTGATGCATATGAATGTCCCACGTAGAGGATAGCTCGCCAGGAATGTTGTCAAATATTACCGCCGAGATGTTAGGTTGTGTTAGGTTAGGTTATATTACGTTATTGATGCATATGAATGTCCCACGTAGAGGATAGCTCGCCAGGAATGTTGTCAAATATTACCGCCGAGATGTCAGGTTGGGTTAGGTTAGGTTATATTACGTTATTGATGTATATAAAGGTCCGTCGGAGACGTAGAGTCGAACTCGCAAAGAATGTCTTCAAATATTACCGCCGAAATGTCAGGTTGGGTTAGGTTAGGTTATATTACGTTATTCATGCATATGAATGTCCCACGTAGAGGATAGCTCGCAAGGAATGTTGTGAAATATTACCGCCGAGATGTCAGGTAGGATTACGTTAGGTTATATTACGTTATTGATGTATATAAAGGTCCCACGGAGACGTAGAGTCCAACTCGCCAGGAATGTCGTCAAATATTACCGCCGAGATGTCAGGTTGGGTTAGGTTAGGTTATATTAAGTAATTGAAGTATATAAAGGTCCCACGGAAACGTATAGTCCATCTCGCCAGGAATGTCGTCAAATATTACCGCCGAGATGTCAGGTTGTGTTAGGTTAGGTTATATTACGTTATTGATGCATATGCATGTCCCACGTAGAGGATAGATCGCCAGGAATGTTGTCAAATGTTACCGCCGAGATGTTAGGTTGGGTTGGGTTAGGTTATGTTACGTTATTGATGTATACGAAGGACCCACGCAGACGTCGGGGCCAACTCGCCAGGAATGTCGTCAAATATTACCGTCGAGATGTCAGGTTGGGTTAGGTTAGGTTATATTACGTAATTGAAGTCTATAAAGGTCCCACGGAGACGTAGAGTCCAACCCGCCAGGAATGTCGTCAAATATTACCGCCGAGATGTCAGGTGGGTTAGGTTAGGTTATATTACGTTATTGATGCATATGAAGGTCCCACGTAGAGGATAGCTCGCCAGGAATGTTGCCAAATGTTACCGCCGAGATGTTAGGTTGGGTTAGGTTAGGTTATATTACGTTAGTGATGTATACGAAGGACCCACGCAGACGTCGGGTCCAACTCGCCAGGAATGTTGTCAAATATTACCGCCGAGATGTCAGGTTGTGTTAGGTTAGGTTATATTACTTCATAGACGTATACAGTGTTCCCACTGAGAAGTAGGGGCCGACAAGCAAGGAATGTTGTTAAACGGTACCCCGAGAGATAAGGTTGGGTTAGGTTAGGTTATATTAGGATACTGATGTATATAAAGGTCCCACGGACACGTAGAGGCCAACTCGCAAGGAATGTTGTCAAATATTGCCGCCGAGATGTCAGGTTGGATTACGTTAGGTTATATTACGTTATTGATGTATATAAAGGTCCCACGGAGACGTAGAGTCCAACTCGCCAGGAATGTCGTCAAAAATTACCGCCGAGTTGTCAGGTTGGGTTAGGATAGGTTATATTACGTAATTGAAGTATATAAAGGTCCCACGGAGACGTAGAGTCCAACTCGCCAGGAATGTCGTCAAATATTACCGCCGAGATGTCAGGTTGGGATAGGTTAGGTTATATTACGTAATTGAAGTATATAAAGGTCCCACGGAGACGTAGAGTCCAACTCGCCAGGAATGTCGTCAAATATTACCGCCGAGATGTCAGGTGGGTTAGGTTAGGTTATATTACGTTATTGATGCATATGAATGTCCCACGTAGAGGATAGCTCGCCAGGAATGTTGTCAAATGTTACCGCCGAGATGTTAGGTTGGGTTAGGTTAGGTTATATTACGTAATTGATGCATATGAATGTCCCACGTAGAGGATAGCTCGCCAGGAATGTTGTCAAATATTACCGCCGAGATGTTAGGTTGGGTTAGGTTAGGTTATATTACGTTATTGATGCATATGAATGTCCCACGTAGAGGATAGCTCGCCAGGAATGTTGTCAAATATTACCGCCGAGATGTCAGGTTGGGTTAGGTTAGGTTATATTACGTAATTGAAGTACATAAAGGTCCCACGGAGACGTAGAGTCCAACTCGCCAGGAATGTCGTCAAATATTACCGCCGAGATGTCAGGTGGGTTAGGTTAGGTTATATTACGTTATTGATGCATATGAATGTCCCACGTAGAGGATAGCTCGCCAGGAATGTTGTCAAATGTTACCGCCGAGATGTTCGGTTGGGTTAGGTTAGGATATATTACGTAATTGATGCATATGAATGTCCCACGTAGAGGATAGCTCGCCAGGAATGTTGTCAAATATTACCGCCGAGATGTCAGGTTGGATTACGTTAGGTTATATTACGTTATTGATGTACATAAAGGTCCCACGGAGACGTAGAGTCCAACTCGCCAGGAATGTCGTCAAATATTACCGCCGAGTTGTCAGGTTGGGTTAGGTTAGGTTATATTACGTAATTGAAGTCTATAAAGGTCCCACGGAGACGTAGAGTCCAACTCGCCAGGAATGTCGTCAAATATTACCGCCGAGATGTCAGGTGGGTTAGGTTAGGTTATATTACGTTATTGATGCATATGAAGGTCCCACGTAGAGGATAGCTCGCCAGGAATGTTGTCAAATGTTACCGCCGAGATGTTAGGTTGGGTTAGGTTAGGTTATATTACGTTAGTGATGTATACGAAGGACCCACGCAGACGTCGGGGCCAACTCGCCAGGAATATTGTCAAATATTACCGCCGAGATGTCAGGTTGTGTTAGGTTAGGTTACATTACTTCATAGACGTATACAGTGTTCCCACTGAGAAGTAGGGGCCGACAAGCAAGGAATGTTGTTAAACGGTACCCCGAGAGATAAGGTTGGGTTAGGTTAGGTTATATTAGGATACTGATGTATATAAAGGTCCCACGGACACGTAGAGGCCAAATCGCAAGGAATGTTGTCAAATATTGCCGCCGAGATGTCAGGTTGGATTACGTTAGGTTATATTACGTTATTGATGTATATAAAGGTCCCACGGAGACGTAGAGTCCAACTCGCCAGGAATGTCGTCAAAAATTACCGCCGAGATGTCAGGTTGGGTTAGGATAGGTTATATTACGTAATTGAAGTATATAAAGGTCCCACGGAGACGTAGAGTCCAACTCGCCAGGAATGTCGTCAAATATTACCGCCGAGATGTCAGGTTGGGATAGGTTAGGTTATATTACGTAATTGAAGTATATAAAGGTCCCACGGAGACGTAGAGTCCAACTCGCCAGGAATGTCGTCAAATATTACCGCCGAGATGTCAGGTGGGTTAGGTTAGGTTATATTACGTTATTGATGCATATGAATGTCCCACGTAGAGGATAGCTCGCCAGGAATGTTGTCAAATGTTACCGCCGAGATGTTAGGTTGGGTTAGGTTAGGTTATATTACGTAATTGATGCATATGAATGTCCCACGTAGAGGATAGCTCGCCAGGAATGTTGTCAAATATTACCGCCGAGATGTTAGGTTGGGTTAGGTTAGGTTATATTACGTTATTGATGCATATGAATGTCCCACGTAGAGGATAGCTCGCCAGGAATGTTGTCAAATATTACCGCCGAGATGTCAGGTTGGGTTAGGTTAGGTTATATTACGTTAGTGATGTATACGAAGGACCCACGCAGACGTCGGGGCCAACTCGCCAGGAATGTCGTCAAATATTACCGCCGAGATGTCAGGTTGGGTTAGGTTAGGTTATATTACGTAATTGAAGTATATAAAGGTCCCACGGAAACGTATAGTCCATCTCGCCAGGAATGTCGTCAAATATTACCGCCGAGATGTCAGGTTGTGTTAGGTTAGGTTATATTACGTTATTGATGCATATGCATGTCCCACGTAGAGGATAGATCGCCAGGAATGTTGTCAAATGTTACCGCCGAGATGTTAGGTTGGGTTAGGTTAGGTTATGTTACGTTATTGATGTATATAAAGGTCCCACATAGACGTAGAGGACAACTCGCCGGGAATTTTGTCAAATTTTACCGCCGAGATGTCAGGTTGTCTTAGATTAGGTTATATTACGTTATTGATGCATATGAATGTCCCACGTAGAGGATAGCTCGCCAGGAATGTTGTCAAATATTACCGCCGAGATGTCAGGTTGGGTTAGGTTAGGTTATATTACGTTATTGATGTATATAAAGGTCCGTCGGAGACGTAGAGTCGAACTCGCAAAGAATGTCTTCAAATATTACCGCCGAAATGTCAGGTTGGGTTAGGTTAGGTTATATTACGTTATTCATGCATATGAATGTCCCACGTAGAGGATAGCTCGCAAGGAATGTTGTGAAATATTACCGCCGAGATGTCAGGTAGGATTACGTTAGGTTATATTACGTTATTGATGTATATAAAGGTCCCACGGAGACGTAGAGTCCAACTCGCCAGGAATGTCGTCAAATATTACCGCCGAGATGTCAGGTTGGGTTAGGTTAGGTTATATTAAGTAATTGAAGTATATAAAGGTCCCACGGAAACGTATAGTCCATCTCGCCAGGAATGTCGTCAAATATTACCGCCGAGATGTCAGGTTGTGTTAGGTTAGGTTATATTACGTTATTGATGCATATGCATGTCCCACGTAGAGGATAGATCGCCAGGAATGTTGTCAAATGTTACCGCCGAGATGTTAGGTTGGGTTGGGTTAGGTTATGTTACGTTATTGATGTATACGAAGGACCCACGCAGACGTCGGGGCCAACTCGCCAGGAATGTCGTCAAATATTACCGTCGAGATGTCAGGTTGGGTTAGGTTAGGTTATATTACGTAATTGAAGTCTATAAAGGTCCCACGGAGACGTAGAGTCCAACCCGCCAGGAATGTCGTCAAATATTACCGCCGAGATGTCAGGTGGGTTAGGTTAGGTTATATTACGTTATTGATGCATATGAAGGTCCCACGTAGAGGATAGCTCGCCAGGAATGTTGCCAAATGTTACCGCCGAGATGTTAGGTTGGGTTAGGTTAGGTTATATTACGTTAGTGATGTATACGAAGGACCCACGCAGACGTCGGGTCCAACTCGCCAGGAATGTTGTCAAATATTACCGCCGAGATGTCAGGTTGTGTTAGGTTAGGTTATATTACTTCATAGACGTATACAGTGTTCCCACTGAGAAGTAGGGGCCGACAAGCAAGGAATGTTGTTAAACGGTACCCCGAGAGATAAGGTTGGGTTAGGTTAGGTTATATTAGGATACTGATGTATATAAAGGTCCCACGGACACGTAGAGGCCAACTCGCAAGGAATGTTGTCAAATATTGCCGCCGAGATGTCAGGTTGGATTACGTTAGGTTATATTACGTTATTGATGTATATAAAGGTCCCACGGAGACGTAGAGTCCAACTCGCCAGGAATGTCGTCAAAAATTACCGCCGAGTTGTCAGGTTGGGTTAGGATAGGTTATATTACGTAATTGAAGTATATAAAGGTCCCACGGAGACGTAGAGTCCAACTCGCCAGGAATGTCGTCAAATATTACCGCCGAGATGTCAGGTTGGGATAGGTTAGGTTATATTACGTAATTGAAGTATATAAAGGTCCCACGGAGACGTAGAGTCCAACTCGCCAGGAATGTCGTCAAATATTACCGCCGAGATGTCAGGTGGGTTAGGTTAGGTTATATTACGTTATTGATGCATATGAATGTCCCACGTAGAGGATAGCTCGCCAGGAATGTTGTCAAATGTTACCGCCGAGATGTTAGGTTGGGTTAGGTTAGGTTATATTACGTAATTGATGCATATGAATGTCCCACGTAGAGGATAGCTCGCCAGGAATGTTGTCAAATATTACCGCCGAGATGTTAGGTTGGGTTAGGTTAGGTTATATTACGTTATTGATGCATATGAATGTCCCACGTAGAGGATAGCTCGCCAGGAATGTTGTCAAATATTACCGCCGAGATGTCAGGTTGGGTTAGGTTAGGTTATATTACGTAATTGAAGTACATAAAGGTCCCACGGAGACGTAGAGTCCAACTCGCCAGGAATGTCGTCAAATATTACCGCCGAGATGTCAGGTGGGTTAGGTTAGGTTATATTACGTTATTGATGCATATGAATGTCCCACGTAGAGGATAGCTCGCCAGGAATGTTGTCAAATGTTACCGCCGAGATGTTCGGTTGGGTTAGGTTAGGATATATTACGTAATTGATGCATATGAATGTCCCACGTAGAGGATAGCTCGCCAGGAATGTTGTCAAATATTACCGCCGAGATGTCAGGTTGGATTACGTTAGGTTATATTACGTTATTGATGTACATAAAGGTCCCACGGAGACGTAGAGTCCAACTCGCCAGGAATGTCGTCAAATATTACCGCCGAGTTGTCAGGTTGGGTTAGGTTAGGTTATATTACGTAATTGAAGTCTATAAAGGTCCCACGGAGACGTAGAGTCCAACTCGCCAGGAATGTCGTCAAATATTACCGCCGAGATGTCAGGTGGGTTAGGTTAGGTTATATTACGTTATTGATGCATATGAAGGTCCCACGTAGAGGATAGCTCGCCAGGAATGTTGTCAAATGTTACCGCCGAGATGTTAGGTTGGGTTAGGTTAGGTTATATTACGTTAGTGATGTATACGAAGGACCCACGCAGACGTCGGGGCCAACTCGCCAGGAATATTGTCAAATATTACCGCCGAGATGTCAGGTTGTGTTAGGTTAGGTTACATTACTTCATAGACGTATACAGTGTTCCCACTGAGAAGTAGGGGCCGACAAGCAAGGAATGTTGTTAAACGGTACCCCGAGAGATAAGGTTGGGTTAGGTTAGGTTATATTAGGATACTGATGTATATAAAGGTCCCACGGACACGTAGAGGCCAAATCGCAAGGAATGTTGTCAAATATTGCCGCCGAGATGTCAGGTTGGATTACGTTAGGTTATATTACGTTATTGATGTATATAAAGGTCCCACGGAGACGTAGAGTCCAACTCGCCAGGAATGTCGTCAAAAATTACCGCCGAGATGTCAGGTTGGGTTAGGATAGGTTATATTACGTAATTGAAGTATATAAAGGTCCCACGGAGACGTAGAGTCCAACTCGCCAGGAATGTCGTCAAATATTACCGCCGAGATGTCAGGTTGGGATAGGTTAGGTTATATTACGTAATTGAAGTATATAAAGGTCCCACGGAGACGTAGAGTCCAACTCGCCAGGAATGTCGTCAAATATTACCGCCGAGATGTCAGGTGGGTTAGGTTAGGTTATATTACGTTATTGATGCATATGAATGTCCCACGTAGAGGATAGCTCGCCAGGAATGTTGTCAAATGTTACCGCCGAGATGTTAGGTTGGGTTAGGTTAGGTTATATTACGTAATTGATGCATATGAATGTCCCACGTAGAGGATAGCTCGCCAGGAATGTTGTCAAATATTACCGCCGAGATGTTAGGTTGGGT
Source organism: Xylocopa violacea (assembly GCA_963969225.1). Taxonomy (NCBI): domain Eukaryota; kingdom Metazoa; phylum Arthropoda; class Insecta; order Hymenoptera; family Apidae; genus Xylocopa; species Xylocopa violacea. Next base: position 3,016,917 of record CAXAJV010000135.1, on the reverse strand, counting down.
TAGGTTAGGTTATATTACGTTATTGATGCATATGAATGTCCCACGTAGAGGATAGCTCGCCAGGAATGTTGTCAAATATTACCGCCGAGATGTCAGGTTGGGTTAGGTTAGGTTATATTACGTTAGTGATGTATACGAAGGACCCACGCAGACGTCGGGGCCAACTCGCCAGGAATGTCGTCAAATATTACCGCCGAGATGTCAGGTTGGGTTAGGTTAGGTTATATTACGTAATTGAAGTATATAAAGGTCCCACGGAAACGTATAGTCCATCTCGCCAGGAATGTCGTCAAATATTACCGCCGAGATGTCAGGTTGTGTTAGGTTAGGTTATATTACGTTATTGATGCATATGCATGTCCCACGTAGAGGATAGATCGCCAGGAATGTTGTCAAATGTTACCGCCGAGATGTTAGGTTGGGTTAGGTTAGGTTATGTTACGTTATTGATGTATATAAAGGTCCCACATAGACGTAGAGGACAACTCGCCGGGAATTTTGTCAAATTTTACCGCCGAGATGTCAGGTTGTCTTAGATTAGGTTATATTACGTTATTGATGCATATGAATGTCCCACGTAGAGGATAGCTCGCCAGGAATGTTGTCAAATATTACCGCCGAGATGTCAGGTTGGGTTAGGTTAGGTTATATTACGTAATTGAAGTACATAAAGGTCCCACGGAGACGTAGAGTCCAACTCGCCAGGAATGTCGTCAAATATTACCGCCGAGATGTCAGGTGGGTCAGGTTAGATTATAATACGTTATTGATGCATATGAATGTCCCACGTAGAGGATAGCTCGCCAGGAATGTTGTCAAATATTACCGCCGAGATGTCAGGTTGGGTTAGGTTAGGTTATATTACGTAATTGAAGTACATAAAGGTCCCACGGAGACGTAGAGTCCAACTCGCCAGGAATGTCGTCAAATATTACCGCCGAGATGTCAGGTGGGTTAGGTTAGGTTATATTACGTTATTGATGCATATGAATGTCCCACGTAGAGGATAGCTCGCCAGGAATGTTGTCAAATGTTACCGCCGAGATGTTCGGTTGGGTTAGGTTAGGATATATTACGTAATTGATGCATATGAATGTCCCACGTAGAGGATAGCTCGCCAGGAATGTTGTCAAATATTACCGCCGAGATGTCAGGTTGGATTACGTTAGGTTATATTACGTTATTGATGTACATAAAGGTCCCACGGAGACGTAGAGTCCAACTCGCCAGGAATGTCGTCAAATATTACCGCCGAGTTGTCAGGTTGGGTTAGGTTAGGTTATATTACGTAATTGAAGTCTATAAAGGTCCCACGGAGACGTAGAGTCCAACTCGCCAGGAATGTCGTCAAATATTACCGCCGAGATGTCAGGTGGGTTAGGTTAGGTTATATTACGTTATTGATGCATATGAAGGTCCCACGTAGAGGATAGCTCGCCAGGAATGTTGTCAAATGTTACCGCCGAGATGTTAGGTTGGGTTAGGTTAGGTTATATTACGTTAGTGATGTATACGAAGGACCCACGCAGACGTCGGGGCCAACTCGCCAGGAATATTGTCAAATATTACCGCCGAGATGTCAGGTTGTGTTAGGTTAGGTTACATTACTTCATAGACGTATACAGTGTTCCCACGGAGAAGTAGGGGCCGACAAGCAAGGAATGTTGTTAAACGGTACCCCGAGAGATTAGGTTGGGTTAGGTTAGGTTATATTAGGATTCTGATGTATATAAAGGTCCCACGGACACGTAGATGCCAACTCGCCAGGAATGTCGTCAAATATTACCGCCGAGATGTCAGGTTGGGATAGGTTAGGTTATATTACGTAATTGAAGTATATAAAGGTCCCACGGAGACGTAGAGTCCAACTCGCCAGGAATGTCGTCAAATATTACCGCCGAGATGTCAGGTGGGTTAGGTTAGGTTATATTACGTTATTGATGCATATGAATGTCCCACGTAGAGGATAGCTCGCCAGGAATGGTGTCAAATGTTACCGCCGAGATGTTAGGTTGGGTTAGGTTAGGTTATATTACGTAATTGATGCATATGAATGTCCCACGTAGAGGAAACCTCGCCAGGAATGTTGTCAAATATTACCGCCGAGATGTTAGGTTGGGTTAGGTTAGGTTATATTACGTTATTAATGCATATGAATGTCCCACGTAGAGGATAGCCCGCCAGGAATGTTGTCAAATATTACCGCCGAGATGTCAGGTTGTGTTAGGTTAGGTTATATTACGTTATTGATGTATATAAAGGTCCGTCGGAGACGTAGAGTCGAACTCGCAAAGAATGTCTTCAAATATTACCGCCGAAATGTCAGGTTGGGTTAGGTTAGGTTATATTACGTTATTGATGCATTTGAATGTCCCACGTAGAGGATAGCTCGCAAGGAATGTTGTGAAATATTACCGCCGAGATGTCAGGTAGGATTACGTTAGGTTATATTACGTTATTGATGTATATAAAGGTCCCACGGAGACGTAGAGTCCAACTCGCCAGGAATGTCGTCAAATATTACCGCCGAGATGTCAGGTTGGGTTAGGTTAGGTTATATTACGTAATTGAAGTATATAAAGGTCCCACGGAAACGTATAGCCCATCTCGCCAGGAATCTCGTCAAATATTACCGACGAGATGTCAGGTTGTGTTAGGTTAGGTTATATTACGTTATTGATGCATATGCATGTCCCACGTAGAGGATAGATCGCCAGGAATGTTGTCAAATGTTACCGCCGAGATGTTAGGTTGGGTTAGGTTAGGTTATGTTACGTTATTGATGTATATAAAGGTCCCACATAGACGTAGAGGACAACTCGCCGGGAATGTTGTCAAATTTTACCGCCGAGATGTCAGGTTGTCTTAGATTAGGTTATATTACGTTATTGATGCATATGAATGTCCCACGTAGAGGATAGCTCGCCAGGAATGTCTTCAAATATTACCGCCGAGATGTCAGGTTGGATTACGTTAGGTTATATTACGTTAGTGATGTATACGAAGGACCCACGCAGACGTCGGGGCCAACTCGCCAGGAATGTCGTCAAATATTACCGCCGAGATGTCAGGTTGGGTTAGGTTAGGTTATATTACGTAATTGAAGTATATAAAGGTCCCACGGAAACGTAGAGTCCAACTCGCCAGGAATGTCGTCAAATATTACCGCCGAGATGTCAGGTTGTGTTAGGTTAGGTTATATTACGTTATTGATGCATATGCATGTCCCACGTAGAGGATAGATCGCCAGGAATGTTGTCAAATGTTACCGCCGAGATGTTAGGTTGGGTTAGGTTAGGTTATATTACGTTAGTGACGTATACGAAGGACCCACGCAGACGTCGGGGCCAACTCGCCAGGAATGTTGTCAAATATTACCGCCGAGATGTCAGGTTGTGTTAGGTTAGGTTATATTACTTCATAGACGTATACAGTGTTCCCACGGAGAAGTGGGGGCCGACAAGCAAGGAATGTTGTTAAACGGTACCCCGAGAAATTAGGTTGGGTTACGTTAGGTTATATTAGTATTCTGATGTATATAAAGGTCCCACGGACACGTAGATGCCAACTCGCAAGGAATGTTGTCAAATATTACCGCCGAGATGACAGGTTGGATTACGTTATATTATATTACGTTATTGATGTATATAAAGGTCCCACGGAGACGTAGAGTCCAACTCGCCAGGAATGTCGTCAAATATTACCGCCGAGATGTCAGGTTGGGATAGGTTAGGTTATATTACGTAATTGAAGTATATAAAGGTCCCACGGAGACGTAGAGTCCAACTCGCCAGGAATGTCGTCAAATATTACCGCCGGGATGTCAGGTGGGTTAGGTTAGGTTATATTACGTTATTGATGCATATGAATGTCCCACGTAGAGGATAGCTCGCCAGGTATGTTGTCAAATGTTACCGCCGAGATGTTAGGTTGGGTTAGGTTAGGTTATATTACGTAATTGATGCATATGAATGTCCCACGTAGAGGATAGCTCGCCAGGAATGTTGTCAAATATTACCGCCGAGATGTTAGGTTGGGTTAGGTTAGGTTATATTACGTTATTGATGCATATGAATGTCCCACGTAGAGGATAGCTCGCCAGGAATGTTGTCAAATATTACCGCCGAGATGTCAGGTTGGGTTAAGTTAGGTTATATTACGTTATTGATGTATATAAAGGTCCGTCGGAGACGTAGAGTCGAACTCGCAAAGAATGTCTTCAAATATTACCGCCGAAATGTCAGGTTGGGTTAGGTTAGGTTATATTACGTTATTGATGCATATGAATGTCCCACGTAGAGGATAGCTCGCAAGGAATGTTGTGAAATATTACCGCCGAGATGTCAGGTAGTATTACGTTAGGTTATATTACGTTATTGATGTATATAAAGGTCCCACGGAGACGTAGAGTCCACCTCGCCAGGAATGTCGTCAAATATTACCGCCGAGATGTCAGGTTGGGTTAGGTTAGGTTATATTACGTAATTGAAGTATATAAAGGTCCCACGGAGACGTAGAGTCCAACTCGCCAGGAATGTCGTCAAATATTACCGCCGAGATGTTAGGTTGGGTTAGGTTAGGTTACATTACGTTAATGATGTATACGAAGGACCTACGCAGACGTCGGGGCCAACTCGCCAGGAATATTGTCAAATATTACCGCCGAGATGTCAGGTTGTGTTAGGTTAGGTTATATTACTTCATAGACGTATGCAGTGTTCCCACGGAGAAGTAGGGGCCGACAAGCAAGGAATGTTGTTAAACGGTACCCCGAGAGATTAGGTTGGGTTAGGTTAGGTTATATTAGTATTCTGATGTATATAAAGGTCCCACGGACACGTAGATGCCAACTCGCAAGGAATGTTGTCAAATATTACCGCCGAGATGTCAGGTTGGATTACGTTATGTTATATTACGTTATTGATGTATATAAAGGTCCCACGGAGACGTAGAGTCCAACTCGCCAGGAATGTCGTCAAATATTACCGCCGAGATGTCAGGTTGGGATAGGTTAGGTTATATTACGTAATTGAAGTATATAAAGGTCCCACGGAGACGTAGAGTCCAACTCGCCAGGAATGTCGTCAAATATTACCGCCGAGATGTCAGGTGGGTTAGATTAGGTTATATTACGTTATTGATGCATATGAATGTCCCACGTAGAGGATAGCTCGCCAGGAATGTCTTCAAATATTACCGCCGAGATGTCTGGTTGGATTACGTTAGGTTATATTACGTTAGTGATGTATACGAAGGACCCACGCAGACGTCGGGGCCAACTCGCCAGGAATGTCGTCAAATATTACCGCCGAGATGTCAGGTTGGGTTAGGTTAGGTTATATTACGTAATTGAAGTATATAAAGGTCCCACGGAAACGTATAGTCCATCTCGCCAGGAATGTCGTCAAATATTACCGCCGAGATGTCAGGTTGTGTTAGGTTAGGTTATATTACGTTATTGATGCATATGCATGTCCCACGTAGAGGATAGATCGCCAGGAATGTTGTCAAATGTTACCGCCGAGATGTTAGGTTGGGTTAGGTTAGGTTATGTTACGTTATTGATGTATATAAAGGTCCCACATAGACGTAGAGGACAACTCGCCGGGAATGTTGTCAAATTTTACCACCGAGATGTCAGGTTGTCTTAGATTAGGTTATATTACGTTATTGATGCATATGAATGTCCCACGTAGAGGATAGCTCGCCAGGAATGTCTTCAAATATTACCGCCGAGATGTCAGGTTGGATTACGTTAGGTTATATTACGTTAGTGATGTATACGAAGGACCCACGCAGACGTCGGGGACAACTCGCCAGGAATGTCGTCAAATATTACCGCCGAGATGTCAGGTTGGGTTAGGTTAGGTTATATTACGTAATTGAAGTATATAAAGGTCCCACGGAAACGTAGAGTCCAACTCGCCAGGAATGTCGTCAAATATTACCGCCGAGATGTCAGGTTGTGTTAGGTTAGGTTATATTACGTTATTGATGCATATGCATGTCCCACGTAGAGGATAGATCGCCAGGAATGTTGTCAAATGTTACCGCCGAGATGTCAGGTTGGGATAGGTTAGGTTATATTACGTAATTGAAGTATATAAAGGTCCCACGGAGACGTAGAGTCCAACTCGCCAGGAATGTCGTCAAATATTACCGCCGAGATGTCAGGTGGATTAGGTTAGGTTATATTACGTTATTGATGCATATGAATGTCCCACGTAGAGGATAGCTCGCCAGGAATGTTGTCAAATATTACCGCCGAGATGTCAGGTTGGGTTAGGTTAGGTTATATTACGTTATTGATGTATATAAAGGTCCGTCGGAGACGTAGAGTCAACTCGCAAAGAATGTCCTCAAATATTACCGCCGAAATGTCAGGTTGGGTTAGGTTAGGTTATATTACGTTATTGATGCATATGAATGTCCCACGTAGAGGATAGCTCGCAAGGAATGTTGTGAAATATTACCGCCGAGATGTCAGGTAGTATTACGTTAGGTTATATTACGTTATTGATGTATATAAAGGTCCCACGGAGACGTAGAGTCCACCTCGCCAGGAATGTCGTCAAATATTACCGCCGAGATGTCAGGTTGGGTTAGGTTAGGTTATATTACGTAATTGAAGTATATAAAGGTCCCACGGAGACGTAGATGCCAACTCGCAAGGAATGTTGTCAAATATTACCGCCGAGATGTCAGGTTGGATTACGTTATGTTATATTACGTTATTGATGTATATAAAGGTCCCACGGAGACGTAGAGTCCAACTCGCCAGGAATGTCGTCAAATATTACCGCCGAGATGTCAGGTTGGGATAGGTTAGGTTATATTACGTAATTGAAGTATATAAAGGTCCCACGGAGACGTAGAGTCCAACTCGCCAGGAATGTCGTCAAATATTACCGCCGGGATGTCAGGTGGGTTAGGTTAGGTTATATTACGTTTTTGATGCATATGAATGTCCCACGTAGAGGATAGCTCGCCAGGAATGTTGTCAAATGTTACCGCCGAGATGTTAGGTTGGGTTAGGTTAGGTTATATTACGTAATTGATGCATATGAATGTCCCACGTAGAGGATAGCTCGCCAGGAATGTTGTCAAATATTACCGCCGAGATGTTAGGTTGGGTTAGGTTAGGTTATATTACGTTATTGATGCATATGAATGTCCCACGTAGAGGATAGCTCGCCAGGAATGTTGTCAAATATTACCGCCGAGATGTCAGGTTGGGTTAGGTTAGGTTATATTACGTTATTGATGTATATAAAGGTCCGTCGGAGACGTAGAGTCGAACTCGCAAAGAATGTCTTCAAATATTACCGCCGAAATGTCAGGTTGGGTTAGGTTAGGTTATATTACGTTATTGATGCATATGAATGTCCCACGTAGAGGATAGCTCGCAAGGAATGTTGTGAAATATTACCGCCGAGATGTCAGGTAGTATTACGTTAGGTTATATTACGTTATTGATGTATATAAAGGTCCCACGGAGACGTAGAGTCCACCTCGCCAGGAATGTCGTCAAATATTACCGCCGAGATGTCAGGTTGGGTTAGGTTAGGTTATATTACGTAATTGAAGTATATAAAGGTCCCACGGAGACGTAGAGTCCAACTCGCCAGGAATGTCGTCAAATATTACCGCCGAGATGTTAGGTTGGGTTAGGTTAGGTTACATTACGTTAATGATGTATACGAAGGACCTACGCAGACGTCGGGGCCAACTCGCCAGGAATATTGTCAAATATTACCGCCGAGATGTCAGGTTGTGTTAGGTTAGGTTATATTACTTCATAGACGTATACAGTGTTCCCACGGAGAAGTAAGTGCCGACAAGCAAGGAATGTTGTTAAACGGTACCCCGAGAGATTAGGTTGGGTTAGGTTAGGTTATATTAGTATTCTGATGTATATAAAGGTCCCACGGACACGTAGATGCCAACTCGCAAGGAATGTTGTCAAATATTACCGCCGAGATGTCAGGTTGGATTACGTTATGTTATATTACGTTATTGATGTATATAAAGGTCCCACGGAGACGTAGAGTCCAACTCGCCAGGAATGTCGTCAAATATTACCGCCGAGATGTCAGGTTGGGATAGGTTAGGTTATATTACGTAATTGAAGTATATAAAGGTCCCACGGAGACGTAGAGTCCAACTCGCCAGGAATGTCGTCAAATATTACCGCCGAGATGTCAGGTGGGTTAGATTAGGTTATATTACGTTATTGATGCATATGAATGTCCCACGTAGAGGATAGCTCGCCAGGAATGTCTTCAAATATTACCGCCGAGATGTCTGGTTGGATTACGTTAGGTTATATTACGTTAGTGATGTATACGAAGGACCCACGCAGACGTCGGGGCCAACTCGCCAGGAATGTCGTCAAATATTACCGCCGAGATGTCAGGTTGGGTTAGGTTAGGTTATATTACGTAATTGAAGTATATAAAGGTCCCACGGAAACGTATAGTCCATCTCGCCAGGAATGTCGTCAAATATTACCGCCGAGATGTCAGGTTGTGTTAGGTTAGGTTATATTACGTTATTGATGCATATGCATGTCCCACGTAGAGGATAGATCGCCAGGAATGTTGTCAAATGTTACCGCCGAGATGTTAGGTTGGGTTAGGTTAGGTTATGTTACGTTATTGATGTATATAAAGGTCCCACATAGACGTAGAGGACAACTCGCCGGGAATGTTGTCAAATTTTACCACGGAGATGTCAGGTTGTCTTAGATTAGGTTATATTACGTTATTGATGCATATGAATGTCCCACGTAGAGGATAGCTCGCCAGGAATGTCTTCAAATATTACCGCCGAGATGTCAGGTTGGATTACGTTAGGTTATATTACGTTAGTGATGTATACGAAGGACCCACGCAGACGTCGGGGACAACTCGCCAGGAATGTCGTCAAATATTACCGCCGAGATGTCAGGTTGGGTTAGGTTAGGTTATATTACGTAATTGAAGTATATAAAGGTCCCACGGAAACGTAGAGTCCAACTCGCCAGGAATGTCGTCAAATATTACCGCCGAGATGTCAGGTTGTGTTAGGTTAGGTTATATTACGTTATTGATGCATATGCATGTCCCACGTAGAGGATAGATCGCCAGGAATGTTGTCAAATGTTACCGCCGAGATGTCAGGTTGGGATAGGTTAGGTTATATTACGTAATTGAAGTATATAAAGGTCCCACGGAGACGTAGAGTCCAACTCGCCAGGAATGTCGTCAAATATTACCGCCGAGATGTCAGGTGGGTTAGGGTAGGTTATATTACGTAATTGAAGTATATAAAGGTCCCACGGAGACGTAGAGTCCAACTCGCCAGGAATGTCGTCAAATATTACCGCCGAGATGTCAGGTTGGGATAGGTTAGGTTATATTACGTAATTGAAGTATATAAAGGTCCCACGGAGACGTAGAGTCCAACTCGCCAGGAATGTCGTCAAATATTACCGCCGAGATGTCAGGTGGGTTAGGTTAGGTTATATTACGTTATTGATGCATATGAATGTCCCACGTAGAGGATAGCTCGCCAGGAATGTTGTCAAATGTTACCGCCGAGATGTTAGGTTGGGTTAGGTTAGGTTATATTACGTAATTGATGCATATGAATGTCCCACGTAGAGGATAGCTCGCCAGGAATGTTGTCAAATATTACCGCCGAGATGTTAGGTTGGGTTAGGTTAGGTTATATTACGTTATTGATGCATATGAATGTCCCACGTAGAGGATAGCCCGCCAGGAATGTTGTCAAATATTACCGCCGAGATGTCAGGTTGGGTTAGGTTAGGTTATATTACGTTATTGATGTATATAAAGGTCCGTCGGAGACGTAGAGTCGAACTCGCAAAGAATGTCTTCAAATATTACCGCCGAAATGTCAGGTTGGGTTAGGTTAGGTTATATTACGTTATTGATGCATATGAATGTCCCTCGTAGAGGATAGCTCGCAAGGAATGTTGTGAAATATTACCGCCGAGATGTCAGGTTGGATTACGTTAGGTTATATTACGTTATTGAAGTATATAAAGGTCCCACGGAGACGTAGAGTCCAGCTCGCCAGGAATGTCGTCAAATATTACCGCCGAGTTATCAGGTTGGGTTAGGTTAGGTTATATTACGTAATTGAAGTCTATAAAGGTCCCACGGAGACGTAGAGTCCAACCCGCCAGGAATGTTGTCAAATATTACCGCCGAGATGTCAGGTGGGTTAGGTTAGGTTATATTACGTTATTGATGCATATGAAGGTCCCACGTAGAGGATAGCTCGCCAGGAATGTTGCCAAATGTTACCGCCGAGATGTTAGGTTGGGTTAGGTTAGGTTATATTACGTTAGTGATGTATACGAAGGACCCACGCAGACGTCGGGGCCAACTCGCCAGGAATGCTGTCAAATATTACCGCCGAGATGTCAGGTTGTGTTAGGTTAGGTTATATTACTTCATAGACGTATACAGTGTTCCCACTGAGAAGTACGGGCCGACAAGCAAGGAATGTTGTTAAACGGTACCCCGAGAGATAATGTTGGGTTAGGTTAGGTTATATTAGGATACTGATGTATATAAAGGTCCCACGGACACGTAGAGGCCAACTCGCAAGGAATGTTGTCAAATATTACCGCCGAGATGTCAGGTTGGATTACGTTAGGTTATATTACGTTATTGATGTATATAAAGGTCCCACGGAGACGTAGAGTCCAACTCGCCAGGAATGTCGTCAAAAATTACCGCCGAGATGTCAGGTTGGGTTAGGGTAGGTTATATTACGTAATTGAAGTATATAAGGGTCCCACGGAGACGTAGAGTCCAACTCGCCAGGAATGTCGTCAAAAATTACCGCCGAGATGTCAGGTTGGATTACGTCAGGTTATATTACGTTATTGATGTATATAAAGGTCCCACGGAGACGTAGAGTCCAACTCGCCAAGAATGTCGTCAAGTATTACCGTCGAGATGTCAGGTTGGGTTAGGTTAGGTTATATTACGTAATTGAAGTATATAAAGGTCCCACGGAGACGTAGAGTCCAACTCGCCAGGAATGTCGTCAAATATTACCGCCGAGATGTTAGGTTGTGTTAGGTTAGGTTACATTACGTTAATGATGTATACGAATGTCCCACGTAGAGGATAGCTCGCGAGGAATGTTGTCAAATGTTACCGCCGAGATGTTAGGTTGGGTTAGGTTAGGTTATATTACGTTAGTGATGTATACGAAGGACCCACGCAGACGTCGGGGCCAACTCGCCAGGAATGTTGTCAAATATTACCGCCGAGATGTCAGGTTGGGTTAGGTTAGGTTATATTACGTTATTGATGTATATAAAGGTCCGTCGGAGACTTGGAGTCGAACTCGCCAAGAATGTCTTCAAGTATTACCGCCGAAATGTCAGGTTGTGTTAGGTTAGGTTATATTACGTTATTGATGCATATGAATGTCCCACGTAGAGGATAGCTCGCCAGGAATGTTGTCAAATATTACCGCCGAGATGTCAGGTTGGATTACGTTAGGTTATATTACGTTATTGATGTATATAAAGGTCCCACGGAGACGTAGAGTCCAACACAAGAGGAATGTCGTCAAATATTACCGCCGAGATGTCAGGTTGGGTTAGGTTAGGTTATATTACGTAATTGAAGTATATAAAGGTCCCACGGAGACGTAGAGTCCAACTCGCCAGGAATGTCGTCAAATGTTACGGCCGAGATGTCAGGTGGGTTAGGTTAGGTTATATTACGTTATTGATGCATATGAATGTCCCACGTAGAGGATAGATCGCCAGGAATGTTGTCAAATATTACCGCCGAGATGTCAGGTTGGGTTAGGTTAGGTTATATTACGTTAGTGATGTATACGAAGGACCCACGCAGACGTCGGGGCCAACTCGCCAGGAATGTCGTCAAATATTACCGCCGAGATGTCAGGTTGGGTTAGGTTAGGTTATATTACGTAATTGAAGTATATAAAGGTCCCACGGAAACGTAGAGTCCATCTCGCCAGGAATGTCGTCAAATATTACCGCCGAGATGTTAGGTTGTGTTAGGTTAGGTTATATTACGTTATTGATGCATATGCATGTCCCACGTAGAGGATAGATCGCCAGGAATGTTGTCAAATGTTACCGCCGAGATGTTAGGTTGGGTTAGGTTAGGTTTTGTTACGTTAGTGATGTATACGAAGGACCCACGCAGACGTCGGGGCCAACTCGCCAGGAATGTTGTCAAATATTACCGCCGAGAAGTCAGGTTGGGTTAGGTTAGGTTATATTACGTTATTGATGTATATAAAGGTCCCACGGAGACGTCGGGGCCAACTCGACAGGAATGTTGTCAAATATTACCGCCGAGATGTCAGGTTGGGTTACGTTAGGTTATATTACGCTATTGATGCATACGAATGTCCCACGTAGAGGATAGCTCGCCAGGAATGTTGTAAAATGTTACCGCCGTGATGCTAGGTTGGGTTAGGTTAGGTTATATTACGTTAGTGATGTATACGAAGGACCCACGCAGACGTCGAGGCCAACTCGCCAGGAATGTTGCCAAATATTATCGCCGAGATGTCAGGTTGGGTTAGGTTAGGTTATATTACGTTATTGGTGTATATAAAGGTCCCACGGAGACGTCGGGGCCAACTCGCCAGGAATGTCGTCAAATATTACCGCCGAGATGTCGGGTTGGGTCAGGTTAGATTATAATACGTTATTGATGCATATGAATGTCCCACGTAGAGGATAACTCGCCAGGCAAGTTGTCAAATATTACCGCCGAGATGCTAGGTTGGGTTAGGTTAGGTTATATTACGTTAGTGATGTATACGAAGGACCCACAGAGACGTCGAGGCCAACTCGCCAGGAATGTTGCCAAATATTATCGCCGAGATGTCAGGTTGGGTTAGGTTAGGTTATATTACGTTATTGGTGTATATAAAGGTCCCACGGAGACGTCGGGGCCAACTCGCCAGGAATGTCGTCAAATATTACCGCCGAGATGTCGGGTTGGGTCAGGTTAGATTATAATACGTTATTGATGCATATGAATGTCCCACGTAGAGGATAACTCGCCAGGCAAGTTGTCAAATATTACCGCCGAGATGTTAGGTTGGGTTAGGTTAGATTATATTACGTTAATGATGTATATAAAGGACCCACGCAGACGTCTTGGCCAACTCGCCAGGAATGTTGTCAAATATTACGGCCGACATGTCAGGTTGGGTTAGGTTAAATTATATTACGTTATTGATGTATATAAAGGTCCCACACAGACGTAGAGGACAACTCGCCAGGAATGTTGTCAAATTTTACCGCCGAGATGTAAGGTTGTCTTAGGTGAGGTTATATTACTTCACAGACGTATACAGTGTTCCCACCGAGATGTAGGGGCCGACAAGCAAGGAATGTGGTTAAACGTTACCCCGAGAGATTAGGTTGGGTTAGGTTAGGTTATATTAGGATACTGATGTATATAAAGGTCCCACGGACACGTAGAGGCCAACTCGCCAGGAACGTTGTCAAATTTTAATGCCGAGATGTCAGGTTGGGTTAGGTTAGGTTACATTACGTTATTGATGTATACGAACGTCCCACGTATACGTAGAGGACAACTCGCCAGGAATGTTGTCAAATATTACCGCCGAGACGATATGTTGGTTTAGATTAGGTTATATTACGTTATTGACGTACATAAAGGTCCCACGGAGACGTAGAGGCCAGCTCGCCAGGAATGTTGTCAAATCTTACCGCCGAGATGATAGGTTGGGTCAAGTTAGGTTATATTACGTTATTGATGCATATAAAGGTCCCACGGAGACGTAGAGGCCAACTCGCCAGGAATGTTGTCAAATTTTACCGCCGAGATGTCAGGTTGGGTTAGGTTAGGTTACATTACTTCATAGACGTATACAGTGTTCCCACCGAGAAGTAGAGGCCGACAAGCAAGGAATGCGGTTAAACGGTACCCTGAGGGATTAGGTTGGGTTAGGTTAGGTTATATTAGGATACTGATGTATATAAAGGTCCCACGGACACGTAGAGGCCAACTCGCCAGGAACGTTGTCAAATTTTAATGCCGAGATGTCAGGTTGGGTTAGGTTAGGTTATATTACGTTATTGATGTATATAAAGGTCCCACGGAGACGTAGATTCGAACTCGCCAAGAATGTCTTCAAATATTAACGCCGAGATGTCGGTTTGGGTTAGGTTAGGTTATGTTACGTTATTGATGCACATGAATGTCCCACGTAGAGGATAGCTCGCCAGGAATGTTGTCAAATATTACCGCTGAGATGTCAGGTTGGGTTAGGTTAGGCTATATTACGTTATTGATGTATATAAAGGTCCCACGGAGACGTAGAGTCGAACTCGCCAAGAATGTCTTCTAATATTACCGCCGAGATGTCAGGTTGGGCTAGGTTAGTTTATATTACGTTATTGACGCTTATTAATGTCCCACGTAGAGGATAGCTCGCCAGGAATGTTGTCAAATATTACCGCCGAGATGTCAGGTTGGGTTAGGTTAGATTATAATACGTTATTGATGCATATGAATGTCCCACGTAGAGGATAGCTCGCCAGGAATGTTGTCAAATATTACCGCTGAGATGTCAGGTTGGGTTAGGTTAGGTTATATTACGTTATTGATGCATATGAATGTCCCACGTAGAGGATAGCTCGCCAGGAATGTTGTCAAACATTACCGCCGAGATGTTAGGTTGGGTTCGGTTAGGTTACATTACGTTAATGATGTATACGAATGTCCCAGGTAGAGGATAGCTCGCCAGGAATGTTGTCAAATATTACCGCCGAGATGTTAGGTTGGGTTCGGTTAGGTTACATTACGTTAATGATGTATACGAATGTCCCAGGTAGAGGATAGCTCGCCAGGAATGTTGTCAAATGTTACCGCCGAGATGTCAGGTTGGGTTAGGTTAGGTTATATTACGTTATTGATGTATATAAAGGTCCCACGGAGACGTAGATTCGAACTCGCCAAGAATGTCTTCAAATATTAACGCCGAGATGTCGGGTTGGGTTAGGTTAGGTTATGTTACGTTATTGATGCACATGAATGTCCCACGTAGAGGATAGCTCGCCAGGAATGTTGTCAAATATTACCGCTGAGATGTCAGGTTGGGTTAGGTTAGGCTATATTACGTTATTGATGTATATAAAGGTCCCACGGAGACGTAGAGTCGAACTCGCCAAGAATGTCTTCAAATATTACCGCCGAGATGTCAGGTTGGGTTAGCTTAGGTTATATTACGTTATTGATGCATATGAATCTCCCACGTAGAGGATAGCACGCCAGGAATGTTGTCAGATATTACCGCCGAGATGTTAGGTTGGGTTAGGTTATGTTACATTACGTTCATGATGTATACGAAGGACCCACACAGACGTCGGGGCCAACTCGCCAGGAATGTTGTCAAATATTACCGCGGACATGTCAGGTTGGGTTAGGTTAGGTTATATTACGTAATTGAAGTATATAAAGGTCCCACGGAGACGTAGAGTCCAACTCGCCAGGAATGTCGTCAAATATTACCGCCGAGATGTCACGTGGGTTAGGTTAGGTTATATTACGTTATTGATGCGTATGAATGTCCCACGTAGAGGATAGCTCGCCAGGAATGTTGTCAAATGTTACCGCCGAGATGTTAGGTTGGGTTAGGTTAGGTTATATTACGTAATTGATGCATATGAATGTCCCACGTAGAGGATAGCTCGCCAGGAATGTTGTCAAATATTACCGCCGAGATGTTAGGTTGGGTTAGGTTAGGTTATATTACGTTATTGATGCATATGAATGTCCCACGTAGAGGATAGCTCGCCAGGAATGTTGTCAAATATTACCGCCGAGATGTCAGGTTGGGTTAGGTTAGGTTATATTACGTTATTGATGTATATAAAGGTCCGTCGGAGACGTAGAGTCGAACTCGCAAAGAATGTCTTCAAATATTACCGCCGAAATGTCAGGTTGGGTTAGGTTAGGTTATATTACGTTATTGATGCATATGAATGTCCCACGTAGAGGATAGCTCGCAAGGAATGTTGTGAAATATTACCGCCGAGATGTCAGGTAGTATTACGTTAGGTTATATTACGTTATTGATGTATATAAAGGACCCACGGAGACGTAGAGTCCACCTCGCCAGGAATGTCGTCAAATATTACCGCCGAGATGTCAGGTTGGGTTAGGTTAGGTTATATTACGTAATTGAAGTATATAAAGGTCCCACGGAGACGTAGAGTCCAACTCGCCAGGAATGTCGTCAAATATTACCGCCGAGATGTTAGGTTGGGTTAGGTTAGGTTACATTACGTTAATGATGTATACGAAGGACCTACGCAGACGTCGGGGCCAACTCGCCAGGAATATTGTCAAATATTACCGCCGAGATGTCAGGTTGTGTTAGGTTAGGTTATATTACTTCATAGACGTATACAGTGTTCCCACGGAGAAGTAGGGGCCGACAAGCAAGGAATGTTGTTAAACGGTACCCCGAGAGATTAGGTTGGGTTAGGTTAGGTTATATTAGTATTCTGATGTATATAAAGGTCCCACGGACACGTAGATGCCAACTCGCAAGGAATGTTGTCAAATATTACCGCCGAGATGTCAGGTTGGATTACGTTATGTTATATTACGTTATTGATGTATATAAAGGTCCCACGGAGACGTAGAGTCCAACTCGCCAGGAATGTCGTCAAATATTACCGCCGAGATGTCAGGTTGGGATAGGTTAGGTTATATTACGTAATTGAAGTATATAAAGGTCCCACGGAGACGTAGAGTCCAACTCGCCAGGAATGTCGTCAAATATTACCGCCGAGATGTCAGGTGGGTTAGATTAGGTTATATTACGTTATTGATGCATATGAATGTCCCACGTAGAGGATAGCTCGCCAGGAATGTCTTCAAATATTACCGCCGAGATGTCTGGTTGGATTACGTTAGGTTATATTACGTTAGTGATGTATACGAAGGACCCACGCAGACGTCGGGGCCAACTCGCCAGGAATGTCGTCAAATATTACCGCCGAGATGTCAGGTTGGGTTAGGTTAGGTTATATTACGTAATTGAAGTATATAAAGGTCCCACGGAAACGTATAGTCCATCTCGCCAGGAATGTCGTCAAATATTACCGCCGAGATGTCAGGTTGTGTTAGGTTAGGTTATATTACGTTATTGATGCATATGCATGTCCCACGTAGAGGATAGATCGCCAGGAATGTTGTCAAATGTTACCGCCGAGATGTTAGGTTGGGTTAGGTTAGGTTATGTTACGTTATTGATGTATATAAAGGTCCCACATAGACGTAGAGGACAACTCGCCGGGAATGTTGTCAAATTTTACCACCGAGATGTCAGGTTGTCTTAGATTAGGTTATATTACGTTATTGATGCATATGAATGTCCCACGTAGAGGATAGCTCGCCAGGAATGTCTTCAAATATTACCGCCGAGATGTCAGGTTGGATTACGTTAGGTTATATTACGTTAGTGATGTATACGAAGGACCCACGCAGACGTCGGGGACAACTCGCCAGGAATGTCGTCAAATATTACCGCCGAGATGTCAGGTTGGGTTAGGTTAGGTTATATTACGTAATTGAAGTATATAAAGGTCCCACGGAAACGTAGAGTCCAACTCGCCAGGAATGTCGTCAAATATTACCGCCGAGATGTCAGGTTGTGTTAGGTTAGGTTATATTACGTTATTGATGCATATGCATGTCCCACGTAGAGGATAGATCGCCAGGAATGTTGTCAAATGTTACCGCCGAGATGTCAGGTTGGGATAGGTTAGGTTATATTACGTAATTGAAGTATATAAAGGTCCCACGGAGACGTAGAGTCCAACTCGCCAGGAATGTCGTCAAATATTACCGCCGAGATGTCAGGTGGGTTAGGTTAGGTTATATTACGTTATTGATGCATATGAATGTCCCACGTAGAGGATAGCTCGCCAGGAATGTTGTCAAATGTTACCGCCGAGATGTTAGGTTGGGTTAGGTTAGGTTATATTACGTAATTGATGCATATGAATGTCCCACGTAGAGGATAGCCCGCCAGGAATGTTGTAAAAATATTACCACCGAGATGTCAGGTTGGGTTAGGTTAGGTTATATTACGTTATTGATGTATATAAAGGTCCGTCGGAGACGTAGAGTCGAACTCGCAAAGAATGTCTTCAAATATTACCGCCGAAATGTCAGGTTGGGTTAGGTTAGGTTATATTACGTTATTGATGCATATGAATGTCCCTCGTAGAGGATAGCTCGCAAGGAATGTTGTGAAATATTACCGCCGAGATGTCAGGTTGGATTACGTTAGGTTATATTACGTTATTGATGTATATAAAGGTCCCACGGAGACGTAGAGTCCAGCTCGCCAGGAATGTCGTCAAATATTACCGCCGAGTTGTCAGGTTGGGTTAGGTTAGGTTATATTACGTAATTGAAGTCTATAAAGGTCCCACGGAGACGTAGAGTCCAACCCGCCAGGAATGTTGTCAAATATTACCGCCGAGATGTCAGGTGGGTTAGGTTAGGTTATATTACGTTATTGATGCATATGAAGGTCCCACGTAGAGGATAGCTCGCCAGGAATGTTGCCAAATGTTACCGCCGAGATGTTAGGTTGGGTTAGGTTAGGTTATATTACGTTAGTGATGTATACGAAGGACCCACGCAGACGTCGGGGCCAACTCGCCAGGAATGCTGTCAAATATTACCGCCGAGATGTCAGGTTGTGTTAGGTTAGGTTATATTACTTCATAGACGTATACAGTGTTCCCACTGAGAAGTACGGGCCGACAAGCAAGGAATGTTGTTAAACGGTACCCCGAGAGATAATGTTGGGTTAGGTTAGGTTATATTAGGATACTGATGTATATAAAGGTCCCACGGACACGTAGAGGCCAACTCGCAAGGAATGTTGTCAAATATTACCGCCGAGATGTCAGGTTGGATTACGTTAGGTTATATTACGTTATTGATGTATATAAAGGTCCCACGGAGACGTAGAGTCCAACTCGCCAGGAATGTCGTCAAAAATTACCGCCGAGATGTCAGGTTGGGTTAGGGTAGGTTATATTACGTAATTGAAGTATATAAAGGTCCCACGGAGACGTAGAGTCCAACTCGCCAGGAATTTCGTCAAAAATTACCGCCGAGATGTCAGGTTGGGATAGGTTAGGTTATATTACGTAATTGAAGTATATAAAGGTCCCACGGAGACGTAGAGTCCAACTCGCCAGGAATGTCGTCAAATATTACCGCCGAGATGTCAGGTGGGTTAGGTTAGGTTATATTACGTTATTGATGCATATGAATGTCCCACGTAGAGGATAGCTCGCCAGGAATGTTGTCAAATGTTACCGCCGAGATGTTAGGTTGGGTTAGGTTAGGTTATATTACGTAATTGATGCATATGAATGTCCCACGTAGAGGATAGCTCGCCAGGAATGTTGTCAAATATTACCGCCGAGATGTTAGGTTGGGTTAGGTTAGGTTATATTACGTTATTGATGCATATGAATGTCCCACGTAGAGGATAGCCCGCCAGGAATGTTGTCAAATATTACCGCCGAGATGTCAGGTTGGGTTAGGTTAGGTTATATTACGTTATTGATGTATATAAAGGTCCGTCGGAGACGTAGAGTCGAACTCGCAAAGAATGTCTTCAAATATTACCGCCGAAATGTCAGGTTGGATTAGGTTAGGTTATATTACGTTATTGATGCATATGAATGTCCCTCGTAGAGGATAGCTCGCAAGGAATGTTGTGAAATATTACCGCCGAGATGTCAGGTTGGATTACGTTAGGTTATATTACGTTATTGATGTATATAAAGGTCCCACGGAGACGTAGAGTCCAGCTCGCCAGGAATGTCGTCAAATATTACCGCCGAGTTATCAGGTTGGGTTAGGTTAGGTTATATTACGTAATTGAAGTCTATAAAGGTCCCACGGAGACGTAGAGTCCAACCCGCCAGGAATGTTGTCAAATATTACCGCCGAGATGTCAGGTGGGTTAGGTTAGGTTATATTACGTTATTGATGCATATGAAGGTCCCACGTAGAGGATAGCTCGCCAGGAATGTTGCCAAATGTTACCGCCGAGATGTTAGGTTGGGTTAGGTTAGGTTATATTACGTTAGTGATGTATACGAAGGACCCACGCAGACGTCGGGGCCAACTCGCCAGGAATGCTGTCAAATATTACCGCCGAGATGTCAGGTTGTGTTAGGTTAGGTTATATTACTTCATAGACGTATACAGTGTTCCCACTGAGAAGTACGGGCCGACAAGCAAGGAATGTTGTTAAACGGTACCCCGAGAGATAATGTTGGGTTAGGTTAGGTTATATTAGGATACTGATGTATATAAAGGTCCCACGGACACGTAGAGGCCAACTCGCAAGGAATGTTGTCAAATATTACCGCCGAGATGTCAGGTTGGATTACGTTAGGTTATATTACGTTATTGATGTATATAAAGGTCCCACGGAGACGTAGAGTCCAACTCGCCAGGAATGTCGTCAAAAATTACCGCCGAGATGTCAGGTTGGGTTAGGGTAGGTTATATTACGTAATTGAAGTATATAAAGGTCCCACGGAGACGTAGAGTCCAACTCGCCAGGAATGTCGTCAAAAATTACCGCCGAGATGTCAGGTTGGATTACGTTAGGTTATATTACGTTATTGATGTATATAAAGGTCCCACGGAGACGTAGAGTCCAACTCGCCAAGAATGTCGTCAAGTATTACCGTCGAGATGTCAGGTTGGGTTAGGTTAGGTTATATTACGTAATTGAAGTATATAAAGGTCCCACGGAGACGTAGAGTCCAACTCGCCAGGAATGTCGTCAAATATTACCGCCGAGATGTTAGGTTGTGTTAGGTTAGGTTACATTACGTTAATGATGTATACGAATGTCCCACGTAGAGGATAGCTCGCGAGGAATGTTGTCAAATGTTACCGCCGAGATGTTAGGTTGGGTTAGGTTAGGTTATATTACGTTAGTGATGTATACGAAGGACCCACGCAGACGTCGGGGCCAACTCGCCAGGAATGTTGTCAAATATTACCGCCGAGATGTCAGGTTGGGTTAGGTTAGGTTATATTACGTTAATGATGTATACGAAGGACCTACGCAGACGTCGGGGCCAACTCGCCAGGAATGTTGTCAAATATTACCGCCGAGATGTCAGGTTGGGTTAGGTTAGGTTATATTACGTAGTTGAAGTATATAAAGGTCCCACGGAGAGGTAGAGTCCAACTCGCCAGGAATGTCGTCAAATATTACCGCCGAGATGTCAGGTTGGGTTAGGTTAGGTTATATTAAGTTATTGATGCATATGAATGTCCCATGTATAGGATAGCTCGCCAGGAATGTTGTCAAGTGTTACCGCCGAGATGTTAGGTTGGGTTAGGTTAGGTTATATTACGTTAGTGATTTATACGAAGGACCCACGCTGATGTCGGGGCCAACTCGCCAGGAATGTTGTCAAATATTACCGCCGAGATGTCAGGTTGGATTAGGTTAGGTTATATTACGTTATTGACGTATATAAAGGTCCGTCGGAGACGTAGAGTTGAACTCGCCAAGAATGTCTTCAAATATTACCGCCGAAATGTCAGGTTGGGTTAGGTTAGGTTATATTACGTTATTGATGCATATGAATGTCCCACGTAGAGGATAGCTTACCAGGAATGTTGTCAAATATTACCGCCGAGATGTTAGGTTGGGTTAGGTTAGGTTATATTTCGTTAGTGATGTATACGAAGGACCCACGCAGACGTCGGGGCCAACTCGCCAGGAATGTTGTCAAATATTACCGCCGAGATGTCCGGTTGTGTTAGGTTAGGTTATATTACTTCATAGACGTATACAGTGTTCCCACTGGGAAGTAGGGGCCGACAAGCAAGGAATGTTGTAAACGGTACCCCGAGAGATTAGGTTGGGTTAGGTTAGGTTATATTAGGATACTGATGTATATAAAGGTCCCACGGACACGTAGAGGCCAACTCGCAAGGAATGTTGTCAAATATTACCGCCGAGATGTCAGGTTGGATTACGTTAGGTTTTTTACGTTATTGATGTATATAAAGGTCCCACGGAGACGTAGAGCCCAACTCGCCAGGAATGTCGTCAAATATTACCGCTGAGATGTCAGGTTGGGTTAGGTTAGGCTATATTACGTTATTGATGTATATAAAGGTCCCACGGAGACGTAGAGTCGAACTCGCCAAGAATGTCTTCAAATATTACCGCCGAGATGTCAGGTTGGGTTAGCTTAGGTTATATTACGTTATTGATGCATATGAATGTCCCACGTAGAGGATAGCACGCCAGGAATGTTGTCAGATATTACCGCCGAGATGTTAGGTTGGGTTAGGTTATGTTACATTACGTTCATGATGTATACGAAGGACCCACACAGACGTCGGGGCCAACTCGCCAGGAATGTTGTCAAATATTACCGCGGACATGTCAGGTTGGGTTAGGTTAGGTTATATTACGTAATTGAAGTATATAAAGGTCCCACGGAGACGTAGAGTCCAACTCGCCAGGAATGTCGTCAAATATTACCGCCGAGATGTCACGTGGGTTAGGTTAGGTTATATTACGTTATTGATGCATATGAATGTCCCACGTAGAGGATAGCTCGCCAGGAATGTTGTCAAATGTTACCGCCGAGATGTTAGGTTGGGTTAGGTTAGGTTATATTAGGATACTGATGTATATAAAGGTCCCACGGACACGTAGAGGCCAACTCGCCAGGAACGTTGTCAAATTTTAATGCCTAGATGTCAGGTTGGGTTAGGTTAGGTTACATTACGTTATTGATGTATACGAAGGTCCCACGTATACGTAGAGGACAACTCGCCAGGAATGTTGTCAAATATTACCGCCGAGATGTCAGGTTGGGTTAGGTTAGGTTATATAACGCTATTGATGTATATAAAGGTCCCACGGAGACGTAGATTCGAACTCGCCAAGAATGTATTCAAATATTAACGCCGAGATGTCGGGTTGGGTTAGGTTAGGTTATGTTACGTTATTGATGCATATGAATGTCCCACGTAGAGGATAGCTCGCCAGGAATGTTGTCAAATATTACCGCTGAGATGTCAGGTTGGGTTAGGTTAGGCTATATTACGTTATTGATGTATATAAAGGTCCCACGGAGACGTAGAGTCGAACTCGCCAAGAATGTCTTCAAATATTACCGCCGAGATGTCAGGTTGGGTTAGCTTAGGTTATATTACGTTATTGATGCATATGAATCTCCCACGTAGAGGATAGCACGCCAGGAATGTTGTCAGATATTACCGCCGAGATGTTAGGTTGGGTTAGGTTAGGTTATATTAGGATACTGATGTATATAAAGGTCCCACGGACACGTAGAGGCCAACTCGCCAGGAACGTTGTCAAATTTTAATGCCTAGATGTCAGGTTGGGTTAGGTTAGGTTACATTACGTTATTGATGTATACGAAGGTCCCACGTATACGTAGAGGACAACTCGCCAGGAATGTTGTCAAATATTACCGCCGAGGTGTCAGGTTGGGTTAGGTTAGGTTATATAACGCTATTGATGTATATAAAGGTCCCACGGAGACGTAGATTCGAACTCGCCAAGAATGTATTCAAATATTAATGCCGAGATGTCGGGTTGGGTTAGGTTAGGTTATGTTACGTTATTGATGCATATGAATGTCCCACGTAGAGGATAGCTCGCCAGGAATGTTGTCAAATATTACCGCTGAGATGTCAGGTTGGGTTAGGTTAGGCTATATTACGTTATTGATGTATATAAAGGTCCCACGGAGACGTAGAGTCGAACTCGCCAAGAATGTCTTCAAATATTACCGCCGAGATGTCAGGTTGGGCTAGGTTAGTTTATATTACGTTATTGACGCATATTAATGTCCCACGTAGAGGATAGCTCGCCAGGAATGTTGTCAAACATTACCGCCGAGATGTTAGGTTGGGTTCGGTTAGGTTACATTACGTTAATGATGTATACGAATGTCCCAGGTAGAGGATAGCTCGCCAGGAATGTTGTCAAATATTACCGCCGAGATGTTAGGTTGGGTTCGGTTAGGTTACATTACGTTAATGATGTATACGAATGTCCCAGGTAGAGGATAGCTCGCCAGGAATGTTGTCAAATGTTACCGCCGAGATGTCAGGTTGGGTTAGGTTAGGTTATATTACGTTATTGATGTATATAAAGGTCCCACGGAGACGTAGATTCGAACTCGCCAAGAATGTCTTCAAATATTAACGCCGAGATGTCGGGTTGGGTTAGGTTAGGTTATGTTACGTTATTGATGCATATGAATGTCCCACGTAGAGGATAGCTCGCCAGGAATGTTGTCAAATATTACCGCTGAGATGTCAGGTTGGGTTAGGTTAGGTTATATTACGTTATTGATGTATATAAAGGTCCCACGGAGACGTAGAGTCGAACTCGCCAAGAATGTCTTCAAATATTACCGCCGAGTTGTCAGGTTGGGTTAGGTTAGGTTATATTACGTAATTGAAGTCTATAAAGGTCCCACGGAGACGTAGAGTCCAACCCGCCAGGAATGTTGTCAAATATTACCGCCGAGATGTCAGGTGGGTTAGGTTAGGTTATATTACGTTATTGATGCATATGAAGGTCCCACGTAGAGGATAGCTCGCCAGGAATGTTGCCAAATGTTACCGCCGAGATGTTAGGTTGGGTTAGGTTAGGTTATATTACGTTAGTGATGTATACGAAGGACCCACGCAGACGTCGGGGCCAACTCGCCAGGAATGCTGTCAAATATTACCGCCGAGATGTCAGGTTGTGTTAGGTTAGGTTATATTACTTCATAGACGTATACAGTGTTCCCACTGAGAAGTACGGGCCGACAAGCAAGGAATGTTGTTAAACGGTACCCCGAGAGATAATGTTGGGTTAGGTTAGGTTATATTAGGATACTGATGTATATAAAGGTCCCACGGACACGTAGAGGCCAACTCGCAAGGAATGTTGTCAAATATTACCGCCGAGATGTCAGGTTGGATTACGTTAGGTTATATTACGTTATTGATGTATATAAAGGTCCCACGGAGACGTAGAGTCCAACTCGCCAGGAATGTCGTCAAAAATTACCGCCGAGATGTCAGGTTGGGTTAGGGTAGGTTATATTACGTAATTGAAGTATATAAAGGTCCCACGGAGACGTAGAGTCCAACTCGCCAGGAATTTCGTCAAAAATTACCGCCGAGATGTCAGGTTGGGATAGGTTAGGTTATATTACGTAATTGAAGTATATAAAGGTCCCACGGAGACGTAGAGTCCAACTCGCCAGGAATGTCGTCAAATATTACCGCCGAGATGTCAGGTGGGTTAGGTTAGGTTATATTACGTTATTGATGCATATGAATGTCCCACGTAGAGGATAGCTCGCCAGGAATGTTGTCAAATGTTACCGCCGAGATGTTAGGTTGGGTTAGGTTAGGTTATATTACGTAATTGATGCATATGAATGTCCCACGTAGAGGATAGCTCGCCAGGAATGTTGTCAAATATTACCGCCGAGATGTTAGGTTGGGTTAGGTTAGGTTATATTACGTTATTGATGCATATGAATGTCCCACGTAGAGGATAGCCCGCCAGGAATGTTGTCAAATATTACCGCCGAGATGTCAGGTTGGGTTAGGTTAGGTTATATTACGTTATTGATGTATATAAAGGTCCGTCGGAGACGTAGAGTCGAACTCGCAAAGAATGTCTTCAAATATTACCGCCGAAATGTCAGGTTGGATTAGGTTAGGTTATATTACGTTATTGATGCATATGAATGTCCCTCGTAGAGGATAGCTCGCAAGGAATGTTGTGAAATATTACCGCCGAGATGTCAGGTTGGATTACGTTAGGTTATATTACGTTATTGATGTATATAAAGGTCCCACGGAGACGTAGAGTCCAGCTCGCCAGGAATGTCGTCAAATATTACCGCCGAGTTATCAGGTTGGGTTAGGTTAGGTTATATTACGTAATTGAAGTCTATAAAGGTCCCACGGAGACGTAGAGTCCAACCCGCCAGGAATGTTGTCAAATATTACCGCCGAGATGTCAGGTGGGTTAGGTTAGGTTATATTACGTTATTGATGCATATGAAGGTCCCACGTAGAGGATAGCTCGCCAGGAATGTTGCCAAATGTTACCGCCGAGATGTTAGGTTGGGTTAGGTTAGGTTATATTACGTTAGTGATGTATACGAAGGACCCACGCAGACGTCGGGGCCAACTCGCCAGGAATGCTGTCAAATATTACCGCCGAGATGTCAGGTTGTGTTAGGTTAGGTTATATTACTTCATAGACGTATACAGTGTTCCCACTGAGAAGTACGGGCCGACAAGCAAGGAATGTTGTTAAACGGTACCCCGAGAGATAATGTTGGGTTAGGTTAGGTTATATTAGGATACTGATGTATATAAAGGTCCCACGGACACGTAGAGGCCAACTCGCAAGGAATGTTGTCAAATATTACCGCCGAGATGTCAGGTTGGATTACGTTAGGTTATATTACGTTATTGATGTATATAAAGGTCCCACGGAGACGTAGAGTCCAACTCGCCAGGAATGTCGTCAAAAATTACCGCCGAGATGTCAGGTTGGGTTAGGGTAGGTTATATTACGTAATTGAAGTATATAAAGGTCCCACGGAGACGTAGAGTCCAACTCGCCAGGAATGTCGTCAAAAATTACCGCCGAGATGTCAGGTTGGATTACGTTAGGTTATATTACGTTATTGATGTATATAAAGGTCCCACGGAGACGTAGAGTCCAACTCGCCAAGAATGTCGTCAAGTATTACCGTCGAGATGTCAGGTTGGGTTAGGTTAGGTTATATTACGTAATTGAAGTATATAAAGGTCCCACGGAGACGTAGAGTCCAACTCGCCAGGAATGTCGTCAAATATTACCGCCGAGATGTTAGGTTGTGTTAGGTTAGGTTACATTACGTTAATGATGTATACGAATGTCCCACGTAGAGGATAGCTCGCGAGGAATGTTGTCAAATGTTACCGCCGAGATGTTAGGTTGGGTTAGGTTAGGTTATATTACGTTAGTGATGTATACGAAGGACCCACGCAGACGTCGGGGCCAACTCGCCAGGAATGTTGTCAAATATTACCGCCGAGATGTCAGGTTGGGTTAGGTTAGGTTATATTACGTTAATGATGTATACGAAGGACCTACGCAGACGTCGGGGCCAACTCGCCAGGAATGTTGTCAAATATTACCGCCGAGATGTCAGGTTGGGTTAGGTTAGGTTATATTACGTAGTTGAAGTATATAAAGGTCCCACGGAGAGGTAGAGTCCAACTCGCCAGGAATGTCGTCAAATATTACCGCCGAGATGTCAGGTTGGGTTAGGTTAGGTTATATTAAGTTATTGATGCATATGAATGTCCCATGTATAGGATAGCTCGCCAGGAATGTTGTCAAGTGTTACCGCCGAGATGTTAGGTTGGGTTAGGTTAGGTTATATTACGTTAGTGATTTATACGAAGGACCCACGCTGATGTCGGGGCCAACTCGCCAGGAATGTTGTCAAATATTACCGCCGAGATGTCAGGTTGGATTAGGTTAGGTTATATTACGTTATTGACGTATATAAAGGTCCGTCGGAGACGTAGAGTTGAACTCGCCAAGAATGTCTTCAAATATTACCGCCGAAATGTCAGGTTGGGTTAGGTTAGGTTATATTACGTTATTGATGCATATGAATGTCCCACGTAGAGGATAGCTTACCAGGAATGTTGTCAAATATTACCGCCGAGATGTTAGGTTGGGTTAGGTTAGGTTATATTTCGTTAGTGATGTATACGAAGGACCCACGCAGACGTCGGGGCCAACTCGCCAGGAATGTTGTCAAATATTACCGCCGAGATGTCCGGTTGTGTTAGGTTAGGTTATATTACTTCATAGACGTATACAGTGTTCCCACTGGGAAGTAGGGGCCGACAAGCAAGGAATGTTGTAAACGGTACCCCGAGAGATTAGGTTGGGTTAGGTTAGGTTATATTAGGATACTGATGTATATAAAGGTCCCACGGACACGTAGAGGCCAACTCGCAAGGAATGTTGTCAAATATTACCGCCGAGATGTCAGGTTGGATTACGTTAGGTTTTTTACGTTATTGATGTATATAAAGGTCCCACGGAGACGTAGAGCCCAACTCGCCAGGAATGTCGTCAAATATTACCGCTGAGATGTCAGGTTGGGTTAGGTTAGGCTATATTACGTTATTGATGTATATAAAGGTCCCACGGAGACGTAGAGTCGAACTCGCCAAGAATGTCTTCAAATATTACCGCCGAGATGTCAGGTTGGGTTAGCTTAGGTTATATTACGTTATTGATGCATATGAATGTCCCACGTAGAGGATAGCACGCCAGGAATGTTGTCAGATATTACCGCCGAGATGTTAGGTTGGGTTAGGTTATGTTACATTACGTTCATGATGTATACGAAGGACCCACACAGACGTCGGGGCCAACTCGCCAGGAATGTTGTCAAATATTACCGCGGACATGTCAGGTTGGGTTAGGTTAGGTTATATTACGTAATTGAAGTATATAAAGGTCCCACGGAGACGTAGAGTCCAACTCGCCAGGAATGTCGTCAAATATTACCGCCGAGATGTCACGTGGGTTAGGTTAGGTTATATTACGTTATTGATGCATATGAATGTCCCACGTAGAGGATAGCTCGCCAGGAATGTTGTCAAATGTTACCGCCGAGATGTTAGGTTGGGTTAGGTTAGGTTATATTAGGATACTGATGTATATAAAGGTCCCACGGACACGTAGAGGCCAACTCGCCAGGAACGTTGTCAAATTTTAATGCCTAGATGTCAGGTTGGGTTAGGTTAGGTTACATTACGTTATTGATGTATACGAAGGTCCCACGTATACGTAGAGGACAACTCGCCAGGAATGTTGTCAAATATTACCGCCGAGATGTCAGGTTGGGTTAGGTTAGGTTATATAACGCTATTGATGTATATAAAGGTCCCACGGAGACGTAGATTCGAACTCGCCAAGAATGTATTCAAATATTAACGCCGAGATGTCGGGTTGGGTTAGGTTAGGTTATGTTACGTTATTGATGCATATGAATGTCCCACGTAGAGGATAGCTCGCCAGGAATGTTGTCAAATATTACCGCTGAGATGTCAGGTTGGGTTAGGTTAGGCTATATTACGTTATTGATGTATATAAAGGTCCCACGGAGACGTAGAGTCGAACTCGCCAAGAATGTCTTCAAATATTACCGCCGAGATGTCAGGTTGGGTTAGCTTAGGTTATATTACGTTATTGATGCATATGAATCTCCCACGTAGAGGATAGCACGCCAGGAATGTTGTCAGATATTACCGCCGAGATGTTAGGTTGGGTTAGGTTAGGTTATATTAGGATACTGATGTATATAAAGGTCCCACGGACACGTAGAGGCCAACTCGCCAGGAACGTTGTCAAATTTTAATGCCTAGATGTCAGGTTGGGTTAGGTTAGGTTACATTACGTTATTGATGTATACGAAGGTCCCACGTATACGTAGAGGACAACTCGCCAGGAATGTTGTCAAATATTACCGCCGAGGTGTCAGGTTGGGTTAGGTTAGGTTATATAACGCTATTGATGTATATAAAGGTCCCACGGAGACGTAGATTCGAACTCGCCAAGAATGTATTCAAATATTAATGCCGAGATGTCGGGTTGGGTTAGGTTAGGTTATGTTACGTTATTGATGCATATGAATGTCCCACGTAGAGGATAGCTCGCCAGGAATGTTGTCAAATATTACCGCTGAGATGTCAGGTTGGGTTAGGTTAGGCTATATTACGTTATTGATGTATATAAAGGTCCCACGGAGACGTAGAGTCGAACTCGCCAAGAATGTCTTCAAATATTACCGCCGAGATGTCAGGTTGGGCTAGGTTAGTTTATATTACGTTATTGACGCATATTAATGTCCCACGTAGAGGATAGCTCGCCAGGAATGTTGTCAAACATTACCGCCGAGATGTTAGGTTGGGTTCGGTTAGGTTACATTACGTTAATGATGTATACGAATGTCCCAGGTAGAGGATAGCTCGCCAGGAATGTTGTCAAATATTACCGCCGAGATGTTAGGTTGGGTTCGGTTAGGTTACATTACGTTAATGATGTATACGAATGTCCCAGGTAGAGGATAGCTCGCCAGGAATGTTGTCAAATGTTACCGCCGAGATGTCAGGTTGGGTTAGGTTAGGTTATATTACGTTATTGATGTATATAAAGGTCCCACGGAGACGTAGATTCGAACTCGCCAAGAATGTCTTCAAATATTAACGCCGAGATGTCGGGTTGGGTTAGGTTAGGTTATGTTACGTTATTGATGCATATGAATGTCCCACGTAGAGGATAGCTCGCCAGGAATGTTGTCAAATATTACCGCTGAGATGTCAGGTTGGGTTAGGTTAGGTTATATTACGTTATTGATGTATATAAAGGTCCCACGGAGACGTAGAGTCGAACTCGCCAAGAATGTCTTCAAATATTACCGCCGAGATGTCAGGTTGGGTTAGCTTAGGTTATATTACGTTATTGATGCATATGAATGTCCCACGTAGAGGATAGCACGCCAGGAATGTTGTCAGATATTACCGCCGAGATGTTAGGTTGGGTTAGGTTATGTTACATTACGTTCATGTTGTATACGAAGGACCCACACAGACGTCGGGGCCAACTCGCCAGGAATGTTGTCAAATATTACCGCGGACATGTCAGGTTGGGTTAGGTTAGGTTATATTACGTAATTGAAGTATATAAAGGTCCCACGGAGACGTAGAGTCCAACTCGCCAGGAATGTCGTCAAATATTACCGCCGAGATGTCACGTGGGTTAGGTTAGGTTATATTACGTTATTGATGCGTATGAATGTCCCACGTAGAGGATAGCTCGCCAGGAATGTTGTCAAATGTTACCGCCGAGATGTTAGGTTGGGTTAGGTTAGGTTATATTAGGATACTGATGTATATAAAGGTCCCACGGACACGTAGAGGCCAACTCGCCAGGAACGTTGTCAAATTTTAATGCCTAGATGTCAGGTTGGGTTAGGTTAGGTTACATTACGTTATTGATGTATACGAAGGTCCCACGTATACGTAGAGGACAACTCGCCAGGAATGTTGTCAAATATTACCGCCGAGATGTCAGGTTGGGTTAGGTTAGGTTATATAACGCTATTGATGTATATAAAGGTCCCACGGAGACGTAGATTCGAACTCGCCAAGAATGTATTCAAATATTAACGCCGAGATGTCGGGTTGGGTTAGGTTAGGTTATGTTACGTTATTGATGCATATGAATGTCCCACGTAGAGGATAGCTCGCCAGGAATGTTGTCAAATATTACCGCTGAGATGTCAGGTTGGGTTAGGTTAGGCTATATTACGTTATTGATGTATATAAAGGTCCCACGGAGACGTAGAGTCGAACTCGCCAAGAATGTCTTCAAATATTACCGCCGAGATGTCAGGTTGGGCTAGGTTAGTTTATATTACGTTATTGACGCATATTAATGTCCCACGTAGAGGATAGCTCGCCAGGAATGTTGTCAAACATTACCTCCGAGATGTTAGGTTGGGTTCGGTTAGGTTACATTACGTTAATGATGTATACGAATGTCCCAGGTAGAGGATAGCTCGCCAGGAATGTTGTCAAATATTACCGCCGAGATGTTAGGTTGGGTTCGGTTAGGTTACATTACGTTAATGATGTATACGAATGTCCCAGGTAGAGGATAGCTCGCCAGGAATGTTGTCAAATGTTACCGCCGAGATGTCAGGTTGGGTTAGGTTAGGTTATATTACGTTATTGATGTATATAAAGGTCCCACGGAGACGTAGATTCGAACTCGCCAAGAATGTCTTCAAATATTAACGCCGAGATGTCGGGTTGGGTTAGGTTAGGTTATGTTACGTTATTGATGCATATGAATGTCCCACGTAGAGGATAGCTCGCCAGGAATGTTGTCAAATATTACCGCTGAGATGTCAGGTTGAGTTAGGTTAGGTTATATTACGTTATTGATGCATATGAATGTCCCACGTAGAGGATAGCACGCCAGGAATGTTGTCAGATATTACCGCCGAGATGTTAGGTTGGGTTAGGTTATGTTACATTACGTTCATGATGTATACGAAGGACCCACACAGACGTCGGGCCCAACTCGCCAGGAATGTTGTCAAATATTACCGCCGAGATGTCAGGTTGGGTTAGGTTAGATTATAATACGTTATTGATGTATATAAAGGTCCCACGGAGACGTAGAGCCGAACTCGCCAAGAATGTCTTCTAATATTACCGCCGAGATGTCAGGTTGGGCTAGGTTAGTTTATATTACGTTATTGACGCATATTAATGTCCCACGTAGAGGATAGCTCGCCAGGAATGTTGTCAAACATTACCGCCGAGATGTTAGGTTGGGTTCGGTTAGGTTACATTACGTTAATGATGTATACGAATGTCCCAGGTAGAGGATAGCTCGCCAGGAATGTTGTCAAATGTTACCGCCGAGATGTCAGGTTGGGTTAGGTTAGGTTATATTACGTTATTGATGTATATAAAGGTCCCACGGAGACGTAGATTCGAACTCGCCAAGAATGTCTTCAAATATTAACGCCGAGATGTCGGGTTGGGTTAGGTTAGGTTATGTTACGTTATTGATGCATATGAATGTCCCACGTAGAGGATAGCTAGCCAGGAATGTTGTCAAATATTACCGCTGAGATGTCAGGTTGGGTTAGGTTAGGCTATATTACGTTATTGATGTATATAAAGGTCCCACGGAGACGTAGAGTCGAACTCGCCAAGAATGTCTTCAGATATTACCGCCGAGATGTCAGGTTGGGTTAGGTTAGGTTATATTACGTTATTGATGCATATGAATGTCCCACGTAGAGGATAGCACGCCAGGAATGTTGTCAGATATTACCGCCGAAATGTTAGGTTGGGTTAGGTTATGTTACATTACGTTCATGATGTATACGAAGGACCCACACAGACGTCGGGGCCAACTCGCCAGGAATGTTGTCAAATATTACCGACGAGATGTCAGGTTGGGTTAGGTTAGATTATAATACGTTATTGATGCATATGAATGTCCCACGTAGAGGATAACTCGCCAGGCAAGTTGTCAAATATTACCGCCGAGATGTTAGGTTGGGTTAGGTTAGATTATATTACGTTAATGATGTATATGAAGGACCCACGCAGACGTCTTGGCCAACTCGCCAGGAATGTCGTCAAATATTACCGCCGAGATGTCAGGTTGGGTTAGGTTAGGTTATATTACGTTATTGATGTATATAAGGGTCCCACGGAGACGTAGAGCCCAACTCGCCAGGAATGTCGTCAAATATTACCGCCGAAATGTCAGATTGGGTTAGGTAAGGTTATATTACGTAATTGATGTATATAAAGGTCCCACGGAGACGTAGAGTCGAACTCGCCAGGAATGTCGTCAAATATTACCGCCGAGATGTCAGGTTGGGTTAGGTTAGGTTATATTACGTAATTGAAGTATATAAAGGTTCCACGGAAACGTAGAGTCCAACTCGCCAGGAATGTCGTCAAATATTACCGCCGAGATGTTAGGTTGAGTTAGGTTAGGTCACATTACGTTAATGATGTATACGAAGGACCTACGCAGACGTCGGGGCCAGCTCGCCAGGAATGTTGTCAAATATTACCGCCGAGATGTCAGGTTGTGTTAGGTTAGTTTGTATTACTTCATAGACGTATACAGTGTTCCCACGGAGAAGTAGGGGCCGACCAGCAAGGAATGTTGTTAAACGGTACCCCGAGAGATTAGGTTGGGTTAGGTTAGGTTATATTAGGATTCTGATGTATATAAAGGTCCCACGGACACGTAGATGCCAACTCGCAAGGAATGTTGTCAAATATTACCGCCGAGATGTCAGATTGGATTACGTTAGGTTATATTACGTTATTGATGTATATAAAGGTCCCACGGAGACGTAGAGTCCAACTCGCCAGGAATGTCGTCAAATATTACCGCCGAGATGTCAGGTGGGTTAGGTTAGGTTATATTACGTTATTGATGCATATGAATGTCCCACGTAGAGGATAGATCGCAAGGAATGTTGTCAAATATTACCGCCGAGATGTCAGGTTGGGTTAGGTTAGGTTATATTACGTAATTGAAGTATATAAAGGTCCCACGGAGACGTAGAGTCCAACTCGCCAAGAATGTCTTCAAATATTACCGCCGAGATGTCAGGTTGGGTTAGCTTAGGTTACATTACGTTAATGATGTATACGAATGTCCCAGGTAGAGGATAGCTCGCCAGGAATGTTGTCAAATATTACCGCCGAGATGTTAGGTTGGGTTCGGTTAGGTTACATTACGTTAATGATGTATACGAATGTCCCAGGTAGAGGATAGCTCGCCAGGAATGTTGTCAAATGTTACCGCCGAGATGTCAGGTTGGGTTAGGTTAGGTTATATTACGTTATTGATGTATATAAAGGTCCCACGGAGACGTAGATTCGAACTCGCCAAGAATGTCTTCATATATTAACGCCGAGATGTCGGGTTGGGTTAGGTTAGGTTATGTTACGTTATTGATGCATATGAATGTCCCACGTAGAGGATAGCTCGCCAGGAATGTTGTCAAATATTACCGCTGAGATGTCAGGTTGGGTTAGGTTAGGTTATATTACGTTATTGATGCATATGAATGTCCCACGTAGAGGATAGCACGCCAGGAATGTTGTCAGATATTACCGCCGAGATGTTAGGTTGGGTTAGGTTATGTTACATTACGTTCATGATGTATACGAAGGACCCACACAGACGTCGGGCCCAACTCGCCAGGAATGTTGTCAAATATTACCGCCGAGATGTCAGGTTGGGTTAGGTTAGATTATAATACGTTATTGATGTATATAAAGGTCCCACGGAGACGTAGAGCCGAACTCGCCAAGAATGTCTTCTAATATTACCGCCGAGATGTCAGGTTGGGCTAGGTTAGTTTATATTACGTTATTGACGCATATTAATGTCCCACGTAGAGGATAGCTCGCCAGGAATGTTGTCAAACATTACCGCCGAGATGTTAGGTTGGGTTCGGTTAGGTTACATTACGTTAATGATGTATACGAATGTCCCAGGTAGAGGATAGCTCGCCAGGAATGTTGTCAAATGTTACCGCCGAGATGTCAGGTTGGGTTAGGTTAGGTTATATTACGTTATTGATGTATATAAAGTTCCCACGGAGACGTAGATTCGAACTCGCCAAGAATGTCTTCAAATATTAACGCCGAGATGTCGGGTTGGGTTAGGTTAGGTTATGTTACGTTATTGATGCATATGAATGTCCCACGTAGAGGATAGCTAGCCAGGAATGTTGTCAAATATTACCGCTGAGATGTCAGGTTGGGTTAGGTTAGATTATAATACGTTATTGATGCATATGAATGTCCCACGTAGAGGATAACTCGCCAGGCAAGTTGTCAAATATTACCGCCGAGATGTTAGGTTGGGTTAGGTTAGATTATATTACGTTAATGATGTATATGAAGGACCCACGCAGACGTCTTGGCCAACTCGCCAGGAATGTCGTCAAATATTACCGCCGAGATGTCAGGTTGGGTTAGGTTAGGTTATATTACGTTATTGATGTATATAAGGGTCCCACGGAGACGTAGAGCCCAACTCGCCAGGAATGTCGTCAAATATTACCGCCGAAATGTCAGATTGGGTTAGGTAAGGTTATATTACGTAATTGATGTATATAAAGGTCCCACGGAGACGTAGAGTCGAACTCGCCAGGAATGTCGTCAAATATTACCGCCGAGATGTCAGGTTGGGTTAGGTTAGGTTATATTACGTAATTGAAGTATATAAAGGTTCCACGGAAACGTAGAGTCCAACTCGCCAGGAATGTCGTCAAATATTACCGCCGAGATGTTAGGTTGAGTTAGGTTAGGTCACATTACGTTAATGATGTATACGAAGGACCTACGCAGACGTCGGGGCCAGCTCGCCAGGAATGTTGTCAAATATTACCGCCGAGATGTCAGGTTGTGTTAGGTTAGTTTGTATTACTTCATAGACGTATACAGTGTTCCCACGGAGAAGTAGGGGCCGACCAGCAAGGAATGTTGTTAAACGGTACCCCGAGAGATTAGGTTGGGTTAGGTTAGGTTATATTAGGATTCTGATGTATATAAAGGTCCCACGGACACGTAGATGCCAACTCGCAAGGAATGTTGTCAAATATTACCGCCGAGATGTCAGATTGGATTACGTTAGGTTATATTACGTTATTGATGTATATAAAGGTCCCACGGAGACGTAGAGTCCAACTCGCCAGGAATGTCGTCAAATATTACCGCCGAGATGTCAGGTGGGTTAGGTTAGGTTATATTACGTTATTGATGCATATGAATGTCCCACGTAGAGGATAGATCGCAAGGAATGTTGTCAAATATTACCGCCGAGATGTCAGGTTGGGTTAGGTTAGGTTATATTACGTAATTGAAGTATATAAAGGTCCCACGGAGACGTAGAGTCCAACTCGCCAAGAATGTCTTCAAATATTACCGCCGAGATGTCAGGTTGGGTTAGCTTAGGTTACATTACGTTAATGATGTATACGAATGTCCCAGGTAGAGGATAGCTCGCCAGGAATGTTGTCAAATATTACCGCCGAGATGTTAGGTTGGGTTCGGTTAGGTTACATTACGTTAATGATGTATACGAATGTCCCAGGTAGAGGATAGCTCGCCAGGAATGTTGTCAAATGTTACCGCCGAGATGTCAGGTTGGGTTAGGTTAGGTTATATTACGTTATTGATGTATATAAAGGTCCCACGGAGACGTAGATTCGAACTCGCCAAGAATGTCTTCATATTTTAACGCCGAGATGTCGGGTTGGGTTAGGTTAGGTTATGTTACGTTATTGATGCATATGAATGTCCCACGTAGAGGATAGCTCGCCAGGAATGTTGTCAAATATTACCGCTGAGATGTCAGGTTGGGTTAGGTTAGGTTATATTACGTTATTGATGCATATGAATGTCCCACGTAGAGGATAGCACGCCAGGAATGTTGTCAGATATTACCGCCGAGATGTTAGGTTGGGTTAGGTTATGTTACATTACGTTCATGATGTATACGAAGGACCCACACAGACGTCGGGCCCAACTCGCCAGGAATGTTGTCAAATATTACCGCCGAGATGTCAGGTTGGGTTAGGTTAGATTATAATACGTTATTGATGTATATAAAGGTCCCACGGAGACGTAGAGCCGAACTCGCCAAGAATGTCTTCTAATATTACCGCCGAGATGTCAGGTTGGGCTAGGTTAGTTTATATTACGTTATTGACGCATATTAATGTCCCACGTAGAGGATAGCTCGCCAGGAATGTTGTCAAACATTACCGCCGAGATGTTAGGTTGGGTTCGGTTAGGTTACATTACGTTAATGATGTATACGAATGTCCCAGGTAGAGGATAGCTCGCCAGGAATGTTGTCAAATGTTACCGCCGAGATGTCAGGTTGGGTTAGGTTAGGTTATATTACGTTATTGATGTATATAAAGTTCCCACGGAGACGTAGATTCGAACTCGCCAAGAATGTCTTCAAATATTAACGCCGAGATGTCGGGTTGGGTTAGGTTAGGTTATGTTACGTTATTGATGCATATGAATGTCCCACGTAGAGGATAGCTAGCCAGGAATGTTGTCAAATATTACCGCTGAGATGTCAGGTTGGGTTAGGTTAGGCTATACTACGTTATTGATGTATATAAAGGTCCCACGGAGACGTAGAGTCCAACTCGCCAGGAATGTCGTCAAATATTACCGCCGAGATGTCAGGTGGGTTAGGTTAGGTTATATTACGTTATTGATGCATATGAATGTCCCACGTAGAGGATAGATCGCAAGGAATGTTGTCAAATATTACCGCCGAGATGTCAGGTTGGGTTAGGTTAGGTTATATTACGTAATTGAAGTATATAAAGGTCCCACGGAGACGTAGAGTCCAACTCGCCAGGAATGTCGTCAAATATTACCGCCGAGATGTCAGGTGGGTTAGGTTAGGTTATATTACGTTATTGATGCATATGAATGTCCCACGTAGAGGATAGCTCGCCAGGAATGTTGTCAAATGTTACCGCCGAGATGTTAAGTTGGGTTAGGTTAGGTTACATTACGTTAATGATGTATACGAAGGACCTACGCAGATGTCGGGGCCAACTCGCCAGGAATGTTGTCAAATATTACCGCCGAGGTGTCCGGTTGGGTTAGGTTAGGTTATATTACGTTATTGATGCATATAAATGTCCCACGTAGAGGATAGCTCGCCAGGAATGTCTTCAAATATTACCGCCGAGATGTCAGGTTTGATTACGTTAGGTTATATTACGTTAGTGATGTATACGAAGGACCCACGCAGACGTCGGGGCCAACTCGCCAGGAATGTCGTCAAATATTACCGCCGAGATGTCAGGTTGGGTTAGGTTAGGTTATATTACGTAATTGAAGTATATAAAGGTCCCACGGAAACGTAGAGACCATCTCGCCAGGAATGTCGTCAAATATTACCGCCGAGATGTCAGGTTGGGTTAGGTTAGGTTATATTACGTAATTGAAGTATATAAAGGTCCCACGGAAACGTAGAGTCCATCTCGCCAGGAATGTCGTCAAATATTACCGCTGAGATGTCAGGTTGTGTTAGGTTAGGTATATTACGTTATTGATGCATATGCATGTCCCACGTAGAGGATAGATCGCCAGGAATGTTGTCAAATGTTACCGCCGAGATGTTAGGTTGGGTTAGGTTAGGTTATGTTACGTTATTGTTGTATATAAAGGTCCCACATAGACGTAGAGGACAACTCGCCGGGAATGTTGTCAAATTTTACCGCCGAGATGTCAGGTTGTCTTAGGTTAGGTTATATTACGTTATTGATGCATATGAATGTCCCACGTAGAGGATAGCTCGCCAGGAATGTCATCAAATATTACCGCCGAGATGTCAGTTTGGATTACGTTAGGTTATATTACGTTAGTGATGTATACGAAGGTCCCACGCAGACGTCGGGGCCAACTCGCCAGGAATGTCGTCAAATATTACCGCCGAGATGTCAGGTTGGGTTAGGTTAGGTTATATTACGTTATTGATGCATATGCATGTCCCACGTAGAGGATAGATCGCCAGGAATGTTGTCAAATGTTACCGCCGAGATGTTAGGTTGGGTTAGGTTAGGTTATGCTACGTTAGTGGTGTATACGAAGGACCCACGCAGACGTCGGGGCCAACTCGCCAGGAATGTTGTCAAATATTACCGCCGAGATGTCAGGTTGGGTTAGGTTAAGTTATATTACGTTATTGATGTATATAAAGGTCCCACGGAGACGTAGAGACCAACTCGCCAGGAATGTCGTCAAATATTACCGCCGAGATGTCAGGTTGGGTTAGGTTAGGTTATATTACGTTATTGATGTATATAAAGGTCCCACGGTGACGTAGAGCCGAACTCGCGAAGAATGTCTTCAAATATTACCGCCGAGATGTCAGGTTGTGTTAGGTTAGGTTATATTACGTTATTGATGCATATGAATGTCCCACGTAGAGGATAGCACGCCAGGAATGTTGTCAAATATTACCGCCGAGATGTTAGGTTGGGTTAGGTTATGTTACATTACGTTCATGATGTATACGAAGGACCCAGACAGACGTCGGGGCCAACTCGCCAGGAATGTCGTCAAATATTACCGCCGAGATGTCAGGTGGGTTAGGTTAGGTTATATTACGTTATTGATGCATATGAATGTCCCACGTAGAGGATAGCTCGCCAGGAATGTTGTCAAATGTTACCGCCGCGATGTTAGGTTGGGTTAGGTTAGGTTATATTACGTAATTCATGCATATGAATGTCCCACGTAGAGGATAGCTCGCCAGGAATGTTGTCAAATATTACCGCCGAGATGTTAGGTTGGGTTATGTTAGGTTATATTACGTTAGTGATGTATACGAAGGTCCCACGCAGACGTCGGGGCCAACTCGCCAGGAATGTCGTCAAATATTACCGCCGAGATGTCAGGTTGGGTTAGGTTAGGTTATATTACGTTATTGATGCATATGCATGTCCCACGTAGAGGATAGATCGCCAGGAATGTTGTCAAATGTTACCGCCGAGATGTTAGGTTGGGTTAGGTTAGGTTATGTTACGTTATTGTTGTATATAAAGGTCCCACATAGACGTAGAGGACAACTCGCCGGGAATGTTGTCAAATTTTACCGCCGAGATGTCAGGTTGTCTTAGGTTAGGTTATATTACGTTATTGATGCATATGAATGTCCCACGTAGAGGATAGCTCGCCAGGAATGTCATCAAATATTACCGCCGAGATGTCAGGTTGGATTACGTTAGGTTATATTACGTTAGTGATGTATACGAAGGTCCCACGCAGACGTCGG
Organism: Xylocopa violacea; assembly: GCA_963969225.1. Lineage (NCBI taxonomy): Eukaryota > Metazoa > Arthropoda > Insecta > Hymenoptera > Apidae > Xylocopa > Xylocopa violacea. The sequence goes on along the minus strand of CAXAJV010000135.1, from coordinate 2,976,333 downwards.
GGCCAACTCGCCAGGAATGTCGTCAAATATTACCGCCGAGATGTCAGGTTGGGTTAGGTTAGGTTATATTACGTTATTGATGCATATGCATGTCCCACGTAGAGGATAGATCGCCAGGAATGTTGTCAAATGTTACCGCCGAGATGTTAGGTTGGGTTAGGTTAGGTTATGCTACGTTAGTGGTGTATACGAAGGACCCACGCAGACGTCGGGGCCAACTCGCCAGGAATGTTGTCAAATATTACCGCCGAGATGTCAGGTTGGGTTAGGTTAAGTTATATTACGTTATTGATGTATATAAAGGTCCCACGGAGACGTAGAGACCAACTCGCCAGGAATGTCGTCAAATATTACCGCCGAGATGTCAGGTTGGGTTAGGTTAGGTTATATTACGTTATTGATGTATATAAAGGTCCCACGGAGACGTAGAGCCGAACTCGCGAAGAATGTCTTCAAATATTACCGCCGAGATGTCAGGTTGTGTTAGGTTAGGTTATATTACGTTATTGATGCATATGAATGTCCCACGTAGAGGATAGCACGCCAGGAATGTTGTCAAATATTACCGCCGAGATGTTAGGTTGGGTTAGGTTATGTTACATTACGTTCATGATGTATACGAAGGACCCAGACAGACGTCGGGGCCAACTCGCCAGGAATGTCGTCAAATATTACCGCCGAGATGTCAGGTGGGTTAGGTTAGGTTATATTACGTTATTGATGCATATGAATGTCCCACGTAGAGGATAGCTCGCCAGGAATGTTGTCAAATGTTACCGCCGCGATGTTAGGTTGGGTTAGGTTAGGTTATATTACGTAATTCATGCATATGAATGTCCCACGTAGAGGATAGCTCGCCAGGAATGTTGTCAAATATTACCGCCGAGATGTTAGGTTGGGTTAGGTTAGGTTATATTACGTTATTGATGCATATGAATGTCCCACGTAGAGGATAGCTCGCCAGGAATGTTGTCAAATATTACCGCCGAGATGTTAGGTTCGGTTCGGTTAGGTTATATTACGTTATTGATGCATATGAATGTCCCACGTAGAGGATAGCACGCCAGGAATGTTGTCAGATATTACCGCCGAGATGTTAGGTTGGGTTAGGTTATGTTACATTACGTTCATGATGTATACGAAGGACCCACACAGACGTCGGGGCCAACTCGCCAGGAATGATGTCAAATATTACCGCGGACATGTCAGGTTGGGTTAGGTTAGGTTATATTACGTTATTGATGTATATAAAGGTCCCACATAGACGTAGAGGACAACTCGCCGGGAATGTTGTCAAATTTTACCGCCGAGATGTCAGGTTGCCTTAGGTTAGGTTATATTACTTCACAGACGTATACAGTGTCCCCACAGAGATGTAGGGGCCGACAAGCAAGGAATGTGGTTAAACGTTACCCCGAGAGATTAGGTTGGGTTAGGTTAGGTTATATTAGGATACTGATGTATATAAAGGTCCCACGGACACGTAGATGCCAAATCGCCAGGAATTTTGTCAAATATTCCCGCCGAGATGTTAGGTTGGGTTAGGTTAGGTTATATTAGGTTAGTGATGTATACGAAGGACCCACGCAGACGTCGGGGCCAAGTCGCCAGGAATGTTGTCAAATATTACCGCCGAGATGTCAGGTTGGGTTAGGTTAGGTTATATTACATTATTGATGTATATAAAGGTCTGTCGGAGACGTGGAGTCGAACTCGCCAAGAATATCTTCAAGTATTACCGCCGAAATGTCAGGTTGTGTTAGGTTAGGTTATATTACGGTATTGATGCATATGAATGTCCCACGTAGAGGATAGCTCGCCAGGAATGTTGTCAAATGTTACCGCCGAGATGTTAGGTTGGGTTAGGTTAGGTTATATTACGTAATTGATGTATATGAATGTCCCACGTAGAGGATAGCTCGCCAGGAATGTTGTCAAATATTACCGCCGAGATGTTAGGTTGGGTTAGGTTAGGTTATATTACGTTATTGATGTATATGAATGTCCCACGTAGAGGATAGCTCGCCAGGAATGTTGTCAAATATTACCGCCGAGATGTTAGGTTGGGTTATGTTAGGTTATATTAGGTTAGTGATGTATACGAAGGACCCACGCAGACGTCGGGGCCAAGTCGCCAGGAATGTTGTCAAATATTACCGCCGAGATGTCAGGTTGGGTTAGGTTAGGTTATATTACGTTATTGATGTATATAAAAGTCCGTCGGAGACGTAGAGTCGAACTCGCAAAGAATGTCTTCAAATATTACCGCCGAGTTGTCAGGTTGGGTTAGGTTAGGTTATATTACGTAATTGAAGTCTATAAAGGTCCCACGGAGACGTAGAGTCCAACTCGCCAGGAATGTCGTCAAATATTACCGCCGAGATGTCAGGTGGGTTAGGTTAGGTTATATTACGTTATTGACGCATATTAATGTCCCACGTACAGGATAGCTCACCAGGAATGTTGTCAAACATTACCGCCGAGATGTTAGGTTGGGTTAGGTTAGGTTACATTACGTTAATGATGTATACGAAGGACCTACGCAGACGTCGGGGCCAACTCGCCAGGAATGTTGTCACATATTACCGCCGAGATGTCAGGTTGGGTTAGGTTAGGTTATATTACGTTATTGATGCATATGATTGTCCCACGTAGAGGATAGCTCGCCAGCAATGTTGTCCAATATTACCGCCGAGATGTTAGGTTGGGTTAGGTTAGGTTACATTACGTTAATGATGTATACGAAGGACCTACGCAGATGTCGGAGCCAACTCGCCAGGAATGTTGTCAAATATTACCGCCGAGATGTCAGGTTGTGTTAGGTTAGGTTATATTACTTCATAGACGTATACAGTGTTCCCAATGAGAAGTAGGGGCCGACAAGCAAGGAATGGTTTTAAACGGTACCCCGAGAGATTAGGTTGGGTTAGGTAGGTTATATTAGGATACTGATATATATAAAGGTCCCACGGACACGTAGAGGCCAACTCGCAGGGAATGTTGTGAAATATTACCGCCGAGATGTCAGATTTGATTACGTTAGGTTATATTACGTTATTGATGTATATAAAGGTCCCACGGATACGTAGAGTCCAACTCGCCAAGAATGTCTTCAAGTATTACCGCCGAAATGTCAGGTTGTGTTAGGTTAGGTTATATTACGTTATTGATGCATATGAATGTCCCACGTAGAGGATAGCTCGCCAGGAATGTTGTCAATTATTACCGCCGAGATGTCAGGTTGGATTACGTTAGGTTATATTACGTTATTGATGTATATAAAGGTCCCACGGAGACGTAGAGTCCAACTCACGAGGTATGTCGTCAAATATTACCGCCGAAATGTCAGGTTGGGTTAGGTTAGGTTATATTACGTAATTGAAGTATATAAAGGTCCCACGGAGACGTAGAGTCCAACTCGCCAGGAATGTCGTCAAATATTACCGCCGAGATGTCAGGTGGGTTAGGTTAGGTTATATTACGTTATTGATGCATATGAATGTCCCACGTAGAGGATAGATCGCCAGGAATGTTGTCAAATATTACCGCCGAGATGTCAGGTGGGTTAGGTTAGGTTATATTACGTTATTGATGCATACGAAGGTCCCACGTAGAGGATAGCTCGCCAGGAATGTTGTCAAATGTTACCGCCGAGATGTTAGGTTGGGTTAGGTTAGGTTATATTACGTTAGCGATGTATACGAAGGACCCACGCAGACGTCGGGGCCAACTAGCCAGGAATGTTCTCAAATATTACCGCCGAGATGTCAGGTTGTGTCAGGTTAGGTTATATTACTTCATAGACGTATACAGTGTTCCCACTGAGAAGTACGGGCCGACAAGCAAGGAATGGTTTTAAACGGTACCCCGAAAGATTAGGTTGGGTTAGGTAGGTTATATTAGGATACTGATGTATATAAAGGTCCCACGGACACGTAGAGGCCAACTCGCAGGGAACGTTGTGAAATATTACCGCCGAGATGTCAGGTTGGATTACGTTAGGTTATATCACGTTATTGATGTATATAAAGGTCCCACGGAGACCTAGAGTCCAACTCGCCAGGAATGTCGTCAAATATTACAGCCGAGATGTCAGGTTGGGTTAGGTTAGGTTATATTACGTAATTGAAGTATATAAAGGTCCCACGGAGACGTAGAGTCCAACTCGCCAGGAATGTCTTCAAATATTACCGCCGAGATGTCAGGTGGGTTAGGTTAGGTTATATTACGTTATTGATGCATATGAATGTCCCACGTAGAGGATAGCTCGCCAGGAATGTTGTCAAATGTTACCGCCGAGATGTTAGGTTGGGTTAGGTTAGGTTATATTACGTTATTGATGTATATAAAGGTCCGTCGGAGACGTAGAGTCGAACTCGCCAAGAATGTCTTCAGATATTACCGCCGAAATGTCAGGTTGGGTTCGGTTAGGTTATATTACGTTGTTGATGCATATGAATGTCCCACGTAGAGGATAGCTCGCCAGGAATGTTGTCAAATATTACCGCCGAGATGTTAGGTTGGGTTAGGTTAGGTTATATTACGTTAATGATGTATACGAAGGACCTACGCAGACGTCGGGGCCAACTCGCCAGGAATGTTGTCAAATATTACCGCCGAGATGTCAGGTTGGGTTAGGTTAGGTTATATTACGTTATTGATGCATATGATTGTCCCACGTAGAGGATAGCTCGCCAGCAATGTTGTCCAATATTACCGCCGAGATGTTAGGCTGGGTTAGGTTAGGTTACATTACGTTAATGATGTATACGAAGGACCTACGCAGATGTCGGAGCCAACTCGCCAGGAATGTTGTCAAATATTACCGCCGAGATGTCAGGTTGTGTTAGGTTAGGTTATATTACTTCCTAGACGTACACAGTGTTCCCAATGAGAAGTAGGGGCCGACAAGCAAGGAATGGTTTTAAACGGTACCCCGAGAGATTAGGTTGGGTTAGGTAGGTTATATTAGGATACTGATGTATATAAAGGTCCCACGGACACGTAGAGGCCAACTCGCAGGGAAGGTTGTGAAATATTACCGCCGAGATGTCAGGTTGGATTACGTTAGGTTATATTACGTTATTGATGTATATAAAGGTCCCACGGAGACCTAGAGTCCAACTCGCCACGAATGTCGTCAAATATTACAGCCGAGATGTCAGGTTGGGTTAGGTTAGGTTATATTACGTAATTGAAGTATATAAAGGTCCCACGGAGACGTAGAGTCCAACTCGCCAGGAATGTCATCAAATATTACCGCCGAGATGTCAGGTGGGTTAGGTTAGGTTATATTACGTTATTGATGTATATAAAGGTCCGTCGGAGTCGTAGAGTCGAACTCGCCAAGAATGTCTTCAGATATTACCGCCGAAATGTCAGGTTGGGGTCGGTTAGGTTATATTACGTTGTTGATGCATATGAATGTCCCACGTAGAGGATAGCTCGCCAGGAATGTTGTCAAATATTACCGCCGAGATGTTAGGTTGGGTTAGGTTAGGTTATATTACGTTAGTGATGTATACGAAGGACCCACGCAGACGTCGGGGCCAACTCGCCAGAAATGTTGTCAAATATTAACGCCGAGACGTCAGGTTGGGTTACGTTAGGTTATATTACGCTATTGATGCATACGAATGTCCCACGTAGAGGATAGCTCGCCAGGAATGTTGTCAAATGTTACCGCCGAGATGTTAGGTTGGGTTAGGTTAGGTTATATTACGTTAGTGATGTATACGAAGGACCCACGCAGACGTCGAGGCCAACTCGCCAGGAATGTTGTCAAATATTATCGCCGAGATGTCAGGTTGGGTTAGGTTAGGTTATATTACGTTATTGGTGTATATAAAGGTCCCACGGAGACGTAGAGTCGAACTCGCCAAGAATGTCTTCAAATATTACCGCCGAAATGTCAGGTTGGGTTAGGTTAGGTTATATTACGTTATTGATGCATATGAATGTCCCACGTAGCGGATAGCTCGCCAGCAATGTTGTCCAATATTACCGCCGAGATGTTAGGTTGGGTTAGGTTAGGTTACATTACGTTAATGATGTATACGAAGGACCTACGCAGACGTCGGGGCCAACTCGCCAGGAATGTCGTCAAATATTACCGCCAAGATGTCAGGTTGGGTTAGGTTAGGTTATATTACGTTATTGGTGTATATAAAGGTCCCACGGAGACGTAGAGTCGAACTCGCCAAGAATGTCTTCAAATATTACCGCCGAAATGTCAGGTTGGGTTCGGTTAGGTTATATTACGTTGTTGATGCATATGAATGTCCCACGTAGAGGATAGCTCGCCAGGAATGTTGTCAAATATTACCGCCGAGATGTTAGGTTGGGTTAGGTTAGGTTATATTACGTTAGTGATGTATACGAAGGACCCACGCAGACGTCGGGGCCAACTCGCCAGGAATGTCGTCAAATATTACCGCCGAGATGTTAGGTTGGGTTAGGTTAGGTTAGGTTACATTACGTTAATGATGTATACGAAGGACCTACGCAGACGTCGGGGCCAACTCGCCAGGAATGTCGTCAAATATTACCGCCAAGATGTCAGGTTGGGTTAGGTTAGGTTATATTACGTTATTGGTGTATATAAAGGTCCCACGGAGACGTAGAGTCGAACTCGCCAAGAATGTCTTCAAATATTACCGCCGAAATGTCAGGATGGGTTCGGTTAGGTTATATTACGTTGTTGATGCATATGAATGTCCCACGTAGAGGATAGCTCGCCAGGAATGTTGTCAAATATTACCGCCGAGATGTTAGGTTGGGTTAGGTTAGGTTATATTACGTTAGTGATGTATACGAAGGACCCACGCAGACGTCGGGGCCAACTCGCCAGGAATGTCGTCAAATATTACCGCCGAGATGTTAGGTTGGGTTAGGTTAGGTTACATTACGTTAATGATGTATACGAATGTCCCACGTAGAGGATAGCTCGCCAGGAATGTTGTCAAATGTTACCGCCGAGATGTTATGTTAGGTTAGGTTAGGTTATATTACGTTAGTGATGTATACGAAGGACCCACGCAGACGTCGGGGCCAACTCGCCAGGAATGTTGTCAAATATTACCGCCGAGATGTCAGGTTGGGTTAGGTTAGGTTATATTACGTTATTGATGTATATAAAGGTCCGTCGGAGACTTGGAGTCGAACTCGCCAAGAATGTCTTCAAGTATTACCGCCGAAATGTCAGGTTGTGTTAGGTTAGGTTATATTACGTTATTGATGCATATGAATGTCCCACGTAGAGGATAGCTCGCCAGGAATGTTGTCAAATATTACCGCCGATATGTCAGGTTGGATTACGTTAGGTTATATTACGTTATTGACGCATATTAATGTCCCACGTACAGGATAGCTCACCAGGAATGTTGTCAAACATTACCGCCGAGATGTTAGGTTGGGTTAGGTTAGGTTACATTACGTTAATGATGTATACGAAGGACCTACGCAGACGTCGGGGCCAACTCGCCAGGAATGTTGTCAAATATTACCGCCGAGATGTCAGGTTGGGTTAGGTTAGGTTATATTACGTTATTGATGCATATGAATGTCCCACGTAGAGGATAGCTCGCCAGGAATGTTGTGAAATGTTACCGCCGAGATGTTAGGTTGGGTTAGGTTAGGTTATATTACGTTATTGATGTATATAAAGGTCCGTCGGAGACGTAGAGTCGAACTCGCCAAGAATGTCTTCAGATATTACCGCCGAAATGTCAGGTTGGGTTCGGTTAGGTTATATTACGTTGTTGATGCATATGAATGTCCCACGTAGAGGATAGCTCGCCAGGAATGTTGTCAAATGTTACCGCCGAGATGTTAGGTTGGGTTAGGTCAGGTTATGTTACGTTAGTGATGAATACGAAGGACCTACGCAGACGTCGGGGCCAACTCGCCAGAAATGTTGTCAAATATTACGACCGAGATGTCAGGTTGGGTTACGTTAGGTTATATTACGCTATTGATGCATACGAATGTCCCACGTAGAGGATAGCTCGCCAGGAATGTTGTCAAATGTTACCGCCGAGATGTTAGGTTGGGTTAGGTTAGGTTATATTACGTTAGTGATGTATACGAAGGACCCACGCAGACGTCGGGGCCAACTCGCCAGGAATGTTGTCAAATATTACCGCCGAGATGTCAGGTTGGGTTAGGTTAGGTCATATTATGTTATTGATGTATATAAAGGTCCGTCGGAGACGTAGAGTCGAACTCGCCAAGAATGTCTTCAAATATTACCGCCGAAATGTCAGGTTGGGTTAGGTTAGGTTATATTATGTTATTGATGCATATGAATGTCCCACGTAGAGGATAGCTCGCCAGGAATGTTGTCAAATCTTACCGCCGAGATGTTAGGTTGGGTTAGGTTAGGTTATATTACGTTAGTGATGTAAACGAAGGACCCACGCAGAAGTCGGGGCCAACTCGCCAGGAATGTCGTCAAATATTACCGCCGAGATGTCAGATTGGGTTAGGTTAGGTTATATTACGTTATTGATGCATATGAATGTCCCACGTAGAGGATAGCTCGCCAGGAATGTCTTCAAATATTACCGCCGAGATGTCAGGTTGTATTACGTTAGGTTATATTACGTTAGTGATGTATACGAAGGACACACGCAGACGTCGGGGCCAACTCGCCAGGAATGTCGTCAAATATTACCGCCGAGATGTCAGATTGGGTTAGGTTAGGTTATATAACGTAATTGAAGTATATAAAGGTGCCACGGAAACGTAGAGTCCAACTCGCCAGGAATGTCGTCAAATATTACCGCCGAGATGTCAGGTTGTGTTAGGTTAGGTTATATTACGTTATTGATGCATATGCATGTCACACGTAGAAGATAGATCGCCAGGAATGTTGTCAAATGTTACCGCCGAGATGTTACGTTGCGTTAGGTTAGGTTATGTTACGTTAGTGATGAATACGAAGGACCCACGCAGACGTCGGGGCCAACTCGCCAGGAATGTTGCCAAATATTACCGCCGAGATGTCAGGTTGGGTTAGGTTAGGTCATATCACGTTGTTGATGTATATAAAGGTCCGTCGGAGACGTAGAGTCGAACTCGCCAGGAATGTCGTCAAATATTACCGCCGAGATGCCAGGTTGGGTTAGGTTAGGTTATATTACGTAATTGAAGTATATAAAGGTCCCACGGAGACGTAGAGTACAACTCGCCAGGAATGTCGTTAAATATTACCGCCGAGATGTCAGGTTGTATTACGTTAGGTTATATTACGTTAGTGATGTATACGAAGGACACACGCAGACGTCGGGGCCAACTCGCCAGGAATGTCGTCAAATATTACCGCCGAGATGTCAGATTGGGTTAGGTTAGGTTATATAACGTAATTGAAGTATATAAAGGTCCCACGGAAACGTAGAGTCCAACTCGCCAGGAATGTCGTCAAATATTACCGCCGAGATGTCAGGTTGGGTTAGGTTAGGTTACATTACGTTAATGATGTATACGAATGTCCCACGTAGAGGATAGCTCGCCAGGAATGTTGTCAAATGTTACCGCCGAGATGTTACGTTAGGTTAGGTTAGGTTATATTACGTTAGTGATGTATACGAAGGACCCACGCAGACGTCGGGGCCAACTCGCCAGGAATGTTGTCAAATATTATCGCCGAGATGTCAGGTTGGGTTAGGTTAGGTTATATTACGTTATTGATGTATATAAAGGTCCGTCGGAGACTTGGAGTCGAACTCGCCAAGAATGTCTTCAAGTATTACCGCCGAAATGTCAGGTTGTGTTAGGTTAGGTTATATTACGTTATTGATGCATATGAATGTCCCACGTAGAGGATAGCTCGCCAGGAATGTTATCAAATATTACCGCCGAGATGTCAGGTTGGATTACGTTAGGTTATATTACGTTATTGACGCATATTAATGCCCCACGTACAGGATAGCTCACCAGGAATGTTGTCAAACATTACCGCCGAGATGTTAGGTTGGGTTAGGTTAGGTTACATTACGTTAATGATGTATACGAAGGACCTACGCAGACGTCGGGGCCAACTCGCCAGGAATGTTGTCAAATATTACCGCCGAGATGTCAGGTTGGGTTAGGTTAGGTTATATTACGTTATTGATGCATATGATTGTCCCACGTAGAGGATAGCTCGCCAGCAATGTTGTCCAATATTACCGCCGAGATGTTAGGCTGGGTTAGGTTAGGTTACATTACGTTAATGATGTATACGAAGGACCTACGCAGATGTCGGAGCCAACTCGCCAGGAATGTTGTCAAATATTACCGCCGAGATGTCAGGTTGTGTTAGGTTAGGTTATATTACTTCCTAGACGTACACAGTGTTCCCAATGAGAAGTAGGGGCCGACAAGCAAGGAATGGTTTTAAACGGTACCCCGAGAGATTAGGTTGGGTTAGGTAGGTTATATCAGGATACTGATGTATATAAAGGTCCCACGGACACGTAGAGGCCAACTCGCAGGGAACGTTGTGAAATATTACCGCCGAGATGTCAGGTTGGATTACGTTAGGTTATATTACGTTATTGATGTATATAAAGGTCCCACGGAGACCTAGAGTCCAACTCGCCAGGAATGTCGTCAAATATTACAGCCGAGATGTCAGGTTGGGTTAGGTTAGGTTATATTACGTAATTGAAGTATATAAAGGTCCCACGGAGACGTAGAGTCCAATTCGCCAGGAATGTCTTCAAATATTACCGCCGAGATGTCAGGTGGGTTAGGTTAGGTTATATTACGTTATTGATGCATATGAATGTCCCACGTAGAGGATAGCTCGCCAGGAATGTTGTCAAATGTTACCGCCGAGATGTTAGGTTGGGTTAGGTTAGGTTATATTACGTTATTGATGTATATAAAGGTCCGTCGGAGACGTAGAGACGAACTCGCCAAGAATGTCTTCAGATATTACCGCCGAAATGTCAGGTTGGGTTCGGTTAGGTTATATTACGTTGTTGATGCATATGAATGTCCCACGTAGAGGATAGCTCGCCAGGAATGTTGTCAAATATTACCGCCGAGATGTTAGGTTGGGTTAGGTTAGGTTATATTACGTTAGTGATGTATACGAAGGACCCACGCAGACGTCGGGGCCAACTCGCCAGAAATGTTGTCAAATATTAACGCCGAGACGTCAGGTTGGGTTACGTTAGGTTATATTACGCTATTGATGCATATGAATGTCCCACGTAGAGGATAGCTCGCCAGGAATGTCTTCAAATATTACCGCCGAGATGTCAGGTTTTATTACGTTAGGTTATATTACGTTAGTGATGTATACGAAGTACACACGCAGACGTCGGGGCCAACTCGCCAGGAATGTCGTCAAATATTACCGCCGAGATGTCAGATTGGGTTAGGTTAGGTTATATAACGTAATTGAAGTATATAAAGGTCCCACGGAAACGTAGAGTCCAACTCGCCAGGAATGTCGTCAAATATTACCGCCGAGATGTCAGGTTGTGTTAGGTTAGGTTATATTACGTTATTGATGCATATGCATGTCACACGTAGAAGATAGATCGCCAGGAATGTTGTCAAATGTTTCCGCCGAGATGTTAGGTTGCGTTAGGTTAGGTTATGTTACGTTAGTGATGAATACGAAGGACCCACGCAGACGTCGGGGCCAACTCGCCAGGAATGTTGCCAAATATTACCGCCGAGATGTCAGGTTGGGTTAGGTTAGGTCATATTACGTTGTTGATGTATATAAAGGTCCGTCGGAGACGTAGAGTCGAACTCGCCAGGAATGTCGTCAAATATTACCGCCGAGATGCCAGGTTGGGTTAGGTTAGGTTATATTACGTAATTGACGTATATAAAGGTCCCACGGAGACGTAGAGTACAACTCGCCAGGAATGTCGTTAAATATTACCGCCGAGATGTCAGGTTGTATTACGTTAGGTTATATTACGTTAGTGATGTATACGAAGGACACACGCAGACGTCGGGGCCAACTCGCCAGGAATGTCGTCAAATATTACCGCCGAGATGTCAGATTGGGTTAGGTTAGGTTATATAACGTAATTGAAGTATATAAAGGTCCCACGGAAACGTAGAGTCGAACTCGCCAAGAATGTCTTCAAGTATTACCGCCGAAATGTCAGGTTGTGTTAGGTTAGGCTATATTACGTTATTGATGCATATGAATGTCCCACGTAGAGGATAGCTCGCCAGGAATGTTGTCAAATATTACCGCCGAGATGTCAGGTTGGATAACGTTAGGTTATATTACGTTATTGACGCATATTAATGTCCCACGTACAGGATAGCTCACCAGGAATGTTGTCAAACATTACCGCCGAGATGTTAGGTTGGGTTAGGTTAGGTTACATTACGTTAATGATGTATACGAAGGACCTACGCAGACGTCGGGGCCAACTCGCCAGGAATGTTGTCAAATATTACCGCCGAGATGTCAGGTTGGGTTAGGTTAGGTTATATTACGTTATTGATGCATATGATTGTCCCACGTAGAGGATAGCTCGCCAGCAATGTTGTCCAATATTACCGCCGAGATGTTAGGCTGGGTTAGGTTAGGTTACATTACGTTAATGATGTATACGAAGGACCTACGCAGATGTCGGAGCCAACTCGCCAGGAATGTTGTCAAATATTACCGCCGAGATGTCAGGTTGTGTTAGGTTAGGTTATATTACTTCCTAGACGTACACGGTGTTCCCAATGAGAAGTAGGGGCCGACAAGCAAGGAATGGTTTTAAACGGTACCCCGAGAGATTAGGTTGGGTTAGGTAGGTTATATTAGGATACTGCTGTATATAAAGGTCCCACGGACACGTAGAGGCCAACTCGCAGGGAACGTTGTGAAATATTACCGCCGAGATGTCAGGTTGGATTACGTTAGGTTATATTACGTTATTGATGTATATAAAGGTCCCACGGAGACCTAGAGTTCAACTCGCCAGGAATGTCGTCAAATATTACAGCCGAGATGTCAGGTTGGGTTAGGTTAGGTTATATTACGTAATTGATGTATATAAAGGTCCCACGGAGACGTAGAGTCCAATTCGCCAGGAATGTCTTCAAATATTACCGCCGAGATGTCAGGTGGGTTAGGTTAGGTTATATTACGTTATTGATGCATATGAATGTCCCACGTAGAGGATAGCTCGCCAGGAATGTTGTCAAATGTTACCGCCGAGATGTTAGGTTGGGTTAGGTTAGGTTATATTACGTTACTGATGTATATAAAGGTCCGTCGGAGACGTAGAGTCGAACTCGCCAAGAATGTCTTCAGATATTACCGCCGAAATGTCAGGTTGGGTTCGGTTAGGTTATATTACGTTGTTGATGCATATGAATGTCCCACGTAGAGGATAGCTCGCCAGGAATGTTGTCAAATATTACCGCCGAGATGTTAGGTTGGGTTAGGTTAGGTTATATTACGTTAGTGATGTATACGAAGGACCCACGCAGACGTCGGGGCCAACTCGCCAGAAATGTTGTCAAATATTAACGCCGAGACGTCAGGTTGGGTTACGTTAGGTTATATTACGCTATTGATGCATACGAATGTCCCACGTAGAGGATAGCTCGCCAGGAATGTTGTCAAATGTTACCGCCGAGATGTTAGGTTGGGTTAGGTTAGGTTATATTACGTTAGTGATGTATACGAAGGACCCACGCAGACGTCGAGGCCAACTCGCCAGGAATGTTGTCAAATATTATCGCCGAGATGTCAGGTTGGGTTAGGTTAGGTTATATTACGTTGTTGGTGTATATAAAGGTCCCACGGAGACGTAGAGTCGAACTCGCCAAGAATGTCTTCAAATATTACCGCCGAAATGTCAGGTTGGGTTAGCTTAGGTTATATTACGTTATTGATGCATATGAATGTCCCACGTAGCGGATAGCTCGCCAGCAATGTTGTCCAATATTACCGCCGAGATGTTAGGTTGGGTTAGGTTAGGTTACATTACGTTAATGATGTATACGAAGGACCTACGCAGACGTCGGGGCCAACTCGCCAGGAATGTCGTCAAATATTACCGCCAAGATGTCAGGTTGGGTTAGGTTAGGTTATATTACGTTATTGGTGTATATAAAGGTCCCACGGGGACGTAGAGTCGAACTCGCCAAGAATGTCTTCAAATATTACCGCCGAAATGTCAGGTTGAGTTAGGTTAGGTTATATTACGTTATTGATGCATATGAATGTCCCACGTAGCGGATAGCTCGCCAGCAATGTTGTCCAATATTACCGCCGAGATGTTAGGTTGGGTTAGGTTAGGTTACATTACGTTAATGATGTATACGAAGGACCTACGCAGACGTCGGGGCCAACTCGCCAGGAATGTCGTCAAATATTACCGCCAAGATGTCAGGTTGGGTTAGGTTCGGTTATATTACGTAATTGAAGTATATAAAGGTCCCACGGAAACGTAGAGTCCAACTCGCCTGGAATGTCGTCAAATATTACCGCCGAGATGTCAGGTTGTGTTATGTTAGGTTATATTACGTTATTGATGCATATGCATGTCCCACGTAGAGGATAGATCGCCAGGAATGTTGTCAAATGTTACCGCCGAGATGTTAGGTTGGGTTAGGTCAGGTTATGTTACGTTAGTGATGAATACGAAGGACCTACGCAGACGTCGGGGCCAACTCGCCAGAAATGTTGTCAAATATTACGGCCGAGATGTCAGGTTGGGTTACGTTAGGTTATATTACGCTATTGATGCATACGAATGTCCCACGTAGAGGATAGCTCGCCAGGAATGTCTTCAAATATTACCGCCGAGATGTCAGGTTGTATTACGTTAGGTTATATTACGTTAGTGATGTATACGAAGGACACACGCAGACGTCGGGGCCAACTCGCCAGGAATGTCGTCAAATATTACCGCCGAGATGTCAGATTGGGTTAGGTTAGGTTATATAACGTAATTGAAGTATATAAAGGTCCCACGGAAACGTAGAGTCCAACTCGCCAGGAATGTCGTCAAATATTACCGCCGAGATGTCAGGTTGTGTTAGGTTAGGTTATATTACGTTATTGATGCATATGAATGTCCCACGTAGAGGATAGCTCGCCAGGAATGTTGTCAAATATTACCGCCGAGATGTTAGGTTGGGTTAGGTTAGGTTATATTACGTTAGTGATGTATACGAAGGACCCACGCAGACGTCGGGGCCACCTCGCCAGGAATGTTGTCAAATATTACCGCCGAGATGTCAGGTTGGGTTAGGTTAGGTTATATTACGTTATTGATGTATATAAAGGTCCGTCGGAGACTTGGAGTCGAACTCGCCAAGAATGTCTTCAAGTATTACCGCCGAAATGTCAGGTTGTGTTAGGTTAGGTTATATTACGTTATTGATGCATATGAATGTCCCACGTAGAGGATAGCTCGCCAGGAATGTTGTCAAATATTACCGCCGAGATGTCAGGTTGGATTACGTTAGTTTATATTACGTTATTGACGCATATTAATGTCCCACGTACAGGATAGCTCACCAGGAATGTTGTCAAACATTACCGCCGAGATGTTAGGTTGGGTTAGGTTAGGTTACATTACGTTAATGATGTATACGAAGGACCTACGCAGACGTCGGGGCCAACTCGCCAGGAATGTTGTCAAATATTACCGCCGAGATGTCAGGTTGGGTTAGGTTAGGTTATATTACTTCACAGACGTATACAGTGTTCCCACCGAGATGTAGGGGCCGACAAGCAAGGAATGTGGTTAAACGTTACCCCGAGAGATTAGGTTGGGTTAGGTTAGGTTATATTAGGATACTGATGTATATAAAGGTCCCACGGACACGTAGAGACCAACTCGCAAGGAATGTTGTGAAATATTACCGCCGAGATGTCAGGTTGGGTTAGGTTAGGTCATATTATGTTATTGATGTATATAAAGGTCCGTCGGAGACGTAGAGTCGATCTCGCCAAGAATGTCTTCAAATATTACCGCTGAAATGTCAGGTTGGGTTAGGTTAGGTTATATTATGTTATTGATGCATATGAATGTCCCACGTAGAGGATAGCTCGCCAGGAATGTTGTCAAATCTTACCGCCGAGATGTTAGGTTGGGTTAGGTTAGGTTATATTACGTTAGTGATGTAAACGAAGGACCCACGCAGACGTCGGGGCCAACTCGCCAGGAATGTCGTCAAATATTACCGCCGAGATGTCAGATTGGGTTAGGTTAGGTTATATTACGTTATTGATGTATATAAAGGTCCGTCGGAGACGTAGAGTCGAACTCGCCAGGAATGTCGTCAAATATTACCGCCGAGATGCCAGGTTGGGTTAGGTTAGGTTATATTACGTAATTGAAGTATATAAAGGTCCCACGGAGACGTAGAGTCCAACTCGCCAGGAATGTCGTCAAATATTACCGCCGAGAAGTCAGGTTGGGTTACGTTAGGTTATATTACGCTATTGATGCATACGAATGTCCCACGTAGAGGATAGCTCGCCAGGAATGTTGTCAAATGTTACCGCCGTGATGCTAGGTTGGGTTAGGTTAGGTTATGTTACGTTATTGATGTATATAAAGGTCCGTCGGAGACGTAGAGTCGAACTCGCCAAGAATGTCTTCAGATATTACCGCCGAAATGTCAGGTTAGGTTCGGTTAGGTTATATTACGTTGTTGATGCATATGAATGTCCCACGTAGAGGATAGCTCGCCAGGAATGTTGTCAAATATTACCGCCGAGATGTTAGGTTGGGTTAGGTTAGGTTACATTACGTTAATGATGTATACGAAGGACCTACGCAGACGTCGGGGCCAACTCGCCAGGAATGTCGTCAAATATTACCGCCGAGATGTCAGGTTGGGTTAGGTTCGGTTATATTACGTAATTGAAGTATATAAAGGTCCCACGGAAACGTAGAGTCCAACTCGCCTGGAATGTCGTCAAATATTACCGCCGAGATGTCAGGTTGGGTTAGGTTAGGTTATATTACGTAAATGAAGTATATAAAGGTCCCACGGAGACGTAGAGTCCAACTCGCCAGGAATGTCGCCAAATATTACCGCCGAGATGTCAGGTTGGGTTAGGTTAGGTTATATTACGTAATTGAAGTATATAAAGGTTCCACGGAAACGTAGAGTCCAACTCGCCAGGAATGTCGTCAAATATTACCGCCGAGATGTCAGGTTGTGTTAGGTTAGGTTATATTACGTTATTGATGCATATGCATGTCCCGCGTAGAGGATAGATCTCCAGGAATGTTGTCAAATGTTACCGCCGAGATGTTAGGTTGGGTTAGGTTAGGTTATGTTACGTTAGTGATGTATACGAAGGACCCACGCAGACGTCGGGGCCAACTCGCCAGGAATGTTGTCAAATATTACCGCCGAGATGTCAGGTTGGGTTACGTTAGGTTATATTACGCTATTGATGCATACGAATGTCCCACGTAGAGGATAGCTCGCCAGGAATATTGTCAAATGTTACCGCCGTGATGCTAGGTTGGGTTAGGTTAGGTTATATTACGTTATTGATGTATATAAAGGTCCGTCGGAGACGTAGAGTCGAACTCGCCAAGAATGTCTTCAGATATTACCGCCGAAATGTCAGGTTGGGTTCGGTTAGGTTATATTACGTTGTTGATGCATATGAATGTCCCACGTAGAGGATAGCTCGCCAGGAATGTTGTCAAATATTACCGCCGAGATGTTAGGTTGGGTTAGGTTAGGTTATATTACGTTAGTGATGTATACGAAGGACCCACGCAGACGTCGGGGCCAACTCGCCAGGAATGTCGTCAAATATTAACGCCGAGACGTCAGGTTGGGTTACGTTAGGTTATATTACGCTATTGATGCATACGAATGTCCCACGTAGAGGATAGCTCGCCAGGAATGTTGTCAAATGTTACCGCCGAGATGTTAGGTTGGGTTAGGTTAGGTTATATTACGTTATTGGTGTATATAAAGGTCCCACGGAGACGTAGAGTCGAACTCGCCAAGAATGTCTTCAAATATTACCGCCGAAATGTCAGGTTGGGTTAGGTTAGGTTATATTACGTTATTGATGCATATGAATGTCCCACGTAGAGGATAGCTCGCCAGCAATGTTGTCCAATATTACCGCCGAGATGTTAGGTTGGGTTAGGTTAGGTTACATTACGTTAATGATGTATACGAAGGACCTACGCAGACGTCGGGGCCAACTCGCCAGGAATGTCGTCAAATATTACCGCCGAGATGTCAGGTTGGGTTAGGTTCGGTTATATTACGTAATTGAAGTATATAAAGGTCCCACGGAAACGTAGAGTCCAACTCGCCTGGAATGTCGTCAAATATTACCGCCGAGATGTCAGGTTGGGTTAGGTTAGGTTATATTACGTAAATGAAGTATATAAAGGTCCCACGGAGACGTAGAGTCCAACTCGCCAGGAATGTCGCCAAATATTACCGCCGAGATGTCAGGTTGGGTTAGGTTAGGTTATATTACGTAATTGAAGTATATAAAGGTTCCACGGAAACGTAGAGTCCAACTCGCCAGGAATGTCGTCAAATATTACCGCCGAGATGTCAGGTTGTGTTAGGTTAGGTTATATTACGTTATTGATGCATATGCATGTCCCACGTAGAGGATAGATCTCCAGGAATGTTGTCAAATGTTACCGCCGAGATGTTAGGTTGGGTTAGGTTAGGTTATGTTACGTTAGTGATGTATACGAAGGACCCACGCAGACGTCGGGTCCAACTCGCCAGGAATGTTGTCAAATATTACCGCCGATATGTCAGGTTGGGTTACGTTAGGTTATATTACGCTATTGATGCATACGAATGTCCCACGTAGAGGATAGCTCGCCAGGAATATTGTCAAATGTTACCGCCGTGATGCTAGGTTGGGTTAGGTTAGGTTATATTACGTTATTGATGTATATAAAGGTCCGTCGGAGACGTAGAGTCGAACTCGCCAAGAATGTCTTCAGATATTACCGCCGAAATGTCAGGTTGGGTTCGGTTAGGTTATATTACGTTGTTGATGCATATGAATGTCCCACGTAGAGGATAGCTCGCCAGGAATGTTGTCAAATATTACCGCCGAGATGTTAGGTTGGGTTAGGTTAGGTTATATTACGTTAGTGATGTATACGAAGGACCCACGCAGACGTCGGGGCCAACTCGCCAGGAATGTCGTCAAATATTAACGCCGAGACGTCAGGTTGGGTTACGTTAGGTTATATTACGCTATTGATGCATACGAATGTCCCACGTAGAGGATAGCTCGCCAGGAATGTTGTCAAATGTTACCGCCGAGATGTTAGGTTGGGTTAGGTTAGGTTATATTACGTTATTGGTGTATATAAAGGTCCCACGGAGACGTAGAGTCGAACTCGCCAAGAATGTCTTCAAATATTACCGCCGAAATGTCAGGTTGGGTTAGGTTAGGTTATATTACGTTATTGATGCATATGAATGTCCCACGTAGAGGATAGCTCGCCAGCAATGTTGTCCAATATTACCGCCGAGATGTTAGGTTGGGTTAGGTTAGGTTACATTACGTTAATGATGTATACGAAGGACCTACGCAGACGTCGGGGCCAACTCGCCAGGAATGTTGTCAAATATTACCGCCGAGATGTCAGGTTGTGTTAGGTTAGGTTATATTACTTCATAGACGTATACAGTGTTCCCAATGAGAAGTAGGGGCCGACAAGCAAGGAATGTTGTTAAACGGTACCCCGAGAGATTAGGTTGGGTTAGGTTAGGTTATATTAGGATACTGATGTATATAAAGGTCCCACGGACACGTAGAGGCCAACTCGCAAGGAATGTTGTCAAATATTACCGCCGAGATGTCAGGTTGGGTTAGGTTAGGTTATAATACGATAGTGATGTATACGAAGGACCCACGCAGACGACGGGGCCAACTCGCCAGGAATGTCGTCAAATATTACCGCCGAGATGTCGGGTTGTGTTAGGTTAGGTTATATTACGTTATTGATGCATATGCATGTCCCACGCAGAGGATAGATCGCCAGGAATGTTGTCAAATGTTACCGCCGAGATGTCAGGTTGGGTTAGGTTATGTTACATTACGTTCATGATGTATACGAAGGACCCACACAGACGTCGGGGCCAACTCGCCAGGAATGTTGTCAAATATTACCGCCGAGATGTCAGGTTGGGTTAGGTTAGGTTATATTACGTTATTGACGCATATTAATGTCAAACGTAGAGGATAGCTCGCCAGGAATGTTGTCAAACATTACCGCCGAGATGTTAGTTTGGGTTAGGTTAGGTTATATTACGTTAGTGATGTATACGAAGGACCCACGCAGACGTCGCGGCCAACTCGCCAGGAGTGTTGTCAAATATTACCGCCGAGATGTCAGGTTGAATTACGTTAGGTTATATTACGCTATTGATGCATACGAATGTCCCACGTAGAGGATAGCTCGCCAGGAATGTTGTCAAATATTACCGCCGAGATGTTAGGTTGGGTTAGGTTAGGTTATATTACGTTAGTGATGTATACGAAGGACCCACGCAGACGACGGGGCCAACTCGCCAGGAATGTCGTCAAATATTACCGCCGAGATGTCAGGTTGGGTTAGGTTAGGTTATATTACGTAATTGAAGTATATAAAGGTTCCACGGAAACGTAGAGTCCAACTCGCCAGGAATGTCGTCAAATATTACCGCCGAGATGTCAGGTTGTGTTAGGTTAGGTTATATTACGTTATTGATGCATATGCATGTCCCACGTAGAGGATAGATCGCCAGGAATGTTGTCAAATGTTACCGCCGAGATGTCAGGTTGGGTTAGGTTATGTTACATTACGTTCATGATGTATACGAAGGACCCACACAGACGTCGGGGCCAACTCGCCAGGAATGTTGTCAAATATTACCGCCGAGATGTCAGGTTGGGTTAGGTTAGGTTATATTACGTTATTGACGCATATTAATGTCAAACGTAGAGGATAGCTCGCCAGGAATGTTGTCAAATGTTACCGCCGAGATGTTAGGTTGGGTTAGGTTAGGTTATATTACGTTAGTGATGTATAAGAAGGACCCACGCAGACGTCGGGGCCAACTCGCCAGGAATGTTGTCAAACATTACCGCCGAGATGTCAGGTTGTGTTAGCTTAGGTTATATTACTTCATAGACGTATACAGTGTTCCCACTGAGAAGTAGGGGCCGACAAGCAAGGAATGTTGTTAAACGGTACCCCGAGAGATTAGGTTGGGTTAGGTTAGGTTATATTAGGATACTGATGTATATAAAGGTCCCACGGACACGTAGAGGCCAACTCGCAAGGAATGTTGTCAAATATTACCGCCGAGATGTCAGGTTGGATTAGGTGAGGTTATATTACGTTATTGATGTATATAAAGGTCCCACGGAGACGTAGAGTCCAACTCGCCAGGAATGTCGTCAAATATTACCGCCGAGATGTCAGGTTGGGTTAGGTTAGGTTATAATACGATAGTGATGTATACGAAGGACCCACGCAGACGTCGGGGCCAACTCGCCAGGAATGTTGTCAAACATTACCGCCGAGATGTCAGGTTGTGTTAGGTTAGGTTATATTACTTCATAGACGTATACAGTGTTCCCAATGAGAAGTAGGGGCCGACAAGCAAGGAATGTTGTTAAACGGTACCCCGAGAGATTAGGTTGGATTAGGTTAGGTTATATTAGGATACTGATGTATATAAAGGTCCCACGGACACGTAGAGGCCAACTCGCAAGGAATGTTGTCAAATATTACCGCCGAGATGTCAGGTTGGATTAGGTGAGGTTATATTACGTTATTGATGTATATAAAGGACCCATGGAGACGTAGAGTCCTACTCGCCAGGAATGTCGTCAAATATTACCGCCGAGATATCAGTTTGGGTTAGGTTAGGTTATATTACGTTATTGACGCATATTAATGTCCCACGTAGAGGATAGCTCGCCAGGAATGTTGTCAAACATTGCCGCCAAGACGTTAGGATGGGTTAGGTTAGGTTATATTACGTTATTGATGCATATGAATGTCCCACGTAGAGGATAGCTCGCCAGGAATGTCTTCAAATATTACCGCCGAGATGTCAGGTTGGATTACGTTAGGTTATATTACGTTAGTGATGTATACGAAGGACCCACGCAGACGACGGGGCCAACTCGCCAGGAATGTCGTCAAATATTACAGCCGAGATGTCAGGTTGGGTTAGGTTAGGTTATATTACGTAATTGAAGTATATAAAGGTTCCACGGAAACGTAGAGTCCAACTCGCCTGGAATGTCGTCAAATATTACCGCCGAGATGTCAGGTTGTGTTAGGTTAGCTTATATTACGTTATTGATGCATATGCATGTCCCACGTAGAGGATAGATCGCCAGGAATGTTGTCAAATGTTACCGCCGAGATGTTAGGTTGGGTTAGGTCAGGTTATGTTACGTTAGTGATGAATACGAAGGACCTACGCAGACGTCGGGGCCAACTCGCCAGAAATGTTGTCAAATATTAAGGCCGAGATGTCAGGTTGGGTTACGTTAGGTTATATTACGCTATTGATGCATACGAATGTCCCACGTAGAGGATAGCTCGCCAGGAATGTTGTCAAATGTTACCGCCGAGATGTTAGGTTGGGTTAGGTTAGGTTATATTACGTTAGTGATGTATACGAAGGACCCACGCAGACGTCGGGGCCAACTCGCCAGGAATGTTGTCAAATATTACCGCCGAGATGTCAGGTTGGGTTAGGTTAGGTCATATTATGTTATTGATGTATATAAAGGTCCGTCGGAGACGTAGAGTCGAACTCGCCAAGAATGTCTTCAAATATTACCGCCGAAATGTCAGGTTGGGTTAGGTTAGGTTATATTATGTTATTGATGCATATGAATTTCCCACGTAGAGGATAGCTCGCCAGGAATGTTGTCAAATCTTACCGCCGAGATGTTAGGTTGGGTTAGGTTAGGTTATATTACGTTAGTGATGTAAACGAAGGACCCACGCAGACGTCGGGGCCAACTCGCCAGGAATGTCGTCTAATATTACCGCCGAGATGTCAGATTGGGTTAGGTTAGGTTATATTACGTTATTGATGCATATGAATGTCCCACGTAGAGGATAGCTCGCCAGGAATGTCTTCAAATATTACCGCCGTGATGTCAGGTTGTATTACGTTAGGTTATATTACGTTAGTGATGTATACGAAGGACACACGCAGACGTCGGGGCCAACTCGCCAGGAATGTCGTCAAATATTACCGCCGAGATGTCAGATTGGGTTAGGTTAGGTTATATAACGTAATTGAAGTATATAAAGGTCCCACGGAAACGTAGAGTCCAACTCGCCAGGAATGTCGTCAAATATTACCGCCGAGATGTCAGGTTGTGTTAGGTTAGGTTATATTACGTTATTGATGCATATGCATGTCACACGTAGAAGATAGATCGCCAGGAATGTTGTCAAATGTTACCGCCGAGATGTTAGGTTGCGTTAGGTTAGGTTATGTTACGTTAGTGATGAATACGAAGGACCCACGCAGACGTCGGGGCCAACTCGCCAGGAATGTTGCCAAATATTACCGCCGAGATGTCAGGTTGGGTTAGGTTAGGTCATATTACGTTGTTGATGTATATAAAGGTCCGTCGGAGACGTAGAGTCGAACTCGCCAGGAATGTCGTCAAATATTACCGCCGAGATGCCAGGTTGGGTTAGGTTAGGTTATATTACGTAATTGAAGTATATAAAGGTCCCACGGAGACGTAGAGTACAACTCGCCAGGAATGTCGTTAAATATTACCGCCGAGATGTCAGGTTGTATTACGTTAGGTTATATTACGTTAGTGATGTATACGAAGGACACACGCAGACGTCGGGGCCAACTCGCCAGGAATGTCGTCAAATATTACCGCCGAGATGTCAGATTGGGTTAGGATAGGTTATATAACGTAATTGAAGTATATAAAGGTCCCACGGAAACGTAGAGTCCAACTCGCCAGGAATGTCGTCAAATATTACCGCCGAGATGTCAGGTTGTGTTAGGTTAGGTTATCTTACGTTATTGATGCATATGAATGTCCCACGTAGAGGATAGCTCGCCAGGAATGTCGTCAAATATTACCGCCGAGATGTCAGGTTGGGTTAGGTTAGGTTATATTACGTAATTGAAGTATATAAAGGTCCCACGGAGACGTAGAGTCCGACTCGCCAGGAATGTCGTCAAATATTACCGCCGAGATGTCAGGTTGGGTTAGGTTAGGTTATATTACGTTATTGATGCATATGCATGTTCCACGTAGAGGATAGATCGCCAGGAATGTTGTCAAATGTTACCGCCGAGATGTTAGGTTGCGTTAGGTTAGGTTATGTTACGTTAGTGTTGAATACGAAGGACCTACGCAGACGTTGGGGCCAACTCGCCAGGAATGTTGTCAAATATTACGGCCGAGATGTCAGGTTGGGTTACGTTAGGTTATATTACGCTATTGATGCATACGAATGTCCCACGTAGAGGATAGCTCGCCAGGAATGTTGTCAAATGTTACCGCCGAGATGTTAGGTTGCGTTAGGTTAGGTTATATTACGTAATTGAAGTATATAAAGGTCCCACGGAAACGTAGAGTCCAACTCGCCAGGAATGTCGTCAAATATTACCGCCGAGATGTCAGGTTGCGTTAGGTTAGGTTATATTACGTTATTGATGCATATGCATGTCCCACGTAGAAGATAGATCGCCAGGAATGTTGTCAAATGTTACCGCCGAGATGTTATTTTGCGTTAGGTTAGGTTATGTTACGTTAGTGTTGAATACGAAGGACCTACGCAGACGTCGGGGCCAACTCGCCAGGAATGTTGTCAAATATTACCGCCGAGATGTCAGGTTGGGTTAGGTTAGGTCATATTACGTTATTGATGTATATAAAGGTCCGTCGGAGGCGTAGAGTCGAACTCGCCAGGAATGTCGTCAAATATTACCGCCGAGATGCCAGGTTGGGTTAGGTTAGGTTATATTACGTAATTGAAGTATATAAAGGTCCCACTGAGACGTAGAGTACAACTCGCCAGGAATGTCGTCAAATATTACCGCCGAGATGTCAGGTTGGGTTAGGTTAGGTTATAATACGATAGTGATGTATACGAAGGACCCACGCAGACGTCGGGGCCAACTCGCCAGGAATGTCGTCAAATATTACCGCCGAGATGTCAGGTTGGGTTAGGTTAGGTTATATTACGTAATTGAAGTATATAAAGGTCCCACGGAAACGTAGCGTCCAACTCGCCAGGAATGTCGTCAAATATTACCGCCGAGAAGTCAGGTTGTGTTAGGTTAGGTTATATTACGTTATTGATGCATATACATGTCCCACGTAGAGGATAGATCTCCAGGAATGTTGTCAAATGTTACCGCCGAGATGTTAGGTTGGGTTAGGTTAGGTTATCTTACGTTAGTGATGTATACGAAGGACCCACGCAGACGTCGGGGCCAACTCGCCAGGAATGTTGTCAAATATTACCGCCGAGATGTCAGGTTGGGTTAGGTTAGGTCATATTACGTTATTGATGTATATAAAGGTCCGTCGGAGGCGTAGAGTCGAACTCGCCAGGAATGTCGTCAAATATTACCGCCGAGATGCCAGGTTGGGTTAGGTTAGGTTATATTACGTAATTGAAGTATATAAAGGTCCCACTGAGACGTAGAGTACAACTCGCCAGGAATGTCGTCAAATATTACCGCCGAGATGTCAGGTTGGGTTAGGTTAGGTTATAATACGATAGTGATGTATACGAAGGACCCACGCAGACGTCGGGGCCAACTCGCCAGGAATGTCGTCAAATATTACCGCCGAGATGTCAGGTTGGGTTAGGTTAGGTTATATTACGTAATTGAAGTATATAAAGGTCCCACGGAAACGTAGCGTCCAACTCGCCAGGAATGTCGTCAAATATTACCGCCGAGAAGTCAGGTTGTGTTAGGTTAGGTTATATTACGTTATTGATGCATATGCATGTCCCACGTAGAGGATAGATCTCCAGGAATGTTGTCAAATGTTACCGCCGAGATGTTAGGTTGGGTTAGGTTAGGTTATCTTACGTTAGTGATGTATACGAAGGACCCACGCAGACGTCGGGGCCAACTCGCCAGGAATGTTGTCAAATATTACCGCCGAGATGTCAGGTTGGGTTAGGTTAGGTTATATTACGTTATTGATGTATATAAAGGTCCCACGGAGACGTCGGGGCCAACTCGACAGGAATATTGTCAAATATTACCGCCGAGATGTCAGGTTGGATTACGTTAGGTTATATTACGCTATTGATGCATACGAATGTCCCACGTAGAGGATAGCTCGCCAGGAATGTTGTCAAATGTTACCGCCGTGATGCTAGGTTGGGTTAGGTTAGGTTATATTACGTTATTGATGTATATAAAGGTCCGTCGGAGACGTAGAGTCGAACTCGCCAAGAATGTCTTCAGATATTACCGCCGAAATGTCAGGTTAGGTTCGGTTAGGTTATATTACGTTGTTGATGCATATGAATGTCCCACGTAGAGGATAGCTCGCCAGGAATGTTGTCAAATATTACCGCCGAGATGTTAGGTTGGGTTAGGTTAGGTTATATTACGTTAGTGATGTATACGAAGGACCCACGCAGACGTCGGGGCCAACTCGCCAGAAATGTTGTCAAATATTAACGCCGAGACGTCAGGTTGGGTTACGTTAGGTTATATTACGCTATTGATGCATACGAATGTCCCACGTAGAGGATAGCTCGCCAGGAATGTTGTCAAATGTTACCGCCGAGATGTTAGGTTGGGTTAGGTTAGGTTATATTACGTTATTGGTGTATATAAAGGTCCCACGGAGACGTAGAGTCGAACTCGCCAAGAATGTCTTCAAATATTACCGCCGAAATGTCAGGTTGGGTTAGGTTAGGTTATATTACGTTATTGATGCATATGAATGTCCCACGTAGAGGATAGCTCGCCAGCAATGTTGTCCAATATTACCGCCGAGATGTAAGGTTGGGTTAGGTTAGGTTACATTACGTTAATGATGTATACGAAGGACCCACGCAGACGTCGGGGCCAACTCGCCAGGAATGTCGTCAAATATTAACGCCGAGACGTCAGGTTGGGTTACGTTAGGTTATATTACGCTATTGATGCATACGAATGTCCCACGTAGAGGATAGCTCGCCAGGAATGTTGTCAAATGTTACCGCCGAGATGTTAGGTTGGGTTAGGTTAGGTTATATTACGTTATTGGTGTATATAAAGGTCCCACGGAGACGTAGAGTCGAACTCGCCAAGAATGTCTTCAAATATTACCGCCGAAATGTCAGGTTGGGTTAGGTTAGGTTATATTACGTTATTGATGCATATGAATGTCCCACGTAGAGGATAGCTCGCCAGCAATGTTGTCCAATATTACCGCCGAGATGTTAGGTTGGGTTAGGTTAGGTTACATTACGTTAATGATGTATACGAAGGACCTACGCAGACGTCGGGGCCAACTCGCCAGGAATGTCGTCAAATATTACCGCCGAGATGTCAGGTTGGGTTAGGTTCGGTTATATTACGTAATTGAAGTATATAAAGGTCCCACGGAAACGTAGAGTCCAACTCGCCTGGAATGTCGTCAAATATTACCGCCGAGATGTCAGGTTGGGTTAGGTTAAGTTATATTACGTAAATGAAGTATATAAAGGTCCCACGGAGACGTAGAGTCCAACTCGCCAGGAATGTTGTCAAATATTACCGCCGAGATGTCAGGTTGGGTTAGGTTAGGTTATATTACGTTATTGATGTATATAAAGGTCCCACGGAGACGTCGGGGCCAATTCGACAGGAATATTGTCAAATATTACCGCCGAGATGTCAGGTTGGATTACGTTAGGTTATATTACGCTATTGATGCATACGAATGTCCCACGTAGAGGATAGCTCGCCAGGAATGTTGTCAAATGTTACCGCCGTGATGCTAGGTTGGGTTAGGTTAGGTTATATTACGTTATTGATGTATATAAAGGTCCGTCGGAGACGTAGAGTCGAACTCGCCAAGAATGTCTTCAGATATTACCGCCGAAATGTCAGGTTAGGTTCGGTTAGGTTATATTACGTTGTTGATGCATATGAATGTCCCACGTAGAGGATAGCTCGCCAGGAATGTTGTCAAATATTACCGCCGAGATGTTAGGTTGGGTTAGGTTAGGTTATATTACGTTAGTGATGTATACGAAGGACCCACGCAGACGTCGGGGCCAACTCGCCAGAAATGTTGTCAAATATTAACGCCGAGACGTCAGGTTGGGTTACGTTAGGTTATATTACGCTATTGATGCATACGAATGTCCCACGTAGAGGATAGCTCGCCAGGAATGTTGTCAAATGTTACCGCCGAGATGTTAGGTTGGGTTAGGTTAGGTTATATTACGTTATTGGTGTATATAAAGGTCCCACGGAGACGTAGAGTCGAACTCGCCAAGAATGTCTTCAAATATTACCGCCGAAATGTCAGGTTGGGTTAGGTTAGGTTATATTACGTTATTGATGCATATGAATGTCCCACGTAGAGGATAGCTCGCCAGCAATGTTGTCCAATATTACCGCCGAGATGTAAGGTTGGGTTAGGTTAGGTTACATTACGTTAATGATGTATACGAAGGACCCACGCAGACGTCGGGGCCAACTCGCCAGGAATGTCGTCAAATATTAACGCCGAGACGTCAGGTTGGGTTACGTTAGGTTATATTACGCTATTGATGCATACGAATGTCCCACGTAGAGGATAGCTCGCCAGGAATGTTGTCAAATGTTACCGCCGAGATGTTAGGTTGGGTTAGGTTAGGTTATATTACGTTATTGGTGTATATAAAGGTCCCACGGAGACGTAGAGTCGAACTCGCCAAGAATGTCTTCAAATATTACCGCCGAAATGTCAGGTTGGGTTAGGTTAGGTTATATTACGTTATTGATGCATATGAATGTCCCACGTAGAGGATAGCTCGCCAGCAATGTTGTCCAATATTACCGCCGAGATGTTAGGTTGGGTTAGGTTAGGTTACATTACGTTAATGATGTATACGAAGGACCTACGCAGACGTCGGGGCCAACTCGCCAGGAATGTCGTCAAATATTACCGCCGAGATGTCAGGTTGGGTTAGGTTCGGTTATATTACGTAATTGAAGTATATAAAGGTCCCACGGAAACGTAGAGTCCAACTCGCCTGGAATGTCGTCAAATATTACCGCCGAGATGTCAGGTTGGGTTAGGTTAGGTTATATTACGTAAATGAAGTATATAAAGGTCCCACGGAGACGTAGAGTCCAACTCGCCAGGAATGTCGCCAAATATTACCGCCGAGATGTCAGGTTGGGTTAGGTTAGGTTATATTACGTAATTGAAGTATATAAAGGTTCCACGGAAACGTAGAGTCCAACTCGCCAGGAATGTCGTCAAATATTACCGCCGAGATGTCAGGTTGTGTTAGGTTAGGTTATATTACGTTATTGATGCATATGCATGTCCCACGTAGAGGATAGATCTCCAGGAATGTTGTCAAATGTTACCGCCGAGATGTTAGGTTGGGTTAGGTTAGGTTATGTTACGTTAGTGATGTATACGAAGGACCCACGCAGACGTCGGGTCCAACTCGCCAGGAATGTTGTCAAATATTACCGCCGAGATGTCAGGTTGGGTTACGTTAGGTTATATTACGCTATTGATGCATACGAATGTCCCACGTAGAGGATAGCTCGCCAGGAATATTGTCAAATGTTACCGCCGTGATGCTAGGTTGGGTTAGGTTAGGTTATATTACGTTATTGATGTATATAAAGGTCCGTCGGAGACGTAGAGTCGAACTCGCCAAGAATGTCTTCAGATATTACCGCCGAAATGTCAGGTTGGGTTCGGTTAGGTTATATTACGTTGTTGATGCATATGAATGTCCCACGTAGAGGATAGCTCGCCAGGAATGTTGTCAAATATTACCGCCGAGATGTTAGGTTGGGTTAGGTTAGGTTATATTACGTTAGTGATGTATACGAAGGACCCACGCAGACGTCGGGGCCAACTCGCCAGGAATGTCGTCAAATATTAACGCCGAGACGTCAGGTTGGGTTACGTTAGGTTATATTACGCTATTGATGCATACGAATGTCCCACGTAGAGGATAGCTCGCCAGGAATGTTGTCAAATGTTACCGCCGAGATGTTAGGTTGGGTTAGGTTAGGTTATATTACGTTATTGGTGTATATAAAGGTCCCACGGAGACGTAGAGTCGAACTCGCCAAGAATGTCTTCAAATATTACCGCCGAAATGTCAGGTTGGGTTAGGTTAGGTTATATTACGTTATTGATGCATATGAATGTCCCACGTAGAGGATAGCTCGCCAGCAATGTTGTCCAATATTACCGCCGAGATGTTAGGTTGGGTTAGGTTAGGTTACATTACGTTAATGATGTATACGAAGGACCTACGCAGACGTCGGGGCCAACTCGCCAGGAATGTTGTCAAATATTACCGCCGAGATGTCAGGTTGTGTTAGGTTAGGTTATATTACTTCATAGACGTATACAGTGTTCCCAATGAGAAGTAGGGGCCGACAAGCAAGGAATGTTGTTAAACGGTACCC
Source organism: Xylocopa violacea (assembly GCA_963969225.1). Taxonomy (NCBI): domain Eukaryota; kingdom Metazoa; phylum Arthropoda; class Insecta; order Hymenoptera; family Apidae; genus Xylocopa; species Xylocopa violacea. The sequence continues at coordinate 2,945,742 of CAXAJV010000135.1, read as the reverse complement.
CGAGAGATTAGGTTGGGTTAGGTTAGGTTATATTAGGATACTGATGTATATAAAGGTCCCACGGACACGTAGAGGCCAACTCGCAAGGAATGTTGTCAAATATTACCGCCGAGATGTCAGGTTGGGTTAGGTTAGGTTATAATACGATAGTGATGTATACGAAGGACCCACGCAGACGACGGGGCCAACTCGCCAGGAATGTCGTCAAATATTACCGCCGAGATGTCGGGTTGTGTTAGGTTAGGTTATATTACGTTATTGATGCATATGCATGTCCCACGTAGAGGATAGATCGCCAGGAATGTTGTCAAATGTTACCGCCGAGATGTCAGGTTGGGTTAGGTTATGTTACATTACGTTCATGATGTATACGAAGGACCCACACAGACGTCGGGGCCAACTCGCCAGGAATGTTGTCAAATATTACCGCCGAGATGTCAGGTTGGGTTAGGTTAGGTTATATTACGTTATTGACGCATATTAATGTCAAACGTAGAGGATAGCTCGCCAGGAATGTTGTCAAACATTACCGCCGAGATGTTAGTTTGGGTTAGGTTAGGTTATATTACGTTAGTGATGTATACGAAGGACCCACGCAGACGTCGCGGCCAACTCGCCAGGAGTGTTGTCAAATATTACCGCCGAGATGTCAGGTTGGATTACGTTAGGTTATATTACGCTATTGATGCATACGAATGTCCCACGTAGAGGATAGCTCGCCAGGAATGTTGTCAAATATTACCGCCGAGATGTTAGGTTGGGTTAGGTTAGGTTATATTACGTTAGTGATGTATACGAAGGACCCACGCAGACGACGGGGCCAACTCGCCAGGAATGTCGTCAAATATTACCGCCGAGATGTCAGGTTGGGTTAGGTTAGGTTATATTACGTAATTGAAGTATATAAAGGTTCCACGGAAACGTAGAGTCCAACTCGCCAGGAATGTCGTCAAATATTACCGCCGAGATGTCAGGTTGTGTTAGGTTAGGTTATATTACGTTATTGATGCATATGCATGTCCCACGTAGAGGATAGATCGCCAGGAATGTTGTCAAATGTTACCGCCGAGATGTCAGGTTGGGTTAGGTTATGTTACATTACGTTCATGATGTATACGAAGGACCCACACAGACGTCGGGGCCAACTCGCCAGGAATGTTGTCAAATATTACCGCCGAGATGTCAGGTTGGGTTAGGTTAGGTTATATTACGTTATTGACGCATATTAATGTCAAACGTAGAGGATAGCTCGCCAGGAATGTTGTCAAATGTTACCGCCGAGATGTTAGGTTGGGTTAGGTTAGGTTATATTACGTTAGTGATGTATAAGAAGGACCCACGCAGACGTCGGGGCCAACTCGCCAGGAATGTTGTCAAACATTACCGCCGAGATGTCAGGTTGTGTTAGCTTAGGTTATATTACTTCATAGACGTATACAGTGTTCCCACTGAGAAGTGGGGGCCGACAAGCAAGGAATGTTGTTAAACGGTACCCCGAGAGATTAGGTTGGGTTAGGTTAGGTTATATTAGGATACTGATGTATATAAAGGTCCCACGGACACGTAGAGGCCAACTCGCAAGGAATGTTGTCAAATATTACCGCCGAGATGTCAGGTTGGATTAGGTGAGGTTATATTACGTTATTGATGTATATAAAGGTCCCACGGAGACGTAGAGTCCAACTCGCCAGGAATGTCGTCAAATATTACCGCCGAGATGTCAGGTTGGGTTAGGTTAGGTTATAATACGATAGTGATGTATACGAAGGACCCACGCAGACGTCGGGGCCAACTCGCCAGGAATGTTGTCAAACATTACCGCCGAGATGTCAGGTTGTGTTAGGTTAGGTTATATTACTTCATAGACGTATACAGTGTTCCCAATGAGAAGTAGGGGCCGACAAGCAAGGAATGTTGTTAAACGGTACCCCGAGAGATTAGGTTGGATTAGGTTAGGTTATATTAGGATACTGATGTATATAAAGGTCCCACGGACACGTAGAGGCCAACTCGCAAGGAATGTTGTCAAATATTACCGCCGAGATGTCAGGTTGGATTAGGTGAGGTTATATTACGTTATTGATGTATATAAAGGTCCCATGGAGACGTAGAGTCCTACTCGCCAGGAATGTCGTCAAATATTACCGCCGAGATATCAGTTTGGGTTAGGTTAGGTTATATTACGTTATTGACGCATATTAATGTCCCACGTAGAGGATAGCTCGCCAGGAATGTTGTCAAACATTGCCGCCAAGACGTTAGGATGGGTTAGGTTAGGTTATATTACGTTATTGATGCATATGAATGTCCCACGTAGAGGATAGCTCGCCAGGAATGTCTTCAAATATTACCGCCGAGATGTCAGGTTGGATTACGTTAGGTTATATTACGTTAGTGATGTATACGAAGGACCCACGCAGACGACGGGGCCAACTCGCCAGGAATGTCGTCAAATATTACAGCCGAGATGTCAGGTTGGGTTAGGTTAGGTTATATTACGTAATTGAAGTATATAAAGGTTCCACGGAAACGTAGAGTCCAACTCGCCTGGAATGTCGTCAAATATTACCGCCGAGATGTCAGGTTGTGTTAGGTTAGGTTATATTACGTTATTGATGCATATGCATGTCCCACGTAGAGGATAGATCGCCAGGAATGTTGTCAAATGTTACCGCCGAGATGTTAGGTTGGGTTAGGTCAGGTTATGTTACGTTAGTGATGAATACGAAGGACCTACGCAGACGTCGGGGCCAACTCGCCAGAAATGTTGTCAAATATTAAGGCCGAGATGTCAGGTTGGGTTACGTTAGGTTATATTACGCTATTGATGCATACGAATGTCCCACGTAGAGGATAGCTCGCCAGGAATGTTGTCAAATGTTACCGCCGAGATGTTAGGTTGGGTTAGGTTAGGTTATATTACGTTAGTGATGTATACGAAGGACCCACGCAGACGTCGGGGCCAACTCGCCAGGAATGTTGTCAAATATTACCGCCGAGATGTCAGGTTGGGTTAGGTTAGGTCATATTATGTTATTGATGTATATAAAGGTCCGTCGGAGACGTAGAGTCGAACTCGCCAAGAATGTCTTCAAATATTACCGCCGAAATGTCAGGTTGGGTTAGGTTAGGTTATATTATGTTATTGATGCATATGAATTTCCCACGTAGAGGATAGCTCGCCAGGAATGTTGTCAAATCTTACCGCCGAGATGTTAGGTTGGGTTAGGTTAGGTTATATTACGTTAGTGATGTAAACGAAGGACCCACGCAGACGTCGGGGCCAACTCGCCAGGAATGTCGTCTAATATTACCGCCGAGATGTCAGATTGGGTTAGGTTAGGTTATATTACGTTATTGATGCATATGAATGTCCCACGTAGAGGATAGCTCGCCAGGAATGTCTTCAAATATTACCGCCGTGATGTCAGGTTGTATTACGTTAGGTTATATTACGTTAGTGATGTATACGAAGGACACACGCAGACGTCGGGGCCAACTCGCCAGGAATGTCGTCAAATATTACCGCCGAGATGTCAGATTGGGTTAGGTTAGGTTATATAACGTAATTGAAGTATATAAAGGTCCCACGGAAACGTAGAGTCCAACTCGCCAGGAATGTCGTCAAATATTACCGCCGAGATGTCAGGTTGTGTTAGGTTAGGTTATATTACGTTATTGATGCATATGCATGTCACACGTAGAAGATAGATCGCCAGGAATGTTGTCAAATGTTACCGCCGAGATGTTAGGTTGCGTTAGGTTAGGTTATGTTACGTTAGTGATGAATACGAAGGACCCACGCAGACGTCGGGGCCAACTCGCCAGGAATGTTGCCAAATATTACCGCCGAGATGTCAGGTTGGGTTAGGTTAGGTCATATTACGTTGTTGATGTATATAAAGGTCCGTCGGAGACGTAGAGTCGAACTCGCCAGGAATGTCGTCAAATATTACCGCCGAGATGCCAGGTTGGGTTAGGTTAGGTTATATTACGTAATTGAAGTATATAAAGGTCCCACGGAGACGTAGAGTACAACTCGCCAGGAATGTCGTTAAATATTACCGCCGAGATGTCAGGTTGTATTACGTTAGGTTATATTACGTTAGTGATGTATACGAAGGACACACGCAGACGTCGGGGCCAACTCGCCAGGAATGTCGTCAAATATTACCGCCGAGATGTCAGATTGGGTTAGGATAGGTTATATAACGTAATTGAAGTATATAAAGGTCCCACGGAAACGTAGAGTCCAACTCGCCAGGAATGTCGTCAAATATTACCGCCGAGATGTCAGGTTGTGTTAGGTTAGGTTATCTTACGTTATTGATGCATATGAATGTCCCACGTAGAGGATAGCTCGCCAGGAATGTCGTCAAATATTACCGCCGAGATGTCAGGTTGGGTTAGGTTAGGTTATATTACGTAATTGAAGTATATAAAGGTCCCACGGAGACGTAGAGTCCGACTCGCCAGGAATGTCGTCAAATATTACCGCCGAGATGTCAGGTTGGGTTAGGTTAGGTTATATTACGTTATTGATGCATATGCATGTTCCACGTAGAGGATAGATCGCCAGGAATGTTGTCAAATGTTACCGCCGAGATGTTAGGTTGCGTTAGGTTAGGTTATGTTACGTTAGTGTTGAATACGAAGGACCTACGCAGACGTTGGGGCCAACTCGCCAGGAATGTTGTCAAATATTACGGCCGAGATGTCAGGTTGGGTTACGTTAGGTTATATTACGCTATTGATGCATACGAATGTCCCACGTAGAGGATAGCTCGACAGGAATGTTGTCAAATGTTACCGCCGAGATGTTAGGTTGCGTTAGGTTAGGTTATATTACGTAATTGAAGTATATAAAGGTCCCACGGAAACGTAGAGTCCAACTCGCCAGGAATGTCGTCAAATATTACCGCCGAGATGTCAGGTTGCGTTAGGTTAGGTTATATTACGTTATTGATGCATATGCATGTCCCACGTAGAAGATAGATCGCCAGGAATGTTGTCAAATGTTACCGCCGAGATGTTATGTTGCGTTAGGTTAGGTTATGTTACGTTAGTGTTGAATACGAAGGACCTACGCAGACGTCGGGGCCAACTCGCCAGGAATGTTGTCAAATATTACCGCCGAGATGTCAGGTTGGGTTAGGTTAGGTCATATTACGTTATTGATGTATATAAAGGTCCGTCGGAGGCGTAGAGTCGAACTCGCCAGGAATGTCGTCAAATATTACCGCCGAGATGCCAGGTTGGGTTAGGTTAGGTTATATTACGTAATTGAAGTATATAAAGGTCCCACTGAGACGTAGAGTACAACTCGCCAGGAATGTCGTCAAATATTACCGCCGAGATGTCAGGTTGGGTTAGGTTAGGTTATAATACGATAGTGATGTATACGAAGGACCCACGCAGACGTCGGGGCCAACTCGCCAGGAATGTCGTCAAATATTACCGCCGAGATGTCAGGTTGGGTTAGGTTAGGTTATATTACGTAATTGAAGTATATAAAGGTCCCACGGAAACGTAGCGTCCAACTCGCCAGGAATGTCGTCAAATATTACCGCCGAGAAGTCAGGTTGTGTTAGGTTAGGTTATATTACGTTATTGATGCATATACATGTCCCACGTAGAGGATAGATCTCCAGGAATGTTGTCAAATGTTACCGCCGAGATGTTAGGTTGGGTTAGGTTAGGTTATCTTACGTTAGTGATGTATACGAAGGACCCACGCAGACGTCGGGGCCAACTCGCCAGGAATGTTGTCAAATATTACCGCCGAGATGTCAGGTTGGGTTAGGTTAGGTCATATTACGTTATTGATGTATATAAAGGTCCGTCGGAGGCGTAGAGTCGAACTCGCCAGGAATGTCGTCAAATATTACCGCCGAGATGCCAGGTTGGGTTAGGTTAGGTTATATTACGTAATTGAAGTATATAAAGGTCCCACTGAGACGTAGAGTACAACTCGCCAGGAATGTCGTCAAATATTACCGCCGAGATGTCAGGTTGGGTTAGGTTAGGTTATAATACGATAGTGATGTATACGAAGGACCCACGCAGACGTCGGGGCCAACTCGCCAGGAATGTCGTCAAATATTACCGCCGAGATGTCAGGTTGGGTTAGGTTAGGTTATATTACGTAATTGAAGTATATAAAGGTCCCACGGAAACGTAGCGTCCAACTCGCCAGGAATGTCGTCAAATATTACCGCCGAGAAGTCAGGTTGTGTTAGGTTAGGTTATATTACGTTATTGATGCATATGCATGTCCCACGTAGAGGATAGATCTCCAGGAATGTTGTCAAATGTTACCGCCGAGATGTTAGGTTGGGTTAGGTTAGGTTATCTTACGTTAGTGATGTATACGAAGGACCCACGCAGACGTCGGGGCCAACTCGCCAGGAATGTTGTCAAATATTACCGCCGAGATGTCAGGTTGGGTTAGGTTAGGTTATATTACGTTATTGATGTATATAAAGGTCCCACGGAGACGTCGGGGCCAACTCGACAGGAATATTGTCAAATATTACCGCCGAGATGTCAGGTTGGATTACGTTAGGTTATATTACGCTATTGATGCATACGAATGTCCCACGTAGAGGATAGCTCGCCAGGAATGTTGTCAAATGTTACCGCCGTGATGCTAGGTTGGGTTAGGTTAGGTTATATTACGTTATTGATGTATATAAAGGTCCGTCGGAGACGTAGAGTCGAACTCGCCAAGAATGTCTTCAGATATTACCGCCGAAATGTCAGGTTAGGTTCGGTTAGGTTATATTACGTTGTTGATGCATATGAATGTCCCACGTAGAGGATAGCTCGCCAGGAATGTTGTCAAATATTACCGCCGAGATGTTAGGTTGGGTTAGGTTAGGTTATATTACGTTAGTGATGTATACGAAGGACCCACGCAGACGTCGGGGCCAACTCGCCAGAAATGTTGTCAAATATTAACGCCGAGACGTCAGGTTGGGTTACGTTAGGTTATATTACGCTATTGATGCATACGAATGTCCCACGTAGAGGATAGCTCGCCAGGAATGTTGTCAAATGTTACCGCCGAGATGTTAGGTTGGGTTAGGTTAGGTTATATTACGTTATTGGTGTATATAAAGGTCCCACGGAGACGTAGAGTCGAACTCGCCAAGAATGTCTTCAAATATTACCGCCGAAATGTCAGGTTGGGTTAGGTTAGGTTATATTACGTTATTGATGCATATGAATGTCCCACGTAGAGGATAGCTCGCCAGCAATGTTGTCCAATATTACCGCCGAGATGTAAGGTTGGGTTAGGTTAGGTTACATTACGTTAATGATGTATACGAAGGACCTACGCAGACGTCGGGGCCAACTCGCCAGGAATGTCGTCAAATATTACCGCCGAGATGTCAGGTTGGGTTAGGTTCGTTTATATTACGTAATTGAAGTATATAAAGGTCCCACGGAAACGTAGAGTCCAACTCGCCTGGAATGTCGTCAAATATTACCGCCGAGATGTCAGGTTGGGTTAGGTTAGGTTATATTACGTAATTGAAGTATATAAAGGTCCCACGGAGACGTAGAGTCCAACTCGCCAGGAATGTCGCCAAATATTACCGCCGAGATGTCAGGTTGGGTTAGGTTAGGTTATATTACGTAATTGAAGTATATAAAGGTTCCACGGAAACGTAGAGTCCAACTCGCCAGGAATGTCGTCAAATATTACCGCCGAGATGTCAGGTTGTGTTAGGTTAGGTTATATTACGTTATTGATGAATACGAAGGACCCACGCAGACGTCGGGGCCAACTCGCCAGGAATGTTGCCAAATATTACCGCCGAGATGTCAGGTTGGGTTAGGTTAGGTCATATTACGTTGTTGATGTATATAAAGGTCCGTCGGAGACGTAGAGTCGAACTCGCCAGGAATGTCGTCAAATATTACCGCCGAGATGCCAGGTTGGGTTAGGTTAGGTTATATTACGTAATTGAAGTATATAAAGGTCCCACGGAGACGTAGAGTACAACTCGCCAGGAATGTCGTTAAATATTACCGCCGAGATGTCAGGTTGTATTACGTTAGGTTATATTACGTTAGTGATGTATACGAAGGACACACGCAGACGTCGGGGCCAACTCGCCAGGAATGTCGTCAAATATTACCGCCGAGATGTCAGATTGGGTTAGGATAGGTTATATAACGTAATTGAAGTATATAAAGGTCCCACGGAAACGTAGAGTCCAACTCGCCAGGAATGTCGTCAAATATTACCGCCGAGATGTCAGGTTGTGTTAGGTTAGGTTATCTTACGTTATTGATGCATATGAATGTCCCACGTAGAGGATAGCTCGCCAGGAATGTCGTCAAATATTACCGCCGAGATGTCAGGTTGGGTTAGGTTAGGTTATATTACGTAATTGAAGTATATAAAGGTCCCACGGAGACGTAGAGTCCAACTCGCCAGGAATGTCGTCAAATATTACCGCCGAGATGTCAGGTTGGGTTAGGTTAGGTTATATTACGTTATTGATGCATATGCATGTTCCACGTAGAGGATAGATCGCCAGGAATGTTGTCAAATGTTACCGCCGAGATGTTAGGTTGCGTTAGGTTAGGTTATGTTACGTTAGTGTTGAATACGAAGGACCTACGCAGACGTTGGGGCCAACTCGCCAGGAATGTTGTCAAATATTACGGCCGAGATGTCAGGTTGGGTTACGTTAGGTTATATTACGCTATTGATGCATACGAATGTCCCACGTAGAGGATAGCTCGCCAGGAATGTTGTCAAATGTTACCGCCGAGATGTTAGGTTGCGTTAGGTTAGGTTATATTACGTAATTGAAGTATATAAAGGTCCCACGGAAACGTAGAGTCCAACTCGCCAGGAATGTCGTCAAATATTACCGCCGAGATGTCAGGTTGCGTTAGGTTAGGTTATATTACGTTATTGATGCATATGCATGTCCCACGTAGAAGATAGATCGCCAGGAATGTTGTCAAATGTTACCGCCGAGATGTTATGTTGCGTTAGGTTAGGTTATGTTACGTTAGTGTTGAATACGAAGGACCTACGCAGACGTCGGGGCCAACTCGCCAGGAATGTTGTCAAATATTACCGCCGAGATGTCAGGTTGGGTTAGGTTAGGTCATATTACGTTATTGATGTATATAAAGGTCCGTCGGAGGCGTAGAGTCGAACTCGCCAGGAATGTCGTCAAATATTACCGCCGAGATGCCAGGTTGGGTTAGGTTAGGTTATATTACGTAATTGAAGTATATAAAGGTCCCACTGAGACGTAGAGTACAACTCGCCAGGAATGTCGTCAAATATTACCGCCGAGATGTCAGGTTGGGTTAGGTTAGGTTATAATACGATAGTGATGTATACGAAGGACCCACGCAGACGTCGGGGCCAACTCGCCAGGAATGTCGTCAAATATTACCGCCGAGATGTCAGGTTGGGTTAGGTTAGGTTATATTACGTAATTGAAGTATATAAAGGTCCCACGGAAACGTAGCGTCCAACTCGCCAGGAATGTCGTCAAATATTACCGCCGAGAAGTCAGGTTGTGTTAGGTTAGGTTATATTACGTTATTGATGCATATGCATGTCCCACGTAGAGGATAGATCTCCAGGAATGTTGTCAAATGTTACCGCCGAGATGTTAGGTTGGGTTAGGTTAGGTTATCTTACGTTAGTGATGTATACGAAGGACCCACGCAGACGTCGGGGCCAACTCGCCAGGAATGTTGTCAAATATTACCGCCGAGATGTCAGGTTGGGTTAGGTTAGGTCATATTACGTTATTGATGTATATAAAGGTCCGTCGGAGGCGTAGAGTCGAACTCGCCAGGAATGTCGTCAAATATTACCGCCGAGATGCCAGGTTGGGTTAGGTTAGGTTATATTACGTAATTGAAGTATATAAAGGTCCCACTGAGACGTAGAGTACAACTCGCCAGGAATGTCGTCAAATATTACCGCCGAGATGTCAGGTTGGGTTAGGTTAGGTTATAATACGATAGTGATGTATACGAAGGACCCACGCAGACGTCGGGGCCAACTCGCCAGGAATGTCGTCAAATATTACCGCCGAGATGTCAGGTTGGGTTAGGTTAGGTTATATTACGTAATTGAAGTATATAAAGGTCCCACGGAAACGTAGCGTCCAACTCGCCAGGAATGTCGTCAAATATTACCGCCGAGAAGTCAGGTTGTGTTAGGTTAGGTTATATTACGTTATTGATGCATATGCATGTCCCACGTAGAGGATAGATCTCCAGGAATGTTGTCAAATGTTACCGCCGAGATGTTAGGTTGGGTTAGGTTAGGTTATCTTACGTTTGTGATGTATACGAAGGACCCACGCAGACGTCGGGGCCAACTCGCCAGGAATGTTGTCAAATATTACCGCCGAGATGTCAGGTTGGGTTAGGTTAGGTTATATTACGTTATTGATGTATATAAAGGTCCCACGGAGACGTCGGGGCCAACTCGACAGGAATATTGTCAAATATTACCGCCGAGATGTCAGGTTGGATTACGTTAGGTTATATTACGCTATTGATGCATACGAATGTCCCACGTAGAGGATAGCTCGCCAGGAATGTTGTCAAATGTTACCGCCGTGATGCTAGGTTGGGTTAGGTTAGGTTATATTACGTTATTGATGTATATAAAGGTCCGTCGGAGACGTAGAGTCGAACTCGCCAAGAATGTCTTCAGATATTACCGCCGAAATGTCAGGTTAGGTTCGGTTAGGTTATATTACGTTGTTGATGCATATGAATGTCCCACGTAGAGGATAGCTCGCCAGGAATGTTGTCAAATATTACCGCCGAGATGTTAGGTTGGGTTAGGTTAGGTTATATTACGTTAGTGATGTATACGAAGGACCCACGCAGACGTCGGGGCCAACTCGCCAGAAATGTTGTCAAATATTAACGCCGAGACGTCAGGTTGGGTTACGTTAGGTTATATTACGCTATTGATGCATACGAATGTCCCACGTAGAGGATAGCTCGCCAGGAATGTTGTCAAATGTTACCGCCGAGATGTTAGGTTGGGTTAGGTTAGGTTATATTACGTTATTGGTGTATATAAAGGTCCCACGGAGACGTAGAGTCGAACTCGCCAAGAATGTCTTCAGATATTACCGCCGAAATGTCAGGTTAGGTTCGGTTAGGTTATATTACGTTGTTGATGCATATGAATGTCCCACGTAGAGGATAGCTCGCCAGCAATGTTGTCCAATATTACCGCCGAGATGTAAGGTTGGGTTAGGTTAGGTTACATTACGTTAATGATGTATACGAAGGACCTACGCAGACGTCGGGGCCAACTCGCCAGGAATGTCGTCAAATATTACCGCCGAGATGTCAGGTTGGGTTAGGTTCGTTTATATTACGTAATTGAAGTATATAAAGGTCCCACGGAAACGTAGAGTCCAACTCGCCTGGAATGTCGTCAAATATTACCGCCGAGATGTCAGGTTGGGTTAGGTTAGGTTATATTACGTAATTGAAGTATATAAAGGTCCCACGGAGACGTAGAGTCCAACTCGCCAGGAATGTCGCCAAATATTACCGCCGAGATGTCAGGTTGGGTTAGGTTAGGTTATATTACGTAATTGAAGTATATAAAGGTTCCACGGAAACGTAGAGTCCAACTCGCCAGGAATGTCGTCAAATATTACCGCCGAGATGTCAGGTTGTGTTAGGTTAGGTTATATTACGTTATTGATGAATACGAAGGACCCACGCAGACGTCGGGGCCAACTCGCCAGGAATGTTGCCAAATATTACCGCCGAGATGTCAGGTTGGGTTAGGTTAGGTCATATTACGTTGTTGATGTATATAAAGGTCCGTCGGAGACGTAGAGTCGAACTCGCCAGGAATGTCGTCAAATATTACCGCCGAGATGCCAGGTTGGGTTAGGTTAGGTTATATTACGTAATTGAAGTATATAAAGGTCCCACGGAGACGTAGAGTACAACTCGCCAGGAATGTCGTTAAATATTACCGCCGAGATGTCAGGTTGTATTACGTTAGGTTATATTACGTTAGTGATGTATACGAAGGACACACGCAGACGTCGGGGCCAACTCGCCAGGAATGTCGTCAAATATTACCGCCGAGATGTCAGATTGGGTTAGGATAGGTTATATAACGTAATTGAAGTATATAAAGGTCCCACGGAAACGTAGAGTCCAACTCGCCAGGAATGTCGTCAAATATTACCGCCGAGATGTCAGGTTGTGTTAGGTTAGGTTATCTTACGTTATTGATGCATATGAATGTCCCACGTAGAGGATAGCTCGCCAGGAATGTCGTCAAATATTACCGCCGAGATGTCAGGTTGGGTTAGGTTAGGTTATATTACGTAATTGAAGTATATAAAGGTCCCACGGAGACGTAGAGTCCAACTCGCCAGGAATGTCGTCAAATATTACCGCCGAGATGTCAGGTTGGGTTAGGTTAGGTTATATTACGTTATTGATGCATATGCATGTTCCACGTAGAGGATAGATCGCCAGGAATGTTGTCAAATGTTACCGCCGAGATGTTAGGTTGCGTTAGGTTAGGTTATGTTACGTTAGTGTTGAATACGAAGGACCTACGCAGACGTTGGGGCCAACTCGCCAGGAATGTTGTCAAATATTACGGCCGAGATGTCAGGTTGGGTTACGTTAGGTTATATTACGCTATTGATGCATACGAATGTCCCACGTAGAGGATAGCTCGCCAGGAATGTTGTCAAATGTTACCGCCGAGATGTTAGGTTGCGTTAGGTTAGGTTATATTACGTAATTGAAGTATATAAAGGTCCCACGGAAACGTAGAGTCCAACTCGCCAGGAATGTCGTCAAATATTACCGCCGAGATGTCAGGTTGCGTTAGGTTAGGTTATATTACGTTATTGATGCATATGCATGTCCCACGTAGAAGATAGATCGCCAGGAATGTTGTCAAATGTTACCGCCGAGATGTTATGTTGCGTTAGGTTAGGTTATGTTACGTTAGTGTTGAATACGAAGGACCTACGCAGACGTCGGGGCCAACTCGCCAGGAATGTTGTCAAATATTACCGCCGAGATGTCAGGTTGGGTTAGGTTAGGTCATATTACGTTATTGATGTATATAAAGGTCCGTCGGAGGCGTAGAGTCGAACTCGCCAGGAATGTCGTCAAATATTACCGCCGAGATGCCAGGTTGGGTTAGGTTAGGTTATATTACGTAATTGAAGTATATAAAGGTCCCACTGAGACGTAGAGTACAACTCGCCAGGAATGTCGTCAAATATTACCGCCGAGATGTCAGGTTGGGTTAGGTTAGGTTATAATACGATAGTGATGTATACGAAGGACCCACGCAGACGTCGGGGCCAACTCGCCAGGAATGTCGTCAAATATTACCGCCGAGATGTCAGGTTGGGTTAGGTTAGGTTATATTACGTAATTGAAGTATATAAAGGTCCCACGGAAACGTAGCGTCCAACTCGCCAGGAATGTCGTCAAATATTACCGCCGAGAAGTCAGGTTGTGTTAGGTTAGGTTATATTACGTTATTGATGCATATGCATGTCCCACGTAGAGGATAGATCTCCAGGAATGTTGTCAAATGTTACCGCCGAGATGTTAGGTTGGGTTAGGTTAGGTTATCTTACGTTAGTGATGTATACGAAGGACCCACGCAGACGTCGGGGCCAACTCGCCAGGAATGTTGTCAAATATTACCGCCGAGATGTCAGGTTGGGTTAGGTTAGGTCATATTACGTTATTGATGTATATAAAGGTCCGTCGGAGGCGTAGAGTCGAACTCGCCAGGAATGTCGTCAAATATTACCGCCGAGATGCCAGGTTGGGTTAGGTTAGGTTATATTACGTAATTGAAGTATATAAAGGTCCCACTGAGACGTAGAGTACAACTCGCCAGGAATGTCGTCAAATATTACCGCCGAGATGTCAGGTTGGGTTAGGTTAGGTTATAATACGATAGTGATGTATACGAAGGACCCACGCAGACGTCGGGGCCAACTCGCCAGGAATGTCGTCAAATATTACCGCCGAGATGTCAGGTTGGGTTAGGTTAGGTTATATTACGTTATTGATGTATATAAAGGTCCGTCGGAGACGTAGAGTCGAACTCGCCAAGAATGTCTTCAGATATTACCGCCGAAATGTCAGGTTAGGTTCGGTTAGGTTATATTACGTTGTTGATGCATATGAATGTCCCACGTAGAGGATAGCTCGCCAGGAATGTTGTCAAATATTACCGCCGAGATGTTAGGTTGGGTTAGGTTAGGTTATATTACGTTAGTGATGTATACGAAGGACCCACGCAGACGTCGGGGCCAACTCGCCAGGAATGTTGTCAAAAATTACCGCCGAGATGTTAGGTTGGGTTAGGTTAGGTTATATTACGTTATTGGTGTATATAAAGGTCCCACGGAGACGTAGAGTCGAACTCGCCAAGAATGTCTTCAAATATTACCGCCGAAATGTCAGGTTGGGTTAGGTTAGGTTATATTACGTTATTGATGCATATGAATGTCCCACGTAGAGGATAGCTCGCCAGCAATGTTGTCCAATATTACCGCCGAGATGTAAGGTTGGGTTAGGTTAGGTTACATTACGTTAATGATGTATACGAAGGACCTACGCAGACGTCGGGGCCAACTCGCCAGGAATGTCGTCAAATATTACCGCCGAGATGTCAGGTTGGGTTAGGTTCGTTTATATTACGTAATTGAAGTATATAAAGGTCCCACGGAAACGTAGAGTCCAACTCGCCTGGAATGTCGTCAAATATTACCGCCGAGATGTCAGGTTGGGTTAGGTTAGGTTATATTACGTAATTGAAGTATATAAAGGTCCCACGGAGACGTAGAGTCCAACTCGCCAGGAATGTCGCCAAATATTACCGCCGAGATGTCAGGTTGGGTTAGGTTAGGTTATATTACGTAATTGAAGTATATAAAGGTTCCACGGAAACGTAGAGTCCAACTCGCCAGGAATGTCGTCAAATATTACCGCCGAGATGTCAGGTTGTGTTAGGTTAGGTTATATTACGTTATTGATGCATATGCATGTCACACGTAGAGGATAGATCGCCAGGAATGTTGTCAAATGTTACCGCCGAGATGTTAGGTTGCGTTAGGTTAGGTTATGTTACGTTAGTGATGAATACGAAGGACCCACGCAGACGTCGGGGCCAACTCGCCAGGAATGTTGCCAAATATTACCGCCGAGATGTCAGGTTGGGTTAGGTTAGGTCATATTACGTTGTTGATGTATATAAAGGTCCGTCGGAGACGTAGAGTCGAACTCGCCAGGAATGTCGTCAAATATTACCGCCGAGATGCCAGGTTGGGTTAGGTTAGGTTATATTACGTAATTGAAGTATATAAAGGTCCCACGGAGACGTAGAGTACAACTCGCCAGGAATGTCGTTAAATATTACCGCCGAGATGTCAGGTTGTATTACGTTAGGTTATATTACGTTAGTGATGTATACGAAGGACACACGCAGACGTCGGGGCCAACTCGCCAGGAATGTCGTCAAATATTACCGCCGAGATGTCAGATTGGGTTAGGATAGGTTATATAACGTAATTGAAGTATATAAAGGTCCCACGGAAACGTAGAGTCCAACTCGCCAGGAATGTCGTCAAATATTACCGCCGAGATGTCAGGTTGTGTTAGGTTAGGTTATATTACGTTATTGATGCATATGAATGTCCCACGTAGAGGATAGCTCGCCAGGAATGTCGTCAAATATTACCGCCGAGATGTCAGGTTGGGTTAGGTTAGGTTATATTACGTAATTGAAGTATATAAAGGTCCCACGGAGACGTAGAGTCCAACTCGCCAGGAATGTCGTCAAATATTACCGCCGAGATGTCAGGTTGGGTTAGGTTAGGTTATATTACGTTATTGATGCATATGCATGTTCCACGTAGAGGATAGATCGCCAGGAATGTTGTCAAATGTTACCGCCGAGATGTTAGGTTGCGTTAGGTTAGGTTATGTTACGTTAGTGTTGAATACGAAGGACCTACGCAGACGTTGGGGCCAACTCGCCAGGAATGTTGTCAAATATTACGGCCGAGATGTCAGGTTGGGTTACGTTAGGTTATATTACGCTATTGATGCATACGAATGTCCCACGTAGAGGATAGCTCGCCAGGAATGTTGTCAAATGTTACCGCCGAGATGTTAGGTTGCGTTAGGTTAGGTTATATTACGTAATTGAAGTATATAAAGGTCCCACGGAAACGTAGAGTCCAACTCGCCAGGAATGTCGTCAAATATTACCGCCGAGATGTCAGGTTGCGTTAGGTTAGGTTATATTACGTTATTGATGCATATGCATGTCCCACGTAGAAGATAGATTGCCAGGAATGTTGTCAAAGGTTACCGCCGAGATGCCAGGTTGGGTTAGGTTAGGTTATATTACGTAATTGAAGTATATAAAGGTCCCACTGAGACGTAGAGTACAACTCGCCAGGAATGTCGTCAAATATTACCGCCGAGATGTCAGGTTGGGTTAGGTTAGGTTATAATACGATAGTGATGTATACGAAGGACCCACGCAGACGTCGGGGCCAACTCGCCAGGAATGTCGTCAAATATTACCGCCGAGATGTCAGGTTGGGTTAGGTTAGGTTATATTACGTAATTGAAGTATATAAAGGTCCCACGGAAACGTAGCGTCCAACTCGCCAGGAATGTCGTCAAATATTACCGCCGAGAAGTCAGGTTGTGTTAGGTTAGGTTATATTACGTTATTGATGCATATGCGTGTCCCACGTAGAGGATAGATCTCCAGGAATGTTGTCAAATGTTACCGCCGAGATGTTAGGTTGGGTTAGGTTAGGTTATCTTACGTTAGTGATGTATACGAAGGACCCACGCAGACGTCGGGGCCAACTCGCCAGGAATGTTGTCAAATATTACCGCCGAGATGTCAGGTTGGGTTAGGTTAGGTTATATTACGTTATTGATGTATATTAATGTCAAACGTAGAGGATAGCTCGCCAGGAATGTTGTCAAACATTACCGCCGAGATGTTAGTTTGGGTTAGGTTAGGTTATATTAGGTTAGTGATGTATACGAAGGACCCACGCAGACGTCGCGGCCAACTCGCCAGGAGTGTTGTCAAATATTACCGCCGAGATGTCAGGTTGGGTTACGTTAGGTTATATTACGCTATTGATGCATACGAATGTCCCACGTATCGGATAGCTCGCCAGGAATGTTGTCAAATGTTACCGCCGAGATGTTAGGTTGGGTTAGGTTAGGTTATATTACGTTAGTGATATATAAGAAGGACCCACGCAGACGTCGGGGCCAACTCGCCAGGAATGTTGTCAAACATTACCGCCGAGATGTCAGGTTGTGTTAGCTTAGGTTATATTACTTCATAGACGTATACAGTGTTCCCACTGAGAAGTAGGGGCCGACAAGCAAGGAATGTTGTTAAACGGTACCCCGAGAGATTAGGTTGGGTTAGATTAGGTTATATTAGGATACTGATGTATATAAAGGTCCCACGGACACGTAGAGGCCAACTCGCAAGGAATGTTGTCAAATATTACCGCCGAGATGTCAGGTTGGATTACGTTAGGTTATATTACGTTATTGATGTATATAAAGGTCCCACGGAGACGTAGAGTCCAACTCGCCAGGAATGTCGTCAAATATTACCGCCGAGATGTCAGGTTGGGTTAGGTTAGGTTATAATACGATAGTGATGTATACGAAGGACCCACGCAGACGTCGGGGCCAACTCGCCAGGAATGTTGTCAAACATTACCGCCGAGATGTCAGGTTGTGTTAGGTTAGGTTATATTACTTCATAGACGTATACAGTGTTCCCAATGAGAAGTAGGGGCCGACAAGCAAGGAATGTTGTTAAACGGTACCCCGAGAGATTAGGTTGGGTTAGGTTAGGTTATATTAGGATACTGATGTATATAAAGGTCCCACGGACACGTAGAGGCCAACTCGCAAGGAATGTTGTCAAATATTACCGCCGAGACGTCAGGTTGGATTAGGTGAGGTTATATTACGTTATTGATGTATATAAAGGTCCCACGTAGAGGATAGATCGCCAGGAATGTTGTCAAATGTTACCGCCGAGATGTCAGGTTGGGTTAGGTTATGTTACATTACGTTCATGATGTATACGAAGGACGCACACAGACGTCGGGGCCAACTCGCCAGGAATGTTGTCAAATATTACCGCCGAGATGTCAGGTTGGGTTATGTTAGGTTATATTACGTTATTGACGCATATTAATGTCAAACGTAGAGGATAGCTCGCCAGGAATGTTGTCAAACATTACCGCCGAGATGTTAGTTTGGGTTAGGTTAGGTTATATTACGTTAGTGATGTATACGAAGGATCCACGCAGCCGTCGCGGCCAACTCGCCAGGAGTGTTGTCAAATATTACCGCCGAGATGTCAGGTTGGGTTACGTTAGGTTATATTACGCTATTGATGCATACGAATGTCCCACGTAGAGGATAGCTCGCCAGGAATGTTGTCAAATATTACCGCCGAGATGTCAGGTTGGGTTAGGTTAGGTTATAATACGATAGTGATGTATACGAAGGACCCACGCAGACGTCGGGGCCAACTCGCCAGGAATGTCGTCAAATATTACCGCCGAGATGTCAGGTTGGGTTAGGTTAGGTTATATTACGTAATTGAAGTATATAAAGGTCCCACGTAAACGTAGCGTCCAACTCGCCAGGAATGTCGTCAAATATTACCGCCGAGAAGTCAGGTTGTGTTAGGTTAGGTTATATTACGTTATTGATGCATATGCATGTCCCACGTAGAGGATGGATCTCCAGGAATGTTGTCAAATGTTACCGCCGAGATGTTAGGTTGGGTTAGGTTAGGTTATCTTACGTTAGTGATGTATACGAAGGACCCACGCAGACGTCGGGGCCAACTCGCCAGGAATGTTGTCAAATATTACCGCCGAGATGTCAGGTTGGGTTAGGTTAGGTTATATTACGTTATTGATGTATATAAAGGTCCCACGGAGACGTCGGGGCCAACTCGACAGGAATATTGTCAAATATTACCGCCGAGATGTCAGGTTGGGTTACGTTAGGTTATATTACGCTATTGATGCATACGAATGTCCCACGTAGAGGATAGCTCGCCAGGAATGTTGTCAAATATTACCGCCGAGATGTTAGGTTGGGTTAGGTTAGGTTATATTACGTTAGTGATGTATACGAAGGACCCACGCAGACGTCGGGGCCAACTCGCCAGAAATGTTGTCAAATATTAACGCCGAGACGTCAGGTTGGGTTACGTTAGGTTATATTACGCTATTGATGCATACGAATGTCCCACGTAGAGGATAGCTCGCCAGGAATGTTGTCAAATGTTACCGCCGAGATGATAGGTTGGGTTAGGTTAGGTTATATTACGTTATTGGTGTATATAAAGGTCCCACGGAGACGTAGAGTCGAACTCGCCAAGAATGTCTTCAAATATTACCGCCGAAATGTCAGGTTGGGTTAGTTTAGGTTATATTACGTTATTGATGCATATGAATGTCCCACGTAGAGGATAGCTCGCCAGCAATGTTGTCCAATATTACCGCCGAGATGTAAGGTTGGGTTAGGTTAGGTTACATTACGTTAATGATGTATACGAAGGACCTACGCAGACGTCGGGGCCAACTCGCCAGGAATGTCGTCAAATATTACCGCCGAGATGTCAGGTTGGGTTAGGTTCGTTTATATTACGTAATTGAAGTATATAAAGGTCCCACGGAAACGTAGAGTCCAACTCGCCTGGAATGTCGTCAAATATTACCGCCGAGATGTCAGGTTGGGTTAGGTTAGGTTATATTACGTAATTGAAGTATATAAAGGTCCCACGGAGACGTAGAGTCCAACTCGCCAGGAATGTCGCCAAATATTACCGCCGAGATGTCAGGTTGGGTTAGGTTAGGTTATATTACGTAATTGAAGTATATAAAGGTTCCACGGAAACGTAGAGTCCAACTCGCCAGGAATGTCGTCAAATATTACCGCCGAGATGTCAGGTTGTGTTAGGTTAGGTTATATTACGTTATTGATGCATATGCATGTCCCACGTAGAGGATAGATCTCCAGGAATGTTGTCAAATGTTACCGCCGAGATGTTAGGTTGGGTTAGGTTAGGTTATGTTACGTTAGTGATGAATACGAAGGACCCACGCAGACGTCGGGGCCAACTCGCCAGGAATGTTGCCAAATATTACCGCCGAGATGTCAGGTTGGGTTAGGTTAGGTCATATTACGTTGTTGATGTATATAAAGGTCCGTCGGAGACGTAGAGTCGAACTCGCCAGGAATGTCGTCAAATATTACCGCCGAGATGTCAGGTTGGGTTAGGTTATGTTACATTACGTTCATGATGTATACGAAGGACCCACACAGACGTCGGGGCCAACTCGCCAGGAATGTTGTCAAATATTACCGCCGAGATGTCAGGTTGGGTTAGGTTAGGTTATATTACGTTATTGACGCATATTAATGTCAAACGTAGAGGATAGCTCGCCAGGAATGTTGTCAAACATTACCGCCGAGATGTTAGTTTGGGTTAGGTTAGGTTATATTAGGTTAGTGATGTATACGAAGGACCCACGCAGACGGCGCGGCCAACTCGCCAGGAGTGTTGTCAAATATTACCGCCGAGATGTCAGGTTGGGTTACGTTAGGTTATATTACGCTATTGATGCATACGAATGTCCCACGTAGAGGATAGCTCGCCAGGAATGTTGTCAAATGTTACCGCCGAGATGTTAGGTTGGGTTAGGTTAGGTTATATTACGTTAGTGATATATAAGAAGGACCCACGCAGACGTCGGGGCCAACTCGCCAGGAATGTTGTCAAACATTACCGCCGAGATGTCAGGTTGTGTTAGCTTAGGTTATATTACTTCATAGACGTATACAGTGTTCCCACTGAGAAGTAGGGGCCGACAAGCAAGGAATGTTATTAAACGGTACCCCGAGAGATTAGGTTGGGTTAGATTAGGTTATATTAGGATACTGATGTATATAAAGGTCCCACGGACACGTAGAGGCCAACTCGCAAGGAATGTTGTCAAATATTACCGCCGAGATGTCAGGTTGGATTACGTTAGGTTATATTACGTTATTGATGTATATAAAGGTCCCACGGAGACGTAGAGTCCAACTCGCCAGGAATGTCGTCAAATATTACCGCCGAGATGTCAGGTTGGGTTAGGTTAGGTTATAATACGATAGTGATGTATACGAAGGACCCACGCAGACGTCGGGGCCAACTCGCCAGGAATGTTGTCAAACATTACCGCCGAGATGTCAGGTTGTGTTAGGTTAGGTTATATTACTTCATAGACGTATACAGTGTTCCCAATGAGAAGTAGGGGCCGACAAGCAAGGAATGTTGTTAAACGGTACCCCGAGAGATTAGGTTGGGTTAGGTTAGGTTATATTAGGATACTGATGTATATAAAGGTCCCACGGACACGTAGAGGCCAACTCGCAAGGAATGTTGTCAAATATTACCACCGAGACCTCAGGTTGGATTAGGTGAGGTTATATTACGTTATTGATGTATATAAAGGTCCCACGGAGACGTAGAGTCCAACTCGCCAGGAATGTCGTCAAATATTACCGCCGAAATGTCAGGTTGGGTTAGGTTAGGTTATATTATGTTATTGATGCATATGAATGTCCCACGTAGAGGGTAGCTCGCCAGGAATGTTGTCAAATATTACCGCCGAGATGTTAGGTTGGGTTAGGTTAGGTTATATTACGTTAGTGATGTATACGAAGGACCCACGCAGACGACGGGGCCAACTCGCCCGGAATGTCGTCAAATATTACCGCCGAGATGTCAGGTTGGGTTAGGTTAGGTTATATTACGTAATTGAAGTATATAAAGGTTCCACGGAAACGTAGAGTCCAACTCGCCAGGAATGTCGTCAAATATTACCGCCGAGATGTCAGGTTGTGTTAGGTTAGGTTATATTACGTTATTGATGCATATGCATGTCCCACGTAGAGGATAGATCGCCAGGAATGTTGTCAAATGTTACCGCCGAGATGTCAGGTTGGGTTAGGTTATGTTACATTACGTTCATGATGTATACGAAGGACGCACACAGACGTCGGGGCCAACTCGCCAGGAATGTTGTCAAATATTACCGCCGAGATGTCAGGTTGGGTTAGGTTAGGTTATATTACGTTATTGACGCATATTAATGTCAAACGTAGAGGATAGCTCGCCAGGAATGTTGTCAAACATTACCGCCGAGATGTTAGTTTGGGTTAGGTTAGGTTGTATTACGTTAGTGATGTATACGAAGGATCCACGCAGCCGTCGCGGCCAACTCGCCAGGAGTGTTGTCAAATATTACCGCCGAGATGTCAGGTTGGGTTACGTTAGGTTATATTACGCTATTGATGCATACGAATGTCCCACGTAGAGGATAGCTCGCCAGGAATGTTGTCAAATGTTACCGCCGAGATGTTAGGTTGGGTTAGGTTAGGTTATATTACGTTAGTGATGTATAAGAAGGACCCACGCAGACGTCGGGGCCAACTCGCCAGGAATGTTGTCAAACATTACCGCCGAGATGTCAGGTTGTGTTAGCTTAGGTTATATTACTTCATAGACGTATACAGTGTTCCCACTGAGAAGTAGGGGCCGACAAGCAAGGAATGTTGTTAAACGGTACCCCGAGAGATTAGGTTGGGTTAGGTTAGGTTATATTAGGATACTGATGTATATAAAGGTCCCACGGACACGTAGAGGCCAACTCGCAAGGAATGTTGTCAAATATTACCGCCGAGATGTCAGGTTGGATTACGTTAGGTTATATTACGTTATTGATGTATATAAAGGTCCCACGGAGACGTAGAGTCCAACTCGCCAGGAATGTCGTCAAATATTACCGCCGAGATGTCAGGTTGGGTTAGGTTAGGTTATAATACGATAGTGATGTATACGAAGGACCCACGCAGACGTCGGGGCCAACTCGCCAGGAATGTTGTCAAACATTACCGCCGAGATGTCAGGTTGTGTTAGGTTAGGTTATATTACTTCATAGACGTATACAGTGTTCCCAATGAGAAGTAGGGACCGACAAGCAAGGAATGTTGTTAAACGGTACCCCGAGAGATTAGGTTGGGTTAGGTTAGGTTATATTAGGATACTGATGTATATAAAGGTCCCACGGACACGTAGAGGCCAACTCGCAAGGAATGTAGTCAAATATTACCGCCGAGATGTCAGGTTGGATTAGGTGAGGTTATATTACGTTATTGATGTATATAAAGGTCCCACGGAGACGTAGAGTCCAACTCGCCAGGAATGTCGTCAAATATTACCGCCGAGATGTCAGGTTGGGTTAGGTTAGGTTATATTACGTAACTGAAGTATATAAAGGTCCCACGGAGACGTAGAGTCCAACTCGCCAGTAATGTCGTCAAATATTACCGCCGAAATGTCAGGTTGGGTTAGGTTAGGTTATATTATGTTATTGATGCATATGAATGTCCCACGTAGAGGATAGCTCGCCAGGAATGTTGTCAAATATTACCGCCGAGATGTTAGGTTGGGTTAGGTTAGGTTATATTACGTTAGTGATGTAAACGAAGGACCCACGCAGACGTCGGGGCCAACACGCCAGGAATGTTGTCAAATATTACCGCCGAGATGTCACGTTGGGTTAGGTTAGGTTATATTACGTTATTGATGTATATAAAGGTCCCACGGAGACGTAGAGTCGACCTCGCCAAGAATGTCTTGAAATATTACCGCCGAGATATCAGTTTGGGTTAGGTTAGGTTATATTATGTTATTGACGCATATTAATGTCCCACGTAGAGGATAGCTCGCCAGGAATGTTGTCAAACATTACCGCCGAGATGTTAGGTTGGGTTAGGTTAGTTTACATTACGTTAATGATGTATAAGAAGGACCCACGCAGACGTCGGGGCCAACTCGCCAGGAATGTTGTCAAATATTACCGTCGAGATGTCAGGTTGGGTTAGGTTACGTTATATTACGTAATTGAAGTATATAAAGGTCCCACGGAGAAGTAGAGTCCAACTCGCCAGGAATGTCGTCAAATATTACCGCCGAGATGTCAGGTTGGGTTAGGTTAGGTTATATTACGTTATTGATGCATATGAATGTCGCACGTAGAGGATAGCTCGCCAGAAATGTTGTACAATATTACCGCCGAAATGTTAGGTTGGGTTAGGTCAGGTTACATTACGTTAATGATGTATACGAAGGACCTACGCAGACGTCGGCGCCAACTCGCCAGGAATGTTGTCAAATATTACCGCCGAGATGTCAGGTTGTGTTAGGTTAGGTTATATTACTTCATAGACGTATACAGTGTTCCCACTGGGAAGTAGGGGCCGACAAGTAAGGAATGTTGTTAAACGGTACCCCGAGAGATTAGGTTGGGTTAGGTTAGGTTATATTAGGATACTGATGTATATAAAGGTCCCACGGACACGTAGAGGCCAACTCGCAAGGAATGTTGTCAAATATTACCACCGAGATGTCAGGTTGGATTACGTTAGGTTATATTACGTTATTGATGTATATAAAGGTCCCATGGAGACGTAGAGTCCAACTCGCCAGTAATGTTGTCAAATATTACCGCCGAGATGTTAGTTTGGGTTAGGTTAGGTTGTATTACGTTAGTGATGTATACGAAGGACCCACGCAGACGTCGCGGTCAACTCGCCAGCAATGTTGTCAATTATTACCGCCGACACGTCAGGTTGGGTTACGTTAGGTTATATTACGCTATTGATGCATACGAATGTCCCACGTAGAGGATAGCTCGCCAGGAATGTTGTCAAACATTACCGCCGAGATGTTAGGTTGGGTTAGGTTAGGTTATATTACGTTAATGATGTATACGAAGGACCTACGCAGACGTCGGCGCCAACTCGCCAGGAATGTTGTCAAATATTACCGCCGAGATGTCAGGTTGTGTTAGGTTAGGTTATATTACTTCATAGACGTATACAGTGTTCCCACTGGGAAGTAGGGGCCGACAAGTAAGGAATGTTGTTAAACGGTACCCCGAGAGATTAGGTTGGGTTAGGTTAGGTTATATTAGGATACTGATGTATATAAAGGTCCCACGGACACGTAGAGGCCAACTCGCAAGGAATGTTGTCAAATATTACCGCCGAGACGTCAGGTTGGATTACGTTAGGTTATATTACGTTATTGATGTATATAAAGGTCCCATGGAGACGTAGAGTCCAACTCGCCAGTAATGTTGTCAAATATTACCGCCGAGATGTTAGTTTGGGTTAGGTTAGGTTGTATTACGTTAGTGATGTATACGAAGGACCCACGCAGACGTCGCGGCCAACTCGCCAGCAATGTTGTCAATTATTACCGCCGACACGTCAGGTTGGGTTACGTTAGGTTATATTACGCTATTGATGCATACGAATGTCCCACGTAGAGGATAGCTCGCCAGGAATGTTGTCAAACATTACCGCCGAGATGTTAGGTTGGGTTAGGTTAGGTTATATTACGTTAGTGATGTATAAGAAGGACCCACGCAGACGTCGGGGCCAACTCGCCAGGAATGTTGTCAAATATTACCGCCGAGATGTCAGGTTGTTTTAGGTTAGGTTATATTACTTCATAGACGTATACAGTGTTCCCACTGAGAAGTAGGGGCCGACAAGCAAGGAATGTTGTTAAACGGTACCCCGAGCGATTAGGTTGGGTTAGGTTAGGTTACATTAGGATACTGATGTATATAAAGGTCCCACGGAGACGTAGAGTCCAACTCGCCAGGAATGTCGTCAAATATTACCGCCGAGATGTCAGGTTGGGTCAGGTTAGGTTATACTACGTAATTGAAGTATGTAAATGTCCCACGGAGACGTAGAGACCAACTCGCCAGGAATGTTGTCAAATATTACCGTAGAGATGTCAGGTTGGGTTACGTTAGGTTATATTACGCTATTGATGCATACGAATGTCCCACGTAGAGGATAACTCGCCAGGAATGTTGTCAAATATTACCGCCCAGATGTTAGGTTGGGTTAGGTTAGGTTACATTACGATAATGATGTATAAGAAGGACCCACGCAGACGTCGGGGCCAACTCGCCAGGAATGTTGTCAAATATTACCGCAGAGATGTCAGGTTGGGTTAGGTTACGTTATATCACGTAATTGAAGTATATAAAGGTCCCACGGAGAAGTAGAGTCCAACTCGCCAGGAATGTCGTCAAATATTACCGCCGAGATGTCAGGTTGGGTTAGGTTAGGTTATATTACGTTATTGATGCATATGAATGTCCCACGTAGAGGATAGCTCGCCAGAAATGTTGTACAATATTACCGCCGAGATGTTAGGTTGGGTTAGGTCAGGTTACATTACGATTATGATGTATACGAAGGACCTACGCAGACGTCGGCGCCAACTCGCCAGGAATGTTGTCAAATATTACCGCCGAGATGTCAGGTTGTGTTAGGTTAGGTTATATTACTTCATAGACGTATACAGTGTTCCCACTGGGAAGTAGGGGCCGACAAGTAAGGAATGTTGTTAAACGGTACCCCGAGAGATTAGGTTGGGTTAGGTTAGGTTATATTAGGATACTGATGTATATAAAGGTCCCACGGACACGTAGAGTCCAACTCGCAAGGAATGTTGTCAAATATTACCGCCGAGATGTCAGGTTGGATTACGTTAGGTTATATTACGTTATTGATGTATATAAAGGTCCCACGGAGACGTAGAGCCCAACTCGCCAGTAATGTTGTCAAATATTACCGCCGAGATGTTAGTTTGGGTTAGGTTAGGTTATATTACGTTATTGATGTATACGAAGGACCCACGCAGACGTCGCGGCCAACTCGCCAGCAATGTTGTCAATTATTACCGCCGACACGTCAGGTTGGGTTACGTTAGGTTATATTACGCTATTGATGCATACGAATGTCCCACGTAGAGGATAGCTCGCCAGGAATGTTGTCGAATGTTACCGCCGAGATGTTAGGTTGGGTTAGGTTAGGTTATATTACGTTAGTGATGTATAAGAAGGACCCACGCAGACGTCGGGGCCAACTCGCCAGGAATGTTGTCAAATATTACCGCAGAGATGTCAGGTTGGGTTAGGTTACGTTATATTACTTCATAGACGTATACAGTGTTCCCACTGAGAAGTAGGGGCCGACAAGCAAGGAATGTTGTTAAACGGTACCCCGAGAGATTAGGTTGGGTTAGGTTAGGTTACATTAGGATACTGATGTATATAAAGGTCCCACGGAGACGTAGAGTCCAACTCGCCAGGAATGTCGTCAAATATTACCGCCGAGATGTCAGGTTGGGTCAGGTTAGGTTATACTACGTAATTGAAGTATAAAAATGTCCCACGGAGACGTAGAGACCAACTCGCCAGGAATGTCGTCAAATATTACCGCCGAGATGTCAGGTTGGGTTAGGTTAGGTTATATTACGTTATTGATGCATACTAATGTCCCACGTAGAGGATAGCTCAACAGGAATGTTGTCAAATATTACCACCGAGATGTTAGGTTGGGTTAGGTTAGGTTATATTACGTTAGTGATGTATACGAAGGACCCACGCAGACGTCGGGGCCAACTCGCCAGGAATGTTGTCAGATATTACCGCCGAGATGTCAGGTTGGGTTAGGTTACGTTATATTACTTCATAGACGTATACAGTGTTCCCACTGAGAAGTAGGGGCCGACAAGCAAGGAATGTTGTTAAACGGTACCCCGAGAGATTAGGTTGGGTTAGGTTAGGTTACATTAGGATACTGATGTATATAAAGGTCCCACGGAGACGTAGAGTCCAACTCGCCAGGAATGTCGTCAAATATTACCGCCGAGATGTCAGGTTGGGTCAGGTTAGGTTATACTACGTAATTGAAGTATATAAATGTCCCACGGAGACGTAGAGATCAACTCGCCAGGAATGTCGTCAAATATTACCGCCGAGATGTCAGGTTGGGTTAGGTTAGGTTATATTACGTTATTGATGCATACTAATGTCCCACGTAGAGGATAGCTCAACAGGAATGTTGTCAAATATTACCACCGAGATGTTAGCTTGGGTTAGGTTAGGTTATATTACGTTAGTGATGTATACGAAGGACCCACGCAGACGTCGGGGCCAACTCGCCAGGAATGTTGTCAAATATTACCGTCGAGATGTCAGGTTGGGTTAGGTTACGTTATATTACCTAATTGAAGTATTTAAAGGTCCCACGGAGAAGTAGAGTCCAACTCGCCAGGAATGTCGTCAAATATTACCGCCGAGATGTCAGGTTGGGTTAGGTTAGGTTATATTACGTTATTGATGCATATGAATGTCGCACGTAGAGGATAGCTCGCCAGAAATGTTGTACAATATTACCGCCGAAATGTTAGGTTGGGTTAGGTCAGGTTACATTACGATTATGATGTATACGAAGGACCTACGCAGACGTCGGCGCCAACTCGCCAGGAATGTTGTCAAATATTACCGCCGAGATGTCAGGTTGTGTTAGGTTAGGTTATATTACTTCATAGACGTATACAGTGTTCCCACTGGGAAGTAGGGGCCGACAAGTAAGGAATGTTGTTAAACGGTACCCCGAGAGATTAGGTTGGGTTAGGTTAGGTTATATTAGGATACTGATGTATATAAAGGTCCCACGGACAAGTAGAGTCCAACACGCAAGGAATGTTGTCAAATATTACCGCCGAGATGTCAGGTTGGATTACGTTAGGTTATATTACGTTATTGATGTATATAAAGGTCCTACGGAGACGTAGAGTCCAACTCGCCAGTAATGTTGTCAAATATTACCGCTGAGATGTTAGTTTGGGTTAGGTTAGGTTATATTACGTTATTGATGTATACGAAGGACCCACGCAGACGTCGCGGCCAACTCGCCAGCAATGTTGTCAATTATTACCGCCGACACGTCAGGTTGGGTTACGTTAGGTTATATTACGCTATTGATGCATACGAATGTCCCACGTAGAGGACAGCTCGCCAGGAATGTTGTCGAATGTTACCGCCGAGATGTTAGGTTGGGTTAGGTTAGGTTATATTACGTTAGTGATGTATAAGAAGGACCCACGCAGACGTCGGGGACAACTCGCCAGGAATGTTGTCAAATATTACCGCAGAGATGTCAGGTTGGGTTAGGTTACGTTATATTACTTCATAGACGTATACAGTGTTCCCACTGAGAAGTAGGGGCCGACAAGCAAGGAATGTTGTTAAACGGTACCCCGAGAGATTAGGTTGGGTTAGGTTAGGTTACATTAGGATACTGATGTATATAAAGGTCCCACGGAGACGTAGAGTCCAACTCGCCAGGAATGTCGTCAAATATTACCGCCGAGATGTCAGGTTGGGTCAGGTTAGGCTATACTACGTAATTGAAGTATAAAAATGTCCCACGGAGACGTAGAGACCAACTCGCCAGGAATGTCGTCAAATATTACCGCCGAGATGTCAGGTTGGGTTAGGTTAGGTTATATTACGTTATTGATGCATACTAATGTCCCACGTAGAGGATAGCTCAACAGGAATGTTGTCAAATATTACCACCGAGATGTTAGGTTGGGTTAGGTTAGGTTATATTACGTTAGTGATGTATACGAAGGACCCACGCAGACGTCGGGGCCAACTCGCCAGGAATGTTGTCAAATATTACCGCCGAGATGTCAGGTTGTTTTAGGTTAGGTTATATTACTTCATAGACGTATACAGTGTTCCCACTGAGAAGTAGGGGCCGACAAGCAAGGAATGTTGTTAAACGGTACCCCGAGAGATTAGGTTGGGTTAGGTTAGGTTACATTAGGATACTGATGTATATAAAGGTCCCACGGAGACGTAGAGTCCAACTCGCCAGGAATGTCGTCAAATATTACCGCCGAGATGTCAGGTTGGGTCAGGTTAGGTTATACTACGTAATTGAAGTATGTAAATGTCCCACGGAGACGTAGAGACCAACTCGCCAGGAATGTTGTCAAATATTACCGTAGAGATGTCAGGTTGGGTTACGTTAGGTTATATTACGCTATTGATGCATACGAATGTCCCACGTAGAGGATAACTCGCCAGGAATGTTGTCAAATATTACCGCCCAGATGTTAGGTTGGGTTAGGTTAGGTTACATTACGTTAATGATGTATAAGAAGGACCCACGCAGACGTCGGGGCCAACTCGCCAGGAATGTTGTCAAATATTACCGCAGAGATGTCAGGTTGGGTTAGGTTACGTTATATCACGTAATTGAAGTATATAAAGGTCCCATGGAGAAGTAGAGTCCAACTCGCCAGGAATGTCGTCAAATATTACCGCCGAGATGTCAGGTTGGGTTAGGTTAGGTTATATTACGTTATTGATGCATATGAATGTCCCACGTAGAGGATAGCTCGCCAGAAATGTTGTACAATATTACCGCCGAGATGTTAGGTTGGGTTAGGTCAGGTTACATTACGATTATGATGTATACGAAGGACCTACGCAGACGTCGGCGCCAACTCGCCAGGAATGTTGTCAAATATTACCGCCGAGATGTCAGGTTGTGTTAGGTTAGGTTATATTACTTCATAGACGTATACAGTGTTCCCACTGGGAAGTAGGGGCCGACAAGTAAGGAATGTTGTTAAACGGTACCCCGAGAGATTAGGTTGGGTTAGGTTAGGTTACATTAGGATACTGATGTATATAAAGGTCCCACGGAGACGTAGAGTCCAACTCGCAAGGAATGTTGTCAAATATTACCGCCGAGATGTCAGGTTGGATTACGTTAGGTTATATTACGTTATTGATGTATATAAAGGTCCCACGGAGACGTAGAGTCCAACTCGCCAGTAATGTTGTCAAATATTACCGCCGAGATGTTAGTTTGGGTTAGGTTAGGTTATATTACGTTATTGATGTATACGAAGGACCCACGCAGACGTCGCGGCCAACTCGCCAGCAATGTTGTCAATTATTACCGCCGACACGTCAGGTTGGGTTACGTTAGGTTATATTACGCTATTGATGCATACGAATGTCCCACGTAGAGGATAGCTCGCCAGGAATGTTGTCGAATGTTACCGCCGAGATGTTAGGTTGGGTTAGGTTAGGTTATATTACGTTAGTGATGTATAAGAAGGACCCACGCAGACGTCGGGGCCAACTCGCCAGGAATGTTGTCAAATATTACCGCAGAGATGTCAGGTTGGGTTAGGTTACGTTATATTACTTCATAGACGTATACAGTGTTCCCACTGAGAAGTAGGGGCCGACAAGCAAGGAATGTTGTTAAACGGTACCCCGAGAGATTAGGTTGGGTTAGGTTAGGTTACATTAGGATACTGATGTATATAAAGGTCCCACGGAGACGTAGAGTCCAACTCGCCAGGAATGTCGTCAAATATTACCGCCGAGATGTCAGGTTGGGTCAGGTTAGGTTATACTACGTAATTGAAGTATAAAAATGTCCCACGGAGACGTAGAGACCAACTCGCCAGGAATGTCGTCAAATATTACCGCCGAGATGTCAGGTTGGGTTAGGTTAGGTTATATTACGTTATTGATGCATACTAATGTCCCACGTAGAGGATAGCTCAACAGGAATGTTGTCAAATATTACCACCGAGATGTTAGGTTGGGTTAGGTTAGGTTATATTACGTTAGTGATGTATACGAAGGACCCACGCAGACGTCGGGGCCAACTCGCCAGGAATGTTGTCAGATATTACCGCCGAGATGTCAGGTTGGGTTAGGTTACGTTATATTACTTCATAGACGTATACAGTGTTCCCACTGAGAAGTAGGGGCCGACAAGCAAGGAATGTTGTTAAACGGTACCCCGAGAGATTAGGTTGGGTTAGGTTAGGTTACATTAGGATACTGATGTATATAAAGGTCCCACGGAGACGTAGAGTCCAACTCGCCAGGAATGTCGTCAAATATTACCGCCGAGATGTCAGGTTGGGTCAGGTTAGGTTATACTACGTAATTGAAGTATATAAATGTCCCACGGAGACGTAGAGACCAACTCGCCAGGAATGTCGTCAAATATTACCGCCGAGATGTCAGGTTGGGTTAGGTTAGGTTATATTACGTTATTGATGCATACTAATGTCCCACGTAGAGGATAGCTCAACAGGAATGTTGTCAAATATTACCACCGAGATGTTAGGTTGGGTTAGGTTAGGTTATATTACGTTAGTGATGTATACGAAGGACCCACGCAGACGTCGGGGCCAACTCGCCAGGAATGTTGTCAAATATTACCGTCGAGATGTCAGGTTGGGTTAGGTTACGTTATATTAACTAATTGAAGTATTTAAAGCTCCCACGGAGAAGTAGAGTCCAACTCGCCAGGAATGTCGTCAAATATTACCGCCGAGATGTCAGGTTGGGTTAGGTTAGGTTATATTACGTTATTGATGCATATGAATGTCCCACGTAGAGGATAGCTCGCCAGAAATGTTGTACAATATTACCGCCGAGATGTTAGGTTGGGTTAGGTCAGGTTCTATTACGTTAATGATGTATACGAAGGACCTACGCAGACGTCGGGGCCAACTCGCCAGGAATGTTGCCAAATATTACCGCCGAGATGTCAGGTTGTGTTAGGTTAGGTTATATTACTTCATAGACGTATACAGTGTTCCCACTGGGAAGTAGGGGCCGACAAGCAAGGAATGTTGTTAAACGGTACCCCGAGAGATTAGGTTGGGTTAGGTTAGGTTATATTAGGATACTGATGTATATAAAGGTCCCACGGACACGTAGATGCCAACTCGCAAGGAATGTTGTCAAATATTACCGCCGAGATGTCAGGTTGGGTTAGGTTAGGTTATATTACGTTATTGATGCATATGAATGTCCCACGTAGAGGATAGCTCGCCAGAAATGTTGTACAATATTACCGCCGAGATGTTAGGTTGGGTTAGGTTAGGTTATATTACGTTAGTGATGTATACGAAGGACCCACGCAGACGTCGGGGCCAACTCGCCAGGAATGTTGTCAAATATTACCGCCGAGATGTCAGGTTGGATTAGGTTAGGTTATATTACGTTATTGACGTATATAAAGGTCCGTCGGAGACGTAGAGTTGAACTCGCCAAGAATGTCTTCAAATATTACCGCCGAAATGTCAGGTTGGGTTAGGTTAGGTTATATTACGTTATTGATGCATATGAATGTCCCACGTAGAGGATAGCTCGCCAGAAATGTTGTACAATATTACCGCCGAGATGTTAGGTTGGGTTAGGTCAGGTTACATTACGTTAATGATGTATACGAAGGACCTACGCAGACGTCGGCGCCAACTCGCCAGGAATGTTGTCAAATATTACCGCCGAGATGTCAGGTTGTGTTAGGTTAGGTTATATTACTTCATAGACGTATACAGTGTTCCCACTGGGAAGTAGGGGCCGACAAGTAAGGAATGTTGTTAAACGGTACCCCGAGAGATTAGGTTGGGTTAGGTTAGGTTATATTAGGATACTGATGTATATAAAGGTCCCACGGACACGTAGAGGCCAACTCGCAAGGAATGTTGTCAAATATTACCGCCGAGATGTCAGGTTGGATTACGTTAGGTTATATTACGTTATTGATGTATATAAAGGTCCCACGGAGACGTAGAGTCCAACTCGCCAGTAATGTTGTCAAATATTACCGCCGAGATGTTAGTTTGGGTTAGGTTAGGTTATATTACGTTAATGATGTATACGAAGGACCCACGCAGACGTCGCGGCCAACTCGCCAGGAATGTTGTCAAATATTACCGCCGACACGTCAGGTTGGGTTACGTTAGGTTATATTACGCTATTGATGCATACGAATGTCCCACGTAGAGGATAGCTCGCCAGGAATGTTGTCGAATGTTACCGCCGAGATGTTAGGTTGGGTTAGGTTACGTTATATTACGTAATTGAAGTATATAAAGGTCCCACGGAGAAGTAGAGTCCAACTCGCCAGGAATGTCGTCAAATATTACCGCCGAGATGTCAGGTTGAGTTAGGTTAGGTTATATTCCGTCATTGATGCAGATGAATGTCCCACGTAGAGGATAGCTCGCCAGAAATGTTGTACAATATTACCGCCGTGATGTTAGGTTGGGTTAGGTCAGGTTACATTACGTTAATGATGTATACGAAGGACCTACGCAGACGTCGGCGCCAACTCGCCAGGAATGTTGTCAAATATTACCGCCGAGATGTCAGGTTGTGTTAGGTTAGGTTATATTACTTCATAGACGTATACAGTGTTCCCACTGGGAAGTAGGGGCCGACAAGTAAGGAATGTTGTTAAACGGTACCCCGAGAGATTAGGTTGGGTTAGGTTAGGTTATATTAGGATACTGATGTATATAAAGGTCCCACGGACACGTAGAGGCCAACTCGCCAGGAATGTCGTCAAATATTACCGCCGAGATGTCAGGTTGGGTTAGGTTAGGTTATATTACGTTATTGATGCATATGAATGTCCCACGTAGAGGATAGCTCGCCAGAAATGTTGTACAATATTACCGCCGAGATGTTAGGTTGGGTTAGGTTAGGTTATATTACGTTAGTGATGTATACGAAGGACCCACGCAGACTTCGGGGCCAACTCGCCAGGAATGTTGTCAAATATTACCGCCGAGATGTCAGGTTGGATTAGGTTAGGTTATATTACGTTATTGACGTATATAAAGGTCCGTCGGAGACCTAGAGTTGAACTCGCCAAGAATGTCTTCAAATATTACCGCCGAAATGTCAGGTTGGGTTAGGTTAGGTTATATTACGTTATTGATGCATATGAATGTCCCACGTAGAGGATAGCTTACCAGGAATGTTGTCAAATATTACCGCCGAGATGTTAGGTTGGGTTAGGTTAGGTTATATTACGTTAGTGATGTATACGAAGGACCCACGCAGACGTCGGGGCCAACTCGCCAGGAATGTTGTCAAATATTACCGCAGAGATGTCAGGTTGGGTTACGTTACGTTATATTACGTAATTGAAGTATATAAAGGTCCCACGGAGAAGTAGAGTCCAACTCGCCAGGAATGTCGTCAAATATTACCGCCGAGATGTCAGGTTGGGTTAGGTTACGTTATATTACGTAATTGAAGTATATAAAGGTCCCACGGAGAAGTAGAGTCCAACTCGCCAGGAATGTCTTCAAATATTACCGCCGAGATGTCAGGTTGGGTTAGGTTAGGTTATATTACGTAATTGATGCATATGAATGTCCCACGTAGAGGATAGCTCGCCAGAAATGTTGTACAATATTACCGCCGGGATGTTAGGTTGGGTTAGGTCAGGTTCCATTACGTTAATGATGTATACGAAGGACCTACGCAGACGTCGGGGCCAACTCGCCAGGAATGTTGTCAAATATTACCGCCGAGATGTCCGGTTGTGTTAGGTTAGGTTATATTACTTCATAGACGTATACAGTGTTCCCACTGGGAAGTAGGGGCCGACAAGCAAGGAATGTTGTTAAACGGTACCCCGAGAGATTAGGTTGGGTTAGGTTAGGTTATATTAGGATACTGATGTATATAAAGGTCCCACGGACACGTAGAGGCCAACTCGCAAGGAATGTTGTCAAATATTACCGCCGAGATGTCAGGTTGGATTACGTTAGGTTATATTACGTTATTGATGTATATAAAGGTCCCACGGAGACGTAGAGTCCAACTCGCCAGGAATGTCGTCAAATATTACCGCCGAGATGTCAGGTTGGGTTAGGTTAGGTTATATTACGTAATTGATGCATATGAATGTCCCACGTAGAGGATAGCTCGCCAGAAATGTTGTACAATATTACCGCCGAGATGTTAGGTTGGGTTAGGTCAGGTTCCATTACGTTAATGATGTATACGAAGGACCTACGCAGACGTCGGGGCCAACTCGCCAGGAATGTTGTCAAATATTACCGCCGAGATGTCCGGTTGTGTTAGGTTAGGTTATATTACTTCATAGACGTATACAGTGTTCCCACTGGGAAGTAGGGGCCGACAAGCAAGGAATGTTGTTAAACGGTACCCCGAGAGATTAGGTTGGGTTAGGTTAGGTTATATTAGGATACTGATGTATATAAAGGTCCCACGGACACGTAGAGGCCAACTCGCAAGGAATGTTGTCAAATATTACCGCCGAGATGTCAGGTTGGATTACGTT
This sequence comes from Xylocopa violacea, assembly GCA_963969225.1. NCBI lineage: Eukaryota > Metazoa > Arthropoda > Insecta > Hymenoptera > Apidae > Xylocopa > Xylocopa violacea. The sequence continues at coordinate 2,909,538 of CAXAJV010000135.1, read as the reverse complement.
AGGTTATATTACGTTATTGATGTATATAAAGGTCCCACGGAGACGTAGAGTCCAACTCGCCAGGAATGTCGTCAAATATTACCGCCGAGATGTCAGGTTGGGTTAGGTTAGGTTATATTACGTAATTGAAGTATATAAAGGTCCCACGGAGACGTAGAGTCCAACTCGCCAGGAATGTCGTCAAATATTACCGCCGAGATGTCAGGTTGGGTTAGGTTAGGTTATATTACGTTATTGATGCATATGAATGTCCCACGTATGGGATAGCTCGCCAGGAATGTTGTCAAGTGTTACCGCCGAGATGTTAGGTTGGGTTAGGTTAGGTTATATTACGTTATTGATGCATATAAAGGTCCCATGGAGACGTGGAGTCCAACTCGCCAGTAATGTTGTCAAATATTACCGCCGAGATGTTAGTTTGGGTTAGGTTAGGTTGTATTACGTTAGTGATGTATACGAAGGACCCACGCAGACGTCGCGGCCAACTCGCCAGCAATGTTGTCAATTATTACCGCCGACACGTCAGGTTGGGTTACGTTAGGTTATATTACGCTATTGATGCATACGAATGTCCCACGTAGAGGATAGCTCGCCAGGAATGTTGTCAAACATTACCGCCGAGATGTTAGGTTGGGTTAGGTTAGGTTATATTACGTTAATGATGTATACGAAGGACCTACGCAGACGTCGGCGCCAACTCGCCAGGAATGTTGTCAAATATTACCGCCGAGATGTCAGGTTGTGTTAGGTTAGGTTATATTACTTCATAGACGTATACAGTGTTCCCACTGGGAAGTAGGGGCCGACAAGTAAGGAATGTTGTTAAACGGTACCCCGAGAGATTAGGTTGGGTTAGGTTAGGTTATATTAGGATACTGATGTATATAAAGGTCCCACGGACACGTAGAGGCCAACTCGCAAGGAATGTTGTCAAATATTACCGCCGAGACGTCAGGTTGGATTACGTTAGGTTATATTACGTTATTGATGTATATAAAGGTCCCATGGAGACGTAGAGTCCAACTCGCCAGTAATGTTGTCAAATATTACCGCCGAGATGTTAGTTTGGGTTAGGTTAGGTTGTATTACGTTAGTGATGTATACGAAGGACCCACGCAGACGTCGCGGCCAACTCGCCAGCAATGTTGTCAATTATTACCGCCGACACGTCAGGTTGGGTTACGTTAGGTTATATTACGCTATTGATGCATACGAATGTCCCACGTAGAGGATAGCTCGCCAGGAATGTTGTCAAACATTACCGCCGAGATGTTAGGTTGGGTTAGGTTAGGTTATATTACGTTAGTGATGTATAAGAAGGACCCACGCAGACGTCGGGGCCAACTCGCCAGGAATGTTGTCAAATATTACCGCCGAGATGTCAGGTTGTTTTAGGTTAGGTTATATTACTTCATAGACGTATACAGTGTTCCCACTGAGAAGTAGGGGCCGACAAGCAAGGAATGTTGTTAAACGGTACCCCGAGCGATTAGGTTGGGTTAGGTTAGGTTACATTAGGATACTGATGTATATAAAGGTCCCACGGAGACGTAGAGTCCAACTCGCCAGGAATGTCGTCAAATATTACCGCCGAGATGTCAGGTTGGGTCAGGTTAGGTTATACTACGTAATTGAAGTATGTAAATGTCCCACGGAGACGTAGAGACCAACTCGCCAGGAATGTTGTCAAATATTACCGTAGAGATGTCAGGTTGGGTTACGTTAGGTTATATTACGCTATTGATGCATACGAATGTCCCACGTAGAGGATAACTCGCCAGGAATGTTGTCAAATATTACCGCCCAGATGGTAGGTTGGGTTAGGTTAGGTTACATTACGTTAATGATGTATAAGAAGGACCCACGCAGACGTCGGGGCCAACTCGCCAGGAATGTTGTCAAATATTACCGCAGAGATGTCAGGTTGGGTTAGGTTACGTTATATCACGTAATTGAAGTATATAAAGGTCCCACGGAGAAGTAGAGTCCAACTCGCCAGGAATGTCGTCAAATATTACCGCCGAGATGTCAGGTTGGGTTAGGTTAGGTTATATTACGTTATTGATGCATATGAATGTCCCACGTAGAGGATAGCTCGCCAGAAATGTTGTACAATATTACCGCCGAGATGTTAGGTTGGGTTAGGTCAGGTTACATTACGATTATGATGTATACGAAGGACCTACGCAGACGTCGGCGCCAACTCGCCAGGAATGTTGTCAAATATTACCGCCGAGATGTCAGGTTGTGTTAGGTTAGGTTATATTACTTCATAGACGTATACAGTGTTCCCACTGGGAAGTAGGGGCCGACAAGTAAGGAATGTTGTTAAACGGTACCCCGAGAGATTAGGTTGGGTTAGGTTAGGTTATATTAGGATACTGATGTATATAAAGGTCCCACGGACACGTAGAGTCCAACTCGCAAGGAATGTTGTCAAATATTACCGCCGAGATGTCAGGTTGGATTACGTTAGGTTATATTACGTTATTGATGTATATAAAGGTCCCACGGAGACGTAGAGCCCAACTCGCCAGTAATGTTGTCAAATATTACCGCCGAGATGTTAGTTTGGGTTAGGTTAGGTTATATTACGTTATTGATGTATACGAAGGACCCACGCAGACGTCGCGGCCAACTCGCCAGCAATGTTGTCAATTATTACCGCCGACACGTCAGGTTGGGTTACGTTAGGTTATATTACGCTATTGATGCATACGAATGTCCCACGTAGAGGATAGCTCGCCAGGAATGTTGTCGAATGTTACCGCCGAGATGTTAGGTTGGGTTAGGTTAGGTTATATTACGTTAGTGATGTATAAGAAGGACCCACGCAGACGTCGGGGCCAACTCGCCAGGAATGTTGTCAAATATTACCGCAGAGATGTCAGGTTGGGTTAGGTTACGTTATATTACTTCATAGACGTATACAGTGTTCCCACTGAGAAGTAGGGGCCGACAAGCAAGGAATGTTGTTAAACGGTACCCCGAGAGATTAGGTTGGGTTAGGTTAGGTTACATTAGGATACTGATGTATATAAAGGTCCCACGGAGACGTAGAGTCCAACTCGCCAGGAATGTCGTCAAATATTACCGCCGAGATGTCAGGTTGGGTCAGGTTAGGTTATACTACGTAATTGAAGTATAAAAATGTCCCACGGAGACGTAGAGACCAACTCGCCAGGAATGTCGTCAAATATTACCGCCGAGATGTCAGGTTGGATTACGTTAGGTTATATTACGTTATTGATGTATATAAAGGTCCCACGGAGACGTAGAGTCCAACTCGCCAGGAATGTCGTCAAATATTACCGCCGAGATGTCAGGTTGGGTTAGGTTAGGTTATATTACGTAATTGAAGTATATAAAGGTCCCACGGAGACGTAGAGTCCAACTCGCCAGGAATGTCGTCAAATATTACCGCCGAGATGTCAGGTTGGGTTAGGTTAGGTTATATTACGTTATTGATGCATATGAATGTCCCACGTATGGGATAGCTCGCCAGGAATGTTGTCAAGTGTTACCGCCGAGATGTTAGGTTGGGTTAGGTTAGGTTATATTACTTCATAGACGTATACAGTGTTCCCACTGGGAAGTAGGGGCCGACAAGTAAGGAATGTTGTTAAACGGTACCCCGAGAGATTAGGTTGGGTTAGGTTAGGTTATATTAGGATACTGATGTATATAAAGGTCCCACGGACACGTAGAGGCCAACTCGCAAGGAATGTTGTCAAATATTACCGCCGAGACGTCAGGTTGGATTACGTTAGGTTATATTACGTTATTGATGTATATAAAGGTCCCATGGAGACGTAGAGTCCAACTCGCCAGTAATGTTGTCAAATATTACCGCCGAGATGTTAGTTTGGGTTAGGTTAGGTTGTATTACGTTAGTGATGTATACGAAGGACCCACGCAGACGTCGCGGCCAACTCGCCAGCAATGTTGTCAATTATTACCGCCGACACGTCAGGTTGGGTTACGTTAGGTTATATTACGCTATTGATGCATACGAATGTCCCACGTAGAGGATAGCTCGCCAGGAATGTTGTCAAACATTACCGCCGAGATGTTAGGTTGGGTTAGGTTAGGTTATATTACGTTAGTGATGTATAAGAAGGACCCACGCAGACGTCGGGGCCAACTCGCCAGGAATGTTGTCAAATATTACCGCCGAGATGTCAGGTTGTTTTAGGTTAGGTTATATTACTTCATAGACGTATACAGTGTTCCCACTGAGAAGTAGGGGCCGACAAGCAAGGAATGTTGTTAAACGGTACCCCGAGCGATTAGGTTGGGTTAGGTTAGGTTACATTAGGATACTGATGTATATAAAGGTCCCACGGAGACGTAGAGTCCAACTCGCCAGGAATGTCGTCAAATATTACCGCCGAGATGTCAGGTTGGGTCAGGTTAGGTTATACTACGTAATTGAAGTATGTAAATGTCCCACGGAGACGTAGAGACCAACTCGCCAGGAATGTTGTCAAATATTACCGTAGAGATGTCAGGTTGGGTTACGTTAGGTTATATTACGCTATTGATGCATACGAATGTCCCACGTAGAGGATAACTCGCCAGGAATGTTGTCAAATATTACCGCCCAGATGGTAGGTTGGGTTAGGTTAGGTTACATTACGTTAATGATGTATAAGAAGGACCCACGCAGACGTCGGGGCCAACTCGCCAGGAATGTTGTCAAATATTACCGCAGAGATGTCAGGTTGGGTTAGGTTACGTTATATCACGTAATTGAAGTATATAAAGGTCCCACGGAGAAGTAGAGTCCAACTCGCCAGGAATGTCGTCAAATATTACCGCCGAGATGTCAGGTTGGGTTAGGTTAGGTTATATTACGTTATTGATGCATATGAATGTCCCACGTAGAGGATAGCTCGCCAGAAATGTTGTACAATATTACCGCCGAGATGTTAGGTTGGGTTAGGTCAGGTTACATTACGATTATGATGTATACGAAGGACCTACGCAGACGTCGGCGCCAACTCGCCAGGAATGTTGTCAAATATTACCGCCGAGATGTCAGGTTGTGTTAGGTTAGGTTATATTACTTCATAGACGTATACAGTGTTCCCACTGGGAAGTAGGGGCCGACAAGTAAGGAATGTTGTTAAACGGTACCCCGAGAGATTAGGTTGGGTTAGGTTAGGTTATATTAGGATACTGATGTATATAAAGGTCCCACGGACACGTAGAGTCCAACTCGCAAGGAATGTTGTCAAATATTACCGCCGAGATGTCAGGTTGGATTACGTTAGGTTATATTACGTTATTGATGTATATAAAGGTCCCACGGAGACGTAGAGCCCAACTCGCCAGTAATGTTGTCAAATATTACCGCCGAGATGTTAGTTTGGGTTAGGTTAGGTTATATTACGTTATTGATGTATACGAAGGACCCACGCAGACGTCGCGGCCAACTCGCCAGCAATGTTGTCAATTATTACCGCCGACACGTCAGGTTGGGTTACGTTAGGTTATATTACGCTATTGATGCATACGAAAGTCCCACGTAGAGGATAGCTCGCCAGGAATGTTGTCGAATGTTACCGCCGAGATGTTAGGTTGGGTTAGGTTAGGTTATATTACGTTAGTGATGTATAAGAAGGACCCACGCAGACGTCGGGGCCAACTCGCCAGGAATGTTGTCAAATATTACCGCAGAGATGTCAGGTTGGGTTAGGTTACGTTATATTACTTCATAGACGTATACAGTGTTCCCACTGAGAAGTAGGGGCCGACAAGCAAGGAATGTTGTTAAACGGTACCCCGAGAGATTAGGTTGGGTTAGGTTAGGTTACATTAGGATACTGATGTATATAAAGGTCCCACGGAGACGTAGAGTCCAACTCGCCAGGAATGTCGTCAAATATTACCGCCGAGATGTCAGGTTGGGTCAGGTTAGGTTATACTACGTAATTGAAGTATAAAAATGTCCCACGGAGACGTAGAGACCAACTCGCCAGGAATGTCGTCAAATATTACCGCCGAGATGTCAGGTTGGGTTAGGTTAGGTTATATTACGTTATTGATGCATATGAATGTCGCACGTAGAGGATAGCTCGCCAGAAATGTTGTACAATATTACCGCCGAAATGTTAGGTTGGGTTAGGTCAGGTTACATTACGTTAATGATGTATACGAAGGACCTACGCAGACGTCGGCGCCAACTCGCCAGGAATGTTGTCAAATATTACCGCCGAGATGTCAGGTTGTGTTAGGTTAGGTTATATTACTTCATAGACGTATACAGTGTTCCCACTGGGAAGTAGGGGCCGACAAGTAAGGAATGTTGTTAAACGGTACCCCGAGAGATTAGGTTGGGTTAGGTTAGGTTATATTAGGATACTGATGTATATAAAGGTCCCACGGACACGTAGAGGCCAACTCGCAAGGAATGTTGTCAAATATTACCACCGAGATGTCAGGTTGGATTACGTTAGGTTATATTACGTTATTGATGTATATAAAGGTCCCATGGAGACGTAGAGTCCAACTCGCCAGTAATGTTGTCAAATATTACCGCCGAGATGTTAGTTTGGGTTAGGTTAGGTTGTATTACGTTAGTGATGTATACGAAGGACCCACGCAGACGTCGCGGCCAACTCGCCAGCAATGTTGTCAATTATTACCGCCGACACGTCAGGTTGGGTTACGTTAGGTTATATTACGCTATTGATGCATACGAATGTCCCACGTAGAGGATAGCTCGCCAGGAATGTTGTCAAACATTACCGCCGAGATGTTAGGTTGGGTTAGGTTAGGTTATATTACGTTAATGATGTATACGAAGGACCTACGCAGACGTCGGCGCCAACTCGCCAGGAATGTTGTCAAATATTACCGCCGAGATGTCAGGTTGTGTTAGGTTAGGTTATATTACTTCATAGACGTATACAGTGTTCCCACTGGGAAGTAGGGGCCGACAAGTAAGGAATGTTGTTAAACGTTACCCCGAGAGATTAGGTTGGGTTAGGTTAGGTTATATTAGGATACTGATGTATATAAAGGTCCCACGGACACGTAGAGGCCAACTCGCAAGGAATGTTGTCAAATATTACCGCCGAGACGTCAGGTTGGATTACGTTAGGTTATATTACGTTATTGATGTATATAAAGGTCCCATGGAGACGTAGAGTCCAACTCGCCAGTAATGTTGTCAAATATTACCGCCGAGATGTTAGTTTGGGTTAGGTTAGGTTGTATTACGTTAGTGATGTATACGAAGGACCCACGCAGACGTCGCGGCCAACTCGCCAGCAATGTTGTCAATTATTACCGCCGACACGTCAGGTTGGGTTACGTTAGGTTATATTACGCTATTGATGCATACGAATGTCCCACGTAGAGGATAGCTCGCCAGGAATGTTGTCAAACATTACCGCCGAGATGTTAGGTTGGGTTAGGTTAGGTTATATTACGTTAGTGATGTATAAGAAGGACCCACGCAGACGTCGGGGCCAACTCGCCAGGAATGTTGTCAAATATTACCGCCGAGATGTCAGGTTGTTTTAGGTTAGGTTATATTACTTCATAGACGTATACAGTGTTCCCACTGAGAAGTAGGGGCCGACAAGCAAGGAATGTTGTTAAACGGTACCCCGAGCGATTAGGTTGGGTTAGGTTAGGTTACATTAGGATACTGATGTATATAAAGGACCCACGGAGACGTAGAGTCCAACTCGCCAGGAATGTCGTCAAATATTACCGCCGAGATGTCAGGTTGGGTCAGGTTAGGTTATACTACGTAATTGAAGTATGTAAATGTCCCACGGAGACGTAGAGACCAACTCGCCAGGAATGTTGTCAAATATTACCGTAGAGATGTCAGGTTGGGTTACGTTAGGTTATATTACGCTATTGATGCATACGAATGTCCCACGTAGAGGATAACTCGCCAGGAATGTTGTCAAATATTACCGCCCAGATGTTAGGTTGGGTTAGGTTAGGTTACATTATGTTAATGATGTATAAGAAGGACCCACGCAGACGTCGGGGCCAACTCGCCAGGAATGTTGTCAAATATTACCGCAGAGATGTCAGGTTGGGTTAGGTTACGTTATATCACGTAATTGAAGTATATAAAGGTCCCACGGAGAAGTAGAGTCCAACTCGCCAGGAATGTCGTCAAATATTACCGCCGAGATGTCAGGTTGGGTTAGGTTAGGTTATATTACGTTATTGATGCATATGAATGTCCCACGTAGAGGATAGCTCGCCAGAAATGTTGTACAATATTACCGCCGAGATGTTAGGTTGGGTTAGGTCAGGTTACATTACGATTATGATGTATACGAAGGACCTACGCAGACGTCGGCGCCAACTCGCCAGGAATGTTGTCAAATATTACCGCCGAGATGTCAGGTTGTGTTAGGTTAGGTTATATTACTTCATAGACGTATACAGTGTTCCCACTGGGAAGTAGGGGCCGACAAGTAAGGAATGTTGTTAAACGGTACCCCGAGAGATTAGGTTGGGTTAGGTTAGGTTATATTAGGATACTGATGTATATAAAGGTCCCACGGACACGTAGAGTCCAACTCGCAAGGAATGTTGTCAAATATTACCGCCGAGATGTCAGGTTGGATTACGTTAGGTTATATTACGTTATTGATGTATATAAAGGTCCCACGGAGACGTAGAGTCCAACTCGCCAGTAATGTTGTCAAATATTACCGCCGAGATGTTAGTTTGGGTTAGGTTAGGTTATATTACGTTATTGATGTATACGAAGGACCCACGCAGACGTCGCGGCCAACTCGCCAGCAATGTTGTCAATTATTACCGCCGACACGTCAGGTTGGGTTACGTTAGGTTATATTACGCTATTGATGCATACGAATGTCCCACGTAGAGGATAGCTCGCCAGGAATGTTGTCGAATGTTACCGCCGAGATGTTAGGTTGGGTTAGGTTAGGTTATATTACGTTAGTGATGTATAAGAAGGACCCACGCAGACGTCGGGGCCAACTCGCCAGGAATGTTGTCAAATATTACCGCAGAGATGTCAGGTTGGGTTAGGTTACGTTATATTACTTCATAGACGTATACAGTGTTCCCACTGAGAAGTAGGGGCCGACAAGCAAGGAATGTTGTTAAACGGTACCCCGAGAGATTAGGTTGGGTTAGGTTAGGTTACATTAGGATACTGATGTATATAAAGGTCCCACGGAGACGTAGAGTCCAACTCGCCAGGAATGTCGTCAAATATTACCGCCGAGATGTCAGGTTGGGTCAGGTTAGGTTATACTACGTAATTGAAGTATAAAAATGTCCCACGGAGACGTAGAGACCAACTCGCCAGGAATGTCGTCAAATATTACCGCCGAGATGTCAGGTTGGGTTAGGTTAGGTTATATTACGTTATTGATGCATACTAATGTCCCACGTAGAGGATAGCTCAACAGGAATGTTGTCAAATATTACCACCGAGATGTTAGGTTGGGTTAGGTTAGGTTATATTACGTTAGTGATGTATACGAAGGACCCACGCAGACGTCGGGGCCAACTCGCCAGGAATGTTGTCAGATATTACCGCCGAGATGTCAGGTTGGGTTAGGTTACGTTATATTACTTCATAGACGTATACAGTGTTCCCACTGAGAAGTAGGGGCCGACAAGCAAGGAATGTTGTTAAACGGTACCCCGAGAGATTAGGTTGGGTTAGGTTAGGTTACATTAGGATACTGATGTATATAAAGGTCCCACGGAGACGTAGAGTCCAACTCGCCAGGAATGTCGTCAAATATTACCGCCGAGATGTCAGGTTGGGTCAGGTTAGGTTATACTACGTAATTGAAGTATATAAATGTCCCACGGAGACGTAGAGACCAACTCGCCAGGAATGTCGTCAAATATTACCGCGAGATGTCAGGTTGGGTTAGGTTAGGTTATATTACGTTATTGATGCATACTAATGTCCCACGTAGAGGATAGCTCAACAGGAATGTTGTCAAATATTACCACCGAGATGTTAGGTTGGGTTAGGTTAGGTTATATTACGTTAGTGATGTATACGAAGGACCCACGCAGACGTCGGGGCCAACTCGCCAGGAATGTTGTCAAATATTACCGTCGAGATGTCAGGTTGGGTTAGGTTACGTTATATTACCTAATTGAAGTATTTAAAGGTCCCACGGAGAAGTAGAGTCCAACTCGCCAGGAATGTCGTCAAATATTACCGCCGAGATGTCAGGTTGGGTTAGGTTAGGTTATATTACGTTATTGATGCATATGAATGTCCCACGTAGAGGATAGCTCGCCAGAAATGTTGTACAATATTACCGCCGAGATGTTAGGTTGGGTTAGGTCAGGTTACATTACGTTAATGATGTATACGAAGGACCTACGCAGACGTCGGCGCCAACTCGCCAGGAATGTTGTCAAATATTACCGCCGAGATGTCAGGTTGTGTTAGGTTAGGTTATATTACTTCATAGACGTATACAGTGTTCCCACTGGGAAGTAGGGGCCGACAAGTAAGGAATGTTGTTAAACGGTACCCCGAGAGATTAGGTTGGGTTAGGTTAGGTTATATTAGGATACTGATGTATATAAAGGTCCCACGGACACGTAGAGGCCAACTCGCAAGGAATGTTGTCAAATATTACCGCCGAGATGTCAGGTTGGATTACGTTAGGTTATATTACGTTATTGATGTATATAAAGGTCCCACGGAGACGTAGAGTCCAACTCGCCAGTAATGTTGTCAAATATTACCGCCGAGATGTTAGTTTGGGTTAGGTTAGGTTATATTACGTTAATGATGTATACGAAGGACCCACGCAGACGTCGCGGCCAACTCGCCAGGAATGTTGTCAAATATTACCGCCGACACGTCAGGTTGGGTTACGTTAGGTTATATTACGCTATTGATGCATACGAATGTCCCACGTAGAGGATAGCTCGCCAGGAATGTTGTCGAATGTTACCGCCGAGATGTTAGGTTGGGTTAGGTTACGTTATATTACGTAATTGAAGTATATAAAGGTCCCACGGAGAAGTAGAGTCCAACTCGCCAGGAATGTCGTCAAATATTACCGCCGATATGTCAGGTTGAGTTAGGTTAGGTTATATTCCGTTATTGATGCAGATGAATGTCCCACGTAGAGGATAGCTCGCCAGAAATGTTGTACAATATTACCGCCGTGATGTTAGGTTGGGTTAGGTCAGGTTACATTACGTTAATGATGTATACGAAGGACCTACGCAGACGTCGGCGCCAACTCGCCAGGAATGTTGTCAAATATTACCGCCGAGATGTCAGGTTGTGTTAGGTTAGGTTATATTACTTCATAGACGTATACAGTGTTCCCACTGGGAAGTAGGGGCCGACAAGTAAGGAATGTTGTTAAACGGTACCCCGAGAGATTAGGTTGGGTTAGGTTAGGTTATATTAGGATACTGATGTATATAAAGGTCCCACGGACACGTAGAGGCCAACTCGCCAGGAATGTCGTCAAATATTACCGCCGAGATGTCAGGTTGGGTTAGGTTAGGTTATATTACGTTATTGATGCATACTAATGTCCCACGTAGAGGATAGCTCAACAGGAATGTTGTCAAATATTACCACCGAGATGTTAGGTTGGGTTAGGTTAGGTTATATTACGTTAGTGATGTATACGAAGGACCCACGCAGACGTCGGGGCCAACTCGCCAGGAATGTTGTCAAATATTACCGCCGAGATGTCAGGTTGGGTTAGGTTAGGTTATATTACGTTATTGATGTATATAAATGTCCCACGGAGACGTAGAGTTGAACTCGCCAAGAATGTCTTGAAATATTACCGCCGAGATGACAGGATGGGTTAGGTTAGGTTATATTACGTTATTGACGCATATTAATGTCCCACGTAGAGGATAGCTCGCCAGGAATGTTGTCAAACATTACCGCCGAGATGTTAGGTTGGGTTAGGTTAGTTTACATTACGTTAATGATGTATAAGAAGGACCCACGCAGACGTCGGGGCCAACTCGCCAGGAATGTTGTCAAATATTACCGCCGAGATGTCAGGTTGTGTTAGGTTAGGTTATATTACTTCATAGACGTATACAGTGTTCCCACTGAGAAGTAGGGGCCGACAAGCAAGGAATGTTGTTAAACGGTACCCCGAGAGATTAGGTTGGGTTAGGTTAGGTTACATTAGGATACTGATGTATATAAAGGTCCCACGGAGACGTAGAGTCCAACTCGCCAGGAATGTCGTCAAATATTACCGCCGAGATGTCAGGTTGGGTCAGGTTAGGTTATACTACGTAATTGAAGTATATAAATGTCCCACCGAGACGTAGAGTCCAACTCGCCAGGAATGTCGTCAAATATTACCGCCGAGATGTCAGGTTGGGTTAGGTTAGGCTATATTACGTTATTGATGCATATGAATGTCCCACGTATAGGATAGCTCGCCAGGAATGTTGTCAAGTGTTACCGCCGAGATGTTAGGTTGGGTTAGGTTAGGTTATATTACGTTAGTGATGTATACGACGGACCCACGCAGACGTCGGGGCCAACTCGCCAGGAATGTTGTCAAATATTACCGCCGAGATGTCAGGTTGGATTAGGTTAGGTTATATTACGTTATTGACGTATATAAAGGTCCGTCGGAGACGTAGAGTTGAACTCGCCAAGAATGTCTTCAAATATTACCGCCGAAATGTCAGGTTGAGTTAGGTTAGGTTATATTACGTTATTGATGCATATGAATGTCCCACGTAGAGGATAGCTTACCAGGAATGTTGTCAAATATTACCGCCGAGATGTGAGGTTGGGTTAGGTTAGGTTATATTACGTTAGTGATGTATACGAAGGACCCACGCAGACGTCGGTGCCAACTCGCCAGGAATGTTGTCAAATATTACCGCAGAGATGTCAGGTTGGGTTAGGTTACGTTATATTACGTAATTGAAGTATATAAAGGTCCCACGGAGAAGTAGAGTCCAACTCGCCAGGAATGTCTTCAAATATTACCGCCGAGATGTCAGGTTGGGTTAGGTTAGGTTATATTACGTAATTGATGCATATGAATGTCCCACGTAGAGGATAGCTCGCCAGAAATGTTGTACAATATTACCGCCGAGATGTTAGGTTGGGTTAGGTCAGGTTCCATTACGTTAATGATGTATACGAAGGACCTACGCAGACGTCGGGGCCAACTCGCCAGGAATGTTGTCAAATATTACCGCCGAGATGTCCGGTTGTGTTAGGTTAGGTTATATTACTTCATAGACGTATACAGTGTTCCCACTGGGAAGTAGGGGCCGACAAGCAAGGAATGTTGTTAAACGGTACCCCGAGAGATTAGGTTGGGTTAGGTTAGGTTATATTAGGATACTGATGTATATAAAGGTCCCACGGACACGTAGAGGCCAACTCGCAAGGAATGTTGTCAAATATTACCGCCGAGATGTCAGGTTGGATTACGTTAGGTTATATTACGTTATTGATGTATATAAAGGTCCCACGGAGACGTAGAGTCCAACTCGCCAGGAATGTCGTCAAATATTACCGCCGAGATGTCAGGTTGGGTTAGGTTAGGTTATATTACGTAATTGAAGTATATAAAGGTCCCACGGAGACGTAGAGTCCAACTCGCCAGGAATGTCGTCAAATATTACCGCCGAGATGTCAGGTTGGGTTAGGTTAGGTTATATTACGTTATTGATGCATATGAATGTCCCACGTATGGGATAGCTCGCCAGGAATGTTGTCAAATATTACCGCCGAGATGTTAGGTTGGGTTAGGTTAGGTTATATTACGTTATTGATGCATATGAATGTCCCACGTAGAGGATAGCTTACCAGGAATGTTGTCAAATATTACCGCCGAGATGTTAGGTTGGGTTAGGTTAGGTTATATTACGTTAGTGATGTATACGAAGGACCCACGCAGACGTCGGGGCCAACTCGCCAGGAATGTTGTCAAATATTACCGCAGAGATGTCAGGTTGGGTTAGGTTACGTTATATTACGTAATTGAAGTATATAAAGGTCCCACGGAGAAGTAGAATCCAACTCGCCAGGAATGTCGTCAAATATTACCGCCGAGATGTCAGGTTGTGTTAGGTTAGGTTATATTACGTTATTGATGCATATGAATGTCCCACGTAGAGGATAGCTCGCCAGGAATGTTGACAAATATTACCGCCGAGATGTTAGGTTGGGTTAGGTTAGGTTATATTACGTTAGTGATGTATACGAAGGACCAACGCAGACGTCGGGGCCAATTCGCCAGGAATGATGTCAAATATTACCGCCGACACGTCAGGTTGGGTTACGTTAGGTTATATTACGCTATTGATGCATACGAATGTCCCACGTAGAGGATAGCTCGCCAGGAATGTTGTCAAATGTTACCGCCGAGATGTTAGGTTGGGTTAGGTTAGGTTATATTACGTTAGTGATGTATAAGAAGGACCCACGCAGACGTCGGGGCCAACTCGCCAGGAATGTTGTCAAATATTACCGCCGAGATGTCAGGTTGTGTTAGGTTAGGTTATATTACTTCATAGACGGATACAGTGTTCCCACTGAGAAGTAGGGGCCGACAAGCAAGGAATTTTGTTAAACGGTACCCCGGGAGATTAGGTTGGGTTAGGTTAGGTTACATTAGGATACTGATGTATATAAAGGCCCCACGGAGACGTAGAGTCCAACTCGCCAGGAATGTCGTCAAATATTACCGCCGAGATGTCAGGTTGGGTCAGGTTAGGTTATACTACGTAATTGAAGTATATAAATTTCCCACGGAGACGTAGAGTCCAACTCGCCAGGAATGTCGTCAAATATTACAGCCGAGATGTCAGGTTGGGTTAGGTTAGGTTATATTACGTAGTTGAAGTATATAAAGGTCCCACGGAGACGTCGGGGCCAACTCGCCAGGAATGTTGTCAAATATTACCGCCCAGATGACAGGTTGGGTTACGTTAGGTTATATTACGCTATTGATGCATACGAATGTCCCACGTAGACGATAGCTCGCCAGGAATGTTGTCAAATGTTACCGCCGAGATGTTAGGTTGGGTTAGGTTAGTTATATTACGTTAGTGATGTATAAGAAGGACCAACGCAGACGTCGGGGCCAACTCGCCAGGAATGTTGTCAAACATTACCGCCGAGATGTCAGGTTGTGTTAGGTTAGGTTATATTACTTCATAGACGTATACAGTGTTCCCAATGAGAAGTAGGGGCCGACAAGCAAGGAATGTTGTTAAACGGTATCCCGAGAGATTAGGTTGGGTTAGGTTAGGTTATATTAGGATACTGATGTATATAAAGGTCCCACGGACACGTAGAGGCCAACTCGCAAGGAATGTTGTCAAATATTACCGCCGAGATGTCAGGTTGGATTACGTTAGGTTATATTACGTTATTGATGTATATAAAGGTCCCACGGAGACGTAGAGTCCAACTCGCCAGGAATGTCGTCAAATATTACCGCCGAGATGTCAGGTTGGGTTAGGTTAGGTTATATTACGTAATTGAAGTATATAAAGGTCCCACGGAAACGTAGAGTCCAACTCGCCAGGAATGTCGTCAAATATTACCGCCGAGATGTCAGGTTGGGTTAGGTTAGGTTATATTACGTTATTGATGCATATGAATGTCCCACGTAGAGGATAGCTCGCCAGGAATGTTGACAAATATTACCGCCGAGATGTTAGGTTGGGTTAGGTTAGGTTACATTACGTTAGTGATGTATACGAAGGACCCACTCAGACGTCGGGGCCAACTCGCCAGGAATGTTGTCAAATATTACCGCCGAGATGTCAGGTTGGGTTAGGTTAGGTTATATTACGTTATTGATGTATATAAAGGTCCCACGGAGACGTAGAGTCCAACTCGCCAGGAATGTCGTCAAAATTACCGCCGAGATGTCAGGTTGGGTTAGGTTAGGTTATATTAGGTTATAGATGCATATGAATGTCCCACGTAGAGGATAGCTCACCAGGAATGTTGTCAAATGCTACCGGCGAGATGTTAGGTTTGGTTATGTTAGGTTATATTACGTTAGTGATGTATACGAAGGACCAACGCAGACGTCGGGGCCAATTCGCCAGGAATGTTGTCAAATATTACCACCGACACGTCAGGTTGGGTTACGTTAGGTTATATTACGCTATTGATGCATACGAATGTCCCACGTAGAGGATAGCTCGCCAGGAATGTTGTCAAATGTTACCGCCGAGATGTTAGGTTGGGTTAGGTTAGGTTATATTACGTTAGTGATGTATAAGAAGGACCCACGCAGACGTCGGGGCCAACTCGCCAGGAATGTTGTCAAATATTACCGCCGAGATGTCAGGTTGTGTTAGGTTAGGTTATATTACTTCATAGACGGATACAGTGTTCCCACTGAGAAGTAGGGGCCGAGAAGCAAGGAATGTTGTTAAACGGTACCCCGAGAGATTAGGTTGGGTTAGGTTAGGTTACATTAGGATACTGATGTATATAAAGGTCCCACGGAGACGTAGAGTCCAACTCGCCAGGAATGTCGTCAAATATTACCGCCGAGATGTCAGGTTGGGTCAGGTTAGGTTATACTACGTAATTGAAGTATATAAATGTCCCACGGAGACGTAGAGTCCAACTCGCCAGGAATGTCGTCAAATATTACCGCCGAGATGTCAGGTTGGGTTAGGTTAGGTTATATTACGTAGTTGAAGTATATAAAGGTCCCACGGAGACGTAGAGTCCAACTCGCCAGGAATGTCGTCAAATATTACCGCCGAGATGTCAGGTTGGGTTAGGTTAGGTTATATTAAGTTATTGATGCATATGAATGTCCCATGTATAGGATAGCTCGCCAGGAATGTTGTCAAGTGTTACCGCCGAGATGTTAGGTTTGGTTATGTTAGGTTATATTACGTTAGTGATGTATACGAAGGACCAACGCAGACGTCGGGGCCAATTCGCCAGGAATGTTGTCAAATATTACCGCCGAGATGTCAGGTTGGATTAGGTTAGGTTATATTACTTCATAGACGTATACAGTGTTCCCACTGAGATGTAGGGGCCGACAAGCGAGGAATGTTGTTAAACGGTACCCCGAGATATTAGGTTGGGTAGGTTCGGTTATATGAGGATACTGATGTATATAAAGGGCCCACGGACACGTAGAGGCCAACTCGCAAGGAATGTTGTCAAATATTACCGCCGAGATGTCAGGTTGGATTACGTTAGGTTATATTACGTTATTGATGTATATAAAGGTCCCACGGAGACGTAGAGTCCAACTCGCCAGGAATGTCGTCAAATATTACCGCCGAACTGTCAGGTTGGGTTAGGTTAGGTTATATTACGTTATTGATGCATATGAATGTCCCATGTAGAGGATAGCTCGCCAGGAATGTTGTCAAATGTTACCGCCGAGATCTTAGTTTGGGTTAGGTTAGGTTATATTACGTAATTGAAGTATATAAAGGTCCCACGGAGATGTAGAGTCCAACTCGCCAGGAATGTCGTCTAATATTACCGCCGAGATGTCAGGTTGGGTTAGGTTAGGTTATATTACGTTATTGATGCATATGAATGTCCCACGTAGAGGATAGCTCGCCAGAAATGTTGTACAATATTACCGCCGAGATGTTAGGTTGGGTTAGGTCAGGTTCCATTACGTTAATGATGTATACGAAGGACCTACGCAGACGTCGCGGCCAACTCGCCAGGAATGTTGTCAAATATTACCGCCGAGATGTCCGGTTGTGTTAGGTTAGGTTATATTACTTCATAGACGTATACAGTGTTCCCACTGGGAAGTAGGGGCCGACAAGCAAGGAATGTTGTTAAACGGTACCCCGAGAGATTAGGTTGGGTTAGGTTAGGTTATATTAGGATACTGATGTATATAAAGGTCCCACGGACACGTAGAGGCCAACTCGCAAGGAATGTTGTCAAATATTACCGCCGAGATGTCAGGTTGGATTACGTTGGGTTATATTACGTTATTGATGTATATAAAGGGACCACGGAGACGTAGAGTCCAACTCGCCAGGAATGTCGTCAAATATTACCGCCGAGATGTCAGGTTGTGTTAGGTTAGGTTATATTACGTTATTGATGCATATGAATGTCCCACGTATAGGATAGCTCGCCAGGAATGTTGTCAAGTGTTACCGCCGAGATGTTAGGTTGGGTTAGGTTAGGTTATATTACGTTAGTGATGTATACGAAGGACCCACGCAGACGTCGGGGCCAACTCGCCAGGAATGTTGTCAAATATTACCGCAGAGATGTCAGGTTGGGTTAGGTTACGTTATATTACGTAATTGAAGTATATAAAGGTCCCACGGAGAAGTAGAATCCAACTCGCCAGGAATGTCGTCAAATATTACCGCGGAGATGTCAGGTTGGGTTAGGTTAGGTTATATTACGTTATTGATGCATATGAATGTCCCACGTAGAGGATAGCTCGCCAGAAATGTTGTACAATATTACCGCCGAGATGTTAGGTTGGGTTAGGTAAGGTTACATTACGTTAATGATGTATACGAAGGACCTACGCAGACCGTCGGCGCCAACTCGCCAGGAATGTTGTCAAATATTACCGCCGAGATGTCAGGTTGTGTTAGGTTAGGTTATATTACTTCATAGACGTATACAGTGTTCCCACTGGGAAGTAGGGGCCGACAAGTAAGGAATGTTGTTAAACGGTACCCCGAGAGATTAGGTTGGGTTAGGTTAGGTTATATTAGGATACTGATGTATATAAAGGTCCCACGGACACGTAGAGGCCAACTCGCAAGGAATGTTGTCAAATATTACCGCCGAGATGTCAGGTTGGATTACGTTAGGTTATATTACGTTATTGATGTATATAAAGGTCCCACGGAGACGTAGAGTCCAACTCGCCAGTAATGTTGCCAAATATTACCGCCGAGATGTTAGTTTGGGTTAGGTTAGGTTATATTACGTTAGTGATGTATACGATGGACCCACGCAGACGTCGCGGCCAACTCGCCAGCAATGTTGTCAAATATTACCGCCGACACGTCAGGTTGGGTTACGTTAGGTTATATTACGCTATTGATGCATACGAATGTCCCACGTAGAGGATAGCTCGCCAGGAATGTTGTCAAATGTTACCGCCGAGATGTTAGGTTGGGTTAGGTTAGGTTATATTACGTTAGTGATGTATAAGAAGGACCCACGCAGACGTCGGGGCCAACTCGCCAGGAATGTTGTCAAATATTGCCGCCGAGATGTCAGGTTGTGTTAGGTTAGGTTATATTAGTTCATAGACGGATACAGTGTTCCCACTGAGAAGTAGGGGCCGACAAGCAAGGAATGTTGTTAAACGGTATCGCGAGATATTAGGTTGGGTTAGGTTAGGTTATATTAGGATTCTGATGTATATAAAGGTCCCACGGACACGTAGAGGCCAACTCGCAAGGAATGTTGTCGAATATTACCGCCGAGATGTCAGGTTGGATTACGTTAGGTTATATTACGTTATTGATGTATATAAAGGTCCCACGGAGACGTAGAGTCCAACTCGCCAGGAATGTCGTCAAATATTACCGCCGAGATGTCAGGTTGGGTTAGGTTAGGTTATATTACGTAATTGAAGTATATAAAGGTCCCACGGAAACGTAGAGTCCAACTCGCCAGGAATGTCGTCAAATATTACCGCCGAGATGTCAGGTTGGGTTAGGTTAGGTTATATTACGTTATTGATGCATATGAATGTCCCACGTAGAGGATAGCTCGCCAGGAATGTTGACAAATATTACCGCCGAGATGTTAGGTTGGGTTAGGTTAGGTTATATTACGTTAGTGATGTATACGAAGGACCCACGCAGACGGAGGGGCCAACTCGCCAGGAATGTTGTCAAATATTACCGCCCAGATGTCAGGTTGGGTTAGGTTAGGTTATATTACGTTATTGATGTATATAAAGGTCCCACGGAGACGTAGAGTCCAACTCGCCAGGAATGTCGTCAAATATTACCGCCGAGATGTCAGGTTGGGTTAGGTTAGGTTATATTAGGTTATTGATGCATATGAATGTCCCACGTAGAGGATAGCTCACCAGGAATGTTGTCAAATGCTACCGCCGAGATGTTAGGTTTGGTTATGTTAGGTTATATTACGTTAGTGATGTATACGAAGGACCAACGCAGACGTCGGGGCCAATTCGCCAGGAATGTTTTCAAATATTACCGCCGAGATGTCAGGTTGTGTTAGGTTAGGTTATATTACTTCATAGACGGATACAGTGTTCCCACTGAGAAGTAGGGGCCGACAAGCAAGGAATGTTGTTAAACGGTACCCCGAGAGATTAGGTTGGGTTAGGTTAGGTTACATTAGGATACTGATGTATATAAAGGTCCCACGGAGACGTAGAGTCCAACTCGCCAGGAATGTCGTCAAATATTACCGCCGAGATGTCAGGTTGGGTCAGGTTAGGTTATACTACGTAATTGAAGTATATAAATGTCCCACGGAGACGTAGAGTCCAACTCGCCAGGAATGTCGTCAAATATTACCGCCGAGATGTCAGGTTGGGTTAGGTTAGGTTATATTACGTAGTTGAAGTATATAAAGGTCCCACGGAGACGTAGAGTCCAACTCGCCAGGAATGTCGTCAAATATTACCGCCGAGATGTCAGGTTGGGTTAGGTTAGGTTATATTAAGTTATTGATGCATATGAATGTCCCATGTATAGGATAGCTCGCCAGGAATGTTGTCAAGTGTTACCGCCGAGATGTTAGGTTGGGTTAGGTTAGGTTATATTACGTTAGTGATGTATAAGAAGGACCCACGCAGACGTCGGGGCCAACTCGCCAGGAATGTTGTCAAATATTACCGCCGAGATGTCAGGTTGTGTTAGGTTAGGTTATATTACTTCATAGACGGATACAGTGTTCCCACTGAGAAGTAGGGGCCGAGAAGCAAGGAATGTTGTTAAACGGTACCCCGAGAGATTAGGTTGGGTTAGGTTAGGTTACATTAGGATACTGATGTATATAAAGGTCCCACGGAGACGTAGAGTCCAACTCGCCAGGAATGTCGTCAAATATTACCGCCGAGATGTCAGGTTGGGTCAGGTTAGGTTATACTACGTAATTGAAGTATATAAATGTCCCACGGAGACGTAGAGTCCAACTCGCTAGGAATGTCGTCAAATATTACCGCCGAGATGTCAGGTTGGGTTAGGTTAGGTTATATTACGTAGTTGAAGTATATAAAGGTCCCACGGAGACGTAGAGTCCAACTGGCCAGGAATGTCGTCAAATATTACCGCCGAGATGTCAGGTTGGGTTAGGTTAGGTTATATTAAGTTATTGATGCATATGAATGTCCCATGTATAGGATAGCTCGCCAGGAATGTTGTCAAGTGTTACCGCCGAGATGTTAGGTTTGGTTATGTTAGGTTATATTACGTTAGTGATGTATACGAAGGACCAACGCAGACGTCGGGGCCAATTCGCCAGGAATGTTGTCAAATATTACCGCCGAGATGTCAGGTTGGATTAGGTTAGGTTATATTACTTCATAGACGTATACAGTGTTCCCACTGAGATGTAGGGGCCGACAAGCGAGGAATGTTGTTAAACGGTACCCCGAGATATTAGGTTGGGTAGGTTCGGTTATATGAGGATACTGATGTATATAAAGGGCCCACGGACACGTAGAGGCCAACTCGCAAGGAATGTTGTCAAATATTACCGCCGAGATGTCAGGTTGGATTACGTTAGGTTATATTACGTTATTGATGTATATAAAGGTCCCACGGAGACGTAGAGTCCAACTCGCCAGGAATGTCGTCAAATATTACCGCCGAACTGTCAGGTTGGGTTAGGTTAGGTTATATTACGTTATTGATGCATATGAATGTCCCATGTAGAGGATAGCTCGCCAGGAATGTTGTCAAATGTTACCGCCGAGATCTTAGTTTGGGTTAGGTTAGGTTATATTACGTAATTGAAGTATATAAAGGTCCCACGGAGATGTAGAGTCCAACTCGCCAGGAATGTCGTCTAATATTACCGCCGAGATGTCAGGTTGGGTTAGGTTAGGTTATATTACGTTATTGATGCATATGAATGTCCCACGTAGAGGATAGCTCGCCAGAAATGTTGTACAATATTACCGCCGAGATGTTAGGTTGGGTTAGGTCAGGTTCCATTACGTTAATGATGTATACGAAGGACCTACGCAGACGTCGCGGCCAACTCGCCAGGAATGTTGTCAAATATTACCGCCGAGATGTCCGGTTGTGTTAGGTTAGGTTATATTACTTCATAGACGTATACAGTGTTCCCACTGGGAAGTAGGGGCCGACAAGCAAGGAATGTTGTTAAACGGTACCCCGAGAGATTAGGTTGGGTTAGGTTAGGTTATATTAGGATACTGATGTATATAAAGGTCCCACGGACACGTAGAGGCCAACTCGCAAGGAATGTTGTCAAATATTACCGCCGAGATGTCAGGTTGGATTACGTTGGGTTATATTACGTTATTGATGTATATAAAGGGACCACGGGGACGTAGAGTCCAGCTCGCCAGGAATGTCGTCAAATATTACCGCCGAAATGTCAGGTTGGGTTAGGTTAGGTTATATTACGTTATTGATGCATATGAATGTCCCACGTAGAGGATAGCTTACCAGGAATGTTGTCAAATATTACCGCCGAGATGTTAGGTTGGGTTAGGTTAGGTTATATTACGTTAGTGATGTATACGAAGGACCCACGCAGACGTCGGGGCCAACTCGCCAGGAATGTTGTCAAATATTACCGCAGAGATGTCAGGTTGGGTTAGGTTACGTTATATTACGTAATTGAAGTATATAAAGGTCCCACGGAGAAGTAGAATCCAACTCGCCAGGAATGTCGTCAAATATTACCGCGGAGATGTCAGGTTGGGTTAGGTTAGGTTATATTACGTTATTGATGCATATGAATGTCCCACGTAGAGGATAGCTCGCCAGAAATGTTGTACAATATTACCGCCGAGATGTTAGGTTGGGTTAGGTAAGGTTACATTACGTTAATGATGTATACGAAGGACCTACGCAGACGTCGGCGCCAACTCGCCAGGAATGTTGTCAAATATTACCGCCGAGATGTCAGGTTGTGTTAGGTTAGGTTATATTACTTCATAGACGTATACAGTGTTCCCACTGGGAAGTAGGGGCCGACAAGTAAGGAATGTTGTTAAACGGTACCCCGAGAGATTAGGTTGGGTTAGGTTAGGTTATATTAGGATACTGATGTATATAAAGGTCCCACGGACACGTAGAGGCCAACTCGCAAGGAATGTTGTCAAATATTACCGCCGAGATGTCAGGTTGGATTACGTTAGGTTATATTACGTTATTGATGTATATAAAGGTCCCACGGAGACGTAGAGTCCAACTCGCCAGTAATGTTGCCAAATATTACCGCCGAGATGTTAGTTTGGGTTAGGTTAGGTTATATTACGTTAGTGATGTATACGATGGACCCACGCAGACGTCGCGGCCAACTCGCCAGCAATGTTGTCAAATATTACCGCCGACACGTCAGGTTGGGTTACGTTAGGTTATATTACGCTATTGATGCATACGAATGTCCCACGTAGAGGATAGCTCGCCAGGAATGTTGTCAAATGTTACCGCCGAGATGTTAGGTTGGGTTAGGTTAGGTTATATTACGTTAGTGATGTATAAGAAGGACCCACGCAGACGTCGGGGCCAACTCGCCAGGAATGTTGTCAAATATTGCCGCCGAGATGTCAGGTTGTGTTAGGTTAGGTTATATTAGTTCATAGACGGATACAGTGTTCCCACTGAGAAGTAGGGGCCGACAAGCAAGGAATGTTGTTAAACGGTATCGCGAGATATTAGGTTGGGTTAGGTTAGGTTATATTAGGATTCTGATGTATATAAAGGTCCCACGGACACGTAGAGGCCAACTCGCAAGGAATGTTGTCGAATATTACCGCCGAGATGTCAGGTTGGATTACGTTAGGTTATATTACGTTATTGATGTATATAAAGGTCCCACGGAGACGTAGAGTCCAACTCGCCAGGTATGTCGTCAAATATTACCGCCGAGATGTCAGGTTGGGTTAGGTTAGGTTATATTACGTAATTGATGTATATAAAGGTCCCACGGAAACGTAGAGTCCAACTCGCCAGGAATGTCGTCAAATATTACCGCCGAGATGTCAGGTTGGGTTAGGTTAGGTTATATTACGTTATTGATGCATATGAATGTCCCACGTAGAGGATAGCTCGCCAGGAATGTTGACAAATATTACCGCCGAGATGTTAGGTTGGGTTAGGTTAGGTTATATTACGTTAGTGATGTATACGAAGGACCCACGCAGACGGAGGGGCCAACTCGCCAGGAATGTTGTCAAATATTACCGCCCAGATGTCAGGTTGGGTTAGGTTAGGTTATATTACGTTATTGATGTATATAAAGGTCCCACGGAGACGTAGAGTCCAACTCGCCAGGAATGTCGTCAAATATTACCGCCGAGATGTCAGGTTGGGTTAGGTTAGGTTATATTAGGTTATTGATGCATATGAATGTCCCACGTAGAGGATAGCTCACCAGGAATGTTGTCAAATGCTACCGCCGAGATGTTAGGTTTGGTTATGTTAGGTTATATTACGTTAGTGATGTATACGAAGGACCAACGCAGACGTCGGGGCCAATTCGCCAGGAATGTTTTCAAATATTACCGCCGAGATGTCAGGTTGTGTTAGGTTAGGTTATATTACTTCATAGACGGATACAGTGTTCCCACTGAGAAGTAGGGGCCGACAAGCAAGGAATGTTGTTAAACGGTACCCCGAGAGATTAGGTTGGGTTAGGTTAGGTTACATTAGGATACTGATGTATATAAAGGTCCCACGGAGACGTAGAGTCCAACTCGCCAGGAATGTCGTCAAATATTACCGCCGAGATGTCAGGTTGGGTCAGGTTAGGTTATACTACGTAATTGAAGTATATAAATGTCCCACGAAGACGTAGAGTCCAACTCGCCAGGAATGTCGTCAAATATTACCGCCGAGATGTCAGGTTGGGTTAGGTTAGGTTATATTACGTAGTTGAAGTATATAAAGGTCCCACGGAGACGTAGAGTCCAACTCGCCAGGAATGTCGTCAAATATTACCGCCGAGATGTCAGGTTGGGTTAGGTTAGGTTATATTAAGTTATTGATGCATATGAATGTCCCATGTATAGGATAGCTCGCCAGGAATGTTGTCAAGTGTTACCGCCGAGATGTTAGGTTGGGTTAGGTTAGGTTATATTACGTTAGTGATGTATACGAAGGACCCACTAAGACGTCGGGGCCAACTCGCCAGGAATGTTGTCAAATATTACCGCCGAGATGTCAGGTTGGGTCAGGTTATGTTATACTACGTAATTCAAGTATATAAATGTCCCACGGAGACGTAGAGTCCAACTCGCCAGGAATGTCGTCAAATATTACCGCCGAGATGTTAGGTTGGGTTAGGTCAGGTTCCATTACGTTAATGATGTATACGAAGGACCTACGCAGACGTCGGGGCCAACTCGCCAGGAATGTTGTCAAATATTACCGCGGAGATGTCAGGTTGTGTTAGGTTAGGTTATATTACTTAATACACGTATACAGTGTTCCCACTGGGAAGTAGGGGCCGACAAGCAAGGAATGTTGTTAAACGGTACCCCGAGAGATTAGGTTGGGTTAGGTTAGGTTATATTAGGATACTGATGTATATAAAGGTCCCACGGACACGTAGAGGCCAACTCGCAAGGAATGTTGTCAAATATTACCGCCGAGATGTCAGGTTGGATTACGTTAGGTTATATTACGTTATTGATGTATATAAAGGTCCCACGGAGACGTAGAGTCCAACTCGCCAGGAATGTCGTCAAATATTACCGCCGAGATGTCAGGTTGGGTTAGGTTAGGTTATATTACGTAGTTGAAGTATATAAAGGTCCCACGGAGACGTAGAGTCCAACTCGCCAGGAATGTCGTCAAATATTACCGCCGAGATGTCAGGTTGGGTTAGGTTAGGTTATATTAAGTTATTGATGCATATGAATGTCCCATGTATAGGATAGCTCGCCAGGAATGTTGTCAAGTGTTACCGCCGAGATGTTAGGTTGGGTTAGGTTAGGTTATATTACGTTAGTGATGTATACGAAGGACCCACGCAGATGTCGGGGCCAACTCGCCAGGAATGTTGTCAAATATTACCGCCGAGATGTCAGGTTGGATTAGGTTAGGTTATATTACGTTATTGACGTATATAAAGGTCCGTCGGAGACGTAGAGTTGAACTCGCCAAGAATGTCTTCAAATATTACCGCCGAAATGTCAGGTTGGGTTAGGATAGGTTATATTACGTTATTGATGCATATGAATGTCCCACGTAGAGGATAGCTTACCAGGAATGTTGTCAAATATTACCGCCGAGATGTTAGGTTGGGTTAGGTTAGGTTATATTACGTTAGTGATGTATACGAAGGACCCACGCAGACGTCGGGGCCAACTCGCCAGGAATGTTGTCAAATATTACCGCCGAGATGTCAGGTTGGGTTAGGTTACGTTATATTACGTAATTGAAGTATATAAAGGTCCCACGGAGAAGTAGAGTCCAACTCGCCAGGAATGTCGTCAAATATTACCGCCGAGATGTCAGGTTGGGTTAGGTTAGGTTATATTACGTTATTGATGCATATGAATGTCCCACGTAGAGGATAGCTCGCCAGGAATGTTGTCAAATGTTACCGCCGAGATGTTAGGTTGGTTTAGGTTAGGTTATGTTACGTTAGTGATGAATACGGAGGACCTACGCAGACGTCGGGGCCAACTCGCCAGGAATGTTGTCAAATATTACCGCCGAGATGACAGGTTGGGTTACGTTAGGTTATATTACGCTATTGATGCATACGAATGTCCCACGTAGAGGATAGCTCGCCAGGAATGTTGTCAAATGTTACCGCCGTGATGCTAGGTTGGGTTAGGTTAGGTTATATTACGTTATTGATGTATATAAAGGTCCGTCGGAGACGTAGAGTCGAACTCGCCAAGAATGTCTTCAGATATTACCGCCGAAATGTCAGGTTGGGTTCGGTTAGGTTATATTACGTTGTTGATGCATATGAATGTCCCACGTAGAGGATAGCTCGCCAGGAATGTTGTCAAATATTACCGCCGAGATGTCAGGTTGGGTTAGGTTACGTTATATTACGTAATTGAAGTATATAAAGGTCCCACGGAGAAGTAGAGTCCAACTCGCCAGGAATGTCGTCAAATATTACCGCCGAGATGTCAGGTTGGGTTAGGTTAGGTTATATTACGTTATTGATGCATATGAATGTCCCACGTAGAGGATAGCTCGCCAGGAATGTTGTCAAATGTTACCGCCGAGATGTTAGGTTGGTTTAGGTTAGGTTATGTTACGTTAGTGATGAATACGAAGGACCTACGCAGACGTCGGGGCCAACTCGCCAGGAATGTTGTCAAATATTACCGCCGAGATGACAGGTTGGGTTACGTTAGGTTATATTACGCTATTGATGCATACGAATGTCCCACGTAGAGGATAGCTCGCCAGGAATGTTGTCAAATGTTACCGCCGAGATGTTAGGTTGGGTTAGGTTAGGTTATATTACGTTAGTGATGTATAAGAAGGACCCACGCAGACGTCGGGGCCAACTCGCCAGGAATGTTGTCAAATATTACCGCCGAGATGTCAGGTTGTGTTAGGTTAGGCTATATTACTTCATAGACGGATACAGTGTTCCCACTGAGAAGTAGGGGCCGACAAGCAAGGAATGTTGTTAAACGGTACCCCGAGAGATTAGGTTGGGTTAGGTTAGGTTACATCAGGATACTGATGTATATAAAGGTCCCACGGAGACGTAGAGTCCAACTCGCCAGGAATGTCGTCAAATATTACCGCCGAGATGTCAGGTTGGGTCAGGTTAGGTTATACTACGTAATTGAAGTATATAAATGTCCCACGGAGACGTAGAGTCCAAATCGCCAGGAATGTCGTCAAATATTACCGCCGAGATGTCAGGTTGGGTTAGGTTAGGTTATATTACGTAGTTGAAGTATATAAAGGACCCACGGAGACGTAGAGTCCAACTCGCCAGGAATGTCGTCAAATATTACCGCCGAGATGTCAGGTTGGGTTAGCTTAGGTTATATTAAGTTATTGATGCATATGAATGTCCCATGTATAGGATAGCTCGCCAGGAATGTTGTCAAGTGTTACCGCCGAGATGTTAGGTTGGGTTAGGTTAGGTTATATTACGTTAGTGATGTATACGAAGGACCCACGCTGATGTCGGGGCCAACTCGCCAGGAATGTTGTCAAATATTACCGCCGAGATGTCAGGTTGGCTTAGGTTAGGTTATATTACGTTATTGACGTATATAAAGGTCCGTCGGAGACGTAGAGTTGAAGTCGCCAAGAATGTCTTCAAATATTACCGCCGAAATGTCAGGTTGGGTTAGGTTAGGTTATATTACGTTAATGATGCATATGAATGTCTCACGTAGAGGATAGCTTACCAGGAATGTTGTCAAATATTACCGCCGAGATGTTAGGTTGGGTTAGGTTAGGTTATATTACGTTAGTGATGTATACGAAGGACCCACGCAGACGTCGGGGCCAACTCGCCAGGAATGTTGTCAAATATTACCGCCGAGATGTCAGGTTGGGTTAGGTTACGTTATATTACGTAAGTGAAGTATATAAAGGTCCCACGGAGAAGTAGAGTCCAACTCGCCAGGAATGTCGTCAAATATTACCGCCGAGATGTCAGGTTGTGTTAGGTTAGGTTATATTACGTTATTGATGCATATGAATGTCCCACGTAGAGGATAGCTCGCCAGGAATGTTGTCAAATGTTACCGCCGAGATGTTAGGTTGGTTTAGGTTAGGTTATGTTACGTTAGTGATGAATACGAAGGACCTACGCAGACGTCGGGTCCAACTCGCCAGGAATGTTGTCAAATATTACCGCCGAGATGTCAGGTTGGGTTACGTTATGTTATATTACGCTATTGATGCATACGAATGTCCCACGTAGAGGATAGCTCGCCAGGAATGTTGTCAAATGTTACCGCCGAGATGTTAGGTTGGGTTAGGTTAGTTATATTACGTTAGTGATGTATAAGAAGGACCCACGCAGACGTCGGGGCCAACTCGCCAGGAATGTTGTCAAACATTACCGCCGAGATGTCAGGTTGTGTTAGGTTAGGTTATATTACTTCATAGACGTATACAGTGTTCCCAATGAGAAGTAGGGGCCGACAAGCAAGGAATGTTGTTAAACGGTATCCCGAGAGATTAGGTTGGGTTAGGTTAGGTTATATTAGGATACTGATGTATATAAAGGTCCCACGGACACGTAGAGGCCAACTCGCAAGGAATGTTGTCAAATATTACCGCCGAGATGTCAGGTTGGATTACGTTAGGTTATATTACGTTATTGATGTATATAAAGGTCCCACGGAGACGTAGAGTCCAACTCGCCAGGAATGTCGTCAAATATTACCGCCGAGATGTCAGGTTGGGTTAGGTTAGGTTATATTAGGTTATAGATGCATATGAATGTCCCACGTAGAGGATAGCTCACCAGGAATGTTGTCAAATGCTACCGCCGAGATGTTAGGTTTGGTTATGTTAGGTTATATTACGTTAGTGATGTATACGAAGGACCAACGCAGACGTCGGGGCCAATTCGCCAGGAATGTTGTCAAATATTACCGCCGAGATGTCAGGTTGGATTAGGTTAGGTTATATTACTTCATAGACGTATACAGTGTTCCCACTGAGATGTAGGGGCCGACAAGCGAGGAATGTTGTTAAACGGTACCCCGAGATATTAGGTTGGGTTAGGTTAGGTTATATGAGGATACTGATGTATATAAAGGTCCCACGGACACGTAGAGGCCAACTCGCAAGGAATGTTGTCAAATATTACCGCCGAGATGTTAGGTTGGGTTAGGTTAGGTTATATTACGTAATTGAAGTATATAAAGGTCCCACGGAGAAGTAGAGTCCAACTCGCCAGGAATGTCGTCAAATATTACCGCCGAGATGTCAGGTTGGGTTAGGTTAGGTTATATTACGTTATTGATGCATATGAATGTCCCACGTAGAGGATAGTTCGCCAGGAATGTTGTCAAATATTACCGCCGAGATGTTAGGGTTGGTTATGTTAGTTTATATTACGTTAGTGATGTATACGAAGGACCAACGCAGACGTGGGGGCCAACTCGCCAGGAATGTTGTCAAATATTACCGCCGAGATGTCAGGTTGTGTTAGGTTAGGTTATATTACTTCATAGACGTATACAGTGTTCCCACTGAGATGTAGGGGCCGACAAGCGAGGAAAGTTGTTAAACGGTACGCCGAGAGATTAGGTTGGGTTAGGTTAGGTTATATGAGGATACTGATGTATATAAAGGTCCCACGGACACGTAGAGGCCAACTCGCAAGGAATGTTGTCAAATATTACCGCCGAGATGTCAGGTTGGATTACGTTAGGTTATATTACGTTATTGATGTATATAAAGGTCCCACGGAGACGTAGAGTCCAACTCGCCAGGAATGTCGTCAAATATTACCGCCGAGATGTCAGGTTGGGTTAGGTTAGGTTATATTAGGTTATAGATGCATATGAATGTCCCACGTAGAGGATAGCTCACCAGGAATGTTGTCAAATGCTACCGCCGAGGTGTTAGGTTTGGTTATGTTAGGTTATATTACGTTAGTGATGTATAAGAAGGACCCACGCAGACGTCGGGGCCAACTCGCCAGGAATGTTGTCAAATATTACCGCCGAGATGTCAGGTTGTGTTAGGTTAGGTTATATTACTTCATAGACGGATACAGTGTTCCCACTGAGAAGTAGGGGCCGACAAGCAAGGAATGTTGTTAAACGGTACCCCGAGAGATTAGGTTGGGTTAGGTTAGGTTACATTAGGATACTGATGTATATAAAGGTCCCACGGAGACGTAGAGTCCAACTCGCCAGGAATGTCGTCAAATATTACCGCCGAGATGTCAGGTTGGGTCAGGTTAGGTTATACTACGTAATTGAAGTATATAAATGTCCCACGGAGACGTAGAGTCCAACTCGCCAGGAATGTCGTCAAATATTACCGCCGAGATGTCAGGTTGGGTTAGGTTAGGTTATATTACGTAGTTGAAGTATATAAAGGTCCCACGGAGACGTAGAGTCCAACTCGCCAGGAATGTCGTCAAATATTACCGCCGAGATGTCAGGTTGGGTTAGGTTAGGTTATATTAAGTTATTGATGCATATGAATGTCCCATGTATAGGATAGCTCGCCAGGAATGTTGTCAAGTGTTACCGCCGAGATGTTAGGTTGGGTTAGGTTAGGTAATATTACGTTAGTGATGTATACGAAGGACCCACGCTGATGTCGGGGCCAACTCGCCAGGAATGTTGTCAAATATTACCGCCGAGATGTCAGGTTGGCTTAGGTTAGGTTATATTACGTTATTGACGTATATAAAGGTCCGTCGGAGACGTAGAGTTGAACTCGCCAAGAATGTCTTCAAATATTACCGCCGAAATGTCAGGTTGGGTTAGGTTAGGTTATATTACGTTATTGATGCATATGAATGTCCCACGTAGAGGATAGCTTACCAGGAATGATGTCAAATATTACCGCCGAGATGTTAGGTTGGGTTAGGTTAGGTTATATTACGTTAGTGATGTATACGAAGGACCCACGCAGACGTCGGGGCCAACTCGCCAGGAATGTTGTCAAATATTACCGCCGAGATGTCAGGTTGGGTTAGGTTACGTTATATTACGTAATTGAAGTATATAAAGGTCCCACGGAGAAGTAGAGTCCAACTCGCCAGGAATGTCGTCAAATATTACCGCCGAGATGTCAGGTTGGGTTAGGTTAGGTTATATTACGTTATTGATGCATATGAATGTCCCACGTAGAGGATAGCTCGCCAGGAATGTTGTCAAATGTTACCGCCGAGATGTTAGGTTGGTTTAGGTTAGGTTATGTTACGTTAGTGATGAATACGAAGGACCTACGCAGACGTCGGGTCCAACTCGCCAGGAATGTTGTCAAATATTACCGCCGAGATGTCAGGTTGGGTTACGTTATGTTATATTACGCTATTGATGCATACGAATGACCCACGTAGAGGATAGCTCGCCAGGAATGTTGTCAAATGTTACCGCCGAGATGTTAGGTTGGGTTAGGTTAGTTATATTACGTTAGTGATGTATAAGAAGGACCCACGCAGACGTCGGGGCCAACTCGCCAGGAATGTTGTCAAACATTACCGCCGAGATGTCAGGTTGTGTTAGGTTAGGTTATATTACTTCATAGACGTATACAGTGTTCCCAATGAGAAGTAGGGGCCGACAAGCAAGGAATGTTGTTAAACGGTATCCCGAGAGATTAGGTTGGGTTAGGTTAGGTTATATTAGGATACTGATGTATATAAAGGTCCCACGGACACGTAGAGGCCAACTCGCAAGGAATGTTGTCAAATATTACCGCCGAGATGTCAGGTTGGATTACGTTATGTTATATTACGTTATTGATGTATATAAAGGTCCCACGGAGACGTAGAGTCCAACTCGCCAGGAATGTCGTCAAATATTACCGCCGAGATGTCAGGTTGGGTTAGGTTAGGTTATATTAGGTTATAGATGCATATGAATGTCCCACGTAGAGGATAGCTCACCAGGAATGTTGTCAAATGCTACCGCCGAGATGTTAGGTTTGGTTATGTTAGGTTATATTACGTTAGTGATGTATACGAAGGACCAACGCAGACGTCGGGGCCAATTCGCCAGGAATGTTGTCAAATATTACCGCCGAGATGTCAGGTTGTGTTAGGTTAGGTTATATTACTTCATAGACGGATACAGTGTTCCCACTGAGAAGTAGGGGCCGACAAGCAAGGAATGTTGTTAAACGGTACCCCGAGAGATTAGGTTGGGTTAGGTTAGGTTACATTAGGATACTGATGTATATAAAGGTCCCACGGAGACGTAGAGTCCAACTCGCCAGGAATGTCGTCAAATATTACCGCCGAGATGTCAGGTTGGGTCAGGTTAGGTTATACTACGTAATTGAAGTATATAAATGTCCCACGGAGACGTAGAGTCCAACTCGCCAGGAATGTCGTCAAATATTACCGCCGAGATGTCAGGTTGGGTTAGGTTAGGTTATATTACGTAGTTGAAGTATATAAAGGTCCCACGGAGACGTAGAGTCCAACTCGCCAGGAATGTCGTCAAATATTACCGCCGAGATGTCAGGTTGGATTACGTTAGTTTATATTACGTTATTGATGTATATAAAGGTCCCACGGAGACGTAGAGTCCAACTCGCCAGGAATGTCGTCAAATATTACCGCCGAGATGTCAGGTTGGGTTAGGTTAGGTTATATTAGGTTATAGATGCATATGAATGTCCCACGTAGAGGATAGCTCACCAGGAATGTTGTCAAATGCTACCGCCGAGATGTTAGGTTTGGTTATGTTAGGTTATATTACGTTAGTGATGTATACGAAGGACCAACGCAGACGTCGGGGCCAATTCGCCAGGAATGTTGTCAAATATTACCGCCGAGATGTCAGGTTGGATTAGGTTAGGTTATATTACTTCATAGACGTATACAGTGTTCCCACTGAGATGTAGGGGCCGACAAGCGAGGAATGTTGTTAAACGGTACCCCGAGATATTAGGTTGGGTTAGGTTAGGTTATATGAGGATACTGATGTATATAAAGGTCCCACGGACACGTAGAGGCCAACTCGCAAGGAATGTTGTCAACTATTACCGCCGAGATGTTAGGTTGGGTTAGGTTAGGTTATATTACGTAATTGAAGTATATAAAGGTCCCACGGAGAAGTAGAGTCCAACTCGCCAGGAATGTCGTCAAATATTACCGCCGAGATGTCAGGTTGGGTTAGGTTAGGTTATATTAGGTTATAGATGCATATGAATGTCCCACGTAGAGGATAGCTCGCCAGGAATGTTGTCAAATGTTACCGCCGAGATGTTAGGTTGGGTTAGGTTAGGTTATATTACGTTAGTGATGTATAAGAAGGAACCACGCAGACGTCGGGGCCAACTCGCCAGGAATGTTGTCAAATATTACCGCCGAGATGTCAGGTTGTGTTAGGTTAGGTTATATTACTTTATAGACGGATACAGTGTTCCCACTGAGAAGTAGGGGCCGACAAGCAAGGAATGTTGTTAAACGGTACCCCGAGAGATTAGGTTGGGTTAGGTTAGGTTACATTAGGATACTGATGTATATAAAGGTCCCACGGAGACGTAGAGTCCAACTCGCCAGGAATGTCGTCAAATATTACCGCCGAGATGTCAGGTTGGGTCAGGTTAGGTTATACTACGTAATTGAAGTATATAAATGTCCCACGGAGACGTAGAGTCCAACTCGCCAGGAATGTCGTCAAATATTACCGCCGAGATGTCAGGTTGGGTTAGGTTAGGTTATATTACGTAGTTGAAGTATATAAAGGTCCCACGGAGAGGTAGAGTCCAACTCGCCAGGAATGTCGTCAAATATTACCGCCGAGATGTCAGGTTGGGTTAGGTTAGGTTATATTAAGTTATTGATGCATATGAATGTCCCATGTATAGGATAGCTCGCCAGGAATGTTGTCAAGTGTTACCGCCGAGATGTTAGGTTGGGTTAGGTTAGGTTATATTACGTTAGTGATTTATACGAAGGACCCACGCTGATGTCGGGGCCAACTCGCCAGGAATGTTGTCAAATATTACCGCCGAGATGTCAGGTTGGATTAGGTTAGGTTATATTACGTTATTGACGTATATAAAGGTCCGTCGGAGACGTAGAGTTGAACTCGCCAAGAATGTCTTCAAATATTACCGCCGAAATGTCAGGTTGGGTTAGGTTAGGTTATATTACGTTATTGATGCATATGAATGTCCCACGTAGAGGATAGCTTACCAGGAATGTTGTCAAATATTACCGCCGAGATGTTAGGTTGGGTTAGGTTAGGTTATATTACGTTAGTGATGTATACGAAGGACCCACGCAGACGTCGGGGCCAACTCGCCAGGAATGTTGTCAAATATTACCGCCGAGATGTCAGGTTGGGTTAGGTTACGTTATATTACGTAATTGAAGTATATAAAGGTCCCACGGAGAAGTAGAGTCCAACTGGCCAGGAATGTCGTCAAATATTACCGCCGAGATGTCAGGTTGGGTTAGGTTAGGTTATATTACGTTATTGATGCATATGAATGTCCCACGTAGAGGATAGCTCGCCAGGAATGTTGTCAAATGTTACCGCCGAGATGTTAGGTTGGTTTAGGTTAGGTTATGTTACGTTAGTGATGAATACGAAGGACCTACGCAGACGTCGGGTCCAACTCGCCAGGAATGTTGTCAAATATAACCGCCGAGATGTCAGGTTGGGTTACGTTATGTTATATTACGCTATTGATGCATACGAATGTCCCACGTAGAGGATAGCTCGCCAGGAATGTTGTCAAATGTTACCGCCGAGATGTTAGGTTGGGTTAGGTTAGTTATATTACGTTAGTGATGTATAAGAAGGACCCACGCAGACGTCGGGGCCAACTCGCCAGGAATGTTGTCAAACATTACCGCCGAGATGTCAGGTTGTGTTAGGTTAGGTTATATTACTTCATAGACGTATACAGTGTTCCCAATGAGAAGTACGGGCCGACAAGCAAGGAATGTTGTTAAACGGTATCCCGAGAGATTAGGTTGGGTTAGGTTAGGTTATATTAGGATACTGATGTATATAAAGGTCCCACGGACACGTAGAGGCCAACTCGCAAGGAATGTTGTCAAATATTACCGCCGAGATGTCAGGTTGGATTACGTTAGGTTATATTACGTTATTGATGTTTATAAAGGTCCCACGGAGACGTAGAGTCCAACTCGCCAGGAATGTCGTCAAATATTACCGCCGAGATGTCAGGTTGGGTTAGGTTAGGTTATATTAGGTTATAGATGCATATGAATGTCCCACGTAGAGGATAGCTCACCAGGAATGTTGTCAAATGCTACCGCCGAGATGTTAGGTTTGGTTATGTTAGGTTATATTACGTTAGTGATGTATACGAAGGACCAACGCAGACGTCGGGGCCAATTCGCCAGTAATGTTGTCAAATATTACCGCCGAGATGTCAGGTTGGATTAGGTTAGGTTATATTACTTCATAGACGTATACAGTGTTCCCACTGAGATGTAGGGGCCGACAAGCGAGGAATGTTGTTAAACGGTACCCCGAGATATTAGGTTGGGTTAGGTTAGGTTATATGAGGATACTGATGTATATAAAGGTCCCACGGACACGTAGAGGCCAACTCGCAAGGAATGTTGTCAAATATTACCGCCGAGATGTTAGGTTGGGTTAGGTTAGGTTATATTACGTAATTGAAGTATATAAAGGTCCCACGGAGAAGTAGAGTCCAACTCGCCAGGAATGTCGTCAAATATTACCGCCGAGATGTCAGGTTGGGTTAGGTTAGGTTATATTACGTTATTGATGCATATGAATGTCCCACGTAGAGGATAGCTCGCCAGAAATGTTGTACAATATTACCGCCGAGATGTTAGGTTGGGTTAGGTCAGGTTCCATTACGTTAATGATGTATACGAAGGACCTACGCAGACGTCGCGGCCAACTCGCCAGGAATGTTGTCAAATATTACCGCCGAGATGTCCGGTTGTGTTAGGTTAGGTTATATTACTTCATAGACGTATACAGTGTTCCCACTGGGAAGTAGGGGCCGACAAGCAAGGAATGTTGTGAACGGTACCCCGAGAGATTAGGTTGGGTTAGGTTAGGTTATATTAGGATACTGATGTATATAAAGGTCCCACGGACACGTAGAGGCCAACTCGCAAGGAATGTTGTCAAATATTACCGCCGAGATGTCAGGTTGGATTACGTTAGGTTATATTACGTTATTGATGTATATAAAGGTCCCACGGAGACGTAGAGTCCAACTCGCCAGTAATGTTGCCAAATATTACCGCCGAGATGTTAGTTTGGGTTAGGTTAGGTTATATTACGTTAGTGATGTATACGAAGGACCCACGCAGACGTCGCGGCCAACTCGCCAGGAATGTTGTCAAATATTAACGCCGACACGTCAGGTTGGGTTACGTTAGGTTATATTACGCTATTGATGCATACGAATGTCCCACGTAGAGGATAGCTCGCCAGGAATGTTGTCAAATGTTACCGCCGAGATGTTAGGTTGGGTTAGGTTAGGTTATATTACGTTAGTGATGTATAAGAAGGACCCACGCAGACGTCGGGGCAAACTCGCCAGGAATGTTGTCAAATATTACCGCCGAGATGTCAGGTTGGGTTACGTTAGGTTATATTACGCTATTGATGCATACGAATGTCCCACGTAGAGGATAGCGCGCCAGGAATGTTGTCAAATGTTACCGCCGAGATGTTAGTTTGGGTTAGGTTAGTTATATTACGTTAGTGATGTATAAGAAGGACCCACGCAGACGTCGGGGCCAACTCGCCAGGAATGTTGTCAAACATTACCGCCGAGATGTCAGGTTGTGTTAGGTTAGGTTATATTACTTCATAGACGTATACAGTGTTCCCAATGAGAAGTAGGGGCCGACAAGCAAGGAATGTTGTTAAACGGTTTCCCGAGAGATTAGGTTGGGTTAGGTTAGGTTATATTAGGATACTGATGTATATAAAGGTCCCACGGACACGTAGAGGCCAACTCGCAAGGAATGTTGTCAAATATTACCGCCGAGATGTCAGGTTGGATTACGTTAGGTTATATTACGTTATTGATGTATATAAAGGTCCCACGGAGACGTAGAGCCCAACTCGCCAGGAATGTCGTCAAATATTACCGCCGAGATGTCAGGTTGGGTTAGGTTAGGTTATATTACGTAATTGAAGTATATAAAGGTCCCACGGAAACGTAGAGTCCAACTCGCCAGGAATGTCGTCAAATATTACCGCCGATATGTCAGGTTGGGTTAGGTTAGGTTATATTACGTTATTGATGCATATGAATGTCCCACGTAGAGGATAGCTCGCCAGGAATGTTGACAAATATTACCGCCGAGATGTTAGGTTGGGTTAGGTTAGGTTATATTACGTTAGTGATGTATACGAAGGACCCACGCAGACGTCGGGGCCAACTCGCCAGGAATGTTGTCAAATATTACCGCCGAGATATCAGGTTGGGTTAGGTTAGGTTATATTACGTTATTGATGTATATAAAGGTCCCACGGAGACGTAGAGTCCAACTCGCCAGGAATGTCGTCAAATATTACCGCCGAGATGTCAGGTTGGGTTAGGGTAGCTTATATTAGGTTATAGATGCATACGAATGTCCCACGTAGAGGATAGCTCACCAGGAATGTTGTCAAATGCTACCGCCGAGATGTTAGGTTTGGTTATGTTAGGTTATATTACGTTAGTGATGTATACGAAGGACCAACGCAGACGTCGGGGCCAATTCGCCAGGAATGTTGTCAAATATTACCGCCGACACGTCAGGTTGGGTACGTTGGGTTATATTGCGCTATTGATGCATACGAATGTCCCACGTAGAGGATAGCTCGCCAGGAATGTTGTCAAATGTTACCGCCGAGATGTTAGGTTGGGTTAGGTTAGGTTATATTACGTTAGTGATGTATAAGAAGGACCCACGCAGACGTCGGGGCCAACTCGCCAGGAATGTTGTCAAATATTACCGCCGAGATGTCAGGTTGTGTTAGGTTAGGTTATATTACTTCATAGACGGATACAGTGTTCCCACTGAGAAGTAGGGGCCGACAAGCAAGGAATGTTGTTAGACGGTACCCCGAGAGATTAGGTTGGGTTAGGTTAGGTTACATTAGGATACTGATGTATATAAAGGTCCCACGGAGACGTAGAGTCCAACTCGCCAGGAATGTCGTCAAATATTACCGCCGAGATGTCAGGTTGGGTCAGGTTAGGTTATACTACGTAATTGAAGTATATAAATGTCCCACGGAGACGTAGAGTCCAACTCGCCAGGAATGTCGTCAAATATTACCGCCGAGATGTCAGGTTGGGTTAGGTTAGGTTATATTACGTAGTTGAAGTATATAAAGGTCCCACGGAGAAGTAGAGTCCAACTCGCCAGGAATGTCGTCAAATATTACCGCCGAGATGTCAGGTTGGGTTAGGTTAGGTTATATTACGTTATTGATGCATATGAATATCCCACGTAGAGGATAGCTCGCCAGGAATGTTGTCAAATGTTACCGCCGAGATGTGAGGTTGGTTTAGGTTAGGTTATGTTACGTTAGTGATGAATACGAAGGACCTACGCAGACGTCGGGGCCAACTCGCCAGGAATGTTGTTAAATATTACCGCCGAGATGTCAGGTTGGGTTACGTTAGGTTATATTACGCTATTGATGCATACGAATGTCCCACGTAGAGGATAGCTCGCCAGGAATGTTGTCAAATGTTACCGCCGAGATGTTAGTTTGGGTTAGGTTAGTTATATTACGTTAGTGATGTATAAGAAGGACCCACGCAGACGTCGGGGCCATCTCGCCAGGAATGTTGTCAAACATTACCGCCGAGATGTCAGGTTGTGTTAGGTTAGGTTATATTACTTCATAGACGTATACAGTGTTCCCAATGAGAAGTAGGGGCCGACAAGCAAGGAATGTTGTTAAACGGTATCCCGAGAGATTAGGTTGGGTTAGGTTAGGTTATATTAGGATACTGATGTATATAAAGGTCCCACGGACACGTAGAGGCCAACTCGCAAGGAATGTTGTCAAATATTACCGCCGAGATGTCAGGTTGGATTACGTTAGGTTTTTTACGTTATTGATGTATATAAAGGTCCCACGGAGACGTAGAGCCCAACTCGCCAGGAATGTCGTCAAATATTACCGCCGAGATGTCAGGTTGGGTTAGGTTAGGTTATATTACGTAATTGAAGTATATAAAGGTCCCACGGAAACGTAGAGTCCAACTCGCCAGGAATGTCGTCAAATATTACCGCCGATATGTCAGGTTGGGTTAGGTTAGGTTATATTACGTTATTGATGCATATGAATGTCCCACGTAGAGGATAGCTCGCCAGGAATGTTGACAAATATTACCGCCGAGATGTTAGGTTGGGTTAGGTTAGGTTATATTACGTTAGTGATGTATACGAAGGACCCACGCAGACGTCGGGGCCAACTCGCCAGGAATGTTGTCAAATATTACCGCCGAGATGTCAGGTTGGGTTAGGGTAGCTTATATTAGGTTATAGATGCATATGAATGTCCCACGTAGAGGATAGCTCACCAGGAATGTTGTCAAATGCTACCGCCGAGATGTTAGGTTTGGTTATGTTAGGTTATATTACGTTAGTGATGTATACGAAGGACCAACGCAGACGTCGGGGCCAATTCGCCAGGAATGTTGTCAAATATTACCGCCGACACGTCAGGTTGGGTACGTTGGGTTATATTGCGCTATTGATGCATACGAATGTCCCACGTAGAGGATAGCTCGCCAGGAATGTTGTCAAATGTTACCGCCGAGATGTTAGGTTGGGTTAGGTTAGGTTATATTACGTTAGTGATGTATAAGAAGGACCCACGCAGACGTCGGGGCCAACTCGCCAGGAATGTTGTCAAATATTACCGCCGAGATGTCAGGTTGTGTTAGGTTAGGTTATATTACTTCATAGACGGATACAGTGTTCCCACTGAGAAGTAGGGGCCGACAAGCAAGGAATGTTGTTAGACGGTACCCCGAGAGATTAGGTTGGGTTAGGTTAGGTTACATTAGGATACTGATGTATATAAAGGTCCCACGGAGACGTAGAGTCCAACTCGCCAGGAATGTCGTCAAATATTACCGCCGAGATGTCAGGTTGGGTCAGGTTAGGTTATACTACGTAATTGAAGTATATAAATGTCCCACGGAGACGTAGAGTCCAACTCGCCAGGAATGTCGTCAAATATTACCGCCGAGATGTCAGGTTGGGTTAGGTTAGGTTATATTACGTAGTTGAAGTATATAAAGGTCCCACGGAGACGTAGAGTCCAACTCGCCAGGAATGTCGTCAAATATTACCGCCGAAATGTCAGGTTGGGTTAGGTTAGGTTATATTACGTTATTGATGCATATGAATGTCCCACGTAGAGGATAGCTTACCAGGAATGTTGTCAAATATTACCGCCGAGATGTTAGGTTGGGTTAGGTTAGGTTATATTACGTTAGTGATGTATACGAAGGACCCACGCAGACGTCGGGGCCAACTCGCCAGGAATGTTGTCAAATATTACCGCCGAGATGTCAGGTTGGGTTAGGTTACGTTATATTACGTAATTGAAGTATATAAAGGTCCCACGGAGAAGTAGAGTCCAACTCGCCAGGAATGTCGTCAAATATTACCGCCGAG
Source organism: Xylocopa violacea (assembly GCA_963969225.1). Classification (NCBI taxonomy): domain Eukaryota; kingdom Metazoa; phylum Arthropoda; class Insecta; order Hymenoptera; family Apidae; genus Xylocopa; species Xylocopa violacea. Next base: position 2,868,092 of record CAXAJV010000135.1, on the reverse strand, counting down.
ATGTCAGGTTGGGTTAGGTTAGGTTATATTACGTTATTGATGCATATGAATGTCCCACGTAGAGGATAGCTCGCCAGGAATGTTGTCAAATGTTACCGCCGAGATGTTAGGTTGGTTTAGGTTAGGTTATGTTACGTTAGTGATGAATACGAAGGACCTACGCAGACGTCGGGGCCAACTCGCCAGGAATGTTGTCAAATATTACCGCCGAGATGTCAGGTTGGGTTACGTTAGGTTATATTACGCTATTGATGCATACGAATGTCCCACGTAGAGGATAGCTCGCCAGGAATGTTGTCAAATGTTACCGCCGAGATGTTAGTTTGGGTTAGGTTAGTTATATTACGTTAGTGATGTATAAGAAGGACCCACGCAGACGTCGGGGCCATCTCGCCAGGAATGTTGTCAAACATTACCGCCGAGATGTCAGGTTGTGTTAGGTTAGGTTATATTACTTCATAGACGTATACAGTGTTCCCAATGAGAAGTAGGGGCCGACAAGCAAGGAATGTTGTTAAACGGTATCCCGAGAGATTAGGTTGGGTTAGGTTAGGTTATATTAGGATACTGATGTATATAAAGGTCCCACGGGCACGTAGAGGCCAACTCGCAAGGAATGTTGTCAAATATTACCGCCGAGATGTCAGGTTGGATTAGGTTAGGTTATATTACTTCATAGACGTATACAGTGTTCCCACTGAGATGTAGGGGCCGACAAGCGAGGAATGTTGTTAAACGGTACCCCGAGATATTAGGTTGGGTTAGGTTAGGTTATATGAGGATACTGATGTATATAAAGGTCCCACGGACACGTAGAGGCCAACTCGCAAGGAATGTTGTCAAATATTACCGCCGAGATGTTAGGTTGGGTTAGGTTAGGTTATATTACGTAATTGAAGTATATAAAGGTCCCACGGAGAAGTAGAGTCCAACTCGCCAGGAATGTCGTCAAATATTACCGCCGAGATGTCAGGTTGGGTTAGGTTAGGTTATATTACGTTATTGATGCATATGAATGTCCCACGTAGAGGATAGTTCGCCAGGAATGTTGTCAAATATTACCGCCGAGATGTTAGGTTGGGTTAGGTTAGGTTATATTACGTTAGTGATGTATACGAAAGACCCACGCAGACGTCGGGGCCAACTCGCCAGGAATGTTGTCAAATATTACCGCCGAGATGGCAGGTTGGGTTAGGTTAGGTTATATTACGTTATTGATGTATATAGAGGTCCCACGGAGACGTAGATTCCAACTCGCCAGGAATGTCGTCAAATATTACCGCCGAGATGTCAGGTTGGGTTAGGTTAGGTTATATTAGGTTATAGATGCATATGAATGTCCCACGTAGAGGATAGCTCACCAGGAATGTTGTCAAATGCTACCGCCGAGGTGTTAGGTTTGGTTATGTTAGGTTATATTACGTTAGTGATGTATACGAAGGACCAACGCAGACGTGGGTGCCAACTCGCCAGGAATGTTGTCAAATATTACCGCCGAGATGTCAGGTTGTGTTAGGTTAGGTTATATTACTTCATAGACGTATACAGTGTTCCCACTGAGATGTAGGGGCCGACAAGCGAGGAATGTTGTTAAACGGTACCCCGAGATATTAGGTTGGGTTAGGTTAGGTTATATGAGGATACTGATGTATATAAAGGTCCCACGGACACGTAGAGGCCAACTCGCAAGGAATGTTGTCAAATATTACCGCCGAGATGTCAGGTTGGATTACGTTAGGTTACATTACGTTAATGATGTATACGAAGGACCTACGCAGACGTCGGGGCCAACTCGCCAGGAATGTTGTCAAATATTACCGCCGAGATGTCAGGTTGGGTTAGGTTAGGTTATATTACGTAGTTGAAGTATATAAAGGTCCCACGGAGAGGTAGAGTCCAACTCGCCAGGAATGTCGTCAAATATTACCGCCGAGATGTCAGGTTGGGTTAGGTTAGGTTATATTAAGTTATTGATGCATATGAATGTCCCATGTATAGGATAGCTCGCCAGGAATGTTGTCAAGTGTTACCGCCGAGATGTTAGGTTGGGTTAGGTTAGGTTATATTACGTTAGTGATTTATACGAAGGACCCACGCTGATGTCGGGGCCAACTCGCCAGGAATGTTGTCAAATATTACCGCCGAGATGTCAGGTTGGATTAGGTTAGGTTATATTACGTTATTGACGTATATAAAGGTCCGTCGGAGACGTAGAGTTGAACTCGCCAAGAATGTCTTCAAATATTACCGCCGAAATGTCAGGTTGGGTTAGGTTAGGTTATATTACGTTATTGATGCATATGAATGTCCCACGTAGAGGATAGCTTACCAGGAATGTTGTCAAATATTACCGCCGAGATGTTAGGTTGGGTTAGGTTAGGTTATATTTCGTTAGTGATGTATACGAAGGACCCACGCAGACGTCGGGGCCAACTCGCCAAGAATGTTGTCAAATATTACCGCCGAGATGTCCGGTTGTGTTAGGTTAGGTTATATTACTTCATAGACGTATACAGTGTTCCCACTGGGAAGTAGGGGCCGACAAGCAAGGAATGTTGTAAACGGTACCCCGAGAGATTAGGTTGGGTTAGGTTAGGTTATATTAGGATACTGATGTATATAAAGGTCCCACGGACACGTAGAGGCCAACTCGCAAGGAATGTTGTCAAATATTACCGCCGAGATGTCAGGTTGGATTACGTTAGGTTTTTTACGTTATTGATGTATATAAAGGTCCCACGGAGACGTAGAGCCCAACTCGCCAGGAATGTCGTCAAATATTACCGCCGAGATGTCAGGTTGGGTTAGGTTAGGTTATATTACGTTATTGATGCATATGAATGTCCCACGTATAGGATAGCTCGCCAGGAATGTTGTCAAGTGTTACCGCCGAGATGTTAGGTTGGGTTAGGTTAGGTTATATTACGTTAGTGATGTATACGAAGGACCCACGCAGACGTCGGGGCCAACTCGCCAGGAATGTTGTCAAATATTACCGCCGAGATGTCAGGTTGGATTAGGTTAGGTTATATTACGTTATTGACGTATATAAAGGTCCGTCGGAGACGTAGAGTTGAACTCGCCAAGAATGTCTTCAAATATTACCGCCGAAATGTCAGGTTGGGTTAGGTTAGGTTATATTACGTTATTGATGCATATGAATGTCCCACGTAGAGGATAGCTTACCAGGAATGTTGTCAAATATTACCGCCGAGATGTTAGGTTGGGTTAGGTTAGGTTATATTACGTTAGTGATGTATACGAATGACCCACGCAGACGTCGGGGCCAACTCGCCAGGAATGTTGTCAAATATTACCGCCGAAATGTCAGGTTGTGTTAGGTTAGGTTATATTACTTCATAGACGTATACAGTGTTCCCACTGGGAAGTAGGGGCCGACAAGTAAGGAATGTTGTTAAACGGTACCCTGAGAGATTAGGTTGGGTTAGGTTAGGTTATATTAGGATACTGATGTATATAAAGGTCCCACGGACACGTAGAGGCCAACTCGCAAGGAATGTTGTCAAATATTACCGCCGAGATGTCAGGTTGGATTACGTTAGGTTATATTACGTTATTGATGCATATGAATGTCCCACGTAGAGGATAGCTCGCCAGGAATGTTGACAAATATTACCGCCGAGATGTTAGGTTGGGTTAGGTTAGGTTATATTACGTTAGTGATGTATACGAAGGACCCACGCAGACGTCGGGGCCAACTCGCCAGGAATGTTGTCAAATATTACCGCCGAGATGTCAGGTTGGGTTAGGTTAGGTTATATTACGTTATTGATGTATATAAAGGTCCCACGGAGACGTAGAGTCCAACTCGCCAGGAATGTCGTCAAATATTACCGCCGAGATGTCAGGTTGGATTAGGTTAGGTTATATTACGTAGTTGAAGTATATAAAGGTCCCACGGAGACGTAGAGTCCAACTCGCCAGGAATGTCGTCAAATATTACCGCCGAAATGTCAGGTTGGGTTAGGTTAGGTTATATTACGTTATTGATGCATATGAATGTCCCACGTAGAGGATAGCTTACCAGGAATGTTGTCAAATATTACCGCCGAGATGTTAGGTTGGGTTAGGTTAGGTTATATTACGTTAGTGATGTATACGAAGGACCCACGCAGACGTCGGGGCCAACTCGCCAGGAATGTTGTCAAATATTACCGCCGAGATGTCAGGTTGGGTTAGGTTACGTTATATTACGTAATTGAAGTATATAAAGGTCCCACGGAGAAGTAGAGTCCAACTCGCCAGGAATGTCGTCAAATATTACCGCCGAGATGTCAGGTTGGGTTAGGTTAGGTTATATTACGTTATTGATGCATATGAATGTCCCACGTAGAGGATAGCTCGCCAGGAATGTTGTCAAATGTTACCGCCGAGATGTTAGGTTGGTTTAGGTTAGGTTATGTTACGTTAGTGATGAATACGAAGGACCTACGCAGACGTCGGGGCCAACTCGCCAGGAATGTTGTCAAATATTACCGCCGAGATGTCAGGTTGGGTTACGTTAGGTTATATTACGCTATTGATGCATACGAATGTCCCACGTAGAGGATAGCTCGCCAGGAATGTTGTCAAATGTTACCGCCGAGATGTTAGTTTGGGTTAGGTTAGTTATATTACGTTAGTGATGTATAAGAAGGACCCACGCAGACGTCGGGGCCATCTCGCCAGGAATGTTGTCAAACATTACCGCCGAGATGTCAGGTTGTGTTAGGTTAGGTTATATTACTTCATAGACGTATACAGTGTTCCCAATGAGAAGTAGGGGCCGACAAGCAAGGAATGTTGTTAAACGGTATCCCGAGAGATTAGGTTGGGTTAGGTTAGGTTATATTAGGATACTGATGTATATAAAGGTCCCACGGGCACGTAGAGGCCAACTCGCAAGGAATGTTGTCAAATATTACCGCCGAGATGTCAGGTTGGATTAGGTTAGGTTATATTACTTCATAGACGTATACAGTGTTCCCACTGAGATGTAGGGGCCGACAAGCGAGGAATGTTGTTAAACGGTACCCCGAGATATTAGGTTGGGTTAGGTTAGGTTATATGAGGATACTGATGTATATAAAGGTCCCACGGACACGTAGAGGCCAACTCGCAAGGAATGTTGTCAAATATTACCGCCGAGATGTTAGGTTGGGTTAGGTTAGGTTATATTACGTAATTGAAGTATATAAAGGTCCCACGGAGAAGTAGAGTCCAACTCGCCAGGAATGTCGTCAAATATTACCGCCGAGATGTCAGGTTGGGTTAGGTTAGGTTATATTACGTTATTGATGCATATGAATGTCCCACGTAGAGGATAGTTCGCCAGGAATGTTGTCAAATATTACCGCCGAGATGTTAGGTTGGGTTAGGTTAGGTTATATTACGTTAGTGATGTATACGAAAGACCCACGCAGACGTCGGGGCCAACTCGCCAGGAATGTTGTCAAATATTACCGCCGAGATGGCAGGTTGGGTTAGGTTAGGTTATATTACGTTATTGATGTATATAGAGGTCCCACGGAGACGTAGATTCCAACTCGCCAGGAATGTCGTCAAATATTACCGCCGAGATGTCAGGTTGGGTTAGATTAGGTTATATTAGGTTATAGATGCATATGAATGTCCCACGTAGGGGATAGCTCACCAGGAATGTTGTCAAATGCTACCGCCGAGGTGTTAGGTTTGGTTATGTTAGGTTATATTACGTTAGTGATGTATACGAAGGACCAACGCAGACGTGGGTGCCAACTCGCCAGGAATGTTGTCAAATATTACCGCCGAGATGTCAGGTTGTGTTAGGTTAGGTTATATTACTTCATAGACGTATACAGTGTTCCCACTGAGATGTAGGGGCCGACAAGCGAGGAATGTTGTTAAACGGTACCCCGAGATATTAGGTTGGGTTAGGTTAGGTTATATGAGGATACTGATGTATATAAAGGTCCCACGGACACGTAGAGGCCAACTCGCAAGGAATGTTGTCAAATATTACCGCCGAGATGTCAGGTTGGATTACGTTAGGTTACATTACGTTAATGATGTATACGAAGGACCTACGCAGACGTCGGGGCCAACTCGCCAGGAATGTTGTCAAATATTACCGCCGAGATGTCAGGTTGGGTTAGGTTAGGTTATATTACGTAGTTGAAGTATATAAAGGTCCCACGGAGAGGTAGAGTCCAACTCGCCAGGAATGTCGTCAAATATTACCGCCGAGATGTCAGGTTGGGTTAGGTTAGGTTATATTAAGTTATTGATGCATATGAATGTCCCATGTATAGGATAGCTCGCCAGGAATGTTGTCAAGTGTTACCGCCGAGATGTTAGGTTGGGTTAGGTTAGGTTATATTACGTTAGTGATTTATACGAAGGACCCACGCTGATGTCGGGGCCAACTCGCCAGGAATGTTGTCAAATATTACCGCCGAGATGTCAGGTTGGATTAGGTTAGGTTATATTACGTTATTGACGTATATAAAGGTCCGTCGGAGACGTAGAGTTGAACTCGCCAAGAATGTCTTCAAATATTACCGCCGAAATGTCAGGTTGGGTTAGGTTAGGTTATATTACGTTATTGATGCATATGAATGTCCCACGTAGAGGATAGCTTACCAGGAATGTTGTCAAATATTACCGCCGAGATGTTAGGTTGGGTTAGGTTAGGTTATATTTCGTTAGTGATGTATACGAAGGACCCACGCAGACGTCGGGGCCAACTCGCCAGGAATGTTGTCAAATATTACCGCCGAGATGTCCGGTTGTGTTAGGTTAGGTTATATTACTTCATAGACGTATACAGTGTTCCCACTGGGAAGTAGGGGCCGACAAGCAAGGAATGTTGTAAACGGTACCCCGAGAGATTAGGTTGGGTTAGGTTAGGTTATATTAGGATACTGATGTATATAAAGGTCCCACGGACACGTAGAGGCCAACTCGCAAGGAATGTTGTCAAATATTACCGCCGAGATGTCAGGTTGGATTACGTTAGGTTTTTTACGTTATTGATGTATATAAAGGTCCCACGGAGACGTAGAGCCCAACTCGCCAGGAATGTCGTCAAATATTACCGCCGAGATGTCAGGTTGGGTTAGGTTAGGTTATATTACGTTATTGATGCATATGAATGTCCCACGTATAGGATAGCTCGCCAGGAATGTTGTCAAGTGTTACCGCCGAGATGTTAGGTTGGGTTAGGTTAGGTTATATTACGTTAGTGATGTATACGAAGGACCCACGCAGACGTCGGGGCCAACTCGCCAGGAATGTTGTCAAATATTACCGCCGAGATGTCAGGTTGGATTAGGTTAGGTTATATTACGTTATTGATGTATATAAAGGTCCGTCGGAGACGTAGAGTTGAACTCGCCAAGAATGTCTTCAAATATTACCGCCGAAATGTCAGGTTGGGTTAGGTTAGGTTATATTACGTTATTGATGCATATGAATGTCCCACGTAGAGGATAGCTTACCATGAATGTTGTCAAATATTACCGCCGAGATGTTAGGTTGGGTTAGGTTAGGTTATATTACGTTAGTGATGTATACGAATGACCCACGCAGACGTCGGGGCCAACTCGCCAGGAATGTTGTCAAATATTACCGCCGAAATGTCAGGTTGTGTTAGGTTAGGTTATATTACTTCATAGACGTATACAGTGTTCCCACTGGGAAGTAGGGGCCGACAAGTAAGGAATGTTGTTAAACGGTACCCTGAGAGATTAGGTTGGGTTAGGTTAGGTTATATTAGGATACTGATGTATATAAAGGTCCCACGGACACGTAGAGGCCAACTCGCAAGGAATGTTGTCAAATATTACCGCCGAGATGTCAGGTTGGATTACGTTAGGTTATATTACGTTATTGATGTATATAAAGGTCCCACGGAGACGTAGAGTCCAACTCGCCAGGAATGTCGTCAAATATTACCGCCGAGATGTCAGGTTGGGTTAGGTTAGGTTATATTACGTAATTGAAGTATATAAAGGTCCCACGGAAACGTAGAATCCAACTCGCCAGGAATGTCGTCAAATATTACCGCCGATATGTCAGGTTGGGTTAGGTTAGGTTATATTACGTTATTGATGCATATGAATGTCCCACGTAGAGGATAGCTCGCCAGGAATGTTGACAAATATTACCGCCGAGATGTTAGGTTGGGTTAGGTTAGGTTATATTACGTTAGTGATGTATACGAAGGACCCACGCAGACGTCGGGGCCAACTCGCCAGGAATGTTGTCAAATATTACCGCCGAGATGTCAGGTTGGGTTAGGTTAGGTTATATTACGTTATTGATGTATATAAAGGTCCCACGGAGACGTAGAGTCCAACTCGCCAGGAATGTCGTCAAATATTACCGCCGAGATGTCAGGTTGGGTTAGGGTAGCTTATATTAGGTTATAGATGCATATGAATGTCCCACGTAGAGGATAGCTCACCAGGAATGTTGTCAAATGCTACCGCCGAGATGTTAGGTTTGGTTATGTTAGGTTATATTACGTTAGTGATGTATACGAAGGACCAACGCAGACGTCGGGGCCAATTCGCCAGGAATGTTGTCAAATATTACCGCCGACACGTCAGGTTGGGTACGTTGGGTTATATTGCGCTATTGATGCATACGAATGTCCCACGTAGAGGATAGCTCGCCAGGAATGTTGTCAAATGTTACCGCCGAGATGTTAGGTTGGGTTAGGTTAGGTTATATTACGTTAGTGATGTATAAGAAGGACCCACGCAGACGTCGGGGCCAACTCGCCAGGAATGTTGTCAAATATTACCGCCGAGATGTCAGGTTGTGTTAGGTTAGGTTATATTACTTCATAGACGGATACAGTGTTCCCACTGAGAAGTAGGGGCCGACAAGCAAGGAATGTTGTTAGACGGTACCCCGAGAGATTAGGTTGGGTTAGGTTAGGTTACATTAGGATACTGATGTATATAAAGGTCCCACGGAGACGTAGAGTCCAACTCGCCAGGAATGTCGTCAAATATTACCGCCGAGATGTCAGGTTGGGTCAGGTTAGGTTATACCACGTAATTGAAGTATATAAATGTCCCACGGAGACGTAGAGTCCAACTCGCCAGGAATGTCGTCAAATATTACCGCCGAAATGTCAGGTTGGGTTAGGTTAGGTTATATTACGTTATTGATGCATATGAATGTCCCACGTAGAGGATAGCTTACCAGGAATGTTGTCAAATATTACCGCCGAGATGTTAGGTTGGGTTAGGTTAGGTTATATTACGTTAGTGATGTATACGAAGGACCCACGCAGACGTCGGGGCCAACTCGCCAGGAATGTTGTCAAATATTACCGCCGAGATGTCAGGTTGGGTTAGGTTACGTTATATTACGTAATTGAAGTATATAAAGGTCCCACGGAGAAGTAGAGTCCAACTCGCCAGGAATGTCGTCAAATATTACCGCCGAGATGTCAGGTTGGGTTAGGTTAGGTTATATTACGTTATTGATGCATATGAATGTCCCACGTAGAGGATAGCTCGCCAGGAATGTTGTCAAATGTTACCGCCGAGATGTTAGGTTGGTTTAGGTTAGGTTATGTTACGTTAGTGATGAATACGAAGGACCTACGCAGACGTCGGGGCCAACTCGCCAGGAATGTTGTCAAATATTACCGCCGAGATGTCAGGTTGGGTTACGTTAGGTTATATTACGCTATTGATGCATACGAATGTCCCACGTAGAGGATAGCTCACCAGGAATGTTGTCAAATGCTACCGCCGAGGTGTTAGGTTTGGTTATGTTAGGTTATATTACGTTAGTGATGTATACGAAGGACCAACGCAGACGTGGGTGCCAACTCGCCAGGAATGTTGTCAAATATTACCGCCGAGATGTCAGGTTGTGTTAGGTTAGGTTATATTACGTAATTGAAGTATATAAAGGTCCCACGGAGAAGTAGAGTCCAACTCGCCAGGAATGTCGTCAAATATTACCGCCGAGATGTCAGGTTGGGTTAGGTTAGGTTATATTACGTTATTGATGCATATGAATGTCCCACGTAGAGGATAGTTCGCCAGGAATGTTGTCAAATATTACCGCCGAGATGTCAGGTTGGATTACGTTAGGTTACATTACGTTAATGATGTATACGAAGGACCTACGCAGACGTCGGGGCCAACTCGCCAGGAATGTTGTCAAATATTACCGCCGAGATGTCAGGTTGGGTTAGGTTAGGTTATATTACGTAGTTGAAGTATATAAAGGTCCCACGGAGAGGTAGAGTCCAACTCGCCAGGAATGTCGTCAAATATTACCGCCGAGATGTCAGGTTGGGTTAGGTTAGGTTATATTAAGTTATTGATGCATATGAATGTCCCATGTATAGGATAGCTCGCCAGGAATGTTGTCAAGTGTTACCGCCGAGATGTTAGGTTGGGTTAGGTTAGGTTATATTACGTTAGTGATTTATACGAAGGACCCACGCTGATGTCGGGGCCAACTCGCCAGGAATGTTGTCAAATATTACCGCCGAGATGTCAGGTTGGATTAGGTTAGGTTATATTACGTTATTGACGTATATAAAGGTCCGTCGGAGACGTAGAGTTGAACTCGCCAAGAATGTCTTCAAATATTACCGCCGAAATGTCAGGTTGGGTTAGGTTAGGTTATATTACGTTATTGATGCATATGAATGTCCCACGTAGAGGATAGCTTACCAGGAATGTTGTCAAATATTACCGCCGAGATGTTAGGTTGGGTTAGGTTAGGTTATATTTCGTTAGTGATGTATACGAAGGACCCACGCAGACGTCGGGGCCAACTCGCCAGGAATATTGTCAAATATTACCGCCGAGATGTCCGGTTGTGTTAGGTTAGGTTATATTACTTCATAGACGTATACAGTGTTCCCACTGGGAAGTAGGGGCCGACAAGCAAGGAATGTTGTAAACGGTACCCCGAGAGATTAGGTTGGGTTAGGTTAGGTTATATTAGGATACTGATGTATATAAAGGTCCCACGGACACGTAGAGGCCAACTCGCAAGGAATGTTGTCAAATATTACCGCCGAGATGTCAGGTTGGATTACGTTAGGTTTTTTACGTTATTGATGTATATAAAGGTCCCACGGAGACGTAGAGCCCAACTCGCCAGGAATGTCGTCAAATATTACCGCCGAGATGTCAGGTTGGGTTAGGTTAGGTTATATTACGTTATTGATGCATATGAATGTCCCACGTATAGGATAGCTCGCCAGGAATGTTGTCAAGTGTTACCGCCGAGATGTTAGGTTGGGTTAGGTTAGGTTATATTACGTTAGTGATGTATACGAAGGACCCACGCAGACGTCGGGGCCAACTCGCCAGGAATGTTGTCAAATATTACCGCCGAGATGTCAGGTTGGATTAGGTTAGGTTATATTACGTTATTGACGTATATAAAGGTCCGTCGGAGACGTAGAGTTGAACTCGCCAAGAATGTCTTCAAATATTACCGCCGAAATGTCAGGTTGGGTTAGGTTAGGTTATATTACGTTATTGATGCATATGAATGTCCCACGTAGAGGATAGCTTACCAGGAATGTTGTCAAATATTACCGCCGAGATGTTAGGTTGGGTTAGGTTAGGTTATATTACGTTAGTGATGTATACGAATGACCCACGCAGACGTCGGGGCCAACTCGCCAGGAATGTTGTCAAATATTACCGCCGAAATGTCAGGTTGTGTTAGGTTAGGTTATATTACTTCATAGACGTATACAGTGTTCCCACTGGGAAGTAGGGGCCGACAAGTAAGGAATGTTGTTAAACGGTACCCTGAGAGATTAGGTTGGGTTAGGTTAGGTTATATTAGGATACTGATGTATATAAAGGTCCCACGGACACGTAGAGGCCAACTCGCAAGGAATGTTGTCAAATATTACCGCCGAGATGTCAGGTTGGATTACGTTAGGTTATATTACGTTATTGATGTATATAAAGGTCCCACGGAGACGTAGAGTCCAACTCGCCAGGAATGTCGTCAAATATTACCGCCGAGATGTCAGGTTGGGTTAGGTTAGGTTATATTACGTAATTGAAGTATATAAAGGTCCCACGGAAACGTAGAATCCAACTCGCCAGGAATGTCGTCAAATATTACCGCCGATATGTCAGGTTGGGTTAGGTTAGGTTATATTACGTTATTGATGCATATGAATGTCCCACGTAGAGGATAGCTCGCCAGGAATGTTGACAAATATTACCGCCGAGATGTTAGGTTGGGTTAGGTTAGGTTATATTACGTTAGTGATGTATACGAAGGACCCACGCAGACGTCGGGGCCAACTCGCCAGGAATGTTGTCAAATATTACCGCCGAGATGTCAGGTTGGGTTAGGTTAGGTTATATTACGTTATTGATGTATATAAAGGTCCCACGGAGACGTAGAGTCCAACTCGCCAGGAATGTCGTCAAATATTACCGCCGAGATGTCAGGTTGGGTTAGGGTAGCTTATATTAGGTTATAGATGCATATGAATGTCCCACGTAGAGGATAGCTCACCAGGAATGTTGTCAAATGCTACCGCCGAGATGTTAGGTTTGGTTATGTTAGGTTATATTACGTTAGTGATGTATACGAAGGACCAACGCAGACGTCGGGGCCAATTCGCCAGGAATGTTGTCAAATATTACCGCCGACACGTCAGGTTGGGTACGTTGGGTTATATTGCGCTATTGATGCATACGAATGTCCCACGTAGAGGATAGCTCGCCAGGAATGTTGTCAAATGTTACCGCCGAGATGTTAGGTTGGGTTAGGTTAGGTTATATTACGTTAGTGATGTATAAGAAGGACCCACGCAGACGTCGGGGCCAACTCGCCAGGAATGTTGTCAAATATTACCGCCGAGATGTCAGGTTGTGTTAGGTTAGGTTATATTACTTCATAGACGGATACAGTGTTCCCACTGAGAAGTAGGGGCCGACAAGCAAGGAATGTTGTTAGACGGTACCCCGAGAGATTAGGTTGGGTTAGGTTAGGTTACATTAGGATACTGATGTATATAAAGGTCCCACGGAGACGTAGAGTCCAACTCGCCAGGAATGTCGTCAAATATTACCGCCGAGATGTCAGGTTGGGTCAGGTTAGGTTATACCACGTAATTGAAGTATATAAATGTCCCACGGAGACGTAGAGTCCAACTCGCCAGGAATGTCGTCAAATATTACCGCCGAAATGTCAGGTTGGGTTAGGTTAGGTTATATTACGTTATTGATGCATATGAATGTCCCACGTAGAGGATAGCTTACCAGGAATGTTGTCAAATATTACCGCCGAGATGTTAGGTTGGGTTAGGTTAGGTTATATTACGTTAGTGATGTATACGAAGGACCCACGCAGACGTCGGGGCCAACTCGCCAGGAATGTTGTCAAATATTACCGCCGAGATGTCAGGTTGGGTTAGGTTACGTTATATTACGTAATTGAAGTATATAAAGGTCCCACGGAGAAGTAGAGTCCAACTCGCCAGGAATGTCGTCAAATATTACCGCCGAGATGTCAGGTTGGGTTAGGTTAGGTTATATTACGTTATTGATGCATATGAATGTCCCACGTAGAGGATAGCTCGCCAGGAATGTTGTCAAATGTTACCGCCGAGATGTTAGGTTGGTTTAGGTTAGGTTATGTTACGTTAGTGATGAATACGAAGGACCTACGCAGACGTCGGGGCCAACTCGCCAGGAATGTTGTCAAATATTACCGCCGAGATGTCAGGTTGGGTTACGTTAGGTTATATTACGCTATTGATGCATACGAATGTCCCACGTAGAGGATAGCTCACCAGGAATGTTGTCAAATGCTACCGCCGAGGTGTTAGGTTTGGTTATGTTAGGTTATATTACGTTAGTGATGTATACGAAGGACCAACGCAGACGTGGGTGCCAACTCGCCAGGAATGTTGTCAAATATTACCGCCGAGATGTCAGGTTGTGTTAGGTTAGGTTATATTACGTAATTGAAGTATATAAAGGTCCCACGGAGAAGTAGAGTCCAACTCGCCAGGAATGTCGTCAAATATTACCGCCGAGATGTCAGGTTGGGTTAGGTTAGGTTATATTACGTTATTGATGCATATGAATGTCCCACGTAGAGGATAGTTCGCCAGGAATGTTGTCAAATATTACCGCCGAGATGTCAGGTTGGATTACGTTAGGTTACATTACGTTAATGATGTATACGAAGGACCTACGCAGACGTCGGGGCCAACTCGCCAGGAATGTTGTCAAATATTACCGCCGAGATGTCAGGTTGGGTTAGGTTAGGTTATATTACGTAGTTGAAGTATATAAAGGTCCCACGGAGAGGTAGAGTCCAACTCGCCAGGAATGTCGTCAAATATTACCGCCGAGATGTCAGGTTGGGTTAGGTTAGGTTATATTAAGTTATTGATGCATATGAATGTCCCATGTATAGGATAGCTCGCCAGGAATGTTGTCAAGTGTTACCGCCGAGATGTTAGGTTGGGTTAGGTTAGGTTATATTACGTTAGTGATTTATACGAAGGACCCACGCTGATGTCGGGGCCAACTCGCCAGGAATGTTGTCAAATATTACCGCCGAGATGTCAGGTTGGATTAGGTTAGGTTATATTACGTTATTGACGTATATAAAGGTCCGTCGGAGACGTAGAGTTGAACTCGCCAAGAATGTCTTCAAATATTACCGCCGAAATGTCAGGTTGGGTTAGGTTAGGTTATATTACGTTATTGATGCATATGAATGTCCCACGTAGAGGATAGCTTACCAGGAATGTTGTCAAATATTACCGCCGAGATGTTAGGTTGGGTTAGGTTAGGTTATATTTCGTTAGTGATGTATACGAAGGACCCACGCAGACGTCGGGGCCAACTCGCCAGGAATGTTGTCAAATATTACCGCCGAGATGTCCGGTTGTGTTAGGTTAGGTTATATTACTTCATAGACGTATACAGTGTTCCCACTGGGAAGTAGGGGCCGACAAGCAAGGAATGTTGTAAACGGTACCCCGAGAGATTAGGTTGGGTTAGGTTAGGTTATATTAGGATACTGATGTATATAAAGGTCCCACGGACACGTAGAGGCCAACTCGCAAGGAATGTTGTCAAATATTACCGCCGAGATGTCAGGTTGGATTACGTTAGGTTTTTTACGTTATTGATGTATATAAAGGTCCCACGGAGACGTAGAGCCCAACTCGCCAGGAATGTCGTCAAATATTACCGCCGAGATGTCAGGTTGGGTTAGGTTAGGTTATATTACGTTATTGATGCATATGAATGTCCCACGTATAGGATAGCTCGCCAGGAATGTTGTCAAGTGTTACCGCCGAGATGTTAGGTTGGGTTAGGTTAGGTTATATTACGTTAGTGATGTATACGAAGGACCCACGCAGACGTCGGGGCCAACTCGCCAGGAATGTTGTCAAATATTACCGCCGAGATGTCAGGTTGGATTAGGTTAGGTTATATTACGTTATTGACGTATATAAAGGTCCGTCGGAGACGTAGAGTTGAACTCGCCAAGAATGTCTTCAAATATTACCGCCGAAATGTCAGGTTGGGTTAGGTTAGGTTATATTACGTTATTGATGCATATGAATGTCCCACGTAGAGGATAGCTTACCAGGAATGTTGTCAAATATTACCGCCGAGATGTTAGGTTGGGTTAGGTTAGGTTATATTACGTTAGTGATGTATACGAATGACCCACGCAGACGTCGGGGCCAACTCGCCAGGAATGTTGTCAAATATTACCGCCGAAATGTCAGGTTGTGTTAGGTTAGGTTATATTACTTCATAGACGTATACAGTGTTCCCACTGGGAAGTAGGGGCCGACAAGTAAGGAATGTTGTTAAACGGTACCCTGAGAGATTAGGTTGGGTTAGGTTAGGTTATATTAGGATACTGATGTATATAAAGGTCCCACGGACACGTAGAGGCCAACTCGCAAGGAATGTTGTCAAATATTACCGCCGAGATGTCAGGTTGGATTACGTTAGGTTATATTACGTTATTGATGTATATAAAGGTCCCACGGAGACGTAGAGTCCAACTCGCCAGGAATGTCGTCAAATATTACCGCCGAGATGTCAGGTTGGGTTAGGTTAGGTTATATTACGTAATTGAAGTATATAAAGGTCCCACGGAAACGTAGAATCCAACTCGCCAGGAATGTCGTCAAATATTACCGCCGATATGTCAGGTTGGGTTAGGTTAGGTTATATTACGTTATTGATGCATATGAATGTCCCACGTAGAGGATAGCTCGCCAGGAATGTTGACAAATATTACCGCCGAGATGTTAGGTTGGGTTAGGTTAGGTTATATTACGTTAGTGATGTATACGAAGGACCCACGCAGACGTCGGGGCCAACTCGCCAGGAATGTTGTCAAATATTACCGCCGAGATGTCAGGTTGGGTTAGGTTAGGTTATATTACGTTATTGATGTATATAAAGGTCCCACGGAGACGTAGAGTCCAACTCGCCAGGAATGTCGTCAAATATTACCGCCGAGATGTCAGGTTGGGTTAGGGTAGCTTATATTAGGTTATAGATGCATATGAATGTCCCACGTAGAGGATAGCTCACCAGGAATGTTGTCAAATGCTACCGCCGAGATGTTAGGTTTGGTTATGTTAGGTTATATTACGTTAGTGATGTATACGAAGGACCAACGCAGACGTCGGGGCCAATTCGCCAGGAATGTTGTCAAATATTACCGCCGACACGTCAGGTTGGGTACGTTGGGTTATATTGCGCTATTGATGCATACGAATGTCCCACGTAGAGGATAGCTCGCCAGGAATGTTGTCAAATGTTACCGCCGAGATGTTAGGTTGGGTTAGGTTAGGTTATATTACGTTAGTGATGTATAAGAAGGACCCACGCAGACGTCGGGGCCAACTCGCCAGGAATGTTGTCAAATATTACCGCCGAGATGTCAGGTTGTGTTAGGTTAGGTTATATTACTTCATAGACGGATACAGTGTTCCCACTGAGAAGTAGGGGCCGACAAGCAAGGAATGTTGTTAGACGGTACCCCGAGAGATTAGGTTGGGTTAGGTTAGGTTACATTAGGATACTGATGTATATAAAGGTCCCACGGAGACGTAGAGTCCAACTCGCCAGGAATGTCGTCAAATATTACCGCCGAGATGTCAGGTTGGGTCAGGTTAAGTTATACCACGTAATTGAAGTATATAAATGTCCCACGGAGACGTAGAGTCCAACTCGCCAGGAATGTCGTCAAATATTACCGCCGAAATGTCAGGTTGGGTTAGGTTAGGTTATATTACGTTATTGATGCATATGAATGTCCCACGTAGAGGATAGCTTACCAGGAATGTTGTCAAATATTACCGCCGAGATGTTAGGTTGGGTTAGGTTAGGTTATATTACGTTAGTGATGTATACGAAGGACCCACGCAGACGTCGGGGCCAACTCGCCAGGAATGTTGTCAAATATTACCGCCGAGATGTCAGGTTGGGTTAGGTTACGTTATATTACGTAATTGAAGTATATAAAGGTCCCACGGAGAAGTAGAGTCCAACTCGCCAGGAATGTCGTCAAATATTACCGCCGAGATGTCAGGTTGGGTTAGGTTAGGTTATATTACGTTATTGATGCATATGAATGTCCCACGTAGAGGATAGCTCGCCAGGAATGTTGTCAAATGTTACCGCCGAGATGTTAGGTTGGTTTAGGTTAGGTTATGTTACGTTAGTGATGAATACGAAGGACCTACGCAGACGTCGGGGCCAACTCGCCAGGAATGTTGTCAAATATTACCGCCGAGATGTCAGGTTGGGTTACGTTAGGTTATATTACGCTATTGATGCATACGAATGTCCCACGTAGAGGATAGCTCACCAGGAATGTTGTCAAATGCTACCGCCGAGGTGTTAGGTTTGGTTATGTTAGGTTATATTACGTTAGTGATGTATACGAAGGACCAACGCAGACGTGGGTGCCAACTCGCCAGGAATGTTGTCAAATATTACCGCCGAGATGTCAGGTTGTGTTAGGTTAGGTTATATTACGTAATTGAAGTATATAAAGGTCCCACGGAGAAGTAGAGTCCAACTCGCCAGGAATGTCGTCAAATATTACCGCCGAGATGTCAGGTTGGGTTAGGTTAGGTTATATTACGTTATTGATGCATATGAATGTCCCACGTAGAGGATAGTTCGCCAGGAATGTTGTCAAATATTACCGCCGAGATGTCAGGTTGGATTACGTTAGGTTACATTACGTTAATGATGTATACGAAGGACCTACGCAGACGTCGGGGCCAACTCGCCAGGAATGTTGTCAAATATTACCGCCGAGATGTCAGGTTGGGTTAGGTTAGGTTATATTACGTAGTTGAAGTATATAAAGGTCCCACGGAGAGGTAGAGTCCAACTCGCCAGGAATGTCGTCAAATATTACCGCCGAGATGTCAGGTTGGGTTAGGTTAGGTTATATTAAGTTATTGATGCATATGAATGTCCCATGTATAGGATAGCTCGCCAGGAATGTTGTCAAGTGTTACCGCCGAGATGTTAGGTTGGGTTAGGTTAGGTTATATTACGTTAGTGATTTATACGAAGGACCCACGCTGATGTCGGGGCCAACTCGCCAGGAATGTTGTCAAATATTACCGCCGAGATGTCAGGTTGGATTAGGTTAGGTTATATTACGTTATTGACGTATATAAAGGTCCGTCGGAGACGTAGAGTTGAACTCGCCAAGAATGTCTTCAAATATTACCGCCGAAATGTCAGGTTGGGTTAGGTTAGGTTATATTACGTTATTGATGCATATGAATGTCCCATGTATAGGATAGCTCGCCAGGAATGTTGTCAAGTGTTACCGCCGAGATGTTAGGTTGGGTTAGGTTAGGTTATATTACGTTAGTGATTTATACGAAGGACCCACGCTGATGTCGGGGCCAACTCGCCAGGAATGTTGTCAAATATTACCGCCGAGATGTCAGGTTGGATTAGGTTAGGTTATATTACGTTATTGACGTATATAAAGGTCCGTCGGAGACGTAGAGTTGAACTCGCCAAGAATGTCTTCAAATATTACCGCCGAAATGTCAGGTTGGGTTAGGTTAGGTTATATTACGTTATTGATGCATATGAATGTCCCACGTAGAGGATAGCTTACCAGGAATGTTGTCAAATATTACCGCCGAGATGTTAGGTTGGGTTAGGTTAGGTTATATTTCGTTAGTGATGTATACGAAGGACCCACGCAGACGTCGGGGCCAACTCGCCAGGAATGTTGTCAAATATTACCGCCGAGATGTCCGGTTGTGTTAGGTTAGGTTATATTACTTCATAGACGTATACAGTGTTCCCACTGGGAAGTAGGGGCCGACAAGCAAGGAATGTTGTAAACGGTACCCCGAGAGATTAGGTTGGGTTAGGTTAGGTTATATTAGGATACTGATGTATATAAAGGTCCCACGGACACGTAGAGGCCAACTCGCAAGGAATGTTGTCAAATATTACCGCCGAGATGTCAGGTTGGATTACGTTAGGTTTTTTACGTTATTGATGTATATAAAGGTCCCACGGAGACGTAGAGCCCAACTCGCCAGGAATGTCGTCAAATATTACCGCCGAGATGTCAGGTTGGGTTAGGTTAGGTTATATTACGTTATTGATGCATATGAATGTCCCACGTATAGGATAGCTCGCCAGGAATGTTGTCAAGTGTTACCGCCGAGATGTTAGGTTGGGTTAGGTTAGGTTATATTACGTTAGTGATGTATACGAAGGACCCACGCAGACGTCGGGGCCAACTCGCCAGGAATGTTGTCAAATATTACCGCCGAGATGTCAGGTTGGATTAGGTTAGGTTATATTACGTTATTGACGTATATAAAGGTCCGTCGGAGACGTAGAGTTGAACTCGCCAAGAATGTCTTCAAATATTACCGCCGAAATGTCAGGTTGGGTTAGGTTAGGTTATATTACGTTATTGATGCATATGAATGTCCCACGTAGAGGATAGCTTACCAGGAATGTTGTCAAATATTACCGCCGAGATGTTAGGTTGGGTTAGGTTAGGTTATATTACGTTAGTGATGTATACGAATGACCCACGCAGACGTCGGGGCCAACTCGCCAGGAATGTTGTCAAATATTACCGCCGAAATGTCAGGTTGTGTTAGGTTAGGTTATATTACTTCATAGACGTATACAGTGTTCCCACTGGGAAGTAGGGGCCGACAAGTAAGGAATGTTGTTAAACGGTACCCTGAGAGATTAGGTTGGGTTAGGTTAGGTTATATTAGGATACTGATGTATATAAAGGTCCCACGGACACGTAGAGGCCAACTCGCAAGGAATGTTGTCAAATATTACCGCCGAGATGTCAGGTTGGATTACGTTAGGTTATATTACGTTATTGATGTATATAAAGGTCCCACGGAGACGTAGAGTCCAACTCGCCAGG
This sequence comes from Xylocopa violacea, assembly GCA_963969225.1. Lineage (NCBI taxonomy): Eukaryota > Metazoa > Arthropoda > Insecta > Hymenoptera > Apidae > Xylocopa > Xylocopa violacea. Next base: position 2,847,644 of record CAXAJV010000135.1, on the reverse strand, counting down.
AATGTCGTCAAATATTACCGCCGAGATGTCAGGTTGGGTTAGGTTAGGTTATATTACGTAATTGAAGTATATAAAGGTCCCACGGAAACGTAGAATCCAACTCGCCAGGAATGTCGTCAAATATTACCGCCGATATGTCAGGTTGGGTTAGGTTAGGTTATATTACGTTATTGATGCATATGAATGTCCCACGTAGAGGATAGCTCGCCAGGAATGTTGACAAATATTACCGCCGAGATGTTAGGTTGGGTTAGGTTAGGTTATATTACGTTAGTGATGTATACGAAGGACCCACGCAGACGTCGGGGCCAACTCGCCAGGAATGTTGTCAAATATTACCGCCGAGATGTCAGGTTGGGTTAGGTTAGGTTATATTACGTTATTGATGTATATAAAGGTCCCACGGAGACGTAGAGTCCAACTCGCCAGGAATGTCGTCAAATATTACCGCCGAGATGTCAGGTTGGGTTAGGGTAGCTTATATTAGGTTATAGATGCATATGAATGTCCCACGTAGAGGATAGCTCACCAGGAATGTTGTCAAATGCTACCGCCGAGATGTTAGGTTTGGTTATGTTAGGTTATATTACGTTAGTGATGTATACGAAGGACCAACGCAGACGTCGGGGCCAATTCGCCAGGAATGTTGTCAAATATTACCGCCGACACGTCAGGTTGGGTACGTTGGGTTATATTGCGCTATTGATGCATACGAATGTCCCACGTAGAGGATAGCTCGCCAGGAATGTTGTCAAATGTTACCGCCGAGATGTTAGGTTGGGTTAGGTTAGGTTATATTACGTTAGTGATGTATAAGAAGGACCCACGCAGACGTCGGGGCCAACTCGCCAGGAATGTTGTCAAATATTACCGCCGAGATGTCAGGTTGTGTTAGGTTAGGTTATATTACTTCATAGACGGATACAGTGTTCCCACTGAGAAGTAGGGGCCGACAAGCAAGGAATGTTGTTAGACGGTACCCCGAGAGATTAGGTTGGGTTAGGTTAGGTTACATTAGGATACTGATGTATATAAAGGTCCCACGGAGACGTAGAGTCCAACTCGCCAGGAATGTCGTCAAATATTACCGCCGAGATGTCAGGTTGGGTCAGGTTAAGTTATACCACGTAATTGAAGTATATAAATGTCCCACGGAGACGTAGAGTCCAACTCGCCAGGAATGTCGTCAAATATTACCGCCGAAATGTCAGGTTGGGTTAGGTTAGGTTATATTACGTTATTGATGCATATGAATGTCCCACGTAGAGGATAGCTTACCAGGAATGTTGTCAAATATTACCGCCGAGATGTTAGGTTGGGTTAGGTTAGGTTATATTACGTTAGTGATGTATACGAAGGACCCACGCAGACGTCGGGGCCAACTCGCCAGGAATGTTGTCAAATATTACCGCCGAGATGTCAGGTTGGGTTAGGTTACGTTATATTACGTAATTGAAGTATATAAAGGTCCCACGGAGAAGTAGAGTCCAACTCGCCAGGAATGTCGTCAAATATTACCGCCGAGATGTCAGGTTGGGTTAGGTTAGGTTATATTACGTTATTGATGCATATGAATGTCCCACGTAGAGGATAGCTCGCCAGGAATGTTGTCAAATGTTACCGCCGAGATGTTAGGTTGGTTTAGGTTAGGTTATGTTACGTTAGTGATGAATACGAAGGACCTACGCAGACGTCGGGGCCAACTCGCCAGGAATGTTGTCAAATATTACCGCCGAGATGTCAGGTTGGGTTACGTTAGGTTATATTACGCTATTGATGCATACGAATGTCCCACGTAGAGGATAGCTCACCAGGAATGTTGTCAAATGCTACCGCCGAGGTGTTAGGTTTGGTTATGTTAGGTTATATTACGTTAGTGATGTATACGAAGGACCAACGCAGACGTGGGTGCCAACTCGCCAGGAATGTTGTCAAATATTACCGCCGAGATGTCAGGTTGTGTTAGGTTAGGTTATATTACGTAATTGAAGTATATAAAGGTCCCACGGAGAAGTAGAGTCCAACTCGCCAGGAATGTCGTCAAATATTACCGCCGAGATGTCAGGTTGGGTTAGGTTAGGTTATATTACGTTATTGATGCATATGAATGTCCCACGTAGAGGATAGTTCGCCAGGAATGTTGTCAAATATTACCGCCGAGATGTCAGGTTGGATTACGTTAGGTTACATTACGTTAATGATGTATACGAAGGACCTACGCAGACGTCGGGGCCAACTCGCCAGGAATGTTGTCAAATATTACCGCCGAGATGTCAGGTTGGGTTAGGTTAGGTTATATTACGTAGTTGAAGTATATAAAGGTCCCACGGAGAGGTAGAGTCCAACTCGCCAGGAATGTCGTCAAATATTACCGCCGAGATGTCAGGTTGGGTTAGGTTAGGTTATATTAAGTTATTGATGCATATGAATGTCCCATGTATAGGATAGCTCGCCAGGAATGTTGTCAAGTGTTACCGCCGAGATGTTAGGTTGGGTTAGGTTAGGTTATATTACGTTAGTGATTTATACGAAGGACCCACGCTGATGTCGGGGCCAACTCGCCAGGAATGTTGTCAAATATTACCGCCGAGATGTCAGGTTGGATTAGGTTAGGTTATATTACGTTATTGACGTATATAAAGGTCCGTCGGAGACGTAGAGTTGAACTCGCCAAGAATGTCTTCAAATATTACCGCCGAAATGTCAGGTTGGGTTAGGTTAGGTTATATTACGTTATTGATGCATATGAATGTCCCACGTAGAGGATAGCTTACCAGGAATGTTGTCAAATATTACCGCCGAGATGTTAGGTTGGGTTAGGTTAGGTTATATTTCGTTAGTGATGTATACGAAGGACCCACGCAGACGTCGGGGCCAACTCGCCAGGAATGTTGTCAAATATTACCGCCGAGATGTCCGGTTGTGTTAGGTTAGGTTATATTACTTCATAGACGTATACAGTGTTCCCACTGGGAAGTAGGGGCCGACAAGCAAGGAATGTTGTAAACGGTACCCCGAGAGATTAGGTTGGGTTAGGTTAGGTTATATTAGGATACTGATGTATATAAAGGTCCCACGGACACGTAGAGGCCAACTCGCAAGGAATGTTGTCAAATATTACCGCCGAGATGTCAGGTTGGATTACGTTAGGTTTTTTACGTTATTGATGTATATAAAGGTCCCACGGAGACGTAGAGCCCAACTCGCCAGGAATGTCGTCAAATATTACCGCCGAGATGTCAGGTTGGGTTAGGTTAGGTTATATTACGTTATTGATGCATATGAATGTCCCACGTATAGGATAGCTCGCCAGGAATGTTGTCAAGTGTTACCGCCGAGATGTTAGGTTGGGTTAGGTTAGGTTATATTACGTTAGTGATGTATACGAAGGACCCACGCAGACGTCGGGGCCAACTCGCCAGGAATGTTGTCAAATATTACCGCCGAGATGTCAGGTTGGATTAGGTTAGGTTATATTACGTTATTGACGTATATAAAGGTCCGTCGGAGACGTAGAGTTGAACTCGCCAAGAATGTCTTCAAATATTACCGCCGAAATGTCAGGTTGGGTTAGGTTAGGTTATATTACGTTATTGATGCATATGAATGTCCCACGTAGAGGATAGCTTACCAGGAATGTTGTCAAATATTACCGCCGAGATGTTAGGTTGGGTTAGGTTAGGTTATATTACGTTAGTGATGTATACGAATGACCCACGCAGACGTCGGGGCCAACTCGCCAGGAATGTTGTCAAATATTACCGCCGAAATGTCAGGTTGTGTTAGGTTAGGTTATATTACTTCATAGACGTATACAGTGTTCCCACTGGGAAGTAGGGGCCGACAAGTAAGGAATGTTGTTAAACGGTACCCTGAGAGATTAGGTTGGGTTCGGTTAGGTTATATTAGGATACTGATGTATATAAAGGTCCCACGGACACGTAGAGGCCAACTCGCAAGGAATGTTGTCAAATATTACCGCCGAGATGTCAGGTTGGATTACGTTAGGTTATATTACGTTATTGATGTATATAAAGGTCCCACGGAGACGTAGAGTCCAACTCGCCAGGAATGTCGTCAAATATTACCGCCGAGATGTCAGGTTGGGTGAGGTTAGGTTATATTACGTAATTGAAGTATATAAAGGTCCCACGGAAACGTAGAGTCCAACTCGCCAGGAATGTCGTCAAATATTACCGCCGATATGTCAGGTTGGGTTAGGTTAGGTTATATTACGTTATTGATGCATATGAATGTCCCACGTAGAGGATAGCTCGCCAGGAATGTTGACAAATATTACCGCCGAGATGTTAGGTTGGGTTAGGTTAGGTTATATTACGTTAGTGATGTATACGAAGGACCCACGCAGACGTCGGGGCCAACTCGCCAGGAATGTTGTCAAATATTACCGCCGAGATGTCAGGTTGGGTTAGGTTAGGTTATATTACGTTATTGATGTATATAAAGGTCCCACGGAGACGTAGAGTCCAACTCGCCAGGAATGTCGTCAAATATTACCGCCGAGATGTCAGGTTGGATTAGGTTAGGTTATATTACTTCATAGACGTATACAGTGTTCCCACTGAGATGTAGGGGCCGACAAGCGAGGAATGTTGTTAAACGGTACCCCGAGATATTAGGTTGGGTTAGGTTAGGTTATATGAGGATACTGATGTATATAAAGGTCCCACGGACACGTAGAGGCCAACTCGCAAGGAATGTTGTCAAATATTACCGCCGAGATGTTAGGTTGGGTTAGGTTAGGTTATATTACGTAATTGAAGTATATAAAGGTCCCACGGAGAAGTAGAGTCCAACTCGCCAGGAATGTCGTCAAATATTACCGCCGAGATGTCAGGTTGGGTTAGGTTAGGTTATATTACGTTATTGATGCATATGAATGTCCCACGTAGAGGATAGTTCGCCAGGAATGTTGTCAAATATTACCGCCGAGATGTCAGGTTGGATTACGTTAGGTTACATTACGTTAATGATGTATACGAAGGACCTACGCAGACGTCGGGGCCAACTCGCCAGGAATGTTGTCAAATATTACCGCCGAGATGTCAGGTTGGGTTAGGTTAGGTTATATTACGTAGTTGAAGTATATAAAGGTCCCACGGAGAGGTAGAGTCCAACTCGCCAGGAATGTCGTCAAATATTACCGCCGAGATGTCAGGTTGGGTTAGGTTAGGTTATATTAAGTTATTGATGCATATGAATGTCCCATGTATAGGATAGCTCGCCAGGAATGTTGTCAAGTGTTACCGCCGAGATGTTAGGTTGGGTTAGGTTAGGTTATATTACGTTAGTGATTTATACGAAGGACCCACGCTGATGTCGGGGCCAACTCGCCAGGAATGTTGTCAAATATTACCGCCGAGATGTCAGGTTGGATTAGGTTAGGTTATATTACGTTATTGACGTATATAAAGGTCCGTCGGAGACGTAGAGTTGAACTCGCCAAGAATGTCTTCAAATATTACCGCCGAAATGTCAGGTTGGGTTAGGTTAGGTTATATTACGTTATTGATGCATATGAATGTCCCACGTAGAGGATAGCTTACCAGGAATGTTGTCAAATATTACCGCCGAGATGTTAGGTTGGGTTAGGTTAGGTTATATTTCGTTAGTGATGTATACGAAGGACCCACGCAGACGTCGGGGCCAACTCGCCAGGAATGTTGTCAAATATTACCGCCGAGATGTCCGGTTGTGTTAGGTTAGGTTATATTACTTCATAGACGTATACAGTGTTCCCACTGGGAAGTAGGGGCCGACAAGCAAGGAATGTTGTAAACGGTACCCCGAGAGATTAGGTTGGGTTAGGTTAGGTTATATTAGGATACTGATGTATATAAAGGTCCCACGGACACGTAGAGGCCAACTCGCAAGGAATGTTGTCAAATATTACCGCCGAGATGTCAGGTTGGATTACGTTAGGTTTTTTACGTTATTGATGTATATAAAGGTCCCACGGAGACGTAGAGCCCAACTCGCCAGGAATGTCGTCAAATATTACCGCCGAGATGTCAGGTTGGGTTAGGTTAGGTTATATTACGTTATTGATGCATATGAATGTCCCACGTATAGGATAGCTCGCCAGGAATGTTGTCAAGTGTTACCGCCGAGATGTTAGGTTGGGTTAGGTTAGGTTATATTACGTTAGTGATGTATACGAAGGACCCACGCAGACGTCGGGGCCAACTCGCCAGGAATGTTGTCAAATATTACCGCCGAGATGTCAGGTTGGATTAGGTTAGGTTATATTACGTTATTGACGTATATAAAGGTCCGTCGGAGACGTAGAGTTGAACTCGCCAAGAATGTCTTCAAATATTACCGCCGAAATGTCAGGTTGGGTTAGGTTAGGTTATATTACGTTATTGATGCATATGAATGTCCCACGTAGAGGATAGCTTACCAGGAATGTTGTCAAATATTACCGCCGAGATGTTAGGTTGGGTTAGGTTAGGTTATATTACGTTAGTGATGTATACGAATGACCCACGCAGACGTCGGGGCCAACTCGCCAGGAATGTTGTCAAATATTACCGCCGAAATGTCAGGTTGTGTTAGGTTAGGTTATATTACTTCATAGACGTATACAGTGTTCCCACTGGGAAGTAGGGGCCGACAAGTAAGGAATGTTGTTAAACGGTACCCTGAGAGATTAGGTTGGGTTAGGTTAGGTTATATTAGGATACTGATGTATATAAAGGTCCCACGGACACGTAGAGGCCAACTCGCAAGGAATGTTGTCAAATATTACCGCCGAGATGTCAGGTTGGATTACGTTAGGTTATATTACGTTATTGATGTATATAAAGGTCCCACGGAGACGTAGAGTCCAACTCGCCAGGAATGTCGTCAAATATTACCGCCGAGATGTCAGGTTGGGTTAGGTTAGGTTATATTACGTAATTGAAGTATATAAAGGTCCCACGGAAACGTAGAATCCAACTCGCCAGGAATGTCGTCAAATATTACCGCCGATATGTCAGGTTGGGTTAGGTTAGGTTATATTACGTTATTGATGCATATGAATGTCCCACGTAGAGGATAGCTCGCCAGGAATGTTGACAAATATTACCGCCGAGATGTTAGGTTGGGTTAGGTTAGGTTATATTACGTTAGTGATGTATACGAAGGACCCACGCAGACGTCGGGGCCAACTCGCCAGGAATGTTGTCAAATATTACCGCCGAGATGTCAGGTTGGGTTAGGTTAGGTTATATTACGTTATTGATGTATATAAAGGTCCCACGGAGACGTAGAGTCCAACTCGCCAGGAATGTCGTCAAATATTACCGCCGAGATGTCAGGTTGGGTTAGGGTAGCTTATATTAGGTTATAGATGCATATGAATGTCCCACGTAGAGGATAGCTCACCAGGAATGTTGTCAAATGCTACCGCCGAGATGTTAGGTTTGGTTATGTTAGGTTATATTACGTTAGTGATGTATACGAAGGACCAACGCAGACGTCGGGGCCAATTCGCCAGGAATGTTGTCAAATATTACCGCCGACACGTCAGGTTGGGTACGTTGGGTTATATTGCGCTATTGATGCATACGAATGTCCCACGTAGAGGATAGCTCGCCAGGAATGTTGTCAAATGTTACCGCCGAGATGTTAGGTTGGGTTAGGTTAGGTTATATTACGTTAGTGATGTATAAGAAGGACCCACGCAGACGTCGGGGCCAACTCGCCAGGAATGTTGTCAAATATTACCGCCGAGATGTCAGGTTGTGTTAGGTTAGGTTATATTACTTCATAGACGGATACAGTGTTCCCACTGAGAAGTAGGGGCCGACAAGCAAGGAATGTTGTTAGACGGTACCCCGAGAGATTAGGTTGGGTTAGGTTAGGTTACATTAGGATACTGATGTATATAAATGTCCCACGGAGACGTAGAGTCCAACTCGCCAGGAATGTCGTCAAATATTACCGCCGAGATGTCAGGTTGGGTCAGGTTAGGTTATACCACGTAATTGAAGTATATAAATGTCCCACGGAGACGTAGAGTCCAACTCGCCAGGAATGTCGTCAAATATTACCGCCGAAATGTCAGGTTGGGTTAGGTTAGGTTATATTACGTTATTGGTGCATATGAATGTCCCACGTAGAGGATAGCTTACCAGGAATGTTGTCAAATATTACCGCCGAGATGTTAGGTTGGGTTAGGTTAGGTTATATTACGTTAGTGATGTATACGAAGGACCCACGCAGACGTCGGGGCCAACTCGCCAGGAATGTTGTCAAATATTACCGCCGAGATGTCAGGTTGGGTTAGGTTACGTTATATTACGTAATTGAAGTATATAAAGGTCCCACGGAGAAGTAGAGTCCAACTCGCCAGGAATGTCGTCAAATATTACCGCCGAGATGTCAGGTTGGGTTAGGTTAGGTTATATTACGTTATTAATGCATATGAATGTCCCACGTAGAGGATAGCTCGCCAGGAATGTTGTCAAATGTTACCGCCGAGATGTTAGGTTGGTTTAGGTTAGGTTATGTTACGTTAGTGATGAATACGAAGGACCTACGCAGACGTCGGGGCCAACTCGCCAGGAATGTTGTCAAATATTACCGCCGAGATGTCAGGTTGGGTTACGTTAGGTTATATTACGCTATTGATGCATACGAATGTCCCACGTAGAGGATAGCTCACCAGGAATGTTGTCAAATGCTACCGCCGAGGTGTTAGGTTTGGTTATGTTAGGTTATATTACGTTAGTGATGTATACGAAGGACCAACGCAGACGTGGGTGCCAACTCGCCAGGAATGTTGTCAAATATTACCGCCGAGATGTCAGGTTGTGTTAGGTTAGGTTATATTACTTCATAGACGTATACAGTGTTCCCACTGAGATGTAGGGGCCGACAAGCGAGGAATGTTGTTAAACGGTACCCCGAGATATTAGGTTGGGTTAGGTTAGGTTATATGAGGATACTGATGTATATAAAGGTCCCACGGACACGTAGAGGCCAACTCGCAAGGAATGTTGTCAAATATTACCGCCGAGATGTCAGGTTGGATTACGTTAGGTTACATTACGTTAATGATGTATACGAAGGACCTACGCAGACGTCGGGGCCAACTCGCCAGGAATGTTGTCAAATATTACCGCCGAGATGTCAGGTTGGGTTAGGTTAGGTTATATTACGTAGTTGAAGTATATAAAGGTCCCACGGAGAGGTAGAGTCCAACTCGCCAGGAATGTCGTCAAATATTACCGCCGAGATGTCAGGTTGGGTTAGGTTAGGTTATATTAAGTTATTGATGCATACGAATGTCCCATGTATAGGATAGCTCGCCAGGAATGTTGTCAAGTGTTACCGCCGAGATGTTAGGTTGGGTTAGGTTAGGTTATATTACGTTAGTGATTTATACGAAGGACCCACGCTGATGTCGGGGCCAACTCGCCAGGAATGTTGTCAAATATTACCGCCGAGATGTCAGGTTGGATTAGGTTAGGTTATATTACGTTATTGACGTATATAAAGGTCCGTCGGAGACGTAGAGTTGAACTCGCCAAGAATGTCTTCAAATATTACCGCCGAAATGTCAGGTTGGGTTAGGTTAGGTTATATTACGTTATTGATGCATATGAATGTCCCACGTAGAGGATAGCTTACCAGGAATGTTGTCAAATATTACCGCCGAGATGTTAGGTTGGGTTAGGTTAGGTTATATTTCGTTAGTGATGTATACGAAGGACCCACGCAGACGTCGGGGCCAACTCGCCAGGAATGTTGTCAAATATTACCGCCGAGATGTCCGGTTGTGTTAGGTTAGGTTATATTACTTCATAGACGTATACAGTGTTCCCACTGGGAAGTAGGGGCCGACAAGCAAGGAATGTTGTAAACGGTACCCCGAGAGATTAGGTTGGGTTAGGTTAGGTTATATTAGGATACTGATGTATATAAAGGTCCCACGGACACGTAGAGGCCAACTCGCAAGGAATGTTGTCAAATATTACCGCCGAGATGTCAGGTTGGATTACGTTAGGTTTTTTACGTTATTGATGTATATAAAGGTCCCACGGAGACGTAGAGCCCAACTCGCCAGGAATGTCGTCAAATATTACCGCCGAGATGTCAGGTTGGGTTAGGTTAGGTTATATTACGTTATTGATGCATATGAATGTCCCACGTATAGGATAGCTCGCCAGGAATGTTGTCAAGTGTTACCGCCGAGATGTTAGGTTGGGTTAGGTTAGGTTATATTACGTTAGTGATGTATACGAAGGACCCACGCAGACGTCGGGGCCAACTCGCCAGGAATGTTGTCAAATATTACCGCCGAGATGTCAGGTTGGATTAGGTTAGGTTATATTACGTTATTGACGTATATAAAGGTCCGTCGGAGACGTAGAGTTGAACTCGCCAAGAATGTCTTCAAATATTACCGCCGAAATGTCAGGTTGGGTTAGGTTAGGTTATATTACGTTATTGATGCATATGAATGTCCCACGTAGAGGATAGCTTACCAGGAATGTTGTCAAATATTACCGCCGAGATGTTAGGTTGGGTTAGGTTAGGTTATATTACGTTAGTGATGTATACGAATGACCCACGCAGACGTCGGGGCCAACTCGCCAGGAATGTTGTCAAATATTACCGCCGAAATGTCAGGTTGTGTTAGGTTAGGTTATATTACTTCATAGACGTATACAGTGTTCCCACTGGGAAGTAGGGGCCGACAAGTAAGGAATGTTGTTAAACGGTACCCTGAGAGATTAGGTTGGGTTAGGTTAGGTTATATTAGGATACTGATGTATATAAAGGTCCCACGGACACGTAGAGGCCAACTCGCAAGGAATGTTGTCAAATATTACCGCCGAGATGTCAGGTTGGATTACGTTAGGTTATATTACGTTATTGATGTATATAAAGGTCCCACGGAGACGTAGAGTCCAACTCGCCAGGAATGTCGTCAAATATTACCGCCGAGATGTCAGGTTGGGTTAGGTTAGGTTATATTACGTAATTGAAGTATATAAAGGTCCCACGGAAACGTAGAGTCCAACTCGCCAGGAATGTCGTCAAATATTACCGCCGATATGTCAGGTTGGGTTAGGTTAGGTTATATTACGTTATTGATGCATATGAATGTCCCACGTAGAGGATAGCTCGCCAGGAATGTTGACAAATATTACCGCCGAGATGTTAGGTTGGGTTAGGTTAGGTTATATTACGTTAGTGATGTATACGAAGGACCCACGCAGACGTCGGGGCCAACTCGCCAGGAATGTTGTCAAATATTACCGCCGAGATGTCAGGTTGGGTTAGGTTAGGTTATATTACGTTATTGATGTATATAAAGGTCCCACGGAGACGTAGAGTCCAACTCGCCAGGAATGTCGTCAAATATTACCGCCGAGATGTCAGGTTGGATTAGGTTAGGTTATATTACGTAGTTGAAGTATATAAAGGTCCCACGGAGACGTAGAGTCCAACTCGCCAGGAATGTCGTCAAATATTACCGCCGAAATGTCAGGTTGGGTTAGGTTAGGTTATATTACGTTATTGATGCATATGAATGTCCCACGTAGAGGATAGCTTACCAGGAATGTTGTCAAATATTACCGCCGAGATGTTAGGTTGGGTTAGGTTAGGTTATATTACGTTAGTGATGTATACGAAGGACCCACGCAGACGTCGGGGCCAACTCGCCAGGAATGTTGTCAAATATTACCGCCGAGATGTCAGGTTGGGTTAGGTTACGTTATATTACGTAATTGAAGTATATAAAGGTCCCACGGAGAAGTAGAGTCCAACTCGCCAGGAATGTCGTCAAATATTACCGCCGAGATGTCAGGTTGGGTTAGGTTAGGTTATATTACGTTATTGATGCATATGAATGTCCCACGTAGAGGATAGCTCGCCAGGAATGTTGTCAAATGTTACCGCCGAGATGTTAGGTTGGTTTAGGTTAGGTTATGTTACGTTAGTGATGAATACGAAGGACCTACGCAGACGTCGGGGCCAACTCGCCAGGAATGTTGTCAAATATTACCGCCGAGATGTCAGGTTGGGTTACGTTAGGTTATATTACGCTATTGATGCATACGAATGTCCCACGTAGAGGATAGCTCGCCAGGAATGTTGTCAAATGTTACCGCCGAGATGTTAGTTTGGGTTAGGTTAGTTATATTACGTTAGTGATGTATAAGAAGGACCCACGCAGACGTCGGGGCCATCTCGCCAGGAATGTTGTCAAACATTACCGCCGAGATGTCAGGTTGTGTTAGGTTAGGTTATATTACTTCATAGACGTATACAGTGTTCCCAATGAGAAGTAGGGGCCGACAAGCAAGGAATGTTGTTAGACGGTACCCCGAGAGATTAGGTTGGGTTAGGTTAGGTTACATTAGGATACTGATGTATATAAAGGTCCCACGGAGACGTAGAGTCCAACTCGCCAGGAATGTCGTCAAATATTACCGCCGAGATGTCAGGTTGGGTCAGGTTAGGTTATACCACGTAATTGAAGTATATAAATGTCCCACGGAGACGTAGAGTCCAACTCGCCAGGAATGTCGTCAAATATTACCGCCGAAATGTCAGGTTGGGTTAGGTTAGGTTATATTACGTTATTGGTGCATATGAATGTCCCACGTAGAGGATAGCTTACCAGGAATGTTGTCAAATATTACCGCCGAGATGTTAGGTTGGGTTAGGTTAGGTTATATTACGTTAGTGATGTATACGAAGGACCCACGCAGACGTCGGGGCCAACTCGCCAGGAATGTTGTCAAATATTACCGCCGAGATGTCAGGTTGGGTTAGGTTACGTTATATTACGTAATTGAAGTATATAAAGGTCCCACGGAGAAGTAGAGTCCAACTCGCCAGGAATGTCGTCAAATATTACCGCCGAGATGTCAGGTTGGGTTAGGTTAGGTTATATTACGTTATTGATGCATATGAATGTCCCACGTAGAGGATAGCTCGCCAGGAATGTTGTCAAATGTTACCGCCGAGATGTTAGGTTGGTTTAGGTTAGGTTATGTTACGTTAGTGATGAATACGAAGGACCTACGCAGACGTCGGGGCCAACTCGCCAGGAATGTTGTCAAATATTACCGCCGAGATGTCAGGTTGGGTTACGTTAGGTTATATTACGCTATTGATGCATACGAATGTCCCACGTAGAGGATAGCTCACCAGGAATGTTGTCAAATGCTACCGCCGAGGTGTTAGGTTTGGTTATGTTAGGTTATATTACGTTAGTGATGTATACGAAGGACCAAAGCAGACGTGGGTGCCAACTCGCCAGGAATGTTGTCAAATATTACCGCCGAGATGTCAGGTTGTGTTAGGTTAGGTTATATTACTTCATAGACGTATACAGTGTTCCCACTGAGATGTAGGGGCCGACAAGCGAGGAATGTTGTTAAACGGTACCCCGAGATATTAGGTTGGGTTAGGTTAGGTTATATGAGGATACTGATGTATATAAAGGTCCCACGGACACGTAGAGGCCAACTCGCAAGGAATGTTGTCAAATATTACCGCCGAGATGTCAGGTTGGATTACGTTAGGTTACATTACGTTAATGATGTATACGAAGGACCTACGCAGACGTCGGGGCCAACTCGCCAGGAATGTTGTCAAATATTACCGCCGAGATGTCAGGTTGGGTTAGGTTAGGTTATATTACGTAGTTGAAGTATATAAAGGTCCCACGGAGAGGTAGAGTCCAACTCGCCAGGAATGTCGTCAAATATTACCGCCGAGATGTCAGGTTGGGTTAGGTTAGGTTATATTAAGTTATTGATGCATATGAATGTCCCATGTATAGGATAGCTCGCCAGGAATGTTGTCAAGTGTTACCGCCGAGATGTTAGGTTGGGTTAGGTTAGGTTATATTACGTTAGTGATTTATACGAAGGACCCACGCTGATGTCGGGGCCAACTCGCCAGGAATGTTGTCAAATATTACCGCCGAGATGTCAGGTTGGATTAGGTTAGGTTATATTACGTTATTGACGTATATAAAGGTCCGTCGGAGACGTAGAGTTGAACTCGCCAAGAATGTCTTCAAATATTACCGCCGAAATGTCAGGTTGGGTTAGGTTAGGTTATATTACGTTATTGATGCATATGAATGTCCCACGTAGAGGATAGCTTACCAGGAATGTTGTCAAATATTACCGCCGAGATGTTAGGTTGGGTTAGGTTAGGTTATATTTCGTTAGTGATGTATACGAAGGACCCACGCAGACGTCGGGGCCAACTCGCCAGGAATGTTGTCAAATATTACCGCCGAGATGTCCGGTTGTGTTAGGTTAGGTTATATTACTTCATAGACGTATACAGTGTTCCCACTGGGAAGTAGGGGCCGACAAGCAAGGAATGTTGTAAACGGTACCCCGAGAGATTAGGTTGGGTTAGGTTAGGTTATATTAGGATACTGATGTATATAAAGGTCCCACGGACACGTAGAGGCCAACTCGCAAGGAATGTTGTCAAATATTACCGCCGAGATGTCAGGTTGGATTACGTTAGGTTTTTTACGTTATTGATGTATATAAAGGTCCCACGGAGACGTAGAGCCCAACTCGCCAGGAATGTCGTCAAATATTACCGCCGAGATGTCAGGTTGGGTTAGGTTAGGTTATATTACGTTATTGATGCATATGAATGTCCCACGTATAGGATAGCTCGCCAGGAATGTTGTCAAGTGTTACCGCCGAGATGTTAGGTTGGGTTAGGTTAGGTTATATTACGTTAGTGATGTATACGAAGGACCCACGCAGACGTCGGGGCCAACTCGCCAGGAATGTTGTCAAATATTACCGCCGAGATGTCAGGTTGGATTAGGTTAGGTTATATTACGTTATTGACGTATATAAAGGTCCGTCGGAGACGTAGAGTTGAACTCGCCAAGAATGTCTTCAAATATTACCGCCGAAATGTCAGGTTGGGTTAGGTTAGGTTATATTACGTTATTGATGCATATGAATGTCCCACGTAGAGGATAGCTTACCAGGAATGTTGTCAAATATTACCGCCGAGATGTTAGGTTGGGTTAGGTTAGGTTATATTACGTTAGTGATGTATACGAATGACCCACGCAGACGTCGGGGCCAACTCGCCAGGAATGTTGTCAAATATTACCGCCGAAATGTCAGGTTGTGTTAGGTTAGGTTATATTACTTCATAGACGTATACAGTGTTCCCACTGGGAAGTAGGGGCCGACAAGTAAGGAATGTTGTTAAACGGTACCCTGAGAGATTAGGTTGGGTTAGGTTAGGTTATATTAGGATACTGATGTATATAAAGGTCCCACGGACACGTAGAGGCCAACTCGCAAGGAATGTTGTCAAATATTACCGCCGAGATGTCAGGTTGGATTACGTTAGGTTATATTACGTTATTGATGTATATAAAGGTCCCACGGAGACGTAGAGTCCAACTCGCCAGGAATGTCGTCAAATATTACCGCCGAGATGTCAGGTTGGGTTAGGGTAGCTTATATTAGGTTATAGATGCATATGAATGTCCCACGTAGAGGATAGCTCACCAGGAATGTTGTCAAATGCTACCGCCGAGATGTTAGGTTTGGTTATGTTAGGTTATATTACGTTAGTGATGTATACGAAGGACCAACGCAGACGTCGGGGCCAATTCGCCAGGAATGTTGTCAAATATTACCGCCGACACGTCAGGTTGGGTACGTTGGGTTATATTGCGCTATTGATGCATACGAATGTCCCACGTAGAGGATAGCTCGCCAGGAATGTTGTCAAATGTTACCGCCGAGATGTTAGGTTGGGTTAGGTTAGGTTATATTACGTTAGTGATGTATAAGAAGGACCCACGCAGACGTCGGGGCCAACTCGCCAGGAATGTTGTCAAATATTACCGCCGAGATGTCAGGTTGTGTTAGGTTAGGTTATATTACTTCATAGACGGATACAGTGTTCCCACTGAGAAGTAGGGGCCGACAAGCAAGGAATGTTGTTAGACGGTACCCCGAGAGATTAGGTTGGGTTAGGTTAGGTTACATTAGGATACTGATGTATATAAAGGTCCCACGGAGACGTAGAGTCCAACTCGCCAGGAATGTCGTCAAATATTACCGCCGAGATGTCAGGTTGGGTCAGGTTAGGTTATACCACGTAATTGAAGTATATAAATGTCCCACGGAGACGTAGAGTCCAACTCGCCAGGAATGTCGTCAAATATTACCGCCGAAATGTCAGGTTGGGTTAGGTTAGGTTATATTACGTTATTGATGCATATGAATGTCCCACGTAGAGGATAGCTTACCAGGAATGTTGTCAAATATTACCGCCGAGATGTTAGGTTGGGTTAGGTTAGGTTATATTACGTTAGTGATGTATACGAAGGACCCACGCAGACGTCGGGGCCAACTCGCCAGGAATGTTGTCAAATATTACCGCCGAGATGTCAGGTTGGGTTAGGTTACGTTATATTACGTAATTGAAGTATATAAAGGTCCCACGGAGAAGTAGAGTCCAACTCGCCAGGAATGTCGTCAAATATTACCGCCGAGATGTCAGGTTGGGTTAGGTTAGGTTATATTACGTTATTGATGCATATGAATGTCCCACGTAGAGGATAGCTCGCCAGGAATGTTGTCAAATGTTACCGCCGAGATGTTAGGTTGGTTTAGGTTAGGTTATGTTACGTTAGTGATGAATACGAAGGACCTACGCAGACGTCGGGGCCAACTCGCCAGGAATGTTGTCAAATATTACCGCCGAGATGTCAGGTTGGGTTACGTTAGGTTATATTACGCTATTGATGCATACGAATGTCCCACGTAGAGGATAGCTCGCCAGGAATGTTGTCAAATGTTACCGCCGAGATGTTACTTTGGGTTAGGTTAGTTATATTACGTTAGTGATGTATAAGAAGGACCCACGCAGACGTCGGGGCCAACTCGCCAGGAATGTTGTCAAACATTACCGCCGAGATGTCAGGTTGTGTTAGGTTAGGTTATACTACTTCATAGACGTATACAGTGTTCCCAATGAGAAGTAGGGGCCGACAAGCAAGGAATGTTGTTAAACGGTATCCCGAGAGATTAGGTTGGGTTAGGTTAGGTTATATTAGGATACTGATGTATATAAAGGTCCCACGGACACGTAGAGGCCAACTCGCAAGGAATGTTGTCAAATATTACCGCCGAGATGTCAGGTTGGATTACGTTAGGTTATATTACGTTATTGATGTATATAAAGGTCCCACGGAGACGTAGAGTCCAACTCGCCAGGAATGTCGTCAAATATTACCGCCGAGATGTCAGGTTGGGTTAGGTTAGGTTATATTAGGTTATAGATGCATATGAATGTCCCACGTAGAGGATAGCTCACCAGGAATGTTGTCAAATGCTACCGCCGAGATGTTAGGTTTGGTTATGTTAGGTTATATTACGTTAGTGGTGTATACGAAGGACCAACGCAGACGTCGGGGCCAATTCGCCAGGAATGTTGTCAAATATTACCGCCGAGATGTCAGGTTGGATTAGGTTAGGTTATATTACTTCATAGACGTATACAGTGTTCCCACTGAGATGTAGGGGCCGACAAGCGAGGAATGTTGTTAAACGGTACCCCGAGATATTAGGTTGGGTTAGGTTAGGTTATATGAGGATACTGATGTATATAAAGGTCCCACGGACACGTAGAGGCCAACTCGCAAGGAATGGTGTCAAATATTACCGCCGAGATGTCAGGTTGGATTACGTTAGGTTACATTACGTTAATGATGTATACGAAGGACCTACGCAGACGTCGGCGCCAACTCGCCAGGAATGTTGTCAAATATTACCGCCGAGATGTCAGGTTGTGTTAGGTTAGGTTATATTACTTCATAGACGTATACAGTGTTCCCACTGGGAAGTAGGGGCCGACAAGTAAGGAATGTTGTTAAACGGTACCCCGAGAGATTAGGTTGGGTTAGGTTAGGTTATATTAGGATACTGATGTATATAAAGGTCCCACGGACACGTAGAGGCCAACTAGCAAGGAATGTTGTCAAATATTACCGCCGAGATGTCAGGTTGGATTACGTTAGGTTATATTACGTTATTGATGTATATAAAGGTCCAACGGAGACGTAGAGTCCAACTCGCCAGTAATGTTGCCAAATATTACCGCCGAGATGTTAGTTTGGGTTAGGTTAGGTTATATTACGTTAGTGATGTATACGAAGGACCCACGCAGACGTCGCGGCCAACTCGCCAGGAATGTTGTCAAATATTAACGCCGACACGTCAGGTTGGGTTACGTTAGGTTATATTACGCTATTGATGCATACGAATGTCCCACGTAGAGGATAGCTCGCCAGGAATGTTGTCAAATGTTACCGCCGAGATGTTAGGTTGGGTTAGGTTAGGTTATATTACGTTAGTGATGTATAAGAAGGACCCACGCAGACGTAGAGTCCAACTCGCCAGGAATGTCGTCAAATATTACCGCCGAAATGTCAGGTTGGGTTAGGTTAGGTTATATTACGTTATTGATGCATATGAATGTCCCACGTAGAGGATAGCTTACCAGGAATGTTGTCAAATATTACCGCCGAGATGTTAGGTTGGGTTAGGTTAGGTTATATTACGTTAGTGATGTATACGAAGGACCCACGCAGACGTCGGGGCCAACTCGCCAGGAATGTTGTCAAATATTACCGCCGAGATGTCAGGTTGGGTTAGGTTACGTTATATTACGTAATTGAAGTATATAAAGGTCCCACGGAGAAGTAGAGTCCAACTCGCCAGGAATGTCGTCAAATATTACCGCCGAGATGTCAGGTTGGGTTAGGTTAGGTTATATTACGTTATTGATGCATATGAATGTCCCACGTAGAGGATAGCTCGCCAGGAATGTTGTCAAATGTTACCGCCGAGATGATAGGTTGGTTTAGGTTAGGTTATGTTACGTTAGTGATGAATACGAAGGACCTACGCAGACGTCGGGGCCAACTCGCCAGGAATGTTGTCAAATATTCCCGCCGAGATGTCAGGTTGGGTTACGTTAGGTTATATTACGCTATTGATGCATACGAATGTCCCACGTAGAGGATAGCTCGCCAGGAATGTTGTCAAATGTTACCGCCGAGATGTTAGGTTGGGTTAGGTTAGTTATATTACGTTAGTGATGTATAAGAAGGACCCACGCAGACGTCGGGTCCAACTCGCCAGGAATGTTGTCAAACATTACCGCCGAGATGTCAGGTTGTGTTAGGTTAGGTTATATTACTTCATAGACGTATACAGTGTTCCCAATGAGAAGTAGGGGCCGACAAGCAAGGAATGTTGTTAAACGGTATCCCGAGAGATTAGGTTGGGTTAGGTTAGGTTATATTAGGATACTGATGTATATAAAGGTCCCACGGACACGTAGAGGCCAACTCGCAAGGAATGTTGTCAAATATTACCGCCGAGATGTCAGGTTGGATTACGTTAGGTTATATTACGTTATTGATGTATATAAAGGTCCCACGGAGACGTAGAGTCCAACTCGCCAGGAATGTCGTCAAATATTACCGCCGAGATGTCAGGTTGGGCTAGGTTAGGTTATATTAGGTTATAGATGCATATGAATGTCCCACGTAGAGGATAGCTCACCAGGAATGTTGTCAAATGCTACCGCCGAGATGTTAGGTTTGGTTATGTTAGGTTATATTACGTTAGTGGTGTATACGAAGGACCAACGCAGACGTCGGGGCCAATTCGCCAGGAATGTTGTCAAATATTACCGCCGAGATGTCAGGTTGGATTAGGTTAGGTTATATTACTTCATAGACGTATACAGTGTTCCCACTGAGATGTAGGGGCCGACAAGCGAGGAATGTTGTTAAACGGTACCCCGAGATATTAGGTTGGGTTAGGTTAGGTTATATGAGGATACTGATGTATATAAAGGTCCCACGGACACGTAGAGGCCAACTCGCAAGGAATGTTGTCAAATATTACCGCCGAGATGTTAGGTTGGGTTAGGTTAGGTTATATTACGTAATTGAAGTATATAAAGGTCCCACGGAGAAGTAGAGTCCAACTCGCCAGGAATGTCGTCAAATATTACCGCCGAGATGTCAGGGTGGGTTAGGTTAGGTTATATTACGTTATTGATGCATATGAATGTCCCACGTAGAGGATAGTTCGCCAGGAATGTTGTCAAATATTACCGCCGAGATGTTAGGTTGGGTTAGGTTAGGTTATATTACGTTAGTGATGTATACGAAAGACCCACGCAGACGTCGGGGCCAACTCGCCAGGAATGTTGTCAAATATTACCGCCGAGATGGCAGGTTGGGTTAGGTTAGGTTATATTACGTTATTGATGTATATAGAGGTCCCACGGAGACGTAGATTCCAACTCGCCAGGAATGTCGTCAAATATTACCGCCGAGATGTCAGGTTGGGTTAGGTTAGGTTATATTAGGTTATAGATGCATATGAATGTCCCACGTAGAGGATAGCTCACCAGGAATGTTGTCAAATGCTACCGCCGAGGTGTTAGGTTTGGTTATGTTAGGTTATATTACGTTAGTGATGTATACGAAGGACCAACGCAGACGTGGGTGCCAACTCGCCAGGAATGTTGTCAAATATTACCGCCGAGATGTCAGGTTGTGTTAGGTTAGGTTATATTACTTCATAGACGTATACAGTGTTCCCACTGAGATGTAGGGGCCGACAAGCGAGGAATGTTGTTAAACGGTACCCCGAGATATTAGGTTGGGTTAGGTTAGGTTATATGAGGATACTGATGTATATAAAGGTCCCACGGACACGTAGAGGCCAACTCGCAAGGAATGTTGTCAAATATTACCGCCGAGATGTCAGGTTGGATTACGTTAGGTTATATTACGTTATTGATGTATATAAAGGTCCCACGGAGACGTAGAGTCCAACTCGCCAGGAATGTCGTCAAATATTACCGCCGAACTGTCAGGTTGGGTTAGGTTAGGTTATATTACGTTATTGATGCATATGAATGTCCCATGTAGAGGATAGCTCGCCAGGAATGTTGTCAAATGTTACCGCCGAGATCTTAGTTTGGGTTAGGTTAGGTTATATTACGTAATTGAAGTATATAAAGGTCCCACGGAGATGTAGAGTCCAACTCGCCAGGAATGTCGTCTAATATTACCGCCGAGATGTCAGGTTGGGTTAGGTTAGGTTATATTACGTTATTGATGCATATGAATGTCCCACGTAGAGGATAGCTCGCCAGAAATGTTGTACAATATTACCGCCGAGATGTTAGGTTGGGTTAGGTCAGGTTCCATTACGTTAATGATGTATACGAAGGACCTACGCAGACGTCGCGGCCAACTCGCCAGGAATGTTGTCAAATATTACCGCCGAGATGTCCGGTTGTGTTAGGTTAGGTTATATTACTTCATAGACGTATACAGTGTTCCCACTGGGAAGTAGGGGCCGACAAGCAAGGAATGTTGTTAAACGGTACCCCGAGAGATTAGGTTGGGTTAGGTTAGGTTTTATTAGGATACTGATGTATATAAAGGTCCCACGGACACGCAGAGGCCAACTCGCAAGGAATGTTGTCAAATATTACCGCCGAGATGTCAGGTTGGATTACGTTAGGTTATATTACGTTATTGATGTATATAAAGGTCCCACGGAGACGTAGAGTCCAACTCGCCAGGAATGTCGTCAAATATTACCG
Source organism: Xylocopa violacea (assembly GCA_963969225.1). Taxonomy (NCBI): domain Eukaryota; kingdom Metazoa; phylum Arthropoda; class Insecta; order Hymenoptera; family Apidae; genus Xylocopa; species Xylocopa violacea. The sequence continues at coordinate 2,825,960 of CAXAJV010000135.1, read as the reverse complement.
CCGAGATGTCAGGTTGGGTTAGGTTAGGTTATATTACGTTATTGATGCATATGAATGTCCCACGTATAGGATAGCTCGCCAGGAATGTTGTCAAGTGTTACCGCCGAGATGTTAGGTTGGGTTAGGTTAGGTTATATTACGTTAGTGATGTATACGAAGGACCCACGCAGACGTCGGGGCCAACTCGCCAGGAATGTCGTCAAATATTACCGTCGAGATGTCAGGTTGGATTAGGTTAGGTTATATTACGTTATTGACGTATATAAAGGTCCGTCGGAGACGTAGAGTTGAACTCGCCAAGAATGTCTTCAAATATTACCGCCGAAATGTCAGGTTGGGTTAGGTTAGGTTATATTACGTTATTGATGCATATGAATGTCCCACGTAGAGGATAGCTTACCAGGAATGTTGTCAAATATTACCGCCGAGATGTTAGGTTGGGTTAGGTTAGGTTATATTACGTTAGTGATGTATACGAAGGACCCACGCAGACGTCGGGCCCAACTCGCCAGGAATGTTGTCAAATATTACCGCAGAGATGTCAGGTTGGGTTAGGTTACGTTATATTACGTAATTGAAGTATATAAAGGTCCCACGGAGAAGTAGAATCCAACTCGCCAGGAATGTCGTCAAATATTACCGCGGAGATGTCAGGTTGGGTTAGGTTAGGTTATATTACGTTATTGATGTATATAGAGGTCCCACGGAGACGTAGATTCCAACTCGCCAGGAATGTCGTCAAATATTACCGCCGAGATGTCAGGTTGGGTTAGGTTAGGTTATATTAGGTTATAGATGCATATGAATGTCCCACGTAGAGGATAGCTCACCAGGAATGTTGTCAAATGCTACCGCCGAGGTGTTAGGTTTGGTTATGTTAGGTTATATTACGTTAGTGATGTATACGAAGGACCAACGCAGACGTGGGTGCCAACTCGCCAGGAATGTTGTCAAATATTACCGCCGAGATGTCAGGTTGTGTTAGGTTAGGTTATATTACTTCATAGACGTATACAGTGTTCCCACTGAGATGTAGGGGCCGACAAGCGAGGAATGTTGTTAAACGGTACCCCGAGATATTAGGTTGGGTTAGGTTAGGTTATATGAGGATACTGATGTATATAAAGGTCCCACGGACACGTAGAGGCCAACTCGCAAGGAATGTTGTCAAATATTACCGCCGAGATGTCAGGTTGGATTACGTTAGGTTATATTACGTTATTGATGTATATAAAGGTCCCACGGAGACGTAGAGTCCAACTCGCCAGGAATGTCGTCAAATATTACCGCCGAACTGTCAGGTTGGGTTAGGTTAGGTTATATTACGTTATTGATGCATATGAATGTCCCATGTAGAGGATAGCTCGCCAGGAATGTTGTCAAATGTTACCGCCGAGATCTTAGTTTGGGTTAGGTTAGGTTATATTACGTAATTGAAGTATATAAAGGTCCCACGGAGATGTAGAGTCCAACTCGCCAGGAATGTCGTCTAATATTACCGCCGAGATGTCAGGTTGGGTTAGGTTAGGTTATATTACGTTATTGATGCATATGAATGTCCCACGTAGAGGATAGCTCGCCAGAAATGTTGTACAATATTACCGCCGAGATGTTAGGTTGGGTTAGGTCAGGTTCCATTACGTTAATGATGTATACGAAGGACCTACGCAGACGTCGCGGCCAACTCGCCAGGAATGTTGTCAAATATTACCGCCGAGATGTCCGGTTGTGTTAGGTTAGGTTATATTACTTCATAGACGTATACAGTGTTCCCACTGGGAAGTAGGGGCCGACAAGCAAGGAATGTTGTTAAACGGTACCCCGAGAGATTAGGTTGGGTTAGGTTAGGTTTTATTAGGATACTGATGTATATAAAGGTCCCACGGACACGCAGAGGCCAACTCGCAAGGAATGTTGTCAAATATTACCGCCGAGATGTCAGGTTGGATTACGTTAGGTTATATTACGTTATTGATGTATATAAAGGTCCCACGGAGACGTAGAGTCCAACTCGCCAGGAATGTCGTCAAATATTACCGCCGAGATGTCAGGTTGGGTTAGGTTAGGTTATATTACGTTATTGATGCATATGAATGTCCCACGTATAGGATAGCTCGCCAGGAATGTTGTCAAGTGTTACCGCCGAGATGTTAGGTTGGGTTAGGTTAGGTTATATTACGTTAGTGATGTATACGAAGGACCCACGCAGACGTCGGGGCCAACTCGCCAGGAATGTCGTCAAATATTACCGTCGAGATGTCAGGTTGGATTAGGTTAGGTTATATTACGTTATTGACGTATATAAAGGTCCGTCGGAGACGTAGAGTTGAACTCGCCAAGAATGTCTTCAAATATTACCGCCGAAATGTCAGGTTGGGTTAGGTTAGGTTATATTACGTTATTGATGCATATGAATGTCCCACGTAGAGGATAGCTTACCAGGAATGTTGTCAAATATTACCGCCGAGATGTTAGGTTGGGTTAGGTTAGGTTATATTACGTTAGTGATGTATACGAAGGACCCACGCAGACGTCGGGCCCAACTCGCCAGGAATGTTGTCAAATATTACCGCAGAGATGTCAGGTTGGGTTAGGTTACGTTATATTACGTAATTGAAGTATATAAAGGTCCCACGGAGAAGTAGAATCCAACTCGCCAGGAATGTCGTCAAATATTACCGCGGAGATGTCAGGTTGGGTTAGGTTAGGTTATATTACGTTATTGACGTATATAAAGGTCCGTCGGAGTAGTAGAGTCCAACTCGCCAGGAATGTCGTCAAATATTACCGCCGAGATGTCAGGTTGGTTTAGTTTAGGTTATATTACGTTATTGATGCATACTAATGTCCCACGTAGAGGATAGCTCAACAGGAATGTTGTCAAATATTACCACCGAGATGTTAGGTTGGGTTAGGTTAGGTTATATTACGTTAGTGATGTATACGAAGGACCCACGCAGACGTCGGGGCCTACTCGCCAGGAATGTTGTCAAATATTACCGCCGAGATGTCAGGTTGGGTTACGTTAGGTTATATTACGTTATTGACGTATATAAAGGTCCGTCGGAGTAGTAGAGTCCAACTCGCCAGGAATGTCGTCTAATATTACCGCCGAGATGTCAGGTTGGGTTAGGTTAGGTTATATTACGTAATTGAAGTATATAAAGGTCCCACGGACACGTAGAGGCCAACTCGCAAGGAATGTTGTCAAATATTACCGCCGAGATGTCAGGTTGGATTACGTTAGTTTATATTACGTTATTGATGTATATAAAGGTCCCACGGAGACGTAGAGTCCAACTCGCCAGGAATGTCGTCAAATATTACCGCCGAGATGTCAGGTTGGGTTAGGTTAGGTTATATTACGTTATTGATGCATATGAATGTCCCACGTATAGGATAGCTCGCCAGGAATGTTGTCAAGTGTTACCGCCGAGATGTTAGGTTGGGTTAGGTTAGGTTATATTACGTTAGTGATGTATACGAAGGACCCACGCAGACGTCGGGGCCAACTCGCCAGGAATGTTGTCAAATATTACCGCCGAGATGTCAGGTTGGATTAGGTTAGGTTATATTACGTTATTGACGTATATAAAGGTCCGTCGGAGACGTAGAGTTGAACTCGCCAAGAATGTCTTCAAATATTACCGCCGAAATGTCAGGTTGGGTTAGGTTAGGTTATATTACGTTATTGATGCATATGAATGTCCCACGTAGAGGATAGCTTACCAGGAATGGTGTCAAATATTACCGCCGAGATGTTAGGTTGGGTTAGGTAAGGTTATATTACGTTAGTGATGTATACGAAGGACCCACGCAGACGTCGGGGCCAACTCGCCAGGAATGTTGTCAAATATTACCGCAGAGATGTCAGGTTGGGTTAGGTTACGTTATATTACGTAATTGAAGTATATAAAGGTCCCTCGGAGAAGTAGAATCCAACTCGCCAGGAATGTCGTCAAATATTACCGCCGAGATGTCAGGTTGGGTTAGGTTAGGTTATATTACGTTATTGATGCATATGAATGTCCCACGTAGAGGATAGCTCGCCAGAAATGTTGTACAATATTACCGCCGAGATGTTAGGTTGGGTTAGGTCAGGTTACATTACGTTAATGATGTATACGAAGGACCTACGCAGACGTCGGCGTCAACTCGCCAGGAATGTTGTCAAATATTACCGCCGAGATGTCAGGTTATGTTAGGTTAGGTTATATTACTTCATAGACGTATACAGTGTTCCCACTGGGAAGTAGGGGCCGACAAGTAAGGAATGTTGTTAAACGGTACCCCGAGAGATTAGGTTGGGTTAGGTTAGGTTATATTAGGATACTGATGTATATAAAGGTCCCACGGACACGTAGAGGCCAACTCGCAAGGAATGTTGTCAAATATTACCGCCGAGATGTCAGGATGGATTACGTTAGGTTATATTACGTTATTGATGTATATAAAGGTCCCACGGAGACGTAGAGTCCAACTCGCCAGTAATGTTGTCAAATATTACCGCCGAGATGTTAGTTTGGGTTAGGTTAGGTTATATTACGTTAGTGGTGTATACGAAGGACCCACGCAGACGTCGCGGCCAACTCGCCAGGAATGTTGTCAAATATTACCGCCGCCACGTCAGGTTGGGTTACGTTAGGTTATATTACGCTATTGATGCATACGAATGTCCCACGTAGAGGATAGCTCGCCAGGAATGTTGTCAAATGTTACCGCCGAGATGTTAGGTTGGGTTAGGTTAGGTTATATTACGTTAGTGATGTATAAGAAGGACCCACGCAGACGTCGGGGCCAACTCGCCAGGAATGTTGTCAAATATTACCGCCGAGATGTCAGGTTGTGTTAGGTTAGGTTATATTAGTTCATAGACGGATACAGTGTTCCCACTGAGAAGTAGGGGCCGACAAGCAAGGAATGTTGTTAAACGGTACCCCGAGAGATTAGGTTGGGTTAGGTTAGGTTACATTAGGATACTGATGTATATAAAGGTCCCACGGAGACGTAGAGTCCAACTCGCCAGGAATGTCGTCAAATATTACCGCCGAGATGTCAGGTTGGGTCAGGTTAGGTTATACTACGTAATTGAAGTATATAAATGTCCCACGTAGAGGATAGCTCGCCAGGAATGTTGTCAAACATTACCGCCGAGATGTTAGGTTGGGTTAGGTTAGTTTACATTACGTTAATGATGTATAAGAAGGACCCACGCAGACGTCGGGGCCAACTCGCCAGGAATGTTGTCAAATATTACCGTCGAGATGTCAGGTTGGGTTAGGTTACGTTATATTACGTAATTGAAGTATATAAAGGTCCCACGGAGAAGTAGAGTCCAACTCGCCAGGAATGTCGTCAAATATTACCGCCGAGATGTCAGGTTGGGTTAGGTTAGGTTATATTACGTTATTGATGCATATGAATGTCCCACGTAGAGGATAGCTCGCCAGAAATGTTGTACAATATTACCGCCGAGATGTTAGGTTGGGTTAGGTCAGGTTCCATTACGTTAATGATGTATACGAAGGACCTACGCAGACGTCGGGGCCAACTCGCCAGGAATGTTGTCAAATATTACCGCGGAGATGTCAGGTTGTGTTAGGTTAGGTTATATTACTTAATAGACGTATACAGTGTTCCCACTGGGAAGTAGGGGCCGACAAGCAAGGAATGTTGTTAAACGGTACACCGAGAGATTAGGTTGGGTTAGGTTAGGTTATATTAGGATACTGATGTATATAAAGCTCCCACGGACACGTAGAGGCCAACTCGCAAGGAATGTTGTCAAATATTACCGCCGAGATGTCAGGTTGGATTACGTTAGGTTATATTACGTTATTGATGTATATAAAGGTCCCACGGAGACGTAGAGTCCAACTCGCCAGGAATGTCGTCAAATATTACCGCCGAGATGTCAGGTTGGGTTAGGTTAGGTTATATTACGTAGTTGAAGTATATAAAGGTCCCACGGAGACGTAGAGTTCAAATCGCCAGGAATGTCGTCAAATATTACCGCCGAGATGTCAGGTTGGGTTAGGTTAGGTTATATTAAGTTATTGATGCATATGAATGTCCCATGTATAGGATAGCTCGCCAGGAATGTTGTCAAGTGTTACCGCCGAGATGTTAGGTTGGGTTAGGTTAGGTTATATTACGTTAGTGATGTATACGAAGGA